>CM051689.1:26574365-27816865 GCA_028022725.1 Lycodopsis pacificus | reverse complement strand
CTTCGTTTCCTCTTGTCGTGTTCTTCAGAGACTGATCATTACTGCCATGTTTCTGGATCAATGACATATCACTCATCCTAGTTAAAGGATGCTTTATCACAACTTGGGTTTTTATTTCAATAGCTCTGGTTTCATCAGTTGAGTAATTGGAATCTCTTAAAATGCGTCCAACAGGTCAATAAATGTGAGCAGTCAATTAGACAGTGAGAAGACTCTGTGGTAAACATCCATCACAGTTTACAGACAAACTCTGTTCAACTTTGACCTACAGTGCAATGGTGGATCATTAGCCGCATTTCAGATATGCCATTTCCAATTGAATTGTTTAGATGATAAAACAATAACACATGTACTGTAATAATACATTTGGTGGTTTGTTGACAACCTGTATGATCATCTGACAAATGACAGCCAGAACAGCTCAGGCAACGTGTGATGAGACTCAGAGCACATGGTCCCAACAACTTTAAGTGTGTGGAACTCTACTGAAGGGATGAACATCTATTCCAGCCCGTTCTCACTGACATGACAGCAAAGATGGCAATGGAGTAAAGGAAGATGTTTGGTTCTGTATTTAACTACGTAACAAATAACTCATTTTAAACCAAACCACCAAATCCTTTCCTTAACCTAAGCAAGTTGTTTTGTGGCCTGAAACCTATTGTACAAATTGCACAAATACACTTGACTACGGCATAGTTTGCTCAGAAGTTGACACTATAGGAGCGACCGTGGCTAAGTGCAGAGCAGGGCCGTCCTTCAATCAGAGGATCGATGGTTCGATCCCCGGCTTCACTAGTCGAATCTTGATGTGTCCTTGAGCAAGACACTTAACCCCTAGAAATTGCTCCTGTAGCTGTGCCTACGGTGTGATAGAATCTGAATTGTAAGTCACTTTGGATAAATGCGTCTGCTAAATGACTGTAATGTACAGACTACGCATGGCTGTAATCTACCAGTAAACAGAGGAATCAGATCTAACCAATCTGACAAAACCTGTTTGATCTTAACCCTCATGAAGAAAGAGTTTGCAGCGCAGACGCTGTCGGATCAGTACTGTACAAACAAAGTGTGGATCTGTCGAAGGCTGGCAGTAACAGGGCTTCAGCATCAGTGCTGTCTGTGTGACACCACATGTGTACGAGCCGCAGCAGTTCAGCGGCTGCTGCCACACTGCTCTAACCTATAAGCATGGCTTCCAAAAGGAGAAGCAAGAGGTTTCACAACGAAATGGACCAGATGTAACAGCAGACAGTATACACTGTGTAGGAGTGACGTAGTTAATTGGGTGGTGCTAAATCTTAAGGTAACATAGTGTGAGCTGTGCTTGGTTTCCTACTGGTGAAATGTGTGCTCCCACATCCTTGTATTTGTGCTTAATCCAAAATGTGTTTATCACGCCGAAGACAGAATTTCAAAATCCATGTCATGGCTGAATGTGATACCGGTGGTATGCTGCCCGCCCCGAGAGAACAGCTGATCAGTCATGTCAGTTAAATGTTCGCTATGTCAGAATCTACTCAACTTTTTTTTTACAAGGGCAAACACCACCTCAAGCAGGCACGAACACTTCTTTGCACAATTGAAGAGGTTTGATCGAATTTCACCATTTCCATCAAGCTTTTCTAACGCAACTTCTGCTCATAAAAATACATGAATATGAACGGGGCTATTTTGTTCGTCAAGGTGAAGGGATCTTCATCACCATGGTATTGATAATAACCATGTGGTCCTGCTTTTAAAGTTGTTGGGACCAAATAAACAAACAGCAGTCTCCTGCTTAGTGTGATGTTTTGTTGACCCATCCAGCAGACCTCCTCACCACATGGGGGTCCTCACCACATGGCCTGTTTACCTTTATATTGCACCACCCAACTTCCTCCTTTGAGGCACTTGTTGAAATAACTGATACTGTCGTTTTTCCTCATCTGGTGACAGTGAAGACCCTAGCTGCATATGACTCACATCATTCTTACACTCATCCCTATTCATCACCACTCTCACCATTCAGTCAGCCCTTTTGACTGCATCCACTGTTTCTCCACTCTCCAATGGAGTTTCCTTTAGTTTGTTACCCTGTGCTGCTCTAATATCAATCACTTTTTAATTAAATGCAAAAAGTTTTCATGAAGTGAATTGTGTCTTGACATTTTATTTTTTTTTAAACAGATTGATTACATCACCAGCTTATATGATGGCTCATTTATTTACAGACTTCATGGCTGAAGTTTCAATGTGTTGAGTTAAATTAAAGATGGTAAAGTTTTTGTGTAATTGATATCATCCCATATTTTGGAAGCGTATCGGCATTGACTCTAAACAATTGTTAGATTATTATCTCTTCAATGATTATTTATAGTTAATAATTAGGGTTAATAAATACCTTCATCCAGAGTGATTTGTGGTGAGACCGATTGATAGAATAGCAGATCATACGTGGATGAAAGGGTTCAGACAGAACCTTCAATATCACCATCACCACCTTTCATCTGCTTCATATTGAAGACTTTATCCCACAGAGTTTACAGAATTCACAGTGATGTTAAAGCCTGCTCAGCTGGTTGTCTGGATTACCTCCCTCCTGCTGTGGATCAACAGGAACAGGCTGTTCTCATGCACTGTTTGTACTTATACCTACGACAAGTAATACCCTGTAATTTGTATACAACCCGGGTAATCTTGAGCGGGGACGTGCAGGGCTGCCTCTAATGAAGTCAGGTGACAAAGTCTGAAGGAATTGGATGGACCAAACAAACAAGACTTTAAGGCAGCACTCAACGTTGACTTATTTAACTTGCATTCATAACAAACATTACTTTCAAGCTTTAGTGGATTTGGAGCTCGTCATGGTTAAACGTTGTGAGACTGGTTACCCGGTGAGGTTGGAAGAGATATATACGTTTCTACCTAAAAACCTGAGCTACCATCCCTTTTACTCTGTGATCTGTAGGCATTAGCTTCCATCTTTATATTTTAACCGGTTTCATTCTGGCTTCATCCTTCAAATACATATTGTAGGCCCTTCTGTCTGCTTCTCTCTCAAATTGCTTCTTTTTTACCAAAAATCAGATCAGATTTCTTCAGAGAGTGCAGGTAGTGACAGTGTGGGCTCCATGGTTACCTAGCTGTGACAGCTTGACGCAGTAGCAGAAGGGGGCGGGGCTTAGCCAAGGGTCAATTAGTGAAGGCACCACAAACTGACTCAGAAAGTGATCCACAGTGACATGTGGTCTTCAGGGCCAATAGGGGCCTGGGACTCTGCAGCCTTTGCCCATTTTGTCCCGTTGGCAATCCAGTCTTGACTAGAAGGTGACATTTTAAAGGTATACTATGTAGTCGCATTGTTGGTTGGTTTTTGTAACCACAGCATTTAAAATCCACCCCGCCTCTCAATCTCAACGAGTGAGTGAGAGAGAGAGCACAGTGGGGGTTGAGCGAGCTAGAGAGTGAATGAAAAGAGGGACCATCTTCGTGAAAACAAAGACGCAAATCAGAAGACTAAAATATAATAATACATTTTTCTGATTTTTTCACAGCGGTTACTCTTCAAAGCACAAATAAAAACATGCACACCTCACAAACCTGAGGGAAGGTGCTGGATTTGAATGAATCCAGCCGAGGCAGCTTCCTCCTGCTGTGGCCTGTCTGCTGTCTCTGTGTCTGGTATGGCAGCACACAGCTGAGAGGCTGACTGTGTGGGAAACACATACACAGGAGCACATTAAAACACACAGCATTGTATCAACCCTTTCCTCACGGCTTTGGATCAGAATCTTGATCAGAAGAGTGCGACAGACCGTGAGCCTCGTTACACAACAAACGAGAACAGGCTGCTCACCCTGCTAATTGGCTGGGGGTTACTCCCCCAAACGGGGCCCAAAGGCTCTTTGCTGAGAAACATCCTGAACACAGCAAAGTAAGAAGAGAACATCCAGGCAGGGAGCAGAGTCTCTGCAGAAACATCCACACACTTCAGTAGGTCCGAAGTGATGATAGAGAGGGACTATTTTTTGTATCAGTCTAAACCTGTCAGCAACCTTCAATTCAAGCCAATTGGGAACACTAGATAGCGACGGCCATAATGCCGAACTCAGGGCTTCAAAACATCAGTCCACAAACCACTGAGTGATATCACAACAACCACACCCACTCCTTATATACAGTCTATGATCTAAACATAGTTTTTTAGGAAATTGTTGCATGTTATACCTTTAAATACACAAAGTGTTACTCTGCTGCGGTTATATATATATATATATATATATATATATCTATATAAATAAATAAATATAAATAAAAAGGTTGACTTCCTATTTGGAAATTATAACTGGAATGCCGGCCAAAGTCGTATTTTAGACTCAGAAAGTCGGACACAGTCACCTCGGGTGTGACGTCATTCCCAGCCTCTGATTTATGAGGTAAATAGAAGAGTTTTAGGTTACTTTGCAAAGGAAGATTTTTGATTTGAAAAAAGCATACCTTTTACATAAAACAGCCCTGTAATAGCTGGACTTTGGCCATTATAATGAGCCACCCATTGTCACTATTTTGCTTTTGTCGAAAAAGAGTAAATGGATTGTGGAAGCACTTTTGCCAATTGTAACAAATTCCTGAAGACCTCTGCTGGGACTTCACTATGAGGGGAAAATAAAGAGAGAGGCCTACATGTAAAAATAAAAGCACAAAACCGGCATTACAAATCTCACCTGCAAAATATTGTAGCCGACCCCTTTCACAAACTGTTTGACACAAACTCTTTGAGTCACACTGGTATTAGTTTACTGTATTATATTGTACATTGTCACATTTTCTTTTTTTAAATTGTCTTTTACGCACGAATCACCAAGCCAAAATCCATGTAATTGTAGCATACTACAACATAACAAATACATACCAAACTGACCTGTAGCCGACTTTAGTCGCTTGAAACCAGTTGATGGAAACATTTTGTGCAACATTTTAAATGTTTTTTAAAAGTGAGTAAGTCCAGCCGAACGCTGATTAAAACATTTTTAGACAACCAAAATATTACAATTAACTTGAATGAAGTGAAACACATCGTGAAAGGGTTAAAGTTGGGTTCAAGATGAAAACACGGACAGCTCTCAGACCGGACAACGCCGTGGTAGATACCTGTCAATCACAATGTAGCCCCGCGCTAATGCATACCCTGCATTATGGTCTATGAGACTCTAAATGGACATCATGCTGTATTGAAGAAGACTTGAAACTAGAGATTGAGACCATAAACTCATGTTTACAATGTTTACTGAGGGAATAAATCAAGAAAGAAGTAGAGTCATTTTCTCATAGACTTCTATACAACCAGAGGAGTCGCCCCCTGATGGACATCAGAGAGAATGCAGCTTCAACAGATGAAGCATTGACTTTACTTACTTTTCAGACCTGGAGGTTGCTCCTTGGTGTCACCACATAACCTATGCTTGGACCTGCACAACCTGGCTCTTCAGTCACATGATAACAGATGGTTGTATATTGGGTCTGAGATGAGGATGTCCTCCGCCGTCCACTGTTGCCTGCACAATGATCTTTGACCTCTTCTCAGTGGATGCTGTGAGAGGTTTTAGTCTAGTGTTCAGACAGTTAATGTCTGTTTCTGGTGTTCATTCAGCCTTAGGGCTCTTACTGTTTCATCCATGTTGTGTTCCCTACAGCTTTTACATGTGGTGTCGTAATGATGTCAAACACCAATCCAGTCTTCCTCTCAGGGGGGGTCCTGCCTTCGTGGTGTAGCAGCAGAGATCTTGGGTGTTATCAGCGTTGAGATGCTCCTCGTATCATCACTTACTTTCTGCCGTTATTGAATCAGGAAAAAATACTGCAGACATAGGTGGGCACCCAGAGCTCTACGATACCTCATATTAGTAGAGACTGGACAAAAGTATGCGTAGAAATGTATGTGTGTAAACCATATGGTACAAATATTGAAAAAGATGCTACCGTATTTATGCCTAGATGACGTTATTTTGAGTGTTGATGGAGCTGCTACAATGTTAGCTTAGCATAGCACCGATCGATCCGAGCTCCATTGAGAAAATAAGTATTTTAAAAGTGATTTGCTTGTCTTGTGGAGAGAACCAACAAAACACGAATAGAAACTTTTTTACAAATCGGCATCATTACGTAGTTATTTCGGAGTCCCTTTTTGGCTGTTTACAGGCAAATCAGTTTATTTTGTGTTCATACAGCTGTAATAAACCAGCCGACGTGTGGCTTGCTAGACACAGTGAATACACCTTGATGAAACCACGGAGCTCGTCCAGATGATGTTACGATCCAGACAAGAAGGCGTTTAGTTTCCCGGGGTATCTGGGACTTCCACAACAAGTACGAAGCAGATATAGAGGTTATTTCTTCCATGGTTGATGGTGGAAATCAATGGCTTAGGTTAATAACGGCTTCCAGGGCGATAAGCCACGCGAGTAACGCAGGGCGAATGACGCAATTTCGTGTGAACGCACCTTTAGGATGCTTTCTCAAGTCAACATTTAGTCTATTTCATTCAAACTCTGGTTTATTTAGGCAGTTGTGAACACAGTGATCGCATTCTGTTGCAGACCAAAACAACCTCTCCGAGACTGCTTGCTAGAGGTGCCAACAATAACACTCAGCATGGCCACAGACTCATCAAAAACACACCTTTACACTCCCTCACTTCCATTTAGTGACTATGAATGAAGAGCACCATCCAGAGCTGACTTGTGGGGCTGGAGAACAGTATGGTCATGCTCTGTTTTGTACTCGTCTAATTCCACAAAGTAAATATGTCATCGCTCCGGTTGCTTACTTAGAAATCTCTGGAGTTATCTCTGGAGTACCCGCTCTCACAAAATTGCTTCTCCCCCATGAAATAGCGAGCTGGCACTCATCAAACCAAAAGCTCTGTCACAGAGAACAAGACACATCATCAAAGCACTGTTTGTGTTACCTTATGGGACCTCATGGTACATTTTCCCTTTATGTGTTTGTGGGTTTGAACTCATGCAATAGAATTGATATGGATGTCACCAAAGCTTTCCAAAGGGTACTTTAAGTGAGTGAGTAGTGACTGTCTTATTAGCTCCCAATGGAAAAAAGCCCACTAATTAAATTGAGTTTCATAAAAGGTTGCAAACTATTTCAACTCGGTTGCCGCAGAAATGACTTTGTTTACATGCACACTCATATTCCACGATTATTCTGAATGTCAATATTGCTCATGTACCAGCCAATTGGATATTCTGAATTAGGCCTGATTAAGACATGTTGGATATGTTAATCAGGTTTTAGGATCATTCTTTGAATATGCTGAAAAGAAAAGCCCACATTTCTGGTCGGAAGGAGAAACCTACTTTTAAACATTATGAAGAACTTGGATATCAACAGGTTTTTGGATGTTGTAGAAAGATCGTAGAAAAGTATGAAAGCATAAAAGTATAGCTATTATAACCTATAACCCTTTTGATTTCAAAGTATAACCATCACAACATATAGCTTGTTTACACTTTTTATAACCATAATGTGAATTGTTTTATTTTATGATAGCTGTGATTTAACATATAAACTGTTTAGAGTTAGACACTTTGTTTAAAATAGTCACTTGAGCCTTACAGTGCTTGTGGTTCTAGCACAGAATAGAATAGAATTTATACTATCTTTATCCCTTTAAGGGGGAAATTTGTCTCTGCATTTGACCCATCCCTGTATATAGGGAGCAGTGGGCTGCCAATGACAGGCGCCCGGGGAGCCGTTAGGGGTTCAGTGTATTGCTCAGGTACACTTCGACATGTGACACGTCCCAGTCGGGGATCGAACTGTTGACCTTCCGGTTCCCAGACGACCTCTTAACCCAGTGTGCCACGGGTCTCAAACTCCCGGCCCCCCACGTCATTTTATGTGGCCCGCGAATCCGCCAGCAAAAAAGAGAAAAAAAAAAGATGAGATTGATACTTAAACACACAGTCACAGAAGCAGCTCTTTGGCTGGTTACTGTACATTTGAAATGGAAATGTATTGTGAGTACATTGAAGACTACTTCAAACGTGACTTTACAACACATGAAATACTTCATGTGGGATTGTGCAAACGCACCCTTGAAAGGATTTTAAGCTTTGAACAAAGTTATTGTACTAACTTGTGTGATATTTGTCTTTGATATTTTCTTTAATAGTTTGATCTTTGATAGAGTAATGTGGGTTTCTTAACCCTAAATTAAAAGGATTTAAGTTATAATAACAGAAATATGCTTAAATATAGTTTTACATTTATATAACTGCATGTACAATATTTTTACACTTGAATAAACAATAATCAAATGCAGAGAGTTATTTACCAATATGTTACGAGTAGTTACATTTACAACCGGCCCTTTGTGGGCGACCATGATGCTGATGTGGCCCGGAGTGAAAATGAGTTTGAGACCCCTGTTCTAGCAGGATCAAACCAGTTACCACCAGTTACATTCTGTGTCAGCCTCAGAGAGAGGAGGACTCATGTGTGAGTGACACATGAAATGAAGGAGGTGCCAGCCTTAGAGCAGCAGGACAACTGAGTTTGGGGCTTCTCCCCACCCCAAATAGAGAATGGGAACTGTGGTAGAATATTTCCTTTAACAGTTCAGGTGAAGTTTGTTTTATCCAAAGTGTTCAAAATAGACAGAGTCTTGATGAATGATCAAAGTTTCAGAAAGTCAATTTAATGTTTGCAAACAGAGAACACAACCACAGCCACGAATCACAGTGAAATGTGCTCATGCTCTGGCCACAGTAATTCAAAACAAGGTATTTATACAGGCAACAAAGAGAAGACAAGATAAGACAGAGGAGACGGGGAAGACAGGTGGGGGCCAGTGTTCTGCTGCGAACTCTCACAGACAGTTGGTCTCAGCAAATGTTTAGGCTAATAGAAACAGCAGTTGATTACAGAAAGAACACTCTGGTCGCTGGTCCAGAATAAGATAGAAAGCGACCTCTGTATCCAAATGAACTTTCTAGCAGCACATATCAGAGAATATGAGGAGGACATGTTAAAACATTTTTTACCATTACAGAACGTCAGAGAGCTGACAGAAGAAGACCTCATTTCAAAATCAGCGAAGGCTGACAGAGAGGAATGCTAGAATGAGTTCTTGTAGCCACTGATACTGTTTCATTGAATTGAAATTGTTGTATGTGAATCTTGTGTGAAAAAACAGAAATAAAAACACAGCCTTACCATTAGTAAGTGACTGAAACCAAAACAGTGTTCTGGTCCTTTAAAACAATGTACCCCTCTTCCCCTGTCCGCTAACGGTGCGATAAGATGTGACTACTGAAACATGCAGAGGAGCTTAAGGTAAGTTCTCTGGGTGAAGACTTGGCAGTGTTAGTCATAAATGTTGAGAATGTTCACAATAGGCAATAGTAAAGTATAGACGATGTACATAACTATTACATACAGGGTGTTAGGGTTACATCCCATTGAGAGCGCCGAGGGCATTAGCCCTAAAAGACTTTCAAGAAGACAATTAATTCCGAAATCCTAACGATTTAGCTACGGGGTGAGATAAAAGGCCGAAGGTATTGTTCTGAGACCTCAAGGAGGAACGCATATCCTCGCAGGTGGGACAGCCGACGGAGTAACACCGTCAAAATAAAATCTGTTACATCGGACTCTGTCTCCTGTGGTCTTGCGTTTGGGTCCTACACGTGAACTCCCGTGACACACAATAACATCATGTCTTTGGACTGTGAGGGGAAGCCGGAGAACCCGGAAAGAACCCATGCTGACAGTGTAAACTCCACACAGAAGGGCCCCTCTTCCTGTGAGGTGACAGTGATAGCCACCACACCACCGGGAAGCCCATCAAAGCACATAGAGAAGATGCATTTTAAGATGTTAACTTCGAGAGAAGAACTTCATTACTTTACTACTCTCTTTACCAAATCTTACCAACTACTGGTCAAGTCAATTTTATTTAAATAACGGCAAATAAAACAAAAGCTCTTATGACACTTTTTATATGGAGCAGGTCTTTAACCTAGAGACCCAACATTACCGACCCAATGTCACCCACTGCTACTACTTTTAATATAATTAGTCAAATTTCTATTATTATTATTATTACTGTTTTTATTGTCATTACTATTCTATTATATCCACTCCTGCTGTTATTAGCAGACATCATTTTTCTATTATGTATGCCATTATTACATTAACTACTGCTCCTACTACTCTCAGTATATGTGTCATATCTGCTGTAATTGTATTATGTTGTTGATGCGAGGGTACAAGTACAGAAGATGTCGTGTGCTGTACAGATTGAAAAGCACTCTGAGGCAAATTTGTGATTTGGGGCTGTACAAGTAAATACAATTGAATTCAAAATATTTTCACCCCACAAGCCAGCACTTGGCGATAGCGGCAATAAAAACAAATAAACAATCTCCTCCCTCACATTCAGATATTACACATCCTGGATTCACCCTCAGCTTGGAATAAAATCTATACATTGTCCTGTTTGTTTTCTTCCTATAACACTGACTGTGGACATTGATCCCCCGCACTGACTCGTTTACCACATCAGGGCTTTTTTCAAAATGAGGTGGAGGCGGTACCATCCTTTCAATGCGCACACACATGACTGTGTACTGTAACTGGCTCAAGCAAACAATTTTTACAAACAACGTATTTTAGGGGTTCTATGATTGAAGACAATTACATAATGTCAATAGTAATGTCTATAATAAGCCCCGCCCCCCGCTGCTGCTTTGTCAAGCTGTCAGAGCTACGTTACCATGGAGCCCACACTGTCACTAATTGCTTACAGGGCCTACAATGTTTGAAGGATATATGCAGGATGTCAAACTGATTCAGCAGCGAAAAGAGGTTAAAAAGATGAAGCTAGTAGCTAAAGTTTCAGATTACAGTGTAAAAGTACACCACCACATCACCAGTTCCAAATCCTCTAACCAGCCTGAACATTAACAATTGTTGAGAGTCTACGGCACAGAGCTGGATAGATGTCTGACCCTGGTCAGAGCTGGCCGAAGCTATACTGTGATTGGCCAGGAACGGGAGTTAGTGAGGCGTCAGTTGCGGTTCCAATCACAGAAATCAGTACAACGCTTGTTAAAAGAAAGGGTTTTCCATCAAGACACCTGTCAGAGTTTTGTGGAAAGTTTGAGGTGGGACAAATTTGATGGAGGCAGCTGCCTCATAGTTTTACATGTAGAAAAAAAGCCTGCACACATTACTGTGGGATTCCTGTTGAAATCCAAAAATTCAATGGATGATTAAGGTTTCATCTCATATTATTCATGGGTTAAGATAGGAATGTTCTTATGTTAGTTAATATATCATATAATTATGAGATTAGTGAGGACAATTCTAGTGAAGTATCGAAGAAGATAGTTAAAACTGGACTAAGTGTAGTTTGTTTCTTTTTTATATGAGCTCCAAAATAAATAGTTCCTCTCAATATGTAGCTTATCTTCACAATGTGAGTGGGATGCTAGATTTGTGAACAAGACTTCTGAGAGGCGAGACACCAGTGGCGGGCCGTGCATTTTATACCTGGGCCTTCACTGCTGTCCTCATTATGACGCCACAGCTACGGTTATTTGTTTTGTGTAAAAATTAAACTCAACTGTAAATACACTAACTGCAGAGTGCAGATGCATGAATACGTACCCGCTGCTCGTTCATGAGAAAAATCTCCAATAACACCAGAAAAAGTCGCTAGATTTGTCAAGAGGGTTCGGAAAACCGCCAGATTTAGCGAGAAAGTCGCCAAATTGGCAACACTGGCACCGGCTAAATGTGTCCCCAATGCAACATTGGACGTAACAAAAGTTCCTATCACATATAAAACCAAACAAAAATACATCTTCATAAAAACAAGTTGTACAAATAATAATATATAAACAAGCATATTAAAGCTACTGCAGATGTAAAAACAAATGCATTTAACTGACCAGAGCTGCTGTTCACTATTTAAAGACAAAGTGCATCCTCCTTTTTTTGTTAACAAAGAGTTTAATCTCACGGTTGTTCAGCAATCCGTGTGTTTTAGTTCCAATAAGAAGTCCTTCTCCATTCATAGAAGAAAACAAGGCATCCTTAGGGATGTACCAAAGGATGGATTTTTCCACATTACAAACATCTCCTCAGTTCACGTGAGATGGGCTTCAGATGCATGAAGTTACAGAAGCCACCCCAGTTGTATTTCTGAATAGGTTTTAATGTGTTTGAGGGCTGAAAATGTCCGCTCGACAGAGGCAGCAGATTTTGGGATTGTCACCGCCAACCATGT
Source organism: Lycodopsis pacificus (assembly GCA_028022725.1). Classification (NCBI taxonomy): domain Eukaryota; kingdom Metazoa; phylum Chordata; class Actinopteri; order Perciformes; family Zoarcidae; genus Lycodopsis; species Lycodopsis pacificus. Next base: position 27,804,573 of record CM051689.1, on the reverse strand, counting down.
CATGCTAGCCCACTGACCAGTCACGTACTTGTAGGCCAGCTAGCAGGCTCTGACACGTCAAAGAATACGCCCAACATGTCAAACTAAAGATCTGATTGGTTGAACACTGACAATCAACAATATCGTCTCCATTCACTTAAACTGCAAAGGGATTCACTTGTGAGTCTGCAGGCCTAGAGACCTAGATCTTACCTAGAGACACAGAGGTGAAATCTGATTGGATAAAAGCTCTACTTAAAACAAGCTGCACTGGAAGCAGAGCAACTGAGGAAGACAGGAGCTGTGCAATGAGAACATAAGATAATGGGGAAAATATAATACATGTAGTGTATTTATGAAAAATTATTAAATTATATAATAGCTATAACTTTGTGATTCTGTCTAGGCCAGCAGAGAAGGCCTTGCTTGGCCCACCACTGCGAGACACACAATAACAAAAGAAAGACGTCTTATTACTTTGTTGGGTAGGTAGGGGAGACGGGAGAAAGACAGAGTAGTCAGAGAAGTTATTTCACATGGCATACTCCAAAAAGAGAAATATAGACGGTGAAACCAAAGTCTTTAACCAAGAATAGACCACAGATATATATAGTCCCTGCACACAATTTTCTCTCTTCTTAGAAGATGAGAAGAATATAGATATCGGTCCGTGCACAAAGTATAATTTAGTGTTGTATAATGAACAGTCAGTTTAGGGGTATTACCTCATGTCATTGGTCTACTTGTGTTTATGTAAATGTATTCTGATACGTGCGAGTTCGTTGTTCGATAGCCGAAACATGGTTAGCGCTTTGTCTGTGGTATTGTCGCATTGAATGAACGTGTAAGGCAAGGCAAGTTTATTTGTATCGCACATTTCAACAGCAAGGTAATTCAAAGTGCTTCACATAAAACCATTAAAAGCATCAAAACATAAGACAAAAGAAAAGGAGATTTAAAAACAATTAAGAACATTCATTAAAACACAGTGCAAACAGTTTCATAGTAAAATGCAGAAATGCAGGAAATTGATTAATATATTAATTGAATGTGGTTCAATTAAAGGCAGCAGCAAACAGAAAAGTCTTCAATCTTGATTTAAAGGAGCTGAGGGTCTCAGCAGACCTGCAGCTTTCTGGGACTTTGTTCCAGATATGTGGAGCAGAAAAACTGAACGCTGCTTCTCCATGTTTACTTCTGACTCTGGGAACAGAAAGTAGGCCGGTCCCAGACGACCTGAGGGGTCGGGATGGTTCATAAGGTAGCAGCAGATCAGAGATGTATTTTGGCCCTAAACCAACAGCAGGATTTTAAAGTCAATTCTTTGTTGGACAGGAAGCCAGTGCAAAGACATCAGAACTGGGGTGATGTGATCCACCCTCCTGGTCTTAGTGAGGACTCGAGCTGCAGCGTTCTGACGGACTTTTTACAGAGACCTGTAAACACACCGTTACAGTAGTCCAGTCTGCTGAAGATAAATGCGTGGACAAGTTTTTCCAAATCCTGTTGAGACATAAATCCTCGAATCCTTGATATATTCTTCAGGTGATAGTAGGCTGATTTTGTAATTGTCTTGATATGGCTGTTCAGGTTGAGGTCTGAATCCATAACTACACCTAGATTTCTGGCTTGGTTTGTGGGTTTTAACATCAGTGATTGAAGCCGAGCGGTGATTTTCAATTGTTCGTCCTTGGTACCAAAAACAATTACTTCTGCAATTACTAATGCAATTCAGCGTACCTAAACATCAGTTTGTTCCATTGTCCAACTTTAATAATGAAAATTGAGTAAATGAAGTCGGAAACAGACAGCTCGCCTTCAAAGTAAAAGTTGTGCTCCAGCGATCAATTTATGGAGAGCTAAATTAAAGAAACAAACAATATATAGCCTAAATAATGAACATCATAAATAACTGTTATAAAGTCATATTTCTGCCACTTTTCCACAATTGAATGTGAATAAACTGCTAATGGGCGCAAACACTGAATTATTTGTATGCAACGATTCATTATATTATCTATGGATTTATTCAAATAAAGCCTTCTTAAACTATTTGGGTGAATATTACAGCCTGTACCCCGAGCTCTACGATACTTCCTCCTGTCTTTACCGTGACCGTTTAAAGAAAGATGTCGCATGGAGAAAAGTGAGTGAGGACGTTGGACTACCTGGTAAGTTCTTATTATGTCTTTGTTACTTGATTTTAGCTATCTGTTGTACCATCTATCTATGACCCATGTTAGCATGTGAAATTAGCCCAACCACCGGCTTTCACATTTGGGGTCTGAGCATATGGCTTCAACATGTGCTGTGAACAAAGAGAATCAGGCCTTCCCTTTTGCAAGCAAAGGTTTCATCCTGATTGTGGTTTGATGAGAGCAAACCTCCTCTGGAAGGAATTTCACACTAGGGTGTGAATTTCTCCCCCCCCCAAAAACTATGGTTCCTGGATGCACCGCTGCAATCTCATTGGCCGAGAGCCAAGACAGCACCAGGGCCCCTGTGGTTAAACCACTGTCCCACAAAACTGCCTGCAGCTCACACCTCCTTGCTTTTCCCTTCGACCTCCGTCGAGCGAGGGAGCACACCAACGCTCTCTCCCCTCTGGACTTCGTCCTGGGACCAGAAGAGGCACCGGGCCCTTCTCTTCCCCCCCCCCCCCAGCGCCACGCTGACAACAGAAGGCCCACGATGAGGACCGCAAGTCCTCATCAAACCCTCCGGCAGGAAGACAAGGACGAACCCCCTCTCTCCACCGACGATTACCGGGAGGAACGAAACGACGTTACCTCAGCCGACGTTCACCCACAGGCCTCATCAAACCCTCCGGCAGGAAGACGTCTAATCCTCTCCTGACCGATGATTACCGGGAGACGCACGGACCACGCCGTCTCACCCGAAGTTTCACTGTCCCCGCTGCAGCGAGGACAGATCGGACCCGCGTGCTCCAGAGCGAGCTGCGCCACAGAGGACCGACCCCGCGTCCACTCCAAAGCCTGGTTTTCATACTTATTAAAAAAAATGTTTCATGAGCAAAAATAAGTTATAATTAAGGTGAGTTTTGAACCCTGGGCTCTGAATCTTAAACCAATATACTATCATAGCTTTAAAAAAGAAAAATGTGATTATATTTGCAGGCAAATTACTATTTCATTAATTTAAAAATGAGACGGTGGACGTTATATATATATATATATATATAGCATTTGAAAAAAGTATCACTCTAGGGTCCATTCAAAAACACAATTTGTGCTCGCAGCTTTAATGAGTCAGTCTCTAATCCATGTTGCCTTATTTCTTTTATCCGAAAGCAGAAGAGAAGGGAAGATAACACCTTCACATTGTTTGAAATGTTAAATCCTGCTTTCATGCTTACTTCAGTCAAGCATAGTTGAACACTGAATTCTTAAAAGATGTTTTTTACCTCTATCAACCACATTTACCTTGGTATGTGTGATGTGCCGTTGCCCTGAATTTATAAAGGGACCAGCTCACTTAAAACATATTCTTAACTAATCAAAGGTGCAAATGTCATTGCCTTTGTAAAGTGTGTGATCTTATTGAAATGCGGTGACATCAGGGGAAAAAAATCAAGGAGCTGGAAACATGCAGGATTAATTGAGCTTATGGAAATGAATGTGTTGAAGAAGCCCAGTCGTGTGGCTGTAAGCTCCTGAGGTGCTGCTTCCTCCGGAGTCGCCTGGTTGACGCGCTCGCTGTCTGCTATGCTAAACTATCTGTGAGGTGTGGTGCATGCAACACATCACAGAGACCCTTGCGTTATGATCTGTAGCTCATTTATTTTCGTTGTGGAAACAATGCACACAACAGACACTCTTTCCCACACCGCAGTAAATGCATAGCGTAATGTGGTCAAAACCGTTTGCCCTTCCGGAGTAAACACCTGACGAACACAGCAAGTTCAGGACTTATATACCCGCGCCCAGGCAAGAAATACAGCGCCACCCAATGTACAAAGAAATAAATACAGTGGTATTTATAATGCCATATTTGGCTCTAACAGAATGAATGAGGTCAGTGGCTAAATGGATCAAAAACGTACGGAGTTCTAAGCTTCTCATCAAAGTAAGAAAGGGATTCCACTAAAAGGGCTGGGCTGAAGTTGCTTTTATCTTTAAATGTATGACAATTTCAGAACCAGACCACTGAATGCACATATTTATTTTCTTCCACATTTCTGTTTACAATGATGACGATTACGAGCCACCCAGTGTTCCAGGTCCTTCAAGTGCCTCACAGCCAGCACGTCGGAAAGTTACAGGACGTCCTCAGCCAGGCCCTGCAGCATCACCTCCCCCCACGGCTCTACACACACCGTCGTTAACACCTCCCCCAACCACTCAGCAGAAGAGGCGCTCCTCTCGGGGAACTTCTGCTCCAGCCAGCAAGCGTGGCAAAGGTAGTTTGGCACCTACAGAGAGTGAGAAGGATGACCGGTGGCACGACAGAGACGAGGAGTGTATCACACCTGACCCTCTCAGGTTCAGCCGGCCAGGACCCCAGGCCCCACATTCGACACCACCATACCATGGTCTCCCATCAGCCTCTTCCAGCTTTTTTTTTCATCAGCTGTTGTCGGGAAAATCATAGAAAACACAAATACCAACGCTGAAAAAAGAAAGCAAGCTGGAATGAAGTTCAAATGGGACGTGCTCACCGTGAAGGACTTCTACACATTCCTCTCAATTGTTATCTTCACTGGCCTTGTGACGGTCCACCAAAGGACTGACTACTGGAGAAAGATATGGCCGTACAGCTTCCAGTTCCCCGGTGACCACATGACACGGGACCGCTTTGAGTCCATTGTGTGGTCACTTCACCTCAGCGACCCAGCAGAGGACGAGGAGAACAACAAAAAAAGGAACACTGCTGAGCATGACCGGCTCTTCAAGATCAAGCCGCTGTACACAGACATGGTGACGGCCTGCAAAGCCCATTTTCAGCCGTATCGAAATCTGTCAATTGATGAGCGGATGGTCGCAAGCAAAGCCCGGATCAGTATAAAGCAGTACATGAAGGACAAGCCCACAAAGTGGGGTTACAACTGTACGTGCTGGCTGATTCGTCGATTGGCTATACTTGGAATTTCTTTGTGTACCAGGGAAAAAGTGAGTCCACCACAGGCCACGGTCTGAGTTACTCAGCCGTGATGAACCTTTTGCCTTTCCCTCTCCTCGGTGGCGGCTATTTTTTATAAATGGACAATTTTTACACGAGCCCTGCTTCGCTGATCTGTCCAAAAAAGAACATCGGCTGTTGTGGGACCATCAGTAAAAATCGCATTGGCTTCCCTAAGACTCTGACCAACGACCTGCCCAAAAAGGCTGAGAGGGGAGACATGCGATGGATCCAGAGTGGTAAACTCCTCTTCGTAAAGTGGAAGGACACGAGAGAGGTGACGATGTGTTCCACAATACATCAGGCCTACAGTGGACAGACAGCGTAGAGAAAGGTGAAGGCGGCTGGGGTGTGGCAGAACAAGTCTCTACCAGTTCCGGACAGCATTATGGACTACAATCACAGCAATTTTGTAAGAGGTGCCACGATGCAGGAATGCCGAGGGTAAAGACATCCAGTTATTGCTCAAGGTGTAATGTTCCCCTCTGCCTCAACCCCAAAAAGAACTACTTCCAGCTGTGGCACACTGGATAATGACATTCTGATGAGTTTTTCCTGAACGTCTTATGTAACGGCATAACGGAGAATTTTGGTTTTTATTTTTGTATTGGTTTTACCTGTGTTTTTACAGTTTTGTTTTTTACAGTTTGCTCAAATAAAATCTGTTTCATTTGGATTCATCATTCAGTTGATTTGTGTGTTTTTTGAATGGGAAAATATAGATGTCTGGTTGAATTTTCCAAAAAAAAAAAAAAAAGCCAAAAGCTGCCGTATTTGGATGTATTGAACATAAGTAATATACAAGTGAAATATGTAGTTTGGTACATGAGAAAATTCAAATGGCACACATGGTGCCCAAATGTGCCCAAATGCACATTTTGATAACCTCGCCTAAACTCTGTACTAAAACTCTAATCTCTAATTTTGTTCTGCTTCACTTTATCAAAGTAAACACTTTGCAGAGAGATTGTTCACATGTTGTGCAATGATTTGGGAGGGTTGTTAGGCTTTCAGCTGCATTATTTCAAATAAATATCAATAAAAGTGGGTTTTTTTTTTTTTAGGCGAACCTAACATTTTCAACTTGATCATCTTGTGCCATCTTCATTTACTATTAACCAGTAACATATACACTGATATTTACACATCTGAACAAATCTGACAAGTGTTCCCTTTTTATTATAGCATCAATTATTAAAATAGACCTTGTAGTTACAGAATTAGTCTTTTTAGTATTGGTATGCAATTTTCGAGCAGATGCCAAAAATAGGCTTAGGGCCTAACAGGTAATGGCAAAGGTTACAAATTCACCAACAAAAAATTCGGAAATAACTGGGAAACCTGCTGACTACTTACAAAAAGGGCCAAAGATCGATCTCGGGCAACAGCAGAGAGCAACATCACCTGGGAATACTACTTGGTAAGTGCTTGCTCTGTGTACACATCTTAAATGTTAGTTGGACTCTTGGTATCGATCTTCCATCCATTTTCCCCAGTCAGTATTTTGCCACCTACAATTTAATGTAACATAGTTGTATCTCTGCAGACAAACGTGAAATAACCACTTTGTACATATGATTTTTAATGGAATCTTCTTGTTTTACAGCAAATGGATGAAATATTTGGTGGGGAGTGCACCTCCAGGGACGGTCCTTTCCACACCACTTTTCCCCAGTCAGATGGCATCAACTGTGGAATCATGTGATGCCGACGAACAGCGACCCGGTCCTTCAACTGCCATTATCCGATGAATTCCGTGAAGGCGGCTGTAAACGTTTTTTTGTCAATGCCCCTTTCTACGTCCGCCTGCTTTCCAGGCGAGGCGCAGTTCAACTCGAACGGGCCTTGTGTGTGGACACGTGTTGCTGTAGGATCAGTGATCACTCCAGCTACAGCCGTGTGGGCTGTTGTCGTTTTGCTTGTGCGTGTCAACTAGTGTCGCTCTCTGGTTATCAGAGAGTTGTTTTCTTTTGCATCCCAGGGCACCTTGATGCCATCACTACCAATTCTCAACCCTACCTCCTGGCTGTTGGAGAGGAAGAATGTGATCCACTTCATCATCCTTGACACGCACGCAATACCTTGCAGGTCAACCTCTTCTCTTGGTGCTTTTGATGAACTCTTTAAGGCACATTTTGTGTTTGGCACATCATACAACACCATGCTCCACAACATGTACACGTTCATCCAAACCACTGTGTAAAACATTGATGTTGGCAAAGTCAAAGAGAGTCCTCGTGTTGCTGAAGTTAGGGCGAGGTTTCTTAATTAGTGCTTGAAATTGCTCCAACATCATGAAGTGTTTTGTTTGTCAGGCCGAGTTAACTAGTTCAAATATGCTTGTTAGGCATTTACGATTGGTTACTTGCCTGGAAAAAAATCGCTTTAAATGTGTTCAGACTGGATGTGGCTGTGTGTTTGGTACTTTTTCAGGTTTTAGGAAACATTTAAACACCAGTTGATGACAGCGAATGTGGACGAGACAGCCACAACTTCTGAACAATTGCGAATGTCCAATAGGAGCACTCTAGATATGTGTGCCTCTGCAGTCGCACAACTCAAGGCAGCTGGATTAGTATATATATATATATATATATATATAATATAAATATAACAATATATAACAATTTCTCCAAAAGTTAGAAAACCCATTCACACCCTTAAATTCAGAGGCTAAACGAAACAAACACTTCACAAAGAAATGGGGAAATGTTGAACTGGTTGAAAAGGTGCTTGGCACAAGATTTGACAGTAGAAGAAACAAAGTTACTAGGACATATGACCAGGTTATTGTAACTGATGCATTTCATATGTTCCTATTTTGGAAACGCTGAAACAATTTTTAAACATCCAGAACTTTCAAGGAAAAAAAAGCACCGATGATGATCAATGATTAAATGGTCATGCCTTCTGACAGGACTGGTGAAAATACAATGATCACTATCTGTAGAAGCAAAAGTAGAAGATGCCAGTGTTTATCATCAGTCTGTATTAAATCACCAATTATCAGAGGCATATTGCGCAATAAGCACCAAGACTGTATGGCATAGGCCCCTAACTGGCAGACCGCGGTCCGGGTCCGGACCCAGAAGCCGTCCCATACAGACCCGGACCTACAGCCAAAACAGAAGGTTATGATTTAAAACCTCACGGGGCACTTCTATTTCAACCAGCGCAGCTTTTGTTGTCTTTACGGTAGTGGTTCAGTAGATGAGGAACCGCACAGACCAATTGCATGCAAGTTAAGCCATCCCACGTGATACCACTCCGATCAAGTCTGTGCATTCCATATAAACATTGCAACTCTACAGTTCAGACAGACGACAGAGTGAGAGGCAAGTTGCACATGAAAAGACGGTAGAAAGAAAAAGAAAGATAGCGATACAATAAGCAAAAACAAAAAAGGGAGAGAAACAGGCGACTGTCCCGGAGAAAGTTGAGAAAAAGACGAGTGAGACGGAGAAAGGGAGAGAAAAATAAGGAACAAATGGCGCTCTCCAAAAAAAGAAAAGTGGACAGCGAAAAGAGAGCATTTAATCCGGAATGGACAGACTCATTTCTGTTCATACTTCCCACTGGGAGCACTAAACCTTCTGTTTTGTCTCAAACGCCATTATGAGAAAACATAAAAGGTTTTGAACAAACATACCCACTGAAATCTAAGGTGAGATCACAATAAGTAGTCTCAGAGCCCAATATGACCAGTCCACCAGCATCCTGAGCCACACATTCACTGCCCAACAACGTGCTCATGAGTGTTCGCTCAGAGTTGCTTGGATTTTGGGTCAACACAAAAAGCCATTTGCCGATGGAGGGGTTGTCAAAGAATGCATGAGTGCAGTAGCTGAAACACTGCTAGAGGGAAAACAAAAACAAGAGCTTTGTGATAAAATAAAGCAAATACCCATGTCAGCATTAACTGCCACAAAGAGAAGTGAAATATTAACTCAGGACGTGCTAACCCAGCTAGATGAAGGCATGCATACGGCACCATGTGTAGGCTTAGCTGTGGATGAGTCCACTGACGTGTGTGGCAATGCTCAGCTGTTAGTGTATGACAGGTTTTTCAACACAGACCAGAATGCATTCTGTGAAGACGTGTTATGTGTCACTGCCCTTCAGACCAGTACAAGAGGAGAAGACATCTACCTGGCCATTAACGAGATGTTAACAAAGAGAGGAATAGAGCCAAAACATGTGGTTTCAATAACCACAGATGGAGCCCCTGCTATGATAGGGAGAGAGAAAGGAGCTGTATCAAGACTGAAAGAGGACAATCCTTGCACATAAATGAGCTGTTTTACTTTACCATTCGACGTTCAAATGCAGTATGGAATGGCAGATTCTTCCTTGTACATTGTTCCTTATTGCCATTTTATGCAGATCTAAGGTCAATGTTTTATTCTCCATCAAATGTTTTGTATTGTTGGCCTGCAGAATAAAGTTGTGAGATGCATTATTTTGTGGTAACTGGTGATTTTTCTTGTCAATTAATGGTATGTTTGAAAGAGCTCTATTCAAAACCAATTAGATGCAATTTGACACTACAAATTAGTTAAATGTATTGTAAAATTATAAATAGTGTGAAATTTCAGTGACACTGTGCAGTGTTAATGGATGTCAGAATTTTACGCCATCAGTGCTGTGTTTTCACAGTAATAAGAGTAAATTAACAAATTTAACTCTAAAATTTCAACACTTGGTCAAGAGTTAATTTAACACCAATTCCGATTGGGACCAAATACACTTGGTAATAGTGTTAAATTGAACTCTAAGTGTTACTTTAACACTGCAAAATGTACTGTGCACTGGCCTGGGTACAAGGTGTTTGCAGGGTGACCATTGTGGGATTGTGGCATTGGCAGATATGCGGTCTGCTGCAGAAGCAGGAGATCTCCCTGTGCAAAATTGTCCCTGTTTCAGTAGAGATGACCTGGTGCAACGCCAAAGTTCTCTTTACAGGAGGAACAACCTCAGGGACGGCTTCATCAAATTTTCTGATGTCCTCCTCACCCACCCAGAAGAACTTGATGTCAGATTTTCTCTCTGTTAGGAGGTTGTAAAAATCTTCTGGGGTCTGGACATCTGCACCCGTTCGGACAGCTGAGTCAGCAGTACGTTTGACCGTACCACCGAATCCATCGGGGGCGCCTTTTCCGTGAGACTTCTCAGAGAAGTTCCAGGTCACCTGCTGGAAGTCTGAGAGGAAGGGGATGGTGCTGAGCAAATAGAAATTATTTTTGTTACGGTACTGAGTGACCGGACCATCACTCATCACATGCAATGTTGTGGGAGATGGATTGCGATTCTCCATCACATCCTTTAGCACTGGCTCCAAGTGGGCCCACACAGCTCTCTAATCATGCAGAAGGGACGCAGAGATGGTGGCACTGTGAGCCAGCTGCTGTATAAGCCATGTCTGGACTGTGTCCTGCTTCCGACTCCCTCCAAAATGAAAAGCTTGCACCTCACTATTGAGTTTGCATGGGAAGTTCTCCAAAAGAAAGCCTACGAGTTGATGAAGTTGTCCTCCATGTGGATTTTTAAAAGCCCTGCAATCGTTGGCTTGGTGCAACCAATTGTAGTGGTGCTTGGCTAGGTTGTTGAGCTTCTGATTGAAACGGTTCAACGGTTCAGAACATGTTCCACTTTGTACTTCTTTTACAAAATTCATGTAGGTCTTCTGACACAGATTTTTTTATCCATTGATATCAAGTCACAGTCGCTTCTGCCTGGGGTGTTGCAACTTCTACCTCATTGCAGCAGCATTTGCACACATTCGATACATGCAGGACTTGTTGTCTAGACTACACACAATTGAGGACAACAGCTGAGAAATGTTGACAGTGTTCACAACACCTTTCTGCTGCAGTTTTTTGGTCAAGAGTTTGATATTCTCATGATCCAAGTTCCTGTCTGACACTTGTCTGTCGGTAAGCGCCTGTGGGAGCTTTGCATTTCAGAATTATACTGCAGATGGAGTTCAGTGAATGGTTTAACCAACACATGCCTCTGTTTGCTTTTGTTTTTTGTGACTGTATCTTTTTTCCCTGGCAGTAAGCGACTGTTCTCATCGCGACAGAGGAAGTCAACAACTTTGTCTTCTCTGGATAGCTAATTTCTTTGCAATCCTTGGTCTATTCTCTTCAGTTATAGGTTTTGCCTTTTTGGAATGTTTTTTCCTTAAATCTTTCCTGGCATTTTCGTAATCTGGCAGATTCTCTTTTCTCAGTTTCCATTTCTCTTCTCATTTTGTGCATTTTACAACGCAACTTTGCCTTCTCTCTTTGCCATTTCCTTTTAGTGCTTCCTACTCTCTGTGGTGTTGATGCTCTGGGTTGCTGTCCATCTAAATTGACAATATTATCTTTGTCAATGTTGGGAGGGTTAGAGTGAACTTCTGCGGGAGTTGTATCCAAAGACTGGTGTGAAATTCAGGATTTCCTCCATAGCCCTTTTCCTTTGCTTACTCTGATATTGCCTCCACTGCTGCTTCAATTTTTCCTTTTCTGTTCTGGACAGCTGTCTGATGGGGGGTTTCACAATGTCCCCCTCTCTCTTCCTCTTATAACTATATAAAACACAAGTATATGAGAACTAAAAAACTGGCATATTCCCATTTAAAAACCTGAATGGTCTGACAACTGTTCATAAGTCAGAACTGCAAAATAAAACTATGAATAAATAACCTTTGATTAATTATAGTTTAATCAAGTTGTATTACCTCTTTTCTTGTGGCAAGATATGCTTCTCTTGCAGCCGGATCATTATTAATGCGCTCCCTGTGTTGTGCAGATTTCGCTTTACTTGACAGTGGCATCCTTAATAGTTAAAAAAATATTCATTATTATCATGAAAATAGTTTGGAAGTGTATAATATGGTCAACTTAACACTGTTACACATTTGAAGAAATTAGTTAATAATGATAGAGCTTTAAATAAATCGTATAGTGACATTCTTTGCAGTTGCATCACCTGACTTACTGTTTGTGCCACCTGACATTTACAACTCATTTCAAATTAAACAGGCATCTACTATGACACTAGCATTGGCTTTTGTTCTTGCTAACAACTTCATACATATACATTTTAAATATAATAGACATTTATGATAAAATAAAATTTTTCTAGTTATATATATATATATATAGGTTGTACCACCTTAACATGCAAAGTGTACAAGCCTACCTTAAGTTAAAAGTGGCTATTTTTTTGATATTTGAGACTTTACAGTACACAAAAATGTACAATGTACAAATTAGGAACACTTTGATAGTTGAGTCTTTTGGAATTATATAGATCTATTACTGATTTTTTCCTCACTTGTTATTTCGAAACTACATACCATATTGTAAAGTGTTGTCATAAAAATTGTATGCAACTGTATCCAAATCCTAGATGAACTGGCCAACTAGAAAAATAATCTAACAGTATGAGACCATTACTCTATCCAATCTTCGAAATGCACCTTTTTTAGTGTAATGCACATGAAGAGCACTCGATTGCAACAAAGTGAAAACTGCAGTATCTTAACAAGAACTGTTAATAAGATGCAAAAAACCATTCACCACAAGTTATACACGGTACCAATGCTGGTTCCAATATTATTTTATTGTTATGGCCACTGTACACTATCAACATCGGGAAAATTTTTCATATATTGGTCATATATTGGTCATTCCACTCCCGCATTATTACCCAGAGTACAGCTGATCATTTCTCTATGCACTTCTGCTGTGACATTAACACAAATCTCAATGATGTTGAACACTTGATACAGTCATTTAATGAACATTACACCACTTTGCTGGATAAAGTGGCACCTCTTAAGGAAAGGACCAGGGCTGCCTGTAACACTACTCCATGGATGACGGACGCAGTGACCAGCCTGAAACAGAAGTGTCGCAGGACAGAGCGGCTCTGGAAAGCTACTGCGCTAGAAGTGCATCGTTTATATCTCAAAGACCTCAGAGTTTCTTTTAATACTGGAGTAAAGGAAGCTAGAACTGCTTATTTTGCCAACCTAATCTCTTCTTCAAAGAGAAATCCCAAGATTCTGTTTGACACAATTAAGAGAATTGTTTCACCGTCTGTCTCCACTTTACCATGCTATTCTGTTAACGATTGCAACAAATTCCTTATCTATTTTATTGATAAGGTAACAGGTATTAGATCTGGCATTCAGCCTGGGATCTGTCCATCTACTTGTAGCTCCTCGCAATCTCCTGCTGTTCTGGACTCTTTCCAGCCTATCAGCCTTCAAGACATGATAGACTTAATTAACAAAACAAAGCCATCATCTTGCCCTCTGGATATAATTCCATCATCTCTATTTAAGAAAGTTTTGCTAACTATTGGCCCTGCAGTAACATCTATTGTCAATACCTCATTGTCTACAGGAATTGTCCCTTCCTATTTCAAACATGCCACTATCCAGCCCATATTAAAGAAACCAAACTTAGATCCAGCTTTGCCCATGAACTACAGGCCCATATCAAAACTACCTTTCTTGTCCAAAGTTTTAGAGAAAGTGGTGGCCAAACAACTTACTGCTGCACTGGAGAGGCACAACATGTACGACAAGTTCCAGTCTGGGTTCCGTAAGCAACACTCTACTGAAACCGCTCTCCTGAGGGTTTCAAATGACATTCTCATGTGTGCTGATGCAGGTGACTGCTCTGTGTTAGTTCTTCTGGACCTCAGTTCTGCATTTGACACTGTAGACCATGACATCCTGATTAAGAGGCTAAGTGATTGGGTGGGCATAACTGGCATAGCGTTAGACTGGTTTACATCTTACCTCAATGACAGAAGTTTCAATGTCTCTGTGGGTGATTTTGTGTCTGTTACCTCTCCACTGTCTTGTGGTGTACCGCAGGGCTCGGTTCTGGGGCCTCTGCTATTTTCCCTTTATCTGCTACCTTTGGGACCGATCATAAAAAGCTATAATGTGTCCTATCACTTATATGCAGACGATATCAAACTTCATCTGTCATTCAAACCCAGCGAGGCATTCACATTAACTCGGCTCCTGGACTGTGTAAATGCCATCAGAGACTGGACGGCAGAAAACTGCTTACAACTCAACGACTCTAAGACGGAGGTCCTAGTTATTGCTCCAGAGGAGTTTGTCCCCATGATCAGGCAGATTATCAGTCCACTCTCCTCTGCTGCCCATTGCAACCTGCGCAATCTAGGGATTTTCTTTGATCGATCCATGTCGTTTGACCCTCATGTTAAGCAGCTGTCCAGGTCATGTTTCTTCCATCTAAGAAATATCAGTAAACTGAGATCTGTGGTTTCAACACCTGAATTAGAGATGATCATACACACATTTATCTCCTCTCGCATTGACTACTGCAACTCACTTTTCACATCACTCAGTGCATCTGCTCTTAACCGTCTGCAGGTCATCCAAAATGCTGCCGCCAGATTACTCACCAGGACAAATCGACGGTCTCATATCACCCCCGTACTCCGATCTCTCCACTGGCTTCCTGTAGCATCTAGGATACACTTTAAAATTCTCACCATCACTTACAGAGCACTTCACGGTCAGGCTCCGGCTTATGTAGCTGATCTGCTTCGCCCCTATTCACCCGCCCGCACTCTCAGGTCAAACGCTCTAGGTCTTCTGTCGGTCCCACGCACACGATTTAAGACCCGTGGTGACCGAGCCTTTGAGGCAGTGGCTCCGAGGCTCTGGAATGCTCTGCCTGCAACTCTGCGCCTCGCAGATACTGTGGATACTTTTAAAAGCCAGCTTAAAACCCACCTGTTTGGGCTGGCATTTGTGTAAAAGTAAACCCATGTCCTAGCCATATTTTAAGACCTGCTCATAAAATGTTTTACATTTTTATTTATTTTTATTATTTTATTTTATTATTTTTTATTTTTTAAATTTTTCTGTGTGTATATAATTTATTGACCCTAGGGTCACATTATGTTTTTTATGCTTTTAAATGTCTTCTCTGTTTAAGCACTTTGTGATATTTACTATCTGTGAAAAGCGCTATATAAATAAAATTCATTCATTCATTCATATATTGCTTCTATGACTTTACAATGAATGAATGTGATTGTATAACATTGCAAACTGCCTTTAGAAACTTTGGTAAATTCATACCGTCGGCATTTGGTCAAGTAAGCGACATTTCGGTCCCTTATGAAAATCCAGCTAAGACCAAAGGCGTGGTTTAGATATGGCAGGCTACTTCAGCAAACTGCTCTTTAGGGCCTGAACCCGGTAAGAGCACTGGGTACCAAGGTTCATGGACACCTTTTGAATTACGTCAAATGTGTACCTCAAGTCCTTCGGACAGTCCAGGTTAAGATCATAGATGAGCCCAAACAAAAGGGCAAATGCAGTTGGGAAGTCGCATACATCATCCAGAACAATCCGTTCCTCAATAACCAGGGCGATGCTTATTGTTGTTGGAATTTATTTTAAATATGAGTTTTAAAATGTAGCATTCTGGTGTACTCCGAGAAGAAAATTAAGTGATAAGACATTTACTTTAAGCAAAAAACAAATTTATTATTCAGTTATTAATCAGTATTTCAGCTCTAGTTGAACAGCTGGCTAGTTTTCTCCAATCATTATTGTTGGAATGCTGTTAAGCATTCCAACAACTATTGTTCTTCGAATCTTTATTCCACTATTTCTTCCGTCCCCCGTTTTGTCGGCACGCTTCTTCTCCTTCATATTTTAAGCTACAGAAACCGTTCAACTCTCAAAATGTTCAGCTTTTTCAGCAGAGGGGTGCTATATCTCTAACCTTTAAACTTTTTGAATTATTAAGCTTTTAGCAACTTTTTTTTGAATGGGTTTCAATGGAGAAGATTTTCAAATCCTCTTAAACTGCTTCAACTTTCAAATCCTTCAACTTCCTCATACTTTCAGCTACAGACACCATTTCAACTTTCAAATGTTGAGAAAACCCTGAACTATTCGCGGGACATACAGCTTTCTGATATCTTTTAAACTTTTTGAACTGCAGCAATTTAACTTTTATGATTTTTCAGCCCTTTTCTGACTTTATAATGGGTGTGTATTGCGCAGCTTAGAGTGCTTGAATTTCCGAATATCCTTAAACGCCTCATCTTACCTTCACTATGGAACAAACCAGGCCTCCCCACATTGTTATCTGAGTCATTGACCGGTAAGTAGCACAATGTGCTTCTATACTCAACTTTAAAAATGAAGCTTCCATATTTTACAATTGCGTTACAAGTGGTTTCTAACTCAAACAGGGTTCACAATAAGCAAGAAGAGTAAATATTTTCCCGGTGAACCAAAGACAAACTGTATTGTTGTTAGCATAGCTGCTAACGTTCGTCATACGGCTCCTTCCGGTTTAGTACGGGACTATAAACTGTTCATAGTCTCGCTTCGTGTTGTAGTGCGAGCTCGTAGCATGAACGGAGCCAATTATACTCCATGTCCTGTGCGCTGCATTATTCTCAGAAACGCCAGAGGGCGAAAAAACGAAATGAACTGTGAAGAATTAAAAAGACGAGTGAAGAATGAAGTCATGTAACTGCTGTGCAGCTGACGTGCATGATGCTAGACCAGAGATTAGTTCACTGATCGGTTTCACACAAAGCTAAACCATACGACAAATGTCTGACAATCTGAGACTTTCTTGACTTGCAAAATAAATATTAAATTCACAAACATATGTGTAATTCATAGCACAATTCAAACTGGATGAAATAAACATTTATCTCTCGCCGTTAAAGTAAAGTCCCACAGGACACTGTAAAGGGCGTGACTTCATCTCTCTATTAAACTGACAATAAACCACTAAGCTAATTAACAGGTTATTTCTAATGTAAAACGAGTCTTTTTCATCAAACTATCCTGACAACAATATGTTTGCTGTGGTAACATTACAGTCAGAGTGTTTTATAACTGTTTGTTAGTTTTACCAGCAGCTAAAGCTGTTCAATTATTATTCTGGCCACTTTATGTGTCAATGTGTAAATCTGTAACAGAAAGTGACCAATAGACATGATTACACACACGCTTTGTGATCTTGAATTAGACCTTAATGTACAAATAACCTTTGTTCATATAATGCTGATAGTATCGTTCTGTAGTAATCCACTAATATAATGCAGGCCCTATAGGAACATGACTTTATATATTCAGTATACAGAGACATTAGATAATCCATTATTAGTCCACAGTGAGCCCTCACATAGAGCTGAGATGGAGCTGTTTCCCTGCTGAAAATGCGTTGGAATGCTGAAAACTGAAATGAATTGCAAAAACATTGCTGAAAATAGATATCCAATTCAAAAACAAGTGCAAAAAGCTTAATAATTCAAAAAGTTTAAAGATTACAAATATGAAAAGTCATATCACACCTCTCCTGAAAGAGCCGAACATTTTGATATTTGAACTGTTTCTGTGGCTTAAAATAATTCCATCGGTAGTGATATTTGTTGTAGTAGTAGTAGTAGTAGTAGTAGTAGTAGTAGTAGAAGTTGTAGTCGAAGTATCAGTAATTAGAAGAAGAAGTAGTGGAAGTAGCAGTAATAGCTGTAATAGTGGTCGTAGTATTTAATATAACAGTAGTAGTAGTAGAATAAGTAGTAGTAGTAGTAGTAATAGTAAAGTCAGTTTTTGAAGTAGCAGTAGTAGTAGTACTAGGCAGTAGTAGTAGTACTAGTAGCAGTCATACTAATAGCTGTAGTAGTATTAGTACTGGTAGTAGCAGGAATAGCAGTAGTAGCAGTTGTGGTATAAGTAATAATAATAGTGGTAGTGGTAGTAATAAAATTTGATAGCAGTGATGGCAGTAGTAGTAATAGTAGCAACAGCAAAAGATGAAAAAGACTTGAACATCGAACATTTATTGTCTGGTTGTGTGTACCAGCATATATATATATATATATATATATATATATATATATATATATATAGAGTTCATTCCACTACTTCTTCTAATTACTGATACTTCGACTACAACTTCTACTACTACTACAACAAATATCGCTACCGATGGAATTATTTTAAGCCACAGAAACTGTTCAAATATCAAAATGTTCAGCTCTTTCAGGAGAGGTGTGATATGACTTTTCATATTTGTAATCTTTAAACTTTTTGAATTATTAAGCTTTTTGCACTTGTTTTTGAATTGGATATCTATTTTCAGCAATGTTTTTGCAATTCATTTCAGTTTTCAGCATTCCAACGCATTTTCAGCAGGAAATGCTTTTTCTAGTTATTATTATAATCAACCTTTATTTACTGAAACTCCATTGAGACAAGTCTCATTTTCAAAAGTTTTAGTCATATAAAAAGAAAAACAAATATCAAAAGTGGCAAGAACCTGTACAAAAGAAAGTGATTTGTTTTCATTGAACCCAGTTATGCTGCGTTCACACCAAACGCAGCGCGAATTATTCGCGAGAGTAGATTATATACAAAATCTATGCACAGACTCATAGATTGACGCCCCAAACGCGCGAGTTCAAATCTTTCAACTTCTGCGAAATATTCGCGTTACGCCCCGGCGCGATAGCCTATCAGCGTTGAGTTGCTTCCCCTGTCATCTGCCACGGGACATAATGCGGACTCAGGAGCAGACAGTCAGGTGAAGTGAAAAAAGGTTTAATCAACAAACCAAAAAACAAACAGGGAATCCAAGGACAAGACGGAACAGGCAGACTGGGAAACTGGGAACAGGACGAGCAACACGGACGGGTAGGTAGGGAAAAAACAATGACCTGGCAGTGAGTGAGTGAGAGACAGGGGTTTAAGAAGTGACTAGAACAGGTGCGGAGAGTTGTGCTGACGATGGAGTGCTTGATTACAGATAAGGGACAGGTGAAGGGAGTTGGACTGGTGCTGAGGGAGTGACTGAGTTGAAGAGTGAGGAGCTATAGAAAAACACACACACACACACACACACACACACAACACATAAGGCAAAGCCTGATTGTAACATCATCACTGACTTCCTGCCGTTGTTTAATCAGGAAATTAATACTGTAGCCATCTGTGTTCTCCCAGAGCTCTACGATACCTCATATCAATAGAGACCGGACCAAAATATGTGTATACGTGTGTGTGTGTAAACCATACGGTACAAACTATGAATAGACGCTGCCGTATTTACGTCTACATGACGTTAGTCTGAGTGTTGGTGGAGCTGCTACAATGTTAGCATAGCCTAGCACCGATCCATCCGCTCCATTGAGAAGACAAGTAGCCTACAAATCGGTATCATTACGTAGTTATTTTGGTGCAGGCTGAAAATGCACCTCTTCAAGAAGTACTACCCTGAGCCTTCCACTTAGCACTTATTGTATTGTATTCGTATTAGTTTGTTTCTGCACTGTTGCTCTGGTTTATGCTCTTAGATGCTTGTTTAAAAAAGGAGATGCACTTCTGACTTCTGGTGACGAGTAGTTCTCTTGAATACACTTATTGTAAGTCGCTTTGAATAAAAGCGTCTGCTAAATGACTGCAATGGAATGTAAATTAAAATGATAATCTACTCTGGCTAAAGTATCTTTTCAAGAGTAAAATAGCTGTGATTTAACTGCACGCTTCCAATCTATACACACCTCTGCATTAGCAACCCGCTGAAATGAAGGTACATTACTTCATGGGCCTTGGGAGCAACTGCACTTGGGACTGTTGGAACTAGAAGTAGAAGAAGTAGAAGTCTGTGGTCATTACAGTGAACACCTTTTGCTGGTGCCCTCCTGTCTGGCAGTGTGATGAGAGGACATGTGAGCCCTTGTTGCTGTAGTTTCTCCTTGGAGCCGAGGCTGCATTTAGCATACTCTGCCATATCAATGTATTTAAAATACCGTGACAGCAGGAAGCTGTACTGCTCTCCCTTCACGTCTGTTTTTACCTCCATCTTTAGCCAGGCCCAGCTCCACTCACATCTCAGCCCTGCATCAAGCTGCGCTACACAAACAGCATCCTCTTCCTTAAGCTCTTTGACCACATCATCTTATCAGAATCTGGGCCTCATTCTCATCTACTTTGAGTTAAAAAACACAACCTGCCACCAGATCTGCCAGTGTTCCGGTTTAACGTTAATGAGTGACCGCGTGAACTGAACCGGAACACGGGGCACTGCATGTTTCATCACGTTACGTTTTTTCCTCCTAAATCACGATAATGACGAACGTTAACAGTCAACAAGGTTTCGCACGCAGTGGACTTTAACTTAACCCAGCAAGCCGGAACTGTAACGGTACCAGTGGCGGGCTGTGCATTTTATACCTGGGCGTTCTGTGCTGTCCTACGAGAGTTGAACAGCTACGGTGCAGACACATCAATCTCTCTTCTTAACTACAGACATAGGGGCTGAATCTGATTGGATAAAAGCTCTCCTTAAAAACAAGTTGTGCTGGAAGCAGAGCAACTGAGGAAGACAGGAGCTGTGCAATGAGAAAATAAGCTAATGGGGAAAAAAAATGATAATACATGTAGTGCATTTGTGAAAAATTATAAAATAGCTATACCCTTATGATTCTGTTTAGGCCAGCAGAGAAGGCTTAGCTGGCCCTGACGGCCCACCACTGAACGGTACATAACGTGACTTAACCTATTTATGACGAGGGTCCCCTAATAAGGGGACCCTAGACACCTGGTCATTTGTGTCATATTTGGACCAGTGAACACATTAATAATGATGTCGCATACCACGTGAAACGTCAGAAACCTGGGATAAAATCGTATAAAAGACATTTGAACATACTCCAAACACAACTCAGTACTCAAACTTAGTATAACTACAATACCATATTCATATTTCGCCAGGAGTGTACACACTCGGGACATTTCCGGACTTAGCAATCATAGCTTGATGCTAACAAACAAAGCGAGATAGCAGAAAGCACGCCACGAACACAACGGTTACGGTCATAACCGTAACATTTCTCTCCGTCATACTATCGCTGAGATATGAGCCAACAGACACCAGCAACACAAATCACATTATCGCTTAATGATCATAAATATGACTCACTTTTGACGTTTTGAAGCAGAAAAATTGAATATCCCCGCATTTTTTCTCCGGAAAAGGTTCAATGGACTTCCTGTCTAGCAACAGAGCAACACCTTTCCTTCGGAGGAGGTCATTTCACCCCACAGGGGAAGGCGTAACCTGCTCTCTCCCCCAGAGCCTGCAAGTCACTATTTTCGGAGACTTGATGATTTTGACTGGCTAACTCATTTTCAAGTGATTAGCTCAATTCTATTAGAGCTAACGAATACAGAGAGGTATGTACCATGGAGGTCGGCCAATGGGAGCCAAAGTTATTGTTCTGCGTAAGTATAAAACAGAGGAGTACGCTGCTTTTACGCTCAGCTGATTACAGCTGGGGCTTGGTTTCGGCTGCCTTTTTTAGTATCGTTTGAGTTACTTTTCACCGTTCGTTCATTTTTAGAATTACCGGTAATTAGTAAGATGTCGAAACAGAAGACTTACAAATATAATATAAAAAAATATATATATATTTTTTTTTCCAAAAAATGCCAGAAATTGCTGCATTTGGATGTATTTAACACCATTAGTAATTTATAAGTGAAATATGTAGTTTAGTACATGAGGAAATTTAAATGGCACACATGGCACACATGGTGCCCAAATGCACATTTTGGAAATCTCGCCTAAACTTTCTGTACTAAAAATTCTCTAATTTTGTCTGCTTCACTTTATCAAAATAAAACTTTGCAGAGAGACTGTTCACATATATGTGCTATGATTTGGGAGATGTTTTAGGCTGGGGGCTGCATCATTTCAATGAAATAATAACAATGAAGGGGCTTTTTTTTCAGGCGAACCTGAAACCTTTCAATTTGAGCTGTGTGCCATGTTCATTTACTCTTAACCAGTAACTTATACACTGATATTTACACATCTGAACAAATCTCACAAGTGTTCCTTTATTACAACACACCAATTATTCAAATAGACCTTGTGCTTGCAAAGATGCACTCTTTTGAGTATGGGTATGCAATTTTCGAGCAGAGGCCTAAAAATAGGGCTAGGTCATAAAAGGTTAAACGTTAACGCCAATATACAATCCACTAACGTTAGTTGTAGGTGTAGACATCTTAAAGCTGATTGGCCAAGACCCGACACATCAAAAATGTTTTATTGCGAACATCACGACATCACCTTTTCTCACTCCAATCTGAGAAACACTGGCTAGATAGAGACATCTGGCCTCACAACGGGGTTAAATCTGCCAACAGTAGCCGGCTCATGGGGAGAGTGCAGCGCATAACTGTCTCTCTGTCCTCGACGTCCACGCATCGCAAGTTATACTGAGTTATATAACTCTTATATCCTACTTATATAAGTTATAGTTCATATACTGAGTCCACACGTTTGCATTTAGTTAAGTTGGACTATATAGTAATACAAACAGTTCAGTTTGTCAGGTTCATGCAACATTTATGACATTGTTGGTCAGCCCATCAGCTTGACAATCACATTCTGCTGCAATAAAAATGATTGACGTGAGAAGAACAGACTGAAAACTTTATCTTATTAGATAAAACATGTTGACACAGTTTTCCTTTGGAGACATAACTTGAAGTTGAAAAAAGTAATAAATTGCAAAATATGTTATCGCAATACTCAGAATATCGCAGTATCGTGAGAATATCGTAGTATTGTGATAATATCGTATCGTGATAATGTCGTATCGCGGGACCTCTGGTGATTCCCACCCCTATTAGGCACCAAGCAGTCATCCACAAGAACACAAAACAACTCCAACTGGGAGAGGACCAAAAATCCCAAAACTGTAGAAAGGCAAAATCACAAATCATAGAAACAAACACGAGGACAAAATGCCGGAACACGAAGCTCACTCGGGGAAGGACAAATACAATCTGACAACCAGAACAGGGAAAGCAGGGGAGTATATGTGGGGTTGTCAGAGGGAAAAACCAGGGGCAGGTGATTGAACACAGGTGAAGTGAATGAGAACAATCATGACAAATGGTGTGTCGGGGCTTTTTTTGTTTTATTTTCTTGAAAAGATTATCTCACCAAAAAGGTATTTTGACTTTGAAAATCTACTGATAGGGAATGACTATACAATTAATAATACTGAGGAAATGTGTATATGCATCATTTGTAAGTCAGACACTTCAACAGGTCTCAATACTTTCTGAATGCACTGTATATGAGGTCTCTAAACCCATGACTAATTCGGGCTTGGAATTCTAAATGTTACCAGTACATTTGAAGGCAAGGCAAGGCAAGTTTATTTGTATAGCACATTTCAACAACAAGGTAATTCAAAGTGCTTCACATAAAACCATGAAAAGCATCAAAACATAAGGCAAAACATAATGAGATTTAAAAACAATTAAGAACATTCATTGCATTAAAACATTAAAAAACAGTGTAAGAAATAAAATGCAGTAGTAAAATGCAGAAATGCAGGAAATGTATTCATATATTAATTGAATGTGGTTCAATTAAAGGCAGAAGCAAACAGAAAAGTCTTCAGTCTTGATTTAAAGGAGCTGAGGGTCTCAGCAGACCTGCAGCTTTCTGGGACTTTGTTCCAGATATGTGGACCACAAAAACTGAACGCTGCTTCTCCATGTTTAGTTCTGACTCTGGGAACAGAAAGTAGACCGGTCCCAGACGACCTGAGGGGTCGGGATGGTTCATAAGGTAGCAGCAGATCAGAGATGTATTTTGGCCCTAAACCATTCAGTGCTTTGTAAACCAACAGCAGGATTTTAAAGTGAATTCTTTGTTGGACAGGAAGCCACTGCAAATACATTAGAACTGGGGTGATGTGATCCACCCTCCTGGTCTTAGTGAGGACTCGAGCTGCAGCGTTCTGACAGACTTTTTACAGAGACCTGTAAACACACTGTTACAGTAGTCCAGTCTGCTGAAGATAAATGCGTGGACAAGTTTTTCCAAATCCTGTTGAGACATAAGTCCTCTAATCCTTGATATATTCTTCAGGTGATAGTAGGCTGATTTTGTAATTGTCTTGATATGGCTGTTCAGGTTGAGGTCTGAATCCATAACTACACCTAGATTTCTGGCTTGGTTTGTGGGTTTTAACATCAGTGATTGAAGCTGAGCGGTGATTTTCAATTGTTCGTCCTTGGTACCAAAAACAATTACTTCTGTTTTATCTTTCTTTAATTGAAGAAAATTCTGGCACATCCAGTTGTTGATTTGTTCAATGCAGTTACCCAGCCCTTGTATGGGATTATAGTCCCCTGGTGACATAGTTATGTAGATTTGTGTGTCGTCTGCATAATTATGATAACACACTTTGTTGTTTTCTATAATCTGAGCTAGTGGAAGCATGTAGATGTTGAACAGAAGAGGCCCCAGTATTGAACCTTGGGGAACACCACATGTCATTTTAGTCAGCTCTGATGTGTAATCAGCTACAGACACAAAGTATTCTCGGTCCTTCAAGTAGGATTCAAACCAGTTAAGTGCTGTGCCAGAGAGTCCCACCAAGATTTTTAGTCTTTCTAGGAGTATGGCATGGTTGACCGTGTCGAATGCAGCACTGAGATCCAGTAACACTAAGACTGAACTTCTGCCATTGTCTGTGTTTATGTGGATGTCGTTGAAAACCTTAACAAGAGCAGTTTCAGTACTGTGGTGCTGTCGAAAGCCTGACTGGAAAACATCAAAGCAGTTATTTACGGCCAAGAAGTTGGTCAGCTGTTGGAAAACCGCTTTTTCAATTATTTTACTTAAAAATGGGAGGTTTGATATTGGCCTATAATTTTTCATTGTTGCTGAGTCTAAACTAGCCTTCTTTAGGAGTGGTTTAATAACTGCAGTTTTTAGGGCTTGTGGGAAGACACCTGAGAGAAGGGATGTGTTTACAATTTGTAAAAGATCAGTGGTCATGCAGTTTGAAATATTTTTGAAAAAGTGTGTTGGTAGAATATCCAAGCAGCAGGAGGATGACTTCAGATGTATAATGTCTTCTAGGCTTCTACGGTCGATTGAATGAAATTGTGTCATGATATTTGAATGGATGTTATTCAGAGATGAGGACAACACATATCCTGTGGTTGGTGTGGAGGCACTGACTGCTTGTTTAATTTTCTGAATTTTGTCAGTAAAAAAGGAGGCAAATTGATTGCATGCCCAGGTGGATTGGAGCTCAGCAGCTACCGACACTGGAGGGTTTGTTAGCCTGTCGACGGTGTTGTGTAAAATAATATGCGCTTCACTTGTATGCTTATAATGAAAAAGTTAAAGTTGTGAGGTCACAGTAAGAAGGTCAAATACGCCAGGCGAGGCATTCCAGCGCTTGCTTGTACAATAGAAACAGATACTGTGGCCCTGAAAAGAAACCACCTGCTTAAGCCACCAGAATTAGGGCGGAAAACCGCCATATTAGTGTAGGAGAAGAACTCCCTTATCTATTCACACAGAGACTTCTGAAATAGCTAGAATTGCACCCTTTCGGCGCCTCAAGTGCTACCAACATGCACACACACTGATAATGCAGCGAAGGAGGATCCATCGTGAGCCAGTGTGGGCGGATATGTCCAGTGCTCCAACGGGCTCTCTGTACAGCTAAAAGCAGAGCCGCCCCTACTTTATATTCCACCAATAGACTTCTGAAAGAAGAACCTATATTATGTTATGCGCAATGATGTTTACGCGCCTTTTCCTGCTTTTTCCTGTCTTTCGTACATTTTCCCTGCTCCTTCAGAGTAGAGATTACGCCACGTGCACATTTGACTGCTGGGCATAATACTCCTGTCACAAATAAACCTTATTGCTTGAATTGCGCTAAATGCCTCGATCTCCATCTGTTCACTCTGAGATTTCTCCTCGACAACGGTAGCAAATAAGGCGCGTGTATTGTTCTTGTTTTTGGTTATGATGTCAGAGAAGAATGACTGCCTTGCATTTCTAAGTTCCAAATTATAATTGCGAAGTCTCTCTTTATAGATGTCACAGTGAACCTGGAGATTAGTTTTTCGCCACCTGCGCTCAGCTTTCCGACACTCTCGTTTCTCTATTTTGACCAGCGTAGCATTTCTCCAAGGAGATCTTTGCTTACCCGAGACGACCTTCACTTTAGTGGATGCAATGGCATCAATAATATTTTTTACTTTAAAATTGAAGCCATCTACAAGCTCATTGACTGAGAGGCAGGAGAGGGCTGGTGTGGAGGAGAACTTCTGAATAAATAGTTCACTGGTGTTTTCAGAGTGCTGGTGCTTTGTCACAACCTTGGTTTGGACATTTGTGTGCAAGGAGATTGCACTCTCAAAGAAAACACAGAAGGAGAATTGCTGTTACGAAATGCATGTGATGCAGGCAATACACTCGCATTAACCTTGATGCTTCAGTAATATTGCCAGTATTGGCGATATCACATGAAATGAAATGTTAAAAACTGTAAAGTTACAAAGTGTGAAGTAGAAATGAGGGTTTGATGAAAGTTTGCATTCGTGTTTTCTTGCTCAATGTGCAACCTTAATGACATTGACACATTAGTCTTACCAGACATTTCTTCAGAAAGCCGTCCGGCTTCTCCCTCACAAAGAAAGGTAGACCCCATAGAGCTGCAGACTTTCTGTGGGCAAGCACTTCAGTTGTCTGAAAAATACAAAAAGATTAAAAATGCATTAATTTAAAATAATTATTCAAAAAATTCAATGCAAACTGTAAAAGACAAAGGCTTTATTCAAATAAATTTGGCAAAATGCTTCCAGCATGGTAGCATGCATTTCATGTTGGCTGTATTCACTAACTAAATGAACGCATATTTTCCCACTGTATATATGGGCACCATGTTTTTGGACATAGCTTAAGTGTGAAAACCCAATAACGCTCTGTTGCTTTTAATCTCCGAGGATCACCAATTTGAGTCAAACAATACAATACAACTGTTAACATTAACGTGTATTGATATTTATTTTGTTGGACAAACTATGAAATATTAAAGGGTGATCTGATGGTAAATGCTCTGCTAGATGCTTCTGGTAGATCAGTTGGAGTTGTTGTGGATATTACAGATACTCTAAAATCATTAACACTGTAAGATTTGTGTATCCAGCTTACATGACTACTGAAGGACGACAGGACATTACTTGTACATTCATCGTTTTTGAATGGACAACAGACAGTCACATGCTGCTTCAAATGAGTCCTGAGATGGCCTATGTATTTTTCTGGTGCACAGAGGTCTTTAAAGTCCCACAATTCAAAACAAAATGTGACCTGCACTTCAGGTTTACCATACTGTTTATGTACTCTTGAAAGGTGGGATTTTAATACACCAGTTGTCTTGAAAGTGCAGATGCAATCTGTAAAGAGGCACAGGAAAGCCAGAATCACCCCTGGTAATGTTGTAGTAATGCTTTAACAGTACATCTTGACTGGGGTGGGAAAACTTGCATCCAAATCCTATGAAGCAATGAAAGATAAGAAAATGTCAACAATGTGCATAATTGTCAAAAATGGATGCTAATCTGACAGCCTCACATCCCCTTGTTTTCAAAATTGCTCAAAGATGGGCAATACATATTTCCAAGGAGTAATAATACACGTTTTACTAAAACAGAATAGCAGTTTGCCATGATTTATTACCTTAACTGTACACTGAGAACTGACAATTTAAAGGATGATTTCACTAACCTCTAACTATGTTTACCGTAAGTGTGTAAAGGAGCTATAAGTCATGAAAATTGTTTTATCATAATGACAAACAATACAACGAGTGGTGGAAGGAAGGGGGTGACCATGAAAAGCAACACACCCTTCATCCCCCCTTTGGTGAGTATTATAAATTATTATTTATGCACGTTTTATCTTTTATCAACAGGGAAGGAAAAAGATAGGTTAAGGAGTCTTACTTGTAACAAAAATAAATGGGTTGCACAAAAGAACGGTGCATTGCTTTATGTCAACTTCATTACCTGGACGTTTCTAATGCACCTGCTACATCAATGCTCCACGCTCGCGGGTAACTTAAGAGTAAACTAGCAGGCTAAAGCCATCGAGTTTCAACAGCACCAACACTGAAGAACGGCGAAGCACTTTGCAGCAACATGTTAGCTAACCTAGCTAACACAAACCAACCAATGCAGCACACAGCGATATGAAGTTGTGCACGTGCATACAACGTAGTAACGTTACCTTTAGTACAGACGTTAACTTTAATATGTGCAAATTCATTCGACCATGCAAAACCGCAAGCCGTGAAAGGTAGGGTGGAGTCCGTCACATTGTAAACTTCTTAATGTTAACTTTTGCATTAAAAACAGGTTCGCTGACTCACTAGTTAGCTAACACACTCAAGAACATACGTTAGGTGTGTCTCAATTCAGCGGCTGCATCCTTCGGAGGACCCAGCCTTCGCGTCCTTTGAATACCGCAAAGGCTGGACCGAGCGGTCTCCGAAATGAGACGGTCTAATCTACTCCGCCATCTTGTGTTCTCTAGAGGCCTCTCTGCTGGCAGCCTCCATCTCAGCTGAGTCGGACCCTCCACGGAGGCGGGGCTCCAAGTGATAGACCGCCCCATGCTGCAGAAGGTCCTCCAGGCAAGACACAAGACCATTTGCTACAACGTAGAAATCCGCAGAAGAAGAAACTCCTCGCTGCATCACAAACCGGTCCAGAACGTCTTGGACCAGAGACCCGTTCAGAAACACCCAGCAACGGAGAGCTGGAGAGCTCACAAACACGTCCATTCCATGTACCATATCTGTGTACCATCTCTCTGGCCTTCCTTCCTTCTCCGCTCTCACTCTTGGATGCTTCTCCACATGTCAGTGAAATAATGTCAAACTTTGCATGACTTTGTGTCACTGCGTCCGTGCTCAAGAGCAAACAAAATGAGGACCCACACATCCAATCAGTGCTCCGTAGCTCCACTAGTGGCTAAAAACTTACGGAGGGTTTCAACCAAGTTACCACGCAGCTAACCTGTAGCAACACAATGCTACAAGCATACTTATTATGAGCCAAACCACAATTTTTTGTCTAACCCTAAGTAGTTTTATTGCCTAAACTTTCAGCCATTATTTGACAAATGTTAAAACGCTTTCCAACAATAACCACGTCCGTTTCACAACCACAACTTTCAGCTTTAGGAAAAAGAGAAGAAAGAAAATATAATGGTTTGAGTCCTCACAGGCAGTCAGACTCTCCTGGGCTGAGTAATGTGATTGATTGAGTGAGTGATTGTTTGTTTAGTTTGTTTATTTGTTCGCTAAATAAATGTATATTTATTACTTTTACACTCGTCTTGTCTCCCTGATGTTGCAGCCTTGGAGCCAGGTTGTAACAGCAGTTAAAATACAGTTATAATGATTCCGATAATGGATATTCAGCCGGTGTTCAGAACTTTACTTTCATGTGTAATAGATGCAATTTGAAAGATACACCTTGAAAACTGCTGATTTCCATGTAATATATGTGGTATTTGTTATAAATGTACATTGGTACATAGAGGGTGATAAGAAGCTGTACCGCGAGGCATGTTCTAAAAATAGCACCAGTCACCATGAAGCTCCATCTAAAAAAATGTAGTCGCTGTTATTTTTTTAATCAAAAATCCTTGCATTAATGTAATTAATGTAATATGACAATATTTAATATAACATTTTAAAAACTAAAATGTTTTATGTATATATGAACTCTGACCTTGCCTGAAGTCAAATATTGTGCGCATGTCAAATCTCACTCTTTGCTGAGACAAGGAAGTGGGCGCAGCTACGATGGGACGCTACGAAGCTAGATGTGGTTCTTACCCCCCAAACTAAAGAAAACATGGCAGAAAAGCGAAAGGAAACATACTACTTTCACAATGATTGGGAGGAAGAGTTCTTTTTTACGACAGTGAAAGACAAATGTGTGTGTCTCATTTGCGGGGCAACTGTTGCGACGGTAAAGCGGCACAATGTGGAGAGACACTTCAGTACGTGTCACAATAGCTTCCATGCTAACTACCCACCTGGCGGCACACTACGGAAAGGAAAAGTGCGTGACTTAAAGGCAGCTTTGGGCAAACAGTCTTTTTTCACGAGGCCGGTGATGAAATCACAAAAAAACAAGTGAAGCTTCGAGCTGCACATTTTTTGATGAAGAACAAGAACCCCGGGCTTATCACCCGGGGGGGGGGGGGGGGAAGAGAGAGAGAGAGAGAGAGAGAGAGAGAGCGAGAGAGCGAGAGAGAGAGCGAGAGAGAGAGAGAGAGAGAGAGAGAGAGAGTCACACAAACACAGCTCGCTGCTCTGTGTGTGTGTTCCTGTGTCTCTGTGTGTGGGTCTGTGTGTTTCCCTTGATTGCACTCATCCTACTCACCTGCTCAGTCCACCCAGCTGCCTTCTATCTCCTCATCACCCCACACATATATACTCCCCTGCTTTCCCTGTTCTGGTTGAAGATTTCTGTCCACCGAAAATAAAAAATGTATCTTTCAGTATAAAGAACTATCAGTGGCTGTATCTGTACAGGTGACGGACAATATAGGGTTGTAACTACACTATCATTGAACACCTGCCTCAAATTGGAAGAAGATTGGACAAAGTATGACCATTCTACAGTGTTTTTTCCATGAAGAGATCCAGGCGGAGCTCTAAAAGGACATTTGGAGACCCATGGTAACCAAATGCTATTCTGACACACTAAAGGTGTTTTGTTGATATTACATCAACTGGAGCTAAAATACTCACACATTTACAATTTCCAACTTTTCAATTGATTTTTGGTATTTCCAATGTGTATAACTGTAATAACTAATAACAATGCAAAATATAACTGACTCCAAGTAGAGCAGATTTATTGAGAAAGGAAAAAAAAAGGCATCAAACATTTGGCAAAAAAAATATGCTACAAGCATCTCCACATTTTTTTTTCATCACTTCTGTTGGTCATGCCACTCGATGAAACAGTTCCTTTTTGGAAGAAGGCAGAGGGGGGTGGTGCACTTCCTGCAAATCACAGGGGTCTTGTGCTTGCAAAGAACACATTGCTTTCGACCCTTTGTTGCATGTTCAGTGGGAAAGATGGGTCCACATGTTACTGGTATTGAAGGCTGAGAAGGCTTCTGCTTAGTGATTTCTCTGACGAGGAGCTCTCTAAACCTTTTGTTCGTGTGTAACCTCTGTGAAGATGTCTCCTGGCTAAATTAATCTCTCGGCTGGTCAGGCTTGTGGTAACAGCAGGTTTATTCCACATCTGCATTTATGACAAAGGACAACATGGAAGAAAGGGTCATCTTGCGGACAACTGCGCATGCTCTGTCTAGAAAGACGGCATCAAGTTAGTATTAGCTAACGTTAGCTGTATTGGCGACATTTTTACTGGCAATAAAACACAAACGTATAGTTAACTTAATAAAAACATGGCGAATATTATCTCAGACAAATAATATTCAACAAAATAAAGCCAGCTCAACTCTTGTGTACTTTTAAAGTTAGTTAACATTATATTGTCCACGGACATTCACGGACCAGTAAATCCTCCGTTGCGTTCAGGATTACCCATAGTCCTTTGCGTCTACCATTCAGTGCAGGTACACATTTACAACAGCAGGTGGCATACTTTTCCCATTTAGCGGGATTTAACCTAAACCTCCAACTACGTTACACGTGACTGGGGTCTCTCCATTGTGAATTGTAAGTTGTTTGTAAATGATATAGCTATTCACCACGGCAATGTCCAACATGTGGTAGAAATTGTTTTTATACCATTTCATTGTTTTATGCAGAACATTGTAGTAGTCGATCAGTGCATCTGATGGGCCCACTCCTCCCATGTAGGCATTTTAATCCTTGACAGCATCTGGAAATCCTTGACAGCATCTGGAATGGAGACATCAGTTCTGTGGACAACTCCAGTATCATCCTTCAGCCTCCTACTGGCACTGAGACCACTATAAGCTTGGTGGAAGTTCGATGCCACAGTCACCAGTTTGGTGTCCATCCACTGGACAAACAGCAACCTCTCCACTCGTAGCCATCTGATGTCTCCCCGATTGGCCCTCTTCCCCAGTTTGTTTTCTTTCGTGGCATGGAAACCCTTACGGTTCTCATGCATAGCCCCACAAACCATCATGTTTTTTTTTGTCCAAATCTGTCAGAAGCTTGGGACTGGTGTGGAAGTTGTCCATGTATACCTAGTATCCTGTTCCCAACAGTGGAATTTCAAGAAGCCTCATCACAGCAGAGTGGCCCAGTCCCATCTGTCAACTGTACCGCTGTCTTCCCCTCCATAAATGAAAGAATTCCACGTGTAGCCATGCACGTCGGCAAGCACAAACCGTTTTATTCCCCACTTTGTTGGTTTTAGTGGTAAATACTGTTTGAAACTTAGCCTTGCTTTTGTGGCTACCATCCTCTCATCTATGGACAGCTTCTGGTCAGGATGATAGAATGCTTTACAGGCTACAATGTCATCATAAAGTGGCTTGACTTTGAAAAGCCGGTCATATTGTGGAGTTCCCCTTTTCTGTTCATTTTCTTCATCCTCATCAGGGTCACTGAGGTGGAGACACCAGAAGATGGCACTGAATCGATTTCGGCTCATGGCTGATGCTGGAAAGCGGAAATTGTACGGCGGCGCTTTCTTCCAATAGTCATCTTTTGTAGGGCACTGTTGTGGAGAAAACTCGGTGGACAGACTGAGGTCGAGGCATTTAGCTCAATTCAAGCAATAAGGTTTATTTGTAACAGAAGTATTATGTCCAGCAGTTTTACGTGCACGTGGCCTAATCTCTACTCTGAGTGAGCAGGGAAAATGTACAAAAGACAGGAAAAGCAGGAAAAGGCGCGTAAACATCATTGCGCATAACATAATATAGGTTCTTCTTTCAGCAGTCTATTGGTGGAATATAAAGTAGGGGCGGCTCTGTAATTAGCAGTCAGAGGGCCCGCTGGAGCACTGAGCATCATCGCCCACACCGGCTCACGATGGATCCTCCTTCGCTGCTTCTTCAGTGGGCGTACATGTTGATGTAACTCCATATTGTTATGTCCGGCCGACTTGATAAGCGGGGCGCCTCTCTATCTCTAAGGCGGCGCAGGCAGCTGAAACTGGTTCTCTGAGTGACTATGTGACATTTATCTGGGGCAAAAGCTATCCTTCAGAGTTCTAATACTTCTCACTGTGTTCAAACGAGCGCTATGAATGCCCCGTATGGAGTATTTGACCTTCTACTAGAACTCACATATCCGCGTATAAGCATACAAGTAACATTGAATGTATATTTTATTCACAGCACCTCACCAGTCCACAGAAAATGATGACGGACAAAAATGTGAAACTCGTCCTTTGTTACGGGTTTCCATCTGAACTTTTTTCCTGCCGCCTTCAGTTTCTGTGCCATCTTATTAGTGTTTGTAATGATATTGCGTACCACAGTCAGGTTGAAGAAAAGCTTGAATAGTTGGAAGGGTGACCATTTTACTGCTCTGCTGACAGTGGGGCCACTTGGATGACAAGGGTGAAAGTTGTGTGGGAGAAGCTGCGTGTCAGGTTTATCTGTCTCAAGCCATTTTACAGTCCACTTCCTCTTGACCTCTCCTTTGTGTAGCGGGGGTCTGTGCAGGCTGTGCTGCTGATGAGCTAGATGGGGTTGTTGACACACGTCTCCGACCTGTGCTCAGTGCGGGTGTGGTCGGTGGCTTTCCTCTTTGTCTCAAACGTGTGAGCTTCGAGGGGGGTGCTGGAGGTGCAGGTCTTTTTGTCCTGGATGGTAGTGGGGGAGGGACTGACGATGATGGCCCTGGTTGTTGACTGAGCCCAGGTGGTTCATCTGTGTCCTCCTCATCCTGACTGTTTTAGAATGAGTTGGTATCACTACTGTAATAATAATTCTATTCACCAATTTGTAGCTCCATGCAAATATAAAAACTCAATGGGACAATACAGTAGAATAACAATAATAGCATGCAAAATACTTGTAGTCGGATGAAACACATACCATGACTCTTTTTTTTCTCGGTTGGGTGGCAGCAGGAGATTATAATTAGTTTATGCAACTTCCAATAAAAATTGTTTCAGCTAGACAAGTAATAACTACTCAAATTTGGTCAAATGAACAAAACATCCTAAACTCAAGTACATACAATGGCTAAATAGCATGTGGAAAAAGTACGTCTCGCCACCAACAGCGACTATGTAGCAAACAACACGCAGAAGAATGGCACAACGATATATAACACATGTGAAACATGAAATAAATATAGGGTAAACCACAATAATCGTACTTGTCTATGGCCGGATCAATCCCACGCACAAACAAATCTTCCTCGTCTGTGGCATAATCCTGGTTACTGTCGGAGGAATCCTGAAGACACTTTGCACTGCTTCTTCGAGGCAATACTTAGTTTTCTTTGTAGTTTTAGCCATATTGTATTTACTGGTATACTTAATAGTCTTCTTTACTGTCAATCCTGTGCAATATCAAATACGTTTAAGTATTATCTTACATTTCACATTTTACTCTGCCTGCGCCTGTATATACTGGTATATTTAATAGTCTTCTTACTGTCAATCCCGTGCAATATCCAATACGTTTAAGTATTATCTTACATTTCACATTTTTACTCCGTCTGTACATACTGGTATATTTTGTATTCTTCTTTACTGTCATATTTTTTACTGCTGTTTACTGTTTAGTCTATTTATACTACTTTTTTTTTATCATTTATTACTTGTGAGCGATGCTGCTGTAATCCTGTAATTTCCCCACTGAGGGACTAATAAAGGATTATCTTATTTTATCTTAAATTGCAAAAACGAAATATCTAGTCGAAGACGCGGTCTCTGAGTAGCAAACTTGCTGTGCGTAAAAGCGCATGGAGTTGGTTCGATACGCCTGACTGTATACGCCCCCAGGAAAGCTCAATTTGCATATGCAATACATCGTTAGAAAGCCTGGTCTTCTCTAGACGAAGGGCTTGACACGCCTAAACGTATCGCTAGCTGTTACTAATGAAATGCAGTCAAACAAAAACTGAGCAAATCCACCTTTTCAGGGCACGGTAAAGATAGCTCCGTCTCCTGGCTTCAATACATTACTGTCAGTGAAAACACAACGCTGAGTCAGATGCTAACGTAGAGCAGTATTGAAGACTGGCGTCATTATGATCGCCAAAGTCATTTTTAGACACAGACGCACCATAATGAATCATCAGAAAAAACTCACTTAAATTGACCATGTTTGTTGCCGGCTTATGATAAGATAAATAATTTGGTTTCTACGATAAGTACTTGCCTTTTCTGACGCCCCTGGTTCCATGGTACCATCCGCTAACACAGTCAATAGTAAAGTCAGGTCTGTACTGTATCTTTTGCCGTCGTAATCTGCACGACTGGGAGCGACTTTGGACAGTGTGTGTTTAGGCTCCTCTTGTGAAAAATCCATGAGAAATAAAAGAAAATTGATTCTTTCTTTGCAAAGATGAGGATTTTGAGAATGCTGGGATACAAAACACGGCCATCTTTAGTGACATAGTTTGCATGAACAAGCCGTAAGAACAGAAGGGGAGGGGATTGAGGTTTCTCATCCGCCGACCACACATTTCCGCAGACCTCGCGGGTTTGAAGAGGTTGAACATAATATGAAGTACAAATCATCTGTAAAATCGTCACAATTTTAGTAAGATATTAGTCAACCTCTGAAGTTTGAAAGTGAGGCATTAAAAGTTACTGTACAAGGCTAACTACGGTCGGATGCAGGCAGACGAGCTGCCGCTAATAGAGCAGTGGCTAACGTTAGTTAGCTTGTTAGTTGCTAACGTAACTTAACTGATCATTTTAACACACGTGATGTTATGAGATCGTTTGTTTGTTTTAACATTAGTATCTGTGACATTACTGAATACTGCGTCTTCTCCAGCTCACGCATCACTCGCCACCATGTTGGTTCAAATTTAATTTTCATCGGCACAGTAGACTGTGCTAGCGGGACCGACCGGTAATAAACCAGCACCGGGGGCTCAGCGCTCATGTTACCCTCCTAGAGCAGCCTGATCTCGGCAAGTCTTTTTGAAATTTGCCACTGGTATTGATGTCTCCGTTGTACATAAGCTATAATTCGGTTTGGTTTAATCTAACGATGTTATGATGTGGTGCATTGATGGACCCAAATGCTGACTCAGGACAGCAGAGTTCTATTTCAAAAAACAATATTCTTTATTTCTCTCAGGCAGAGGAAAAGACAGGAAATAGATAAAGTCAAAAAGGAGGCGTCTCTATGCGCTCCGCACGGGTCCAAGCCGGAAAGTGGCTAAATCCTCTGAGCGGCTGACGAAGCCGACAGGTAAACAGTCACGTCAAACACGGAGGCGCGTCCTCGCGCTCCGCTCTGATCCTAGCCGGAAAGTGGCTGGCAGGCAGGCTGGAATGTCTGTGTGATACCCGAGGCTCGACACAGGAACGCCAAGACTACACAGTTGATCTCCGAGGAACTAACTGGAAGGCCTCTTCGTGCAGGTGAAAACCCGAGGCTCGACACTGGACGGCAGGTAAGTTGAACACAAAAACGGATTGTTAGTAAAGGAATCTCAGAGTGACAAAACTGACAACTCACGGGACGGGAAACCAGGTTGGTAAACTGATGGACTGACAACTGGGATGAGAATGACAGGAGTATTTATGTCAGCTGGAGGTGATCACAGGAGATGAGGCACAGATGTGCCTGCGGAGAGAGGCGCGGCAGTGGGCGGGACTCATAGGAGGACACTGCTGAGGGAAATACAGCAGAGTTAGACATAAATCCTCACAAACTAATAATATTTTGGTCTCAATAGTCTATTGTTTGTTTACAGGTAACGTTAAATCAGTTTTATTAAAATGTAATATTAATTTAACGTTGACCTAGAGCGCTGTCTTTTAACTTTTGACCGACTTGTTAGCTCGTCGATATTATCCATTATCCATTATCCATATTATACAGACTGGTTATGCTGTCTATCATTGTCTATTATAACTAACATTTAAGAAATATTTTAATTAAGGGACAACTTGAGGAAACCCGGGCCCTAATTGACTGGAGGGCGACCAACGAGAGCCTTTTTACAGGCCGGCGTTACTCCTGTAAAACTGGATGGGAGCGAGTATTGATTTTGAGTGGTTTTCTCATTGCTTGTATGTCTAGGGAAGGGTTGTAGACTTGTGCAATGTCTCAATCTGAAATATTTAATATCTTATTGAAGTGGGTTAGGGTTGGACCCGTGTCACTGTGGTTTTATGTTTTGCCCAGGGACTTTGTTACCACAGCAGGCCTGGGGGTAACTGTAAAACAGGCCAGGAAGAAGTGGAACAATCTTAAGAACAAATACAAGGTAATCTCTGCTGTATTATATTTAAACTTAATATGATTCCCCGAAAAGAGTAATTTGCCAGGCCAATTGTGAAACCTAACGCAGACAACAGGGATGCAGTGGGTGTTCTTTGGGACTGTGAATACATTCAAACAGTCAGCTTCACAGTGCAGTAAGTAATACCCTACTTTCAGGAGCTTAGGGACTCTCCAACGGGCAGAGGGGTGGAGGCCGGTAGTGTGACTGCTGCCACCTGGCAGTGGTACTCGGTCATGGATGCTGCACACCAGGGGCAGCACCCAATCAGTCCGCCCCTGGTAGTTGCTGCTAACCTGTCAGTGAACCGGCCTCTGCCCCTTCTGAGGAAGATGCAAGGGGTGCCAACCTGCCCACCAGGGAGCGGACTAGGGACAGCGAGGGTCTCCTGGACTACTTTAAAGAGCAGGCAGAGAGGGACGAGGAGAGAGAAAGAGAGGCAGTGGCGAGAGAGGACGAGAGGGAGAGGGCTGCCACAGAGCGAGCAGAGACATACCTCTCTCTGTTCGAGAAGCTTGTAAATGAATAAATGTTATGTTTGAAATTCAACGCAGGATAATCATTTTTGAAAGCAATTGTGTATATTGTAAGGGCCTGAGGGGCAGGGTAGTGGCTGGCATCTACATTCCAGCCAGAAGGCTCCACCCACTCCTTCAGGAGAGCATAGAGATCAGGTGTGGGAAGAGACTCACCCGATCCTGATCTCCTCATCAAGGAGGGGAACAAAAGGCAAGGAGGGAAACGGAGCAGAGAGAAGATGACGAGGAGAGAAGAGTGTCTTCTCCTCGGGTGGAAGAAGATTAAGTCGGCTAGCGGCCCGGCTGATTTAGTTGAGTTGTATAGTTAACTGATCGAGCTCTGTATTGAGCTACGTTTTCCGTTTTGTGTTGGTTGAGGTTTGTTTGATTAAAAACCTGCCAAACTGACTGCCTGTGATTGCTGCGCTGCCACTAATTTCTGTCCTCCGTAGCTTCCTGTTACATTATTTACAACAACAAACTATTACAAAGTCCTATTTTTTACAGCTAGTTATTTACAGTCATGTAGTTGCACTTAAATTTGACAGAAAAATAACATTATATACACCAACTTAATTCAATATTTTCTTCCAGTGGACATAACTTCCTCTGGGGGGGGGTTTACTGTTCACATGTAGTCATGTTGACCCAGACATGCAGGCAGTCCTTCGGGAGCCGAAATCTGGGCAGCTAGTCTTCCTCGGATCCCGTTCCCAGACAGGTTCCTGTCAGCAGTGTCATCCTCTGACTTCTGGGCCTGGGCCAGAAAGGCGAACAAAGCCGGCCCCCACCTCCTCCATCTCCACGACGTTGTAGACGGTCCTGCAAACGGTGGCCAGTTCGCATGGCAAAGATGTCGGCAGTGACCCTGTAGGAGGCTCCACAGGCAAGCCAGTACACTGTCACCAGCACCTCAACTTCATGGCTCCACCCATGTTTTTTTTGCCGGGGAAGCATCTGGACCAGCATGTTGATGCTGT
Organism: Lycodopsis pacificus; assembly: GCA_028022725.1. Taxonomy (NCBI): domain Eukaryota; kingdom Metazoa; phylum Chordata; class Actinopteri; order Perciformes; family Zoarcidae; genus Lycodopsis; species Lycodopsis pacificus. The sequence continues at coordinate 27,765,635 of CM051689.1, read as the reverse complement.
TCCTGGAGAGCCTGAAGGCTGGTCTTAGGTCAGCTTCAGACCAGAACAATGCAAGGATCGGGACATGGTCATTCAATTGTGCATATCTCTGAATGGGACTTTAGTCCTGTTAAAAAACAAAAACTGAATTTTATTTAAACATTGTTTATTAATTGTAACATTAATGTACCGGTATGTAGTATATCTATTTGTGTTTTGCCTATTTAATAATAATAATAATAAATGATTTCTAAATATGAATTGTTGAAGTGTACCAGTATGTCCCTCTAATATCTGACCTGTGTGCTCTGGTTTCTATTTCTTTTATTGCTCGACAGGCGGTGTAAAAACACACACCTATCTTACCAGAGTCCAGAAGCTACTGTAGCCTCCATGATCTCTGTATCATACACATGAAATGTCCTGTTGTGTTGAAGTCTGTCCTGGTTAATGACTAATTATGTACGAGACACAGATGAGGTTCAGGTACTTCTTAAATTTAATGTATAGTGATGTTTATGTATCTAACTGTAAGAGGACAGTCACACTGATCAACCTCTTGATGTTTGCGGACCAAGAAGACAAACCGTAGGTGTGTATGTGGAATATAGGCTAATACTTAAATACTATTATATTGTTGCTGTATCAAACCTTCGCTGTACCTGCCAGCGTATTGGGCCTAGATGATTATATATTAATATTACAACAGCCATGCAATAAATGTTAACATCAGCAGTGTTACAATGTAAAAGTATTTTCTATGTAATCTGTTTATGAGGTGTTTCCTTCATCCAATATGAAAGAGGATAGACTAAATATGAGATACACCCCCCCAGTATAACCAGTACAGTTCAACAGCAGCAGAAACTTCAGCTGACAAACTAAACAAACTCCCTAAAACATTAAATTTAAACTTTATACAATATTAAACTACATTAGTTTTTCTTTGGGTGTACGGCGTAAACTGTCAAGTCTACCTAAAAGTGGGAGGATGGGTTACAAAGAACAATGGGTAGACTAGTTTAAAAGAAGTGTAATGTTAAGACCGACTTACAAAGCAAGAGAGACATGCTAATAAGGCACATCTTCTCTCCATCCGCTGCATCTTGGCTTGTCTTTCACGGATTCGTGATTCGTGATGTTGTTGGTTCCAAGTCTACTGTCTCAGTCTTTACAGAGGTGGCTGCCTCTGTGGTGCCTGAGGCATGGCCCTGAAGAAATATAAATAATATATTTGTTACATTATTTGATTAAAAACATCTTACACTAATAAAATGACAGTATGCAAATAAATAAATGATAAAAAATATAGTAAGCAGCAGAATGATATATATTACCTGTTCAATGCTCACAATCTCTGTGGTGAGAGCATCATAGACTCTCAGGCGAGTGGCAGCATCCAAGTGCAGCAGTGACTTGAATCGGGGATCCAAAGCAGTGTTCTTGTGTAGGTAATCCTGAAGACCAGGATCTGTGTATCTCTTCTCCAGGTCATTCCTGATGGCTGTTTTGACATCCCTCACTGCTGGGCTGTCATCATCAGACAGTACCATAGTTTTCAGGATCATCATTTTCATAGGCAGGACCATGGATGCGGATGGAGAGGACTGTCATAACCCGGCTCCTAGGCCATGACAAATACGGCAGACACAACAAATTATGGTAACGTAAAATGTTTATTTAACCAAATCAAGCAATAGTTAAAGTTATGAAGTGTGTCCGTCAATAACATCAGTAGTGTCAACGTGGATGCGTGTGGGATGAAGTGTGGTGTTGTCAGCGAAACCAAAGGAAACCAAAACAACCGGCAGCAACTGGCTGGGAACCCTCCACGTACGCCGGAGAGTAAACCCGCCCCGAGCCACGCTAGAGCAGGGTTTTATGCCCTCCCTGTTCCTGGAAACAGGTGCGTCGCATCAGGTAATCTGCTCTCTAGGGACAGAGGGACAAAAGCAATAAAGTAGTCTTTAATAATGAATGGTTGTATTTGATACTTAAGATCTTCCTCTTTAAACTCAAACAGACACAGTTCATGGAAAGTTTTAGAAGTTTTATTTTTCAGACGTAGTTACAGCGCTGCGGGTCTGTCTGTCTATATATATCTCTCTCTCTCACATCAACTTTACTTTAAAATCAACACTTACACTGAAACGTTTACTCGATTATGGTCCATAAATGTGGTCAACACACGTCGATCACTCGCTTCCATGTGTTGTTGTCGTGGGGGCTGATGAATGTAACGTTAGCTCCGGCATTGGGGTATTCCTTCATGAGATACGGCATCAGGGGATAAACTGGGTCACCCAGCAGAAAAAACAGGGGCATCATCTTCGCCCTCTATCAATTATTTAGGGCATTTGCTCCATCTTTTAGGGCACAACATCATGCAACATGTCCGACTCGCTAGCTTCTAAGCTAATTTTAACATTACCGCCAATGGGGAAATGCTAACCGCGATTAGCATTAGCGAATATAATATATCTTCGTACATCTTTTCATGCTCCATAAAGAAATACTTGCAGACTAAGGTCTCTCAAGGCTACCAACCGGAAGAAGTAAAACGAATCAGCGTTGATCACTCGTCTCTCACTCGTCTCTCACTCGTCTCTCACTCGTCTCCTCTGTGTTGTTGTCTGTTTGTAGCTGTAGCTCTGAATAGCATTTCTTGCTAACTGTAGCTTCAGACAGCCGCTCCGTGGGGGCTGATCGCCGATGGTCAAGCAGCTCGCTAATCGCTAGAATAACAGCTGCTTCCTCCACATAAATGCAGACTTTTTACTGCACAACAGCTGCTAGTACGCAACAGGTAATACAGCGTGCAAAACCGGCTCTCCATGTACGGCTGATAGCGTCTCTGGACTCGGGAATTGTCGCTCATCGCTCGAAGAATAGCTCGCCTCCTCCGCCTGTAGGCAATAGCAGCATTGTAAAATGACGCATTTAACTCCACAATAGCTGCTAGTACAGACAACACAGCAAGCAAGGCTCCACGGGCGCCCTCATCGTGGTTGTTGCTCCCTCTACATGCGGACGTAACATTTCGCTAAGGTTGATCAATGCCGATCTGGACATTCTGAAGTTTTCTCGCCATTCTTCGGGAATCATAACTTCATTGATGAAATCATTCCACCAGGCGCTCGTTCTTCCTGGTCTCACCCAAAACCGGCTCTCCATGTACGGCTGATAGCGTCTCTGGTCTCGGGAATTGTCGCTCATCGCTGCTGGTCGCCGGCTGTTTGTTTTCTTCCGGGTACGGGTCACGTGATAGTGAGTGTGACGAATCAGGGACGGAGACGTCATGGCTGGTAATAACCAATCCAGTAGCGAGCACGGGTGTGGGCTCATTTTTTTCTGACAGACATCCGTATCCGACGTCTACACCGAACCAAAACCCCGGAGTTCTCAAATAGCTCCAACCTCGGCGGAGTTTTCAGGTTCCTCCGTTTAGGGCACCCCAAAACTCCGGCGTGGTGTGGCTGCTCAGTGTAAACGTAGGAAAACTGGATTAGTGTGGACATGGCCTTAGACTCACTGGCCACTCAGTATCACCACAGCAATCCTCCACTACCACACTGCGTGACAGTGACCCCGGAAGCTCAGACCGAGATGGGACCTCCAAAACCATCTCACCCTCGGTGTCGTCAGATGACACACCAGGGTCCGATTTGCCCATAGCATGTGTACATTCGCAGGATGAAACGACCTCTGGCACTACCCTGGAACTCTCGTGTGACACAGAATCGATTGGGCAGCATGTGACCACTGGTGCGGGATGAGTGTCCATCCAAACTCGGCTACTAGCCAAGCCGTTGCCCAAAATAAAATGTATACCCTCAATAGGCAATGCCGGACGCACACCAACCGCTACCTCACCCTTAACCAGCTCACAGTCAAGCACCATCTTGTGCAAAGGAACAGGGAGAACCTTCAACCCCATCCCACGACTGAGAACACAGTCACCAGTATCAGTCTCCTCCGACAAAGGCAAAACAGAGTCAATGATATACGAATCATAGGCCCCTGTATCCCTCAAGATTTTTATCGGGACCTTTACCTCGCTTCCCAACAGTGACACAAATCCGCCTCGAATGAAAGGAGCATAAGCTGCCAAAACCCCCAGGTCGCAAGAGTGAGATGTACGCCCCTCAACAATACCCCAGTCTTTAACCGTAGCAGCACAAGCAGCAGGCCTAACATTAGGTCTTACATCCCGTAGTCTAGCCTGTAACGTAGGACACTCTGCCTTCCAATGTCCTTCCTCCCGACAATAATTACAGGTATTACTGTTGTCAACTCCGCCACCTGTTCCAAAGTCAGACTGAAAAACTCCCACCTTCCTTGAACGCATCTCCCGTGAAACCGCGTCAGAACCACTTCCCCGCACACCAAAACCATCGCGAGCCACAGAACACTCTCTGAAACTGCTCTTCCGGAGCAACAGGTATTCATCTGCTGATACGGCCGCATTAGCAGCAGTTGTGCTTCCTCGTTCAATGACATATGTCGCAATACGATCTGGAAGGACATTTTTAAATTGCTCCAAAATCATTAAATCATACAGATCCTCAAAAGTATCTATGTCCAGCGCAGTCAACCATTGCTTAAAGTGCGTTGACATGTCTCTTACCAGCTCCACATAGGTTTGACCACTTCTTTTCTCCGAGTATCTAAAATGCTGGCGATACGCCTCTGGCACCAGCTCATACACTTTAAGCACCGCAGACTTTACCTTAGAATAGCTAGAGCTATCCTCCAGGCTCAAAGAGGAATACGCCTCCTGTGCTTTCCCTGAGAGGACACACTGAAGCATAGGCGCACAGTCCGCATCAAGCCACTTTCTAGCTTTAGCTACCCGTTCAAATAGCAAGAAGAAGGTGTCTGGATCCCTTTCATTAAACGGTGGCAACCAGCGCAAATTACGAACATCAAAGCGATCCCCCGCAGACCTGGGCACCTGTGCGACCTGATCCTCACCGGACAACATGCCATCTCTGACCAGTGACAAACGATACCTCTCCAGATCTATCTTTGCCGTCTCTGATTCCTGGCGGATTTTCTCCACTTCTATCTGTTTTCTGATTTCCAATTCATGTTTACTTTTGTCATGTTCCAACTGCAACAGCAAAATCTCCTTCTGTTGTTCAAAGGTTAGTCCATGCGTCTGAAATGATACAGCAGTAGGAATCGACGATGACTCTTGTTTATTCCCAGATATAATTCCTAATTCGGTCAATTTTGCTTTTATAGCATATTTAATGTTCTCCTTAAATAACCAGTAAATAATGACCTGCAATCAAGAGCAACTGCTCTCTTGTGCATATATCCAGGGACTCCTGAGATGGAGCGGCAATGAACGCCTCAACCTCAGACATTTCAACTACTTACAACGACTATCCACTGAGCAAAACCACGTTGGTGCACACAGCCGAACCACACAGACACCTCAAAGTTTACCCCTGTGCTTAATGAGGAATAACCCTCACCTCGGTTTGGAGTCTCCCCGCTATCTAACGACCAACCCTGCTAACTAAGCTCATCCCTAGTCTTCATGCAGCTACTTGTGGTGGGTATTCATGCACTGAAGACCGCTGGTTTAGCAGAGCGACTAGCAAGCTAGCAACTCCCCTGAAACCACGGACATGCTCCCAAGCAAGCTTCAACCACGTTCGCCACAGCACTACAGAACCCCAGCTCAAAGAACCCAAAGGGCAACGTCGCTACAATCTACCAGGGAAAACTCCGCACCACTCTGATGGAATTGCGCACTGAACAACTTGCAGGCGTCATCTGGGCCCGCTGCAGCACAATCATAATCACGAATCCCCCCCTCACCAAGTCCGGATAAGAAAGACCCAAAAACAAATCTGACCGTAACTTACCCAGTAGATATATCCCAAATCCGTTGTCCTTTGCATTGAATCAATACTCACATGAGCAGCTACGTTTACCGGCAGCCCAAGGAAACAAAGGAGGAAGCAAACAATCAATCTGCACACAGAAACGCAGACGAAAACCAACCTTCAGAAATATTTTTACCGTTTAGTTGACCCAAACGCTGCAAAAACCAAATCCGAAAAACGCACGTCAGGTACAAAAATGCCCACAAATACAAAAGTACCCCTTCCCAAGTCTCACCTAAATCATAGCATAAATGGGAAAAAAGCCGGACGAGCCCCCAATTTGTCATAACCCGGCTCCTAGGCCATGACAAATACGGCAGACACAACAAATGATGGTAACGTAAAATGTTTATTTAACCAAATCAAGCAATAGTTAAAGTTATGAAGTGTGTCCGTCAATAACATCAGTAGTGTCAACGTGGATGCGTGTGGGATGAAGTGTGGTGTTTTCAGCGAAACCAAAGGAAACCAAAACAACCGGCAGCAACTGGCTGGGAACCCTCCACGTACGCCGGAGAGTAAACCCGCCCCGAGCCACGCTAGAGCAGGGTTTTATGCCCTCCCTGTTCCTGGACCAGGTGTGTCGCATCAGGTAATCTGCTCTCTAGGGACAGAGGGACAAAAGCACACTTGCAGTGATTAGAGACCGGGGCCGTCACAGGACTCAGTGCACATAAAGGTTGTCACAGTTTTCAGGGGTTTTAAAACTGTGATGACATCCTCAGCCAGTCTCACATAATTTTCAGTCAAAGTCACAATTTCTTTTACAGTTTTCTTCACAGCTTTGTCTGTCATTGCAGAGTATGCTGCTCAAGATATCTTTCAATCATGTCATGGCTGGAATTCCATCTAGTTTGTACATCTTGGATTAGTTTGTGTGCAGGGAGTTACAGCAACTCCTGTTTTGTCTTCAAAACATGTGCTGCCGTTGTGCTTCTGTGAAAGAAGGTCACAATCTTTCTGATCTTTGCTAGCAGGCGAGAGATCTGCTGAACTGCCATTGCTTTCTGAGATGCGAGATTAATGACATGGGCAAAGCATGCTATTTGTGGTCCTAGTCCAGCAGCTCCAACAGCATTAACTATATTCCTGGCATTGTCAGTAGTCACAGGAATAGTTACATTAGCTTGCTCCAACTTCCACGCTTCCACTGCTTCTGTCATCTCTTGGGCCAAATCTTCGCTCGTGTGACTCTCAAGTGGGTGTGTCTGCAGAACGTGGCTCTTCATCTCCCATTCAGTGTTCAGGTAATGTGCTGTTACAGTCAGGTAGCTTTGTGTAGCCCTCGACGTCCAGGCATCCGTTGTCAGAGCAACAGCAGGTGCCTCAGACATTTGATTCTCCACTTGTGCTTTTGTTTTCATGTACAAAGCGGGAATTACAGTTTGGCTGAAATGGGCTTGTGAAGGAATTGTGTAACGGGGCTCAACAACATTCAGCAGGTTCATGAAGCCTGCGTTTTCCACTACAGAGTCTGGTCTCATGTCCGCGGCTATAAATGTGCCAATCGCCGTGGTGATGGCTTTAGCCCTGTTCGACTCGGCAGTGAACAGCTGCTTAAACACTTCGGGGAGAGTTTGAAGCGTGTGTGCTGCTCCAGGTTTCCGTTTAGTTCCAACCACTGCCACACTGGGGTGATGTCGGTGTAAATGGGTTTGAGGTATTCCCGCTGGTGTAGCCTACACTCGTGTAGCAAATGCAACATAGCGTTGTTTTTTTATCCACCACTCTCTTGGTGGTGGGCGTGTCAGAGAGCACGCTGTCCGTTACGCCATGTGGGTTGCCAGTTTGAGAACAGTGGCTCCACCGAAAACATAATATTTCTTATGTAGAATATATATAATTGTAACAGGTTAGTGTTACCGCCGTGGATCCTATCAGCACAAAGACGTCAGCACACACTCAAATTGTGTTTTCGTAATGTTCTTTATTATTGTTTTACTCAGGCAGTTCAGGATGCTCTCGGCCGTGCACTCTCCTGCCGTGCCCCCGAGCGTCAGGATCGTGTCTCATCCTGCCCGTCGCCCTGTCTCTTGCTTACTCCTCTCTCTCGCTCCTCCGTCCCTACAGTAGTAGTATGTTTTATATAGGGAGAGAGACGATCAAGGACTAGTGTCAGCTGCGGCTAATCAAACCTATTCACAGCACCGTTCCCTGAACTACTCCCCCCCCAGTCTGTCCCCTCTGCAGCTGCGCCCAACCACACCCAGCCACCACATACCCCCACCGCCCGACTTAGGCCGGGGAGCCATCCGGCCTAACCTACTACCCCCCCCCCCCCCCCCCCCAGGAAGTCGGCCACGACCATCTGCGCCCCCTGCCTATGGACCACCTTGAAGTTAAAATGCTGTAAAGCCAGATACCACCGAGTGATCCGGGCGTTAGTATCCTTCATGCGGTGGAGCCACTGGAACGGGGCGTGGTCCGAACAGAGGGTGAAAGAGCATCCCAGGAGGTAGTAGCGCAGGGAGTCAACCGCCCACCGGATGGCCAGGCACTCCTTTTCCACCATGCTGTACCTGGCCTCCCTCTCGGATAGCTTCCGGCTGATGTAGAGAACCAGGCGGTCAACCCCCCGTACCTGCTGGGACAAAACGGCCCCCAGCCCTCCGTTCAATGCGTCAGTCTGCAGAGTAAAGGGAACAGAGAAGTTAGGCGTATGAAGGAGTGGTTCCCCACAGAGGGCTTGTTTTACCTGCTCAAATGCCAACTGGCACTGCTCCGACCACTGGACCGCAGATCTGGACTTCGCAGATCTGACCGGGCTGGTCAGATCTGCGAAGTTTGGGATGAACCGCCTGTAATAACCGGCCAGCCCCAAAAAACCCCGAACCTCTTTTTTTGTCTTGGGCGGCGGGCTGGCTGCGATAGCAGCAGTCTTGTCCACCTGAGGGCACACCTGCCCGCCACCCAAGTGGTACCCCAGATACCGTACCTCCCTCCGTCCAACCGCACACTTCCCCGGGTTGGCGGTGAGCCCCGCCTGCCTCAGGGACTCCAGCACCGCACCCACCCGCTGCACATGCTCCACCCAGGTGGTGCTGTGGATGATCACATCATCCAAGTAGGCGGCAGCATATGCAGCATGCGGACGCAGCACCCGGTCCATGAGGCGTTGAAAAGTGGCTGGGGCACCGAACAACCCAAAGGGAAGTGTGGTGAATTGGTATAACCCAAACGGAGTGGAGAAGGCCGTTTTTTCCCTGGAGTCTGGCGACAGAGGAATCTGCCAGTAGCCCTTGGTTAAATCCAGTGTCGTAAAAAAACGTGCAGTGCCTAGTCGGTCCAGGAGGTCGTCGACCTGGGGCATTGGGTAAGCATCAAATCGTGACACATCGTTCACCCTGCGATAGTCCACACAGAACCGTATAGACCCATCCTTCTTGACAACAAGAACAATGGGGCTACACCAGGCACTGTTGGACTCTTCTATTACCCCCATCTCCAGCATAGCAGCTAATTCCCTCTGAACCACTTTTCTTTTGTGTTCAGGTAACCTGTAGGGTCGTAACCGCACCGTCACGCCCGGAGGAGTCTCAATTTGGTGCATTATGAGGTTTGTGCGCCCTGTAGGTTGGGAAGAGTGCCGGTGTTTGCTGGGGTCGATGGATCGGGGGAACTGACGGAGGGTTGCCAACCCCGGAGCTGGTGGGGCCCGCGTCAGGGCCTGCAGATGTAGCTTCCTCCGAGGGGTGGCCACTGGCCGGGCTGAAGCCAGCGGGCGACTACTGTCCCCCTGGCCGCTTGGGTGAACCGCCAGGTGGTCCTCAGCCAGGGTGATGGCGGTCCCCAGTGTCATAGGGCGGTGGTATCGGAGCCATGCCGATGTTCAGGCCGGCAGCCCCCCCACGAATTGCTCCAGGACCACCTTCTCTATCACCTCCTGCGCGTCTACTGGACCCCCTGGTTATAGCCACCTGGTTGCGGCGTCCTTCAGCCGTTGCGCATACACAAAGGGCTGGTCCTCGGTCCCCAGCCTGGCCTCGCGGAACCGTCGCATAACGGCCTTATGCACGTCCGCGTAACTATGCCTGGCTGGAGTACAGACTCCAAGTCCAGACTTGGAAAAACACACACAGAGGAACAGAGGAGAGGAGGACAGTCAGTAGCAGTGGTCTGCTCAGCAGTTTGTCATAAATAAAAGAATATTCCATCACATCATAAGAGATAAAGCAATCGCACAGTAACTTGTACAACAACACGTGTTACTGGACAGAAAAGGAACAGATGCAGATGTTTGATTGTATCGTTATAAAGTCACCTCCGATAAAGAAGTGAGACCACTGTGAGTCCAAAACATATGTTTTACAAATATTTCCATACATATTGCATTAAAAATGAATGAATGAAACGTCAAACTTACTGTTTTCGGTGACGAAATCTCTCCGAATATTCTCCGCGTCGGCTGAAGGGACGTAGCAGAAAGAAATTGGGACAAATCCGACTCACTTATTGGTTCGCCACAAGTCTGATTCTCGAAATTGGGACAAATCCCATTGGCCGGCACGGCGATTGGAGGGGGCGGGACATCGTGGATGAATCCCATTGGCTTAGAATTGGGACAAGTTGGCACAATTGGGACAGAGAAGGAGGAGAGTTCAGAGGCATGGACACGGGAGACAAATGAATTCTTTGAAATAACATTCATCTGTAAAATGTTATGATGGAACAGTCTTAGTCTAATCATGTTATAGTGTTATACACAGTAAAATCTCATTATATGCATTTTGAAGACTTTTGAACTCTCTGTGTGTGTGTGTGTGTGTGTGTTCTCGGAGGAGGTTGTGCACCCACCAGGAGGCCCAAACAGTGGACAGCCTGGGGTTCGGTAGGATCTTATTACCATTCACATGGATGAACCACCATCAAACAGTTATAAGGCTTAATTTAACATGCAGATATATGAGGGAGGCCTGACACAAACAACCGTACAGATGATTGACAAAGTGTGTGTGCATCAAACCTCTGATGGAATATAGAGGTGTGGGCGTCAGTGAATGGATAACTTTCCCTGAGGGCTCCCATACACACACATTTGCCTCATGCTAATTTGGCTGGTGGCAACCTTGCTGATTGGGTCATTAGTTGCTCCCTAACGTCCTGTCAGAGGTTTCATTTCCTGTGCCCTCTGTGGGTTAATGAGGTGTACGACTGTGGGGAGCTGGGGGTGGGCTGCTAGAACGGTTTATTCTGCCACTGTTTTCTCTCCTTCTCGGCTTCATCTGTATGGCAGGAGGAGGCAAGCTCCTGAACAGCGGGGATTCTCTCTCACAGTGCCCAGAGAATGAAAGCTAGCAGAGAATAGATGATTTGGGCCAATTAGGCCATCCAAACGACAGCAGTTAAGAAGTCATAATGGGTGTTCATTCACACAAACGGGAGCACACATAGCCAGCCAAAAAAAATAAAGATCCGCCGAGACCCACTTTTCCCACATCTGACTGCCAAGGCACAGAGCAGAGTTTAAATTAAAGGAACATCTTGCTTTCTTTCTGACACTGAGATGAGAAGCTAAATATCACTCTTATGTCTGTGATTAAAGTAACAATATGAAGCTAAATTCCTAAGTGAAATTGCATTAGCCACTAACCTAATAATAAGAATACTTACATTTTATTATAGATATATATATATATTAGTGCTGGGCAACGATTACAATTTTTAATCGCATGATTTTCTGCGATTAATCACAGTGTTATGCGCAAAATTGAATAATGTATTGCGCACTTTTATTTTAAAAGTGCAATAACATTTGGTTTGCAAACACTTTAAACAAATAAGGTTATTTTTAACAGCAGTATTCCCTTTACACAGTAGCAGTTATAATAGTTATGATTCTGATAATAGATACTCAGCCAGTGTTCACAACTTTATCTTCATGTGTGTAAGAGATGCAATTTGAAATATACACCTTGAAAACTGCAAACCTATCTACGTCATGTTTTTTTATTATTTTTTAATGTTTGTTAAATTCTCAGTAGCGATAACTAAATGATATGCGTATTATACAAACAAACACTTTAAAAACTCTAAAAAAATAATTAAAATGAATCATTTATTTTTTGGTATTTTGGTCAGACATATGCAGCGCTGATTACCGTAATAAGTGTGGTATTTGCTATAAATGTACGTTGGTACATTGAGGGTGAGAAGAAGCTTGTACATGAAGGGACTTAGGACCCAGGGGAATGTAGGTGGGGGAAGCAGGAAGAAACACCATACAAACACAGCTGTTCACTGCTCGCTGCCCGGTTCTTGTGTTGAAAATATCCGCTTAATAATAAATAAAAATAATGCGTTAATGCGCGATAAAATAATTGCCGGCATTAATTAATGAATGCGTTAATGCGATAACGCGTTAACTTGCCAAGCCCTAATATACAGTGCCTTGCATAAGTATTCACTCCCCTTGGATGTTTTCCCCTTTTGTACATGAAATCATGGTCAGTATAATTTAGCTTTTTTGTCAAGAATTTTGCAAAAAGAAAGCTTCTTTCATGTCAATGTAAAAACAGATTTTTACAAACTAATGTCAATTAATTAAAAATATATAGTGTAAAATAAGTGTTTGCATAAATATTCATATCTATATATAATTTGGGTCGTGGGTCCCGGCTTGTCATTAAGGGGTGATGGTGGGTCCCGCAGCCAGACCAGTTGAGAACCACTGCCCTAAAGCATACCCTGCTTTATGTTCTCTTTGACTCTAAATGGATCATTTACTAAATGAACATCATGCTGTATTGAAGAAGACTTGAAAGATCGAGACCATAAACTCATGTTTTCAGCTGTGGCTCAGAGATAGAGCAGGTCGTCCTTCAATCTGAAGATCCCCAAGTCGATGTGTCGTTGGGCTGTGCCTCCGGTGTATGAATGAGTGTGAGTGTTAGTGAGTCAGGTGGCACCTTGCATGGTAGCATGCCATCAGTGTATGAATGGGTGAATGACATGTAGTGTTGAAGCGCTTTGTGGTCGGAAGACTAGAATGGTGCTATACAAGATGATACAATGATTCATTACAATACTTCAAGAGAGAAGTAGAGACATTTTCCCAAAGACTTCTATACAACCAGAGGAGTCGCCCCCTGATGGACACCAGAGAGAATGCAGCTTTAGACACTTCAGCGTTGGAGTCGCCTGGTGCTGACTTCAGCTCCATTTAACACACATGATAGTGATATCCATCCAACTCTTCAAGAAATCAAATCAGCACCATTATTCCATGGACAGTTTCGCTGGTATAAAAACGGGGTATGCACTTTCTATGGATAAAAGGTGATTTGATAGTCAGTTTGCCGTGAATGATGAAGGACGTTGAAAGCAAATTTCCATCTTCTCCTCAGCTGCAGGGAGCAGCAGCATCCACCTTTCCTGAGGATTAGGCCTCTTTCATCATTTACACACTTTGCATCTGACTGTAATGGGCTGTGTGATTATGCTGAAAACGTCCTGAATGTGACAACATAACACATCACAGCTTTGACTGCTGCACATCCTGTTCGAGGGGTTGTCTGCTAAATATACTGTGTATATATCTATGCATATCTATGGACATAGAATCTCCATTGAGAGACTTCCATATCTGTAATAGAATATGAATAGCGGTTGCAGCCTTCACAATGGGGCATGTGACAACATGCATGCACGCACGCGGCCTCTTTAGATAATTGCTATCATTTCAATATTAATGGGGCTCCCTTGTCTGCAGCAGTGGGCCATGCCAGAACCTATGCATGCAGATGGCATCAGACTGAAAATAAAGATCAAAGACGAAAGAAATCCCATTTGTTCCACTCCCTGTGTAATGCCAAGGCTTTAGGAGAATCTGCCTGCTCGATTTCTGGGCTCAAAAAGAGGAGCTGAATGTGAGATGTGGCTGGCACAGATGGCAGCAGCTGATATCCAGCCAGTAAGATTGAGAACACACTCTATGGCTGCTGCTGTTACTACTGTCGGCCTGGCTTCACTCTCTGGGTTTCTCAGGGAGTGTCGGAGTCGCTACTTTTAGCTGGTGGTGTCCCAGTCCACAGCAACACACATGGGGTTCGGGCTATCTGAAACGATGGACTACAATTACAATTATAATAATAATAATGGAATTAAGCAAGAAAGACACAATAGTTTCGTTATGTATCCAAAATAAATACTCATTAAATCAGACTGTTGGAGTTGTGATAAACACTCTCATACGTTTTGACCAGTGCAAGAAATCTGTCTTTTTGGCCCTGTAATTATTATTTCAGTGCTTTTACTTTAAAATATCACCTTTTACTTAACATGTTACTTGGTGTTTGTTTGTAATTATGTGTGCTCATTTTTAGAAGTACATTTTATTTATTAACTAAACTACTGTATTGACAACCTGACACAACAAAGTAAAATGTACTTGCATAATACGAGCCATTGGGGTAGGTTATATGTTTAATTAATGTTCTACGTTCCTGTTGAGTCTTCGGCCAAGTCGGTGTTTGAGTTGTGAACACTGAAGAGTAGCGTAAACTGGTCAGTTTAGCGTGCTAGCTAGTTAGGCTATCGTGCTAGCAAACTTGGGACATCATTACAGACATGGCTCACGCCGCTACATTTTGTGGACATGTTTTTGGTTGCAATTTTACAGAGTTCTCCCTTGAAAAGGTGTTAGCTTGGGGCTCGACCGCCATGTGCTCCGTCGACGTGGGGGGAGAGGGAGGGCTGAACTACTCCGGTTAAGTGAGGCCCACTTCTGCGACACGCATACAGCACGCTTTCTCTCGGACATCCTCAAGTGCAGCCGAGTTGGTATTGGTGTGTGTCTGTCAGCAGTGACCTCTTTCGCCAGTAAAGCTGCTGTAGTTTAAAAGAAGATGTTTCATGTTTTGTAGAAGCCTTATGTTGACAATTTTATTAAATAACAGTAGCCCAGGGTAAAATGCAGCAAATTGATATTTGAATAGTTGTGTAGAGTAGTAGTAGATAAAAGATATATTGTGTAAATATGACTTAATATTTCTCAATAGAAAAAGTAAAGAGAAGCTAGTTAAATAAACATGATACACCTAATTGATTTTTACAGGGGTTTTGTAATTAGATGTAAAGGTAGCCTGAGTAAAGATTACAATCAAAGGCTAAGTACATGTTATGTCTGAGGAAGAAATGAGGTAAAACAAGTGGAATACTTTCGATAAAAAACAATTCTTACTAGCAAATAAACTTAACTTGAGAATTTCTCGGGTATAAAATGCTGGGGATAGTTTCTGTGTTGAAATTGTTATATAGCTTTTTTAAGTAAGTCGATTTTTTCAGTGCATGTAACAAGGGAAAAGTGTCAGGTGCAAAACTGACGCTCGGGGTACTTAGTGTTTAAAATGTTTTGTTTAAATTGTGCATCCCTCCTTCCTGGAATGTTTTAGTCAGAAGAATGGTGTGCCTCACAGAGCAGAGTCCGTTCTTTCAGCACTACTAACCAGGACATCTGTCTGCTAACCCAGCCTGCTCTCACTCCCAACTTGTGAAAACAATGGCCCAATGGCGCTCTAGGTACCCTTTAGAGTCTTTGGACAGCGTGTTTGCCAAGTGTGTTTTCAAAATAAACTTCCTGTTCACTGGGAAAGTGCAGTTTCTGCTTGTTACATGCATAGTGATTTCAGAATAAACTTCCAACATAGGTTTATTTTGTTTTTAATTTTACTTACCCAACAAAAGCAGTTGGTGAGGTTAATGAAAAGATTGTGGTTTGGGGTAAGATTGGTAGGTTTGTTATGTAAATAACTATAACTGTTACGTAACCAGCGTTGGTTGTACAGGAGCTACGTAAGAAAACTACGGTAAAATAAGTCAAAGTTGACTTGCTTTCACACAGGACATGAACAACGGTCTCCTGGGTGAAGGTTCTTTGTCTGTTTGACCCATCCTACCTGGACTTTCACACTGTTTATTCTACGTCAGTGGCTCTGTCTAATAATGACGTGGATGGATTTACATCAGTTTTGCGAACGACATTTAAGACAATAGAGGTAATATAGCACATACGAGGCAAACAAGGAGAATCACAAAAGAGTGTGTATTGTATCAGTGAGGATTAAAATATGTATTAG
Organism: Lycodopsis pacificus; assembly: GCA_028022725.1. Classification (NCBI taxonomy): domain Eukaryota; kingdom Metazoa; phylum Chordata; class Actinopteri; order Perciformes; family Zoarcidae; genus Lycodopsis; species Lycodopsis pacificus. The sequence continues at coordinate 27,749,683 of CM051689.1, read as the reverse complement.
GATGAGGAGAAATAGGTGATTGGTGATTCCAGATTGAAAAGTTGTCCTGTAGAATCAGGACATTGATTTATTTAAAATTTTTAAATTTTAATAATTGAATCACTGACACAACTTCCCACAAATAATTATTTCTGTTGTAAAGAGACAAAGCATATGCGTTTAAAAAATAGTGGATTTGATTTGCTCTGAGTAACTTGTCTGTTTGTTGAATTATTATTCATTATTATAAATTTATGTCAAATCTTATGTAAAGAGGTTTTTATTTTGAAAGGTATGCATTATTATTAAGGTATGCATGTCCCGATTTCCCTAAGTCTACTAAATTCTTTATTTATTGTTATGAGAAAATGAACACTTTATTTTACCAACCAAACACTCATCTCATTCATGAAATGTCAAACCGTCTTTCCAGTAGAGCGAGGAGAGCGCGAGAGGAGCAGAAGGTTCGTCCATGAGGTGGTTTAGAGGTGGTTAGCAGCAGGCTGGCGGCGTCGCTAACACCCAGAGGAAGCATGGACAAATAATACCGTACTGTATGCTGCTGTTGACATCTGTGCATTAATGAAACTCTAAGGAAATGACTCCCATACATTGTTTCTGTTTGTTCTGGCATAACTGAGGAGGAAATTGGGAGAGGAAAGTGTGAAATGAAGTGATGTATTTTCGTTGGCTGGATGCAAATGAGATTTTTCCCTGTCTAATCTTCACATTGTTGACTAAACTCCAAGAAATACATGAATTTGACTGGTACTTCTATAAGATGTGAGTCGCTTTGCCTGATGTAGCATGTCACCAGGCTGAGTCTAACAATACTCGCATCTGCATTCAACTAACATAACTAACACAAGGACTGAGCATGGATCTATATGAAGATTCAACTAGTGAACTTCATCTTCACCACAATTATATACTATATGTTGTATTGACTAGGAAAGGACTGTATATTTTTACTGTGGTTCATTAAATGTTGTGGCCACCAGGGGGCATCGATCAGAATGCACTCCAGACAAGATGTTCCCTTTGAGAGGTTTATTGACAATAGTCAAACAAGCAATTTGTGTGTGGTTCTGAAACAGACATACATGAAACAATAATTAGTAAATACCTCTGTACAACATTGGTTTCTAATTAGGACATACAGGGACAGAATAAAGGCAGTGATAAACAGGTCCGGGACTCCTACAGCCACCACTTAGCAAACAAGGAACGAGCTACTAACTATCAGAATAGATTGCCGTGCAAATGACACAATATAACACTTATAACTACATTAGACTAACACCAAACTTTACATCTACTTACTGGTTGTTTGCACGCACACAGTCTTGAGAGTCAAACTCCGAACAGCAACATAAACTAATCTATTTACAGACACAGCCGTCATTTCGCGCCGCCTGGCTCGTTCAAGCCTTTTCACTTCCTCAACGCCGTTAATATTAGTCCGCGAGCAGCTGACTGCCGTCCTCTTCCGCAAGGGGCGTAGTGCGGTTCCTGCTCGGCTGCTTCTCCGAAACCCGTCTGAGGTCGTCCTTCGTCACACTATACATACTAGATTTACATACTACTTATATATTTACACGGTTCCACTTTATTGTCATTTCGCAATGCAGGATTGCAAAATGAAATGCCGCTTTGGAACCCTTCAAGCTATACACACCGAAGATATATAAACACATATAAGAACAGAATACAACAAGAAAATCATCAATACAATAGAACTATATTAAAGTAGCACAAAAGAAAGGAGCCGCATTTCATTTATTTAGGATGGGGTGCAGAGGTTGATGAGTGTCACAGCCAGAGGAAAGACGCTGTTCTGATGTCTGGTGGTTCAGCAGCTGATACGTCGGTTTCTTTCCAGACGGCAGCAGGTGAACAGGTTGTTTCTGGGTGGCTTTAGTCTCTTATTATCCTTTGGGTTCTTTGCAGGCTCCTGTTCTCACCAATATCACTGATGCTCAGTAGATGGTAGCAATGATGTTCAGGGTGGTTACCACAGGACAGCCCTCCTGTTTGTAATGTTTCCAGCCAGGAGGCTTTCCATTGCTCCTCTGTAAGAGTAAATAACTTGGCACAGGAATTCTGTTTCCATGCCCTTTTAGAAAACCTCTCATTTTACAACAGCAGGATGGACAGTCTGACCCGTACAGTCCTGGTCCTGGTTCTACCAGTCCTCCTGGGATGTTGCAACCTCGCGCAGCAGTGCCAGCTGCAGTCAGAGCAGAGAGGAGACCCAGTCTCCGTCCAGACTGCAAATGAATCACGCATGCGTAAAGCCACCGCTGACTTACAGAGTAAGTAAGTACAGGATGTAGATGTAAATGTCTTTTCAAACAGAGAAACTCCTGGGTATGACAATGCCCCCGTTATGACGGGGATTAACAATGGGCTCCATAAGAAGTGATGGCCTATTTCAATGGCAAAAGAAAAAAGAAAAAAAATAATCAACTGAAGAAAGCTCATATGTAGTTCTAAACATATTTAGGGTGTTTTTTACTCACTTTTTACAATTAGGCAAATTAGGCAATGACGTCATTTAGCGACTTTCAGGACAGCCAATAGCTACATTCCTTACTGAGGAGTTGGCAACACTGCCACTGCTTGATGGCAAGGCTTTCAACTAACTCTAATGTAAACCCATCCACCTCATTATGGCTGAGAGCAGGAAGTCTGCAAAGTGTGGGTGGGAGGAGTGGTGATGGGACAAACACCAGACTTTTTACTCAGAGGACTGGTGTTCGTGTCCCGTGTGTGAGCAAAAAAGTCAATTTAACAGATGATGGTCACGAGACACTGTCACATGATGACACGTCTGTAGCTTCAGCTACATTACGAGCGTGGATATTTGAAGCCACACCGTGATGTTTTGTTTTAACCCTTTTGACCAAACCTAAACTGGCATTGCGCCACAACACCAACCACGCGAGAACCTTCAGTGTCAAAAAAATACGCAAGAAGCGGCTTCCGCCCAAGCAGCAAAATATGTTGAGTAGATCACGTTGTGTCACTGAAGATGTATATTCCTCAGGATTGATGTGCTTCTCCTAGGTTGCATTATCTCTGGACATGAGTCAAAACGTCCAGTAGAGCAGTTCTACCGTCATCCGTCCACACGTCAATGGATTTTTTCTGATGGTTTGACACTTTTCATCAGCTGGAGAGAAATGAAAAACATGCTGTGGTATGACAAAATGTCTGTATTTAAAACAGAAATGAAGGCATGTGATGACAACTGAACCAACTTCACGCCACAGATGTTTCCACTGATGGAGGCCATGACAGGAAGTGTGGACAGCAAGCAAGTGAACCTTAAGTTCAAATGTTTTTCTAGTCCCTTGGTCCAGAATGAACTAATAGTGCTGCAATAGTGTGAATGTCTAAAATGTGGGGTCGTCTGCGGTTTTGTTATTCTTCACCAGAGATGGAGCAAGAGCCGCAGCGTTGTCACTAAGTCTGGAAAATAAAACTTCCCATGAAATGTGTCTGTTTGAGTTTATAGAGGTATATTTTAGAGCAGCGGTTCCCAAACTTTTTAGGCCGCGCACCCCCTTCTACATCCCGACGGGTTCGTGCACCCCCCCCCCTCCCCTTCATAAAAAAAGAAAAAAAAAAGCAACAGAGCCTATTTTAGCCGCATAAATATCGGACCAATGAGAGAACAGTTTGCTCGCGCGTGGCGTTTGTTTACAAGATTTAGTCCGCTGTTAAATGTTGCAGTGTGAACACAAACCGAACAAAGGGGCAACTGCAACATTGTATCATATTAATCCCTGAATCAGAACAAAGCAAACGAACTCCGGGTGTGACAACGCCCTGAAACACTGCAACAAAGTTTCAATAACTTTCAGTTACACAAGGCGTCACTTTTAAAGAGCAATACGGATGCGAGCACACACGCACAGGCTCAGAGGCAGATTATCACATTTCATTTACAATTAATGACGACTAATGTAGCCAGGACGTCTTCAGACAAAGCATCGATGCGGCGCGACACAGTGTTGTTGGACGCGGGATCATGTCCAACTTGTTTGCTTCTCTCTCCCCAATCATACATTCCACCATCTCTCTGGCAGCTGGCAAGCTCACGTCTTCGGCGATTGTGTGCGGTAACTGACCAGATATGAAGCCCGTAGTGCGTCATTTATAGACCCAACACATGAATGAGACTCCAGTTGTTTTTGGCTGTTTTGTAACTCCTCCAATTTCGATATTAAAATATGTAAGGGGCTTTTGACTTGCACTGGCATGCTTGGTGTTCAGGTGGCGACGTAAATAAGAGGGCTTCAGACAGCTGTTAGCCAGAACCTCACTGCACACCACGCACTGTGGCTTTGGGGAATCTGCGTTGCCAATCCAAGTGAAGCCCAGACACAGATCATTTATCATATTTCCTCTTTTTTTTCCCAGTCTGATGCTCACTCTCGTTTCCTCTTTTTTCACCTTGACTCGATGGGCCGATGTGCTCCCGATTTGTCTGCGCTATCCCTTCCTCCTTTTCGGTCTCCTCCGTCTCATCTTCCTCTGACTCTGGCTCGATTTCTTCTCCCGGTCTCTCCCCAACGCACCTCTCCGTTCCCCTCGCCTCCGATTCCTCTCTCTCTCTCTCTCTCTCTCTCTCTCTCTCTCTCTCTCTCTCTCTCTCTCTCTCTCTCTCTCTCTCTCTCGCTCTCTCTCTGTCCCTCTCTCTCTCTGTCCCTCTCTCTCTCTGTCCCTCTCCTCTTTTACGACTGATGGCTTCTGATGTCCCACCTGACAGTTTCCCCGATTTCAGCCAGTTTAGCATATTTAAATGAATGTTGCTGAATGCATGAAGTTCGCTGTTAGCTCATGTTAGCTGCACAAGCTAGGCTGGCTAGTGTGTACGACTGATGGCAGGCGCAAGACTGCCGGAAGGAGCTCAAGTGCATTTATTAAATTGTACGTTTTTAATTTTAAATCTTACAAAGGGGATTTTTATAATTCATGTTTTTATTTTGTGAAAAATCCCACTTTTTAAATTAAAATTACATTTTTTTTTAATATTTAATATTATTACACCATCAGACGCCATTACACTTTTCCTCTCGCGCACCCCCTAGAGGCAGCTCGCGCACCCCCAGGGGTGCACCACACTTTGGGAATCCCTGTTTTAGAGGAATATCTTAAGTATCAAACACGACCTTTCATACTACTGTTGTATTTTCTTTAACTAAGCAACCAATCTACTTCCTGTTTACACCGGCACCCACCCGCATTGCCAGTGTACGTGAAGGACGGAGATCAGTATGAGTATTCGTGTGGATGTAGCCTCATTCCTGGCTATTTTCTAGAGTCTAGAGGCAGACGTCTCACCTCAACAAACAAATAACTGAGGGAGCTTAAGCGCCTGAATTTGAATAAACCTTGCAGTTGAGAGACAATTTGACGTTACTTACAGCATCCATATAAAGTAACAGATGCATGCATGCTTTGTGTACACTCGTATTTTCATATTGATAGGCTGGCTTTGACATACTGGCGGAGCTTCACAGAGAGACTGGAACATGAATGTATTCATGTGTTTTTTTATCTAGTGGGCTTTACCTTGACCTCCAGTGACGTCGACGTCATGCTTGGTTAGCATGAATCATTTTGATTAGTCCTGCTGACCAACAAACACTCCTATTCAAAGTGCATTTGTTGGAGTGGGAGCTGTCGGTCACATTGATCTCACACACACACACGAGGAACATGTCGCAATTTGAGTGTTTGCTGGCTGAGATCAGGAAGCCAAATTGAAGACAAGTCAGTTTCCATAAAACAGGGACTTTGGTTGCCACTCCTGTGCTGCAGCTTTGCCTGAGTGAAGCAGCAGCTCCTCTGCAAACTGTGCAGGTCTGTGTGTGCGTGCTCAGTTTTCAGCTGAAACCAGACAACACAACAAAAGTGCATCCCCCGCGGAATAGCGAGTAAGTGTAAGAATAAGGACAGGGAGACAACACAGAGAGAGACAGTGCTGCTCTGCTTGCCTGGGGCTTGGAGTTGCGCATGCTGTTCTGTTCATGGCCCGAGGTTGTGCAATCTGTTTGACTGTTTAACGTATCAATTAAAAATCAGTGTGTTGCCTCCTGCCGTGCTCTTCAGTTTGGCGTGTCCAGCGCCAGGCAAAGCTCCCCATCCCCCCCGGAGGAGGCCAGTGATTCAAGCACAGACTGGATGCAGACACCCGGATCTCCCGCTAGTTACACAATGCCACCTTGTGAGCGTGCAGCGCGACGAGCCGGTGAACCAGAGGAGTCGCTCTGAAGTCCTCGGGGATCAATTGCATAAAAAGTAAAGCAGCTCTGGTACTGATGGTTAATGATGCTCTTCAGATAAAGAGAGGTGGACTCACTTTAAAAGGTACAAGCACAAAACCTTGACCTTGTGTTTGTTACTTAAACGCCAACCATGGACTGAGACAGTGAAGCATGTTACACTTCTGGCCACCCAGCATTTGTTGCGTTTTCTTTCCGACAATTGCACAACGCCTTTATGTCGATGAAATGAATGCACAAGCAGAGCGAGGACGGACAGCAGCATTGTTTTGCTGTGACTTGTGAGTGTTGAACTGGCCTTTAACCAAATACTGTCTCTGACCTTTCCCACACCAGTTGTGTGATGGGACTGAGCTCAGTGTTTGGTTACATTTCTGTTTTCATATTTGGACAAAACGGGCCATTTGGATCAATGCTGAAGCAGACACCCCCCCCCCCCAGCCGCTCTGCAGAATGATGGTGCTTAGCCAGCGGACTGACTCTCTCTAAACTCTGTTAAGGTCAGAGGATGGCTGGCCTGCCCCGGGGCTCTGCATTAGAAGGTCACGAGCAGATGCGCAAACACACGCAAACACCCCTGTGGTCAGTAGAGAGAAAACTCATCTCTTAATCGTCACTATTAGATAGTAAGTGTCACGGGAGTTAACAGGTAGGACCCAAACGCAAGACCACAGGAGACAGAAGTTACTGGAAACAGGTTTTATTTAGAAGGTGCGTGCAGGTGTGGAGCCCGTGGTCCGACACCAGAGTAGGCAAACCGGCGGTGAGAGTCCCGTGGCTCGACACCAGAGAGCTGGCCGCTTGAACGGCGTGTGTAGTCCGTTGAACGCCACGGAGGGCGGAGCGGCGGCGTGTAATCCGTAGAACCCCAGGGGGGCAGAGGATGCCACGGGGTTGAAGCGGGTGAAAGACGGTACGACCTGACAACCCCAGACTGCAGGACCAGAGTTTATATAGTGACAGGGAACTCATTAGCGGGCCCTGAGTCTGGTGTGTCAGGCTGCAGGAGGTGATCGGCTGGAGTGTCCTCAGCTGTGCACGATCAAGGGTGTGGGAGGTGTCTGGAGACAGAGGACAAACACAGAGCACATGGCATACAATAACAAACAGGGGAATGACAGGACACATGAGGAGAGGAGATCAGGGGAAACACAACGGGTCCGACAGGGATCCTGGATCCTGACAGTACCCCCCCCTTAAGGAACGGATTCTAGACGTACAAGAAGACACAAAAAAGGGCGGGTGGAGGGGGTCCGGAGGAGGGATGTCCCCACAGCTACAAGGCCGACTAGGGTGGGCGGCGGGGGTCCGGAGGAGGGGTGACAGGATCTGACCGGCCACGGGGCCGCAGAAGAGTGTCGGCCACGGGTGCTCCGGCGGACGGCCGGGCGGGCAGAAGGGCTCCGGGCACGGGTGCTCCGGCGGACGGCCGGGCGGGCAGAAGGGCTCCGGGCACGGGTGCTCCGGCGGACGGCCGGGCAGGCAGAAGGGCTCCGGGCACGGGTGCTCCGGCGGACGGCCGGGCGGGCAGAAGGGCTCCGGGCACGGGTGCTCCGGCGGACGGCCGGGTGGGTGGAAGGACCCCGGAGAACAGGATGCTAGTCCAGCGGCGGCAGGCACTGGAGGTCGCTGCTGCGCCGTGACGGCAGCGGCGGCAGGCACTGGAGGTCGCTGCTGCGCCGTGACGGCAGCGGCGGCAGCGGCGGCAGGCCCTGGAGGTCGCTGCTGCCCCGAGACAGCAACTGGAGGTCGATGCTGCTCCGAGGCGGCCACTGGAGGTCGCTGCTGCTCCGGGACAGCAGCGGCGGGAACTGGAGGTCGCTGCTGCTCTGGGACGGCAGCGGCCGGGGCTGGAGGTCGCTGCTGCTCTGGGACGGCAGCGGCCGGAGCTGGAGGTCGCTGCTGCTCTGGGACGGCAGCGGCCGGGGCTGGAGGTCGCTGCTGCTCTGGGACGGCAGCGGCCGGGGCTGGAGGTCGCTGCTGCTCTGGGACGGCAGCGGCCGGGGCTGGAGGTCGCTGCTGCTCTGGGACGGCGGCGGCCGGGTCTGGGAGAGGCTGCGGCTCGGAGGCGGCGGCGGCCGGGACTGGAGGGCGCTGCGGCTCAGAGGCGGCGGCAGCCTGGACTGGAGCGGGCTGCGGCTCGGAGGCGGCGGCGGCCGGGACTGGAGGGCGCTGCGGCTCGGAGGCGGCGGCGGCCTGGACTGGAGGGCGCTGCGGCTCGGAGGCGGCGGCGGCCTGGACTGGAGCGGGCTGCGGCTCGGAGGCGGCGGCGGCCGGGACTGGAGGGCGCTGCAGCTCGGCGGCGGCCGGGACTGGAGCGGGCTGCGGCTCGGAGGCGGCGGCGGCCGGGACTGGAGCGGGCTGCGGCTCGGAGGCGGCGGCGGCCGGGACTGGAGCGGGCTGCGGCTCGGAGGCGGCGGCGGCCGGGACTGGAGCGGGCTGCGGCTCGGAGGCGGCGGCGGCCGGGACTGGAGCGGGCTGCGGCTCGGAGGCGGCGGCGGCCGGGACTGGAGCGGGCTGCGGCTCGGAGGCGGCGGCCTGGACTGGAGCGGGCTGCGGCTCGGAGGCGGCGGCCTGGACTGGAGCGGGCTGCGGCTCGGAGGCGGCAGGAACTGGAGCGGGCTGCGGCTCGGAGGCGGCAGGAACTGGAGCGGGCTGCGGCGCGGAGGCGGCAGGAACTGGAGCGGGCTGCGGCGCGGAGGCGGCAGGAACTGGAGCGGGCTGCGGCGCGGAGGCGGCAGGAACTGGAGCTGGCGTAGAGGCGGCAGCGGCAGGGACTGGGAGCGGCTCTGGTTCTGAAACGGCGAGGTCCGGGGATAGCTGCGGCTCTGAGGCGACAGCCGGGACTGGAGGTCGCTGCTGCTCCGGGACGGCGGCGGCCGGGACTGGAGGTCGCCGCGGTTCGGAGACGGCGGCGGCCGGGACTGGAGGTCGCCGCGGTTCGGAGACTGCGGTGGCCGGGACTGGAGGTCGCCGCGGTTCGGAGACGGTGGCGGCCGGGACTGGGGAAAGCTGTGGCGCAGAGGCGGTAGGAACTGGAGCTGGCTGGAATGCCGTCCGAATGCGGGGAGCCGGAGTCGGCCGGGCCACCGAGTGTTCCGCTACACTTGCTTGGCCCCGTCTCCGGCTGAGAAGGTGCTTAGCCATATAATCAGAGTCCCCTAGAGGGTCAAAAACTCTCATCAGATCTGCCACAAAGTCCACATAACACACAGTATTAGGCCGATGAAAACCTAACGTTCTCGCGGCCCAGTCCAAAGCCCTTCCCCGCAGTAATCCCACCACGTAGGACACCTTGGCCCCGTCCGAGGCAAAAGTCTGAGGCTGACGGTCAAATACCCGTTGACATAGCAACAGGAAGCCCTGGCACCTCCCCAGTGTTCCGTCATAGGACTCCGGAGCCGGCACGGGGGATTCCCAGACCGGCGGAGCGAAGACAGGCGGGAATAGTGCGGGTGCTGGAACTGGTGGAGACTTGACTGTCCGGGCTAGTTCCTGCACGAGCCAGCCAACCCGAGAAACTTCACCAGCGAAACTTCTCATCTCCTGGAGCATCTGCTGGTGTGCTTCCAGCAGCGTGCTATGTCCGGCCAGCGTAGGTGCTCCTGTGGTTGCTGGGTCCATTATGGTCAGGTCGTTCTGTCACGGGAGTTAACAGGTAGGACCCAAACGCAAGACCACAGGAGACAGAAGTTACTGGAAACAGGTTTTATTTAGAAGGTGCGTGCAGGTGTGGAGCCCGTGGTCCGACACCAGAGTAGGCAAACCGGCGGTGAGAGTCCCGTGGCTCGACACCAGAGAGCTGGCCGCTTGAACGGCGTGTGTAGTCCGTTGAACGCCACGGAGGGCGGAGCGGCGGCGTGTAATCCGTAGAACCCCAGGGGGGCAGAGGATGCCACGGGGTTGAAGCGGGTGAAAGACGGTACGACCTGACAACCCCAGACTGCAGGACCAGAGTTCATATAGTGACAGGGAACTCATTAGCGGGCCCTGAGTCTGGTGTGTCAGGCTGCAGGAGGTGATCGGCTGGAGTGTCCTCAGCTGTGCACGATCAAGGGTGTGGGAGGTGTCTGGAGACAGAGGACAAACACAGAGCACATGGCATACAATAACAAACAGGGGAATGACAGGACACATGAGGAGAGGAGATCAGGGGAAACACAACGGGTCCGACAGGGATCCTGGATCCTGACAGTAAGAGCAGGAAACAAACTGCTGTAAGATATGACAGAGAGCAGGCACAGAACAGGATTTAACACAAACACCTTTTGTTTTCCCCTGGACGTTCTAGCCCAGTCACCAAGAACACATGTTGGCTTTGTAGGTTCCTGCAAACCACAGAGCAGGTTCAGAGCAGGTGACGTAGTATATCTGTCCACTGTCAGAGACGGATCCTCACCAAGTACATGTGACACTAACAGGAAGACACTAGAAACCATGGTAACCAAAAGAAAACGGAGTGATCACAGTGGTCACTGTTGGACAGGTGAGGCGGAGACACGTGCACTTCCTCCTAAAATGTGAAACATTTAATGAAATAAGGAACATTTAACTCTGTAATCAAAGATTAAAAGAGTTTCATGAAACTCTCACGAGGAGACGAGGCAGGTCTGCTGTCTAACATGTATCCTCGTGCCACAACACACACACATTATTAGTAGTAGTCATCTGTTTTCTAGTATTATTCTATTCGTGCTATACTACTGCTTTGCTCTCATATGAATAATGTCTGCCATATGCATTGTTATAACTCTGTTATATTGTTCATTCTGTACACATGACATCTATCACACTCCATCGTGATGGAGGATCCTCTGTTGCTCTCTGAGGTTTCTTCCTCTTTTCTCCCCGTTAAAGCTTTATGTTTGGAGGAGTCCTTCCTGTTCTGATGTGACGGTCCTGGGGCAGTTTGTCTTCTAGTTGTATTTACCGCGATGGTTGCAAGAAAGCAGGTGCTTCAATTAGCAGTTTAAGACGTTGTTTTTGTCAAAAGCACAACTCTTCCCCTCTCCGTCCTCCTATTCGTTCTCAACAAAAGTTGGCTGGAAGGAGGACTGATTCGACATGCTTTTGGCCTACTTTCTAGGTGTTATGTGTTGTTGTTCATCATTGCAATCTCGGGGAGGAGAGCGAGTCTTTGGGGAAAAAAAGCCTCCCCGAGGGAAGAGAGAGATCTCAGTCCCCACTGATTCTGAACAGATAACTCTCTGAGGAATGAGGTGGTGTTATTAAGGCCGAACGCGAACACACACACAGGCACGCACACACAGACACCTACACACACATGCTGACAACATGCTGGAACATGTATTCACTCAGGCGAAGGGGAAGATGCCGTCTATGCTTGACTGAAAACTGAAAAAGATGAGCGGTGGGAACACCAACTGAGGGAGAATTCATCGTTTCAGGAAACCACTGCTGATGTTATTGTGGGGTCGGATGCACTACTTCCATTACTCCTTTAAAACAACCCAACTGCGCTTCATGCACCTGTTCTAACACGGTAGACATGAAGACCATATTTCACCAAAACATAAGAGAAATTCACTGGTAAATAAAACTACAGGCCAGCTAGTATCATGCTCATCTTACATTTAAGCAAACATTTCATTTTGAGCCACTACAAAACAGAAATGACTTTCTTGTTGCTTTAGTAAAATGAACTCTGTGGGGATTAGTCCAGACGCTAACATTATATTCATATATATTTATTTAAAACAAGAGAATGATCATCGAGTCTCTCAGTTTAGTGTCGGTTTAGTGTCTTGGCTAATGCAGGATTGACGTTGACTATTGAGTGAATATTGAATTTAAAATGCTTAATCAGCAGGGCATACAGGGCGATATGGATGCACATCTCTCAGTAATAATAACCAAGTATTCAGCCAAGTCATGGCCGAGCAAATGTCATGCATGACAGGAGATGTGGGGAGCTGGTTTGGATGATGCAGCTGATAGAATGAATAACAGCAGCGTTATCTATAAGCTGCAGGCTGACGTTCACACTGTATGGCTGAAGCTCGTTGTATGTTCTACATTTATATTTTCGACAATTTCTAATTCAGTGTTGATGTGAATAAAGATTTGAGTAGAATGTCTCCTCATTTCAAGTGAAGATGAAGCTGGATGTCATTCAGCATTATTAATGATACAAAAGTTGAATTGATTGTTTTAATTTGACGTCTGTACGACCAGCACGGAGAGAGGAAAGAAGCAGAAATGTTTCAACCATCCATAACTTTTCACTTCACTTATTCTCACGTGACACGCAGTGTTTCATGCAGCCAACACCCTCAGAGAGGAGATCATCAGGTTCTCCACCAGTCTTTACTCAACTATTCATCTTCATCTTTTATTCATCGGGAACATCTTTCTCTTTTTTTCTTGGCCAGAACAGTGTGTACTTATCATTTATTTACATTCCTGAACTGAAAGTAAATTGGAGAAAGAGTTTGAGTACATCAACATATATACAACCTGTGTTCATGCTCTGGTCAATGTGGAGAGTTTGGACCTTCTGATCCAAAATGCCCCTCGAAATGAAACAAGAATGTTGAACATCCAAACTTAACTGTTCTGGAAATAGATGCAAATGAAGACGTATTATGAAGATAACGTCTCCTTGGCATGTTGAAACATTTCAGAAAACTCCTCATACAAAAGACAATCGTCTCAATGTAGGGATCTGTTAGTGACCATCTTAACCCCTTTCCACCTGCTCTGTGCCCTTAACCAGTCCCCTCTCTCTGGGGGAGGAGGCTGTTACGCAGACCATGACAGACATGACAATGAGGGCCAAAAGTGACCGCTGCAGATACTCCGATATACTGTAGATAGTTGAATAATGTCATCTCCACTTGCTTCAAGAAATTCCAAAAAGAGCACGAGGGCCATGCGCCCTCCAGAGGAACGGTGTTCTCAGGGAGGAGCGCAGCTGAACCTATAAACAGGTGTTTGCTTTTTCTTTCCTATTTTAAGACAATCATAAAGTTTTCAGGTCTTGGCTGAATATTTCATATGGGTGGGGGTGGTGGGGAGCCGCGGCCATCTGGCTCATCTAGTGCCTTTCTTCCCTTCAATAGAGAAGTGGTGGGGAGTCGTGGAAGGAAACAAAGACGCGGAGGCCACGCACACCTATTGGTGAATATTTCATGTCCGACCCCAATCAGAGCACCAGAAGACTTTAATGTTTGTTTACACATCTGTTCTCCTCCGCTGTATCCAGGTTGTTCTAAGCAGGACTATCCAAACACAAAGAGGCTCACCTGCTCTGAGGGACAACACCTCCTCTCATGGGGAATTGACTGCAATCCAAGCAAACACACGAAGTTACCACTTATTTCTTGCATCTTAAAAACAATGTTCTGTTATTGTCTTTGTTGTTTCCTATTGAAGACAAACATCTTCACAAACAGATCTAGTTTCATCTAAAAAGAAGAGATGAATCCATATGTGGTGCTCTGCTGAGTAGACTGTTCATATTACATCAATTCATCATTAAAACAATATGGCAATAAAATGGCAAGTAATACAACTGAATGATTTTAAGAAGATAACTTGTTAATAAAATCTAAATCAATTTTCCAAAGAAAATCGATTCATATCAACCCATTCAAAGGATTTTGATTTACTTCAGTCATTTGGTAACTTTGAGTTAACTCTGATTATGCGTATTCAAACTCTCCCACGTACAACACACACACACACACTGCACTGTGAGAGGCCAGCGTGCTGCAGACACCAACAATCTGAGAACGAGCCTGAAGCAGAAACACTTGTTACTGAACATGATGCCGCATTAAACCCTGACGCAAATTATGAGCAATTTATGAAGATGCTCTATTCATCGATAATACATTATAAGCTTTGAGGATCAATAACAACATCATTTGTATTCACAGTTCTCTCTGATGACATAAAAGATTTACCTTTGACGTGCACAACATGACCATTGAAATGTAATATAGAACTCTGCTCCATTGCTTTACCATCAGTGACCTCTCAACCATTGTAACCATTCCACCTCAATGATGAGCGCACTTAGCTCTGGAGTCACACTTCACAACACACACCATGCCCAACAGGTTGAACACACAACTGTAAATAGAAGCGTGTTAGCCAGATAACATGATGTGATGTCTAGTTGAACAGCTACCTGCTGCCATAGAGCTGCACCGTGTCAGCCAGATGTCTCAGAGGACGACTATATATGGTGTTTCCTGTTTAGTCTCAAGAGTTTCACAATAAAAGAACATGCTGGAATTAACTTTAGCAAAGGTCTTCTTCAGACTTCACTACAGAAGGTTAGTCTGAGGTTAGTGCTGCTGGAATATCAGATGACCTAATCACAGTTTAAACCTCTTCAGTCAATATTTACAGTTCAATAATCAAACTAATTCAACATCAAGGACTGTCCCTGTCATGGGACACTGTGGGGAAGTTTGAATCATTTCAGGTGGTCTATACAAAATGTAATTGTGTTAAGTATTACTCTTTGTCTTTGCTTCTGTTCATATGGAACTATCTAAATAATAATGTCCACATAACTCCATAGACTAGAATAGAACAGTATTGTTCAGCTGAGGTGCTCTAGTGATAGTCACTGTGTCCATTTACACCTCTGCACCGCGCATCACACACATGCAGGAGAAATAATACAGTCGATGAGTTTTAATTACTATAACACACAGTGTTTGAGTTCTCACCACAGCAGAAACTATCAAAGCACCTCCCCAGAGAGAGACGCTGTGCACTGAGGCTATATATATATATATATATATATATGTATATATATATATATATATATATATATATATATATCCCATGTAGCTATATAGTACTATGTGAATCTGCTCGGTGTAGTAGTACTATGGGCGGGGCCCTGGGTTCAGTTTTAAACGGAATGCCGTTATTACCTGTTCTTATACATTAATACAATTAGTCTTACAACTCTTGTTCCCTTATTATGAAACTAAAATAACTGGCGGTGCCAATAGAGTTAAGGAAGTAAAATAAAAGGTCCATTATTAAGTCCTTTTATCTTGTATTTTAATTGTCTTTTACCCCTTTTTACCAGCTCTTACCAAAACATAAATGATCCTATCTGTGATGAACTTTGACACACAAAATATACTTCAAAGGCTAAGTTTGGTTACTACTCCAACTAACTTCTGCCAGCTTCCTTAAATTTCACATTAGTCACGCGCTGGCCCACTGACCAATCACAGCGCACGTTAATGCAGACATACTTAGCAGGCTACCTGGGTAGCATCGGCACGTCAAAGAATACGCCCAACATGTCAAACTAAAGATCTGATTGGTTGAAGACTATGACGATCAACAATATCGTCCCCATTCACTTCAACTGCAAAGGCTCTCTAGCGGATCTTTCCTTACATAGAGACAGAGGGGCTGAATCTGAGATAAGGATAAGGATGTTTATTGTCATCGTACTAACATACAACAAAATTTAGTTGGCGACTCATCAGTACAGCAGCAACAGTTAAAAAGTGTATAAAAACATTAAGACAAGACGATTTAAAAACAAGACATTAAATAAATATATACAAGATAAAACAAGATAGAGCACAGGCATCAATGGCTCCAAAGTGAAAAATGTGCTTGGTGACGTGTTATTGACTATGTTTGTTTCAGCACTGTCCGGTGGGAGCTGGGTGGGGTGGTGGGTGGGGGGGCGATGGAGGAAACCGCTCTGGGGAAGAAGCTGTTCCTCAGCCTGTTAGTCCGGGTTTTGATGGTCCTGTATCTCCTTCCTGATGGCAGTGGAACAAACGGAGAGTGACCCGGGTGAGTGTGGTGAGTGTGGTGTCTGTGCAGATGTTTCTGGCCTTCTTCTGGAGACGGCCAGCGTACACAGCATCCAGGTCAGGCAGGGTAACTCCCACAATCCTCTGTGCTGTTTTAACCACCCGGGCCAGGTCCCTCCGGTTCTCTGCTGTGCAGCTGGCGTACCACACAGCAAAGCACTGACACAGGATGCTTTCGATCACACTTCTGCAGAAGTTAACCAGAAGTCCGGGGGGTAGGCCGGCTTGTTTGAGCTTCCTCAGAAAGAAGAGCCTCTGTTGGGCTTTCTTCACCAGGTGTGATGTGTTCAGGGACAAAGTGAGGTCTTTAGTGATGTGGAGCCCCAGGAATTTGATGCTGTCCACCCTCTCCACCTCCTCCCCACTTATGTAGAGAGGAGAGGGTGTGGTCTTCCTGGATCTCCTGAAGTCCACTATGACTTCTTTGGTCTTGGTGGTGTTCAGGACCAGTTTGTTGTCCGAGCACCACTCAGCCAGATGTTGGACCTCCTGTCTGTAGTGCGTCTCGTCGTTGTTGGAGATGAGTCCCACCACAGTGGTGTCATCAACAAACTTCACCACTGTGTTGGAGGAATATGTGGCGGAGCAGTCCTGAGTGAAGAGGGTGAAGAGGGCCGGGCTGAGCACACAGCCCTGCGGTGCACCAGTGTTCAGGATGGTGGTTGTTGATGTCAGGTTCCCTATCCTGACATTCTGTGGTCTGTTAGAGAGAAAGTCCAGAATCCATGAACAGAGTGATGTAGAAAGTCCAAGGTTTTTGAGTTTATGCACCAGTTTATGGGGGATGATGGTGTTGAAGGCAGAGCTGAAGTCAATGAAGAGCATCCTGACGTATGTGTTAGGGTGCTCCAGGTGAGACAGGGCCGTGTGATGGAGATCGCGTCCTCCGTAGACCTGTTTGCTCGGTACGCAAACTGGTGGCTATCCAGGTCTGCTGGGAGGACGTCCTTGATGTGCGATAGTATCATCCTCTCGAATCACTTCATGATGACAGGGGTCAGGGCAAGAGCTCTCCTTAAAACGAGCTGTGCTGGAAGCAGAGCAACAGAGGAAGACAGGAGCTGTGCAATGAGAACATAAGATAATGGGGAAGAAAATGATAATATATGTAGTGCATTTGAGAAAAAATATTAAATTATAAAATAGCTATAACTTTGTGATTCTGTTTAGGCCAGCAGAGAAGGCCTTGCTGGCCCTGATGGCCCACCACTGTGTTTCAGCAAAATTAGTACTTTAATTACTGTTGTTTGTAGTCCAATTACCTAATTTTCTGTTTTTCAGATTAGTGCAAGAAGCCTGTGCTGGTCTTGAACGAGTGCACTGGAGTCAGGCTGAATGTGTGAGGTGAGATGTGAAGGACAGCTGAATTGTTAAACTTCATCACGGAGAATGTTTGTTCACATATGTAGGTCGATCCAAAGAGAAGCAACATCTTCTGAGCATGTTGCTTCAGCAGCTCAGGCCTCAGATGTCCGTGTCCGCTCTGCATCAGTCAGGTTGTTCTGTTTCTCCGTGTGTTTCCTCTCGTAATGGAGATTCACATTGAAATCCTTCAACACTGTGATCTGTTCTCCACAAACTCAGCACACGGCTTTACCTTTGACGTCAGTAAAGAAATACTCAGAAGTCCATATTTTGTTCAAAACTCTACACAGTCAGTCTTTCTTTTTTTAACATGGCTGACATTGTTAAGGGGTTAACAGCTAACTCACATCTCCCATAAGCTCAGTTCACCAACACACCGCAGTGATGCTGCTGCTCGCACACATTCACCAATGTACTAATTGTGAAAAAAAGACGTAAAAGCTGTATTCCGTGCATGTTGTACACTTATTTACGTTCTATTCCTAGTCTCCCATTGACGTCCCGCAGGCCGGTCGGCAAGAGCCCACGCCTGAAACAACCTTTGAACTGCAAAGATTATGACTCTTGTTTTTATACATTTCATCCATCCATATCTATTTTTAACCGTACTTCTACACTTTTAACTTGTTTTTAGAAAACTATTTACATCCTGATGTCTAAATGGGGTTTTCAGGCAGGGCTGCAGTTATTTAAATCTCCTTTTTTAAATATTTTTTAAAAGACATGTAGAGGAGCTTTACTCATTTATTTGTTCCAAAATGTTTTTGCAATAAGGCTCATTTGCAAAGAAAGAGGCCAATATTGCACCCAGTGTCTGCATATAACCTAATACAGATACAGGCAAACAGCAGAGGGGCACAGAGACACTTCTTTCCAAGCAGCAGTTATTTCTCTTAATCCTGCAGGTTTAGTGGACACAAAAGCTGCACAATCCCTCTGTGATTCCGCCCCTTATCGTGCAGCATGCATTCAACTTAGAAGAATGCAGTCTTTGTTAAAAGAACGACTGCGCCGTGTTACGTCTTTCAGTGATTTTGTCTCTCTGGTGTTTATGGAACTAACAGTGTGGTCGAAAAAAAGCAAAACAAAGCACGTGTTTCTAAAGCCTCCTAAAATGTGGGCTGCTGGGGTGAGCGAGTGAAATAACACGGCAACAAAGACATGTGTTGCTCTGAATGTGTTGTGTACAAATCCTCTCACTCGTCGGGTGGTCGGCACGCTGGGAACAGTGCCGTTGTGACCTATACACTTCATTGTACTTTCATCAGACATCCCGAAACACATCGCTTTATACAAAAAACATGTCATATGTCATTGTCGCACACATCAGTGAGAGGAAACAGACAAAAAAATCCTCCTCTCTGCTCTGTCGCTCTCATTTTCTATTCATAATTAAAGTGTCTCGGAGGACCCTTGCACTGCACTGCCCTATTTCCATATTCACACACAAAGAAAGCCTTTTTTATGCTTTGTTCTGTCTGGAGAAATCACTGCTCTTCTCTCATAAATGGTGTCTTCCCGTCCCCACAGAGTTGGATCGTTCTCCCATTCACATTGTGGTCTGATGCCTACACGGCCCGTTGGCTCCATGTACAGTGTCCTACCATGGCGTCTACACCCACAGAATGCTCACAGTCACATCAATGATATTTCCATTTCCATATGGGGTCTGAAACCCCAATAAATCAAACAATACGTGATAAAAGCACTGATGTATAAATCTGTATGAAGACGCCGCCACAGATCACAACATGTGTCCTAATTCTGGTTTCATCTCTCTCGTGTGGCACAGATCGGATGTTTTCTCTGTGTCCACGGCAAACAGCTGCACCCAGTCTCCCTTCACTGACTGTACAAAACAAGAGACTGTAGCATCCGCACTGAATCGGTTATTAATGTGTTCAGCACTGCCACCGCCAAGACCATCTGACGGACCCTTTGGGTTTTCATAATGCACATAAGTCTGTCTAATTATAAACTACAAGTCTTTCAACCCACCACTTTTACTCAAGGTGTTTTTGATTGCTGTCTGAAGCCTTGAAGGTTCTAAAATAAAACACTATTTCTGAAAAGTCATTCCTCGGACCGCCAGAGCAGTCATATAGACTACAGTTACCGTATTGTATGTCATTACCATATAAGGTGGTCATTGTTTTCATACAGCATCTAGCCTCTAATGTAATGTCTCAATCGAGCTAAGCTCTCTGTCATTCATTTCAGATTGTCATTTTTTAAATTGCCTTTTCACATATTAATTATTTTAATGTTATAAATTAATAATTTATTTTAGACTATCCTGAATAGTAGAATCCATTAAAAATAATGAATGTACCCTTTTCTAACCCTTTCATGTATAAATTACATTTGTTTCCTACTTGCTTTTATTCCTCTTTTCTTACACTGATTCTCACGTCCAGTCAGGTCATGGGTTTGAGTTTTCAACTTTAAAATGTGTTCAACAAACCAATAAACAAATGAGATATTATGTGCACATATTTTAACAAACTCTAATACTGTTCAATGCAATACAAAAATGTTAAACTTTCCTCCTCCTCCTCCACTGTAACAGGAACATATCGTCCGTGGCTCTCTCAACACCGATGTGTTTCAGCCGCATAGTTCACCAGTTCACCATCTTTATTTTCTAGTCCCAGTCATAGTTTGAATTGTAGAAATATATCCAGTGATGGATGACATCCAATTCAATGGACAAATGATTATTCACAATTGTCTCCCAACATAAAATCGAAATTTGGGAATTTGAACAATTGAATTACTCCGTAGTTTTTACTTAATTTTACCAAAGTAGAAATAATCAGGGCTGCTTCTTTTGAATAATGTGCTGTTGACCAGTCATGCTGTTTGTGCAATGGTCCGATCTCTGTACGACACAACACAAGAAAATCCAAAGATTTATTTTGTTTGTTTTCGACATTACAGTGACGATTTAGTGAGGTGTGACCTGACTCTCCCGCAATCTAGTGTGAGACAACGTCATACATCCCGTCTCCTCCCAGTGCATGGCTGCCATTATTGAATATATATTATGCAAAGATGGCATGATGAAAGAAGCAGCAGTCAGAACAATGAATAGATGAGTGAATGATTACACATGGAGCAAAATGAGTATCTCAATTAACTCCATATAAGAAAGTCATCATTCATCAAACAGACTGCCGTATAAACTGCAGTAAAAGTGAAGGAATGTGTCAAAGCACAGACCCGCGGGGCTTTTTACTCTGGACTTTTATTTTTTCTAAGGGAGTTTCTGTCTGTTCTTGTTTGGGAGAAAAAGACAGAGACAACAGGAGTGAAGGGAGTGAACTGCCATCAGACATGAAATCTCAATTCAAATCAATATTCCACGAGACAAGATATCACTATGGAATGAGGCACAGAAACTCAAAGAATGATGGAAAAAAAGGAAAGAATGAATAAGGTTAATAAAGAAAGAGGATGCGGAAGTGAAGAGGGTGCAGATGGGGGGAGAGGGGATGCTTCAATCTATAAACCATATCTTCATCTCTCTTCCTCCCCCGTATCCTCTTTCATTATGCCCGCTTGTCCCTCCAGACCTCACACACACACACACACACACACACACACACACACACACACACACACACACACACACACACACACACACACACACACACACACACACACACACACACACACAGACACACAGACACACACACACACACACACAAAATGTAACAGCTGTGTAAAATGTCAGGCTGGCCTTTTCTCAGATATACGGTTTGAACTAATCCAAACGTTACCCTTTCTCCTCTTCAGCAGAAAGAAACAAGGAGGAGAAGGATCTACATGACTTGAGGGATGGAGGGGACAGGGGGAGGGAAGTGTTGGACTCCGGGGAATACGAGACAACAAAGACAGAAAGAGTCGGAGACATACAGAGAATACAGACAGCAGCTGAGAAAGAAGGTTTGCAAGCACTGCAATTTGGTGGTAAGAAAGGCAGAGACAGCCTTTTCTTTGTCTAAAATGTACAAGAGAAACTAGGGGAAATAATCCCTTATGTCAGAAATAAATATTAACAATAACCTGCGATATACTGGGTCTGATTTCAGCTGGGACATGGAGATGGAGAGGCCTTTTATGAGAGCTCCTGAAGGGTGCGGGTAGAATGTCGTTGGCAGTCATTTTAACACCACACAACAAATGCTGAAGACCTTCAAGACAATTCTATTCAATTAAATTTTGCGATTCAAAGGGCTTTACAATCTGTACACTTACGACATCCTATGTCCCAGGACCCTCACATCAGAGCAGGAAAAACTCCCCCAAAAAACCTTTAACGGGGAGAAAACAGGAAGAAACCTCAGAGAGAGCAACACAGGAGGATCCTCTATCAGGATGGACAGAAGTGTGATCGATGTCATGTGTACAGAATGAACAATATAACAGAGTATAACACATTCAATGCATATGACAGATATTATATAATGAGTAGTAAGTATAATAATGATGGAAACATTATGACTACTAATAATAACAGCAGGAGTGGAATAATAATAATACATTTTATTTATATAGCGCTTTAAAAGGCACTCAAAGACACTTTACATGGTAAAAACAGAAACAATAAAAGCATTTATAATAAGAACAAAATCTATGACATAACAGTAAGAAAGAAAAAGAAACACGGAAAGAAAGAAAACATACATGACTGACTTCAGAGGTTAAAAGCAGATTTAAATAGATGAGTTTTAAGTGCAGTTTTGAAAGTGTTGAGTGACGGGGAATGTCTGAGGTGCTGGGGGAGGGAGTTCCAGAGGGAGGGGGCAGCAGCGGAGAAGGCTCTGTCCCCCCAGGTCTGATGCTTGGACAGAGTAGGGGGGAATAGTGGATATAGTGGAATAATAATAATAACATTAAAGCTGCAAGCAGCGATGAACGGGTGCTCGCACCTTTGCGCACGTCGGGGGTACTTATGAGACCTCGGCTTACGCGGCCGAGAATGTCGGCGACCATCGCACAACGCACCTGCAAGTCCAACGTTTTTTTCCTGCGTGGACCGCGTGACGCTGGAAACCGCTTCCTGTATCTGCTTTGTGGCGCTACAGAACACTTTATATCAAGTGTAAACCACATTGTGTAAAAATCATGTCAATGGGAAATATATCAGGTGAATATAATTGGTCCAAGCACAGAACCTTGTGGAACTCCATGACTAACTTTGATGTGCATGGAGGATTCATTGTTTACATACAAACTGAGATCGATCAGAGAAAGAGGACTTTAACCAGTTTAGTGCGATTCCTTTAATGCCAATCAAATGTTCTAGTCTCTGCAACAGGATGTAATGGTCAATGGTGTTGAACGCAGCACTAAGGTCTAACAGGACAAGAACAGAGACAAGTCCTTTGTCTGATGCGATTAGAAGGTAATTACCGGAAGTTATTTTCACCAGAGCTGTCTCTGTGCTATGATGCTCTCTAAATCCTGACTGAAAATCCTCAAATAAACTATTGTTTTGTAGAAAGTCACACAACTGATTCGCGTCTGCTTTCTGAAGGACCTCAGAGCGGAAGGGAAGGTTAGAGTGGGCTTCTTAAGAAGCCTACAACTTGTTTGTTTCTCCATACTCCATACTCCTCCTTATCCTTTTCCTCCTCCTCACCACCACCATGACTGTGGTCATTCTGTCCTTCATCATTACTTCCGCTACAGATACTGGCCTTGACAGCTAATAATTATAATACATTTCATTTCTATAGCACTTGTTTTGTTCTTAACAACAGTTTTAACACACAAACAACATGAACAGTAGGACATTCAAGACTGTCTGACAGACATTTCAGGTTTTTATAATACAAATAATAAAATAATAATACCACTTTTTGATATACAGTATAAATATCATGGTATATGAGGGTCCTTGGACAGAGGATGTCGTATGTGTACAGATTGTAAAGCCCTCTGAGGCTATACAAAATGAATTGAATTCCATCGCAAAGAATATATCTGCTTAGTGAACACAATATTGCCAACAATTCCCAGTTGTGTCCCTGCTGCTGGGTCCTGCCAATAGAATATAAAAGTAGATGTCCTATTGTCCAAGGCTGGGCAGCCATCATCTCAGTCATGTCTTCATACCACAGCACCAAGCAGCAATCTGGAGCTATACCTGAATGACCAACAACTGCTTCTGCCTCACTCCCTACAGCAGCTGAGGGAAGAGGCAGAGCGGCAGAAAGGCATAAAGCAGCTTTCTTGATCATGGCAGGTGTGCAAATGCGTCCACACGCAGGGACGCATCGTCCTGCTGAACTTCGCCCTACCATGGCCACCATGGTGCAGTTGTCGGTCCTCACCATCAAGTGCTTCCCTCGTATCCGGTTTCTGAAGTGCTGTAGGACTAAGAACATTGCCTGTCGTTGGATGAGGTTGCTGTGTTGGTTCTCCACCAGAGACCACAAACCACCAACTGCTCTCCTCAGGTAGGTCCCCACCGTGTGAGGGGTGCACAAAGTGCACAAAGTGGTCGTGGTGCTTGGTTGTGGACTTCTGAATCGATGTAACTGGTTGCTAGCTGCCTTTCAGTCACAAATACTTTACTGATAAAAGCACTATTAACATGTTGGAGGATTTCATTCACGTCATTTTTATTCAATGCTTTAGAAACGGTCTTAAAAATCTTAATTTGAGTAAAGATCTAACAATAAATCAAATTGTTTACAGGATTTTCACAGGATAATCAACCTTGTCTCATTATAAGGCATTTAATACTTGACGAATGTTTTTAAAGGATTTGTATAGAGGCAATAAAGTAGTCATGAATATGAAATAGTTTACTCTCGCATGTTGGAGAATACTGTAACGAGAAAGGTAGCTTGAGTGCTGCTGATCTCTCACCACGGTGCGATGCGCTAGCATAAACAAAGTCGTCTGCAGCAGCTAATATTTACCAATTATCAGCACATTGTTCAGTGGGCTGCGTTGGTGAACACTGGTCATTATCTCCTAATGAGCCTGAATGAGTCATCTGATGTGAGACATTCTTTAATTCTATTGTCTTCATGTGTTTGGAGAGACCTGGATGTGATCTGTGTGTGATGGGAACACAGACTTAGGACATCTAGAATTATCAGAGTGTAAGGACTCTGTCACATGTTGTATTTAAATACTCACTGGAATGTGTTCTAAAGTGGGCTTTATGGAAAACATGTGAAAATGTACTTAGAAACACTGTTACAAAGCTTTCTTTAAAAAGTCATCATTTTGGATAACCTGGCCATGAGGCAGCATGTACAGTATATATAGTACATATATATTACAGATAATATATTAGTATATTAGAGTGTATATTACAGTGAAAACAAGAAGCAACAAATGGGGTTGATTCATAATAACTATATCATTATTAAAGTAATGTTGATATTCAGTTGTTCCATGTGGAGGTGCTGTAAACCTGTGGGGATTGTGTAAGCATAATACAGCATGGGCAAGCCATCGCATGCAAGTGCACACACACATGCAAATGAAGGTGGCTGGTGGTTTTGCAGGCTTCATGCATGAACACAAAGCATTTACATCAGGTCCCCGCCAGCACTGGCCAACAGTTGAGCACATTCGTATTTGACTTAACACTCACCTTCCTCCAAAGCTGAGGTCAAGACATCGGCACTCAGAGTGAAATACAAACGGTTGATCCCTGAGGCCAGACACGAGCATCACACAGAGCCCAGCACACCGTCCATCATCAGAGCTGCTGTAGGGCCGGATGTACTGCTCAGTTGTTGTCATTGGCAGACTTGAGTTTGTTCAGCTGTGGATGCTCATTAGGATGAAGTGATATTTTACTCATTCAGCCCAGGACCACATGAAAGAAGTGGACGCAGACACCATGATGTCACCCATTGGTGTGTGGACTACCGTTTTTAAAGCCTTAAGATTGGCAGGTTGGCCGTCGCCATCTTGTTGTTTTGGAGCCAGAAGGGACTATGGACGTAAGGGTGGAACCACAAGTCAGCCCAGAACCCCGATCCTCACTGAAACGCATTTCTTCAGCTTCATTTTCAACCATTCTTATTTAAAATGTGTCTTATTTGACTCCCCCAACTCTATGGAAGGGCAATTCTATATCGCTGAAGTCGACTTTTAATAGAACATGCATGTAAATCGATTATTTCTGACAAGTACTAAAACAAGTTTGAGTTATTATTATTAATGTTATGAGTTTGTGTTCCATCCAAGCACAAAAGTTCACTTTTAAAGATTAACAAGCACATTTTCTCTGACCTTTCATTGTAATTGTTTACTTTAATGCATCTCTCTTCACAGTACATGAATCAGCCAAACAACCATTCATTATTCAATAAACAATGAAGGCTTGGTGAAGCTGTTTGTATCGACCCAACACTCGGTCTAAATGACTCTATTTCAGGTTGTGAGTTAGGAAACAGCCTTCGTAATGCATTTCAAGAGTAAGAATAAAATGCTGAAAGAAATGCAAAAAATACAAATATACACAAACATGGACTGAATTATAAGTGTGTCCTAAAATGTAATATCCACCTGAAGCTGCAGCAGTGGTCGCCCCAGCAACAGATTGCCCATCAACAGGTCACCTTCCTCGGAAAGAGAAACAAAATTAAGAGAAACATGAAATGGTCCCAGCAGGTTCAGCCGACCGCCACCACTGCCGCGTGCGTGTGTTTTCAGCTGAGAGGCAGGCAAATCCATACATAAAGTGTTCTTTTCCTCCACACACAGGTCAAATGGATCTAATAAATCATAACTAAAAGGAATGAATTGGGTGTTTTTCTCCACAGGGCTTTTGTCTGCTTTATTTAGGTGTATGAAGTGGAGATAAGGAAGCCATCAGTCTCCCTATCCCTGCTGCACAGCCCAATTTGTTGGCAATGAAAGAGAAAAGAGGGAAAGACGGAGAGAGAAAGAGAGCAGAGAAGTGGATGGAGAGGTGTTTTTGTCTGTCTCTGCCTTTTGTTTGTCTCTCTTTGTCTCGCTGAAGCTCCTCCATCTTCTTCTCATCTCTCTTTTCCTTTCTAATTGTCCTCCTTTCCCCCGCCTTTCTCTACAGCTTTTCACGTTCATTCACATTTCTTCTCTTCCCCTTCCCTTCTTACTGAGCAGTACCTGCTTCAACCCAGATGAGTGGGGCTTGAGCCAAAGGGATTTTAGAAAACTAAACTAAAGTCAATCTACCGTGACTGGTGTGAAATGTGGCAAATATTTGTCTATATGTCTGAGCTGTTACACAAACAAACAGTCAATGCTTAATGCTAAGCTACAATGCTAACTACAATGTGACAATTGGGAGTGCCCATTGTTCCAACGGCCCATTCTTCCCAAAACCCCAATAGTCCAAAAAATGTTCAATTGGACTGAAAGCCCTCGACCGCTCTCGCCAAATGGCATAGGATGACACGACAATGAACCCCTCAACCATGATGTTTTTCCTAATCCTGACTTACTGGTTTTGTTGCCTAAACCGAACGGAAACAGTTTCACAGTATCGGAGAGGCGTTAAGTTTCCCAACATTATCTGTGTGATTTATAGATGACACTCAAAGAGCCTAAAAAGTGTATTTATGACATACAGAAACGTTGTTAAATGTCAATCGGGTTGGAAAGCACATTTTTCTCTTTGCTCTGAAAATACAGCCTCTCCCTGCAACAAACACAAGCAAATGCTAATTATTATGCAAAATGATGTCATTGCACCCTCAATCATTTTTACAACTATGGCGAAGACACTACCTGCCCAACTCTGTCTCTGATTGGCTCGTACCTGTTGCCTTCGTTGGTTGGGTTGGTTAGGTTTTGGCATGAGCAATGAGACTGGTTAGGTTAGGGGACTATAATCATGACCAGGAGCCATTAAATCGCACTTGCTCAGGTCTCAGACTTGATAATAGTCATACAATCTGAAAACAGGTTCAAAGTAGGAAAGAGGTCAAAGGTCAGATTGGGCTGAGAGAACTCCAACAACCAACTCTTGCCATTTCCAAAGAGATTCAAGGTCAGAAACAAATGTTCGAAAAAAAGGACCCAAAACTCCCAACACATTCTTATTCATATGTTTATTTGGAACCGTCTATGGCAGTGATTCTTAACCATGGGGCCGCGGCCCACAATTGGGCTGCGAGCGCCACCTAGAGGGCCGCAAACAACTTTCAGTTTTGCACCTGTGGGCCGCGAGGGGCGCGGGGACCGCATAGGTTATCAATTGAAGACACCAGAGATATTACTGTTATCCATGAGACGCTCAGTTACAATATAGATTCCCACCACCTGGTGGCGGTAATGCATCAGTCAGTTGTTTAACAAGCTGCAATAAGCAGAAGAAGACACTCAGCTGGCCGCTAGCCCAGGGTCAGCAACCTGCGGCTCTTCAGCCCGTCTGTTGCATCAGGGGTCCCCAACTGGCGGACCGGATCTGGACCCAGACCCTAAATCCAATTGATAATTCGGAATTATACATATTAGGCACTGCGTTTATACTTTAACCGGCGTGTCTTATCCAGCCGTTACGGCACTTGTTCGGCGATGCAGGAAACACACCGACCAATGCATTGTAAATCACATCAGGTGATGCAGTTCAATGTGAGTATTCTGACAAGTTTCCTGACTCGAGCGATGTTTGCACACGGGGGAGATACGAGGAAATAGAAAGAAGAGCAGGGAAATTGCGCCGATCAAAGAAGATATCTCGCATGACTCTCTCCAAAAAGAGAAACGTGTTCAGAGAGAATATAATTTATAAGCATGAATGAACAGAATCGTATATGTTAATTCTTCCCACAGGCAGTTAAATCCTCTACCCCTGTCAAGCGCTTTTCCCTGCAGGTCACTAATAATGATTTTCAGACCCCCGCCCTCTATAAACTATCAATGGATAAATCCAAAAAAAGAAAAGTCACGGAGGAAAATAGAGAGTTTGACTCTGCGTGGACGTCTTCATTTGCTTTCACTGCCAACGATGCTGGTTTACCTCTATGCTTCCAGAACAAGCACACAGCATGTGCTGAAAAGTGTCACGCTGGAGATGAGCGACAAAGAGCGATTCCTCAGCTGCTGCAGCAAACTCTCCTCTTCATAAGAGTTTGATATTGTTATATCAGGTAAAATTGCAATAAAATGTCAAGAATTGTCTTTATTCTTGTTCTATATTTTCATAAATACAACAAACTATAGTTTTTGTACATATAATATAACTATATATAAAACTTTATAAGCTGTGATATCAAATAGCTTTTGCGGCTCCAGACACATTTTATTTGGTTTTATTTGAAGCCTTCAAAAATAAAGTGACACTTAGCGACGAAACATCCAACGCTCGTGGGAAAGCCTGTTGGGCTTCTTGTTGTGTATGCAGGTTTACATACACATGATAATAAATGTCTTTGTGATCATCACATTGTATCATCTCATTTATTTAACAAGGGTTTTGCCTGTTCAACTGTAAGTGGATTTAATATAGTTATTGAATACAAATCAAACCAAGAGTGAGCTCAATTAGTTAAACTAATACAGTGTTAATATTTGAATGGGCCCCAGGACACTTTGTACTTGAAAAGTTGGGCCCCGAGGTCAAAAAGGTTAAGAACCCCTGGTCTATGGCACATCAATATGTGCCATAGACCAGGGGTCTATGGCACAATATGCCGTTGATATACAAGAGAAAAGCTGTTCTTTGACCAATAATCATTCAACAAATACATGCTAGGCAGTAAATGTGTATTTGGGAGACAATTCAGTTTGAACAAATATAACAGTGAGAATTAAATAATGTAGGTTCCAGACAGGTGGGATTCAAAGTCCTGCCCTGGATAATATTACAGAGGCCTTAGCAGCAATAACACTATTTTGCATCTAGCCATGTGCTTGTGCTTGTTGCAGGGAGAGTGAGCATTTTAAGAACAATGGGAGTTTGTTTTTGGGGTAACGGCCCAGCAAATATATTGACCACAAAAAAAGCCAGCAGTTATATTCATGCAAATAACACTGGGCAACAAGACATAGTGTGAACACTAAGACGATGCAAGCTGCAGCTGGTTGCCATGAATACACACGAGTACCTCTCAAAGAACAACCACACACCTTTGAATGGCATGAGAGATTAATATTTCTTAATAATTGCTAAAGCTCGGGTGTGAAAGGTGCTCTGTGATTATGTTATCGCTCAGGCACCAGCACCCATTGATCCTGTCAGGTGTGCACTCTTCTCTTTAACAGAGAGACAGCTTCAGCATCCGCCGAATTCTTCCTGCTGCCAGATGAGCTGCTCCTCGTCAGCTGCACACAGCAGAGGTCCTTATCTGACTCATCGCCACAATGCTTGTTGTGTTGGAGCTTTACTTTCCATTTAACGACATCTCTACTTGATCAGTTGTTGCGATGACTCACAGCGACTCAAGGAAGCGCATCCAGGCAACTATCTGCCTGCCAACACAGAAATGGCAAAGTATGATCCTTGTTGTGACATTTATGAACCACATGTGCATTATTTTCAAACTTCTCATTTAGAAGTAAAAAAAAAAAAGAATGTGATGACGGACGAGGAATACTTTTCTCATTAATCCTAATGTCTCATCACCAGAGGCCACAAAATACAATATCATCACGATACAATATAATTGGAAGTACTGGTATACTGTGTATGTTAATTTGCAAATGATGCAGTTTGTCAACATCTGTTTTTTCCCTTGGTTCATCTCACTTCAGTACATTTCTAACCTATGAATGAACTGGTATTCATCATCATTAACTATTTCCCTTTGCTTTGTTTAAGTCATCTATGGTGGTGCATAAACAATACAGTTTAAAAGATTTAGAAATAAAAAGTTATTGCATTAGTAATTAAAATGTCATAATTTACATTACATTTGAAGACATCATGATACCGTTATAATTTACTTTTGTCTCATACTTATTCTTTCTGAATGTAGTTTGAACGCACCGCGCTGTAGCTCAATGGAACCTCCGTACGGCTCTTTACTGTCGTTACGAGCTCCCCTCCAGACGAGTTCAGCAAATATGTGTTCACGTTTCATTATCAGACTAGCGACAACAAAGCATCAATGTCCATCTCCAGATTGCATATTTGTTACTGAATATCAGCCGATGACGAACGAGACAGTTCAAGTCTTAATCTGTGGTTTCACATGACTTTGTAAATCCAAAATGCTGCTGATGTGAGGCTCTTCGTGGTGGATATAAGGCTGGAGTCATGGTTCCCTCTGAAATATTTACAGCTAAGCTTCATGTGAGGAGCACGGCTCTCTCAAACAAACAAAACAAACCGGCGCACTGCAGGTACGACCACAGGACACTTATCTAAATGTGAGTTGTGAAACAGTCACAGTTTGGTTATGTTTAAGACAAGATCGCGGTTTGGGTTAGATAAGTAGCTTGGTTACATAACGGTCGTACGTAGGTTAACCTACATCATGTACCGAACATAATACGCTGCTTGTAAAGTAGACCTGTCATGGTTGTTGTTGGGGCGGGACAGTCTGGGTTAGTTTGGATGAGCAGCTGGTCAGATACGGCTGCTTCTTGACACCATCAGTAACTTATCTGTCATTCCACGGAGCACCTGAAACGCTCTGAAAACAGTGAGTGAGTATGGAAATGAAGTTTGATGTAGGGCAAACTCTGTGTGTCCTTGTCTTTACTTCCTTAATGGGGACAGTTGGAAGGAGCATGTGTAATTGCTCTTTAACTGTGGCAAGGAGCTTCTGGGAAGCGGCCGCAATAATGAGATTGTGAATACAAGGGACCAAAATAAATTTCCTCAGCAGTCGATAAGAAAGAAACAAAAACTGCTGAAGACGCTTCCCCTCTGAAAGACATCCAGGGGACATTGAACTGTAAAGGAGACTTACATTACAGTCATTTAGCAGACGCTTTTATTTATTACGATTCAGATTCTATCACATTTCTACACCGTAGTCACAGCTACGGGAGCAATTTTGGGGTTAAGTGTCTTGCTCAAGGACACATCGACATGCGACTAGCAGAGCCGGGAGCTGATCCTCTGATTGAAGGACGGCCCTGCTCTCCACTTAGACACAGTCGCCCCAACTTGACAGTGATGTAGTGCGACGCAGCCAGCTGCATCTTAGGTTATACTGCAAGTCGCATGGAGGATGTCAGGTCCTCCATGCGGCCAGATAAACCACATTTTGATTTAGACATCAGCAACCGTGATTCTTATTTCATATACTGATCAAGTAAAAGTGCGTCCTGTCTTGTAAATTGAGCATTGATCATTCTTTTCATTCTCTGACTTTAGCTTTTTATTTAATTTAAAATGCCATTGAATATCACTAATATGTATATATAGCTTGACTGGAACCAATAATGGAGCCAAACAATCTGTTTTGACTTGAATATCTCGCGTTCATTATCTTGCTTCTTGACTGAAAGAGGAAAGAAAACTGTTTTGGGACTGTTGCAGAAGCATGAGTGTGGCTGATCATGAATGGGTGGATAGGTGTTTTTTTACTTATGTCTCCATGTTTCTTCTCCCTGCAGCTGACTACACACACACACACACACACACACACACACACACACACGCGTTTTATTATTCCACGCACATCTCACACAAACTTTGTGAAGCAGGAAATTATATTTCTCACCAGCACTGTGATTTAAGTGGGGTTGATTCTGTGCATGTCCTTCAAGGTTTAAACTTATCACAAGGCTGCTGCTTTTCTCTCAGCCTCCTTCATCTCTGCCATATGGGGAACAGTGATTTAGTGAACATGCCGGCCTCTGTAGGCGAATCGGGAGTTGATGGAAAGAGAAGCACCTCTGTATTAAAAATGACAGCATTGGTTGTTTCAAAAGACTTACCTCTCAATGTGCCTGACATGACACTACTTCCCGCTGTATGTAACTGTTGGGGAGTATTCGCCCATCATAGGTTGTTTGTAGCAGCAGCTTATTACAATCCATTTTGTAATCCACTTTTTTTTGTAATTCTGACTGGAGCAACGGAAGGTGTCAGGTGACGTCGTATGAAGAGCGACAGAGTCCATGTAGTAAGGAGTTCAGGGTGGATTGATGGATCAAACAAACAAGACTTTCACCCAAGAGAATGCTGTTTGTGTCCCAACGGCAATGTCACCTAAGAACATACGGAACGTTGTTGATTGACCGTCAGAAGCATAACTCACACTGATACAGTAGCACTGGACAGCATCCACTTTCAGTTCAATTCCTCACGACTTGTTCTCTCTAGTGAAACACTTGAAGTAGTTTATGATAGCATACACATGTCGGTAGCTCTCGCTGCATTTTCATTAAGTCGGGACACAAAAGCAGGAGCCAAGGTTTCCTGACCTGTTGTCCCCAGTTTAGACTACATGTCCTGCAGCTCTTTGCATCTTTCCAGTGACTAACTCAAAGATGCTAGAAATAATCTGTCCATTTGTAAGATTCGTTGAGCAGAGGCTGTAAAACAAGGAAAGGACTCTTGGATAGAGATCCGGGGGATGGGGGGGGGATTCACCCCCATTCATACACTGATGGCAGGGGCTACCATGCTAGGTGCCACCTGTCCATCAGGACTCTAACCAACCCATTCATACCCATTCATACATTTGGGGTCAATTGTCTTGGCCAAGGACACATCGACATGGACTAGCGGAGCCGGGGATCGATCCACCGATCCTCTGATTGAAGGAAAACCCTGATGTACCACTGTGTTATGCTGCTCACACACCGGGCGCGTTTTTTGATTGACGCGCGTCGAGATTACATACAAAATCTATGCACAGACGCGATGAGACTAAAAATCGCGGCGCGCCAGTCTCATCGCGTCTGTGCATAGACTTTGTATGTAATCGACGCGCGTCAATCAAAAAACGCGCCCGGTGTGTGAGCAGCATTACAGTCGCCCCATGTGCAGTTAGGGCACTCAGTACACAAGACTGGAGACAACAACGGTCGTATTTCTAGAGTTCATTCTATCGCACAAGGATCACTGAAAAATCCATCGTGGTTCAGGTGTGTGTGATGACGTGGTTCTAAACAACAATGGCGGCTCCTAAAGAGGTTAGACGCTACAATAGCATCAGTTCTATCACAACTGGAGAGGATTTCAGGAAGTTTGATTCACAGATGGTTCAACCAATCACCTGCCAAGTACTTTTTGAAAGTGTCTGCCCTTTTTCCGAACAGTTTACAATGACGACTACTCCGAAGGTTCTGTGTAACAAACCATCTGGTGCGTTCGGTTGGGTCAAAGCAGGGATGTTGGTGAATCAGTCCACGTTTCTCCCAAAACGAACATGAGTGATTGTTACAGTATCTGTTGTCAACAGCTGCTTTACAATGTATAAGAAGTTCATTAAATCCCTGCAGCCGGTGGAAGGCAGCAGGACACAGATGTTGATGAATCTCAAGACTGATTGTGGAAGTGCGGCATCAGAGCGCAGTGCTCGGCCGTCCACTGTGCAATGGCCTCTTCTCCACTTACGCCATAGGGTCCACTCCGGCCCACTGGATGAAGCTGCAAAGTGTGAAAATATATTTATTAATTCCAATCATTCAATAAAATGTAGTGCTGATCGTATTTGTCCACTAGGTGCATTGTCCTAATAAGAGTACTGGATACAGTATTCTAGAACCCACCTGCTTACTTAAAGGCTACAAGATACAACGCTGTCAAGCGTAGCCTGGTGGTCATGCAGCAGCCGCTGATGGAAAGTGTTTCGGTCAAAAGGGGAGAAGTGAACACAGTGTGGGGTTTCCCAAGACAAAATGGACCAGGTCCTATTTCTTCACAGAGGTATGTGGGAAGCCAGTGTGTTGGTGTGTTCACAGCACCTTTCACTGCTTCATGAAGATAATATTCAGCACCACTACCAGACTTATCATGGAGAAAATACCAGAACCTGAAAGGACAACAGAGAAGACAAATGAATCAAAAGAAAGGGGAGACATTTGGAGGCGTTGCTATTGTGCAATGGTTTTACTGGTGCAGCATACGTGGGGTCATATTTGGCTGTGTGTGGCCCTCATGAACTAAAATAGGTTTGACACCCCGGCTTGGATGATCAGAGCATCGCTTTGTATCCACATCTGTCAATATTCTGAGTGTGTTAAATCCACAATACCCGCATCATTACGCAGCACTGATGCAAATGTTGCACCGACAGTGACACGTGTTTCCCAATCTCCCCTGTGACAGGTAGCTTTAAGTCATTACCAACCACAACAAAAGCCAGTGTGTGTATTTGTTTGTGTGTGGCCTCCCATCTTGTGTCCACACAGCTGGGGTGTCATTAGAGTGTGCTGTGATTGCCGCTGACAACACACACACACACACACACACACACGGTCCAGGAGGCAGAGTTATTGTTGTGTATAGGGCCAAGGTCATCCATCTGTCCTAATATGTGTCCAACTAAGAACAAATTCATAGTCCATCAGTGGGATGGACAGAAACTGTGGGCTCGGGATTGTGTGTGTGTGTGTGTGTGTGTGTGTGTGTGTGTGGGCACACAGGACAGGGAAGGAGAGCATGCCCTGGTGTCAGGGTTTATTTGTTGTGTGTGAGTGTGGGCTGTCATGAAGTTGGTAGAAAAGCAGAGCTGACAGGGGAAGAGGGCCATGATGGCCTCCCAGGCCTGCAGTCCTGCTTAATGTCAGCCTGCTAATGGATCCAGTGACAGGTCCTGTCCCTAGCCGCTTCCACCTGTCCCAGCTGGAAAACAAAGACTAACACACCCTTCACACATTCCTTTGAGCTGCTCTCACCAATGAAGATCAAGTAGAGCGGGGGGGAAACTGCAAAAGCCCCCGTCTGCTCTACAGACACTGGTGATAAGGCTAGCCACCGTGTAAAGGGACGCTGTCTCATCGGGCCTTTCTGCTTCATACTGATACAGTACCGTTGGTTCCCACTGCCCAAATAAATATGTTCTGTCACTCTTGAGAGATGTATCGAAGCATAAAACGCATTTCTGACTAAATATAGTGTATTTTTCAAGGGCAACCCCACACTGGATTGGTTGAAAATATTCCGGTCTATTGCACTTCTGAGCGGATATCTGTAAAGAATAAAAGACATTCTGAGTATCATTTGCTCTTGCCGTCAGCTCATTATGTATTCTCTTCCTGATTAAGGTCACAGTTTTAACGCTATGAATTGAAACTAAACTAAAATGCAACAAAAGTACTGAAAGTCCCCAGCCTCCTCCTTTCGTATTCTTTGGTGGACTCATTGGAAATCTATCTGTGATACATGAAAAAAACTAATCTGGGAGATAATTTACGATGCAGTTTTGTTGTATGGGACAGTATGTTTTCGGAGACCAGGCTTCTATATCAGTCACCAGCACCAGCACTGCTCAAAGCAAGCTGCACTTTGTCCCACAGCAATGCGTGACATTGTAACTCTGATGGTTACATCCTGATCGCTGCCAATCAGTTTGGTAACAAACAAAAGGGAAGCAGGTGAAGACGGTAAGTTCTTTTGTCCATGGCTCTTTCACCCGGTACTTACCAAACTCAGACATTCTTCACTAAGAGCTTCGTCTGTTCATTGTTGGCAGCACTAATGATTTACTATCTTCCATCATTAGTTTCAGTTAATTTCTCTGTCGCAGATGTTTGAAATCTTCAGCTCAGTATCATGAATGTCCCAACAGAAGGTGTTGTCAAATCAGTCTCTGCAACACATGCTTGCCTGTTATACATTTTACTCAACCAACTGCATGTTCAAGGGGAATGACAAATCCATCATCTCAGCTGTATAACAACATCACTTACTACAACTGCCTTTAATTATCTCCTTCCACTTCGAATGTCCTGAGACCAGAGAGTGTTATGAGAGTTGTTGGTTCTCTCCGTCTTTCCAAAAGTTCTGGGTCACTCTGCTGTCTGATCTACAGGGCTACCCATCAAGGTCCTAGTCAAATACCATTCAAATCAGCGGTGATGGAGCCAGGGCTGTGGCTTTTGTGGGGCTGCCATTTGGGTGGAAAATTTGCAGCTGGTGCCCAGGGACTGGTCTGTGGTTTCAAACTGAGTTATACGTTTATTTCATGTGGACCTTTACAGTCTCTGGAGAAGAGAATAAAGCTCTTGCAGAGAGTAGTAGCTCCAAGCCACAATGATTAAATAGCAGTTATGCAGATTCAGGTTTTATTATTTGCGGCAGTTTATGTTTACTAATGTTTGAGAGCAAAGGGCGAAGGGAAAGGGAGTAAGGAGTCGTGTTGAACATTTAAATCATCAGTAAATGTGCAATTAAAGCAAAATCAAAGAAGGGAGAAAGAAAAAGAAGGCGTCTCTCTTGTAGTGTGCACTTCCTCTCTTATCCTATAGCTCTCAGTCTGAGCACCTTGAAGCTACTAATCATTGATACATGAGTAGCATGCATAGCAATCCCCCGGCTGCCACTGAAAGATGGAAATGTATGACCCGAGAATGGCAAGGGCACATCCAAACCCATTCTTCACTCTTATTTAGCCATTGTCCTTTATAGTGACTGTCAATGGTGAGGTTGGATGTTTAAATGTGGAGAACGGTGCACACTTTCAGACTCTCCATTACAGCTCAGGGATAGTTTTCTCGGAGGTATTGGTTGTTCCACCTCAGCAAATGAACAGTGAATGATTTTACTTGTCATTATAATGACATTACAAGTAATAGCGTCCCCTGAAACACCAAAGGTTGTCATTTATACCGTGTTAGGTGATTGTATCCAACCCTATTGTAAAGAAATAAAAAGAGAAAGCTGAAGTAGGTGAGGATATCCTCAATCTTACTTAACATAGAAACCTAAGACTCTCCCAGATAATGATGCGATCCTACTGGTGTAACACTGCCAGTGTCACGGGGTGGTGTGGCGGACCCAAACGCAGACACGAACAAGGTTCAAATAAAGTGAAAAGCTTTATTTTACAGGGAATAAGGCTGGTGATCCCGGGCAGAGCAAGGCAGGGCAGCCAGATCGGGGTGTAAGCGTGGCAGGGAATGGACAGCGTCGTCGAGGCAGGCAGGCTGGGGAACCAGAGAGGATGATCCAGTGTGGCCACAGGAAGACAGGGTAAGTTCAGGCAGACGAAAAGAAAGACACGGATACTGCGTGGCCAAGAACGAGCACACTAATACTGTGAATGCAATAATGACCTGACAGAGAGCTGATGTGGAACCGGGGTAGATATACTGTTGGGTGATTAGTAGATGGGAGGCAGCTGGGTTGACTGGGCACACACACACACACACACACACAGACACACACACACACAGGAGGTTAAACTGAATCGTGACAGTCAGAGAGGTGTGGTCTTGGTTGAAATGGAGAAAAAAACAGACATAGGGCAAAGTAATAAAGTAGTCTTTCATAATGAAAGGTCGTGCTTGCTCTATCGCTCTCTTAATTTACTTCAAAATGAACAAGGTTTAGTAGATTATGGATCAATACATCTCTCACTCTTTTCCTCGGTTTCTTTGTTATCTGTTTTCTCACTCGTAGCTCTGCCGGGTGGGTGAAGTTTCTCTCGCACATGACAGCAATTACTGCTGTTGTTCATTTACAGTTTCTGTGTGGACTTCACAAAAGTTGGACAGAACAAAATAAGCATTAATAAGAAAGGAAAGTCCTCCGTTTTGTGTCCGTCCTCCTCAAAGCCGTGACTTCAGACGTCCACTTGGGACACGCCGCTCGCTAATCGCTGCAATAACAGCTGCTTCCTTCTTATGTCGGCAGTAGTAGAATTATAAAATGCTGAATTGAACTGAACAACAGCAGCTAGTATAGAAAGCAAGGTCAAGTAATGACTGTGATGTGTTTTCCATGTTGAATTAGCCTGGTAGTTGATGGGTAATACAGGCTGTATGTTTCCTTCACGTGATTGCTAAGACCCAATGATGTTTCTACGTCATCGTTTCCAAACGTATGCGTTTGCACTCGTCCACAGTATGAGCTAAACCCACAAGTTTTCAAACTTCTCCGTCCTCGGGAGCGTTTTTTTAACTCTTCATTTTCGGTGCTCTGAAACTCCGGTATGGTCTGGACGCTCAGTGTAAACGTAGCAAAAGATATGCGTTTTAAAATGGAAACGTAGTAGTGTGGACTGTGTGGCCTCAGAGTCCATTCATCTGCAGACATTCTCTGATAACCCTTGCAGTAGTTGGGTGTATTAATAAAGATGGACAGGAATGGGAAAATGGCGGCCAGCTTCACTGAGTGGTGCAGAGGGAACCACCTTCTCATGGATGTGACCAAAACCGAGGAGATGGTAATAGACTGCAGGAGAACAAGGACTGCTGCTGATCCCATCGACATTGTGGGCGAAGAGGTGTAGAAGTACTTTGAGTTGATCTTGACCACAGCCAGGACTGGATGTGTAACGCTGAGGCTGTGCACAGGAAGGACAGAGCAGGCTCTACTTCATCAGCATTCTGTGTGAGCTCGATTCATACACTCTCACTCATACACCATCATCTTCACTTCATCCATAACATCTTTACATTATACTTTACCGTACACTGTGTCCACACATGTTTATATGCACTGTAAGCACATTAAAACATTCTCCCACTTTTTGTATTCGTTATTGTTGAGATTGTTGTGTCGTATTGAACAGTGTTTTTTTTGCTCATCATCAATATGTATTCGATATTTTGTGATCTTCGTCTTTAATAATATAAGCTGTGAATGTGATAGAGTCATAAGCTCAGTAATTAGATGTTTCTTGCTAAAATGCTGCTAAAAGTTTCTCCTTCAGCTTTTATGAAAACAGTCGTTCAGCTTGTGTATGCTCATTCACCCAGGAGTGAGGACAGGACTGTAAGTCATGTCATATAATCAGTGGGAAAAATTGAATGGAGCTTTCACTTCCGGGAACCAAGCATGGAAAACATGAACGCCATGCTGAAAGATGTGTGCAAGAGAGACTTGTGAGTATCATCAAAGGACAAGTAACACAACCGGGTGAGAAACAGAGGACTGTGAACGATTGATGCTGGAAATAAATAATGCCATGCTCCACTGTTGGAAAGCTGCTGCAATCTTCAGTGGTGAACGTGTACTTTCATCCCCCCTCATGGAGCGTGTCGAGATAAAAGGGAGAATCCATTATGTGCCGTATTGATCAGACACTTCTATGTGTTTTAAAGCTTCCGGATGAATGCCGGCAACTCTTTAATTGAAATGTTTGCTGTGTGGTGAGCGCAGGTCTTCCGGCAGCTGTTGTATAAAGCCTGCTTTGCATTTTCTCTCTGCGTATTGACGTTGTGTCACCCCACAGCGGCAGGTTGAATGGTAAGAGGATTAACTCATCCTGTGTTACCTGGCTGTGCTTATAGGCGGCGCATCAGCTTACAGCTGTGATTAGACACGTCTACAGTAGAGGGCTGAATGAAGGGATCCTAAGCCAGCTACTCAATCTGCATTCAGGTCATGGAGGAAAACTTCACTCCGCTACCAGTCGAAAAGGAAATCGATAGGGGTGGCTCGTCACAGAGTGATGACATATTTCATGCTTCAGAAAATAACTAGCTCAAAGTTCAGCTCGCACAGATTAAAATGAGCTTGTTCATGTTCATAGTTCACAATGTTCACTTTTCAACTCGGTTCACAGTTCCTGAAAATCAACAACTTCACAGTCAGTTCACCTTCATTTCCATTGTTGTTGTTTTTTCAACTGGTCGGCTGCTATGGTGTTTCTTATTTTTAGTCTCAAAACCTACGGGTGCGTGCAAGGTGCGAGGGGAAAGTCCTGCGAGCCATGGTAGGAGCAGCAGGACACGCACAGCTCAACCCAGCTGCAATGGACGGAGGAGGCGGAGCTAACATTTGAGGCACTAACAAGTGACTTGTGATCTGGCCTATCATAGCACTAAACTAGACAGCACTGAGGCGGGCTTGCCACCCTACTATCAGGGATGGGCAGCAGCAGCTTCTCACCAGTTATACTGACGGCACCTGAACTCACAATCCGCTGGTGCAGCACAGTGAACCCTGCAACCAGGCTGGTGCTGCCAGTAGATGGAACTCCACATGACTGTGTCCAAGTAACAGACACCTTCATGTGAGCATGTAAAGATATGATGTAATCAACCAATCACTGCAGATTTGTTTGTGGATGGATTGTGCTTTATTAAGGATGCAAACTGTAACCATGCAGGTTATGCTGTAGTACAGTTACAGAAGGATAACTCCTTCACGGATGTACAAGCAACTAAAATACCCCAACCGTGCTCAGCACGACTTGCTGAAACCAAAGCCCTCACAGCGGCATGTCAATTAGCATGGGGAAAGCGCCTTAACGTATATACATATTCAGCATATGCATATGGCGTTTGTCATGTGCATGGCAACATTTGGAAGCAGAGGCTTCCTCAGAGCAGATGGCACCTCTGTAAGACATGGGAGAGCTGTTGCTGTTAGACGCTATGCGTCTTCCCACAGCTGTAGCCATCATTAAATGCCCCATCAGAAAACTGACACGTTAATTGGTGGAGG
This sequence comes from Lycodopsis pacificus, assembly GCA_028022725.1. Lineage (NCBI taxonomy): Eukaryota > Metazoa > Chordata > Actinopteri > Perciformes > Zoarcidae > Lycodopsis > Lycodopsis pacificus. Next base: position 27,708,731 of record CM051689.1, on the reverse strand, counting down.
CAACAGTTCAGCAGATGAGGCTGCAGCAAAAACTATAGGCCCACTATTGGTAGCCAAAGAGTGCGAACCCCTAACAACCCTGTCTTCTCTGACAATGGCACAGGAAGAAGCTGACGTGCATGAAAAGACAGTCTAGCTGAAGAGGTGATCTATTAAACACAGGGAGATGGTCCACATAAGGGGTCCACATGGACATTTTGTGTGACCTATCCCTTTTCTACGGTCTGCTATTAGGAATGCACATGGTCTCGATCATTGTGCTCAGGCAGAAGTGCTCCGGCGGCTTTCAGTGGTCTGGTGGACGCCATTTTTAGCTCTGAAGAACGTCGCTGTCCGCCCGAAAAGTCCTGAAGCCGACACACTGTGGTCCGGGAAATCTGCGTGCAGCCAAGTCTCCGTGAAACACATGATGCTACACTCTCTGTTCTCCCTCTGCGTCTTTACCAGCGCGCCGAGCTCATCCGTCTTATTGGCCAATGACCTCACGTTCCCCATTAAAATCACCGGTACCGAAGGTTTGTATTTCCTCCTCTTCATCTTTAACTTAGCAGATAAGCCACGAGAAAAGTTGAAAAAAGGTTTGCTGACTGTCACTTAAACAAAACAGAAGAGAGGAAGATAGTGGAAGAAGACTACAAATGAAAACACCTGTATCTATAAATGCTTTAGCAAAATAAATAAAGCAGACGCTTTCATCCAAAGAGACTTACAATTCAGATTCTATCACACCGTAGGCACAGCTACGGGAGCAATTTAGGGGTTAAGTGTCTTGCTCAAGGACACATCGATATGCAACTAGCGGAGCCGGGGATCGAACCGCCGATCCTCTGATTGAAGGACAGCCCTGCTCTCAACTTAGCCACCGTTGCCCTACATACACACACACCTAAACACATACATATACACATACATACATACACACACACACACACACACACACACACGTACATTCACACATACATAGATATATGCATATATACATACATACTCACACACCTAAACACATACACACACAGTCTGAGCCTATGGCAAGTATACATGTACATACTGTACACATAATATTACATCATCTCACTGTGGACCTCAAGAGGCTCGAGAGCAAAGTATTCCATAATGTGTGCACTGAAAAAGCTAAATTCCTAATGCAGGTGATGCTTCCTGGTTACAAAGTGTGTGCAGTGGAGGTGTTAGTAACTCCTGACCCTATTAAATTAATTAAGCCCCAGCTTATGATAATGGAGGGATGGAGAGAGAAACAAATGGAGTCTGCTGGAGTCTGGTCCCTCTGAAAGCCTCTCGCTGATGAGGCTGGAGGGTAGGCACACCGCTCAAACGCATAACTTATTAAATTAGTGTCGGTCTCCACGGGATGCACAATAATTGCCCTCCATGTCATTAAATTCAGCCTGCTTTTGGCTGCGCTTCACAGGCTTCATGTGGAAGGGTCCACAGCCACTGATATCTGCATGCTCTGGCCTTGTGTGTCTGTTAAGGCATAGCTGCAGCCTCACAGAACAGCAAAGAACAGCAAAGGAAAATGGTGACTGATGAAGGTGGATGAGATGGATGCAACAGTACAGATTGTTGTAAGTCAATTTACAGACAACAGGTCTCAAACTGAACTATTTCTTCGACTAATGTAAAGAACTTGTCTTAACTGCTCTCAACAGCTGCTCCCACCTTCTGTGTGAAATGTAAACATATGGTGGGGCAGTTATGTATCATGCAGCTGATTGGTGAAAGTAAAACGAGATCAAACTAAAAGCGCAGACCTCTTTTAAGGCCATTCATCCGAATGCGTTCTCCTTTACTCAATGCTGCACCCTCCCAACAGGTTTCATGAAAATCAGGGCAGTCGTTAATGAATGTAAACTACATTATCCAGGATATTCCTCTGTTTCTATGTTGTGGAATACTGAAGTTATCTTTTATTAATATTAATTTACCATACTGTGCAGCTTATGCTATTTATAGAGTTAAATGCCAAACTGGACACCGTCATTTGTAGCTTTGCATAATAATAGAGGAAACATACAGTTTCCATTGGTTAAAGGCTTATTCTCAGACTGTTTGTTAACCCTGAACTCTGAGTGATTAAACAAATACGTGTTAACCTAAAACGTAGGTCTGTCAGAAGTGATAAGACTATGAGAACTGACCAATGATTTAAGAAGGATCTGTTGTCTACCTTATATGGAGCCGGAGGTGGCAGAAAGCGTGGAGGAGAAGGAAACAACAGGATCGGGGCTTCTGGGGGTCTTGCTCTTTAGGAAACTAGGTTCTTTGGGAATTTGGTGCATTTGACATTTTGTATAATCTTTCATTCATTTTTCTAAGTTTTTCTTTACTTTTTGTAAAAAACAAATAAATCTGTTTTTTATTTTGTGCATTCCAACTAAAGTCCAGTGTTGCTGGTCTCTGGTGGGGCCTTCGTAGTCTCCTAGAGGTGAGGGTGCTCTTCCCCTGGGATAGGCTGACAGTAGTAAATGATTGGACATACATTTGAATGACGTTCCTGTTACAAGCTGAAGTTAAGAAGGTGTTCTTCAGTATGATGTGATTTACTAACTTGGTTGGCTCAGATTGATTTTGATCACGTGATGTTGCAGTGTGATTATAATGCTTAGACATTAGCTGTTGTGTATTAGGAAGCATTGGGGGTCAGACTGGCATCTAAATTGAGGGTGTTAGGGCGGGGGTCCTAAAGCTGCCCTCAATAACCGAGTGAGGTTCCCAAACACACGGGGTTCCTCCTCCAGCGGTGGCCCTTTAGAGCGGGTCCTTCCTGGGGTACTTCCAGTCCTCACACACATGAATCCGTTGATATCCGGCTGTCGGGGACGCCGGTTTTTTAGCCTGAAATAAGTGATACGACGGTGGCTAGTGTTATCCTGGCTTTCGCCTCCCTCAGCAGGCTAAGACGGTCTTGCGTGTAGATTTTGGGAGGTACGTTCGTTACCTAGGTCAGAGGTTATTGAACAAGCCATCTTCCAGTGCTTCACTCACTGGGAGGAGGCATCGGTTACACAGCTAGGGTGCACACCTTTTCACAGTAATGTTATTTAACTAACACACAATATATATATATATATAGAGTGGATGAATTTAAACTCACCTGGAAGAAATACATGTCAATAACACGGGTAGTGGGCTGTTCTTAGCTCATAAACACAGGAGAGGACATTTATATCAGACTTAGATGAATCACCATTTCTTTTCTCACTTCATCTCAGGCCACGGTGGGCTCTTTAGCAGCACACTCTTCTCTTGTCCTCATACCATCGCCATGTTTGCAGTGCCGTAGTTGGAACACAAGCAGGCAACAGCTCTCAATGTGGAATGGCTAAATGTCAAGGCAGAGAGAGAAACAGAGGAACAAGTACTCGAGGAGAGAGAGAGAACTGTGAGATGATGCAAAAGGGAATGAATGATGGGATGAAAGAGAAAAGTGAGAGGAATGATGAAGAAATGCCAGTGCGAACTGTGGCGACCTATAATAAAGAAGTTGGACACGGACGGGGGGGGGGGGGGGGTTGAAGCTCCTAACTGATGAGCAGCTTAGCGACAGGAACGTCGAATGTTTCCATCCCGACAAACAAACGAAGGAAGTCTGAGAGTCGGTAATGAGGACTCTCCTATAAACAATGAAACACTTTATGAATTTGATCTGTGACATACGCAGAGGGGATACAGACACATTTGAGTAATTAGCATGGCTAATTAGCCGCAATGCAACAATAATTAATTAAAAAAGTGATATTTAAATAAATTATTGATTGGATTAATTAAGTCAGAGGGGGCAAGAGGGGGTGTGGGGGTAATTAAGATACATGTTCAATGTGTTGGTAATTAGGTTAGGATTTGGAGCGAGGTGATGATGATGATGATAATGATGTAAAGACAGGATGCCAGCGATGTCATGTGGCTGTTCAAGTCATCCGCAGGCTGCAACCAGAAAGAGATGGAGGACGATGGATGTAGAGACAGGGGGAGACAGAGGAGGGGAGAGGGGAGGGGGGGGGGGGTATTCAGAGACTGCTTGCTCCTCAGCTGTTGACTGTGCGCAGTGTTCTTACTAATGAGTGCCTATTGATCGGTCTCGCCCCTCTGCCCAGCCCCCCGCTCACCTGCTCCTCATCAGAGCACTGACTCACTGGTTAACACTGGACTTCTGCTGATAATTACAATGAGAGCAGACACCCTTCTGCCGCTCTCTCTACATCAAGGACACGAGGAACCAGAAGAGTCTGAGCCCACATCTTCGCACCATTGAAAGCCGGGCTGGCTTGTGACCTCCAGAATGAGATACTACACAGGACCACTTCACCGTCCACAAAGCACATAACAACAGCACAGAGTATTAAATAAGCCAAGTAATAAACACAGAGCTTCACTAAAAACACCTTAAACCTGCAATGGTTGGTTTGATTGGCCCGTTTGGAGGCAGCAGAGACCAGCTGTGAACGTTGACGAATCAGCACCTTTCAAGTTGATCAGGTTGCTCATTTACAGCTCAACATTATTGAGCAACATTATCATTCACTTGTTGTGTCTTGTGTCCTCCTGATAAATACAAGTCCAATGCACAGTGCTGCAGAAATGAGTCATCGTTTTTACACTTTCTGTTTCCTCGTCTCAAAGTCAATGTAATGGTGAAATTTTGTTTTTGTTTTTAGTTTTTTAAAGCTTGATATGGCAAATCTGACCTAAATACCATCACGTGAGAAGATGCAGCTTAATGAAGAGGTTTCATGTGATGTGTGCTGCTGGTAACTGGTCTTCATTTGGACCTTTGGAGACTCAGCTGATGGACACGGAAGGTTTATTCTTGCAGACCATGAGTCCAAGTGAAAATGAGGAGAGGAGAAGGCAGCTTCACCTCCAAAATCTGTTGACAAGCCAAATGATAATGAGATGGAGTGAGAGAGTGGAAGAGAGAGAGAGAGAGAGAGAGAGAGAGAGAGAGAGAGAGAGAGAGAGAGAGAGAGGTGATCACACCGGCTGGGAATAGGGAATAGATATGCAAGGTAACTCAATTAAGGAGGCAATTTCCACCCTCCCCTCTTGCCCTGAAAGAACTAGAGCAAGTGAAGCCACTTGCAATGGTGTCAGAGGACAAATGGAACACGGAGGCAGACACAAGTGTGCATTTAAAGAGAGAGGACACAGTGATGCTTCAGGACCTGCTTATTATGACAAATGAAACCATCCTGTTCAACGTCGGGGATCGGAATAGAATCAAATGTCGCAGAAAGACATTCCCAGCAATGACTTCAAAAAGAAGAAGTTAAAAGGAGAGGAAAGTAGTTATTAGTCACAGCCTGATTTCAGTTATTCATGTCCTCATCCGCACATGAATAACTGTCCGTCATCCAAAAACACATCACATTCTTGAGCAGGAGCAGAGATTTTTGGCCTGGATGAGGGAAAGGTCAGGGATTCACCAGAAGAGACCACCAGAAGGCAGCGTTGGATGTTCGTATGAACCCAGACCCCATAATACGGTGGGGGGGGGGGGGGGGGGGTTTGACATTGTGGCCACAGGCAGAAGAGTCTCAACAAATGTGCACAGGAAGTTAGTCGCTTCAACACGTTAGATGTGAGGAAGAATTTGGGAAAAACGCATGGCACACATGTCAGAGCAGACAGCTTTGGAAAGGCGGACTCACAGCCGAAGTTAAAGTTCGTTCTACGGTTAATATCTGTGGTTTACTGATGTGACCTCGTTGTGTTGAGCTCAACTTCATGTGTTATTCTGGGGATCAACCATCTGCCATCTGTAGGGCAGCTCGGCTCAGAGGCTGAGCATGTTAAATGCTTTGGCTGTCATTTTTCATTTTCTTCAAGTTTCACTTTTCTTTTGAGAGCTTTTCAACCTGTGAGCTAGAGCTACACAGCATCGGCTAGGTTGTAAAAAGGAAATTAATTGTTTTCGTCATCTACAGGAGAGAAAACACAAGTTTTCTCTCCTGAACATGTGAAAAAAAGATAATCACGATAATCTTTCTAAATTACATTTATTAGTTTAGGCAGGTGATTTTCTTTTGTGTGTGTGTTTGTTGTTGTAATACTCATGTTGGCCACAGGAGGCTGAAGTTCGTCACTTTGCATGTTTTAAACGGGACTAAAAGCCTCCATGGTTTCTTCCAGGTGAGTTTTCATGTACTTCTTGTGTTCCGAATATGGAGGAATTTAAAAACTCACCAACATGCTTGAAGCTCCAATGGCCAAAATGAGTATTGCAACTAAAGTTGTCTGACACCAATACAGTATCAGAAAGGCCTCCGGTACAGCCTGAAATGATGGATCGGGTGTCAGCCAGTGCGCGAGTCTGTGCGGTGATTTGGTATCACGTTATCATTATCACTTATCAAAGATGGAAGTATAGCTGACGTGTGAGCCGTCTCCCTTCTTTCTCATCTCTTTTGAGATTTGCACGTGCTCAGGAGTGATCAGGCAGGTGCTAGCGGAGAGCGTAACATTAGCCAGAGCCAGCAAAATGCTAGCAATTTAGCAATATTTCACATTGGGAAATCTGATAGCTTTAACACAGTGGTTCCTCATCGGCACTCAGTATCGGCCGATAGGCAAGTTCAGGTAGCGGGATCAGTATCAGAAAAGAAAAAAGTGGGATCGGATCATCCTCATAAAGTAGGTCGTACACAACAAACACAGAAGAGAAAAGAAGTTAGATCATTACAATTATTTTTTTGCTCATCTTGTGTTTCACTGATTCATGTCTGAGGACAGATAAGCCTCTGGGGTCCAGGGGTTATAATGCTGGGGTTCTGGTGTAGCCGGTCCATGACGTCTTCTTCCGTGCACTGCTCATTGATAACAGTCCATTCAGCAACTCAAAACTCAAGACTGGACTTGAGGGACGACGTGAATTGTTTTACAAGTAGCCAGTTTACAAGCTAACTTTAAACCACGTCATCATCAGACAATAGCTAGTGAGTTCCCAGATACTATTTCAGCCAATGAGTTCCGCCTCTTTTAATCTCCACACAGACTGTTTACCTGCATTCCACCAAAACCTGCTCCAACGTGATTGGTCAATACTGCACGCACTACAAACGGAAACCAGGACGCTTTGGATACAAAAATCTATCGTTCAGAATGTGAGGCGTCCACAAACAATCCATTTTGGTATTAGAATCATCTCCACCAAAGAATCCTAATTCCTCAAAGGAAGTTATTTTTCTTTCGCTAATAACTTCTTTAGTTGTTTTAATTTCTTGTTTTATTTCAAATGTCAATGATCTGCAGATAGTGGAAGAGCAGTTTAACACAAAGGTCCTGGTTAATTTAGTGGAGCTCAAGTAAAATTCACAATTCTTAGCCGGTCTTCACCTGTGTCTGTCTACCTCTTTGTCTCTCTCTCATACACACACACACACACACACACACACACACACACACACACACACACACACACACACACACACACACACACACACACACACACACACACACACACACACACACACACACACACACGTGTCTTGTTTTCTTTAAATAATGAGGCCTCACAGATGGAGTCTTCCAGCAGGTCACTCTATTTGTGTGACTCACTCCCACCATTACTTTCATTCAGGATTACTGCAGAATCCCCTCATATATACCTGGCTGGTTTCAAACGGAATTTCGACCAATCTGAATGTGCCTCCATGCTGTGCAGATGTCACTGCAATCACATTGTTGTGTCTTCTAAAGAGAGACACAGCAGCGTCAGTATACTGTGATGCTCAGCAGTGAGCTGTCTGTCTCTTCTGTCTGTCCACAGACACTCACATACATTCACTGTGTTCCACATGAAAGCCCCGTCTGCTCTGTGTGTTCATGGATATCTATCTATTTTAGATGGGAATAGTAATAACGAATACATCAATCAATCGCGTATCCATCCCACACCACCGGGAATGTGAACAATTCACTGTATATCTTGCTAAAGATATCAGTATGTTACAACACAACAACAGCTGAAATATCAGTAATGATCCCAGATAAGTGCCAAATGTCCATGATTAGACACATATGACATAGAGCAAGCACCAAACATACATTTAACCCAAACTCTGATCTTATCCGACACTCAACCACGATCATATTCCAGATCATATTCCAGATCATATTCCAGATCATAATCCAGATCATATTCCAGATCATAATTCAGATCATATTCCAGATCATAATCCAGATCACGTGTTGCAGCAGTTTGAGTTGGGTCTCAATGTGGGAACCCAACTACTCCCATCGCATGAAGGTCCCACCCACAGATTAAACTCTATGACAGGGGTGTCAAACTCATTTTCACTCGGGGGCCACATCAGCATCACGGTCGCCCTCAAAGGGCCAGTTGTAAATGTAAGACGGTGTAAATGTAAAATGTAAAATGACGTGGAGTACCGTAGGGTACTCCTAACATATTTAGTTTAGTTTCCCGGGATATCTGTGACTTCCACAATACGTACTTCCAGTTGTGTGATTTCTCCTCCGCCATTGTTTCCTGTTGCTGGTGCAAAATGCATTCTGGGATATTTGGCTGTCCCAAGTACAGACAAGTCACCTCCGATGCATCCCCGGTAAAATGGGCGGAGCCACATCCGGGCATTAGGACCGTGCTTGGCTCGATGTGAACTTTGAATTGGAACAGTACTTGGGCTGAGACTGATGACGTCTCACAAGTCCACGAGTTTACAAGTACAGAGAAGTACGCATGTTGAGAAAGGCACGATCACTTGTTGGAAATCCTCTTTATGGGTTGTTGCATCTCCTGTCCACCTGTTGTGATAGTTTTAATGTCGGCACACAGACAACATGCTATCTCATCACTTCGACTTTCTATCTCATAATTTCGACCATGGGGATATTTTTATTTTCACATCTAACTTTTAATTTTTTTTGCTGGCAGATTCGCGGGCCACATAAAATGACGTGGCGGGCCGTATGTTTGACACCCCTGCTCTATGAGGTTAGTAAAGTGAAAGTAGTCCATCTGTGTCCTTGTCTGTCTCTCCTCCACTCCTCCCTGTCTGTCTCTCCTCCACTCCTCCATGTCTGTCTCTCCTCCACTCCTCCCTGTCTGTCTCTCCTCCACTCCTCCCTGTTTGTCTCTCCTCCACTCCTCCCTGTCTGTCTTTCCTCCACTCCTCCTTGTCTGTTTCTCCTCCACTCCTCCCTGCCTGTATCTCCTCCACTCCTCCTTGTCTGTCTCTCCTCCACTCCTCCCTGTCTGTCTCTCCTCCACTCCTCCCTGTTTGTCTTTCCTCCACTCCTCCTTGTCTGTCTCTCCTCCACTCCTCCCTGTCTGTCTCTCCTCCACTCCTCCCTGTCTGTCTTTCCTCCACTCCTCCTTGTCTCTCTCTCCTCCACTCCTCCCTGCCTGTATTCCTCCCTGCAGTCATTCTTCTCTGACATCATAACCAAAAACAAGAACAATACACGCGCCTTATTTGCTACCGTCGACAGGCTAACAAACCCTCCAGTGTCGGTAGCTGCTGAGCTCCAATCCACTTGGGCATGCAATCAATTTGCCTCCTTTTTTACTGACAAAATTCAGAAAATCAGACAAGCAGTCAGTGCCTCCACACCAACCACAGGATATGTGTTGTCCTCATCTCTGAATAACATCCATTCAAATATCATGACACAATTTCATTCAATCGACCGTAGAAACCTAGAAGACATTATACAACATGTGAAGTCATCCTCCTGCTGCTTGGATGTTCTACCAACACACTTTTTCAAAAATATTTCAAACTGCATGACCACTGATCTTTTACAAATTGTAAACACATCCCTTCTCTCAGGTGTCTTCCCACAAGCCCTAAAAACTGCAGTTATTAAACCGCTCCTAAAGAAGGCTAGTTTAGACTCCGCAACGATGAAAAATTATAGGCCAATATCAAACCTCCCATTTTTAAGTAAAATAATTGAAAAAGCGGTTTTCCAACAGCTGACCAACTTCTTGGCCGTAAATAACTGCTTTGATGTTTTCCAGTCAGGCTTTCGACAGCACCACAGCACTGAAACTGCTCTTGTTAAGGTTTTCAACGACATCCACTTAAACATAGACAATGGCAGAAGTTCAGTTTTAGTATTACTGGATCTCAGTGCTGCATTCGACACGGTCGACTGCCATACTCCTAGAAAGACTAAAAATCTGGGTGGGACTCTCTGGCACAGCACTTAACTGGTTTGAATCCTACTTGAAGGACCGAGAATACTTTGTGTCTGTAGCTGATTACACATCAGAGCTGACAAAAATGACATGTGGTGTTCCCCAAGGTTCAATACTGGGGCCTCTTCTGTTCAACATCTACATGCTTCCACTAGCTCAGATTATGAAAAACAACAAAGTGTGTTATCATAATTATGCAGACGGCACACAAATCTACATAACTATGTCACCAGGGGACTATAATCCCATACAAGGGCTGGGTAACTGCATTGAACAAATCAACAACTGGATGTGCCAGAATTGTCTTCAATTAAACAAAGATAAAACAGAAGTAATTGTTTTTGGTACCAAGGACGAACAATTGAAAATCACCGCTCAGCTTCAATCACTGATGTTAAAACCCACAAACCAAGCTAGAAATCTAGGTGTAGTTATGGATTCAGACCTCAACCTGAACAGCCATATCAAGACAATTACAAAATCAGCCTACTATCACCTGAAGAATATATCAAGGATTAGAGGACTTCTGTCTCAACAGGATTTGGAAAAACTTGTCCACGCATTTATCTTCAGCAGACTGGACTACTGTAACGGTGTGTTTACAGGTCTCTGTAAAAAGTCCGTCAGAAAGCTGCAGCTGATTCAGAACGCTGCAGCTCGAGTCCTCACTAAGACCAGGAGGGTGGATCACATCACCCCAGTTCTGAGGTCTTTGCACTGGCTTCCTGTCCAACAAAGAATTGACTTTAAAATCCTGCTGTTGGTTTACAAAGCACTGAATGGTTTAGGGCCAAAATACATCTCTGATCTGCTGCTACCTTATGAACCATCCCGACCCCTCAGGTCGTCTGGGACCGGTCTACTTTCTGTTCCCAGAGTCAGAACTAAACATGGAGAAGCAGTGTTCAGTTTTTCTGCTCCACACATCTGGAACAAAGTCCCAGAAAGCTGCAGGTCTGCTGAGACCCTCAGCTCATTTAAATCAAGATTGAAGACTTTTCTGTTTGCTGCTGCCTTTAATTGAACCACATTCAATTAATATATTCATCAATTTCCTTCATTTCTGCATTTTACTATGAAACTGTTTACACTGTGTTTTAATGAATGATCTTAATTGTTTTTAAATCTCCTTTTCTTTTGTCTTATGTTTTGATGCTTTTAATGGTTTTATGTGAAGCACTTTGAATTACCTTGTTGTTGAAATGTGCGATACAAATAAACTTGCCTTGCCTTGTATCTCCTCCACTCCTCCCTGCCTGTATCTCCTCCACTCCTCCTTGTCTGTCTCTCCTCCACTCCTCCCTGTCTGTGTCTCCTCCACTCCTCCCTGTCTGTCTCTCCTCCACTCCTCCCTGTCTGTGTCTCCTCCACTCCTCCCTGTCTGTCTCTCCTCCACTCCTCCCTGTCTGTCTCTCCTCCACTTCTCCCTGTCTGTCTCTCCTATACTCCTCCCTGTCTGTCTCTCCTCCGCTCCTCCGCTCCTCCCTGTCTGTCTCTCCTCCGCTCCTCCCTGTCTGTCTCTCCTCCACTCCTCCCTGTCTGTCTTTCCTCCACTCCTCCTTGTCTGTCTCTCCTCCACTCCTCCTTGTCTGTCTCTCCTCCACTCCTCCCTGCCCGTATCTCCTCCACTCCTCCTTGTCTGTCTCTCCTCCACTCCTCCCTGTCTGTCTCTCCTCCACTCCTCCCTGTCTGTCTATCCTCCACTCCTCCCTGTTTGTCTCTCCTCCACTCCTCCCTGTCTGTCTCTCCTCCACTCCTCCCTGTCTGTCTCTCCTCCACTCCTCCCTGCCTGTATCTCCTCCACTCCTCCTTGTCTGTCTCTCCTCCACTCCTCCCTGTCTGTGTCTCCTCCACTCCTCCCTGTCTGTCTCTCCTCCACTCCTCCCTGTCTGTGTCTCCTCCACTCCTCCCTGTCTGTCTCTCCTCCACTCCTCCCTGTCTGTCTCTCCTCCACTCCTCCCTGTCTGTCTATCCTCCACTCCTCCCTGTTTGTCTCTCCTCCACTCCTCCTTGTCTGTCTCTCCTCCACTCCTCCCTGTCTGTCTCTCCTCCACTCCTCCTTGTCTGTCTCTCCTCCACTCCTCCCTGTCTGTCTCTCATCCACTCCTCCCTGCCTGTATCTCCTCCACTCCTCCTTGTCTGTCTCTCCTCCACTCCTCCCTGTCTGTGTCTCCTCCACTCCTCCCTGTCTGTCTCTCCTCCACTCCTCCTTGTCTGTCTCTCCTCCACTCCTCCCTGTCTGTCTCTCCTCCACTCCTCCATGTCTGTCTCTCCTCCACTCCTCCTTGTCTGTCTCTCCTCCACTCCTCCCTGTCTGTCTCTCCTCCACTTCTCCATGTCTGTCTCTCCTCCACTCCTCCCTGTTTGTCTCTCCTCCACTCCTCCCTGTCTGTCTCTCCTCCACTCCTCCCTGTCTGTCTCTCCTCCACTCCTCCCTGTCTGTCTATCCTCCACTCCTCCCTGTTTGTCTCTCCTCCACTCCTCCCTGTCTGTCTCTCCTCCACTCCTCCCTGTCTGTCTCTCCTCCACTCCTCCCTGCCTGTATCTCCTCCACTCCTCCTTGTCTGTCTCTCCTCCACTCCTCCCTGTCTGTGTCTCCTCCACTCCTCCCTGTCTGTCTCTCCTCCACTCCTCCCTGTTTGTCTCTCCTCCACTCCTCCTTGTCTGTCTCTCCTCCACTCCTCCCTGTCTGTCTCTCCTCCACTCCTCCCTGTCTGTCTCTCCTCCACTCCTCCCTGTCTGTCTCTCCTCCACTCCTCCCTGTTTGTCTCTCCTCCACTCCTCCCTGTCTGTCTCTCCTCCACTCCTCCCTGTTTGTCTCTCCTCCACTCCTCCCTGTTTGTCTCTCCTCCACTCCTCCCTGTCTGTGTCTCCTCCACTCCTCCCTGTCTGTCTCTCCTCCACTCCTCCCTGTCTGTGTCTCCTCCACTCCTCCCTGTCTGTCTCTCCTCCACTCCTCCCTGTCTGTCTCTCCTCCACTTCTCCCTGTCTGTCTCTCCTATACTCCTCCCTGTCTGTCTCTCCTCCGCTCCTCCACTCCTCCCTGTCTGTCTCTCCTCCACTCCTCCCTGTCTGTCTCTCCTCCACTTCTCCCTGTCTGTCTCTCCTATACTCCTCCCTGTCTGTCTCTCCTCCGCTCCTCCGCTCCTCCCTGTCTGTCTATCCTCCACTCCTCCCTGTTTGTCTCTCCTCCACTCCTCCTTGTCTGTCTCTCCTCCACTCCTCCCTGTCTGTCTCTCCTCCACTCCTCCTTGTCTGTCTCTCCTCCACTCCTCCCTGTCTGTCTCTCATCCACTCCTCCCTGCCTGTATCTCCTCCACTCCTCCTTGTCTGTCTCTCCTCCACTCCTCCCTGTCTGTGTCTCCTCCACTCCTCCCTGTCTGTCTCTCCTCCACTCCTCCTTGTCTGTCTCTCCTCCACTCCTCCCTGTCTGTCTCTCCTCCACTCCTCCATGTCTGTCTCTCCTCCACTCCTCCTTGTCTGTCTCTCCTCCACTCCTCCCTGTCTGTCTCTCCTCCACTTCTCCATGTCTGTCTCTCCTCCACTCCTCCCTGTTTGTCTCTCCTCCACTCCTCCCTGTCTGTCTCTCCTCCACTCCTCCCTGTCTGTCTCTCCTCCACTCCTCCCTGTTTGTCTCTCCTCCGCTCCTCCGCTCCTCCCTGTCTGTCTCTCCTCCGCTCCTCCCTGTCTGTCTCTCCTCCACTCCTCCCTGTCTGTCTCTCCTCCAATCCTCCCTGTCTGTCTCTCCTCCAATCCTCCCTGTCTGTCTTTCCTCCACTCCTCCCTGTTTGTCTCTCCTCCACTCCTCCATGTCTGTCTCTCCTCCGCTCCTCCATGTCTGTCTCTCCTACACTCCTCCATGTTTGTCTCTCCTCCACTCCTCTCTGTTTGTCTCTCCTCCACTCCTCCCTGTCTGTCTCTCCTCCACTCCTCCCTGTCTGTCTCTCCTCCACTTCTCCATGTCTGTCTCTCCTCCACTCCTCCCTGTTTGTCTCTCCTCCACTCCTCCCTGTCTGTCTCTCCTCCACTCCTCCCTGTCTGTCTCTCCTCCACTCCTCCCTGTCTGTGTCTCCTCCACTCCTCCCTGTCTGTGTCTCCTCCACTCCTCCCTGTCTGTCTCTCCTCCACTCCTCCCTGTCTGTCTCACCTCCACTCCTCCATGTCTGTCTTTCCTCCACTCCTCCCTGTCTGTGTCTCCTCCACTCCTCCCTGTCTGTGTCTCCTCCACTCCTCCTTGTCTGTCTCTCCTCCACTCCTCCCTGTCTGTGTCTCCTCCACTCCTCCCTGTCTGTCTCACCTCCACTCCTCCCTGTCTGTCTCTCCTCCACTCCTCCCTGTCTGTCTCTCCTCCACTCCTCCCTGTCTGTCTTTCCTCCACTCCTCCATGTCTGTGTCTCCTCCACTCCTCCCTGTTTGTCTCTCCTCCACTCCTCCCTGTCTGTCTCTCCTCCACTCCTCCCTGTCTGTCTCTCCTCCACTCCTCCCTGTCTGTCTTTCCTCCACTCCTCCCTGTCTGTCTCTCCTCCACTCCTCCCTGTCTGTCTCTCCTCCACTCCTCCCTGTCTGTCTCTCCTCCACTCCTCCTTGTCTGTCTCTCCTCCACTCCTCCCTGTCTGTCTCTCATCCACTCCTCCCTGCCTGTATCTCCTCCACTCCTCCCTGTCTGTCTCTCCTCCACTCCTCCTTGTCTGTCTCTCCTCCACTCCTCCCTGTCTGTCTCTCATCCACTCCTCCCTGTTTGTCTCTCCTCCACTCCTCCTTGTCTGTCTCTCCTCCACTCCTCCTTGTCTGTCTCTCCTCCACTCCTCCCTGTCTGTCTCTCCTCCACTCCTCCTTGTCTGTCTCTCCTCCACTCCTCCCTGTCTGTCTCTCCTCCACTCCTCCTTGTCTGTCTCTCCTCCACTCCTCCCTGTCTGTCTTTCCTCCACTCCTCCCTGCCTGTCTCTCCTCCACTCCTCCTTGTCTGTCTCTCCTCCACTCCTCCCTGTCTGTCTCTCCTCCACTCCTCCCTGTCTGTCTCTCCTCCACTCCTCCCTGTCTGTCTCTCCTCCACTCCTCCTTGTCTGTCTTTCCTCCACTTCTCCCTGTCTGTCTTTCCTTCACTCCTCCCTGCCTGTCTCTCCTCCACTCCTCCCTGTTTGTCTCTCCTCCACTCCTCCCTGTCTGTCTCTCCTCCACTCCTCCCTGTCTGTCTCTCCTCCACTCCTCCTTGTCTGTCTCTCCTCCACTCCTCCCTGCCTGTATCTCCTCCACTCCTCCCTGCCTGTCTCTCCTCCACTCCTCCTTGTCTGTCTCTCCTCCACTCCTCCATGTCTGTCTCTCCTCCACTCCTCCCTGTCTGTCTCTCCTCCACTCCTCCTTGTCTGTCTCTCCTCCACTCCTCCCTGTCTGTCTCTCCTCCACTCCTCCCTGTTTGTCTCTCCTCCACTCCTCCCTGTCTGTCTCTCCACTCCTCCTTGTCTGTCTCTCCTCCACTCCTCCATGTGTCTCTCCTCCACTCCTCCCTGTCTGTCTCTCCTCCACTCCTCCTTGTCTGTCTCTCCTCCACTCCTCCCTGTCTGTCTCTCCTCCACTCCTCCCTGTTTGTCTCTCCTCCACTCCTCCTTGTCTGTCTCTCCTCCACTCCTCCCTGCCTGTCTCTCCTCCACTCCTCCTTGTGTGTCTCTCCTCCACTCCTCCCTGTCCGTCTTTCCTCCACTCCTCCCTGCCTGTCTCTCCTCCACTCCTCCCTGTCTGTCTCTCCTCCACTCCTCCCTGTTTGTCTCTCCTCCACTCCTCCTTGCCTGTCTCTCCTCCACTCCTCCTTGTGTGTCTCTTCTCCACTCCTCCCTGTCTGTCTTTCCTCCACTCCTCCCTGTCTGTCTCTCCTCCACTCCTCCTTGTGTGTCTCTCCTCCACTCCTCCCTGCCTGTCTCTCCTCCACTCCTCCCTGTCTGTCTTTCCTCCAATCCTCCCTGTCTGTCTTTCCTCCAATCCTCCCTGTTTGTCTCTCCTCCACTCCTCCTTGTCTGTCTCTCCTCCACTCCTCCTTGTCTGTCTCTCCTCCGCTCCTCCCTGTCTGTCTCTCCTCCGCTCCTCCATGTCTGTCTCTCCTCTGCTCCTCCATGTCTGTCTCTCCTCCGCTCCTCCCTGTCTGTCTCTCCTCCACTCCTCCCTGTCTGTCTTTCCTCCACTCCTCCTTGTCTGTCTCTCCTCCACTCCTCCCTGCCTGTCTCTCCTCCACTCCTCCTTGTCTGTCTTTCCTCCACTCCTCCCTGTCTGTCTCTCCTCCACTCCTCCCTGCCTGTCTCTCCTCCACTCCTCCTTGTCTGTCTCTCCTCCACTCCTCCATGTCTGTCTCTCCTCCACTCCTCCCTGTTTGTCTCTCCTCCACTCCTCCCTGTCTGTGTCTCCTCCACTCCTCCCTGTTTGTCTCTCCTCCACTCCTCCTTGTCTGTCTCTCCTCCACTCCTCCTTGTCTGTCTCTCCTCCACTCCTCCCTGCCTGTCTCTCCTCCACTCCTCCTTGTCTGTCTCTCCTCCACTCCTCCATGTGTCTCTCCTCCACTCCTCCCTGCCTGTCTCTCCTCCACTCCTCCTTGTCTGTCTCTCCTCCACTCCTCCCTGTCTGTCTCTCCTCCACTCCTCCCTGTTTGTCTCTCCTCCACTCCTCCTTGTCTGTCTCTCCTCCACTCCTCCCTGCCTGTCTCTCCTCCACTCCTCCTTGTGTGTCTCTCCTCCACTCCTCCCTGTCCGTCTTTCCTCCACTCCTCCCTGCCTGTCTCTCCTCCACTCCTCCCTGTTTGTCTCTCCTCCACTCCTCCTTGCCTGTCTCTCCTCCACTCCTCCTTGTGTGTCTCTTCTCCACTCCTCCCTGTCTGTCTTTCCTCCACTCCTCCCTGTCAGTCTCTCCTCCACTCCTCCTTGTGTGTCTCTCCTCCACTCCTCCCTGCCTGTCTCTCCTCCACTCCTCCCTGTCTGTCTTTCCTCCAATCCTCCCTGTCTGTCTTTCCTCCAATCCTCCCTGTTTGTCTCTCCTCCACTCCTCCTTGTCTGTCTCTCCTCCACTCCTCCTTGTCTGTCTCTCCTCCGCTCCTCCCTGTCTGTCTCTCCTCCGCTCCTCCATGTCTGTCTCTCCTCTGCTCCTCCATGTCTGTCTCTCCTCCGCTCCTCCATGTCTGTCTCTCCTCCACTCCTCCCTGTTTGTCTCTCCTCCACTCCTCCTTGTCTGTCTCTCCTCCACTCCTCCCTGCCTGTCTCTCCTCCACTCCTCCTTGTCTGTCTTTCCTCCACTCCTCCCTGTCTGTCTCTCCTCCACTCCTCCCTGCCTGTCTCTCCTCCACTCCTCCTTGTCTGTCTCTCCTCCACTCCTCCATGTCTGTCTCTCCTCCACTCCTCCCTGTTTGTCTCTCCTCCACTCCTCCCTGTCTGTGTCTCCTCCACTCCTCCCTGTTTGTCTCTCCTCCACTCCTCCTTGTCTGTCTCTCCTCCACTCCTCCTTGTCTGTCTCTCCTCCACTCCTCCCTGCCTGTCTCTCCTCCACTCCTCCTTGTCTGTCTCTCCTCCACTCCTCCATGTCTGTCTTTCCTCCACTCCTCCCTGCCTGTCTCTCCTCCACTCCTCCTTGTGTGTCTCTCCTCCACTCCTCCCTGTCTGTCTCTCCTCCACTCCTCCCTGTTTGTCTCTCCTCCACTCCTCCTTGTCTGTCTCTCCTCCACTCCTCCCTGCCTGTCTCTCCTCCACTCCTCCTTGTGTGTCTCTCCTCCACTCCTCCCTGTCCGTCTTTCCTCCACTCCTCCCTGCCTGTCTCTCCTCCACTCCTCCCTGTCTGTCTCTCATCCACTCCTCCCTGTTTGTCTCTCCTCCACTCCTCC
This sequence comes from Lycodopsis pacificus, assembly GCA_028022725.1. NCBI lineage: Eukaryota > Metazoa > Chordata > Actinopteri > Perciformes > Zoarcidae > Lycodopsis > Lycodopsis pacificus. The sequence continues at coordinate 27,690,696 of CM051689.1, read as the reverse complement.
TTGCCTGTCTCTCCTCCACTCCTCCTTGTGTGTCTCTTCTCCACTCCTCCCTGTCTGTCTTTCCTCCACTCCTCCCTGTCTGTCTCTCCTCCACTCCTCCTTGTGTGTCTCTCCTCCACTCCTCCCTGCCTGTCTCTCCTCCACTCCTCCCTGTCTGTCTTTCCTCCAATCCTCCCTGTCTGTCTTTCCTCCAATCCTCCCTGTTTGTCTCTCCTCCACTCCTCCTTGTCTGTCTCTCCTCCACTCCTCCTTGTCTGTCTCTCCTCCGCTCCTCCCTGTCTGTCTCTCCTCCGCTCCTCCATGTCTGTCTCTCCTCTGCTCCTCCATGTCTGTCTCTCCTCCGCTCCTCCATGTCTGTCTCTCCTCCACTCCTCCCTGTTTGTCTCTCCTCCACTCCTCCTTGTCTGTCTCTCCTCCACTCCTCCCTGCCTGTCTCTCCTCCACTCCTCCTTGTCTGTCTTTCCTCCACTCCTCCTTGTCTGTCTCTCCTCCACTCCTCCCTGCCTGTCTCTCCTCCACTCCTCCTTGTCTGTCTCTCCTCCACTCCTCCATGTCTGTCTCTCCTCCACTCCTCCCTGTTTGTCTCTCCTCCACTCCTCCCTGTCTGTGTCTCCTCCACTCCTCCCTGTTTGTCTCTCCTCCACTCCTCCTTGTCTGTCTCTCCTCCACTCCTCCTTGTCTGTCTCTCCTCCACTCCTCCCTGCCTGTCTCTCCTCCACTCCTCCTTGTCTGTCTCTCCTCCACTCCTCCATGTCTGTCTCTCCTCCACTCCTCCCTGCCTGTCTCTCCTCCACTCCTCCTTGTGTGTCTCTCCTCCACTCCTCCTTGTCTGTCTCTCCTACACTCCTCCTTGTCTGTCTCTCCTCCACTCCTCCATGTCTGTCTCTCCTCCACTCCTCCCTGCCTGTCTCTCCTCCACTCCTCCTTGTGTGTCTCTCCTCCACTCCTCCTTGTCTGTCTCTCCTACACTCCTCCCTGTCTGTGTCTCCTCCACTCCTCCCTGCCTGTCTCTCCTCCACTCCTCCTTGTGTGTCTCTCCTCCACTCCTCCCTGCCTGTCTCTCCTACACTCCTCCTTGTCTGTCTCTCCTCCACTCCTCCCTGTCTGTCTTTCCTCCACTCCTCCCTGCCTGTCTCTCCTCCACTCCTCCCTGTCTGTCTCTCCTACACTCCTCCTTGTCTGTCTCTCCTCCACTCCTCCCTGCCTGTCTCTCCTACACTCCTCCTTGTCTGTCTCTCCTCCACTCCTCCCTGTCTGTCTTTCCTCCACTCCTCCCTGTCTGTCTCTCCTCCACTCCTCCCTGTCTGTCTCTCCTCCACTCCTCCCTGTCTGTCTCTCCTCCACTCCTCCCTGTCTGTCTTTCCTTCACTCCTCCCTGCCTGTCTCTCCTCCACTCCTCCCTGTTTGTCTCTCCTCCACTCCTCCCTGTCTGTCTCTCCTCCACTCCTCCCTGTCTGTCTCTCCTCCACTCCTCCCTGTCTGTCTTTCCTCCACTCCTCCTTGTCTGTCTCTCCTCCACTCCTCCCTGCCTGTATCTCCTCCACTCCTCCCTGCCTGTCTCTCCTCCACTCCTCCTTGTCTGTCTCTCCTCCACTCCTCCATGTCTGTCTTTCCTCCACTCCTCCCTGCCTGTCTCTCCTCCACTCCTCCTTGTGTGTCTCTCCTCCACTCCTCCCTGTCTGTCTCTCCTCCACTCCTCCCTGTCTGTCTCTCCTACACTCCTCCTTGTCTGTCTCTCCTCCACTCCTCCCTGTCTGTCTTTCCTCCACTCCTCCCTGCCTGTCTCTCCTCCACTCCTCCCTGTCTGTCTCTCCTACACTCCTCCTTGTCTGTCTCTCCTCCACTCCTCCCTGTCTGTCTTTCCTCCACTCCTCCCTGTCTGTCTCTCCTCCACTCCTCCCTGTCTGTCTCTCCTCCACTCCTCCCTGTCTGTCTCTCCTCCACTCCTCCCTGTCTGTCTCTCCTCCACTCCTCCCTGTCTGTCTTTCCTTCACTCCTCCCTGCCTGTCTCTCCTCCACTCCTCCCTGTCTGTCTTTCCTCCACTCCTCCCTGCCTGTCTCTCCTCCACTCCTCCCTGTCTGTCTCTCCTCCACTCCTCCCTGTCTGTCTCTCCTACACTCCTCCTTGTCTGTCTCTCCTCCACTCCTCCCTGTCTGTCTCTCCTCCACTCCTCCCTGTCTGTCTCTCCTACACTCCTCCTTGTCTGTCTCTCCTCCACTCCTCCCTGTCTGTCTTTCCTCCACTCCTCCCTGTCTGTCTTTCCTCCACTCCTCCCTGCCTGTCTCTCCTCCACTCCTCCCTGTCTGTCTCTCCTCCACTCCTCCCTGTCTGTCTCTCCTACACTCCTCCTTGTCTGTCTCTCCTCCACTCCTCCCTGTCTGTCTCTCCTCCACTCCTCCTTGTCTGTCTTTCCTCCACTCCTCCTTGTCTGTCTCTCCTCCACTCCTCCCTGCCTGTCTCTCCTCCACTCCTCCTTGTCTGTCTCTCCTCCACTCCTCCATGTCTGTCTCTCCTCCACTCCTCCCTGTTTGTCTCTCCTCCACTCCTCCCTGTCTGTGTCTCCTCCACTCCTCCCTGTTTGTCTCTCCTCCACTCCTCCTTGTCTGTCTCTCCTCCACTCCTCCTTGTCTGTCTCTCCTCCACTCCTCCCTGCCTGTCTCTCCTCCACTCCTCCTTGTCTGTCTCTCCTCCACTCCTCCATGTCTGTCTTTCCTCCACTCCTCCCTGCCTGTCTCTCCTCCACTCCTCCTTGTGTGTCTCTCCTCCACTCCTCCTTGTCTGTCTTTCCTCCACTCCTCCCTGCCTGTCTCTCCTACACTCCTCCTTGTCTGTCTCTCCTCCACTCCTCCCTGTCTGTCTTTCCTCCACTCCTCCCTGCCTGTCTCTCCTCCACTCCTCCCTGTCTGTCTCTCCTACACTCCTCCTTGTCTGTCTCTCCTCCACTCCTCCCTGTCTGTCTTTCCTCCACTCCTCCCTGCCTGTCTCTCCTACACTCCTCCTTGTCTGTCTCTCCTCCACTCCTCCCTGTCTGTCTTTCCTCCACTCCTCCCTGTCTGTCTCTCCTCCACTCCTCCCTGTCTGTCTCTCCTCCACTCCTCCCTGTCTGTCTCTCCTCCACTCCTCCCTGTCTGTCTTTCCTTCACTCCTCCCTGCCTGTCTCTCCTCCACTCCTCCCTGTTTGTCTCTCCTCCACTCCTCCCTGTCTGTCTCTCCTCCACTCCTCCCTGTCTGTCTCTCCTCCACTCCTCCCTGTCTGTCTTTCCTCCACTCCTCCTTGTCTGTCTCTCCTCCACTCCTCCCTGCCTGTATCTCCTCCACTCCTCCCTGCCTGTCTCTCCTCCACTCCTCCTTGTCTGTCTCTCCTCCACTCCTCCATGTCTGTCTTTCCTCCACTCCTCCCTGCCTGTCTCTCCTCCACTCCTCCTTGTGTGTCTCTCCTCCACTCCTCCCTGTCTGTCTCTCCTCCACTCCTCCCTGTCTGTCTCTCCTACACTCCTCCTTGTCTGTCTCTCCTCCACTCCTCCCTGTCTGTCTTTCCTCCACTCCTCCCTGCCTGTCTCTCCTCCACTCCTCCCTGTCTGTCTCTCCTCCACTCCTCCTTGTCTGTCTCTCCTCCACTCCTCCCTGTCTGTCTTTCCTCCACTCCTCCCTGTCTGTCTCTCCTCCACTCCTCCCTGTCTGTCTCTCCTCCACTCCTCCCTGTCTGTCTCTCCTCCACTCCTCCCTGTCTGTCTCTCCTCCACTCCTCCCTGTCTGTCTTTCCTTCACTCCTCCCTGCCTGTCTCTCCTCCACTCCTCCCTGTCTGTCTTTCCTCCACTCCTCCCTGCCTGTCTCTCCTCCACTCCTCCCTGTCTGTCTCTCCTCCACTCCTCCCTGTCTGTCTCTCCTACACTCCTCCTTGTCTGTCTCTCCTCCACTCCTCCCTGTCTGTCTCTCCTCCACTCCTCCCTGTCTGTCTCTCCTCCACTCCTCCTTGTCTGTCTCTCCTCCACTCCTCCCTGTCTGTCTTTCCTCCACTCCTCCCTGTCTGTCTCTCCTCCACTCCTCCCTGTCTGTCTCTCCTCCACTCCTCCCTGTCTGTCTTTCCTTCACTCCTCCCTGTCTGTCTCTCCTCCACTCCTCCCTGTCTGTCTTTCCTCCACTCCTCCCTGTCTGTCTTTCCTTCACTCCTCCTTGTCTGTCTCTCCTCCACTCCTCCCTGCCTGTATCTCCTCCACTCCTCCCTGCCTGTCTCTCCTCCACTCCTCCTTGTCTGTCTCTCCTCCACTCCTCCCTGCCTGTATCTCCTCCACTCCTCCCTGCCTGTCTCTCCTCCACTCCTCCTTGTCTGTCTCTCCTCCACTCCTCCATGTCTGTCTCTCCTCCACTCCTCCTTGTCTGTCTCTCCTCCACTCCTCCATGTCTGTCTCTCCTCCACTCCTCCCTGTCTGTCTCTCCTCCACTCCTCCTTGTCTGTCTCTCCTCCACTCCTCCCTGTCTGTCTCTCCTCCACTCCTCCTTGTCTGTCTCTCCTCCACTCCTCCCTGTCTGTCTCTCCTCCACTCCTCCTTGTCTGTCTCTCCTCCACTCCTCTTTGTCTGTCTCTCCTCCACTCCTCCTTGTCTGTCTCTCCTCCACTCCTCCCTGTCTGTCTCTCCTCCACTCCTCCCTGTTTGTCTGTCCTCCACTCCTCCCTGTCTGTCTCTCCTCCACTCCTCCTTGTCTGTCTCTCCTCCACTCCTCTTTGTCTGTCTCTCCTCCACTCCTCCTTGTCTGTCTCTCCTCCACTCCTCCCTGTCTGTCTCTCCTCCACTCCTCCTTGTCTGTCTGTCCTCCACTCCTCCCTGTCTGTCTCTCCTCCACTCCTCCCTGTCTGTCTCTCTTCCACTCCTCCTTGTCTGTCTCTCCTCCACTCCTCTTTGTCTGTCTCTCCTCCACTCCTCCTTGTCTGTCTCTCCTCCACTCCTCCCTGTCTGTCTCTCCTCCACTCCTCCTTGTCTGTCTCTCCTCCACTCCTCTTTGTCTGTCTCTCCTCCACTCCTCCCTGTCTGTCTCTCCTCCACTCCTCCTTGTCTGTCTGTCCTCCACTCCTCCCTGTCTGTCTCTCCTCCACTCCTCCTTGTCTGTCTCTCCTCCACTCCTCCTTGTCTGTCTCTCCTCCACTCCTCCCTGTCTGTCTCTCCTCCACTCCTCCTTGTCTGTCTCTCCTCCACTCCTCTTTGTCTGTCTCTCCTCCACTCCTCCTTGTCTGTCTCTCCTCCACTCCTCCCTGTCTGTCTCTCCTCCACTCCTCCTTGTCTGTCTGTCCTCCACTCCTCCCTGTCTGTCTCTCCTCCACTCCTCCTTGTCTGTCTCTCCTCCACTCCTCTTTGTCTGTCTCTCCTCCACTCCTCCTTGTCTGTCTCTCCTCCACTCCTCCCTGTCTGTCTCTCCTCCACTCCTCCTTGTCTGTCTGTCCTCCACTCCTCCCTGTCTGTCTCTCCTCCACTCCTCCCTGTCTGTCTCTCCTCCACTCCTCCTTGTCTGTCTCTCCTCCACTCCTCTTTGTCTGTCTCTCCTCCACTCCTCCTTGTCTGTCTCTCCTCCACTCCTCCCTGTCTGTCTCTCCTCCACTCCTCCCTGTCTGTCTCTCCTCCACTCCTCCTTGTCTGTCTCTCCTCCACTCCTCTTTGTCTGTCTCTCCTCCACTCCTCCCTGTCTGTCTCTCCTCCACTCCTCCTTGTCTGTCTGTCCTCCACTCCTCCCTGTCTGTCTCTCCTCCACTCCTCCTTGTCTGTCTCTCCTCCACTCCTCCTTGTCTGTCTCTCCTCCACTCCTCCCTGTCTGTCTCTCCTCCACTCCTCCCTGTCTGTCTCTCCTCCACTCCTCCTTGTCTGTCTGTCCTCCACTCCTCCCTGTCGCTGTAGGGAGGCTCGTGTTGGCCTCACACCGTCTGCCTCTCGCCACCTGACTGAAGCTCCTACTGCTTGAGTGATGCCACCATGACAGCTTCATTCTGGACACTGTGTGTGTGTGTGTGTGTGTGTGTGTGTGTGTGTGTGTGTGTGTGTGCAGGCATGGAGAGAAGTTTTTTTTGCAAAGTCAGCACATATGTGTAAATGAGGCGTTGGCGTTGGCGTTGGCGTCTGCGTTGTTTTCAAATGAAAGCAGCTGATTGGGGTAAATGTGTGAACGTTTCCAGACGATGCTGTCAGCTCCGTGTTCCAGCTTTAAAACCCATCAGTCGGATGAAGCCGTTCTACGTTAGCACCTGTTTACCTCTGCACACATTCAAGAGGTGTCAACACGCTGCCCGGGTATTTGTTCTATTGTTCAGACCTTCAGAACGGGCTGTCGGTTGAAGTGTGAATTACTTTGGCCCTCGCTCCTCTCTGGGCTTTTTATGCGATTACTTGGACAAGTTGTCCATTGTGTGCCTTTAACGATGAGATGGGAGTGATTCAAGGTTAACAAACAAGCAGTTTGTACTCAGCTGTGAGCTCGAAGAGCCTCGCTTCAAGTTACCAGCTTCTCCAGAAATGACTGGAGGTCACACCCACACACACACACACACACACACACACACACACACACACACACACACACACACACACACACACACACACACACACCTGTTGTGGAGAAAGGGTGAAATTCCCTGCAAAAGGAGAGAGGGTAAACTGATGACATCCAAAGAGACACTACTCTGCTGTTTATATTCAAAACTGAATGTTCCCAAAACAATTCCACCCGCTTTAGTTCTGTTTGTATAATAGTGACTGAGAGCATGAAATGAATTAGCATGGCTGAAGTGGGACTGTTGAAAGAACCTTGTGATATTTATGATACGATATAAGACTTCCAAATAGATTCACAACTCCAGCATGCTGCAGCTAAAGGCTAACAATAGCATGCTAGCGTGCATTCAATGCTAACATGATGAGGTTTAGTGGGTAAAATGTTTACACTGTGTCAGTTTAGCACACATTAGAACATTTCCTGGTCACCGATAAACATAGAGTAGCGATTTGTATTAGTTTTGCAGGTAGTTGGTCAAAATACAAATTTTTGACTTGATGATGGCACTACATGACAAGTTTCACCAAAGTTTCATGTCACTCCATCCAATAGTTGTTGAGATACTTCAGTCCGACTCCAAACGTGCTGACCCACATTGCCATTCCTAAAAACAATGGTCATCCAGCTCCAGATTCCCGCCTTTTTCTCAAGCTAACTTGCTGGCACTGCAGATTTGTTTGGTCGTTGTGGCTCAGCGGTAGAGCGGGTCGTCTTTCAGGTTCGATGTGTCCCAGGCTGTCCCTGCGGTGTGTGAATGTATGAATGTTACGATAGTTTGGAAGTGCAGGTGGCCCCTTGCATGGTAGCCCCTGTCATCAGTGTATGAATGGCTGAATGGGTGAAGACTAGGAAGGAACTACACAAGTACAAGTCCATTTACCATGTCAAGTCAAGACAAACTAATTCAAAGCCAAGTCCAAATGAAAGCAGCAGGTCTCCAGCCAAGAACAAGTTGCTGCTGTATTATGCAGCACTGCAGGCTCATTTAGCATATGCAACTGAAGGGATTCTATTGTTTTTCAGGTCACACTCCCCCACCCTCCCTGTCTCTCTCCCTTTCTCTGTCTCTCTCACACACACATGCACACGCAGGCCTTCAAGCTCAACAGAACGGAGGAGAATGTACACGTCCGTATGTGAGTGACAGGACAGGCTGGTGATCGTTGAACACGGCCATGTGAGCTCTCATGGCCGTGTTCAACGTCATCTGTGCTACGTCTGCTCAGATGAAAGACTTTCCATGGTAACGATAATTAGCAGGTTAAAAACGTTGACGTGTAATAGGAGAGATAAAAAAGTAACAATGGATTTGGATGATTTGGATAATGGACATTTTACACTATAAACAGGTGAGATTATTGAACCTAATTCTGCACAGAACATAAAAGTACAAAATAAATCACCGACACATGTCAGACGATAAAAAAATTTTAATATAATTTTATTTAGTATAGAAAAAATAATCCAGATTTTGTGGGGTTTTCCATTTAAGAGCATTGTGGCATCATCTCAAAAACTGGGATTTTTAAAGGGTTAAATGAATAAATATTATGATGAACTGTTGGTTCCTCGGTGGAAGTGGAACATATTATTAATATTATAGTACTTCTACAGCAGTTTCTGTCGGGGACATTGTTTTGTATAAAGGATCTGACACAACACAAGAAGGTTTGTCGTCACCTCGCTGCATTTTCCATGAATAATTCCGCATCAATCATCGCTCAAGTCTTAGAATGCTGTTTATGTCGGTGACCACAGCAGAGTCTTTACAATCAAATGTGGTGATCTGATCTATCATCAGTTTGCCGGCCTGCATTAGCAAACCTTTGCCTCCTTGGGAAATGTGATTGGCTGCCATGAGACACATGAAGCACATCCACGGTCAGGGAAATGTGGAGCTTGTTGAGTTCAAGTTATGAGATGGGAGTCCACAACTGTAAATGTGCAGGTGCTGTGGGTGAGTCAGAGTCCTGTCCTATCCAAAGGCCCGTTAGTCGGCGGTAAATGTCAGATCTCACAGACACTTTCCAGTTTGTGTATTTGCCACAGCAGTGCAGAGAGGCTTCTGGCAGACTTTCTTGTCCCTTAACGCGGCTAAATGTCGTTTGTCCTCCCCAACGCCTAAACGTGACACGGCGGGAGAGACTCCACTTGCGTGGTAATTGATGGTGCGCTTGTTAAAGCTAACAGGAGGAGAGACAGCGCTCTCTGGTCCCTGTAGCTCTATAACACTTGATCCTGTTTTCTGCTGCTCTAATTATCTTCTGGATGGCGCTGCTTTAAGGCAGCTTTTTATTTTTATGGTCGTGTAATCTATTTTACCGCTACAATGTGTTGGACACTTTGTGATGTACGAGACGGACATTATTTTTACCCACAAAAAGCCAGCAATTAAATTACTGGTCGCTCTATTCTGTTTGTATCCCTTTAAAACGACTTGAGAATAAAATGTCACGACCACGTGAATCAGGACGAGAAGGCGGTGTGCTGCCGTCTCAGTGTGTGTGCGAGTGGTGAAGAGCACGATAATCATATTCATGCAGTTGCATCAGTGATTGTTCATGTCGCTCTATGTGTGACTGCACCGATGACTTGATGGAGCTTGATTTCGGAAAATCTCTTCTCGGAGCCACTTCATGTTTCTCCTCCAGTGGCCTGTTCTGTGTAGCATCTGACAGTTTGCAGACATGCACATATACGCTGCCGCGTGTATGTGTGTGTGTGTGTGTGTGTGTGTGTGTGGATGTGAGCGTGTGGGCATTGTGGACCACGCTTACAGGGTGCAGCAGTGCAGTGGTTCACTAGGGGGAGCACTCGCTCTACTGCTCTCCTCCTTCCACTCCTCTGAACTCACACACAGTACTGATCTCACACTGAAGGCACGGGAGATGTCCTGTTACGGAAAAGGTCAAGATCAGTTCGCAGGAATGAGAGGAGAGGGGGAGGGAAGGGTGGTGGTGGGGGGGGGGGCAACTTATCTTGTGGAGGCCAGCAATAATTCAAAATGAATAAAAAAACACTTCTGCTCCACAGCGTGGCTGATACGTGGTCGTGGGGTTTGCAGGGAACATGAGGGCAGGAGTCGTCTTAGTTCTTCAGCAACATTCAGAGTATTCACAATCAGAGGATTGATTTGAGGTTTGTAGTTATAGTTAGTTATCCTAACCCTAACTTGCACAACTAGTTCCCATTTCATAATTTGTGATGAACTGATTATGAATAACCAGGGTAAGAGGACTATGCCTTTGATGTCATGTGCATTTCCTTCCTTTGTGCAACACTAATGATCTCATGCACGTCATGTTTCCTGCTCCGCTTGGAAGAGTCTGCAAAAACATTGTAAAAAGCTGAACGTGATTCTCTGACTCAATTCAAGACTAGAGAGCCTTTAGTGCACGAGTCCTCTCAGTAATCCCGTCTGTTCAGTACCGAATGCTTTTCATTTCGTTTCATGCAACTTTCTATTGTTTCCTCTGCCAGCGTGTATGCCGCTGCAGTGTTCGGCCAGCTTTCCTTGCAAAACAGGTTTCTTTTCAGGTGAAATAATACGCATACACAAGCATATGTCTGTTGTTGCGCTTCATGCTCCTTTGTTTCCCTTCAATAAGATGCTCTCCTTTTGACAATACTGCCCACTGCTGTGGTTGGTGTCCAGCCTGAGCCAGTGTTGCTCTCCCCACGTGTATCACACATCATGTAAACACACCGCCTCGGTCCAAAGATCCACAGTAGACATACAATAAGATATTAGTTGACATAAAAAGACACATTTGTAACAGAGGGAATAGACTCATACTCAGAGTGTGTTGAAGGAAAACATCGTCCAGTTTTCCCTTCTAACTCCATCGGCTGGTCCACTGGAGACGATGCTGAACATCATGTTTCAGACGGCTGGCGGCGCGGCTCTGAATCTCACTCTGGTTTGCGCGCACTCCGCTAGGGGTCGTATGAGGTCCGCGTATGAGAGCCGCTCTCCCTGCCTCTCCGGCCCCGCTGCTTGTGTGGCTGGCTGGAGGAGAGTTAATATCGTTTCAACTACCGGCTGTAATTATAACGCGCAGCCTTAAGAAACAGCGCGCGAATGGCGGATGATTCCCTGCATACATATCACAGCATTTGCATGCATTACCCCGGTCTGTCCTCAGGCTCAGACGGGCCGGGGCCACCAAGTCAACAAGTCCTCCACTCGCGCTCATCACACGTTGGTTCACACTATGGGACGCACTTTACGGACAGGTGTGTGTGTGTGTGTGTGGGGGGGGGTCCAGCCTTCTCGTCCTCCATCCCCTCTGCTCTTTGGCGTCAGGGATGAGATAAATGAGAAGCCACTCGAATCAGCTCTGAGAAAGGCAGAGCGAGATAGAGCGGCAGTGAGGGAGACCAAGGGGGCCGAGCGGGGCGTTGACGGGCAACCCCGCTATCCAATCAGAAGAGAGCTCTCAACGTGACTTACAGCCGCGGGGGCTGGGAGGGGGCGGTGCGATGCCAAAGAGTGGGGGAGAAAGAAAAAAGAAAAGAGTTGAGTGAACAGCGTCAGTAGAGAGTGGAGTGGAAGGGACCGCAGTGAGGGAGCAGAGTGCCAAGAGGAGAGAACCCGAGCCCGAAAGCGAGAGGACAAGTCGGACATTTACCATCATATTATAGGGACAATCACAGAACACAAGACCGATCAGTTATTGTTTTTATGTGGATATTGATTTCCTCGTTTTCAAACTGCGCTCCTGACTGGTTCCATTGCGCTTCATTGGAATGCGCGCGGTAGCTTCCCCGGACACGTCTGAGAAGCGACACAGCAGAGCAGGGACAGAAAAAGAGGCTCCGCGGTCTTTAAAACTCCTTTCAGAAATATAAATGCCTCTCTTCTGATGGGACAGATTTTTTTCCGGACGTCTTGTACATTCCTGGAGACTTTTACGCATTTTTGGAGACTTTGTCAGCCGAAGGAAATGGGTGATGGGACAGGATATTTTGCCCATTATTAACTGAGGATAATACGTTTTATAATATTCTCTACCTAAGTGCACTTGTTTCCCTGCGATGATTGTGCTTTTGATTGTCCTGTGCATCGCGGATGGAGTGCTCTCTCAGATACGCTACTCTGTGCCGGAGGAGGCGGACCATGGCACCTTGGTGGGGAATATCGCCGAGGACCTGGGACTGGACCTTACCAAACTGGCCTCACGCCGTTTCCAGGTGGTGCCCAGCTCTCGCACGCCGTACCTGGAGGTGAACCTGGAGAACGGCGTCCTGTTTGTTAGCGAAAAAATCGACCGGGAGCAGATCTGCAGGCAGAGCGCCAGCTGCCATCTCAACATGGAGGTGTTCTTGGAGAACCCGCTGGAGCTGTTTCGGGTCGAGATCGAGGTGGTGGACATTAACGACAACCCGCCCAGCTTCCCGGATACAGACATCACGGTGGAGATCTCGGAGAGCGCCACTCCCGGCACCCGTTTCCCCCTGGAGAGCGCGTTCGATCCGGACGTGGGCTCTAACGCTTTGCGCACTTACGATATCACCACTAACAACTACTTTTACCTGGATGTGCAGACCCAAACGGACGGAAACAAGTTCGCCGAGCTGGTCCTGGAAAAGCCGCTGGACCGGGAGCAGCAAGCAGCGCACAGGTACGTGCTGACCGCGGTGGACGGTGGTCAGCCTCCCCGGACTGGCACCGCGCTGCTGGTGGTCAAAGTGCTGGACTCTAATGATAACGTGCCGGTGTTTGACCAGCCCGTGTACACGGTGAGCCTCTCGGAGAACGCACCGGTGGGCATGCTGGTCCTACAGCTGAACGCCACTGACCTGGACGAGGGGCTGAACGGGGAGATCGTTTATTCCTTCAGTAACCACATATCCAACCGCGTAAAGGACCTGTTCAGCATCGACTCGCGCACCGGGCGCATCGAGGTGCGCGCAGAGGTGGATTTCGAGGAGAGCAGCCTCTATCAGATCTTCGTCCAGGCCAAGGATATGGGGCCGAACGCCGTGCCCGCGCACTGCAAAGTGCTCGTCAAAGTCACCGACCTGAACGACAACGCACCGGAGATTACCTTCAGCACCGTCACCGAGTCGGTGAGCGAAAACGCGGCTCCCGGTACCGTCATTGCGCTGCTGAGCGTGACGGACCGGGACGCGGAGGAGAACGGGCAGATCCACGTGGAGATCCTCGGCGACGTCCCGTTCAAATTAAAAACGTCCTTTAGGAATTATTTCACCATCCTGACCGACGGCCCGCTGAACCGGGAGCAGGCGGACTCCTACTCCGTCACCGTGGTCGCGCGGGATAAAGGGACGCCCTCGCTCGCTGCCAGTAAGTCCATCCGAGTCCGGGTGTCGGATGAGAACGACAACGCGCCCACGTTTACGCAGGCCATATATGATGTGTATGTGACAGAGAACAACGTGCCGGGGGCGTACATACACGCGGTCACGGCTCTGGACCCGGACGTCGGGCAGAACGCGCTCATCAGCTACTCCATATTAGAGTGTGACATCCAGGGCATGTCGGTCAAAACCTACGTGTCCATCAACGAGGAGACAGGCTACCTGTATGCGCTCAGGTCCTTTGATTATGAGCAGCTGAAGGATTTCACCTTCATGGTCCAGGCCGAAGACGCTGGCGCCCTGGAGCTCTCTTCCAACGCCACGGTCAAAGTCATCATAGTGGACCAGAACGACAACACCCCCGTGGTGCTGGCCCCACTGGGGAAGAACGGCACCGCCAAGGAGCCCCTGCCCCGCTCCGCCGAGCCGGGATACCTGGTGACCCGCATCGTGGCCATGGATGCGGACGACGGCGAGAACGCCCGGCTGTCATACAGCATCCAGAGGGGGAACGAGAACGGCATGTTCCGGATGGACTGGAGGACGGGTGAGCTCCGCACGGCGAGGCGGGTGTCGGTCAAGCGCGACCCCCACCAGCTGTACGACCTGCTGATCGAGGTGAGGGACCACGGCCAGCCGCCGCTTTCCTCCAGCGCCAGCGTGCTGGTGGTGCTGGTGGACAGCGTGGCCGAGGGCCGTGGCGCCGGGGACCGGGGAGGCACTGCCAAGGCCAAAGACGGGACCCTGGACCTCACGCTCATCCTCATCATCGCCCTGGGCTCCGTCTCCTTCATCTTCCTCCTGGTCATGATCGTGCTGGCCGTGCGCTGCCAGAAGGACAAAAAGCTCAACATTTACTCCTGCCTGACCAGCGAGTGTTGCCTGGGCTGCAGCGCCTGCTGCTCGCGGCAGGGCCGGGCGCGCAAGAAAAAGCTCAGCAAGTCGGATATCATGCTGGTGCAGAGCGCCGGCAGCGTCGGCGGCGCTGGCACGGCTCAAGTCCCCGTGGAGGAGTCGGGGAGCTTCGGCTCCCACCACCAAAACCAGAACTATTGCTACCAGGTATGTCTGACTCCGGAGTCCGCCAAAACCGACCTCATGTTCCTAAAGCCGTGTAGTCCGTCTAGGAGCACAGACACCGATCACAACCCGTGCGGGGCCATAGTGACAGGGTACACAGACCAGCAGCCCGACATCATATCAAACGGCAGCATTTTGTCAAACGAGGTAAGAGTCCCTCTCATACCTACAGTTTAAACCCTCAGCATGTCTGAAGCCACTCACACACAGCGGAGACCCGGTCTCATTCTGTTACACGACAGATGTGTTTTCATACCAGAGTTCAACATTTACCCTCAGCTCACTGTCTGCTCTACTAATACATGGCTGTTATTGGGAGCTAAACAACACAACATGCACTGACTTCTTTAAGATTAGACTCCCTGAGGGGGACCTGAAACATTAAGGCTGCATGTTTGATGTTAATATATAATCAAATCTGTGTATATTATATTCATGTATGGTGGCTCAGAGGCTGCTGGTTGCTGTGTGTGTGTGTGTGTGAGAGCCCCCCCCCTCCCCCAGCTTGAACTGTGTGGGTTGTCGATGGTGTGACAGTGATCATGTAACACCAGGTGGTCACACTAACAACTGGCCCTTCTCTTTCAGACCAAACACCAGCGAGCTGAACTCAGCTACCTGGTTGACAGGCCGAGACGTGTCAACAGGTAAATATGGAAAGACACTCTTGTCACATCTACCCCCCCCCCCCCCCCCCTCCCCCCTCATGTTTATTGAGCCTCTCGTGGGCCTACTGCTCCGCTCCATCCGTTGATAACTCTCGTCACTGTGATGATGATGCTGCGGAGGATGAGGATGGGGATGAAAACATCTAGAAACTGCTATAAATGTATATGGGCTTTGATTTCACGCTCTCTTTTGTCTTTCAGCTCGGCGTTCCAGGAGGCGGACATGGTGAGCTCCAAAGACAGCGGCCACGGAGACAGCGAGCAGGGAGACAGCGACCACGACGCCACCAACAGAGGCCATTCCTCCGGTAAGGAGCGGCTTCTGCTGCAGAAGTGTGCGTGAGCGGCCTCTTTCTCCGCTTGCTGGGTTTACTCGGGTCAAAGGGACAAATGGATGATCTCTGGCTTCTGTAGGACTGGAGTCAGCTGATTAGGGGGGGGGGGTCTCTCCTGCTGCGCTGCAGCACATGCGAGTCTGTATGTACGTGTACCCATTGTTGGAGAGTTTAAACATGAAGAACATTTCCCAGTGATCCCAGTACTCTGGGTAAAATAACTGACAGTTGGTAGGGTGGTGAATTAAAGCATATATTTGAAATATAATTAAAAATAATTAAAAAACATAACCATTTACCCAACATAGCTGACATTCCGTAATACTTCTTGACAATGCACTACTTATAAAAGAGAAGACACTTAGAGAGAAGTGTCCTGTCATGCTGCTCACAGGGTTTTTGGGACAAACCTTTTTTTAGTTGCAGGGTAATGGACATTAATAGACTGAGATATGTATTTCATTTCATAATTCAAAGTGAAACAAATTGTATTTTTCCAAGGTTTTTAGATTTCTAAAATATGTAACATAAAGAATGCTAACTTGAATGTTTTTTAATCACTAAATAAAGGACGTTGCATAGCTGTCACTGTAGGAACATTGTGACAAAGTCAAGCTCAATGAGATAAAGTGAGATAAAGTGTCTCCATTTGAAATATGCGTTCCCTTAATCTTTTTAAATATGAGATTTAAAAAGAGGAGAAATAGCATGACCGTCAGTGGACGTTAAATGCACTGAGGAAGTGAAAGCTCATCTGAGCTCGGTGCTGTTGTACGTCTGAGGCTTCCTGGTTTCCCTCTGGTGAAGAAGAAGAAGCTCAGCCTGGCTATTGACAGAACCCCATCCTGGTCCGTGTGAGCCCTGATGCCCCCCCCGGCGCTGCAGTTTGTAAATACGTGGTGGTGTTAATGAGGAGCCCACTCCCCATGAGCTCGGTCACTCGGTTGCTGGAGACCGCTTGACGTGCCGGGCTTCTTAATGAGGCGCTGGGCAGCGGACCAAATAGGTCGCTGCTCCGTCGTCAGAAACAAAACAGACGATTCAGTCGTTCATTCGAATAATTAACGCGTTCACTCGTGCAGCTACTCTCTCTCCCTCTCCGACCACATTCTTCCATACCCATCCTTCCTAAAGCAACCTGTCTGAGCTCCTACAGCCCCCGCTGACTCCTCGGGCCCTCTGTAGAAAGGAGTCTGTCGTGGTGTCCGGTCACATTGGGCCCCGGCTGGGTTTACACAGACCCCGGTGAGCTGAATCAGCCCCCATGTATTAGCTCTAGCCAGCTCAGAGTCAGAACCCTCGCAACCGCTTCAGCTTTGAGTCTTTATTTTCCCCACCGTGGAAGACTGTCACTCCTCCTGTGGGCCCGAGTCCTCCAGCTGCTCCATGTGGAGGGACTCGTCCTATTCTGAGTGCATCAGCATTTCATGTGCGCGCCGTCAGCTTCTGGTTCCGGTGTCGATGCCAAAGGGAGACTTTATGGACGGCTTACTTTGAGGAATATTAACCCTTTGAAGACAAAAAACATTGTTATTTC
This sequence comes from Lycodopsis pacificus, assembly GCA_028022725.1. Lineage (NCBI taxonomy): Eukaryota > Metazoa > Chordata > Actinopteri > Perciformes > Zoarcidae > Lycodopsis > Lycodopsis pacificus. Next base: position 27,674,213 of record CM051689.1, on the reverse strand, counting down.
AAATCCTCTGATCACTTCAGAGGTTTGTGCTCTGCTTCAGTCTTGTTTCAGACTCGTGGAAAGAACACATGGATCTCTTTGTCTATTTGACCTGTAGATTTCTCCTAAATTCACCTAAAGTTACCATTACATAATGCCTCATTTGCATATTTACACGTAACATTCATTTTGATCATATTCACCAATATTGTCATTTGTTAAAACATATCTTTGAAGGCTGTTTTTATCTTCTCAGACTCAGTAGCTCTTACATTCACTAAAGTCTCCACTTGTTTGTACTGAGGGTTTGTTCAGATCTCATTCAGAGCCTGATTTATGCAACATGTTATTACTAAAAACATGGAGAACATATTGTCTGTGTTTGATTTATGGAGTGATTTACATATACATATATATACTGTATATATATATATTCCCCCAGTAAACACCTTTGATTCCAATGTGTTAACACTATGACAGACCTTAATCCAATGTTCAGATTTATGTTCTGGAATCATATGCAAATGAGGCCCTTACCCGATGCACCTGTCGTGTCGGGGCTGCAGGAAGTCCACACATGAGTCCCAGCTCTCCCCACACTCACCGGTCTGTGATACTCAGAAGGCCCTGCAGTCCAAAACCAAGACCTGCACAGAGAGCCTCTTCACGGCAGACCAGAACTAAAAGATGGCACCGCAAAACTTCACCGGTTAATTACTTACAGTTATTTTTTCTACTAAGAGTTTTTAGGTATATGTTATGTTAAAATATGATTCCAGAACATAAATCTGAACATTGGATGAAGCCAGGTTTAAAATTCGTCTTTCTTTTGTATGTAAAATAATCTTTGTATCACTCTATGAATCAAAAACAGACAATATTTTCTCCATGTTTTTAGTAATAACATGTTGTATAAATCAGCCTCTGAATGATATCAGTACAAACCTTCAGAATAAAGAGAGGAATAAAAACATACAAACAGCCTTTAAAGATATCTTTTATATCAGGACATTATTGGTGAATAGGATAAAAATGAATGTCACGTTCAAATATGCAAATGAGGCATTATGTAACTGTTGGTGGATTCAGGAGAAATCTACCGGTCAAATAGACAAAGAGACAGAATCCATGTCTCCTTTCCACGAGTCTGAAACAAGACATGGAAGCAGAGCAACAATATATCTTTCCTTTAATGTCGTCGAAACACGAGCAGCCGTACAAGAAGTGTTAACGAGTGACATCAGGAACTCTCATGAGGAAGTATCTTATCAAAGATGATAAAAGAATAAAAATCTAACGACACATTTGGCACAGTTTGAGAGGCTTTGCTGCTTTGGACACATATTTTCATTCTGAGGCAGCCAGCTGCTTTATGTCCTATTTCGAGTGCGTAAGCTCTTCCTCTTCACAGCCTCACTGCGTATCTGTGTGCTGTGTCCAGGCCCGCCAGCACTTCACTGCTGACCTTCAGTACCCTTGGTGTGGCGATGGGAGACGGTTACTTTGTCGCCGAGTTATCAGCCGGGCTTAGTGCTTTGAAACAGATTATTTGCTCTGCATTGAGTCTTTGTTTGATGAGGATAATTGATAGCGTCCCACCAATGCTGACGGAGTGAACACAGGCTTGTCCGCTCTGTGTGCTAATGCGGTTTGTCAGCGGCGAGGGTCCGCTGCAGCCACGTCACTGTGTAATAGATGCTAATGTTAAGTAAACACATGTCCATGTCACTCGTCTCTCGGCTCTAAAGGGAAACAAAGTCAATCTGTTTTAGTGCTGAGGTGTTGTATTTGTCCATTTAATCAGATTCATAGGAGCAGATTGTTTTTTTTCATCTTGGGCTGTATATGTTGAATTAAAGCATGAGCATCACACACTGACAGACAGATATCCCAATGACATCAGCTGGATGAACGCATCCCCACAGAGGAGGATGCTGCTGTTCACCCGTTCTTTTTCTTACCGTGTTGGTGTTGGTACAGTGTGTTTGACAAGCAACCACTACGAGATTGTCGACGCAGCCGTTTGTGTTCTTGTTCCTGCAGCTGGCGGGGTTGTGGTGCCAACAGTTTTTTATCCTTCAAGGACGCACTTAAAGAGTCAGAAAAAAATCTGCTGTTAAGGACATATGACCGGGATGAAACACACACACACACACACACACACACACACACACATATATACTCAACACGGACTCGACAAAGATGCCGAGATTATAGTGCAGGCTTTTCAGTGTGTGCTGGAGAGTGACAGAGAGAGAGGGGGGGGGAGGATTTGCAGTAAAGGTCAAAAGCAGGAATCAAATGAACAATTACTGCACATCAGGTGTCATTACACTGTGCCGTGTGCAGGTATGTGTGGGGCTGGAGTGGTGGTGATGATGTGATGATGTCATGCCTGTTATACTTTGGTATGAGACCTACTAACTGCCTCTCCTACTGTAACATACTGTTGTCATGTATGCATAATGTGCTACTTCACAACACGTCTGTGGAAAACAGCCCACAGCGATCCTCTACATTCCTGGAGCTCGGGCCCTCTCAGACGGAACACAAAGACATATACATAAAATATCTCAAACCTCGAACAAGACCATGCACTTCATTCCAAACGGCATCATCTCGTGTTTTTGGCATTTCCTTCGTAGCGCGCTGTAAATATAGAACATTCTGGTTTTCTGATCTGAACTTTTCTTTTTTCGTACGAGTGAGCCACGTCAGATCCAGCAAACGCTGGTGGCTTCTGACAACCGTGTGAATGAGCAGAGATATAATGATGAATGACACCTGTGCGTTCATGTCAACTGAACATTTGCATAATTAACGCACCAATAACACCGTATAAGGCAACGTGTCCCGTATTGAAGTCCTGTCTTCAGAGATCCATGAAGGGAAGTTTTAACAGCGCCAGCAGCAGAGTGGAGGGACCTGCTAGAGACAAAGGACCGGGGACATGAGAGCGCAAACTCAAAGTAATGACACAAACCGTAAGTAAAACACGTAGGATGGATAACAGCAGAGTCATGTCACATGACTGCTACGACTTCTGGACCATTCAGACATCGTGAGAAAATACAAAGTACAAGAAAGTTGGAGATTGCGCCAAGTTTTCCTAAATAACTCGTATAAATCACGAAAGAGGGAATGTGTTTTAACCAGTGGCGGCTGGTCAAGAGAGGGCAATGGGGCATGGCCCCACCATGAGCCACACGAAAATAAAAAAATAAAAAATAAAAAAAATAAGAAAATTATAATAATCATAAATTATACAAATTGTCAATATTTGTGTTTTTTAACTATGGAATGTACCCAGTAATGTGTGTACAATATGATATCTGCGCAAAATATATGCTTTTCCTGCTCGTCCTCTCCGCCTGTGTGCTCGTCTGCTCGTGCTCTCTGCCTGTGTGCACGACACGTCTGAGAGCGCGCAGCGAGGGGGGCTTGATCGTTTTTGCCCAAAAGAGACGGGTCTATGAAGCCGTTTAGCCAATTGCTGATTCAAGATATAAATGAGTGACATACAATTTAGCCAATCAGCGCCTCAAATAGATTCAGCTGTGGGCAAGAACGATCAGGCCCCCCGAGCTGCGCGTTCTCGTCAGGAGAAGTCTCGACAGGAGCCCGCGCCAGCGCGAGCACTCCTCCTCCAAGACCCGTTTGAGAGGAGAACTTTGGCGGCGATTCTGCAGCCAAAGAGCTGATATCAGATCAGCCTGACCTCACAATCAGACAGCAGACTACATGCGAAGCTTCACTACTTCGTACAAGTCAGTCAATCAACTTCCTTTCTTCCTAAAAGTACGCTGATTACTTGGACATACCATACGTATCCACAGGCAGGGGCGGACTGGCCATCGGGGATACCGGGGGAATCCCCGGTAGGCCGACGGGACTATATTATATGCTTCACAGAACACGTTCAATTTACTCTAATACCGAAAGTCAATAATCAGTGAAAACTGTATCAACAGTATAAACTGACATTATACTACTCCTCGCGATCCGAGGACGCCACAGCACGGTTGGACACTACGGTGCTTTTAAAAACGTTTCTCCATAACCGCGGTCTGCGCCGTGCGGTCGTGCCGGGCGTCTGTCGGGGCGACGCCGGCGGAGGTGCGAATGGCCGCCGTAGACCGGCGAAATACATGCCGTGTATTGAGTGGGCAGCGCGCCGTGTATTGAGTGGGCCGGTCTGACAGTAACTCCCGGGCCACTTTTTCCCCCTAAATTAACAGTGAAAACTCATCATAGCTTAATTTAACATCAGTATTCATAATTACACTTCATGTTTACTTCTCCTGATCTTTACTTCCAATAACAAGGTCCATAGGACATCTCAATAAATAAACATGTTATATTATATTGTATTATATTATATAAGTGTTATTTACTGCTTTTTTCATGTTGGAATAAATGTTAAATATTTAACTGCCAAGTAATAATGCGTGTTTGATGCTAAATTTTTTTTGCATGAAATCATACTGGGATGTTTGCTGAAATTGATAGGATGGCCCTACCTAGAAAATTTTCCACCAGCCGCCACTGGTTTTAACTGAAGACAATATGAACATAGTAACTGTATTTTACTGTAAACATAATACAGTGTATTGTAATTACAGTCCTCTCACTCAGCCTCCATTGTTCACATCAAAAAGAGCAACCCTGAACTCCTGTTTATAGGCTCCAGGCTGGGATTTCTAAGTGATCTACTTGGTGATTTTCACAGGTGCATTCTGGGGGCAGGTTATTGATTATTGAGTTCGTCATTTTGTTAATTGTGCCACAAGTACTAGTTGTTGTGTCTTCCCAATTGCAAAACCAAAGAAAGAAACTTTAATGAATGACCGCAATGGAAAAACTCCGATCTGTTTTTGTAAGAATAGAAATATCATATTGTATAAATACTCCACAAGCAGTGAAATCAGTTCAGTGTCTCACTCAGGGACACTTTGACATGTAGACAGGAGACGGTAGTCGAACCGCCAACCTTGTGGTTTGAGGACGACCCGCTCTTCTCACTTATTCAGGGCCTCTTACATATATTCATACATATTTCATTACTTACATAGATTTTGACTGTCGTGTTCCTGCTTTCAGACACACTGACTTTATAGCCTGAAGAATATATGGATGTAAGATGTATGCATGCATGCATGAATATATGGATGCCAAAGAAAGTATTATGAATACGTATTTTATGCACATTATTTTTCTCTTACAGAATGTTCACCCTTATGTGCAAATATTTTCACTTGAACTATGTTCCATCTCATATATAGCACTTTTCTGTCTATATACAGTGTATATGAACTGTATGACGTCAGTGACTGTGCTGGCTAAGAAGCAGGGAGAGGTTCTGCATCATATATATTGGATGATCTATAAATAACACAACATACATGCGTAACAGAATTGTAAACATTTTAATTTTGTAGCTGGTCGGAGTGGAACTCATTTTGGTGTATCAGTTTGATTTATAGCAATTATGTCGGGCAGAAACCTTGTATGTCCAATGAAATACTTTGACACGGCGTCGTCACAGTTGGTATTGTGTCTTTCATATGGTCACATACTCGCAGGTTTCATTTGATGATTTTATTACATATTTAGAAGAGCCGCTCAGCCACTGAGGTGAACTGAAGGAGGTGGACATATGAGGTTGTGCAAATTTCCGATGGAGTTACGAGATCTAATCACAAGCTCTTTCTTAATGCTGTTCATTGGTTCAGTGTTTGAACACACAGAGGTCAAGGGTGACCAATAGCACTGATTTATGAAAGAAAAATTAAATGACTGAATATGAATTTACAAGGTTTCCACCAGTATGTAAAATATTGGCGCTCAATGTCACTACCAGCAGTATATAAAATGTAATATTATATATCATAATATATCATATAATTGTAGTACAAAGCAAAGCAAAATATCGACACACTTGAGTATTACGATATTGTGTTTTCAGTATTGCGATATTATGTTTTCAGTATTGCGATATTATGTTTTTTGTATTGCGATATTATGTTTTCAGTTTTATGATATTATGTTTTTAGGATTGCAATATTATGTTTTTAGCATTACGATATTATGTTTTTAGGATTGCAATATTATGTTTTTAGGAATGTAATATTATGTTTTTAGCATTGCAATATTATGTTTTCAGTATTGCGATATTATGTTTTTAGTATTACGATATTATGTTTTTAGGATTGCGATGTTATGTTTTCAGTATTACGATATTGTGTTTTCAGTGTTGCAATATTATGTTTTCAGTATTGCGATATTATGTTTTTAGTATTACGATATTATGTTTTTAGGATTGCAATATTATGTTTTCAGTATTGCGATATTATGTTTTTAGTATTAAGATATTGTGTTTTTAGCATTGCAATATTATGTTTTCAGTATTGCGATATTATGTTTTCAGTATTGCGATATTATGTTTTTAGTATTGCAATATGTTTTCAGTATTGCGATATTATGTTTTCAGTATTGCGATATTATGTTTTTAGTATTGCGATGTTTTTAGTATTGCGATATTATGTTTTTAGTATTGCGATATTATGTTTTCAGTATTGCAATATTGTTTTCAGTATTGCGATATCATGTTTTAAGTATTGCGATTTTATGTTTTTAGTATTGCAATATTATGTTTTTAGGAATGTAATATTATGTTTTTAGCATTGCAATATTATGTTTTCAGTATTGCGATATTATGTTTTTAGTATTACGATATTATGTTTTTAGGATTGCGATGTTATGTTTTCAGTATTACGATATTGTGTTTTCAGTGTTGCAATATTATGTTTTCAGTATTGCGATATTATGTTTTTAGTATTACGATATTATGTTTTTAGGATTGCAATATTATGTTTTCAGTATTGCGATATTATGTTTTTAGTATTAAGATATTGTGTTTTTAGCATTGCAATATTATGTTTTCAGTATTGCGATATTATGTTTTCAGTATTGCGATATTATGTTTTTAGTATTGCAATATGTTTTCAGTATTGCGATATTATGTTTTCAGTGTTGCGATATTATGTTTTTAGTATTGCGATATTATGTTTTCAGTATTGCAATATTGTTTTCAGTATTGCGATATCATGTTTTAAGTATTGCGATTTTATGTTTTTAGTATTGCAATATTATGTTTTTAGTATTACGATATTATGTTTTTAGGATTGCAATATTATGTTTTCAGTATTGCGATATTATGTTTTTAGTATTACGATATTATGTTTTTAGGATTGCAATATTATGTTTTCAGTGTTGCGATATTATGTTTTCAGTATTACGATATTATGTTTTCAGTATTGCAATATTATGTTTTCAGTATTGCAATATTATGTTTTTAGCATTGCAATATTATGTTTTCAGTATTGCGATATTATGTTTTCAGTATTGCGATATTATGTTTTTAGTATTGCGATATTGTTTTTAGTATTGCGATATTATGATTTTAGTATTGCGATGTTTTTAGTATTGCGATATTATGTTTTTAGTATTGCGATATTGTTTTCAGTATTGCAATATTGTTTTCAGTATTGCGATATCATGTTTTTAGTATTGCGATATTATGTTTTTAGTATTGCGATATTATGTTTTTAGTATTGCGATATTATGTTTTCAGTATTGCGATATTATGTTTTCAGTATTGCGATATTATGTTTTCAGTATTGCGATATTATGTTTTCAGTATTGCGATGTTATGTTTTGCGACACTGTATTGATTCTCAAAAAGATTTCAATGCAAAGATTTTTTTCAGTCTGTGGTTTATCGTTGTGTTTACCCCCCAACCGAAAGAGCAGTGATGTCATCTATCTTCAGTTATTTGACTATTTACTATTTACCATTATAGACATAACAAGAGGATGACAAGAACAGTGGGATAAAAGCCAGCAAACATACTATAGTCAGACACTTACATGTTAGTGCACCTATATGCTGAAATTCACGGTAAACGCATTTAAACGGTACAGATCGGGAGCAAGCGAAGGACTTTGAAAGTTAGCGGAAAGATTAACGTGAGACAACATCCGGTTTCTTCAGATGAACATCCGGTTTTCAGAATAAGATGCCAACAAAGTATGAATTATATTCACATTAAGTATAAAACATGCTGCCTGCATCTCGTGAACCAAATGTTATTGCACTTTTGTTCATATAGCAGTACTTTAAAATAAAAGTGCGCAATACACTACTTTTGAATTCATGATTGAACTTTGCCATAACAATGCGATTAATCGCAAAAAAATCCATGCGATTAAATATTTTAATCGTTGCCCAGCACTAATACTGTATATATATATATAGTGTATAGAATGGTAATTCCTGTATCATGAGACGTATTCTTGCCAATACACAGCCGATTTGAAAAGTACAGTAATGTAGTAGAGTGGCAGTACGAGAGCAGTAGAGCAGCAGTAGAGAGTTAATGAAAGATGAGCAGCAACTCTTCACACAGCATGCAGGAACTGCGACTATCTCCTTTTTTACGAAACAATTGAAATGATTAATTATGAAAACTGTCTGATTAAATGTGATTCAATCACATTCAGTCCCAGGAGAAGGTATGGATCAACGTTTCAGTGTGAAACCTCCCTCTGGAGCTTGAGAATGGTCCTTTACCTCTTTCAGGCCCTTGTGGTTGTGGCTTTGTGTTCTTTAAAGTGAGGGATGGGCCTCCAGGACCACCTCTGAGTCCCGCTACATGTGTAAAGTACATATTATCAATATAGCCAATGTCACGGACCTGGAGAAGATCGAGTTGAGGCTCTTATCCACCCCCCCTACGCTGCCATGATGAATTCCTCCTTAGGCCTGCGGTTCATGTTATCACCGTGGTAACAGCTCGCTGATCAGTAATTCATTTTTCAGACCTCTGCATAGCAATTACCAAATGAAGGTTATTATGGAGACTTTGCGTTTGCCCTGCGCGAGCGCCATGCCGAATGCTAAGAGGCAGTAACGAGGGCCGGAGCGCTGCGAGGAGGCCTCTGTCCCCGAGTCCTCGAGGAGGCCTCTGTCCCCGAGTCCTCGCTGGCCGCGCTGCGTGTTCTCTGGCTGAGCCATGTTGACACGCTGCTGTTACAAAGCGACGTGGAGGGCGGTGTACTGCGCTCCGCCTGGACGGAGCCTCACAATTCACGTTGAATGTTTGCTCTGAGGAGGATTGTTGGAGAGCTACGTAGTGGTAGAGATAAGGGCATCGCCCACAACTTGGATTCACATTTTAAACACAGCTCAGGCTGTGTGTGTGCGTGGGTGTGTGTGTGTGTGTGTGTGTGTGTGTGTGTGTGTGTGTGTGTGTGTGTGTGTGTGTGTGTGTGTGTGTGTGTGTGTGTGTGTGTGTGTGTGCGTGCGTGCGTGTGGGTGGGTGGGTGGTGAGGAGTTTGATTTGACTGCTGGAATGTTCTTATTCTCTTGATTCAATGGAGAATGTCTGATGTACCTGGGGAACATCTCATTTTACTAAAATGTCAAGAAAGATGTCTTAATCTGGTGACTGAAATGTGTGTGTGTGTGTAAGAGAGAGAGACAGACAGACAGAGAGAGAGAGAGAGAGAGAGAGACACAGAGAGACACAGAGAGAGAGAGAGAGAGAGACAGAGACACAGAGAGAGAGAGAGAGAGCCTAAATGCCACATTTCCCGTTCCCATTTTGAGAATCCACACAGCATCCATTTTGTAATAGAAGCGGAGCTCTGTGTCCTTTTCCACTTGTTCTTTCTGCTGCCCACACTGAGAAGCACTGATCCACCTCTCCAGCCCGACACTGATACCTGGGATCAGTCTATCTGCTGGAGTCCGATACCAGCGACTTTAACAATAAGCTGTAAAGGCTTTTTGGGGATTAATCCAATCATCTTAAAACAAATGTAAGAATTAGACATTTTTTATTTAAATTCTTGATCAATTCAGCAATTCATTTACCGAACATGAATATCAAAAACGTTTTGGAGTTGATATTTCATTATTTAATTTTGTCATTGTCTCTTAAAAATAAAGAAACATATTAGACATTAGATAATAATACTAGTCTGTTTGTCAGATGCCTGATCAGCATACAGAAATGAATCTGACACACAGATTCATTTCATATCTGTCTGTCATAGCAACACCTTCCCTCAACTGGAGAAGCAGTATTATTTTTTACCTCAAAAGAAATACATGCCGAACTATAAATGTTATCATTACAATAATACAGCGTACACAGCACCAGTGTGAAGCTTCTCTAATGCAGCAACAAACGGGTCAACAGACACTTCCACTTCTTAATGTTCACAGTGTGTGAATATTGAATTGAACCGACATCGATCAGGCTGTCGGCGTCGGCCTGATATCGGCATCGGTGCTTCCGTACCCACAATGCAGCGCTCCCCTGCATGTCCAGGTGCTCTGACACAGTTCAGGACCTGCCATGTAAGCGGCCGTATTAAAACGTAATGTGCTGCTGTGTTATTTATGGCACGGCGGTTAATATTTAATAAGAAACCCTGTCGTTTGGAGACTGGGCACTTTTCCAAGCTGTTAGTGACGGCAGGCCAAATTAATCCGCTTACGAACAAAGCAAATTCCCCCTTTGCTGACCGCTAGACACACACACACACACACACACACACACACACACACACACACACACACACACACACACACACACACACACACACTCACTCACTCCCTCTGCTTAGTGGGACGGCAGCAGACCTCGGTCTAATCGGTCTGTATTCAGAGGGATTAGTAGCAGATCGTCCTAGCTGGACAGTTCAGATTGGAGCCCCAAACAGTGACTCGGACACACACACACACACACACACACACACACACACACACACACACACACAACAAGCGGATTTAGGTTTCAAAATACATGCAAACACGGGATCTGAAAAAAAAAAACATATGGGGCAATGGAACACACTTTGGCTGAAGGCTTATACTCGGCCTGCTGTGCCGAGCGGCTCGCTCACGGTACCCACGCTGCAGCCTGGTGTCTGCTCGGCTCTCGGGTCTCATCTTCATGTCGTTTGCTTGTACGTGTATCGGTTTAGTCTGTACGTTACTGTCGGTTTATCTATGAATTGTAATTCCATTTTAATTTTGATTTTTGTAATTTTAGGCTGCCTTCAAACATCTGGCCGATGAAAACCAGCCCCTGGCTCACTTACAGTTGCACTGTTGATTGATGTGCATTAAATTCATGAATTAAATAAAATAAAAGTGATTTTCTCACGGAGAATTCCAGCTATTTAAACGCAAACAATTCCTCCACATGAAAGCGAGCACGCTGAGACTAGCTTGCAGCGGCATACCTGCAGCAATGCCTTTCATGCGGGACAATAGGGGCGAGGCTGAGGGCCCGGCCCGGGGCATGCTGGGTAATCCAATACTATTGAGTTTGTGGTTAATCTAATGGCCGGGCTTTGAAGGCTGCATTAGTACTTTGTTGTTTCCTTCTAGTCCACCACCTCTCAGAGCTATTTCGTACTTTGTACTTCAATTACTTCACAAACTAAGAATCGTGACGGGCTGAAGCACGAGTCCATTAATCCACTGACAGAAAATGTGTTGGCAACAATTTACAAGTTTATTTAATTTATGTGTAATAGACATGAATTCCAATACTGATGCATTTTAGCGCTTAAAGCTATGTTTTTCCACCCAATAATACAAACAGCATCCACACAACAAGCATAATAAAATAGTGTTCACTGCTCACACGCTCACAGGATGCACGCTGTGTTCTTTAATTACTTTATAACGGTTTATGAAATGAAAGTGAATGACTGCATTCTTCATTCTTCTTTAACCACCTTTTTGGCATCATAGAAAAAGAAAAGAAAATTGTTGTGTGGCTTTAAAGGAAAATGCTCTTGCTGCTCTGATTACCTCTCATTGTTCTTCCAGTGCTGCGTTCAGGAGTGAGCCCAGAACGCACACACGGACTCAGAGCAGGTTAAAGGGTTAATACAAACCCAACGGCACACAGGCGGGCACAGACCGATCTGAGCACAAGGAAGCAGAGTTTCAACTCAGGGACAAGAAACACAGGACCCCCCCCCGACACACACACACACACACACACACACACACACACACACACACACACACACACACACACACACACACACACACACACACACACAATAAAAAAAATCACTTCTACGGCCTGAGAGAACTCAGCGACTACAGTAGACAGAACGATACGGCCTCGACTGGGAGGAAAGCCAGGGTTACTGCTGCAGTTGATTAGATTAGACCGCACGCACGCACACACACGCACACACACACACACACACACACACACGCGCACACACGCACACACACACACACACACAGGGAGGGCACAGGAGACAGGAGGGCAGTATCCTTACGTAGAAAGTACGTAACGCTTCTCGATACAGAAGTCTGAGCACATGTTGCCTCTTCAACGGCTCTCAACATGACGGCTAGCGGCGCTTTAGGTGGGCGACTGTGACAACAGTCTGTAACGTTAAAGCCAATCAAAGTCAGATGACGCAGGATGCACTGTTACGTTACCATGACAGACCATAGCAGCGGATCATACAACTCACAGATCGGATCAGCACAAACGAAAGGGGAGCGAACCCAGAGATCCCTGGTCACGTTGTTTTGCCAGCGATACTCGATGTCGATCGTTGATCCATGTTGGCGGATGCAGATCCTCTTGTTGTTACAGCTGCTCTACAATGCTCTGCTTTCTTCTGCCACCATCCCAAAAATGATTTCAATGCTCTGAAGTCAGTAAACCATCAAATATTATAAATGTTATCCTTTTACTTTGTTATAGTCATTTATATTGTATCCTTTCAAATGATTAGGAAATAAAAGATTGTATTTTCCTTGATTCAAACAGATCATGTCACCAGTGGCTTTAATGATGTGTTATACTCTGCTTTAGTATTGTAAACACCTCGAAGGTGTTTTTTAGTATCCGATGCCGATGACTGTGTTGACGGCTCAGCCCTCTCGTGATCAGGACTCTAACTGTGTTCCTGTTGTTCCTGTGTTGGATGTAAATCCTGGGAGAGGATCGCTCTCTGCTCTCCCCGAGGTTTCATCTGAGCCGAGGGTCTTTGATCCTAGCGATGGTGAAAGGGAATATGACATGAGGAATATGCATAAATACATATTGTGAGAGAGGAGCAGAAGTACGTCGGGTGGTGTTGCGTGCGTTTGTGTGCATGTGTGCGTGCATGGGCCTCATGGTTCCCGTTTGTCTTGCTTGTTCAAGAAACGCTCAAGACCTAAACCCCCCCCCCCTCCGCCTACAGGCGCCGATCTCTTCTCTAACTGCACGGAGGAGTGCAAGGCGCTGGGCCACTCCGACCGCTGCTGGATGCCCAGCTTCGTGGCCTCCGATGGGCGCCAGGGCCCGGACTACCGCAGCAACCTCCACGTGCCCGGCATGGACTCGGTCCCGGACACAGAGGTATTTGAAACCCACGAGCAAACGGCCGATAGGTCATTCTCCACCTTTGGCAAAGAGACGCCTGTCAGTCACCAACATCTCCACCTCCACCAAAACCACCAGCACCACCATCACCTCAGCCACCAGCAGGGCTCCCTAGAGAGGGAAGAGCTGGATGCATTTCCACCCATTGCCCGAGCACCTTATAACCCGGCTTATTTAAGTGAGTATTGTGTTTTGCTGCGGCCTCAGCGCCCGTCCTGCTTCTCTGAACCGCTGATCGAGTTAGGGGGAAAAAGAAAAGCGATTTCAAATTAAGTTCCCCCCCACCCGGACTGGCTGGCGGAAGGAAGTGAGAAAATTAATTTCAGGTCTGACCCCTGTTCTCCGAGCCCTCCTGTCAGACTGTTTAACTAACTCTTCCCTCTATCGCAGGCATCTCCATTATCTCCCACTGTGATGATCTTATCTTCCCTCACCTACCGTTTCCATTCATTCTCACACACACACACACACACACACACACACACACACACACACACACACACACACACACACACACACACATTTACAAACCTCCAGCACCGATTGGCCTGTGGGCCTTTCCAAATGAAACACGCCAAAAGCAATTATGATCTATAAGGTGTCTTTGATGTGGTTGGAGATGTGAGCATTAAGGAAGCTCTGTCTCGTTAGGGAGAAAAAGAAGGTCTGCTGTATATAAGACCCCCAAAATGAAACGTGGATGTTTTCAATCAGCGAAGAAGAGCTTAACGTCTCCTCTCGTTCGGCAGACGTCTTTGTGTCGGAGCCGCGGATCAAAAGCCACTTTTAGATATTCAAGAAGGAAAAAAACAACATTCCTTTCCCAAGAAATTACTGTTTCTAAACTCTCATTCAAAGGCCACAAAGAGATACATCCTCAATCACTGCAATTTAGAGATAATGCTTAATTATAATTTTGTCAAGCAGCGCCTGAAGAGGCCTCTCTCTCTCTCTCATCCTCCGACACAGCGAGCTGGAATTATCAAACTGTCAGAGCTCCGCTGCTTCCATAGCGCCACCATTTCAAACCACAGCGTGATGTTAGGAAACAGCAGGGAAAATACTTTTTTCCCCCGTTTAATTAATGTTTTATTCATTTGCTATGCTTATTTCATTTTTGTTGAAGAAGACTGGAGTGACTACGATGAGGAATTACAGCTAGAATGTACTTCAGCAGTGTAGACCACGTGTAGAATAAAGACCAAGCAATTCAGACATCATGTCGATATCCAAAGGATGTAAGAACACAGATCCAACGATCAGGATCCTCATCTGTCAACGAGTCCTTCACACACCAGGGACAATTCTTTATTGCTATTAATTCACATGTCAATTTATTAGAACTGTTGAATATATACATGTATTACAGAACAGCTATATATATATATATATAGTATATATATATATACTATATATATATATATGTATATATATATATATACTATTACAGAACAGCTATATATATATATAGTATATATATATACTATATATATATATATATATGTATATATATATACTATTACAGAACAGCTATATATATATATAGTATATATATACTATATATATATGTATATATATATATATATATATATAGCTGTTCTGTAATACATGTATATATTCAACAGTTCTAATAAATTGACATATATATATAGTATATATATATATGTGTATATATATATATAAATATATATATATATACATATATTTATATATATATATAATATATATATATATGTATATATACATATATATATATATATATATGTATATATACATACATATATATATATAGTATCTATATATGTGTGTATATATATATATATATATATGCAACTGTCGTTTTCACACAGAACACAAATATCAACTGTCGAAAAATACTGTAAACAACTGTAAAAACAAATACAACAGAAGCGATAAAAAGCTTTATGCAGCAATGACAAAAACTGGAATGTAAAAATAATAGAACATGCATATTTGACAATAAAAGGATATTTTTTAATATAAAAGAAAAGAACAGTGAACACTGCCAACAGCTTCCCACAGCGGAGAGCAGCAGCTCAAATACAGCATATAAGAAATACATGATGTAAACCAAACATCGAGCAACAACCAAGAAGTTTGAAAAGGATGATGATGTCTGTGCTGGTCAGCCGGTGGTCTCTGTGGCCGCTCTGGTTCTGCTCGTTTCCATGGACGTGCTTGTTATGCGCTGATGATGCTGCACTCCAAGGTGAAGGGCTCCCGATACAGCGCTGCCTTTCCCACCAACGCCGCCGCTCACTCCTCTCTCAAAGTGGATCACTGTGGCCCTTATGCTAATGAGCATGGGGGTGTAGCTGGTGGAGTGGGGGGGGGGGATAATAGCAAAGAGGGAACAACAGTCAGAGAGAAGGCTGGGAGGGGAGGGGAGGGAGGAAGGGATGGAATGATCATGCCAAGAGGCTAAAGCTCCCTAATCTGATCAAGTCAGCCAGTGATACACAGAGACTCTTTTGTCCTGGAGGTGCAGGCCTGGGTCGGGTCAGGGAGGGGGGGGGGGGTGATAGCCTTCATGGAACTCAGACAACATGGAGGTGGGGCATGACTGAGAGGCTAGACTGAGCATTCCTCTTTTTTTGTTGCCCCCCCCCTTCCAATGTCACTATTCCCATAACGCCCCTCCCCTTCACATCCATAGTCACACACACATTATCCATGAGCCATTTCACAGCCTGAATGTGTGAATGAGGCCGTTTAAAGGCCGCTGCTGTCCTCTCAGACTAACATGAACCTCTGCTTACGCTCATTTCAACAAACAGAAAAACACAGCAGCAAATTCACTTCCAGCATGTTTTTCCAGAATGTTACTGCAAATGTTCCGCTCACACAGCTAACCACCCCGTGTGTCTCTCTCTGCTTCTTGCAGCGAGGAAAAGGGTTTGCTAGCTCCTTCCGCGTGGACGTACCGGAGACGGCGTGACTTTGCACAATCACTCCCCCGACGACCAAGGCTATATATATATATAAATATATATCAAAAAGAGCATCATGTTTTTCAACCCATTTGCCCTCCCGCCCTCATCCCTCCTCACCCGGCAAGAATATATAAAAACACACACACTACACTACACACAGAAGGAGGAAGAAACCCCCTCAATGGAATTTCTTTGGAGCTTTGGAGGGCGCCCTACTCTCGGGATCAGGAGACAGTCCGACCAAGTGTGTGTTGTGGGAGGGGGGGGGGGGGAGGGGGGGGGGTGATGGATGGGTGCAGGCAGGTAGACGGATAAGCCTTACCGGGAGGACCCCATTGTCTCAGCGGGACTGAGAAACTGACGGAGGAGGAGGAGGAGGGACAGCGGTGACGGAAGGGATCAAAGCGGACACTGATCTCTCCGACCCTTTTCCAGTCTGCGAGTGCCTGTTTACAGTACTGATGTATCTTTAAAGGAGCAAGAAAACCCAGATGAAGACTACATACGTGTACTGAGAGACAAATCGAAACCAGAGCCACCCAGACACCCCCGCCACTGAGCCCTTTAGGCGTTTGTACTCGCAGAGAGACGCCAGAATTGTACAGGAGAATCTTTGTGCATTTCAAAATGCAATACCACTGTTTTAGACTTTTCTATTCTGTTCGTGCGGTCAGGTGTCTCTATTCCGATCTACTTGGAAATTTGTAAGAAAAGATTGTGGGCAGGATATGTTTGATTTGATGACTTCTTTTCACTTCCTTTCTTCCTTTTGCTTTGGGTTGGGTTTGTTCCTCACAACCTTTGACCTGCACTCTGATTCTGAGACGTGGAGTAGTTTTCTATCATGTGTGAGAAGTGTTTACTGTACTCTTTTAAAGTTTCGAGCTGAATATAAAACTCTATATATATAAATCTATCTATATCTACTTGTTCAGAAGGCGTGCTAATCGTTTGCTGGGTTCCACATTCTGATTCAGAGGTTTTGTTGAAGTGCCTCTGAAGGAGGAGCCACACAAAGAGACAGAACAGCCTTAGCAGATGTTAAACTCAAGTTCTCATTGTTCGACATTATGTCACCATTTCTTTTCCACTTTTGGATATCGATAAAGACCATGTCTATAAATAAAAAAAGGAAATAATAATTTAGATTGAAATCCATGGTAATTCTGTGTCATTGTAACCAACTTTAAGGGTCCATTTATAAAGAAACAACTCAAACATGGCTAAATGCAAGCGGTGTTGTACACAATGCAGTGGAATGGAGTATACACACATTTCTTTCTCACACATTACGAACACAAACACACCAAAATGCCAACAATAAACTGAAGAGAAGTGGTAAAACGGTGGGGTCTGGTGTGCTTTTGTTGAGACGCATGTCTCCAGAGAGAGGACGGCTGCGGTCAAAAGGACGGCGCCTAACTGCGTGAAATGATCTGGAGGAATCGAAGTGTCAGGCGTGGTGAGAGCTGGTGGAATCCTCTAAAGGAGAAGGAAAGGTGCTTCCACGCTTCCTGCCTTGTGTCCTTTAGCAGAGGAGACACTGACCCGTCCTTTGTGAAAGGACAGGAGATAAGGACACTGGAGGTCTGACTCTGTTTCAGATGGAATGAGTCAGGAAGGAGTTTGTTGTTTTCTCATTGTTATAAATAAAGTTGATTCAAAAACGTCCACCTTTGCACAGTGTCAGTACAGTCAGACTCTTTGAGCTCTGCTGTCTTTTCCCGTGAACTCTCCTTTCCATCTTTTCTTTTGAGTCATTTGATTATTTGCAGATTTGTCGGGGAGGTTGAAGCATAATCACGAAGGCCGATCCGGCATTGTGACCTCATTGTGTGATCCTATTGAGGGAACCGGTTTAAGAAGCAAATAAAGCAACTGATTACCAATAGACTCACAGAGGCAGCCTCGGGCCCAGGCAGGACAATGACCAACATGATGCACATACTACAAAGTATCTTGTGTCGTCAGCAGTTTTCATTTATTTCAATACAATATTCAGTTTTTAAAAATATGATTAAGACTCCATTGTGAGGACTGTGCAGCAGTGAAAATGAAGTATTTATGTAAGAATCCAAACTCTACAGCCAAGCATTAAATAAACAGAATGCATTAACGCAGACTGGTGGTGGTGAGGGATGTATGCAGACATGGTAAGGAAAAGTTCTCATTCCCATGTTTATAAAAAGCATGAACGCGTAAGCAGCGTGTTAATACTGTGGCGGCTGAAGGGCAGCACATTTATACGTGAAATGATTTTTCCATTAATGTGATGAAGAGGAAGTTGTCAGGTATTTTAATTTGTTGGATCAGCCCAGCACAGACATGTTTCCACTTCACCACCTCGTCTCTATAATGTACTGTCCGTCCTGGTCACATCAGCCGGTGTGACCTTTAGATGTAGTGTTGAGTTTGAAAACTCTTCAGCATCTCAGCAGAAGCGCTTCGATGTATCTTCTTTAGCCGGTAACTCCTGCTGTTTTCTCATTTGATTAGTTTAGCCCAATATCACAATTAACACATTCTGCTCGGAGGGCTTTCCAATCTGCACAGCACCCGACTTCCTCTGTTCAACTCCCCATACAGTCATGTGGAGAAAGCTTTTATGCTGCATTCAGTGACTCTGAACTCTTGATACCAGAGGAATGTGTGCAGTTTGGTGGCTGTGAGTCACTCTATGTGCATGACTACAGAGTGTTAGGGCCAGGCATAAGAGGCAAACGTGTACTTTACTTTGAAAATGATTTCTTCTACTTTATTCTTGACATTTTGATTTAACAAAGTCCTCCTTCCATTTCTTCCCTTATGCCCCGATCCTCATTTACAGATGATATTGTGCTGTTCTGCAGCATTTACCAGAGAGACAAACACGTGGCAGACTTTTATTACAGGCCCAGACTTGTCGAGACATTTTTAAAATTGATATTATATTTGTATCCTTCCTGTCAAGCAGCAGGTCAGGAGCTTCCCGTACGAGGTCTCCAGTAATACACTCCATTCTCTCCATCAGCGCCACCAGAGTGTATTGATTGTGCCGAGTGATTAAAACCTCCCGGCGCGCTAATCTGCCCATGAAATGAACACTTGTGATTACTATCCCCTAAAAACATGT
Organism: Lycodopsis pacificus; assembly: GCA_028022725.1. NCBI lineage: Eukaryota > Metazoa > Chordata > Actinopteri > Perciformes > Zoarcidae > Lycodopsis > Lycodopsis pacificus. The sequence continues at coordinate 27,654,687 of CM051689.1, read as the reverse complement.
GATAATAGGCAAACGTGACCTCAATATGTTCAGTATGTGATTTACCAATAAAGAAAAAAAGAACCGACACACATTCTGTAATCTGTAATCATTCCTCTTTACAACAGCCATGTCCATTTAGGAACTCCTGTTGTGTCTCTTCGTCCGTCTGACGGCCGTGCTGCGGCTGTAATCCGAGGTAGATTATGGTATTTACACATGCTGATGAACCAATAATGCCGTGGAGTTCAGATACACATGCTAAACCATCTGTAGTCCTGCGTAATCTCACAGGACACGCTGGATATTCACTGATTTGTTCACCTGATGCCAACAAAAGCCCACTATCTCACTATTGTTGGTGCACACCGTTACAAGCAGGGAGGGCGGAGACGTCTCAGTCTTTCTCTGTTTGTCTTCAGAATGTCATTGTGATGTAAAATGCAGGATGACAAACAGGGAGGAGCGGCGGTGTGGTCCTTTTGTTGCTGCGTAATGAGGGCAGACCTATCGGAGCAGCGCCGCTTAGATTGAGGACAAAAAGTGGAGCGGAGAGCGAAGTGCAGAATAATCATATCTGGTTTCTTGTTAAATGGAAGCTATTACGTTTGACCTCCACTCGACGCTAATCTCTGTCACGAAACGAAAAGTTTTCATTCCCATGTGCGTGTATGCACACCAGGCTCCGAGAGAAAAAAACCAACAGAGTAGAATGAAAGATGATTTAAGAACAAAGAAAAGGGAGGATTTGAAGAGAGACGGACGGTGAAACGGAGAGCGCGGCGTCTTTTGTTCTACTGGCGGTGAGCCGGGGGAGCCGGGGGAGGGGCTGACCGTGATCGTGAGTTTCAAAGTCACTCACTTCACAAAGGCAAAGTGGATTATAGGAGTCAGAGTTCTCCTCTTTTACAGATGCACACTAGAAGAGTCAGCTGCTGGTGTGGACGCTCTGCGTGGAGGTTGGTGATGGACTCCTCCGATGAGGAGGGATCGGGATTCGAACAGATCTCAGAAAGACAGGACAGGAAACTGTTCTGCTGTCATTCGGGTTTCCTGAAGTCCCTGAAATGAAACGTTCTCCATCACCTTCTCACTCTGAGCGATGGGGTGAAAGTTGGAACACTTTTGATTCCGGTGATACATTTTCTGATCTCAATAGTTTTCTCTGCAGGAGGCATTATGTTTTCAGGTTGTCCGTCTGTCTGTACTAACTCTGTACGCCTTGGGCAAACTTCTTCAGATTTTCACAGATGAAAACACAACACGAGCTTAGAAAGACTGTCTTTATATAATATTCATAATGTTTATTGGTATCTAGTGGAAGGATGATGACCTATATTTATTTACTTATTTTTTTGTTTTGTTTGGTTTTGTTTGGTTTGTTCTTGTTTTTTGTGTGTCAGGGATTGGTTGTTTGTGTGATTGGCAGGTATGTTACGTACTGTTCTGTTTGTGAGTGGCATGTCATACTCCTGTGTAAACTGAAAATAAAAAGATTGAAAGAAAGACTGTCTTGGAAAAACCGCCCCCCCTGTTCTAAACAGTTTAGACCAGACTTAAGCAGAATTTAGTTTTCTCTCACTTGCCTCTCAGGGCTTCCGTAGTTTGCTGCTTATTAAACATGGAGCAATCCAACATTTTGATGACCAGCAGCCCTTTAATGGACCTTTTTGTTTTTGGTTCAAAATAATCCGGAGCAGCTTCTGTTATCCTTTTCAGCAGTAAAATCTGGCCTATAAAAGATTCAAATACCAGAAAAATTGAAGAGTCAGACATGTGATATTCTCCCAGACCTCTCCTCACATGCTGCCCCCCCCTCCTGGGCTCTTATCACTTGGGTCTGGGTTTACTTTGCTCCTCAGTGTGTGCGTGTGTGTGTGTGTGTTTGTGTCATTGGAAATTATAAACCGATGAGCCTAAAATAAGAGCAGGATGTTATCAGAGATGTTACATGGTGGAGCCAGAGTGAAAAATGGGTTCTAATTCCCTCATTTTTCTTTTTCATCGTCGTCAATGTCTTGCAGATTGGTAATGATCCTTTCACAGTCGTGTCATTATCTAAAAAAAACATGTGTACAGCTGGCAGTTAAGTTCTGTTATTTCTGGCGTAGAACTAATAGCTGCTATCGAGTCCATCTCAGATAGATAGACGGTGTGACACGGCTTCATTGTTGGCTTTCTGTCATTCGGACATACAGTAGGTGGCCTTTACGGTAATATTCTCTTTGGACGTGACAGAAAGAACCATGATGCTGGAGTGACATCGCTCACCTGGTGCAGCAAAGAGAGAGACGAAGGAATGTTCTGACAGAGAGGAGGAACACTTCTCTCTCTTCGGCTGCTGATGGATTTAAAACGTATTTGCTGTTGAAACCTCAATCAATGACCACCAATGATACATGTTCCCTTTAAATATATACATCATTCCACAGCTGCCATCTGAACATCTAAGTTACAAAAGAGGGGCTGTGAAACTGCCATAGCGCTCTCTCTCTCTCTCTCTCTCTCTCACACACACACACGCACACACACACACACACACACACACACACACACACACACACACACACACACACACACACACACACACACACACACACACACAGCAATCAGTACTGATGACCAGAGTAGTTGTAGCCCACGGTACTGATAATATCTGTGGATCATTCCCACCCCTCCTCCCAACTCCCCAGCTTAAAAAGAAAACACACACACACACACACACACTCTCCCCGCTGACCCCGAGTGTTCCCTGCTGCCCCGACATGCCGGTCTGCACTGGCTCCAGCCCACATGCCCTCAGGGGGGAGAGCGTGGGAGAGCGGTGGGTCTGGGGAGCAGAGCCACCCACATGGAGGCTGCTTAGTGTCACCGACTGCACACACACATCAGTGATAAGGACGACTTGATGTTGTAGTTTGGTTTTAATTGAGTTTGTTGGCTCTGGGCTGCAGTGGGTTAGGGTTTGTTTCATTCACAGAAGCGTTTTAAGGGTGAATAGTCACACATGATCACACTGAGCTTCTGCAAGACAAATCAATAACCAAAAATAGTTTCGATTTTACTGTCTTTAACTGTAAGTAAGAAGTAAAATGTATTTATAAAGCGCTTTTCACAGACATTAGTCAGAAAGTGTTTAACAGGAGCAGGATTAGAAACATAAAAAACACAACGTGACCATAAAAGGGCCAATAATTTGTATTAGGAATGTAAATTAAAACAGAAAGTATAATAGTAAAACATGGTTTGAAAGCAGGCCTAGGACAGGAGTTGTTACCCAAACGCCAGTCTGAACAGGTGTGTCTTGAGCTGATTTTTAAAACTGTTAAAAAACACAGAGTGGTGATCAGAAAGAGCCAGCTCAATGACAAAGATGTACTAATGTTAAGACCATATGATATAATTAAATCCAGGGTGTGTCCATGTCTGTGAGTCGCTGTGTTAACATGCTGTTTAAAGGCTCATGCAGACGGTTCACCTCAGTTCAGCGTCTTCCAGTAAAATATGCTTGAAAAGGTCCACAGACCCTCAAAGCCTCGTTCCATTTCCATAAAATGTTCTTTTTTAAAATTGTTTGCATTTGTGTATGACGTTAAACTTGTCCCGTGTGATTCCAGTGTTCCATTTCATACCTGCCTCTCAACAAGACATCGGACCAACCTAGAAGCTTCCCTTCACACGCATGGCCAACATTTGGAGTTTGCGACCTGTGTCTCCCTGAATGACCCTCTTCTGCGTAGATCCACAGGGATCTTTGCTGAAGTACAATTTCAGCGTCTCTCAAACTAAGACAATCAATGTTGATGATCTTAAGCTCGATGACAAGGCCTTCCTGAGACGATCCAATTTGGATTTGAAAGGGGTTATTCAGCTTCAAAAGGATCATTTAATTTTCAGCATTTGGCTGAAAATTTGTTTGGATATGCTACATTAGACACTGGTCAGCATTATGTTTGTCTTTATTTTAATGGGTTCACAAATAGATTCCGGATAACTGCCAAGAATTCTTATTTTTTGGTATATGAGGTCTGTCTCATACCAAATTAAACCATCCCAGTTGTCAGGAAAGACATTTTGTGAACATTTCTGTAAATCACAGATGCGGTCGGAGCAAATTACGTAGTAGAATGAGCAAGTGATGTAGTATATTGAGTGACCATTAGGGGTGTCACGGATCACAAACCTCACGGTTCGGTTCGGATCACGGTTCAGGAGTCACGGTTCGGATCATTTTTCGGATCAACAAAGAAAAGGGGAGGAGACAAATATAACTTTGCTTTCCATTTATTAATTAAAGAACCTCAAGAACACTTGAAGCAAAGAACGTTGGGCTATAGTCTTACATGAAAACAAAAATATTGAAGATGTCCAATTTGAAACAAAATGAAATAAATAAATAAAAATAAAACATTCAAGAATACTCAATTCTGATATCCTCGTCCTTTCATCAATACTGAAAGAAAGAAACAGCCAGTGAGCTAGCTTCCACTGTTTACACTGAACTGAACTGCTCGGCAACAACTTGGGTCTGTGTTTACTTCCTGTCAGGTTATGCCATTCAAATACACAATAATGTTTACATTACTGTGACATTATTTTCAAAAAGATGAGAATATCTCCATTGTCTGGGGAGAGGGTCGACCTTTCTGTGGTGACTGGAATATTATTGGGCCTGTCTAGCTTCACTCTGATACTTCTGTCAGCACCTGAACCAGGTGTGTGTGTTTGTGACTCTCACAGAGGGGGCGTGTCTACAGCGCCGGACTAATGCTGCTCACACACCGGGCGCGTTTTTTGATTGACGCGCGTCGAGATTACATACAAAGTCTATGCACAGACGCGATGAGACTGGCGCGCCGTGATTTTTAGTCTCATCGCGTCTGTGCATAGACTTTGTATGTAATCTCGACGCGCGTCAATCAAAAAACGCGCCCGGTGTGTGAGCAGCATTACAATCAGTCCGCCGTGGCTCAAGCAGTCTCTGCAGTCTTTTCCTTCTCATAGAGGTCTGGAACAGCTTCACACTGAAGTGGATGCGTGAGTGGATTTCGTAGCGTGGCTCAAGCATTTTAACCAGATTTAGAAATCCTTTGTTTTCTACACCGGAGTGTCCCCGTCGCTGACAGTCGGGATGGTGGCTCTTCATGTGTGGACATGCCGATGCTTTGCCGTTGTCGTGTGTCTTTCTCTTTAAATAACGCCTACATACCGTAACGCTTTGTCCACCACCCTCATCCGTCATTATACGTTACACGGAAGACAAAATGTCCCCAAACTTGCGACTTAAATGACGCCGCGGCTTCTCATGTTCCTCCGCTCGCCATGACTTCACCGTTAAATGCTTCTAAGCTGCTCCGTTCACGTGAACACACTGCTGCTTCATATCTGTTCACTGACACTCTGCATTGATATTCGGGGACTTGTTACTTGAAAAGGAATAGCAGCAGTAGAACTTTATTACACACTATGAAAAAAAAAAAATACTCGATTGATCCGCGGATCACAATTGTGAATTGTGAGCCGAACCGTGAGGGCTGATCCGAACGGATCACGGATCGATCCGTGATCCGTGACACCACTAGTGACCATTGTTGAAAGCTATGTGGTGTGATAACGAGTAACAAGAAAGACAGTCCACAAAGGCGGGTGGAAATGGTGGGGATGCTTCAAACAGACACCGAGACACCGCTGCTCATGACCCGGACCACGGTCCTCCTCTTTGTGACCCATTTCTTACATAAATGAGTCTGCTAAGGGCGGTTGTTGTTTATCTCATGGTAGTTACTTTGTTGTTTTCCGTCACGTTGTTTTCCGTCACGTTGTTTTATGTCATGTTGTTTCACGTCATGTTGTTTTACGATGTATTTTGCATAACGTTGTTCTACGTAACGTAGTTCTACGTAACGTTGTTCTACGCAACGTAGTTCTACGTAATGTAGTTCTACGTAACGTTGTTCTACGTAACGTTGTTCTACGTAACGTTGTTCGACGTAACGTTGTTCGACGTAACGTTGTTCGACGTAGCGTTGTTCTACGTAACATTGTTCTACGTGACGTTATTCTACGTAACATTGTTCTACTTGATGTTATTCTACGTAACATTGTTCTACGTGACGTTATTCTACGTAACATTGTTCTACGTGACGTTATTCTACGTAACATTGTTCTACATTACGTTATTCTACGTAACGTTCTACTTGATGTTTTTCTACGTGATGTCTTTCCACATAACGTTGCTGGAGTTGAGAGAACTGTATTGTTTCACAAGCAGTTGGTTGACAAGCTAATATATAAACCTATAAAAAATTAAATCATTGTCAAATAGCAGATGGTGGGCTCCAAGATTGGATTTCAGCGAATGTGTTTATCCTCTTTTACTCTCCACACAGACTGTTGCCCTTCATTCAACCAAAGCCTGATCGGACTTGATTAATCCATACTCCACTGATTCTGCATGTGAATGCATATCAATGCAGAAACTGTTGGAGATGAGGTTTTTCCAAACATTAACCAGTTCTGTTGCCTATCGCTCACCAATAGTTTCACAACGTTAACTACGTGGCATTTTGTATGACGTACACTGTGGTTTACAGAAGCGTACATAGCCAACAATTTCTTCTGCCGATTCTGACCCGACTGCTCAGGTTCCCTGCTCAACAGTGTTTACACAGTGTGCAGCTGGACTGCAGAGAGTCCTGCGGGTCTGCGCCCCCTCCCTTATGAATCCCTTACAAATATACAAAGAAGAAGAAAAAAACTATACAGAGCACATTTCAATTGTATTTGAACTCATGTAAAGGTTAAATGACAAGCCATACGGTTGTAGTTCTTATTTAACTGTGTGTCTAACATCCCTACTGCACAGTTGGCATGAAAGGATATTGACCACATGACTGCATTGTTTTTCGGTGGGGGTGTTCCTGCTTTGCTCCACAGGGTGAGGGAGAAGAATGGATGAAAACACATTTCTTTACATATTGATCTGAAATGAATCTCCTCGACAAGGTGAAGTTGACTCAATGACAGTTTCTGAGAATTTATTCAACTAAATTCATCTTAAGTATGAAAAAAAAAATTTATTCAAGCTCTTTATTCCATTTTACAGTTTTTTGCAAGCAAAATTGTAAGTTTTTTTGTCAAAATATACAATTTACATTAATCTGATGGTATTCAATTCAGACCTGACATGTTACAGAAATGTTGCGTCTGACCATCTTGACTTTTACTGAAAAATGACCAGAGTGCTCATTCAAACATGTGGCCAACATGTAAAATGTTGGTCATGTGTGTGTCTGAAAGTGTGTCAAAGCAAACTGTTTGCTGTTTGCATTCAGCAGAGGCTTTTTTAAAGCACACTGTTGCAATGCAAAACAGTTTAAGAAAGATCTTAGCAACCATTCACAGCTCAGCAAGGTGTCCCTCGACTCAGGAGACGCTGTCCTCTCCGATTAGAACTCCATCTCATCCCATCTCTCTGTCTCCAGTCTGGCTTCCATCAGCCGTCAGTCCCTCCCTGTTCAGTCTCTGATAATGAAAGGCAAGGGAAATGCGTTGATACAGCACATTTCATACCCGAAGGCAACCTAGTTCTTTATAGATTACACAAGAAACAGATGATGAAAACAATAAAAGCAAACAAACTAAATCACAAGGAATAAATACAATAAAAGCACATATATTGAAAAATAGCTATAAAAAAGAACATTATTTAAAAGCAATGGTGAACAAAGTAAGCTAAGTCTCAGTTCTTCTGGCAATTTCTTCCACATTTGAGAAGCATGAACACTTGTTGAGCTTTAACTCGGGGAGCAGCCAGTGATCAGAGCCAGCCCACCTGAGAGGTCTGCGAGGTTCATACTGGGACAGGAGTTCTGATACATATCCAGGACCTCAACCTTTGAGTGATTTATGGACAAGCAGAAGGATTTTGAAGTTGATTCTATGAGGAATGTAGGGATCTGAGAACTGGAGATATATGCTGAGCCTTTTTGAACCCTGGCAGCATTATTGTGGATCAGCTGAAGCTGTCTGATTGCTGTCTTAGACAGACCTGTGAACAGTCCAGCCTGCTGGAGATGAAAGCATGAACAAGTCTTTCTGGATCACGTTTTGACATCAAGTCTCTGATCCTTATGTATGTTAAGGCGGTACAACGCTGATTCTGTCATTGACTGAATGTTACGTGTGACATTTAGATCTAACTGTAATATAACACGGAGGTTTCAAGCTTGATTTGTACTCTTCAAGGACAGACTCCCTCTTCTTTGGCCCCAAAAACATTAGGCCTCATTCACTATGTCTGTAGAATTGTTCTTCTTTTGTGCACAGACATAAAATTACCACCGGATTCATGACATGTGGCACCAGCCAATTTAGTTTTACCCACCGCTTGTATGTTAGTGAATGAGAATCCTTCATAAATGTATATGCTGGATGAACTATGACTGCCAGGCCCCCATTTCTCTGTCAGGAAATACGTTTGCAGAGAAGTTTATCACTGAGAAAGAGGTGTTTCCAAGAAAGAGACAAACAAACAAAAAAACACAACTAAAGAAATTGAGAAAATAGTGTCGGAGGTGAAAGGCATAAAAAGCGGACTTTTCTGAATTGTTTCCACGGAAGTAAAAATGATATGTCAGAAATGTCCTCGTGTCCCCTGAGATATGGGTTGTGGTTCAGGAAAATAAGAAAGAAAAAAAAGAATAAAAGACCATAAGAAGAATTAGGAAACAGGTAGGGAGGAGGAGCACCACCTGATCTTTCAGGTCGAGATGAGACGAGTAACAGTTATTGTTCAAATATCCATAAGAGTGAGATATGAGGGTGAAAGAGAAGACCTCCAGCAAGGACTTTCACCCAGAGGCCATTTATTTCATTATTGTATTGGGGCTGTACCGAATAGTAGAAGCTTCATTCATAACCTTGACATTTGAATTCTAAATCAACATTTGAATGCAGCACAGCTTTTTGTATGCATACCTATTCTTATTGCCAGTTCTGTACTTCTGCACAATTACAGATTAAGATCAGAATACACGAATATTATTAGTAATGGGAGAAATACGTGGGGGGGGGGGGGTTCTGGGGCCCATATTTCTTCTTTTTTTTAGTGTGATAATAGTAAAATAAGACGACAGATATTCAATGCTTCATTCAAACACATGGAAGCTTTGAAATATATATTATATTTTAATTATGACAATACTTGACGAGGATGAATAGATATTTAATAGCCGATGCAAGTAAACTAACGGTTTGAAATGTTGTCTATTGAAGCCTTTATTAATGAATCCGGCTTTAATATGAGAGGCATTTATTTAAAAGGTGTGTGTTTACAATACCATAGCCGCCCGGGCCGTTATCATTTGTGTGTGTGTGTGCATGGTCTGGGGCAGTTGTTGGGATCTGACCATGTGCTTTGAAACAAAGGAATCTGGGCACTGCCGATTCCTCAGGCAAGGCAAGCCCCCCCCCCCACCAGAAAGGATTTCACACTCACCTGTGAAATCGCCACCCAAACGCACCGCTGTTCTCATTGGACGAGCCCAGGGATGCCAAGGCGGGACTTCCAGTTTTACAACAGGATACCCCCAAAACTATAAAACCCCTGAGCTCCCTCAGCTCTTCGCCACTCGATGTCTGGAGGTTGGCAAGGATGCTGCTCAACCATATGTATTCATCATTGACCAGGGTTATTGACTTGGCATTTTATCTATAGATCTATAAATGCTTTAAATAGCGACATTTGGCAGCTTCACTTTTTAAACAACCTTCCTGGGTGTTGAGGAGTGATGACCCTGACTCCTGAAGTGGGTAAAGTTACAGAAGAGCTACTCATGAAATGCACCAAGTTCACAGATACTAAAGGCGACTGAACCTCACTCCAGACCAAAGTAAAACATTGCCAGCCCTGCTATACACACATGCAGACATGCATGCAGGCACATGTTTGGGAAGAAACAGCCTCTAATTAATGTAACGTACGTCGCTGGGCCTGTGCAAACAAACAATTCTTACATGCACACTCGCAGTCCGCATATCCACAGTCATTCCTCAGGACTGACCGCCATGTGACTGGACAGCCGGAGAAGCAATTTGCCAGAGTTTAAGGTGGCTTGTATGCATGTGTGAGTGTGTGTGTGTTGCTGCTACAGGAATAAATGGTGTGGAAATGACTGATAACTAAAACACTCAACGTGAGGCAACATCCACACTTCTATGTTTTCATTTTAAATGCATAACTTATATGCCTAGTGTCTACACTACTCCAGCATTTGAGACCCCCCTAAAACGACATTTAGACGTTTGAAAATGCTGCTGAAGCTGTTTTAGTTTGAAACCCACAGAGTTGCATTTTAGTCTGGACAGAACCGAGACCTTTGAAAACAATGACACAGCATTCGCTTCATTATTGGGTCTTAGCCGTGTTGGGATCAATAGGGGCTGGTGTTTGAGTTATCAGCTTTAAGAAACTGAATTCTTGACATCAATAGAATTATTAATGTGAATAACAATTATTAATGATTATTAATAATAACAACGGGGCACCACCCTGCGAACAGGGACCGATAACCAAACGATAAAACTAAGTCTCATAATTAGTAGTCACTCATCAGTGACAGTGAAGGTGTGGAATCCGAGCGCAGGCTACAACATACAGATCATCACATACATATGCACCATTAATCACAGACGACTGCTCTTTAAAGTATACTAGAGTTTATTAAATTAGAATAATAAAAGATCAGATCAATTAATATCGCAATCAACAAACGCCATTATACAATCTTATGTACCTAATATCTAAAGAAATGAAATAAAAGAGGAGGAGGGTGTGTATATAAGTATGTGTGTATGTGTATGTGTGTGTGTGTCTGCGTATAAAAGGAAGGGGGGTGAGACTGTGGGTTAAAAGGGGGGGAGGTCTTAAGGTATTACCGCTGAACACCACCAGATGGCGTAGTCGAGGGACTTAGACAAACTGGGGGGGGGGGTGAACCTTAAGGTGCTACCGTGACCCACCACTAGATGGCCTAGTCGAGTGACTTGGGCAAACTGGCGGAGGAGAGGGGGGGGGGTCGCTGTGTGTGAGCACGTGTGAGAGAGAGAGGGTCAGAGAGAGAGGGGGTCACCTCCTGCTGTGTTGGCAGGAGGGTGAGCCAAGAAAAGGTGGAGAGAAATCGTAAGTCAACATAAATCAAACTTCTGCTGCGATATCCTGAGGAGCATAAGTACGTTATTCTCTCACGCATAAGCATGCCGTTGTCGTCTTGAACTGTCGGCAGCTTACGCAGTGATGAACACGGCCCTCCGCTCACTCACAGAGTCGAGTTAATGAAGAGAGAAATATCCCACAAAGTTGAATACAAATGAATGAAAATAATCCCAAAGAAAACAGTCAATGCAGTTAATACACAATACAAACGGAACTTCTCTGGTCCGTGAGGTTTGTGTATTTACCTCCGTATACTGCGACGGTGTCTTTAACGCGAACAGAATACGGGCAATGCACAGTGGAGCGGAGCTGGGGCCCGCTGAGTGTTGCGCAATACCTTGATATTACGCAATAGTAACGAAACACACAAGAACACGGGAATATCAACATATACATGAATTAACTTGAATGAACTTTAAGTTAATTTAAGCTAAGCTAGCCCAGATGCACAATGAACTTACGTTGGAGACGCTTCTTTGTGGCGGGGAGAGTGGCCGCTGAGAATCGTGCTTTCTTTGTCCTGAAGGAAAAAGTGGGGCTGCTTGTAGATCAGCGCGGCTGTTTAAGCGGCGGCTGTTTCGGTCCGTTGACGCGGCTCGTTCTGGAGCTGGCGCTGGACGTGATCAATCCTCGCTGCAGAGAGGATGATTTAACATCGGATTGAGACGCTGTGGTCCGTACGTCTCATCGGAAATCTTCGGGAAGGAGCGAGTTTTTCAGCTGCTGCTTTGCCGGAATGTGCACAAAAAGAAAACAACACGGGGAGGAATCGTGGAAGAGATTCGTCCCGGTGCAGTGAGAGGGCCTTGACTCAAAAAGAAAAACACGGCTACTTCGGCCAGCGAAGATAGCGTTGTGACCTGACAGGGTTTGCAGGCCTTCGTCGACAGCGCGATGCTGGCGGGGGGGAGAAAGCTGATGCGTCTCCTTGCGTCCCAGGGACGGATGTCCAGGGTGAAGAACAGCGATTGCTCCCTTGCTCGACCGAGGTCGAAGGGAAAAAGCGTGGAGGTGTGAACTGCAGTCAGTTTTGTTGAACAGTGGCTGAACCACAGGGGTCCTGGTGCTGTCTTGGCTCTCGGCCAATGAGGTTGCAGCGGTGCTCTCAGGTGACTTCAGGAACCATAGTTTTTTGGGGGGGGGGGAATTCACACCCTAATGTGAAAGTCCTTCAGAGGGGGTTTGGTGCTCATCAAACCACAATCAGGATGAAACCTTTGCTTGCAAAAGGGAAGGCCTGATTTTCTTTGTTCACAGCACATGTGCAGCCATATGCTCAGACCCCAACATCCCCCCTTTGCTCTGAAGAGCGGGATGCAGGTTACGGTCTTTAGAGCAAACCCAGGGCTGGCACGTGCATCCATGTGTTGGGGAAACCTGAAGAGGTGAGACAATCCAAGTATTCCTGAGACCAAAAGCAGTGGTTAAAACCGGCAGTGTTCAAGTTCATAGAGTTCAAGGTTCATAGTTCATAGCGTTCAAGTTCATGGTGTTCATTGGCATCTGGGCAGATGACTAAAGTTGCATCTGGGCAGATGACTTTAACTACTTTTACCTACATCTACTATCATACACAATTCAAATCATAGGTGAGCAACACATTATTCCCAAATAATTCAATCGCTATTATGATGTCGTGATAATCTAGCATTGCGGCATAGTGTCAAAGAAAGTAACAACCCAAATAAAAACAAAACAAAACACAAAAGAGATAGAAGGAAAGAATAGAAAGACAAGAAGCAGGTGAGGGGGAATGCAGTGGTTACTGGTTCAACTCCTAGACAGGACTGGAGTCCGTCGGCGGAGCAGTCGTAGGTTGGCTACGTGGTGTTATGAATAGGAGGGAATCAGTTTAGTCTGTCTGCTGGATCTATTAGTACATGATGTGTGCGTCTATCTCTCTCTAATCGGTAGATTTAGAGCGAGTCCTGTGTCTAAGTTTTAGAAACTATCGATGTTGGAGTTGCGTTGCTAAGACTATAGGCCAGGTGTACCTGTGAAGGTTGCATAACAGTAGTGGTAGCAGATTTACATATTTTGATAACACGGCTAGTGTGACCAGCTAGGCTGGGGTTTTCGCTGCTCGAGCTGTTGACAGCTGAGCCTTCTCGGATGAGGTTCTGGGATAAATCTGACTGCTACGGCCTGGGTTATGTCTTCTTTGGTTACTTCTGGTAGAGTCTATAAAGCATGCAACGGGTTGTTATGAGAGTGGAGCATCAGGTTACAGTCACAATGAACGTTTTTCAGGTCATGCAACTGTTCTGGTTCAAGTTGGATGTGTTAGCAGTTAGTGCATGTCTACAGGGCGAGTTGAGGCATGCAGCTAAATGTTAGTAGTCAATAAGTAAGCCGCCATTCGGCCGGTTGGTTTCGACACTGGCAAGATTAGAGTGTACTTCCTGTGAAGGGCATCTCTCTAAGTTTCTGTTGTCAGAGCCCACCCCCCTCGTGCTGTTCAAGTGGCGAGGGTGGATACCCCCCAGGTTACCGTCAGCACTCAGGGAAACGTCGCGAACAGTTTCACTCTGGAGTGTGTCATGGCAGGCTGGTGATATCTCCCTCCCCCCACCCTCCTAATTAAAGATGGAGACAGGTCCGGCGTGCAAGTCAAGTTCAGTTACCTACGGCACTGGCTACTTGACAGGCCCGGGCGGTGACTCGGCTGAAAGAAGGCGGTGGCTTCGTTGAACAAGCTGGAGGTGGATCATGCTGACAGAGCAGGAGAACAAGGCTTAGTTGACAAAAGTTTTTACGAGCGAGGGTGCTCGAAAGGGCCTCTAAGGGTCTCTAAGGGTGTGGCACCCTAGAGGTGAATGCGAAAAGGTGGGGGAACACATGAGGCTCGTTTCTGACCCGGAGTCGGGTAGAGCAAGAGTGTTATGACCCCCCAGTAAGACTAAAGAATATGTATAGATATATACATAACGGGCATTGCCTTTGCGGACAAGGTCGCCCAAGAAGGTTGAAGAACGAGGGTGCGAAATTGGGAGTGGTCGTTTCCGGAAGTGGGCTGAGTTCTCTTCCCCCCACTCTACCACGTCGACTTGGCAGCAGGGGGAGAGATCACTCGGCTTAGTCAGGTGGGCTGCGAGTCAGTGTTACCTGATGTTGCCCTTGAGGGCGTCTTTCACCGTCCCGTGGGTCCTTCGACCGCCACGGTCGTTTGTTCCTCGGAGGTGACCAGGGCTCGCTAGGCCAAGGCCTCTCGTCGTCTTCCAACGCTAGGCCGGGGTCGCTTGACTGTTGGATGATCAAGACTATGTCGGTGTCATCGTGCTGATTCATCGGCCGACCGCGTGTCTCCCATGCAAGTTGCGCATATTTCCTAATCTCTGGCATGGTGAGGTTACTCGTTCTGCAGTGCATGGTAACGTCGTATCTCACATGGTCGTGGAGATTGTGCAGAAATAGCGACTTAAAGGCGTGGTCTTCTTCTAGACCTGGGGCGTTACGTCCCTGGAAGTATGCAGATCTCAAGCGCCTGAAGTAGTCTCTCGGGGACTCTAGCTTTCTCTGGGAAATGGCGAAGGCGCTGAGGGTGGCAGAAGCTGGGTCGGTGTACATGGAGTACTCCTCCCTAAGGGCGTGACAAAGGGATGAATAGCGGTCGCGGATGTTCGGCTGGAGCGTTTCCATGAAAACGTGGACGTTTCGAGTCGTGGTTTTCCACACTAGTTTGAGTTTTTCGCGCGCTGAGGGGCGTGATAAGTCGAGGAGGCAGCGATCGATCTCCCTTGCGTAGTCATCGATGCTCGAGTCGTGATTATCGGGATTGAAGCGCTCTACGTCTTTTGCAAGAGACTCAATCTGCCGGGTACGCAGGCCTCCAAGGTTGATGGGGCCTGGGCCGTCCGAGTCGTCTGAGTCTCCGTACTCGCGATGGTGGTAACGACGGTCATCCTCCCTCCCTGAGGGGGATGAGGTCAGTTCTGGTCGCGCGCGTGAACTGCGTGGAGGATTGCGTTCGCCTGAGGTGGGTTTGAAGCTACCTAGGCTGGCTAGGACCTGGTGTTGGTCCTCTCTACTCCTAGTTGGGGAACGCGGTTTGTCGAGACACAGGATGGGTCGGCTCTCGGGGAATGAGGGACCTGAGAACAAGAAATGACTGGGCTGAGGGGCTCGATAGGAGGTAGCGGTACCTACCGGGGCTGCTGGAGCACCTTGAAGCGCTTTCAGTGTGTCATTACTCTCTAACGCCTTAGAGAGTTCTAGGTTGACCTCTCTGAGATCTCTGCGCAAGCTACTATTTTCTGACTGTAGGGCTCTACAGTCGTGTGACAACTCCTGAACCTCTGTTCGGAGTGTCCAGATCTCGCGTTGCTGCTCGTCGCTCTGTGCCCGGGTGCGGGCAGCTTGCAGCTGCATTTTCTGATGATAGATGAGCAGTATTTCGCCGATTACTTCCTGAATCAGGCGCTCTCGCTTACCTGATGGGTTATTTACATAAGCCACCAGCTGCTCTAACTGCTCGTCGCATAGGACAGCAGTGTATTTCGCAAAGTACTCTCTTTCGCTTGCTGAGAGTCTGAGGACATCAGCCACCGCATCTCGCAGTGCGGTGTCTTCTGGAGCTTTAGCTCCAGGAATGGGGGATTGCTCGTCGGTCATTCTCTCTAATGAGCGCGGCTCCCAATGGTTGTTAATTCCCTAGTGTTAGAACGGAAACTGTTAGTGTTTACGGTTCTCAGTGAAATGTCTAGTTCTGCGTTGAACTGATTTCTACTGTTAGGTGTTAGTTACTGTTAGTGTTACTATTCATGCAGGCGGACAGTGAAACGTGTAGCTCTCTGACTTCCGTTTCTACTGCTGCTGCTCTGAGGGTATCACTACTGCTTTGCAGCCAGAGGTGCGAAAATGCTAATGTGGTTTAGCACTTTGGGCCTGTGACAGCTGTGTGTACTGCTTTGAGGGGATTTAAGAAAAACAAGCAAAGTATTGGTATTACAAACTAAACGATCAAATCTACTACACAGCTGGCTGTTAGTTTACGAAATGAAACGAATAATTAAACCTGGAAAGGAAATTAAAGTTCAATTAAAATTAAGATTAAAAATCAACAATTAAAATCAAAAATTAACTTACAATAAGAAAATATTTTGAATATCAAAGCCTACCTATTTTGGGAAATAAGTTTCAGGAATTTGGATCATTCAAAAGAAGAAAAAATAATAATTTTTCGAAAAAAAAAAATATTTTTTTGAAAATTAATATTTCAAAATTATGGATTAATGTGCATATATATTGTAATAACTGTAATAACGTAGCCTCACACGGGGCACCACTTTGTTGGGATCAATAGGGGCTGGTGTTTGAGTTATCAGCTTTAAGAAACTGAATTCTTGACATCAATAGAATTATTAATGTGAATAACAATTATTAATGATTATTAATAATAACAACGGGGCACCACCCTGCGAACAGGGACCGATAACCAAACGATAAAACTAAGTCTCATAATTAGTAGTCACTCATCAGTGACAGTGAAGGTGTGGAATCCGAGCGCAGGCTACAACATACAGATCATCACATACATATGCACCATTAATCACAGACGACTGCTCTTTAAAGTATACTAGAGTTTATTAAATTAGAATAATAAAAGATCAGATCAATTAATATCGCAATCAACAAACGCCATTATACAATCTTATGTACCTAATATCTAAAGAAATGAAATAAAAGAGGAGGAGGGTGTGTATATAAGTATGTGTGTATGTGTATGTGTGTGTGTGTCTGCGTATAAAAGGAAGGGGGGTGAGACTGTGGGTTAAAAGGGGGGGAGGTCTTAAGGTATTACCGCTGAACACCACCAGATGGCGTAGTCGAGGGACTTAGACAAACTGGGGGGGGGGGTGAACCTTAAGGTGCTACCGTGACCCACCACTAGATGGCCTAGTCGAGTGACTTGGGCAAACTGGCGGAGGAGAGGGGGGGGGGTCGCTGTGTGTGAGCACGTGTGAGAGAGAGAGGGTCAGAGAGAGAGGGGGTCACCTCCTGCTGTGTTGGCAGGAGGGTGAGCCAAGAAAAGGTGGAGAGAAATCGTAAGTCAACATAAATCAAACTTCTGCTGCGATATCCTGAGGAGCATAAGTACGTTATTCTCTCACGCATAAGCATGCCGTTGTCGTCTTGAACTGTCGGCAGCTTACGCAGTGATGAACACGGCCCTCCGCTCACTCACAGAGTCGAGTTAATGAAGAGAGAAATATCCCACAAAGTTGAATACAAATGAATGAAAATAATCCCAAAGAAAACAGTCAATGCAGTTAATACACAATACAAACGGAACTTCTCTGGTCCGTGAGGTTTGTGTATTTACCTCCGTATACTGCGACGGTGTCTTTAACGCGAACAGAATACGGGCAATGCACAGTGGAGCGGAGCTGGGGCCCGCTGAGTGTTGCGCAATACCTTGATATTACGCAATAGTAACGAAACACACAAGAACACGGGAATATCAACATATACATGAATTAACTTGAATGAACTTTAAGTTAATTTAAGCTAAGCTAGCCCAGATGCACAATGAACTTACGTTGGAGACGCTTCTTTGTGGCGGGGAGAGTGGCCGCTGAGAATCGTGCTTTCTTTGTCCTGAAGGAAAAAGTGGGGCTGCTTGTAGATCAGCGCGGCTGTTTAAGCGGCGGCTGTTTCGGTCCGTTGACGCGGCTCGTTCTGGAGCTGGCGCTGGACGTGATCAATCCTCGCTGCAGAGAGGATGATTTAACATCGGATTGAGACGCTGTGGTCCGTACGTCTCATCGGAAATCTTCGGGAAGGAGCGAGTTTTTCAGCTGCTGCTTTGCCGGAATGTGCACAAAAAGAAAACAACACGGGGAGGAATCGTGGAAGAGATTCGTCCCGGTGCAGTGAGAGGGCCTTGACTCAAAAAGAAAAACACGGCTACTTCGGCCAGCGAAGATAGCGTTGTGACCTGACAGGGTTTGCAGGCCTTCGTCGACAGCGCGATGCTGGCGGGGGGGAGAAAGCTGATGCGTCTCCTTGCGTCCCAGGGACGGATGTCCAGGGTGAAGAACAGCGATTGCTCCCTTGCTCGACCGAGGTCGAAGGGAAAAAGCGTGGAGGTGTGAACTGCAGTCAGTTTTGTTGAACAGTGGCTGAACCACAGGGGTCCTGGTGCTGTCTTGGCTCTCGGCCAATGAGGTTGCAGCGGTGCTCTCAGGTGACTTCAGGAACCATAGTTTTTTGGGGGGGGGGGAATTCACACCCTAATGTGAAAGTCCTTCAGAGGGGGTTTGGTGCTCATCAAACCACAATCAGGATGAAACCTTTGCTTGCAAAAGGGAAGGCCTGATTTTCTTTGTTCACAGCACATGTGCAGCCATATGCTCAGACCCCAACAGCCGTCACCACGTGCCCCTCCCTGATCCATCACTCCCCTATCACGTGGTCATCAGCCTCGACTACCAGTGGTTGTTGGACATGGGAATTGTCCATCAGGCACATGGAGTACCATGCGCATGCCTAGTGTACATGAATAGTCATGTGATAAGCGTTTTTCAGGTGTGGTAAGATGGGCAGAAATGTGTCTGGACGAAGATCATTTTTGTTTAAAACGGCATTTTTAAACAAAAAACATAGTATTGTGGATGTAGCTGAACATTGTAGGATGTAGATGATTCGTCTGGAGCCTGAACGTTAAAGACACAATGAGTTGGATATTCCTAAAAATGTATAGTCGTAAAAACGAATCCCTTTCAATCATCAGTTATGAGCCTCCAGAAGTGTGGTGGTGTCGGTTTCTGCAGAGCCCCCGCTGCCCTCGTCCTGGCTTTGCTTATCTTTCCGTGTTTCATGGCGTCAACCTCATGAAAAAAACGTAGCGACCAGATGTCAGATTGTAAGCATGCGACCAAGATGAAAATAGCCATTTGCTTATTCAATGGAAAATAGTCCATGAGGCTGTTTCCAGATCACAGGCGATTGCATATTCCTGGCAGCTATAGCGAAGTCCAAGCTGCACTCAGACTTGATTTATTCATTTACATTCAACAGCAGTGCTAAAAAGTTCTGACTACCTTCTCTGGCTTGTTGGCTCAACATTAGTAAGTGCTAATAAATTAGCACCGCTTGCTTATACCGCTTCGGCTCAGCTCGCTCGGATCCTTGCCCGAGGTTGTAATTTAAGAGAAGGACCAGGTTCCAGATACTATCCACAACGTTTGCCAATAGAAAACCAAAAAAAGAGTGGAAATGCGGCATACATGTCAGGATGCTGATCTCAGCCTCTGCTGCTCAGGTTTTTGGCCATTCCTTTTTTTCAAATATGTCTTGTGTGAGTCTCCAAACTTCATGGAAGTTGTTGAAGCTGTTGTCCTCCTTTTAACTTCCCAGTGCTGATGAAACCTATTGCCCAAGATTGTGATGTTCACATGTGATTCAGTAAAAGCAATTTACCGACATGTAATGGTCTGGAAACGTCCAGTGCCAGACGACTGACAGAAATGGATGACACCGACTGTCTTCATTACATATTAAGTGTAGTATCAGCCTGATACCGGGCCGCTGCTTCTCCCTACTTAGACGTTATGTGTGCACGCTCTCACGCTCAGGTCTCCTTGCCCAACTTAGATTGATTCACTTGAAGGAAACTATTATGGAAAGAACAATTGACATGTCAGTCCTTCGAAATGCTTCATCCATCACTGTCCAATGGCCTCATTAGTACTCCACTATAAAGGAAATCCTAATCCAGCCCCGGGGGTAAAGAGGCTGCAGCTAACTGCTTTGTTTCATATGGAAACTCCTATCGATACTTTCCTCATTCACTCGCTCACTCGAGCGAGGCACAAACACAGGAAGTGCTCCTACACACACACACACACACACGCAAACAGATGCCCACACACACACACCTGAGTGGAGACAACTACAAGCCATCTGCAATCGCTCGGCAAATTGGTGGAAAAAAGCTAATCAACAGCTTGTCCGACTGCTCATTACTTCTTCATTATGGAGCGGAAACAAACGCTCAACACCTGAGCTTAGAAGCAGGCTTCTCATCGAGGCAGACACACACACACACACACACACACACACACACACACACACACACACACACACACACACACACACACAGTCTGTTGTCTCTCTCTCTGTCATACAAAGAAAGAGGGGCTGATGGACAGCTATGGCGGCTCAGTCCCTCTCTGAAAAAAAGGCAGCAAACAACCTGTTCCCGTTAAGTATGCTCACAGCGCCAAACTGGCACCAACAGCGTCGGCGCGGGGCTCCGCACCCACCTGCCTAGTCTTTGCCCACCTGGTGGCACAGGAAGTCAGCTCGGCATGCCGTGAAACAGAAGGAAATATTCTGCACTGGAGTATTTCCTTTTGGACTTTTCATCGTACACTGAGCACATCCCTGAAAGCTGTGGCCAACACGTCACCGCTGGAACATCTACAGTGAGGGAGCAATCGAGGTAAACCTGAATATTTTATTTGTGCAATGTATGATTGGCAGAAATGGAATATAACATTCGTAACCATGTCATTAGTGTATAATCTGAAAATAAGAATGGTTGTGTCGTCGTCATCTACAGAGGGAGCGGGTCCTCTTCACGGAGCACTTCATTTGTATTATGCTTTTTTCCAGGTTACAGAAGTTTATCCAGTAGCTGTGGTGGATACGTGGTTGCCTTCAATAGTAGCATCGACACACTGTATTGATTTTTAAACCATGACCACAATCTTTCTTTCACCCAAAGAGGTTTGAGTTGCCTCCACCGAGCTGTGTTTGCCGATGCTGCAGGAAGAAGACACTGAAAGCTGTGGACGGCCAACATTGTGCACGTGTGTTCTGTCGATATCAACAAGGTAAATGTAAATGCAAGTGACATTGTGTGTGTGTCCCCAAAACAACTTCACCGCTGTGACATTATTGCATCCATCTTTGCTGACAGGAAATAGGAAGTGTTTTATTACATCAGCTCTGTAATTTGATGTGACGTAAGTAAAGTAATTACATAACTTAAAAATATGTCAACGTTGTCTTTAGATTTCACACAGGACACGAACAGCGATGTTTGATGCAACTGTCAATTGAATATCTTCATTTCCTTTCGGCTCATTAAAAGCTTTCAACAGACTTTGGATAACCTTTTCTTTCAGTTATTGATTGTTATTAACATTCCTTAGTCACAGAGAAGAGTCTGCCTGTCATTTGCTGATGTTGTTCAGTTTGTATTTGGAACAACGATTTGACATTGTCATGTGAATGAAGTTCACTTTTCTCTTCTCATTCTAGAATCACCTCCATTTGTTGTTCCAGTTCAAACATCTGATGCACAGGAGATTATGTCTCAATGATCCATGTAAACAGCACTTCATCTTACACAACCATAACCCCTCCATCCTGGAGATACACACATTGTATCGTAACAGCCCACATTCTCTCTAGCAGTGTCAGTAACTGCACGTCTGAGAACGCCATGCTCTCACCAGATCTGTGCACCACTTACTTTGCTCCCAATTGAGTAACCGTCTGTAAAGCAGAAGCCCTCCTACTCAGGCAGTGTTTTAGTGCTCTTTGCCGCCCTGCGTGAGGCGGACGCTCAAACCTCTTCCAGTGAGCACACGCTGTCTCGGCTCTACTTGGCAGCGGAGGAAATATGATTCAAAGGGCAGGATGTCTTCTCTGTTTAACCCAGGTTTACTTTGAACCACATTAGTGATCAATAGGAAGCATGAGCATAATCCCCTGGCCTGTATTTGTTTACCTCCTTCACATCAGCCTTTAGTAAATATGGGATCATTTCTGAGACGCTGCGGAGCACAAATCAAAATGCATCTCTTCCTTTCAGCGCTTTCCATGGAAAATCTATTTGTGTGTGTGTCTGAACAAAGTCTGGATACATCCTCCTCCATGTTGTTGCAAATAACCCAGCAAGGCTGACTATTACTCCTTATGAAAGATTAATTGTGCTGATCATTAATTCAACCTCAAGGCTGACGCTCCTCTGCTGAGAGCCCCTTGATGTTACGTCTTCACTCCCCCTCTCTCTTTGGTTCATGACATAGACATAATCCACTGAGAGAGTGAGTGTGTGTGAGAGAGAGTGAAGAAGAGAGAGTGATTGAGTGTGAGTGAGAAAGAGAGTGAGAGAGAGACTGAGAAAGAGAGTGAGTGAGTGTGAGTGAGAGTGAAGAAGAGAGAGTGATTGAGTGTGAGTGAGAAAGAGAGTGAGAGAGAGACTGAGAAAGAGAGTGAGTGAGTGTGAGTGAGAAAGAGAGTGAGAGAGAGACTGAGAAAGAGAGTGAGTGTGAGTGAGAAAGAGAGTGAGAGAGAGACTGAGAAAGAGAGTGAGTGAGTGTGAGTGAGAAAGAGACTGAGAAAGAGAGTGAGAGAGAGACTGAGAAAGAGAGTGAGAGAGTGTGAGTGAGAAAGAGAGTGAGAGAGAGACTGAGAAAGAGAGTGAGTGTGAGTGAGAAAGAGAGTGAGAGAGAGACTGAGAAAGAGAGTGAGTGAGTGTGAGTGAGAAAGAGAGTGAGAGAGAGACTGAGAAAGAGAGTGAGTGTGAGTGAGAAAGAGAGTGAGAGAGAGACTGAGAAAGAGAGTGAGTGAGTGTGAGTGAGAAAGAGACTGAGAAAGAGAGTGAGAGAGAGACTGAGAAAGAGAGTGAGAGAGTGTGAGTGAGAAAGAGAGTGAGAGAGAGACTGAGAAAGAGAGTGAGTGAGTGTGAGTGAGAAAGAGAGTGAGAGAGAGACTGAGAAAGAGAGTGAGTGAGTGTGAGTGAGAAAGAGAGTGAGAGAGAGACTGAGAAAGAGAGTGAGTGTGAGTGAGAAAGAGAGTGAGAGAGAGACTGAGAAAGAGAGTGAGTGAGTGTGAGTGAGAAAGAGACTGAGAAAGAGAGTGAGAGAGAGACTGAGAAAGAGAGTGAGTGAGTGTGAGAGAGAGTGAAGAAGAGAGAGTGAGTGAGTGTGAGTGAGAAAGAGAGTGAGTGAGTGTGAGTGAGAGTGAAGAAGAGAGAGTGAGTGAGAAAGAGAGTGAGTGAGTGTGAGAGAGTCAGTGAAAGAGAGAGTGAGTGTGTGAAAGAGACTGAGAGAGTGAGTGATAGTGAGAGAGAGTAAGTGAGAGAGAGTGAGGGAGTGAATGAGAGAGTGAGTGAGAGAGTCAGAGAGTGATAGTGGGTGAGTGAGAGAGAGTGATTGAGATAGTGGGTGAGTAAGTGAGCGAGAGAGTATGATAGTAAGTGAGTGAGTGAGTGAGTGAGAGTGAAGAAGAGAGAGTGAGTGAGTGTGAGTGAGAAAGAGAGTGAGTGAGTGAGTGTGAGTGAGAGTGAGTGAGTGTGAGTGAGAAAGAGAGTGAGAGAGAGACTGAGAAAGAGAGTGAGTGAGTGTGAGTGAGAGTGAAGAAGAGAGAGTGAGTGAGTGTGAGTGAGAAAGAGAGTGAGAGAGTGTGAGTGAGAAAGAGAGTGAGAGAGAGACTGAGAAAGAGAGTGAGTGAGTGTGAGTGAGAGTGAAGAAGAGAGAGTGAGTGAGTGTGAGTGAGAAAGAGAGTGAGTGAGTGTGAGAGAGTCAGTGAAAGAGAGAGTGAGTGTGTGAAAGAGACTGAGAGAGTGAGTGATAGTGAGAGAGAGTAAGTGAGAGAGAGATAGTGAGGGAGAGTGAGGGAGTGAATGAGAGAGTGCGTGTGAGAGAGAGACTGAGAGTGAGTGATAGTGAGAGAGAGTAAGTGAGAGAGAGTGAGGGAGTGAATGAGAGAGTGAGTGAGAGAGTCAGAGAGTGATAGTGGGTGAGTGAGAGAGAGTGATTGAGATAGTGGGTGAGTAAGTGAGCGAGAGAGTATGATAGTAAGTGAGTGAGTGAGTGAGTGAGAGAGAAAGAATGAGTGAGAAAGTAAGTGACAGAGAGCGTGAGAATATGAGAGAGAGCGTGAGAGAGTGAGATAGTGGGTGAAGGAGTGAGGGAGAGCGTAAGTGAATGAGAGAGTGAGAGAGTAAGTGACTGACTGAGTGAGAGTGAGATAGTGAATGAGAGAGTGAGTGAGATAGTGGGTGAGTGAGAGAGTGAGTGGTTGAGAAAGTAATTGAGAGAGAGTGAGAATGAGAGAGTGGGTGTGAGAGAGAGGGAGAAAAATGGCCGAACAGCTCTCCGTATCAGGACTTTATTTTCCTCATCAAAATCAGCAGTAAGCCGTTTATGATAATATTTTCCACCAGCTTCCAGCAAATACAGAAAATAATCTACAAATTGGAAATAGGTCAAACAGTACCTGCCTAATTTCATTCAGGTCGGCCCTGATAAAATACAGAGAAAATAAATTAAAAGTCGTTTTGAACTCCGATGGATGAGAACAGTCGGATCAAGCACCAACACAGGGTTAACATTTGGGATTCTGGGTAAAACGTCTCGAAAACCAGCCGACAGTCACATTTTCTACGTACCTTCAAGCTCCCCACATTGATGGGGGAAGGACTTCCTTGATAAACAGCATTCCTCATTCACCTCTTTCACTTCCACAGTCCCTACATTAATAAGGTGGATGAAGCCACAGCCACATGTTCCATCAACACGTTTCTGTGGCTGTCTGGAAATAGAAGTCATCTTAAGTATTCCTCTCTTTCATCGTGCAAACAGGAACACAATGGCGTTCTGTCCCTGCGTCTGTAAACGCCAACAAGTTAATGAATGTTTAATTAGAAAAGTTTCTCAGGCTCTGCGCTCGCGGTTTAATGGACGATTTTTTTTTTTCATTCCGCAAAGTGCAATTATTCCCAAGAAAAAGGATCCATCTGTGAGGACTGATTCGAGGTCTGGGAGCTGGGTTTTTGTGCCGATCAGTGGCACTGGGAGTGAAATCATTTTAGGAGCTGGAAACCGATTTGTATTGTCTGAGTAAACCGGAGAGGACCCCTCCCACTATCAGCACACACCAACAAACACACACATCTAGTGCGGCTTCTCTCTGTGAGGACCTTCCATTGTCTGCTTTCCTTTCTGAAGCCAACAAGCTAACCACGGCCTTCACAATCAGTCTCATAAACATACATTGTTTTTCATTTGGAGCTCAGCTTACCAACTGATATAATATTATTCAACCAACAGCTGGTTTCCCTCTATAGCTTCTGTGTATCTGAAAATAATTGTGCACTGACAAACATGGAGGCAAAATAATCTATTTACTCATTGTTTGTCAAAACAGCTTCAATAACGAAATTGAATAAATGTGTGTAGTATAATCTCTGCTTGCATTCCTCTGATTTTATGTTTTTATGTTCCATCTTTAATCCTTCATGTTTAAATGTAATTTGCCAGACTGAACACACCTGTGCCGCCCTCTTTGTTTACCTTTTTTTTTCTTACGTCTTCATGTTTACACTGGTTCCCCGTGTTGAACGTCACATTGCTATGAATTGTGGGTATTTCCTTCAGGCAAAGTCTGCAGAAATGCAGATTTACGGAAAGGGTTCATAAAGGGCTCGAAATGTCTGTGAGAGACTCAAACACTCGACGATTTGACAGTGGGACAGAACTAAACCCTCAGACATTCAAATATGTGAGTCCGTGAGAGTGGAGATTAGGATTGGGCCCCACACAGGCGGGAAACACACAGGGGCAGGAAGTGAAGTAGTCTGTCACAAATACGTTTCACAATAAAACAAGAAACACGAAACGTGAATGAAAAAACATGAACACAAAACCCAGAAAAATAAATCCCCTAGATAACTGGCCATGTTCCAAAGATGCACCCAGTCCAGGGCATAGAGCCAGACCATGACAGAGAAATGACATGTATTCATTGATAAAGCAGATTTTTGAGAGGGGGCCCAGCTCTTCAGAAGTACTCTTCCTTCATGCTGGCATTGTTTCGTCATGTTATTATCACGTATCAATAAGATCCTAATTCATTCATTTTCTATTTACATATGAGCTGAGAGGCTTCATCAGTGACATGGTGCTCGCTGTTTTAGCCACATAGCTTGTTATCTGTGACAGAGTTTAACAGAGACAGCTACGTCACCATACAGTTTATGTTTTTTATAATACATTTATTTACCTTTTAAATTAAGGTGTAATTTTGATACCAGCCAAACCTTAACCAAGAAAACCTGAAAAACAGTCATGGAGAAAACACATGGAAAGTATAAGAGAAAAAGTAAAATGTCCTCGACTGTTGCCTCAGAGCACGAGGGGTCTGAGTTGGATTCCCGGGCTGGACAGTCTGTCTGTGTTGAGTGTCTGTCTCTATGCATCAGTCCTGTGATAGTCTCCTTACCCTCCCTGGAATAGGAAGAAGGAGAAAGAAAATTAAATCAATGTTGGGAAAAACTAAATATTTCACGCATCGAAATATACAATATATGTATAATATACGTAATAGTTGAGATGTATGTTGGAGACACATTGTTTATTCTGTAGAAGAACAAAAGAGATGGAGCCCCCCCCCCCGGTCTGGATGATAAAGTATCCAGGCAGGAGGTCTGTCAGTGTGTAAGTGGCCCATGCCCAAGCACCTCTCCTGGGGCACGATGTAGCGGGGGGGGGGGGGGGGGGGGGCCCGGCTGGAAGTCTGATGACGGACGAGAAGTAAAGAAGCTGTTCCATCTATCCCCCCTACAGTCCACCTCCCTCTGAGCTCACCTCTCCTTCAACCTCCATCACTTGGTGACGTCTTCACTCTGCACTCGTTGTTTTCTCCGCATCTTCTACTTCCTCCACATCTGTCTTCCTGTTTTGTGTTTCTCCACATTTTTCAATTTCCTCCTTCCTCATACCCCCCGTTCTCCTTCATGTGGATGCCTGCATGTAGTCCTCTCCCTGTGTTAACACAAAAAACAGAAACACACCCACACACACACACACACACACACACACACACACACACACTTAAGAGACTGAAAACACCACGGGTCATTAGCTTGCTGAAAAGGCGATGCCAGCCTGCCTCTCTGCCATCTATCTGTTCGCACTCTTCAGATGAATTAGACGCATTATTCCTGTCCCCCCCCTCCAAATCCTTCACCTCCTGTTGGCTGTCTGAGAGGTCGAGGGTCATCACTCCAGGAGGGGGAGGTGTACTGACAGGGTGCTGATGGACCAAGCTAAAAAGGTCTCCTCCGCTGGTATCCCATCAACTGCTGCCCGAGGGCTGGACACATCTGGGGACGGCAGGGGGGTGGACGCTGTAGGAAAAGCGCAGAATCTCTAGTTCTAATCTTCCTCTAACAAACTAAGCTGTTTCTTAGCTGGCCTGTTTATTTGTCCAACACATTCACCGTTGACCCTGTGTAACCTCCAAATGACTAACAACACTGATAAGAATAAAAATGACCAATAAAACCAAATAAAAATGACTAATAAAACTGATACAAATACAAATGACCAATACAACTGATACAAATAGAAATGACGAATAAAACTGATACAAATAAAAATGACTAATAAAACTGATACAAATAAAAATGACTAATAAAACTGATACAAATAAAAATGACTCATAAAACATACAAATAAAAATGACTAATAAAATTGAATTGAACCTGTTCTTCCTGAAGGCCAACACTTTGATGAACACTTCAATCTGTCATATGCTGTCAATAACCCTCTAACAACCACTGCTGCCATTATAGATTATCATTTTAGTTTTTAATGCACACTTTAACATGCACACCTGTCACTGTCAATGTAAATCCTACATAAACATGTACATAATCATTCAGTCTATGTATAAACTTGATTTATTTATTTGCATTATTTGTATTGTTTGACACTTAATTTATTGTTGCTCATTAATCTCATTATATATTTATTCATCATTATTCATTATTATGTATATAAATACACATTTGGGTTGTATACACAGTGTACATAACATCCTGTATATTCCAGCTTTGTTGACCTTGTTATTTGCTGTTATTTCTATTTCTGTGCAAGTTTTTCTTTTCTGGTAAGAAATATCTGTGTATCCATCTATGAAGCAAAATATATTAAAGTAAAATAGCCTGCACATGATGAACATTGACCAACTCTGAAACCAAGTTAGCATTAAATAGACCTACTTAAACACATACATACCAGGAGCTACATGATGTAGCGGCTAACATTAGCTTGCTAGCTAATTTTCTGTTACCCTATGCTAATTAGTTCTCTGTCAGAATGCACCAGCAGCAGCGATGACGTCACTGCCACTCAGGCTGGTTTGGGCCAAGCTTACTACAAAATACCACTCTGGGGGGCATGGTCAGAAAACACACGCACACACACCGAGCTGCAGCGGTCAGAGGCTCGTCTCTGTCCTTGTCTCAGACCTAAGTCCTGACAACTGTGCTACAACAGTGCATGAAATTGGTTGTTTGCAGGGCGAGTTCAGTTGGCTGATGAACATATATTTTTGTGTGTCGGGTTCGGTTGGTTGATTAACGTATATTCTTGCGTGTTGGTTGATTAACGTATATTTTTGCGTGGTGGTTGATTAACGTATATTTTTGCGTGTTGGTTGATTGACGTATATTTTTGCGTGTTGGTTGATGAACGTATATATTTTTGCGTGTTGGTTGATGAACGTATATTTTTGCGTGTTGGTTGATTAACGTATATTTTTGTGTGTTGGTTGATTAACGTATATTTTTGCGTGTTGGTTGATTGAACGTATATTTTTGCGTGTTGGTTGATGAACATATATTTTTGCGTGTTGGTTGATGAACGTATATTTTTGCGTGTTGGTTGAGTAACGTATATTTTTGTGTGTTGGTTGATTTACGTATATTTTTGCGTGTTGGTTGATGAACGTATATTTTTGCGTGTTGGTTGATTAACGTATATTTTTGCGTTAAAAAACGAAGTGTCCATTAAAAAACAGGGTTTTTCTTCATTTCCTGAAAAGTAACGTTTTCTTACATACAAGGTGTCTATATTTAGAATTCGGTGGTTTGGATTCCATTTGTTATGTTCCTCCTGCTGCAAAAGCCAGTTTTGATGGCCCTCCTGCTGCACAGAGCGGCCCAGTCGCCTCAGGCTGGAGCACCAGCGAGATCCCCACGACACTTCTACTTCTGTGACTGCGCTGGTTCAGTGGTAAAAGCCTGTAGGGTGCCAATTTACAAGACCTGTCTGTCTCTGAAGTACGGTTTCTGAAGTCGAGAACTGGATGGCTCTGTCTTCTTTATCTTGAAAGCAAAGTACTGCACTCCAGTTAAGATCTGAGAACTACAAATGCCATATATGGGTCTCTTAAATTCAAAGGGCACAGACCATCACAGTGTGCTTTAGAAAATGAGCAAAGCCTGCTGCATATTAAATAAAAATGTTGGGCGAGAAGGCTCCTGTCATTAAAGGTGTTACCAACTTTATGTTTTTATGCGTTTTAATGAAAATGTTCCAAAAAGTCATTCTTATTTCTTAGTTCGGGGGACTACTTTTCAGGAACTAACAGGTTCCTAGCACATTATTGTATGTTTTTCCATAGCTGCCTAAAGACCTGCGAAGATTTGGCAAATAAGTCCGCTGCCATATGTTGGGGATTTACCCTCGGGCAAAAAGCCCAACGTATAATCTGACTCCAAAAGACTACAACTTCAGAAGGACCCCGCGCAGATCGTTTGATTGGAATTACATTCGATGAACAGAAGACGGTAGACGATCTACAAGTATTAACAATTTAATAAGTCAAGCATCAAAGCATAAACAACATAGATCTATGGTTTCACAAAACACAAGAATTGATTAAGTATCCCTAGCAACAGACACAAAGTCAGGGCTCGGTCCACGCATCTCTCCTCTCAGTGTTTTGTGAGCCCCGTTCTATCATTTCCCTGTTTCTTTATTCATTCTCATGAGGAGTTGACCTCGTCCTGCACAGGGACGCGTTATCTTCACACACACACACACCAGGGTTGGGGCCACTGTGTGTGGGAGTCCTCCAGTTCTCATGGACAGAGAAGATGCTGTTCCTGCTTTCCACCTGTTGCTACATAATATGGCACGGACTAGCCCGCTTCACAGCACATCTAGTTACGAGTTTAAGCGAAACCACCTGTGTGTCAGAGCGTCTTCTTTGTACGGGAAGCGCGTGAGTGCCTCACCCGGAGATTCAAACCTTTGCTCTATGACACATGCAACACTATTGCAAATGAGCACACACATAATACTTATATGTTTAATGCCTGTAAATACCGTTAGCATATTTCTACACATATGAAAAAGCAACATGACATGGGCTGCTTTTGAAAATGTGTATTGAATATGTCATGAGCCAGTAGAACGAGGAAGAAAAACTATAGAGTTCAATGGGTTATGGCAGGGATAGGCAACCTTTCTGATGTGAAGTGCCATTTTCAAATGTACTTGTTAGTGAGTGTGCCATATCAACATTAGGTTATCAACAAGTTTAACTATGACACAACATCAAAATGTCAAAATAGGCAACGTGCATAGGAGTTTTTTAAAGAAAGATTTACATTGTAATTATACATGAGAGCACATTGGAGTTGAAACCATTAACCTACCAACCTTTAGACCGATCTTGATCAGAAATAAACGTCACAAATTCTGGAAAGAAGGAAATCAATCAAACTACTGTAGTTAATGGGCCGCACGACTGCCAATGTCTGTGAAAGAGCAGCTTTTCTCAACAAACTCTTGCACACTGACGGCTAGTGTGTTATGGGTCAAGCTACCGCATGCTAACGGTGGCCCTAAGGTTGCTGACTCCTGGGTTATAAAACAGTACAGGCAAAAGAAACCAGACAATAGTGGTTAAAGCAGAACCGATATCTTGCCATCCTCCCACACTCCCAGGGTTCCTTTCAACGTAGGCCTTTTTTGCTGCACTGTGCAAACACAACAAAGCACAAGAAAAATCCCAAATCCTCCCAGATTCTCCAGCTGTGATTGGTTCTGTTTTCCTGATGAGCACCGTGCCTGCATCACCGCCTGCATCTACCTATCCATCCATCCCCAGGCAGGAACAGAGGCGGCAGCAGAAGTGGCCCCCACCTCGCCTGTCACATTCATCATGATGGAAGCGGCGCACCGCTGCTGAAATGCCAGCGAAAACCAATCATGCAGGAAAACACTGAAACACAAAGTAATTATGTTCCACAGCTTCGGCTGGAGGTAATTAAACAGCAGACCTCTCTGCAATAGACACACATCTGTGAATCACACATACACACACACACACACACACACACACACGCACACACACACACACACACACACACACACACACACACACACACACACACACATGCTTTTGTTTGTTCATTACCTGATTACATTCAATCACCATGATGACATTTTTGAACAATGCTGTTACAGTGCAAGCAATAAGCACAAACATAATTAATAATCATATCTGGCTCTATATATATATTTAATTTCAAACTTATTGGTAGCACTTTCTATGACTCCATTGTCTACAATACATTGTAAAAATACATTTAATATGGTATATTCTGCTAATAGCAGTGTATAATGAGTTAAGCACTCATGAATATAATAATAATATGATCTCAATATATTGCATAAAAATATTGCCATTGGCAGTTTCAATGATGTATTATAATCTGCTTACAGCTAGTGTTGGGAAGTTAAACAGCTCATAATTAATCTGTAATATCTATTTATATTAATGTGAAAACAACTCCTTCAAACTATTTTGAGGTTGTATCTATATCTATAGTTTCAGTTTTTTGGTGAAATGTAAATAACATTCAATCCAATAGGAGTACTCAGCTTCTGTCATTACCCGTTGAACTAATACACTTTTACAGTGTGTTGCATGTTATTCTTGTATAGATTTCATGATTTCTTTCACTTTATTTAAACCACTTATGGTGAGCTATAATCGCTGTTGTAATGCATGATATAATGTATTACAACAATGGCAATTATAATACTCTATAATACACTATGATCATGTGAGCGACCAGCAAATATGAAGTATTATGATACTTGACCTGATAAGTCATAATTAAATGTTCAAAAATTTGTAATGATTATTGTTATGAAACATTCCGAATATGTATGAGTGCTTATGACTATAATTGTACAGTGTTATAAGCCGATTATAACATTATAAGTATGTTAATCATTATAGATATGGACCTCCTGGTAAGTGTTACCAGATTAATTATGTATATAATCGAATATTACATTACATTACAGTCATTTAGCAGACGGTTTTATCCAAAGCGACTTACAATTCAGATTCTATCACATTTCTACACAACTACGGGAGCAATTTTGGGGTTAAGTGTCTTGCTCAAGGACACATCGACATTCAACTAGCAGAGCCGGAGCCGGGGATTGAACTGCCGACCCTCTGATTGAAAGACGGCCCTGCTATCCACTTTTAGCCACAGTCGCCCCAATATATTTTAATTTGGGTGAAAAACACTTTAGCATTAGTCAATTTTCAGGTTAAATAGCAATTCGCTAGTCAGCTGTAGCACATTGAACAGCTTAATATCTTACCAGCTAATGTCAACATTTGTAAGTTTAGACGTAAAAGTCCTCATGTACACCCACTGGTTGGGAACATTGGACTCATAAAGCCTTTGGCATCCCGCCACAACACAGGTGTGTTTTAGCTGACGACAGCAACATTATTATGAAATGATACTCTTGGAATCATTTTGGAGAAATTGATCAAATATATACAGTACCTGGAAATGCAAAAAACAAAACTTGAACTATATCATGCAAATAAACACATGTACATGCAGCACAGGATCAAAACTACTGAATGTGATTCCTGATCATTTCTACATATTTCTGTTCTCTTCACAAAAGAGCATCTTTTCACTGTTTGTTTGCATTAATTATGCCGGTAGCCGGACGGCAGCGGAAATCACGATTTCTCCTCATAGGTGCTTGTTCGTGTGTTCATGCATGCAGTGATGATGTCAGGCTCACACGCTCCAGTCTACATCTGACACTGCTCACACCTTTCAAGTCTCCCCCTTCCCTTTATGATAGAAAGACAGATTTACTACACAAGGGGAGACACTCACATATGCACAAGCACACACAAAGTCTCTCCCGCACTCCTCGCCATCATCAAGACCATGATGTAAGCTTTGGCAAGGCAGCTCGCAGGCCCGATAACACCAGACATAATCACTTCTGATCCCTGAGCTTCCCTTCCTCCCCTAAGACACATCAGCCGCCTCCCTTCCCTTACACAACCACCTTTCTAAAAAATCCCTGAAGATGTGCTTCAAAAGGACAAGGAGTCCCTTTCTTGGCATGCAAGCGCAAGCTGGCATCAGCATTTGCAGTGTGTTGCATCAGGGCTCACGTAAACACACACGGGGAGGGGGGGTGGGAGGGTGTCACGTGGCTCAGGGATCCCATCATCCCTTGGGGTTAAGTTACCTGTAACTGAATGCCACACCTGGTACTCCTAGCTGATGGCACTCCCTCAGTGCCAAAGATTTTCCTTCTGACTTCAGTGCAGTGTTTGAGCCAAGACTGTCAGGGAGGGGGTCAAATAAGGCCATGCTTATATGGAGTCTGCTCTACCTCTGTGTGGGAGGTCACAATACTGAGAAAAACTACATTACACCCTGTGAGTGCTACTGAATAATGTGTTAATGATATGAGAATTAATTGTTGACATATAAAATTAGACATATAACTTCCTCGTGTTGTTGTTTCCTAAAAACAGGCACAACTCAACCTGTTCCACTGGTTAGGGGTTGATGCCTTTATTTGTGGTGCGAAAGCTCAGAAAAATCAGCCTTGTTTCAATTTGTTTCTAAGTCTAGCATTCTCTTGCTAGTTTCTCAAGACTACCAACCCTGCTTTTAAAATAAGATAAGATAATCCTTTATCAGTCCCACAGCGGGGAAATTAGCAGTGATGCAGCAGCAAGTCTGCGCCGTCCCTTTTTGTAAAAATGCATTTGTGTTGCACCCATGTACTGGTAAGATTTCACCATCTCAAAGTCCCTGGATGTCCACATGTCCACTGGTACAGGAGGATGTTCCAGTTTTCCACACTGGAAAAAAGCCCCCCCCACTAAAACACGACCATGGAGATGGGACCCCACTGAAACAAAGGCCATGGAGACGGGACCCCACTGAAACACGACCATGGAGATGGGACCCCACTGAAACACGACCATGGAGACTGGACCCCACTGAAACAAAGGCCATGGAGACAGGACCCCACTGAAACACGACCATGGAGATGGGACCCCACTGAAACACGACCATGGAGACTGGACCCCACTGAAACAAAGGCCATGGAGACGGGACCCCACTGAAACACGACCATGGAGATGGGACCCCACTGAAACACGACCATGGAGACGGGACCCCACTGAAACACGACCATGGAGATGGGACCCCACTGAAACACGACCATGGAGACTGGACCCCACTGAAACAAAGGCCATGGAGACGGGACCCCACTGAAACACGACCATGGAGATGGGACCCCACTGAAACACGACCATGGAGACTGGACCCCACTGAAACAAAGGCCATGGAGACGGGACCCCACTGAAACACGACCATGGAGATGGGACCCCACTGAAACACGACCATGGAGATGGGACCCCACTGAAACAAAGGCCATGGAGACGGGACCCCACTAAAACACGACCATGGAGACGGGACCCCACTGAAACAAAGGCCATGGAGAAGGGATCCCACTGAAACAAAGGCCATGGAGACGGGACCCCACTGAAACAAAGGCCATGGAGACGGGACCCCACTGAAACAAAGACCATGGAGACGGGATCCCACTGAAACAAAGGCCATGGAAATGGGATCCGACTGTAACACAACCACGGAGATGGGACCCAACTGGAATAAAGCCATGGAGACAGGACCCCACTGGAACACGGAGATGGAACCCCACTGTAAAACGACCACAGAGATGTGACCCAACTGGAAAAAGACCATGGAGATGGGACCCCACTGGAACAAGGCCACAGAGATAGAACCCCACTGGAACACGGAGGCGGGACGGGACTGGAAGAAAGCCACAGAGACTTGAGGCCAGGGAGGTCAGCCAGCCTGTAAGTAGGCTCAGTGTAGCGCTGAACAGGAACAGGAAGTAGCTGCGCCAGAACAGGAATCGGAGGTTGTTGTGGCCCAAACAGGAGGATCACGACAGGACACGAGGAGCAGGAGTCCAACTCAGGGTCTGGCTCGACGGCGGCTCGGACCCCCGACATAGGAACAAGCTTGAGGTCTGCTGTGGACCTGGAAAGCAGAGACTCAGAGTCACTGAGCAGTTTGGAGGATTGACGTCCCCGAACTACAAGGCTCTCTTGAGGCCAGGCGGTTTCTCAGAAAGGGATTAGGGACCGGGACAGGCTGAGATGCAGGCTGGAGGTTAGCAGGAGGCTAGCACTGCATAGCAGACTGGAGGCTAGCAGGCAGGAGGCTAGCACTGCGTTGCAGAGGGGAAGCTAGCAGGCAGGAGGCTAGTACTGCGTAGCAGACTGGAGGCTAGCACTGCGTTGCAGACTGGAGGCTAGCAGGCAGGAGGCTGGAAGGGGGCTAGCAGACTGGAGGCTAGCTAACTAAGGAGCATGGCATCAGCCATGTTTTATGTTCACGTCTGTGGGGCTTACGCAGAACAGCATGTCCATAATAATACATTTAGAACCTTCACACACACACACACACACATACTGTAGGCTATGTATATATACGTATGTCTATATATTTATCATCATGAGCTGCATGAAGACAGAGATTGTCAGTCTGGACTTGTAATTTCAACATAATACATTCCTCTGGGTTCCACAGAAGGACCTTTCACATGAAGAGGCATCCTTGAAACTAACTCATATATTCCTCTACGGAACCCTACAAACAATAAAGTGCTGCACACTCTAACTCCCAAATTCCCAAAAGTACCTTCTTTGATCGTCTGCTCTCTACAGAAAGCTACAGAAGTTAATATTTACAGCTATTGAGAAGCAGCAGCTTACGCACAGCCTCTGGAAATCTGATTACACTGTGCCCCTTGAACACAAAACAGAATGGAATCAGTTTGACCATTTTCCCACAGATCTGTGAATTTATTGCTTCTTATTGTTGAATAAAGTGCTGTGGACTTTGGGAGGACCTTGTATAGAGATATAAGGTTGTCTGGGTCAGGGACACCAGAGGAGGATGGCAACAGAGATTATTGAAAAGGGAATGAGTTGAGCACAGTGGTACTCCGGCTGCTTTATATTTGACCTGAGACATGGGGTTATCCAAAATAAAAGCTTTCCTACATGACAGAGACCATGTTTACGAGATCAGTACACCTAATTATCATCACGTTTGTTGAGCCCAATCAAGGAGTAGGGGTTAGGGTTGGTCGCTTTATTAGAGTTAGGTAAATTATTGTGTTTAAAACTGGGTTGAGACTTCGCAATATCACTCAGTAATCTCTGGACTGGACTGAAGATGAGCATCAGGTATGAACATTGTTTCCTGCGCAGTGTGTTGCAGTGGAGGGCCCCCACTTCTTACGTAAAGACTAGCATGCCAGGATGCTTTTTTGCCTTTCGCCTGTGTTGATAAGGTCAAAGTTTCCTTTACTACAAAAGATCAAATTAAATGAAGAAATACTTATATTAGGGCTGGGCTTCATATAGAATATACGAGAAGTATTGCAGCTTCTATGTGGGATGTAATAAATTACTATATCGTGCAAATAGTCACGACATATGTTTAGCCTTTCCCTTTTGCGTTTTACTTTTCTTGCTCTCTCCGGTGGCTCTCCACAATCCACACAGCCCTTCTCGGTGAGTGTGTGTGTGTGTGTGTGTGTGTGTGTGTGTGTGTGTGTGTGTGTGTGTGTGTGTGTGTGTGTGTGTGTGACTTACAAGGTGTTTTTGTATCTGGAAGGAAGGGGGGGGCGGACAGGGACAGAGCCTGGAGAGAGCAAAAGAAGTGAAGAGCCAAAGCAAGTTTATAGGTGTTGAGTTCATAAACGGTGATGGGAGATGCCAGGCTCCATTTTTAAAAAGAGGGTCAAACTAGCCCTCACGTTGTTCTCTGGTACGTGTAGGCGTCATGGATTTAATAAATCAGTCGGTCGGTCTGTCCATGATACATAAGTGAAGAGACATACATAAATAAACAAGTAAATATGTATTAAATAGTGAATGATCATTTAAAAAAAGATATGCCAATACCACAGAAAATTGAATTTCCACTTTGTGAACATTTTTTCAGACTTAATAGTAAAGAATACAATTCCAAATCCCAATCTGACTTCAAATGACAGTACACCACCTCAGAGTGTCATTGAGAAGCAGAAGAAGTGCAACAAGAAGACAAACATGTTACTACATTAGTATCAAGTAAGATCTCTGCACTGTGAGACTGTCGGACATTGCCGTCCGAACACTGAACTTACTAGGAGGGTAGTTTTTGATATCCCTGATCTAAAGTGCATTTTACGATGTTTGGAGAGCAAAGACAATAGCCTACTCAATGATGTGTTGAGCAGTAATACATGAGAATCAGTTGAAATGTTGCAATGAATGATAAATAAATAAATGTTCTTTTGCACTTTGTCTTGTTGCTGAAATGTGCTTTATAAATAAACCTACCTTGCCTTGTCTTTGACATTTCATTTTCAAAAACTAACCCTGCTTTATATTTCAAAATATTCCAAAATTAATATAAATGAGAAAATGCAATACCATTGTGCCCAATTTGGATGAAATGGCAAACTGCAAAGGGAATTCACATTTTCAAGTCTTAGGAACCTGTCAATCATTCCTGGAAGGCAGGACTACGTTGGCTAGTTACAGGAACTTTATCTTCAGTGAGAGCACTTTCATAGCCCAGCTGGTCCTAGTGCAGCATGCATGATTGTTTGACTTTACACTCATTAAAATGCTAAATTGACTACTTGTATAGCTTTTCTAGTCTTCTGACCACTCAAAGTGCTTTAACACTACATGTCATCATTCACCCATTCATAGATCAAATGTCTTGCCCAAGGACACATCGACATGAACTAGCTGAGCTGGGGAACGATCCGCTGATCCACAGTCGCTCAGTGAGGGGAAGGGGGAGAGAGAGAGGCAGGGAAGTATCAAAAACTTCACTCACTTTAAATCACAGATGAGAAAAGAGCTTTCTCTCTAAAGTCCATCAGGGTCCTTGAGTCTGATTGTATAGAAGTCTGTAAGAAAATGACCCGACCTCTCAGAGAATTTATTGGTGTTGTCTGCGTTTTCGACGAACAACTTTAACCCTTTCACAGTGTGTTTTCACTTCATGAAAGTTAATTCTAACCTTTGAGTCACCTAAAAATGTCACTTCTGGTTCCAAAAAGCCAAGATGGTGATGGCCAAAAACTGACATCGAGGCTTTGAAACAGTATGGGTGATCATACACACACACACACACACACACACACACACACACACACACACACACACACACACACACACACACACACACACACACACACACACACACACACACACACACAGAGAGCAAGAGAGCAACAATGGCGCTCTATAGAACAGAGGAATGAGATATATCAGAAGCAATTTGTATGTATAGATACAGACTAAAATACATTATTGTGAGTGGTCTTCATGCAAACTGCTATCCCACGTACAAGTTACTCACAGGAAAAGGGTGACAATACAAAAAAAAACCGACACCGACACCTTCTGTCAACAACTTTAACTTGAAAGACTTTCATAAGCAGCTATCACCTTCTATTAATGTAATGTGCATTTGCCACCATATTAATCTTTTATTAGTTGAAAGGCCTTCACACACCGGGGGCATGTTTTTGTGCAATTATTCCGTCCGTCAATATATTCTTTGAACTGTTGTTTTAGTAATGAATACATTCATGCAGAACGCGCATATCTCACAGGGAAAAAGCGACTTCTTTCCTTTCAGTGTATAAGGGCATCAACCGATCACATGTGTGGAATGGGATGAGTTGCACTTGTATTTATGAAACATCCGAACCATGATGGCAAACTCTATTACTCCTTTCAACCTGGACAGGTCCTCCCCTTCCAGTCTTACCTTTCACAATAAAAGCCCTAGGCATATAATATTTGCGAGTATTTTGCAGAGGAAGAAGCCAAATATAAAATATTTTGTAGGGATTCTCTCTTCTCCCTTTTCATTTGTTTTGACCCTTCAGTCATCCTGAGTCCTGCTCAAACTGTCAAGCCTTCCTATGTGACATCAACAGGTCATGGCGAGCGCATCATAAACTATGGCAACACAGAAGGGTCCTGAGGGACCCAGCCTTTGTTTGCTTTGAAAACCTATTCAGTGTAGCCTCAGCCGGTGCCTGCATTGATTTGCACGGCGAGGAGTGGGATGTTATGTGAGCAGATTACACATCAGCTGCCATCACAAATCAGCAATCGGAAGGAGGTAATTGCTTTTATTTACTGGTGCAGATTTAAGAAACTACTCCACATACATTATGGATGCATGAAGACGTGCATGGAGACATACATATAACTATAGCCGGCATTCCTCTGACAACCTCAGTCAAAACAATTACCTCAACGCTGGAGAAGACAGTGTGGGCTGTGAGAGCGCTGCTGCACGGTTCGCATTAAAGCGACGCATTAAACAAAGTCAGCGCAGCCAGGTCGTTTAGCTGCACTTTGACTTGAGTCGGGGAGACGCATGCACATCCACGCACACATGCACAGCAGGTGTATGTCTAAACGCTGGAAGGTGATGTGAATATGTTTGTACTCTGAAGGATACGCCACTAAACCCGATTGATTATGTGCGGCTCAGTGGGAGCTGTGCTCGACACACCTGGCAGCTAGTGGGACATCTGTTGCACTCACTTACATCACTGAGTGTGCAGCGCGAGAGAGACAGAGAGAGGGTGATGTACACTTCTGGATTTTACACCTTTTGGGACTAGCCAAACTGAAGGTTACGATATAGTAACCCTAGTTCTATGAGCACAGCTGGAGCCCTCTACTAGACTCTATGAGTAATACTCTCCTCCAACCACAAGCACGCATTCGCCCACTTAACATTTGCATAACCATAGCTAGCCAATCAGAGTACCCAAAGTTTTACGAACCCCGAATCCCATTCTGCTAATTAGGGGTGGGAATCACCAGAGATCTCGCGATACGATATTATCGCGATACTTGGGTCACGATACGATATTATCTCGATACTTCGATATTATCGCGATACTTCGATATTATCACGATATTTTCACGATACTGCGATATTCTGAGTATTGTGATAACATATATTGCGATTTATTACTTTTTTCAACTTCAAATTATGTCCCCAAAGGAAAACTGTGTCAACAACATGTTTTATCTGAGTTCTTTCTCTGATGTCTCCATCTTTGTTTCGACCAACTTCCTACCAATCACGCACACAGACCCGGCATCTCTGCTGACCTCACCAGAAAACAACTCAGCACCATCGAGTGGACTGAAAAAGCAATTGATTTGATTCGATTTTTTATTTTTTTTTAAATAGTTTATATAATAAAGTATCGATACTTGGCGTCCGTGTATCGATATAATATCGCCACGCAAAATATCGCGATACTATGCTGTATCGATTTTTCCCCCCACCCCTACTGCTAATGTATGGGAAGAATTATGGAATTATGTAATGGGGCACATCCCACTACAATAATCAGTATATCAAGACAGTAGGAAACTAAAGACCATCTTGTGATGGGATCAGACCAGCCCTGACGCCAAATCAGGCCAGCTGTCTAAAGTCGGGGGGCCAATGGCCCCGTCTCCACTTCCTACTTCCCTTGCTCTTCAAATACGACCTTCATTTGGATCTCTACATACCTGTGAAGTATCTTGACTGTATCTTGTACAGTTGTGTTTTGTCCACAGACAAAGTACTGTAAACCTCCTCAGAGGTAGTTCCTGCTAGAGTCGCTGTGTCCAGGAACACATGTCCACGAGGACACACTCCACAGACCAGACACACTCAGTCACAGCTGGTAACAATAATCTCTTGAACTCTATATTCACTTATTGATTGCCTCATTATTTCACACACCTTATATTACCGCATATTTATGTTTTATTGCATTCATTTGACAATGTTTTTCTATTTAGTCTGTTTTAATTTAAATGGTAAAGGAGCTGTATTTAATATTCAAGCATTAATATCTCATAACAACTATCATCTGTGTAACGATATAGAGGAGTAAAATCGATCTGAGCAGAGAGTGAAGTCTCTCTCCCTTAGTGTGTGTTGTTATCAGAGCTTCTCCTCGCTTTGTTCACATAGCCGGCTGGCTGCGTACCATTTAGTGCATGTTAGTGCATGTTAGTGCGTGTGAGCGTGAGCGCTTAACGCCACTGCTCTGCACTGCTCTAAGTTAAAGTTAAAAAAGTTCAGTTAAGTTTTAGATGAGCAAGGAATGTTGTCACAAGGTGGTGTGTGCGTGTGTGTGCCACACACCAGTACAAGGTGTGGGTACAGATTGCCCAGGACACGACACATAACACCCAATCTGTGCTGTGATGTCCGTGTACCAGAGAAAGCTCTCATGAACTTACTCACTGCCTTCTCACCAACATCGGCTCCGGCTCTGCCTGCCACAGCAAAGCTCTTATTGATTTCATGTGTCGCAATATTGATTAACATCACTTCCACAAAGAAAAAAACACACTGTAATACCAGACTAATTGATAACAGGGAAATTAGCCCAGTTGCTAAAAAAGCTGCCGTGACTTTATTGCTTATAAATGATTACTATGTAGCTGACAAGCAATTCCATTATGATGATGAATCACGTTAATGGATGTTTAAGATGCTTAAGGGGGAGGCTTGGCCCGGTATTAGGCAGTAATGAACCCGTGCAGTCAGCCAGGACCTGAGCGGCAGGCTGGGGACGGATGAAAGCAAGACCTCGGACCCAGAGCTGGAGCTCAGAGGTTGCAGGGGAAGGATGGAGGGGGTGTGGAGGGGGGGGGCCTGACTGCCCAGGGAGCAGTCAGGCCCCCGAAACGCCAGCCATATGGAGAGAATCCCATCAGCAGCCCAAGGCCACTTAATAAAAGAGCCCGAGGCAGCTGAAGCAGTTGAAGGATTCCCTGAAGCCCGAGTAAAACGAGCCCCAACACAGACCTTCAGCCAAGGACACGAGAACCCCAGACCTGCAGACACCGCCCCCACACGCTCCTCAGGGGTTAGAGTGGGAGGAGGGCCGAGAGACAGAGTGACAGAGACACAGACAGAGAGAGAGAGAGAGAGAGGGGGGGGGGGGGGGAGAATAACACTTTGTTTTCCCCGCACCGATGCGCAGCAGTGCAGCCTCCCCCTCCCCTTAACTTACACACCAAGAGGCAAAGTCAAAGAGAAGAACTCCACAGCAAAGTCACAGCGGTCTTACAAGTCAAGTGGTCTGTGAAGGGCTGCAGGAGACTGAAATAAACCAGGCCGACACATCTGACCTCCAGAATATTCACACTTTAAAAAAACAGGAGAAGAAGAAAGAACAGCGGTCGCGTGGTAGAACCAGCTGACGTAGAGTGGGTGATGTTGCGCCGCGGCCAATCTTCGGGACTACCAAATGTGTCTTTTTTATTTCCCCATTAACATTTAAATAATCTCAATACCCTCTCAAATTGATCTTACCACTGGCATGGTACTATCGTAAGTAGTATTTGGCTGTGGCACAAACTTCCATTTTAGCTCAAATAACCGGAGGTGGATTTAGTGACCTGGGGTGCCGTGAGAAAGCCCAGGCCTGAGGTTCTGTTTGTGTCTTGTTGCCTACTTTCCTTCAAGTAATTATAATTTCCATTTGATGATGCTTCATACTCCATTACACTATGTGACCACGACAGTTTGTCAGATGAGTCAGTTTTCACTGCTATTGGGGGCCGTCTTTGTTGGGCGGGGGCCACAGGCAGTTGTCCATCTTGCACAAAGACATGTAAACTAGGTTCTGTTGTGTTTATTACAGCCTCAGAGAGCTATAGAGGTGCACTCGAGGCAAAATACTTTTTGTGATTTGGTCTTCAAAATTCAAACCTCCACCACTGATGAGGAGGCGATGCGTGCTGCATTACTGATTCTAATATCTTCATTATTGTTCACTCGATTCTTATCTTCCATCCTGGCTTCCTTGTTTTTATTGCATTTCTTGTATTAAAAGTGTTATAAAAATTAAAGTTTATTATTATTATAATCCATCACAGCAAATGAAGTATGTTTCAGTGAAAATGGAAAACAGCTGTGGACAACTTTTCATAAACTCATGACAAGCTAGAATGACATTTTTCTTCTTGGCAGACGAGCTTGTTGATCATTCCACATGTTTAATGCACATCCACACGTTTAATGCACATCCACACGTTTAAAGCACATCCACACGTTTAAAGCACATCCACACGTTTAATGCACATCCACACGTTTAATGCACATCCACACGTTTAATGCACATCCACACGTTTAATGCACATCCACACGTTTAATGCACATCCACACGTTTAATGCACATCCACACGTTTAATGCATATCCAGATCATGTTGGTCAGTGTTCTATGATTCTTGTGCGCTCCATAACAAACCTGTTTAATGTCGGCAATCTGTCATATGGACGTTTGTTTGTGGGCGCCACCGTTTTACATTCTTATTTTCTTACTTTTTCTCAGTCCAGCACTGATCACAAGGAAACACCAGAGCAGTGTCTGAGTCATATGCACGGTCAACGCATGACCCCTCTCCTGGTTAAGGTTTCTGTTGTTTACCGGTGGGCTAGCCAGCCACTCTATCACACGCTGACCCTAGGGCCCGGCTAACGAGCTCTGGCCCGCGCCGCTCTCCAGCCTCATTAAAGAAACACTAACCACAGCGAGACGGCGCCTGAGACTGATAATAAACTCGGCCCACCTAATGCCATGCATGCAGCCAGCCAGTTGACACACACACACACACACACACACACACACACACACACACACACACACACACACACACACACACACACACACACCTTCCCTTCTCATTCAATTAAGAATGTGCAGAGGTTAAGACAAGTGTCTGGGGAGGAGGTCAAAAGGAGATAAATAAGACAATTTGCCAATCCCGGGTTCAATACCCAGCGGAGTAAAGGGTGTGCAGTGAGGTGGAGGTTTTACAAGTGCCCGATGCAGCTCGGATCACATTGGCCCCTATCTGCATTGGTAATACTCGCTCCTCGTGTTAGGATGTGCGCACACTGTTATGCTCTTAATTGAGTCCCCGGCATCTTAAAGCTAACGGCCTTCTCTTTCCTGCAAAACAAGCAGCTCTGATGTATTTTGTGTGCCCTCTTCTACTTGCATCCATAGTCTTTATTTACACAGCCATCACCATCTATTACAGCTTCAGTGCCGCCAACAGCTGCGGGGCTACTAGCAAACTCCACTCCTGAGATAAGCTAAGCTATATCGATGGCAGGAGACTGACTATTCACCGGGCGCACTACGTTCATCTTTGTGGACTTTTTCAGCAGAGGGGATCAAGCTAAGCGGCCTCGGAGATGTTAAAAATGAGCCTGGCATTCTAAATGGCACATACTTCAGAGGTAATGTGTTTGGTAGTTAAGGCGGCGACAGTGACTTATTCCCCCTCTGTCTTCAGCGAGCCAAGGCGTCTTCCTGCACTGCAAATGGGCCATCTGGATCGCCTGTTTTTAGCTCTCGAGCAATACGACTTGACCATCATTTTTTAAAGGGCTTCTGTAATGCTGTGTGGAGAAAAAAAAAAGCAATCTGCTCGTTAAGGAGATGAAAAAGTATGAGGATATAAACAGAGCTAATGGGCAAGATTTAATGAACTTTTGGAATGTGAAAAGACAAAAAAAAATCCTCAAAGGCGGGG
Source organism: Lycodopsis pacificus (assembly GCA_028022725.1). Classification (NCBI taxonomy): domain Eukaryota; kingdom Metazoa; phylum Chordata; class Actinopteri; order Perciformes; family Zoarcidae; genus Lycodopsis; species Lycodopsis pacificus. The sequence goes on along the minus strand of CM051689.1, from coordinate 27,609,688 downwards.
GGCGGGCAGCTCCGAGACGAGCAGCAAGGAAGCCGTGCTGACAGCTGTATCTTCCTGTGCGGAACAATTGCAGTGATTTCAGAAGTTATTTAAAATTCTGACAGCCCGGTTGTGAAATATAGATCTGTGCAGGTATTTTGGAGCAGATTCTTTTTTTTTTCTACCCCGTCTGCTTCCCTAAAAAAGTCCTTGAGCATGTGGGAAAAGTATTTGGTTTCACTCTGCCTGGCTCCAATTGTGTGCCATCTAATATTAGTATTTGTATTAATTATCTTAAATTAACTGTCAAAGTGCTTAATTAGCATTATTAATGTTGTGTGGCATTAGCACTGAGTGGTGCCTGAAAAATGGTACATAATACCTCAGACCTAACTTCATAGTAAGCCGTCAAAAAGACTTAATTACACTAATTAATAAAACTTGGGGGAGAGACTCATTTAGCAAAGAGAGAGCTGGGGCACGAGGCCGAGACGCATGCAGACATATCTTCATGGTCTGGGCTGAGAGGGCGCCTCCTCAGCAGTGGCCCTTACAGCCTGATAGCGACGCAGAGCTTTCAGCTAGCTCCACAGTAAAGACATCAACGTCACTGTCAGACGCTGACAGCCACTGATGTGGAACAAAGAGAGGGTCAGCTTCCGGACTGGACTGGACCGGACTCTCACCCAGGACACCGCTGTTCGCCTCCTTTTATTTCACCTTACTAATGTCATGGAACTTAGGTACTTGGCTAACGGCAGTTACGTAACAAACATTTAAAAGAATAAACATACTTATTTTAACCGGGAACCAATACTTTTGTTACCTGAGCCGAACCAAGTAAACCGAAAGTTTATTTTGAAAAGAGACTGTGAGCGGAATCTTTACGTACGTGTGAACAAAGATGTTTTATTTTGAAAAAGGACACTCTGTATCAGAGTCCAACACGGACACTAGAGGGGAACCTAGAGCGCCATAGAAGCTTAGGGCTTAAAGTATTCATTTAACCAGTCACACATCTCCACACACCGGATGGACTGGCACCACCAGCAGGTTGACACTTTTGTTTTTTAATGACTTGTCCCTGCAATGAGGGATTGCCGTGCAATTGACTTCAGGCACTAATTTAAGTAAGTTTTTATCGAGCTCCATCCTCAGGTCAAAATATTTGCTTGCCTAATATTTATGATCACATAGTTTTAAAACTACTGTACTGTGGGTTCAGTGCTCATTTAAAAATAGTTAGTAAGTACAGTCATGGGAGCTCACAGGTAGGACCCAAACGCAAGACCACAAGAGACAGAAGTTAGTGGAAACAGGTTTTATTAAGCCTGACTAAAGACAGGAAGGTGTGGAGCCCGTGGTCCGACACCAGAGTAGGCAGATCGACGGTGTGAGTCCCGTGGCTCGACACCGGAGAGCTGGCAGCTTGACGGCGAGGGTAGTCCGTTGAACACCACGGAGGGCAGAGCGGCGGCGTGTAATCCGTAGAAAACAAGGAGGGCAGAGGATGCCACGGGGTTGAAGCGGGTGAAAGACGGTACGACCTGACAACCCCAGACAGCAGGACCAGAGTTTATATAGTGACAGGGGACTCATTAGTGGGCCCTGAGTCTGGTGTGTCAGGCTGCAGGAGGTGATCGGCTGGAGTGTCCTCAGCTGTGCACAATCAGGGGCGTGGCCATGGGAGGTGTCTGGAGGCAGAGGACAAACACAGAGCACATGGCACACAATAACAAACAGGGGAATGACAGGACACATGAGGAGAGGAGATCAGGGGAAACACACACCGGGTCAGACAGGGATCCTGGATCCTGACAGGCAACCAGCGTCCTCATCAAAGACCTTGAGAGTTCCTGAGGAGAGAAAAGCTCACCACGTATGTTCACATCATGTGTAATAGAATATTTGATCTACTTTACGTTGCACAAAATACAACAAATGAAAAGCCAACAGTCCTCCTTAGTCAAGTTAACAACATGAAAAAGGTGAAGAAAACATAAGCATGTTTAGAATAAGCTGTCAGATGCAGTGACAAGCATGTGGAACATATCATGGGAAAGAGAAGAAAAGGCAAGAAGAGAGGAGGTACAAGCGGAGAAACACGCTGAATGTCAGCTTTGCTTTTCTTAATTGCAGATCGCTTGTGTTCGCCGTCTGCTGCTGGAGCCGTACAGATGCTGCGAGCTCAGCCTCGGATAGATGACAGCTCATCAAGATGAGTGTCAGGTGTTGGAATGGAAGCGTGGCCAAATGAGGGGTAGGAGGACGGGGCTGACAATACGCTTCCTTCTTCACGGAGGAACGATGCATATTGTCGCTTTAATCGCCGCCCGTATTCCGTGTTTATTCCATAAATGGTTTGCCTCCATTGATCTCTGGGAGACCGCAGCAGCTCGCTCGCAGACTGCGGGCGAGTAGAAATCAGTGCTGTGGCCTCTGCGTGACATCCTTACATTTTCCTGGGAGTCCGAGCGTCCCGACTCCTCTGTGTTTGTGGAGAGCCACCGATTAAATATTCATGTTGAGTTGCGTAACGGTGGCAGAGCAGGGACCATTTATCTGGCTGAGGCTGAGACCAGAGCCGGGATGACATCCTCCTCCTGACAGGGACCCCCATGGGGTCTGAGCTAAGGGGGAGGGGCTCACATGCAGTGTTGTGCAACCAGAGCCTTTATGAGGGGTCCTTCAGAACCGGCTGCAAATCAGACTTTGAAGTCGTCTGCAAGCTGAAGAACACAAGACGCTGACAGAGCCTAAAATCCCCATTTCAGTTGAAACCGTCAGATAGCATCAGCGCAGCAGTATTCCCAGAGGAAGACTTAAACAGTCCACAGCCTGTATTAATTGTGTACTCATTACTGTTGATGTAAACACAAAGCATCAAAGCGAGAGCGACGTGAACCGTATATCCGTAGCCGCTGACGTTACGCTGCTGTTAGCGCGCCAGGCGTGTGACAGAGTCATGTCTAATACACCACGGACAGATGCAGCATCACATGTTCCTGTTTAATCTGACACTTGCGTGAAAACACAACGATAGAGCAGGATAAACAAGAGGATGCAGAATGTGTAAACCCTTCAACGAGCTCAGCTGCTGCAGACTCGGGGAAAAGTGCCAAAAGAGAGAAAAAGAGACGGATCGTGAAAACACAGGGTTTCATCTTCCCGCCTCCACACTGATAGCGGGTCAGCTTGCTGCTCTTCTTCTGGCCACTTCTGTTCAGCGGCTCCTCTGAACTCCACTCAGATGAAGGCAGTCACCTCAGGACTGTTTTTTGCGGTTTATCGCGAGATCAGTGGAGAATCGTGGGAACACACGTCACATGGAAATCCACATCGTCAGGCTTTAACTGTAACTCAGTAACCGGTCATTCCCAGCCTAGGAGGCCCATCTTCTCAGCTTTATTTCTTCCATTTTACGGCACAATCCTAACCTCAAGGGTTTCAATCTCCCTCGATTTCAAGTCCTTTCTCAGCTGAGTCTCCGAGAGTCTTCCTATTCACGTCCGTGAATCTGGAGTCTGAAGCCAGGCAAGCTCAACAGCAGTGTGGCCCTCAGTGTGTCAGTCAGTGGGATGTGAGGAGACAACAACACAGCTCCTCCAGCTTCATGGCATGTGTGTTATCTCACACAGGTGTGTTATCTCACACAGGTGTGTTTTTATCTTTTTTTATCTTCATTCCAATAAAAGATGAAGAATGAGGAAAGAAAGAAGAGCAATGCTGAGCCATCACTGCTCCACCGAAAGAGACAATCACAGTGGAACACACTCTTTCACCGGCGGCTGACTCTGCTCTGAGTGTGTGTGTGTGTGTGTGTGTGTGTGAAAACACAATGCAAAGCTCTGACATATCGATACACACTCCTGCCTATTAAGTGGTGTTTTTATTTATGTGACCGTGTGTGAATGCAATCAATTTGAGCATTGCACACACAATGTGGTGCTTTTGAATCAGATGGGAGTAATAGGCTTACACGCTCTAAGCCCATGTCCAAATGGATTTAGGTCTATGCCCCGGAGGACACGGAGATCATTTAACGAGCAGCCCTCCCTCACTAATTCCAGACTACTTAAGCTCTTCATGAGACAAATATCCAAATGAATGAAAACAATTTCAAAAAAAAAAAGCACCAGCTAACAAATCTAAAATGTGCGGATAAGCCCACAGAGGAAGCAGGACAATAGCACAGGGGAGGATGAATAATAGAGGAGCACCCAGCTCTGTGTGATTTGTCTGTTTGGCAGGAGTCTGACTCTGCACCCCTCCCACAAGGCCCAGTCTCCAGAGACGCTGCTGGTTCAAATATGTAATTAATATCCAGACATCGCTCTCTGCACCCCAAAACATCTCATCGCTGGCTCACCTGTTATGAGAGCAGCTTGTTTTTTTGCTGGCTAAACATGGAGGAGAGAAAAGCTCGTATTCAACCCTGTACCCTGATGTCGATTCAATCAAATCACTCTTGGAGTTTGTGCTGCACGCTGCTGCTATTCACAGTGACGACACAGCGAACAGCGTGCAGCCAGTGAGTCATTTACATGAAGTGTTAGTCTCAGTCAGGGTAGCACGGGGCAGCTGTAACAAAGATACAGTGTGTTCCACTGGGTACTGAGTGTAGCCAAACACTGCTGCACAAAGATAAGGCAGCCAGCGTTACGGGATGTCTGCTGCTGTTCTGCTGCATTGTGGGAGTGCCCTATATAGACCATACATCTCACAATCACAATTTGGACAATCAAGTAAAATGGTGGAGATTAAATGTCGAGCAGTAATTAGCAAATATGCATCTACCAGGTGTGGGTATCAGTTTCCAGCCCGATCACAACCTAAAACCCGCCCGATTCAATAAACAACTGCTAGAATCCTGACCTTGCCAGAAAGCGGTTTAAAACCGTAAAACCATTCCCTGCACAATAGAGAACACATCATCAGCATACACAGCTTCATAACTGCATCAATTAACCAAAGCTTAGATCGACCAGACAACCAAATGCTCAAATGGTACAGTCATGTCCTCCGTCAGCCCCAACGACGTTTAAATACATTCAAGATTTCTCAAATGAATTCACTCAATAAAATGAAGTGTTATTTTGCATGTTTTTGAGCATTTTGGAATATGTTATTTTCTCAATATTCCTATACTCCCATGCTATTGATCAACAATATGCCCGGCCCCATCCTGCTGGCCAATGTATGGCCGTTGGATTCACAAATTGTTTACATTTTAACTAAATATTGTTTCTATAGCAACAGCAGTACAACAGCAACGCCACTTTATCAAGTTATTAATATCTCACTGAAACAAAACAAAAATATTAATAAAATAAATAACATTTCAGATTTATAAAGAATAAAGAACACAGACATCCAGTATCAGTCCTTCCTCCTCTCCTCTATCCTCCTGTCTTCTGTCCTCCTGTCCTCTATCCTCCTGTCCTCTATCCTCCTGTCCTCTGTCCTCCTGTCCTCTATCATCCTCTCTTCTGTCCTACTGTCTTCTGTCCTCTGTCCTCCTGTCTTCTGTCCTCTATCCTCCTGTCTTCTGTCCTCTATCCTCCTGTCCTCTATCCTTCTGTTCTCCTGTATTCTGTCCTCTATCATCCTGTCCTCTGTCCTCCTGTCCTCTATCCTCCTGTCCTCTGTCCTCCTGTCCTCTATCCTCCTGTCCTCTGTCCTCCTGTCCTCTATCCTCCTGTCCTCTGTCCTCCTGTCCTCTATCCTCCTGTCCTCTATCCTCCTGTCCTCTACCCTTCTGTCCTCTATCCTCCTGTCTTCTGTCCTTCTGTCCTCTATCCTCCTGTCTTCTGTCCTCCTGTCTTATGTCCTCCTGTCCTCTATCATCCTCTCTTCTGTCCTACTGTCTTCTGTCCTCTATCCTCCTGTCTTCTGTCCTCTATCCTCCTGTCTTCTGTCCTCTATCCTCCTGTCTTCTGTCCTCTATCCTCCTGTCCTCTATCCTTCTGTCCTCCTGTCTTCTGTCCTCTATCCTCCTGTCTTCTGTCCTCTATCCTCCTGTCTTCTGTCCTCTATCATCCTGTCCTCTGTCCTTCTGTCCTCTATCCTCCTGTCTTCTGTCCTCTATCCTCCTGTCTTCTGTCCTCTATCCTCCTGTCCTCTGGTCTCCTCTCCTCTATCCTCCTCTCTTCTGTCCTCCTGTCTTCCTTCCTCTGTCCTCCTCTCCTCTATCCTTCTGTCCTCTGTCCTCTTCTCCTCTATCCTTCTGTCCTCTATCCTCCTCTCCTCTGTCCTTCTGTCCTCTATCCTCCTGTCTTCTGTCCTCTATCCTCCTGTCCTCTGTTCTCCTCTCCTCTATCCTCCTCTCTTCTGTCCTCCTGTCTTCCGTCCTCTGTCCTCCTCTCCTCTATCCTTCTGTCCTCTGTCCTCCTCTCCTCTATCCTTCTGTCCTCTATCCTTCTGTCCTCTGTCCTCTATCCTCCTCTCCTCTGTCCTCCTGGCTCCTTTGTCTCAGCCAGCAGAGATGTTACTGGAACACTAAGGTAAGAGTCAGACGACTCAGCTGGTGTGCTGTACTTGTGAAACACAGCGGAGATGGATGAGAAACAGCTGACAGAGACCATTGAAGTAGGTTTCACTGTCGTTCACACCATCATGTCTGATAAACAGATGTTTTGATAAAGGTTTGGCTTTTTAGTCGTGAATGTTTCATTGCATGTACAGTGAAAAGTGTAGTTGTCATCAACTCGAGTATTCTTCACTTCACCTGGTTCACTTGACTCCAGAGCACCTGCTCTATAGATATAAAGGTCCTGCATGAACATTCTTACTTTCAGTGATGAAAACATAGTTAATATTCCATTTCTGCCAGTGAATCCCCCGAAATATTACACACTGTTGCTGTAAAGTCATTTATCCAGCAAGATGCTCAGCATCTCTATCTCCAGCTTCTCCAAAGTGAACACACATTTGAAAGAAGCTCTCAAAACAGAATCAACTGTCTGACGGATGAACAGAAGCATCGTTCCAAGCAGCCCTGCACATATCTGTGTATTCACTCCTCAAGCTGCATCCAACACAGCTCACACTCCCAGAGAGTGGAGCAGCTCAGGCCACAGTCGGTTATAGATGATGCATCAGACCTCATCTGTCTGAGCAGCTCAGAAGCATCTTGAACTGTGCCGACGTTACACCTGACAAACGAGCACGCTTCAGAGCGCGGTTTGTTCAGGTGCAGCTGGATGATTCATGCGACCGCAGCTCTCTCTATCATCAGGTGCATTCCCCGCGGAGCAGTGAGGAAACTGCCCCTCAGACATGATTACTCTGTTACATCTCATCACTCCATGATGTCGACATTTACTTTATGTAGTTCTCCTCCTCTTCCTTTAGCAAACCTTGTTTAACTTAATAAGCAACTCCTTGCATTTCCCAGAATGCCCTTTGACAATCCCCAGAGAATGGGCCTGTTGCATGTACAGTATCTTTCCCACCAAACCAACAATGTGTTGGTCCGACTGTCTGTCTCTGACTCCTCCTGAAGACACACACCCACAAACCTCTCACATATATATTATTTCATATTCAAAACAGGGCCTAATGATTCCTCCTGAAAGTACAAATCGACAAACTTCTTACAAATATATCGTTTCGTATTTAGCAAAAAGGCTGAAAGCCCGTGAGTGTGTGTGGCAGCAGGACGGTGTGTGTTCACTGATATATGGAACAGAGGAAGACGACACATCAGGCCTCATACACGAAACAACACATTGACTGTACTAACACAAACATATATTCAGGTATAATAATAGAGACACACAGCTGATCTGATTAATCAGCAGGATAGCTGGTATGTCAGTTATAATAAATATGATACAAACAAAATACAGATAACAAACTAAAAATGGGTTTTAATGAAATGAAGAAAGGGAACATCCAACACACTCCATCTTTCAGCTGCTGGACTCTCAGTCATATCTCCCTATGCTATTTCTGTGATGACATTTTGTTGTTATTGTGGGTGTTAAAAACAGTTTAATTTGAAACTTGAACTGTTAATGACTCAGTCTGCATTATGAATCTGTCCCATTGAGCGCTAATGCGATCAGCGGCCTTCCAGTTTATCACTGAAGTTAAGCGGAGGTCTCGTAATGACCCGCCTCTGCTGTGTGACTCACGATGGTGTTTAATTACCACTCGGGCTGAATCGCTCCGCTTCCACTGACTCATTCATTGAAGCGCCATTGTTATGCTTACAAGTCTGCAGCAGAACAAGGAGGCGTCTCCGTCTGAGGGTCTGCTCTCTCTCTATCAGGATGTCAGCTGGTTGAAAGGCTGAACACCAGCAGATATGGATTCAAGCTGAATGTCTTGTTCAATAAACATGTTCAGATTAGATAGATATTCATGGACATTTTGACTTCTGCACTGAGACAATTAGAGAAGTGTGTGAGAGAGATAAGGGGACTTTGCACTCACTGCTTCTGTACCTTATTAATAATAATGATCATTTTTTTTAAATGTCAACATTATGAACAAGGCTTCAAACTATTGGTGCAGCCCTACAAATGTCCCGTTTGTCCTGTATTATAATTCCATGAAGCCATTTTATACGAGGTGTTACTCCTAAAGCCTGGCTACACGACACTGTGTCCTCCCTGCGCTGCATGTATGAACTACATGATAATCTGGTCGTGGCTCACATCTGTGACAGAGACGTACAGCGAACGAGAAACGATTGTTTGAGTCGAAGTAAAAATAGATCATGGGTTTGGGTTCAAATAATAAACGTAACAATGTCAGTAAAATGAATAAAAAACAACGGCCCTGAGTGGACTTTCTCACATTAGTTCACGTAAGAAGAGTAAAGTTGACTTTTGTTTCACAGGGAACACAGACCACACACCTCGTGGACTGTGTCGCCTGCACTTGTTATACCACCTGACGTTCAACGATGATCGCTCCATCTATCCTGTACCACCTCACTCTGACATTCAACGAGTCCACGCTTTGCAGCAACATACAACATGCCAACATGTTTGTGATCTGGTGACTGAGCTGCTGAAACTATAATGTCCCTTCATTGTAGAGACATTAATGATCATTATAGATCTGACATGAAACCTTTCAGTTTGGATTATTTATAACTTGTGTTACTTGCGAAATGTTAAAAGTGAAACCTAATTAGGGAAGTGGGATTGTTGAAGTGGATTTCTAGTCTTCTAGTCTTGGAGTGCTGAGACACTTGATGAAGCCGGGCCCCGGCCTTTGTGTACTGTGTTAGATGTCTTCTTGTCAATGGTACATTGTATGACTGTTAGATAGTTGTTGCCAGTCTGCTGTCGGGGTCCAGTATCTGCCTTCATCTACTGCTGAGCACGAGTGCCAGATGTAGCGTGTGCTGGGCGTTCCAGTCATGCCATCTTCCAGCCCACAGATGACCAATAATAATCCACTCATTTACACATGGTACAAACAATCTGCTCAGCTCATCTGTCACCCTCTCCTCTCACGCACTGACTGGTAATCTGTAGGTCTCGTCTCCTTAAAGCCTGAGGGGAGGAATCACAAAAGGATGGCAGCTGTTGTGGCTGCAGGAAAAAGACAAAAAGAGTGAAATGTAGCCATAACTGTACTGTGCCCCTCTGCTACTTGTTTCTCTCTTTTCTAGTCTTCCGACCACTCAAAGCGCTTTAACACTACATGTCATCATTCACCCATTCACAGCCATTCATTCACTGATGACAGCGGCTACCATGCAAGGTGCCACCTGTCCATCAGAACCCTAACTAACAGTCATACCCATTCATACATCCTTCATACATGGCCATGGACGAGCGGAGCCGGGGGTTGAATCACCGATATTCAGATTGAAGGGAGACCCTGCTCTACCACTGCCACAGTCAGCCTGTTTGCGTATATTTAAATGAGGTAATATGAAGACACTTGAAGACGTGTGAAATGACTCATAAACTCTGTATTATAGGAAAGAAGACGCATGTGTGTGCTCGGCGGTGCAGAGGTGCAGAATGACACGTTGGACACATGCTTGTAATCTCATTAGAGCGATGTCTCTGTGAGTCAGGCCTTGAGGCAGAGAGCAGTTGCAAATGATGCACAAGTCATGGAGCTATCAGGGGCTCAACCCATCCCTCCACAATGTGAAACACGTGCTGTGTTTCCTCTGACTCGTGTAACTCTTGTGATGTTTCCTGTGAGAGACTGCTGTCACAATACCATTCACCCAAACACTGTGAAAACAAAGGCAGCCACTGCTTTGAGTTGCTTTCGCTCTCTTCAGGTGTGATTCCCTCACCATACAACATCTTTGTTTGAGCTGATCAGCCTTCAGGTGCTTTTAGACATTTCAGAGTTCACGTCTTTCTGCTCCTGCTGTTTAAAGGAGCACCAGTCAGTCCCGCTGCAATCGATTCCAACTACTACGGCTGCTTTCCTCACTGTTTCACTGTGTCCCTCGCCTCTCATGTAGAAGAGTCTTATGTAATATACCCGCGTTACAAACAAATCCACATGAATTAGCAATTCATCCCTTATTTACAACGGGGTTGTGACTCCATGTCTGAGCCATGTCATGTAGTGGTATTCAGATCTGAGCAGCATCCCCACACAATCTGCTGAATCGTCACTTTCTAACTTCTCCATATGATGGTATTTTGGCTGTGTTGTATTTGATACTAGGACAGGGTTTGTCAAAAATAGATATATTTTTAGTATCTTAGTTGAACTAATTTTAAATCTCAAATGGACAACTCAAAGTGCCATGCAAGGTAGTGCCTGTAAATCATTCATACCCATTCATTTGGGGAAGCAATTTGGGGTTAAGTGTCTTGCCCAAGGACACATCGACATAGCAGAGTCAGAGAATGTGTGTGTGTGTGTGTGTGTGTTTCTATCAAAGGCCGTCAATGTCCATTGAGATGAGCAGTATGTGGCTCCAATTCTCCAGACATCCATTATACCACTGCAGAGGACAAGGGGACAACAAGATGATATTAAAAGAGCGTCCGTCCAACCTCAAACGGTGACGACAGATGTAGAAAACCGGAGTTAAAAAGGACATTTGTTTTATGTTTCATGTGTTAATGTGAGGAAGGTTACATCAGATGTGTGTGGAGCGATGAGACGGAGCCGATGCTACAGTGGATGCTGAAGTCACATGCTTTGTGTTAGTCATCACTTATTTGCTAAATCTGTTCCCATTGTCACCACATATGTTGCATTACGTTTCTATCCAGACACAAACGTTTTTCCTCAGTCAAGCACAACATTTCTTTTTGCAAGATTAACATTTTTGGGGGATTTTTCCGCTCTGAATTTTTCTATGCGTGAATTGAAAATGCCCATCAGAACAGGCGGATGGAAACGCCTCTATTCATTCATTCATGTCTTTAGGTTTGGGTGGCGCCTCACAAGTGGAAGCTTGTTACAGCAGGTTCTGCTCATCGTTGAGCTTTTCCCTTCAGTTTCTTCACATATAGTTTTCTTCATTTAATTGCTTTTTTAAAAACTTTTCAGTGCACTATGGACACTAGACTCGCTCTGGTCTCTATACTGGTTCTTGCACTATTTACAACCACATCCATGCAGTTATAAATAGTGCAAGAACCAGTTCTCATTTACAATGACGACCTGGCTGAAAAAGCAGCAGCAGGAGGCAAGTCAATACAAGACAGCATGTAACATAGAGAACTCTCAAACACGAGATGTACAGTATAAAAAACAACAGTGTGCCTGGTGCAGCAGGTTCAGTGATCAGAAACTATTGTTTGTAATAAGTTAGATCTTTGGAGTAAATTACATCACCATAGTCTAAGATGGGAGGGACTGTCATTTTAACCAGGGTGATGATTTGAGTATGGAGGCTTTGTTATGGTACAGAAAACTAATTCTTGATCTGACTTTGGAAAGCAGTGAGTTGATGTGGGTGTTAAAGGTGCGCAAACTGTCGAGCAGAGACACAGGGCAGGCAGGTCATGGTAAAGGAACAGCCTTGGACAAGGACAGTGTGTCAGATAGGTAACCCTCAGCTCTCACAGATTGTAGAGAAATAGCTGACAGACCTTAAGCCTGTCAAGCAGAATGCTACGGTCTACAGAATCAAAGGCCTTTGCCAAATCAGCAAACACAGCCACACAGTATTCTTTCCTATCAATATGATGTCATTTAACACTTAAAGCGTAGCAGAGATACACCCATGGCCGGTTCTAAAGCCAGACTGCACGGAGGTGAGAACACTGTGGTACTCCAGGTGGTAGGTGAGCTGTTTGTTGACCAGTTTCTCAAAACCTTTGGACGGGCCAGACAAGATGGAAATAGGTCTGTAACAGTTTCGGTCTAATATATCACCCCCCTTGACGAGAGGGGTGACAGCAGCCGATTTCCATTCTAGAGGGAATACACAGGTCTGCATGGAGAGGTTAAACAGATAAGTGATGGGGGCTGCGATAATATGAGCTGCTAACTTCAAGGAGAAAGGGTCTGGAGTATCCAATCCAGCTGAAATGTGAGGATCCACTTTGAGCAGCTCCCTGAGCCCCTAGGGCAGCAGCATCTTGGCTGCCGACAGGAAAAGAAACTCACCAGACTGGTTAAGAAGGCCAGCTGTGTCCTGGGATGCCCCCTAGGTCCAGTGGAAGTGGTGGGACAAAGGAGGATGATGGCTAGGCTACCATCTCTGATGGAGAACATGCCCCCCCCCCCATGCAGGACAGTCTGACAGCAGTGGTCAGATCCTTCAGTGACGGACTGGTCCACCCACGGCGTGTTAAGGAGAGATACCGCAGGTCCTTCCTCCCTGCCGCTGTCAGACTTCACAACCAACGCTGCTCCCAATAGAACGCACCTACACTACTCCAGTCTGCCGCTGTCGTCAGGGTGTACCAGCAGAGACCTTAAGGTGTGGAGTGAGTTACGCTAAGCATGGCCACAGAGTCACTTTAAACCTAATATTGTTCACGTTGTTGGCCAATCAACACTATTAAGTCATACTACATTAGCTAATGCCCAGATTAAGTATTGTGTGCCACTGTTACTACTGGCTACAGACACAGTTCAGCCAGGACTTGAGAATTGAGGTTTTGTATATTTGAGAGGTAAAGGAGGAAGAATCCAGGCCGAGCATTTAGTATCATCGAAATATGAAACACATTCTCCTCTTGTCCCCATTTAGACTCCGTACAAACGTACTGTCAGGGTGATCGATAACCGCCGCAACAGAGCAGGCCCCCTTTGTTTCCACATGGAGAATTGCCCTAACTACCAATTTTAATATGTAAACGTCAGCAAGGATGGATTTTAAATCCAGAGCCGGCGGGGTGGTGGATCAGAGCGGAGGGAGGTCCCGGCATCAATCATGTCAGAGAGTTGGAACGTAGCAGGCGTGACAAATGACCAGGCCCACCATCAGCTTTTGGGCTCTGAATCTCCCATTACAGAATGAGAGGAGCATTTATATACCCAGGCCCCAGTGTGGTTGGGACAGGCCTTAGCGTGGTTGGGACAGGCCTTGCTCAGGCCTCCCTCTGATTATGAATGTTGCTGCAGTCGGGGATTCTTCTCTCTGTGCTGGTGAATTATTCTCACTGAGCTGTATCGAGGCTCCAGGATCGTGACACGCACAGCTCAGTATGCAACTTACATCAGCGTGCTGCGCTGGCTTGTTTGCTGAGGCCACCGACAAATGCATCAATGCTGCGTCTATTTTAAGCTGCTGTCCCTGATTGTTACTGCAAAGCAATATCTTCTCTCTTTCAAAGGGAACACAAATCTGAATAAAAGCTCTTTCAGAAACAGGTGATATACAGGTTGGAATACTTTTTGTCAAACTCTTATTAGTGTCACAAAGGAATTACACAAAGGAGGGTTGACTAACTGCAGGTCCTGCTCAGGTAATCAACAGCATGGTGGTGATGACTTTGCATTGTCTGTTGGGTGAATGAACATATATTACAGGCAGCAACCTCCGGTTGAGAGAGGTGAAGGACACAATGAAGTTCCTTAAACCTGCCTTCTGTCTAATGGCCTTCAGGGGGCGACTCCTCTGGTTGTCTGAGATGATGATGCTACTTCTCACTTCATTGATTAACTCAGTTAGCTTGATGGCTGTGGTTGAGGGGTAGAGCGGGTTGTCCTCTTGTAGAACGACTGGCGGTTGAATCCCCGGCTCCTCCAGCATGAATGTCGAAGTGTCCTTAGGCAAGATACTGAACCCCAAATAGCTCCTGAAGGCTGTTGTTAGTTTAGATCCGGAGGAGCAGGTTTATAAAGTACGTTTACCATTTACACATTGTTAGCACGAGTTTATGGTCTCAACCGTTAGTTTCCACTCTACTTCAATAGAGCATTATGTTCACTTAGTACTATAACTGGTAGGCTTTGCCTTCCAAGACCTTCTGAGAGCTGTTGATTTTATGTTCATCCGTGTACACATCCACAGACATGAAGACATTTTTTATTGTGGCCTTTGTGCCCTGCATGGGCCTCTCCAACGTCCGTACGCCTGCGATACATTACAGTCCGCGACCATAACTCTGCTCCAATTGCTGTCTTCAGCGTAAAGCAGTCAACAAGCAGAAGTCCAGAAGATGATGCAATCAGCGGTGTCCCTGCCAGATTGGCTATTTCCTCCCGGGTTGACCTTCCATCTGCAAAGCTTTGCCGGCGCTGTCCATGCCAGTTTAGCTAGCGGCTACCCTGCAAGCCGCTTGTCAATCTGCGCTGGCCTGCCTTCGGAGGAGCTGTGGCCTGGAGCAGGGACTTCATGGCTAGACTGACTAACCTCTTGGATTTAGTTAAGAAACAGCCGTCTGCACTAATCTGAGGCACAGACTGTGTACACAGCCTGACTCCCTCTAGAAATGGACAAAAAGGGAGAGCTGGGGCAGCCCGAGTGACGCAGCAAAGGGGACAGCTAGCAGCCAACGACCTGAGACGCCACCTAACTGCCACTGCAAGCAGCCACGCCCTCAATAAGGCATAACTTTAAGCCATAATATCATTTTCGTCGGTGAGTAATATCAAAATTCCCCCCCTATACAGCTGCCATGAACGGGGATATTAGCTATGCAGACTAAAACATCTGCTGTAACCATGTTTATTTCTGCTGTTAACATGGAGGTCTACGCGGGTTGACTTTTGGAACCAGCCTCAAGTGGACATTTGATGAACTGCAGTTCTGGCACTGCATTGGCTTCATTTCTCTGCATGTTGCCGCGTGGTCTAGATTAGTTGGATCAAGGGTGCTATGACAACCAAGAATGCATCATCATTATTAGTCACATATATTAGTATTACTGTTACTATTGCTGCTTTTATTGTCATTATTGTTCTATTATAGCCACCTGGGCTAAACAAGTACAATTGAATTGAATAAAATGTATATGAGTTGAATTTAGAACAGAGGAAAGTTTCAGAGTGACGTCACCTGGATAACTCACTCTCACTCCTGCCTGCGTGCCCACAGTGCGAGAGGAGTTAGAGATGCCGTGCTGCTGCCAGAAGAGCGGCTGTCTGAGATGACTGAGCTGCATATGGAAATATTACAATATAATAGATCTGTATACATCCCTGATGGTCTGAAACACACCGCTGCGCTGTGCTGCTCTGTCTTGTTGGTTCGTGCGCTGACAGTGTCCACTGTTTGCGTCTGGACATCATCAGTTCTCAATTTGACTTTCATTGCGTGATAAAGTAAAAGCTCCATTATTCCCATTATTTGTTTTCTCTTTCAGGTTTTAATTTTCATTGATTTGTAAACAGAACTAAACCCATTAAAACCATCTGAGGTTAATCTTTATTGTATTTTTGTAAATTAAACTATTTGTTTTTCTATCGTTTTATTCCTCGGCCCTGGAAATGTTTAGAGGCCTGGATTGTGATCCTAATTTGCTTTGAGGCTGAGGTATTGTATTGTTTTTATTGATGGTGATTATGATTGCTGCCATATCACCTGGAGGAGGTTGTTTGTTTTGTCTTTTATAAAAAATGGACAGCTAAGGCATTTGAAAGTAAGAGGAAAAAAATGGTGCTTTTGTCTAAGAATATAACACATTTATGAAGCTTGAAAAACATAACTGCAGTACATAACTGCCAGTCTAAAGTCATAATCATACATTCACTCAGCACACAGCAGCTACACAATCGCTGAGACTATCATTGATTTAATACTACAGCCAACTGAGGGCATTGTAACCATATTGTAGAGTAGATATCACAACCATTCCCAACTGCTGTTCATGTCATCATGCTGTACGTATGTATGTCTGAATCGAGTCGTGTTTTTCATTTTGAACCACTTATCGTTTGTTGTTTGTCATATGTTATATATACACAGTGTATACACATATACAGTGGGCTGCCTTTATGTGTCTACTGTGTGTATTACTGAACGTCCACACTCTCTTGTAATGCTGTTGACTGTACCTTAGTACTTAAAGACAAGCTCTTAACCTCAAAACCAAATTGAATGTGTTTGTTTTTCTGTCCAATCATGTTGTGTGTATACAAACAATTGTTTTTCTCCTTTCTTTAAAGTATTCACTTTGTCCAAATGCATCCAATTTCATGTAAAAGTAGCTCAACCCTGGCCGTAGAGATAACTGCATTCTAATTCACTGGATGGAATGAATCAGTTAGTGCTTCGTAAGGTTATTACGTAGCTACCTCATCAGTGTTCTAGCTAAAGCTTCTCGTACTTGACAAGTAAAGCCACAACAATGTGATCCACCCCGTAGGTATGGTAAAGAAGTCAGCCTCAAGTAGCCGGACCATGAGTTGATATTGTTTTATCAACTGTTTTTTCCAAGCAAGTATGAAGCATGAAATGTCACGGCCAACCAACACACAGTTCAAGCTGTTGTTAACAATGTAATGCAGTCCCACGCTTTTGGTTATTGAAAAACAATGCACTTTGCCAAATGTAATCAACCATGATGCTATGCATCGTTTCCGATAACTACACAGCTCATCGGGAAAATGTATTCAAACTGTAATGTAGTCTTGAAATACCAGTTCTCACTCCCGGCTTGTATAATACCACTGCTATGTTAGTGCCCCTCAGTGTCTGATACCGACGCAGCGCGGCACCATGTAGCGTCTGTATGGCACGCGCACTCCAACTAGCTCCGACGTGAACCCATCCTCATCATTATCAGACGTCAGATCAGCTGGCGTAGTATAAAGAGTTAAGGGTGCGTGGGACAAACAAACACAGGCCTTCTATCCAGGAGACCGCTGTTGTGTCCCTTGTGAAACTAAAAGTCAACGTTGACTCATGAAGTCATTATTCACGAGATTGGTTAGTCATCCGACTCGTTGGTCCGTTAGGGCTGGTTCAGGTTTATAGTTAGGGCTGGTTCAGGTTTATAGTTAGGGCTGGTTCAGGTTTATAGTTAGGGCTGGCTCAGGTTTATAGTTAGGACTGGTTCGGGTTTATAGTTAGGACTGGTTCAGGTGTATAGTTAGGACTGGTTCGGGTTTATAGTTAGGGCTGGTTCGGGTTTATAGTTAGGGCTGGCTCAGGTTTATAGTTAGGGCTGGTTCGGGTTTATAGTTAGGGCTGGCTCAGGTTTATAGTTAGGGCTGGTTCAGGTTTATAGTTAGGGCTGGCTCAGGTTTATAGTTAGGACTGGTTCAGGTTTATAGTTAGGACTGGTTCAGGTTCATAGTTAGGGCTGGTTCAGGTTTATAGTTAGGGCTGGTTCGGGTTTATAGTTAGGGTAGGCTCGGGTTTGCCTTGGACCAGCTCCTAGATAAGCTGCTATAGGCCTAGACTGCTGGAGGACTTCCTAGGAAACACTGAGCTCCTCTCTCCTCTTCTCTCTCGCCTGCTGTATGAATTAATATCTCATTAATGCACATTAATAACTTTGCTTGAGGTACATTTTATGGATAATATTGCTTGTTTAATATCATTTCACCTCAAAACAGTGTACTTGTTTACTATTTTTAAAGTATTTGTATTGCCCTCTCTATACTCTGCTTTAGTTTGTGCCATGTGGGAATATGTTTGAGATGTTTTGGACGTCCAGGGAGCGATGCATCATCTGTGTAAATACTATGGATATCTTAGATACAGTAGTTGGATTTGCTATGATTCGTGAAATCAAAAGGCATTGTTACAAGCACAATGTGATCACTTATGTTTCACCTCAATCATAGAAAGCAAATTGCCAAAGATTATTATGACACGGCGTAATCTGGGAGTGTGGAGCATGTGGAGCACTTTTCATTGGGACAAGACTTGTGTACCCTCCACCACAATGCAGCTAATTCTTTTCGGGGGACTAAGCTTCTGGTTAGCGGTGCCGACAAACACTTCCACATTCATGTAGCTGATATGATAATCATACTCCGCAGAAAACATTTATGTGCGATACTTAAATGTGCCTCGGTTTAGACCGTGAAGACTCGAATGTGGAGATGTTTGACATCTCTTCATTCACGTACACATGTTGAATTGGTCCAGGACCTCGATAATATCGATAACAAGTCTCATCATGGATTGAGATGTCGCTGTAAACAAAGATAGTGAAAAGAAGTCTTGAACAGATCGTACAAGCTGAGACCAGAAGGGTGTCCTTTATTTAGTTTGGGGGATACAGTGAGAACATTGGTGAGTGTAGAAAATGTTGTGTTTACCACCTGTATACTACTGTAACCTAAGTTATGTAGGTAACGTGGAACACAACGAGTTAACGTTGACTTCTTATTTAAGAACGGTACATGAAGTTGGACCCACCTACCCCCCCCCCCCCCCCCCCCAAGACCTCCTCACGCTGACTTCATTAGACTTTGATTGGAAATGGAAATGTGACACAGCAAAAGCAAACACCACCCTGGAGGAAATACGTTTGGGAGATCAGGCTACTTGATCACATTACATGATGTGAATTCAGTTCCCAATGACGCATGTGCAAATGATGAATTATCCATTTTGAAATGATTTCCGACACACTATGAAGTCCATACAAACACACATAAGGACTTGAAATAGCAAGAACGGAGGGAAGTACAGAAAAATAATAAAAGTTAGAGATGCAGTATGAACAGCAACTGAAGACGTGTGAACAGTGCGCTGTCTGATCATCAGCCCGTTTGTCCTGCTGAGGCTCTTTTGTGAACCACAACATACCACACATCGGTGGAGCCTCCCGGGGCCCGCAAACATGCCTCATTACTTCATATCCATACTGTGCTGTATACATAGACACACACGCTGATATTTCTGAACACAATAATGTGAAGCCTACTAAATGCCCCCCTCCTGTTCCCTTTATCTCAGTGTGAAACTAAGCTGCGGGCATCCATCTCCCTGTCAGATGCAAGCTTTATTTCTGCACGATGCAGGCAAAATGACTGGCGCGGGTTGCAGCTGGGTCAACTTACTGTCATTGAAAGGGAAATTAATGCACAAACAGCGGAGCAATTACCCAATTTCTCACAGTTTTTAAAATTATTTTTACTCTTTTCTCTACGAGCTGATGTCTTTTTCTCCCCGCATCCGCAAGACCAATCAACATATGGTGGCTGGCTTTGAGAATGAGGCCAAGTGTTCTGGCAGCTAGAAAAGAGGCTCTGCACATGCACGCACACACACACACACACACACACACACACACACACACACACACACACACACACACACATGCGTGTGTTTGGTGTCTTGAAAGCAGAAGAGCTAAAGGACAAGAGAACTGCCGTAACCTATTTGCAAGGTAGATGCAGCCTCGTTACACGGGGAAGCATGAAAAGCACGAACAAAAAAGCCTCCATTGTTCTGCCGCTACATGAAGACACTCTGTCGCTCCATTGTGGAGATAATAAAGTAGAGAATCCTTGTTCTGTGAGCCTTTTCATTTCAACAGAAGACAAACAGTGTCTTATTCATGCGAGCTCGTCGCCCCGTTCCACAGAAAGAGAAGCAGGAGAGAAACCCATCACCCTCTGAAATATGTGATGCAGCTTTGAACTAATCAGGGAGCGGAAATCTTTTGAATTTGCCGTTATTATCAGGCGATGCGCTTTTTTTCCCATGTGCACCGTGTCAGACAAATTCATACAGCAGATAGCGCCAGCGCTGCCTTGAAGAGGGAAGAGAGATGAAGCACTCCTTTATTATTTCAACATGATGTTGGGCTCGTACAGGTAATTATCTACATTATAGGCCTGTGTTTCCTGTCTGCCAGAGCACTCTGTGCAGCAAACTGAGAAAGAAAGGAAGGCTTTCTCTTGTTCTTTTGTTTACGTGGGAAACTGTGTAAACAGCAAGTTAAGTTTGACAACGTTACCACTTAAAAGTGAGAATACAGGAACCGAAAAGTGATCTTCCAACAAGGTTCACTCTGGTTTTCTTCGCTTGCACTTTCTTTGATGAATCGTAAGCCCATCGTATTATTTTGAGAGGTGGAAAATCCCAAAATCAAAAGCTGAATGGAGAAATGTCTTCAGTGATACGTGTGACATATATTGAGAAGGAATGTAAAATTGATGATCTGAACAACGTTGACGTGTTTGAGCATTGGGACATTGAGACGTTGCATAATCTAGCCACACGTCTGTAGAAGTGCTCACAGCCCGCTGCCTCTGAGGGGAAGTGTGCAGAAGTGCAGCGTGAAAGGCCCTTGTTTGAATAATCTTAACTCACTAATGGGGCTTTTTAACCACATTTCATTATCTTCATCAGTGAATGGAGATGGCTCCATTGTCATCACATGAGGGAGAGGTCACATGGGGAGGTGGTAACACCTACCTATGAAATCCCGCCCACATACAACCAAACGGAACTCTCACTTTGGTTTTGGAGCATCGATGTTTGGATCGTCGTCTCCACTAGTCCATGTTCCAAATTGCTCCCGCAGGCTGTTCCATCGGTGTGTGAATCGGTATGAATGTTAGATGACATGTGGTGTTAAAGCGCTTTGAGTGGTCAGAAGTGTAGAAAAGAGATATACAAGTACAAGTTCAAATGAACAACGCAACAAAATGACTGAGGTATGTTTAGAACAGGTCAACATTTGGTCTCACACGGGACATGAACAGCGGAGTCCTGGGTTAAAGTCCTGCCTTTGTTCCACCCAGAACTCCTCCTTGCACGCAGACTTCCACAGACTATGATTAGAAATGTATTTGTGAAAAACGAGGGGGAACATGAGATGAGGTAGCAAGAAAAAAAAATGGACCCTAACTTCAGATTATATCAAAAAAACAACAGCATATGTGAAATATTCAGCACTTAAAACGACCTCTTCTTGTTGATTATCTGTTCTGATTCACAGAGCAGATGATACCTAACGCACTAATCATAATTCCATATATCGTAGACTACTTAAAACCGGGGGATGCACTAAGAACCTGTGTCCAAGAGAGGAGCTTTATGTTTTTTTATTTTTTTTTAAATCCAACGGAGCCTCTGTTTTTGCAAGTAGTGCTAACACTAGCAACTTACTCCGTCACCTCAGCAACGAATCATGGCGGAGTATCGAGCGGCTACAGCTGCTGGATTGGAGGCCGGCAGCAGTGGCGGTGAAACGGTGACGCCAAAGAGTCAGAAAGCAAAGAATGGGCTTTTGCTGGAGGCGCTTCATTTGAGAGAGAACAATCCAGATGATCCACTGCAGAGAGTTTCAAAAGACGGGTTCAGATCGATGATTAAAACACTGGACTGGAGATTTGTTTTACCGGGGGCCAGAATATTTGAGCTATGCCAACATTCTACCAACAACACCGAAGCAAGCTGGAAACAGCGCTACGTACTCTCCTACTGCTACATCCACACACTGTGGGCAGTTCACAGGGTCAAATATTGAGTTCTGACTGAAGTTGTTGGCATAGTTAGTCATTTTAAGTTCTTTTCTTTTCTTCTTTGAGGTAAAAACATGCTGCAAGTGTTTCATGCAGATTTGGTCATATTGTCATATTTCGATCATATTGATCATATTGTTCATGTTCAGTTTGTGGAGCACAGCAGCCAGTGGTTTGTTCTTCCTCCCTGCTATAGGTCAGTTCTCTTCCTGCCACCACTCCCACCCTCACTCACACAGATGGACAGATAGAGAGTTCTCTAACCTGACCTTTGGTTCATCTTCTCATCCCGGCCAACTGTGCTGGGGATCACTTCGGTGTGTGTGTGTGTGTGTGTGTGTGTGACTTGTGCATTGGTGTGTATGTGACAGCTGCTGTATGCGCTTCATGTTGTGTGTGTGGATCCTTCTGAGGTCAGTCTTGGTGTATCAGCCTTACACCCAGCAAATATTATAACTATTTGACACGTTGGAACAAGCACAAAGCTGTGAGGAGTGCCTAACACCTTCAGTGGCTTATGAAGCAGCAGTATGATTATGATATACTGCTGCTGAAGGTATTGAACAAAAGTTGAAAATCTGAGCCTTCTGTTTATCTCTGATTCAGAGACGCTAACCTGAGAGAGGCTGCGGTGGGACCTGTGGTAGAGAGAGCTTGAAAACGAGCAGGTGGGAGAGAGAGAGAGAGAGAGAGAGAGAGAGAGAGTGCTGGGTCTTTGACTCAACTCAAGTGGTTGAGCATGCTCAGAAAAAAAGCAGTTAATCAGAAACAAGACATGGATCAGAGGTTTTAATTAAGCAGCCCTTTCTAACGGAGTGACTTGTCTGTGATAAGGGTTCCATTTATTATCAGGGTGGAGGTATTAATGAGGCGTTTTCCTTCTGATTCAGGTCTTAATCAGATTATTGGTAGAGTTAAAGCCTCCACGTAAACACTGGTGTTTGACACACACACACACACACACACACACACACACACACACACACACACACACACACACACACACACACACACACACACACACACACACACGGCTCCGTCGATTCAAGCCCTGCAGGAAAAAAAAGAAAACCACAGCTGGACGCTGTTTTGCAGATAGAATAGTCTGTCACTAGCGGAGCAGTGAGGTTTGGCCTTTTTGCCCCAAACATAAGCGCACGCTTGTGTGCACGCACGCATCCACACACAGACACACACACACACAGACACACACACAACCACACACACAACCACTCACACAACCACTGCAGCAAAGCAGACAATTACTATGTCACTATGGAGAGACTCCCCTCTGTCTTCTGCCCTGTCTGTCTCTCCCGCTACAAATACAGCCCGAAGTGAATCCTGAGCAAGGGGTCGTCCTACAGGTAAGTAAGTGACAACACTCAAGAACCCTCTTCTCTAACAATGCCGAGCTCGAGCGACGTAGCGCTAAAGTTGGGCTTCTTTCAGCTGAACTTTCATCAAAACCCAGCTGTTATGTATTCCTGTCGCTCGCCTTGAAAGCACCGCGTGGTTAAGGAACGTCTGATTGGTGGAGTTTAAATGAGGAGTCATATGATACCTCCTCATATCACTACAACAACCTGATTAAGTGTCAGGGTTTTTTTCAAAATAAAAGCCCCACAAATACAAGATTCAATCCAAGAGTATGAATCTAAATGCAGAAAGGAGAGTAGCGCTATCTCAATTGAACCTGAACGACACTACCGGTAACATTGGCATGTGTATATATTGCAATTTCTTCGGGCAGTAGAAGCCACACTGTCAAAATCTCTTTCGTAATTTTCTAGTTTCAGTTATAATGCATCTTAGCCTAATTACAACGCACTACTTGCCATCTGCTGTACATCTCAAATTCTTAAATGAAGCAGAGCGTTTACATTTCCAAACATGAAATCAGTGTAAATGTTAGCGTGTTCTGTAGGTGCAGGCTGGAGGTATACTTGCTTTTCAACCATGCATTCACAAGCACCACACGCACACAACAAACGGTCCGAGTGGACGCAGGATACGCTGGCAGCATCACGTGCACACAAAGGCGTATTTCAAATATATTCATAATATATCATCTCCTGCTTAACATGACACCAACAGTAGGCTATTTATAGTGTTGTATAATTGCACACTTTACATTTCTGGGGGGGAAAAAGCATACATTATTCCATCATAAGGTACAAAACAAAATCCACATGAAAGGTATTGCATAATCACTATAAATGTTATTACAATTTATTACATTATTCATCAAGCTGAACACTATTATGAGGTTTTATCACAATGCAAATTTGATTACATTATCAGGAGATTATGACATCATTGGGTGCTACACCTCTCACAGGGTGGTGACACGTATTTTGTGTGTGTAGGAGCATGACACACATATAAGGGTTGGAGTGGCGTGCCAAGTCTCCAGGTCAGGAGGGCAGTTGCCTTAAGTGGCAGCAGATGGCCGGTGGTTTACTTTTAATTAATGTAGAGAGAGAGAGAGAGAGAGAGAGAGAGAGAGAGAGAGAGAGAGAGAGAGAGAGAGGTGGACAGTGAGTTGGCGTGGTATCTTGTTGATCGATCTGCAGCTGGCACAACATTTACGAAGAACACTATCATCCCCCAGTCCAACCTGACATGCATATTAAGTCTGCACAAGTTTACCCACGTTCTCCGCACAATGCACTCACACAGGAACACATTTATATGCTAATAGCCTACCTCAGCTAATGCTCCGCCGCTGTCTGCAGCTGCGTGTGTGTGTGTGTGTGTGTGTGTGTGAGCGAGAGAAAGAGATAGCAGTATGAGTGTGTGCGCTGCCACCATAGAGTGTGCCAATAAACAGTGGGAGGCCGCCATTACAATCAGGGTCTTGCATTTGTACGCACAGGACAATGATTTAGGTGCAATGAAAAGCAGCGGTGTGTCAGATAACT
Source organism: Lycodopsis pacificus (assembly GCA_028022725.1). NCBI lineage: Eukaryota > Metazoa > Chordata > Actinopteri > Perciformes > Zoarcidae > Lycodopsis > Lycodopsis pacificus. Next base: position 27,585,005 of record CM051689.1, on the reverse strand, counting down.
CAGCAGGAATATTACAATACAATCATCCTCCCACACTGAAGGGAGAGGGAGGGCAGCGCCGCCTGCTATCACCCTGCTACGCGTCGCCACACAGTGTGATTGCAAATGTGGTCTTTCACAGATCACTAACTGATGCTTATATATACACTCCAACCACACAGAGCTCACATACACCAACTGTCCCAACGGCTCACTAGTGCTTCCTTGTCTTCAAAGGGTCGGTACCTCTAAACAAGTCGAGTTCTATTTCTAGCCAGGGCAATTAGTTCTTTGAGGGGGTTGCGTGCTGTAACTATTTACTGGTGGACAACATCCAGGTGTGGTGACTGCATGCAGCTGCCTGAAGTCTGTCTCCACAGTGACGCTGCCAGGTTTGCTACCATCGTGCCTGTGCAGAGACCAAAAACCAAAACTCTGTACTGTATGTGATGCTCTAAAGCTTCACAGAAGTACGGGGCGAAGGAGTACGCTGTTATTCATCAAGGGATAACAAGCAAGCGACTCCCCTGAAAACTACAAATTGTTTGTTCCACAATGCTATTCGTGAACATATTAAACATGTTATTAATAACTTGTTTTCAGCCTTTTGTGTCTCCAGAAGGAGCTGATACATGTCCTCTGGTGATGTCACTTGGCTGAAGACAAAACATCTGGGGGTGTGGAATTAGAGAGAAGTGAACTTTGTTGTCCCTCAATAATGGACCATTTCTGATCATTGTTGTCACCATTAGTCACATAAAAACATACCGAAGTGACCCTTTAGGTCAAGTCGATTTATTTTCTTTTTTTCAGGTTGTTAATAAGAAGATCACTTTATTTGGAGGTCAAAATGAATAAAGATTAGTAACTCCTGCAACACTTTACAGTGATATCAATGTGCTTCCACGTGTGGCTTTCATCAGCGTCATACAACACACTGCATTAATAAAGAGCATTTCAATATAATGAAAGAAACACATTCTCGAGAAATTGAAGGGGAAAAAAGATGAAAAGATAATCATTGATAGGTAGGTTTAGAACTTAAATGAACATGTTGAAAACTAGACTTTGGGCTTGAATGTTCATTCTGAAAAACAGCTGTTCCTGTATCCAGATCTCTGTCAGGACATTCAGCTGTATCACATGCACTCTGTCACTCTGGAGAGTGAAGACAAAGTTTTGCCATATATAAATACTTTATTCATGTAAATTATAAAATATGACACGTACAATTTAAATATGAAGTCATATATTATATACATTTCATGTAAAATACATATAGAAATATCTGAAATCATTCCATTCTATGGTTTATTCTTAATCATTCCTATCTGTTTATATAGCAGTTATGGAGTTGTTGACAAAAACATGAAGAAACATAAAAAATGAATTCATATCTACAAATATGACAAATATGACAAAAATAATCATAACAATCTTAATTATTCATTTTGACGACAGACAGATGTAGATAAGATATCACCAGTGGACTATAGTCCAATTCAAGCAGTGGGTAAATGCATTGATCAAATCAAAGCTCGGATGTGACAGAATGTTCTCCAGTCAAACGAAGGAGGAACGATGAAGAGTCAGCGCTCAGCTTCAAGACAAGACACGTCTGCTGTAGTCCTGCACCGACCGCTTCATTACACCATCAACCATCCAGACCTCTCGGGGCGCTGCTTCACGTCTGCTTTCTGTCCCCAGAGTCAAAACTAAACATGGAAAGCAGCGCTCAGTGTTTAAGCTCAATATATCTGGAACAAGCCCTCACTCCTCTCTCAAATCAAGGCCGCTGACCTTTATGAAATCAAATGATTCTTTATTTATCATTATGTATTTCTTACACTGCACTGGAGCTTTTATTCTAGTTAAGCATTTCTTTTAATTTTCTATTCTTTTCTATTCAAATGTAATTTCATGCTTTTGATGTATTATGTAATGTGTGTAAGTTCTTTGAATTTTGCCCCCTTTTCCAAACAGACAAGAGCTCTAATAGAGACCGACACATATAAAGGACCACCAAGACAAGTTACTTTGAAGGAACACAACAGATTACTCTCAGATCAAACACAACAAGGAAGGTTGGAGATACCCGGCTGGAATGAACAACGGTTGGAGAAGCTGCTGGGCCAGCCACACAGTGAGCCCATCAACTAGAACGTAGTTCAAACCTAAACAAAATCATGTCAAACCAAAAGAAACGAGGGACAACCCAACAGCCTCATCAATGATGGAAAGAGGAAAACCTTCGGAGGGGAACAAGCAAAAACCAAAGTCTCTGCAACTGTGTTGTTGTTGGCTGACCGGCCTGTGTCGGTGTCTTTTATTAAACAGCCGCTCCTCCGTTATGATGTGTCATAAGCCATATGCAGGGCATCACCTAACAGCTTCAGTGCTGCTTATGAACTGAAGTGTTACCAAACTGGAATCATCCTTTAGCTTGGTTTCATACGGTCTATCACTACATTGCATTCACTGTATATGAAATCACAGCAGATGGTTTGCTGAAGTGTCTTTCCTACACATCCGTGAGCAGTTATTTGCCCACACTCAATCCGTTTGATGTTTGTGCGTCTGTGTTTGAGTGAAGTCAGGGATGGGAGGGGGAGACTCATGGAGGGATGTGATATAAATAGATAGATAGACAGATGGAGAGATGGACAGATAGAGATTGATGAAGACAGAGAGACGGAATCAGAGAGATTCTCTCAGCCTCTCAGTTTGTCTATCTGTCTTTTCTTCCCATTTGTCCCTCTCTCAGCCCACCTCTGGCTGCCTCTCCATATTTCACTCTGCTCCTTTCTCCCTCACTCGGACATAACTCAGCATCAAATGGTCCCAGTGTGGAGCACAGTCGCCCATACGGCCCATACACATTCATTAAGGACCGAAGGGGCCTCCCAGCATCTTTATTCGCCAACACTCTGCCTTCATTCTTCATCTCCCTTCATTCCACCTCTGCCTTTTGGGGAAACGACCTGCGAGGGAGGAGAGTGATGAACTATGTGTGTCTGGGTTACAGTAATTTGATGGAACAAAAAAAGTGGTAATACATTACAGGAAGTTAAAGAACAGGCTGTACAGAAATATGGAAATAACCTGACGAGATGATTCTCACGTTTAGCTTCAGTTGAAGTCTGGTGTAATCTTCTCGGGATACTGTGTAATGCTTGGAGCTTAATAAATCCATCATTCTGCTTAATAACAGAGAAGAACACTCTGGGACTGTCTGTGTCAGTGAGAGTTCAGACAGACATCAATCACAGACTTTACTTACTTATGCCCGACACCCCTCCTGGAGTTTAGCCTGTCAACAAGGGAGCTCCAGAATTCTCAGTCATTTGCTTTCTTTTCTGTCTGATACCAGACTTGTGGACAACATCCAGGTCTAGTAGACGTCAGCCACTTGACGTCTACTAGACTCTACATTGGAGTTTCAGATTGTTTAGTTCGTTGATGTATCTCTCTAGAGCGCCAGATGTTCTTGGGCTTGCACTATTCCCTCCATTTGCACTATCACCTCAATTCCATCGACACGGTTGTTGTATAGGTTTAGTTTCATATACAGTATATATATATATATATTTTGGATATATATTTATATTGTACATAGTCGTTAAATGTTTATGCTTACATCTGTTCTACGTTTTGCTGTGTATTGTTCCTGTTTATTTGTAAATCACTGGGTAAAGAACGACATCAGAGGAAACACACTACAAAGCCATCTCAAGTAAGAGTGTTGTGTCTGGGCAGAGATAGTGTATCAATGTAACCTTGTTTGTTTTGTGTATTGTTCGGGGCCGCCGAGTTCCGTTATTGCTGTGTGCTGTTCCATGCTGCTATACTGGTGTTTACATCAGTAAGGTTAGAAACGGTCACTTTATTAGTTAAAGGTCCAGACTGCTGAATGTCAGTTTCTGTGTGATAAAGTAACAGTTTCTGTATTTCACTGCGGCGGTGAGGATCTGCCTTGTTTTGAGGGGTTTTCCTTTTTGTTTAACACACACACACACACACACACTCATATAGGCTGTGCTGTTGTGCTCATCTCAGACGTACGTGGCGTGTAAGCACGGCCTCACGTGTGCCTCATTACTCTGTTAAATAATCGTGGCCTCGCCGCCATTGTGTTGTATTGCGTGACGTAATCACATATGAGACTACGCCCGCCATCTTGATCCTCTTCTCTCTCCTCCGCCATTGTAAGTGTCGCGCGGTGTGATCACTTACGAGACTACGCCCGCCATCTTTCTTTTTCTCTCGCTCCGCCCCTCTCACACACACACACACTGTGGCAGACCAGGGGGAAAAGCCGAGCCGACACAGCACAGGAGGCGGATCCCCAAGCTCAGGTTGGGGGAGGTGATAGAGGGAGTGTACTATCCGGTGCAGGTGCTGCAGCCACTAGGCACATGGCAGTGGTCACACCTGCAGCCCATGAGCTAATTAGACGGAGCATATATTCCCAGGGCTGTGAAGCCGCCGGGGGAAGGAAAGAGACAGACCGACAGACTGGGCAGAGATTCCAAAAGATTCCTCCCCGACAAAAGATTCCTCCCCGACCGGGAGGAATCTTTTGTTTAGTTTGACCCAATCCCGCCTTACCCTACCCTGGTTATTAAAGGACACTTTTGGTTACCTGACTACTGCCTCTGAGTCACCTGTTTTATCGCTGAATCTTGCCTCCACGTCCCCCGGGTCGCCACATTTGGTGGAGAATGTGGGCAAGGTGATCCGTCTCTAAGGATTCAGAATAAAATAGGTACTCAGAGAGCGAGAGAGAGCGACCCCCCCCCCCCCGTGCTATGGAGAACGCACTAGCACAGCTCGTGTACACCCAAACCCAGCAGGCCGAGAGCCTTAGAGCCTTGCAGGACGCCATGACTACTCTGGGCCAGCATCTGATAAAACCCGAGAGGCCTACGGAACCCAGTAAAGTGCTCACCAAACAGACTGGTGAAGACGACATTGAGGCCTACCTAGAGGTTTTTGAGAGAACTGCAGGAAGGGAGCGGTGGCCTCGAGCAGAGTGGGCAGGGATCCTAGGCCCTTTTTTAACCGGTGAAGCCCAAAAAGCCTGTCGGGACCTCGGCCCCAGAGACGTGAATAATTATGAGGCCTTAAAAGCAGCCGTTTTAGCCCATTACGGTCATAACCTCCAGACAAGGGCCCAACAGTTCCACGCCTGGACCTATGACGCCACTGTCCCAGTCTGACCGCAGGTTGCAACCCTTCTGCGCCTGACCCGTAATTGGTTAACCACGGGGGATGGGCCCTCGGCCCTGGACAGAGTTGTACTGGACCGGTGTGTTAGAGCACTACCCGGAGATGCCAAACGACATGCCGCCCAAAGCAGCCCAGAGACAGTGGATGACCCAGTGGCGCTATTGGAGAATCACCAGGTCACAGTGGAGCTGATGCGGAGCAGTCGGCAAGAGGCCGTCCGACCCAGCCGCTCTGACCCCAGGGAAGACAAGCCAAGGCTGAGGAAGGGTGACCCGGAGACATCCCCCCACGGCCCGATCCCCCAGGGGGGCCAGCCCCGGCCACCCCTCCCCCGTCGACCCCTTGTGAATCAGGACCGCCGGAAGTGCTTCACCTGTGGCCAAGAGGGCCATTTAGCGTGGAATTGCCCCGTGGGTGATGTAATGATGCCTACGGCGGGCTCATCAGACGCCCCCCGAAAGCCGGCAGCTACCTTACTACTTGCTGGGCCCATGAGGGCACGAGGGCCCCCAAACTTCCCGTCAGAATAGGGACCCAGGACACAGAAGCCCTACTGGACTCTGGGAGTGCCGTCACTCTCCTACGGCCGGGACTGACAACCGGGCCCAGAGGGCCCCCTATCCCCGTCTCCTGTGTCCATGGGGATTCGCGGGATTACCCCACCACCCACATCAAGATTTTTGAAGTCATTGTGGGGGTGGTGGAGAACTTGCCGGTACCAGTGCTGATTGGGTGAGACTGCCCCATATTTTGGCGGTTGTGGGCCCACAGGGCAGCGGGCCACAGGAGACGCTGTTCAAAGAAGAAACCTCGGGGCAACCGGAAAGCTAAGGTGGTACATGCCTGTGCTGCACCATCTAGCCCAACCATTTCATCTGAAGTGGAGACAGATGAGGATGCCCTGGCCCCAGCGGAGGCCCTGGTGAGTGAGGATTCACAGCCGGACAAGGCGGCGTCAAACAAAGTTTTTTCTGAGTTTCCCCAAGCAGAAGAAGGAAATGCTAGCCGCCCAGGCCAGTTTGGGACCGCCCAGTTGGAAGACCCCAACCTGGAACAAGTCAGACGAAACCTGGGGGTGGTCGAAGGGAAGCCGGTAGAAGGGGTGAGTGTTACCACTTTTCCACATTTTTCGGTGAAGAATGGCCTCTTGTATAGGGTAGCTAAGCTGGGGGAACTTGTTGTTGAACAGTTGCTAGTCCCTAAATGCTATGTTCCAAAAGTGTTGTACCTAGCCCATTCACACCTGTTGGGAGCTCATCTGGGAGCGGAGAAGACCTACGACAGAATCCTAGGTCGCTTCTACTAGCCTGGGGTGAAAAGGGCGGTCCAGGAGTATTGCAAGAGCTGCCAGGTGTGCCAGATGACAGCTCCAAACGTACACTATCAGAACCCCTTGATCCCGTTACCCTTAATTGATGTCCCCTTCCTGAGAGTGGCCATGGATAAAGTAGGACCCCTGCCAAAGTCCAGCCGGGGGCATCGATACATCCTAGTCATCATGGATTATGCCACCCGCTACCCAGAGGCCGTCCCATTACGCACGGCAACTGCTAAGGCAGTTGCCAGGGAATTATTCCTACTCTTTAGTCAAGTTGGCATTGTAAAAGAAGTCCTAACCGACCAGGGAAGCTGCTTCATGTCTCGGGTCATGAAGGAGATGTGCAAGTGGTTGAAGGTCAGCCAAATAAGAACCTCAGTGTACCACCCACAGACGGATGGCCTCGTAGAACGGTTTAATAAGACCCTGAAACAAATGCTGAGGAAGACGATTGAGGTGGATGGGAAAAACTGGGACCAACTAATCCCCTTTGTCTTGTTTTCAATCCGAGAAGTTCCACAGGCCTCCACTGGGTTTTCGCCGTTTGAGTTGCTATATGGACGGAGACCCAGGGGCATGCTGGATCTGGCGAAAGAAGCAACAGCCATCACCCCACCGCTCCGTAATAGAGTACGTGGACCAGATGCAAGAAAGGATGGGTAAAATATGGCCCCTAGTGCGGGAGCATATGCAGCAAGCACAACTTGCTCAAGCCAGAATCTACAACCGGAAAGCTCAAGTGCGGGAGTTCCTGCCCGGGGAGGTTGTCCTGGTCCTGGTTCCCACGGCCGAATGTAAGTTCCTGGCAAAGTGGCATGGGCCCTATGAAGTTATTGAGCGGGTGGGCGAAGTGAACTATAAGGTGAGACAACCTGGGAGAAGAAAGGCCTGTCAAATCTATCACATCAATCTGTTAAAGAAATGGCACGCTCCTGACAGTGTTTTCCGAGGGCAACATTAACCGCGGAAATCCCAGACCCTGTCCCTTCACAGGTACCTCTAGGCCCCCAGTTGGGTCCGGCCCACCGGCAAGACGTGGTGGAACTGGCCAGCCAGTTCAAGGATGTGTTTTCTGACCTACCTGGGCGCACCGATGTGATCCAACACGACATAATCACGGAGCCGGGAAAGAAGGTCAGGCTCTGGCCCTATCGCATCCCAGAAGCAAAAAGGAAGACCATCAAGGAAGAGGTGAGAAGGATGTTGGAGATGGGGGTTATTGAGGAGTCACATCGTGCCTGGTCCAGCCCAATTGTTCTGATTCCCAAGCCGGATGGCACTGATCGATTCTGCAATGACTTTAGGAAATTGAATGAAATATCTAAATTTGATGCCTACCCCATGCCGAGAGTTGATGAGCTAATCGAGCGTTTAGGCCCAGCCCGGTTTGTGTCCACTCTTGACCTCACCAAGGGTTACTGGCAGGTTCCCCTCACAGAAGAAGCCAAGGAAAAGACGGCCTTTGCTACCCCGGAGGGCCTATATCACTATAACGTCCTGCCCTTCGGAGTCCATGGAGCGCCAGCCACATTCCAAAGGCTGATGGACCAGGTGCTCCGACCGCATCGGGAGTATGCAGCGGCCTACATAGATGATGTAATCATCCACAGTCCTGACTGGACCTCCCATATAAGTCATCTGAGGGCTGTCTTGGGAAGTCTACGGCAAGCTGGCCTGACTGCCAATCCCAAAAAGTGTCACATGGGTCTAGAAGAGGCGGAGTACCTCGGCTACACTATTGGGAGAGGCAGTGTGAAACCCCAACTCCGGAAAGTGGATGCCATCACCACCTGGCCTAAGCCAGCAACGAAACGGCAAGTAAAAACGTTCCTGGGACTGGTGGGCTATTATTAGTGTTTTGTCCCTCACTTTGCTACCATTGCAGTCCCCTTACATGAGATGACGAAAAACAGCCACCCACACCATGTACTCTGGAGCGCCGAGGCAGAGGAAGCGTTTGCAACCCTTCAGAAGGCCTTATGCACCGAGCCGGTCTTAAGTACGCCAAACTTTGAGGACACGTTCGTCGCCCATGCAGCTGCCTCAGGATCAGGGGTTCGAGCGGTGCTGTCCCAGGTTAGGGGGGGGGGGGAGAACACCCAGTGACCTACATTAGCCGTAAGTTGCTAAAACATGAACGGAACTATTCAACTGTAGAAAAGGAATGTCTGGCAATTAAATGGGCGCTAACCAAGCTACGATATTACCTCCTGGGCAGAAAATTCACTCTGGTAACAGATCATGCACCATTGAGATGGATGTCAACAGCCAAGGACACTAATGCACGAGTTACACGGTGGTTCTTGGAATTGCAAAACTTTAATTTTTCTGTTGAGCACAGGCCTGGAAAAGCCCATGGAACTGCGGATGCCCTGTCCAGGAGAGAGGAATGCTGGTTGGTCAACGCTCCTAGCCCCCACCTGGAGCTGGTGGAGGGGGTGTGTGGCAGACCAGGGGGAAAAGCCGAGCCGACACAGCACAGGAGGCGGATCCCCAAGCTCAGGTTGGGGGAGGTGATAGAGGGAGTGTACTATCCGGTGCAGGTGCTGCAGCCACTAGGCACATGGCAGTGGTCACACCTGCAGCCCATGAGCTAATTAGACGGAGCATATATTCCCAGGGCTGTGAAGCCGCCGGGGGAAGGAAAGAGACAGACCGACAGACTGGGCAGAGGAGACAAGGACCCATGGAACCTCTGGCACGGAGCTTCAGCCGACGGGAGGTAACTAAGAGTACTCACCTCTCTCCGCTGCTCTGCCCCTAACAGGACGGAGGAATCGTCTCACGCGGAGTGTAGACCGGAGGCCAAAGACCCCGACCGGGAGGACTCTTTTGTTTAGTTTGACCCAATCCCGCCTTACCCTACCCTGGTTATTAAAGGACACTTTTGGTTACCTGACTACTGCCTCTGAGTCACCTGTTTTATCGCTGAATCTTGCCTCCACGTCCCCCGGGTCGCCACATTACACACACACACACACACACACACACCACGTGATTGTTTGTTGATTTTAGGTAGTATGCTGTCATTTGTATAGTAGTTGTTTGTTGGTTTATATTATTGACATGGATCAGTATCGTTATATTTGAAACTACTTTGTGCATGTATGTTGTGATGATAGCTGGATGATGGTAGCTGGATATCATCTGTGCTTGAATCCAAACCTTCACTGTTTACTCTGAATATGGAATAGTACTTTTTAAGTGAACACCAATCTTGAGACTTAATTCATAGTTTGGTTGTTGGTCCCTAATCCCAGTGTGGTCTTGAACTGCTTAGTATCCTGTGCAGCTTGGTGGGCACAATGACGTATGTGTGTGTTAAGTACAGAGTGGGAGTCAGCTTGTGGTTAGCCTAGCTTAGCATACAGACAGGAAGAAGGAGGAAAAACCTAGCCTGGATATTTCCAAAGTCCAAAAATACACCTACCAAAATGTAAAAGGTTAAAGCTAACTGATGAACTATATCTCGTTTGTTTAACCAACATGTTTCACTCTGTGGTTTGACGGGGAGTTACCTACTTAAGCAGGTTTGTTCATACAAGGAATTTGTTGATAAATATAGTGGGGGAAAATAAAAGATAAAAGCAAATACTGGAACTGCCAAGAAACATAATTAATGTAGAAAATAATTTATAAAAACATACACTATAGTTCTGTTAAAATGAAGAGATGTACAGTTTTATACTGACATGTGCAAAGTATTGCACAGAGAATGTGCAATATATGGAAACGTGTGTCAATGTATCGCAGTGTGCCAGATGTTGAGGCCTTCATTAATGTAACGTGTGATGTCAGTATGGGTCCCTGTCTTTTTGAGGAGGACAGCTGCAGTTGGGAAGAAAGTGTTTTTGTGGAGTGAGGTTTTGGCCCTGATGGGCTGCAGCCTTCTGCAGGAGGGGCGCCGTCAACACGTTTGTGTCTGGGGTGGGAGGGGTCGGCGGAAACATTTCCTGCCCGGTCCTGGAGGCGTACAGGTCCTGGAGGAATGGCAGATTGCAGCCAGTCACCCTCTCAGCAGAGCGAATAATACGTGCCGTGGCTGCAGCGTACCAGATGGTGATGAAGGAGGGGCGGATGGACTCAGTCCACCATTATTGTCTTTGGTAAATTGAAGTCCTTCAACTGCCCCAGGAAGCTCCTCCTCTGCTGTGCCTTAAGGAGCTGTGGTTCCGCTCTCACTCTAGGTCCTGCGTGATAATGGAGCACAGGAAGCGGAAAGACTCCACAGTGTCGACTGGAGAGTCACAGAGGGTCTGGGTCTGGACTCTTTCTGCAATCCACAATCTGGATAGGTAGAGCATTGAGCTCCACCTTGTTCATGTCACCTGTAGTCAAACGCATCCCCGCTACAGATGAGTCCAGTGAGGGTGGTGCTGTCCGTGACATGATACAACAGCAGCACACTTATTCAAGATACAGTAAATAGTAACTGGCAGCAATATGGAGTATGAGTATGAGTGGGTCCCCTTCTTCCCCAAGGGGTGCACATGTACAGGCACGAAGGTGTTGCTGTACACAGTCCTGGCAACGATTTGACACGATTCCACTGATCTGCAGGTGGCAGTTATGTACCAAGAAACGCAGTTGTGTCAGCACTGAACTGCGGTTGTATTTCATCAATTCACTTTAAAGAATAGCAAAATGGACAGTTTTTAATATAAAAGTGTCGTTGGTTGTTATTCTAACATCCAGTTGGCAGTTGATGAAAACAGCTCCTGACAGACTGCAACATGCACAAACAGGCTGACAGACAGACGCGCACATGGATAGATTGACAAACAGAAGTGCAGTGAAACAGATGCTGCCTGATCTTTTTCTTGTCCCGAGGGCAATGGACAGATTGGTCTCCATGGATACAGGATTAAAGCAGCATAAGACCATCCTGCTGTTAGGGCATGCATATGTGTGTGTGTGTGTGCACATCCAAGAGGATTTGTGTATTCACCCAGTAAGTATCTCATAGACTGTGATCAGGATGTCGTCAAGTTCATCAAAGCAGACAAGAGCACACTTTTCAAAAGATGATTTTAAAAGCTTTTGAAAACAGTCATGAAAGACACATCAGGCATCAGCAGGTAACAGCTCAGGACTGCTACGCACATCAAGAAGCCTGTGCCTGCAGGCTATTGAGCTTTTTAGTCATGCTCGTTGATAAAGTATCCTTATAAACATCGGATACATCGCTATGAAAGTGTCAGTCATGGTCCCCAGAAGATGAATCCAAAGGATGTTTGTGATGTAGGCCTCTCTGAAGTCCCAACATTATTTTAACAATGATGGTGCTGAGGGAACATGGAGCAAAGGGAACATATGTTAGCACGCTCACATGCAAAACTAATACAATGAGTATGGCAAACACTATACCTGCTAAACAGCATGCTATTATTGTATTATAAGTTAGCATTTAGCTCAGAGTCTTGCTGTTTCTAAGTACAGCCTTGGATGGTTGTAGGTTCTTTCTCCCAACATGTGTATTTTACAGTAAGACAGTTCACACTGCTACTAAGCTTCTGGCTGACTAGAGTCATTAATGTCATCCAAGCTATCAATATGTTCGGTGGACCATACAGTCTGTACATTACATCACATTTGACAGGAAGTAGAATGTTGTTCTACCCCGTCCACCATAGCTAACTGCAACCTGGGGGCGTTGATCCAGCATTGTTCATTCTAAATGTTATCAATTGAATGGGCCTTTTAAAGTGTAACAGTTTCATTTTCACCCCATCTGAAGCGTTAGAGTGGTAGCGATAACAACTGATACGCCTCTTATGTGACATTTGAAATGGGAAGAACCTGCACGTTTAGACAGAAGGAAATCTGTGTGATTTGAATGCCTTTAAAAAAACATGGAGGCTCAGTGGTAGATCAGGGTCATCCTGCAATCACAGGATTGATTGGCTGTTCGATCCCCGGCTCCGCTAGTCCATGTTGATGTGTCCTGTAGACACTTAACCCCAAATATACAAGTACAGTCCATTTACCATTTTGTTTATTGACATGCATGTGGATTGTCAATTATTAAAGTGGAATGTGTGCCATAAGATGACAGATATGTAAAATGCTTCCACAATGCTTAGATGACACTGCTGGTGTGGATTGACATGCTGCGAGCACTTTGTTAGATACTGCTGTCAAACCTTGTGTGAGAATGAGTGTGTATGAGTTGGTGGAGGTGGCAGCCTGCCCACTAGCCATCCCACTGCAGCCACTAGCAAACACACCCCTCTGCCACTTTCCCACTCCAAACCACCTTAGTGGGGTTAGCATTGAGCCCTGTCCACTCCCAGCACTCCGCCTCTGCATCTGTGTAAGCAGTTCAAATTATTCACGCAATCATTACCGAGAGCTGCCCCTCACTCGTGTGTGTGAGTGGATAAAGGATCACCAAACGGGACGAGATTGTAATGACGCTTTCAAATTGTTTCCAAGTCGGCAATGTGCACGTAGTTATACACACACACACACACACACACAGACACACACACACACACGTATGCATGTGGATGTGCACAGCCAGCAGCGCTCCTGCAGTGCACGGATCAATACTGTTTAAAGTGGTGCTGTGCACAGGCAGGAGGGCGAGGTGAGTGCAGCGAGAGTGCTCTAAAATGCCACAGGCCTAATTAAGGATTACTCTGGATGAAGTCCTTTTGTTTAAAAAGGCAGAGAATAGGTCCCATGAGCTTTCCACAGCAAAAGGGCTCCCCAGTGGATCTTTAGCTGGCTCTGATTTAGGGAGACAGGAGCGTAACTAAACCCACACCGTCTTAACACAGCAGTCTACGATGGAGGCCGGCAAATAGTGCCCATGGGCCAAATCTTGCATTGATTCAGAAATGTACTTTGGCTATAAAAGCATGAACATAAAGCTCGTTTAAATACCAATCAAAGTGAATTGAATGCTAGTTCCTGGTAATGATCAGTCCCCTATGGGCAAGCCCACGCTGGTAGTGAAAAATGAAACCGCTTCATATCAATGAAAGAAAATCTGTGTTTCTAACACAACTTCATTCATTCAATGGGTTCATTGCATCTCATAAACACAAATGATCATTTAAATCTATATTCCTGTCACAGGAGTGTCATTGGAAAGAAGCAACCCGTTCACCAGACGGAGCGCTGTTAGTTAATTAATTAATGGACGTTTGAATCAACCAACTCACGATGAATGTAATATATGTGAATGGACACATACAGACATACAGGCTATGAGCAGCATCAACACCGAGCAGCTCGGCTAGATAGACGGATGGACTGATCTTCTATCTTTAGAGGTAATTAGCTGCACTTTTGGGGGACAAGCAATCAGCCCAATTAGAGCTGATTTGTGTAGATGACACAAATCTATATTCTGAAGTTTTCAATATCACAGACGTCCCTTAGGACCGCCCAGTCCTGCCAGCACGCCTGCCTCACTAAACCAACAGCTGCAGCCTTCAGATGGTTTCCATGCAGGTACATAGCTGCAGTAAATCACACGTGGTGAAGCTACATTACTGGCTCCATTTAAAATCCCACTGACAGGAATGTGACTTCCCCCAGAGATGTCAAACCAACCTGAAACAGATATGACGTTGCCATGGCTACACATGTCGGCTACTCCATCTTCAATCTGTGTAAAACGCTGAGCCTTCCAGACACAAAACGTCAATTTTGGGAAACTGTGCTTTGAGTACATCTTGTTACAAGATGAGATGTCAGTTCAGCGCTCAGCGCTCTGCATCTGCGCCTTCATTCATGACAACGGGGCCTTCCAAGGAACACTTTAATGTTTTGAGACATACATTTATCTCCTCATTTCCACACATACATACATGAGTTTGGCAGATTAGTTTATATTTTCTCATCTTACTCTCAGACGTAACAGAAAATAAACACATTTCCCGATATGCTCCTAGTGTCTTCATGTCAGTGTTGGGATCAATAGGGGCTGGTGTTTGAGTTATCAGCTTTAAGAAACTGAATTCTTGACATCAATAGAATTATTAATGTGAATAACAATTATTAATGATTATTAATAATAACGGGGCACCACCCTGCGGACAGGGACCGATAACCAAACGATAAAACTAAGTCTCATAATTAGTAGTCACTCATCAGTGACAGTGAAGGTGTGAAATCCGAGCGCAGGCTACAACATACAGATCATCACATACATATGCACCATTAATCACAGACGACTGCTCTTTAAAGTATAATAGAGTTTATTAAATTAGAATAATAAAAGATCAGATCAATTAATATCGCAATCAACAAACGCCATCATACAATTTTATGTACCTAATATCTAAAGAAATGAAAATAAAAGAGGAGGAGGGTGTGTATATAAGTATGTGTGTATGTGTATGTGTGTGTGTGTGTGTCTGTGTATAAAAGGAAGGGGGGTGAGGGCCCTTAACACTCACAGTCAAAGACTACAAAGATGGCCGCTGGCCACCAAGCAAAAGGGGGTGAGACTGTGGGTTAAAAGGGGAAGGGCTTAAGGTATTACCGCTGAACACCACCAGATGGCGTAGTCGAGGGACTTAGACAAACTGGGGGGGGGGGTGAACCTTAAGATGCTACCGTGACCCACCACTAGATGGCCTAGTCGAGTGACTTGGGCAAACTGGCGGAGGAGAGGGGGGGGTCGCTGTGTGTGAGCACGTGTGAGAGAGAGAGGGTCAGAGAGAGAGGGGGCCACCTCCTGCTGTGTTGGCAGGAGGGTGAGCCAAGAAAAGGTGGAGAGAAATCGTAAGTCAACATAAATCAAACTTCTGCTGCGATATCCTGAGGAGCATAAGTACGTTATTCTCTCACGCATAAGCATACCGTTGTCGTCTTGAACTGTCGGCAGCTTACGCAGTGATGAACACGGCCCTCCGCTCACTCACAGAGTCGAGTTAATGAAGAGAGAAATATCCCACAAAGTTGAATACAAATGAATGAAAATAATCCCAAAGAAAACAGTCAATGCAGTTCATACACAATACAAACGGAACTTCTCTGGTCCGTGAGGTTTGTGTATTTACCTCCGTATACTGCGACGGTGTCTTTAACGCGAACAGAATACGGGCAATGCACAGTGGAGCGGAGCTGGGGCCCGCTGAGTGTTGCGCAATACCTTGATATTACGCAATAGTAACGAAACACACAAAAACACGGGAATATCAACATATACATGAATTAACTTGAATGAACTTTAAGTTAATTTAAGCTAAGCTAGCCCAGATGCACAATGGACTTACGTTGGAGACGCTTCTTTGTGGCGGGGAGAGTGGCCGCTGAGAATTGTGCTTTCTTTGTCCTGAAGGAAAAAGTGGGGCTGCTTGTAGATCAGCGCGGCTGTTTAAGCGGCGGCTGTTTCGGTCCGTTGACGCGGCTCGTTCTGGAGCTGGCGCTGGACGTGATCAATCCTCGCTGCAGAGAGGATGATTTAACATCGGATTGAGACGCTGTGGTCCGTACGTCTCATCGGAAATCTTCGGGAAGGAGCGAGTTTTTCAGCTGCTGCTTTGCCGGAATGTGCACAAAAAGAAAACAACACGGGGAGGAATCGTGGAAGAGATTCGTCCCGGTGCAGTGAGAGGGCCTTGACTCAAAAAGAAAAACACGGCTACTTCGGCCAGCGAAGATAGCATAAGACCTGTCAGGGTTTGGTGAGGGTTCGAGGCTTTCGTCGACAGCGCGATGCTGGGGGGGGGAGAAAGCTGATGCGTCTCCTTGCGTCCCAGGGACGGATGTCCAGGGTGAAGAACAGCGATTGCTCCCTTGCTCGACCGAGGTCGAAGGGAAAAAGCGTGGAGCTGTCGGTTGCAGGCAGTTTTGTTGAACAGTGGCTGAACCGCAGGGGTCCTGGTGCTGTCTTGGCTCTCGGCCAATGAGGTTGCAGCGGTGCTCTCAGGTGACTTCAGGAACCATAGTTTTTTTGGGGGGGGGGGAATTCACACCTTAATGTGAAATTCCTTCAGAGGGGGTTTGGTGCTCATCAAACCACAATCCGGATGAAACCTTTGCTTGCAAAAGGGAAGGCCTGATTTTCTTTGTTCACAGCACATGTGCAGCCATATGCTCAGACCCCAACATCAGTGTCCTTGAGTGAGACACTGAACCCTGAGTTGCTGTGGAGCGCTTCACAGCGGCCCACTGCTGAGGATGCTGAGGATGCTGAGGATGGCTAATGTAGCGCTCTAATGTCATGGACATATGTGACAATTAGAATTAAAGGTTTCACTTCTTATATATTTGTCCTGATTCCTGAGTCCAGATCACACATGTCCTCCAAGTGATGATGGATGGAAACTCAGATCCTGTGTTGAATTCCCAAACATCTTGTGTGGATATGAGTGGTGGGGGATTTAGGGGCTCTATTGGGCACCATAAGAAAAGGACTGAATCTTTTGAAATTACTTTTTTACTTTGGTAGCCATTTCTACATATTATAATATAGTTTTGCCACCTCATATCTGTATGTAGGAGGGTAAAGTGTGAGGAGAGAAGCCAAATAAGTACCCAATGAAGTAGACATTGATGTATTTATTCTGGCAGCCTGAAAGGCGTTGTGGGTGTTTAGGCAAAGCAAATAGCTTCCTCGGGGGTGAGAGCACTCACTTTCAGTGGCATGATTTATACATTTTGGGAAACACACAGGTGGCTTTAATAATTTCAAGTGTCATTGTAGAGATCGATACAAGAATAATGATGTTTCTGTACCTCCAACTGCATCAGAGTGCCATTCCCCTGCTGAGAGGTGTGCTGCTGGGTGGAGAGCAGGATGAATAGACACAAATAACTAATTGTTGTGCATCCGCTGTACACTAAAACGGTTCAGTCAGATAACACTGCGGCATCTATTTCCGTGATTCTGATAACCTATTTTTCTTCTTCTTCTTAGAAACCCTTATTCATTCTGATTGTGCAGTTTTTGGCAATTTACCGTACCAGTGCAATGCTCCTTGTGCCGATTGCTCGGCCTCCAGTACTGATGCTTGAAGCTTTCTTGAGAACCACTCATCGGAACAACTTGACACTCCACCCTGTATTTCCTTCTGTCATGAGCAGTACACCGGCCAAGTGTGAAGCTGATCGGAAGAACAGTTGTCGACAAACAGACAGAGTCTCCTTCCATTTCATAGACAGCAGATGAAGTCAGATTGCGGTCCCTTCAGGACGTGATACTACTGCTAGCTCGGCCTTCAAGCGGGCTGATTGCTTGTCCCCCTAAAGTGCAGCTTGTCGTCAGGAACCGCTCATCGCCAGTTGACTCCAGGGAAGTGAAGAAGAAGAGTTTGATTGTTCCGTTAGCACATCCAGCATCCAGCAGCAGAAGTCAATGAGCCGTAGCCTGTAAAGGCCTGCTGCAGACGACATGCTGGACTATGTCTGCAGAGCCCTCAAGCCCCGCCCCCACTGCTGCACAGAGCAATACAGTGAGGTCAATGACTTTTCTGTGGTTGTGAAGTCCATCCAAACATTTTGCCGCCAAGCATGAGAGCCCACAGTCACATGCAACTTCCTCAGAGAATGTTTTGAATCAAGAGACATTGCTCGACATAAAGAAATAACTTTTGTCTTGACTATTATGAATGGTACGCTGTTGCACGATACCAGTTAGTTCAGTATGGTGTTGCATGGCTGTGAATTAGGCTGCATGTTCCCGTGTTACTGCTTTCCTGATACATGTGGGATTCATGTCTTTCATTCTCTTGTTGACATTTCTGTGTTGTTTTTCCTCCTTCATCAAGACATAAATTAGCCCTCTCATCCTTTCACCTTGCTTTTCTGGCATGTAGCCCGAAACAAATTGGAGAACTGAAATAACTAACAACAAACAGGATCAAGGAAATTATAGAGTAGCTCATGAACTGTTTTCAAACTGTTCAACACAACACTGTGGAAATCACAAGTCAAAATGTATAAACAGTCCAATACAGCAGCCTGTATGTGTGTGTGTGTGTGTGTGTGTGTGCGTGTGTGTGTGTGCGTGTGTTCAGGGGTTACCATGATAGAAGGAAGGTATAGTGCTGATAGGAACGCTCAGATTTCCCCTGAGACAACACAGGACTCTGCTGCGCTCTCTCTCACACACACACACACACACACACACACACACACACACACACACACACACACACACACACACACACACACACACACACACACACACACACACACACACACACACACACACAAAGGGAGTCTTACAGTCTGGAGTCTTCAATGATTAATGTCCCAAGCCAAGCCACATCACAAAGCCAGCCCAGCCGAATGACAAGCCACAACAGCTTGGAGAAGCCCTGTGTGTGTGTGTGTGTGTGTGGAAAGCTCCTGTATAAAAGTCATCAATTATACATTTTACCTTTGAATCAGAGCATTTCCGATGACAGGACAATGTTACACTCTGTTGTACTTGTTAGGAGGACTCCGATGGTTTACATATTAATCGTTCATCAGTTGTTGAAACATGAGATCAACGTGATGCTGTGTTTCCCTCCATGATGGATCAGTTAAGCTGAATGTCTTCAAAGCGGTTGATTAGTAGAAACGTGTTGCAGAGTAAACCAACAACACTTTTCAAATTGGATGAAATGTTTCGGTATTGAGAACCTGCAGCCAAGAGAAACAACCTAATGACCAGATGTTCAATCCATATCAGGAATACACGTCAAATCTGCAGACCGGATTCTATTTCTCTCCTTAACGAGCAAAAGACCTTCATTTATTTGAACTGTCCAGTTATATTTTCTCAATAAAAATAACACAAATATCTGTACTTATTATCTTTATCAACTTCAAAGGGAAGCAGAATCTACAGCTGTCACTCTGACCGTCTTTACTAATACACCCGCAGTGTCAGACACAGTCCTCCTGCTGTTGAACAATGGGAACTTTAATAAGAGGCAACAGGCATTAAAGCTCATATATGACATATCAGCATCTCATATGTGATAAAACTGAAAATACTAAACAACAAAATAATAAAAGCCTTTGCATTCGGAGGAGTGTTTCAATTAGCTCCACCCTGTAGCTGTTCAGCTGCATGCAACACACTGCCAGGAGATCTTAGATGTGAACCAAATGTAGCAATTCTTAAATCCTTCTTAAATACATTGTATTTTTCTTTCTTTGTACTATATGTTAATCATATTGTATATATGGATGCTCCTTATTATATCTATTTAAAGCACACTGAATTGCCCCTGTGTACAACATGGCCTGTATAATAAACCTGCTGTTGCTGAGATGTAAATGCTAATGACTTCATGTGATGCTGCGTTTGCGTCTAGAGGCTGCTTGAGAGCAGCGTGGATAAGGAGTTGCATCGTTTTTTCCCTCGTCCCGGGGATCAGCACATCTGGGTGATGAGGTCAAATGTTGGATGTGTCTCCGTTCACATATCCTACAGTGGTGGAGCAACACAGACACACCGGCCGTCAACTCTCTCTCCGTTGCTCTTGCAGCTGACCGGGAACCTGCAGAAGCTCTTCCAGCTCCACTGTCATACACTGTCTCGCCATGGTGGGACCGACTTGCATGCCAGTCAGCACCTGTTGATAACGGCGTGGCTACAGGTCTCTGGGCAGAACTGGCACCTGCTAATTAACTTTGGTTAAGTATTATGTGTCAAATCTTTTTTGCTATGACGGAACAAAAAATAAACACTTTTGTCGGAAATCTGTCTGTGGGAGGAGTTATCCAGTTCGATGGCCACAGGTAGAAAAGACTTCCTGTGGCGTTCGGTGGTGCACCTCGGTGGTCTACGGCTGAAGGTGCTCTGAAGTGATGAGAGGGGTTGTCCACAATACTGAGTAGTTTAGAACAGACATTCCCATTCAAATCAAGGTAGCATGATGACACCAAATGACCTCAAAGACACAAATGGACAAAGAGACAAAAAAACTACAGAGACACAAAATGACTACAGAGACATAAATGGACAAAAGACAAAAACTACAGAGACACAAAATTACTACAAAGAGACACAAACAACCCGAAAAAAGACCCAGAATGACCATAAAGAGAGACAAAACTACAAGGAGATACAATATGACCCAAAAGAGACACAAAACAACGAAGACACACAAAATAAACATTCTACCACGTTTGTTATATTTATTCTAATATTTGCTTTTGAATATACAACAAATCCAGTTTCTTTAATAGAATAAGCTCATATCAAGATTCACGTGGGAAGGTACAGAGATAAAGTACCTGATACAACCCTTCGACTACCTACAAACGAAAAAGGGAAGAGCACCTCATTCTAAAAGCATACTTTCACACATCACAACTGCATCCACTTATTTACTGGTGCAATGCCGATTATGCAGCTTGATTTAAAAATATCACGTTTCCTGCTTTCAAGTTACCGATTCAGATTAGTCGTAGGGAAAGAGAGATTCTCGACTATGTAAAAGAAGAGATAGATAAACCCAATAACATCCTTTACTCAAACATATTAATATTAAAGCTGTTCAAATCTATTGCTTTTGAATGCCAATTTAAACTAGGAAGGTCAGAATTTAGATTTAAATAGTGGGTGAGATTGGGAATAACAGCCATATGCACGCTTACTCGAAAGGGTGAAATGGGAAGCTTTCAAGATCTAATGAACACATCGGACTTAACAAATCAGGACTTATTTAGGTATTTACATATGAGGGACTATTATATGAAGAAAATCAAGACAAATATGGTCAAAGTCCCGATCATGAAATTGCTAACTGTAACCGTTCTCCCAGAGTTGTGTCAGTCCTGTATTTTTTTTGACAGAAGAAGAAACTTCATGGAGGAGACCAATAGTTGGCCAAAGCTGCCGGAAAGAAGGTCTAGAGACTGATGCAGCAGGACACAAACAATGGCTGACCCTTATAGATGATATTCTAGTGATGGAGAACTTCACATATTACTTAGAAATGAAGGAAAAACATTTCACAAAAGGCTGGGGAATGGTTAAGACATGAATAAAAAAAACAATGTTGTCGAAATGGAATGTAGCCGTTTTCACCTTTTCCTCTCTTATTAATCGACTCTCCAAGGAAAACAATATATAAAAAGTTTAAAAGAAATATTTAATCTCCATGCCCACACTGAGATTATTGGGACATCACCATGGGTTTATTTATTTGTTTATCAGACCTGACAAAGCTCCTCCACAGCTGTAAAATACAGTATATAACTGTTTCCATGGACTGAGTAGTGCTCAGCTCAGTAGTACTGCATGTGACAAGTAATCTTGATGTGTACAATCTGTTTCCCCCTTCGTCCAAACTTGATTTTCCTCATTACTATTCTGTGAGATCCTGAGAAGCAGTCATACTATTGGACAAACATTATCTGACATGTTGCTTTCAGTATGTTTTATTCCTAGCTTGCCTGTGTAATCGGTAAATGGACTGTACTTCTATTTCTCTTTTCTAGTCTTCCGACCACTCAAACACTACATGTCATCATTCACCCATACACACCCATTCATACGCTGATGACAGGGGCTAACATGCAAGGTGCCACCTGCCCATCAGGACTAACATTCATACACTGTACAACATTCATTCACAGCCTCCGGGCGCACCTTGGGGTTAAGTGTCTTGCCCAAGGACACATCGACACGGACTAACGAAGCCCGGGATCGAACCGCCGATTCCTGAAGGACGACCCGCTCTATAAGTGAGCCACAATCTCCCTGTCAGGGTAAACTCCCAGTGAGCCATTTCCTCATCAACGCTAACAAGAACATTGCATATGTGAAAAAAACATGACCCCACTGACTGTTATAGTATAGAAATGGGGAAAGGGGAAGTAACAGGGGAAGTAACTTCTTCTTGACAGGCTAATGCTTAACTAGAAGGCTTTGTTCCATGCTGCCATTGTACTTGCAGGCAGCGAGACGTCAGGCCCGGCTGTGAAATGACAGATGTATTGAGATGTAATGGGCCTATCAGTGGCAAAAAAACGGTTGTGTTATGAGGCCCTGTCGTGGAGTGATGGCTAATGTCCATTACCGGGCTGATTGTGGGGCTGAGGAGATTTTACAGCACTGTGTCTCCAGCAATATCAGCTTTGTGACTCTGACAAATGTGCAGGGTGTGTCACAACAGCCAGTACGCTCTCAGAGAGATAAAAGCAGAGAGTCACAATTACAGAAGAGACAGAGGGAGAGATAGATGGTGGTGTTAGGCAAACCAATTCCAGAGGACTGAATGAGCTCTTCTGGTTAGTCGTTTCCACCTCTAAATTGATGTTCATATTTTCAGTTAAATTTCAGATTTGGTTATAGTCTCAATGTTTTAGAACATTGAGAGTAAGGAGCCCAAATAGGCGACTGAAAACGGCACTGGGGCTGGTTGTATATATAATCATGACGCAGGAAATTCATCATGGCTGCACTCAATGTATCCTCCATCATAACAGTCATGAGTAAAATGACACCATTCACCTTACAGTACAAAGCTCACTTTGTCTCCAGCTATGCCAGCTGCTCTGTGAGGCTGTACATGGGGACAGCAGTGCTATGAGCACATTGTCATTCCTAACTTGTCAAACACCAACGCTTAGTCAGTGGCCCTACACTTCAAACTATGACGCTCTAGGTATCCCTCTAGCATGTGGTTTGGACGTGTCAGAGACGGCATGTCGGTTTGCTCTGTTTCTGCGTGTTACATGCATACAGTCTCTTTTTCAAAATAAACTTCCAACATAGGTTTAATTCGTTTTTGGGTTTACTTACACAACAAAACTACTTGGTTAGTTTTAGGCAACAAAGGTTGGTTGGGCTTAAGAAAATATTGTGGTCTGCGTTAAAATAAGTATGTTTGTTACATAAAATAACAATGTTTGTTACGTAATTGGCATTTCAGTAAAAAAGTACCGGAGTTGCGTAACAAAGCTAAAATAAGTCAACGTTTTACACATCGGACACAAACAGCTGACTCCTGGGTGAAAGTCTTGTTCGATTGACGTGTCCAACCTCCCTTCCCACCTGCCTTGTGTGGACCTTCCCACTCTAAGTAAATTGCTCTGAGCGTCTAATACCGACCAAATGGGTTACATTGAAGTCAGTTGAAAGCCCGTTGTGTCCCATAGAGGCCCTGAAGGGTGCCTCGGTGCATCGGTATTGGACACGCTCGAACTAAGCGTTGGCATGTGAGACCGGGTGCCTTGAGCTGAACGCTTACGTCAGCACGCTCACAATGACAATGTAAACATGCTGATGTTTAGCAGTGTTCACAAAATGTGCACTAAATACAAGGTGCAGCTGAGGCTGATGGGAATGTTATTCAATTTGCAGGTATTTGGTCGTAAAATTAAAGTCAGACGATCAACAAAGTTATTGACGTTTGAACCATTTTTCATGACCAACCATCCCATAGCTGATACATGTCTCTCAACAATAAATGTAGACCTCACGATGGCGCTAGACAAGTTAGGAGGTCTATGTATATGTATTTGTCACTACCAAATAAACAGCCATATTGTTTCCACTTCATTCCAAAGACAGCTTCATCGTCTGTGGGTGGAGAACAATTTGTTTCAAGTCTGGTCTTTTTTCCTTTGCTATCACTGCCAGCACCTGCCACACCCACTAAATATGTATTACTAACAATTTTGTTTTCCACAGTGCCTCAGTTGTGCAGCAGACGTCTGTTTTATGTTACCACTGTGTGCACTCCCACTGCGAGTTGCACTTTGCAATGTGCAGCATAAGTGACAGAGATGAAACAAGTGCACTGAACGCACATTTACAAAGTTCTCTTAGGAGCCGCTTGAGAATTCTCTGCGTCACTGAGTCCTGGGAGACTCGGCAATACACCGCTTGCCCAGCCATGCTATCTTGATTGCCACTGCAACAGCTTCTCTCCCTGAGGACCAATCTGCCAGACTCTTTGTCAATAAAGCAGACTGTTTTCTCCTGCGTGGCTGAACTGACCCTTCACAATTGCTACTTGACCCGTGTCAGAGTAAAGACAAGAAAATACACACCAGCAGCAGAGAAGACCCACTGTCAGCTGACACAACTACCATCCAGACAACACAGCAGCCAGGTGAAGGGAGGGGGAGAAATGGAGGAAAACTAAAACATTTGTCTGTGTTTTTTTAAATTTAAAACTCAGCCCAGAGTTGCAAACTCTTTTCCAATGAAAGTAGCTAGCAACACCAACACCGGAAGTCCCTAAATCTAGAAGGTCTCCAAGTCACTGACAGCCATTCAGGACGGGAAAACAACAGCAGCAACACACATTCTGCTACATACTCGAGGGCACGGGCCACTAACTAAAGATCTGATTGGTTGAACACGATGACAATCAACAATATCGTCCCCATTCACTTAAAGTGCAAAGGGATTCACTTGTGAGTTTGCAGGCCTGGGGCCTCTGTTCTTACCTGGAGACACAGAGGTGAGATCTGATTGGATAAAAGCTCTACTTAAAACAAGTTGCACTGGAAGCAGAGCAACTGAGGAAGACAGGAGCTTTTTATAAATTATAATACATGTAGTGCATTTAAGAAAAAATATTAAATTATATAATAGCTATAACTCTGTGATTCTGTTTAGGCCAGCAGAGAAAGCCTTGCAGGCCCCGACGGCCCACCACCAGAGAGGCAGGTAGACAGATAAGTAGACAGGAAGGTAGACAGGGATGTCGACAGGTACATAGACAGGCAGGTGGACACACGGGTAGGAAGGTACACAGGTAGGTACGTAGTTAGGTAGGTAGACAGGAAAGCTGGTAAACAGGCAGGAGGTGATTGTGTTCAGGTTCGGGTCTCCAGGATTTTATATCTGCTCTTCCTCCAAGATGCAGTTCTGGTGGCCTTGCCAGTCAGTGACCTCCAGCAAACCCCGGACCAGTCTGCATCTGAGCCCCAGGTTTGAGGTCATGGTACTCTGCTGGAATAATGGGTGCAGAGTGAGCCATGGGTTTTGTTTATGGAATGCCAGATCGACAGGTGCCCAGCCTCAAGGTAAACCTCCGAGAGCACCAGTCCATCTACCATCCATAACACAAGTAAGGTTCAGTAGTGGCTGAAAGGATGAGATCACAAATACAAAAAGTTCAAATCTGTTTCTCACACAGGATATCACGCAGCAAAACTACTTCCATCACTTTGTGTATGTACAACTGAGTGCAACACCAGACATGCTTTCAAGGATTGTCTGAAAATGTGTGTTCTTATTCCTTAGTCCTTATACTTGTAGGATTTATCATGTCAAGTCTTACAAAAAAAAAACAAAAGACACAAAAGGTTCTTGGAGATCGAACGGAGCCGGGGATCGAACTGACGACCCTCTGATTTAAGGACGACCCTGCTCTACCATTCTATCAATGGACAAATTATGCACCCACCATAGAAATGTCCACATGTCTTGTATTAATGTACAGCAGGCCTATACTACACAGTAGCACATGGACATGATTAAACAGTGTATGTTCATGGTCGTATGTGTAGGACCTCGGCCAGCATTGATTCCTCTATGCACTCACCCTCTGCCACCTTTCCATGGGTAAACACAAGCTTGCGTTTTTTTACTTCCTGCAGCAGAGACGTCATAGGCATCAGTCCAAGGATTGGTACGTGATGTCTCCGTCAGATGGACATGCTTCTGTAGGCTACGTTGGCTGGCATCACTTACTGTCTGATCCGGAGCAGTTTTACAGACAGCAAGAAGTTCTGCTGCGCTCCGGCTTCAGAAATGCTTGTCAAAAATTTGATTCAGAAAACAGCAAGGCTACCAACATGCTACTGAGAAATGCAGTTAAACTAGCAACACTATTACTTTTAGCCCAATACTGGTAAGATGTTGTTTTTAATGATTGAATTATCATCATTATAATGACGGACAAAATACAGAAATAAGACCCAAGTCGTGAATATAACGCACCAATGACGCACCTGCATCAACACATGGACAAGCCTTCAACGTCTTCATCAATGTCATCATGACAAGGAGAAGACAGAGGAGATTAATAATGCAAACTACCACGCACACACAGAAAGAGAAGGGATGTGAGTCAAATTACAGATGCCAACCCTGAGGGATGTAGCAACCACATTACAAGTCCAATGAGAGAGAAAGACAGCTACATTAATGCATCTTTCATGAGCTTGGCCCCGGAGTCCCTCAGCAGCCCGGCAAGCCGGCGGCCTCCCTGTGGACCCCGGATTTCCCCCACTGTTAGCCCTGTGCAGCACATCGGGGGACTGGGAGAGCTCTGGCTCTCAAATGCTATCAGATTACACTTCACAACCCTGGGCTGAACAACAAAGACAGGCAAGTGTGTGTGTGTATACATCTGCATGCATTTCAGTGTGTGTAGAGGGAAGGGTTCGGCGTGTCACAACCTGACTCCTTCTATTCCTTCTAATGACAATGCAGTTGGGTCCATATACAATTTGTTACAGAAAACGACACCAAGCTGCTACGGTACAAGGACCCCGACCGCTACACACGTCAGACTCGTCGGTTATTACTCCATATTCTGCTTGTTTATGAAAGAGACGTCGTGGCTCATCAAAGCCTCTTTTTCCAACTCTGAGACCAGTGTTAGGACTGGCTGAGAGTATTTATTAATAACCACACCTGCAATATTCACTTCCACACAGCTGTTTATTTTTCTAAATTTCAACTGAGAACCGAGCCTCCCTCTTCCTCTCATTGAGGGCATGTTCATCAATTGGATTTTTGTTTTGCTTGAGTTGAAACATTTCTTTGACTTGAAGGTACTCCTTTTTGCATCATCTGGGCAAATTTGCCTCTGCTCGCATTTAGTTTACATCATCTGCTTTAGATGCAATTGTGTGTCTATAAGACGACACAAAATCTGTCTATAAGTCGCAGCTGGTAATTAGTGACGTGACTGACCGCTCAGTGTCGTCATGAGAAGCGACGGTCAGACTCTGTGTCTGGTGGAGATTAGACATTGATGAGAAGCACAGTCATGGCCCTTTGAGAGAATTACAAAGAAATGATTCAGGTCCTCTGGAAATGTTTGGATTTTTGGAAGCATTACTGGGAGCTCTAACGGAGTCAAAGAAGCTCGTTGCAGAAGGGATAAGTCATCATCATTTGATTGATTTGCCATTACATTTTTTACAAACGGGACAGTAAAATTACTTCCATTCATGTTTTCTTTTGGCTGGATCACTATTCAGGAAAGGAGCCTGTTTTGTCGCATGTTTTATTTGCCAGGCCTGGGGGAGAAGGCAGAATGTTTTTAAGATCGAGCGGTGAAATAATCTCTAATTTTGTAATTGAATGAAACTTAATAAAACGTTTGTCTAATTTTGGTGTCTTATAAACCCATGAGCGTAGGTCACATTATGTGCATGACACGAAAATAAAGAGATCAATCAATCATTACTCATTTCACTTGATTTAACAGAGAAGCTACTGCTGACGCAAAAGAGTGCACTCACGGCGCTCTGGAGCCTTGTTGAGAAAAACACTTTGCTAATCCACCATGAGACGTAACAATGTGACAATCGCTCTCACTGGCTACCAGCCGAGCATGTTGGTGGTTTCCCACTTCTTCAAACTTGAATGGAGTTTCCAGGTATAACCAAAAGTAAAAGTTTTGTCTCATTTTATTCAGGCAAATGTTTTTTGCCTGAATAAAACATGACTTTTTGCAGTCTGTGTTGATATGCCACAAACAGCCAATGAAGGGTTGTACCTGATTGACAGCACTGATGCTGTAACAACATGCTCTGGCTGTGTGTGGGAGTGAAGTGTGCCTGTAAATGTGCGTGACAGCTCATACTCCATGATCATGAAACACTTTGAAATATACCAGGAACTGTTTTTCCAGCTACCCCCCCCCCCCCCATCACTCTCTCTTTACCATTAGGGAAGATCACCAGCTTTTCCTGCAGCTGCTAAGATTCCCCGAATGTTTGCTTTTCCATCGACTGAATTTCACGCTCAAGTTTAAACCTAGAAGAATATATTTTTTCCTGAAATTGCCAATCACCACTCAATTCAGCTTCACCTTGTATCAGAACCCATCGTATGAATAATAAGAGTTCCATTCAAAATACACCTATCAACATGTTTGACCCTGCTTGGGCACCTGCAGTCTGAACCTCAAAGCTTGTGTTCTGTAAAGGATTCAGCATGCCATCCAACTTCTCATTGAACTCCTAGAAAGAATGGGAAGGAAGATATTTCACAAATTGTTTTAACGAGCCATAAATGACAAGTGAAAGAAAGGGTCACTGCATTTGTGTTAGCTGCTTGGGGGGCGAGGGGTGAGTTACTTGTCATGGTAAATGGTAAATGGACTTGCATTTATATACTGGCTTTCTAGTCTTCCGACCACTTGATGCCCTTTACCCATTTACTCACACACATTCAGACACCGATGGCACAGCCTTCAGGAACTACTTGGGGTTCATATCTCAAGGACACACAATGGCCGCGCCCTTATTCTTTGTGATAGAGGTGTAGAGTACATCAACATGTCCTGGTTGAATCAGTTCACTCAATCTTTAGTTTTTCTTTCTTTGTTCCAACTTTTAAGGCTTTCTGCATGTTAAAGGATGGTGGCATGGTGGTGGGTTGTGTGGGGATTGGTGAGGTTCCTTTCAGAACTGTAATAATTTGATTCGTACAGATGTACCATACTTGTATACACTTGATGTCCTGGTTCATGCCATGTATGGGGATTGTCAGGGGAGAAGGATGCCTGAGTAACTGTGATCAAGCCTTATGTTTAATGAGTTGACTGTTCCTAAGCCAGGTAAGCTTAGTTGTTTTTGTCTGCAGTTTTGATGTGCTGGCACCTCTCCAGCTCCACTCAGTAAAGACTGGTCCTAGCTGGACCAGTCTTTACTGAGTGGATTTTTGTATTCCTTGATCACAATTTGGGTATCAACTGCATTTTTGGTTTCTTCCCGTTCTGAGTGTTTGAGACACCCGAGACCTTTTTTTCTTTTCCTTTTCAACATAGGAACAAAAGCATAGATACACTCCCCGACGCAGATATATCAGCAGAAACTGTACCAGTATATGTATGTAGGTCATGTGTAGAGCCCCCTGGGGCCTTTGTAGCACAAAGCATTGTGAAGTCAGATAAAGGATTATTTCAACTGCCTTTGGCACCCTGTTGAGAGATGAGCCGCAGGTTAAAGGTGGGTGCTGAAGCTGTGTGCAGCATTGTCTAAGGCCTTCTCTCCACCGTGGGCCCTCCAGGGTTTTCAGATGAACAACTTGGCACAAAGCAGGTCTTTCTCAGACAGTAAGCCTGCCTTGTGCAAACACAAGCTACAATGGGCCATCAAAGAGTTGTCGCACACAGAGGTTGACTTTACCTTATCAAAAAGGCCAGTCATTGTCGGGAGCATCCATAGGCTTGGTGTGCGGATTGCTGGTAGTTCAGAGGTCTGAGGTTCAGAGTACCTTTCAACAGCTTTACTTTGTCAGAGGTCAGGGTCACTCTCTTATTTGTATTCAGGCCACTGTTTTTCTGGACATTTAAATGGGTTTTTATTTCTGCCATGAAAACTGTAAAAAAGTAGGTCTTACAAAGTATCATACAACCCAAATGAAGGCAAAAGTATTTCAAACTTAAAGCCCAAGACTTGATGATAACAGTGCACACTTTTAGAGTCTCTCCCCTTTAAGGTACAGTTAAGGTACTTTACATTTCCCCATTGTTTAAATCCACCATGAGGAACCTTCATTGTGTGTTGATTATGGCGGTCCTCGAAAACCTCTCATTTTGTACAAAATAAATTGAATTGAATAGAACTTGCAAGTCTGACCTTCAGTTCAGGACAGGGAGAGTAAAGAGTTGAAATAAGAGCCAAAGTAATCTGGTGTAAGGGGGCGAGTCAGTCAACGAGTTATTGGAGATGAGGACTTGTGAATACCGGGTCAGTAAAAAAGAGCTGTTCGTTTCAAATGATTCACTCATGACTCATCACTAATGGCAGCAGACAATAGAGAACTAGTGATCGGGCATTGTGATGCAGCTTCTTTCTATAAACCAGAGAGAGATTTAAAGATGAACAAACTTTTGATTGGATATAAATAAATATTTGCAATGTAGTATTGTTTAGGTGAAATACGACGTTGCTTCTCCTGCAGCAGATATGATCCATTGGTTCCCTCTTGACTGTGATGGATGGATCGCTCCTCTCTGAGCGTGGGCACTCTTCAGAGCAGCTGGTTGCATGTTTCAGACTAACAGAACTGTAAAAGAAGCTGACGGACTTCATTTATTACATTCTCAGTGGGGCTTGTTTGACATTTTTTTAATCAGACTCGGTGGTACATCATAGCCAACAGTAATTAAATTCATGGAGTCTGAGAATACGTTATCAGAATCAGATTCCGTGTGGTAAACAAGTCTCCATGAGAGTGAAGGCATGTGCTGAAAGGGCAGGGACAAAGGGATATGCAAATCAGCTGCATGGCTATGCTGGAGAGACCTTGAGGTCTGTGTGCTACACATGTATTCACTGGGCACTGACAGAAATGTGACCCTCACAACCAGTTCCACACTTTAACTTGTCATGGCTGCTGCATTCAGTGCATGAGGGCCATTATCTCCTGCAGTGCTCGGACCATCAGGGCTCTACAGCGTGACAGTGACTGAGGGTGAAGTGTGGGCTGCACATGAACCGCCTCTGCCTTGTGGCGCTGGACGAGGAAACTCAGGGAGGACATTATCTGACTTTAACGTGAGGCATTGATTTTCTTTAGCATTTGCTCCTTTTGTTCAGTTTAAAAGCAGGTTTATCTCATGTGACATTTAGATTGAATCTGTTTCTTGCCAGCTGACAGAGGTACACATGACTACTTGTGAAATACTCGTATATCTGCTTTCTTTCTGAGAATGAGGAATGTCAACTCTCTGAACCTCAAGCAGTTTCGATGTGTTTTTCGCTCTTGTCACGTTTTTCTCTCTGTGGCCTTGACTTTAACTTGCATATATAAGTCCTGCACCTCTATGGTAACAGCACAACCATGGCTAGAAGTAGAGGGAACTTAAACATGTCTTTTCAGCAGTATAACACGGTTATGGGGCGACTGTGGTGAAGTGGATATCCGGGCCGTCCTTCAATCAAAGGATCGGCGGGCTCCACTAGTTACTTGTCGATGTGTCCTTGAGCAAGACACTTAACCCCAAAATTGCTCCTATAGCTGTAACTACGGTGTAGAATTGTGATATAATCTGAATTGTAAGTCGCTTTGGATAAAAGCGTCTGTTAAATGACTGTAATGTAATGTTAAATGCCATAAATCACGAGTGGAATTTCTTTGATAA
The DNA here is from genome assembly GCA_028022725.1 of Lycodopsis pacificus. NCBI lineage: Eukaryota > Metazoa > Chordata > Actinopteri > Perciformes > Zoarcidae > Lycodopsis > Lycodopsis pacificus. The sequence continues at coordinate 27,553,223 of CM051689.1, read as the reverse complement.
TTTCTTAAAAAAAAAAAAAAGGCAAACAATATCCAAATGGAGGCTCCACGTGCTTAGATATATGAAGCTATTCATATGTGTACAGCCTCTTCTCAATGCTCTGTGTTCAGCAGCCTGCAGTTCAGTCAAGGTTTCACAGAATTTAAGTTTTTACAGCTTCTGGCTATGATAAACGCTGTAGTTTTGGAGATTGTTTCCCTGTTATGTTTCAGAGGTTCAAGGCTCTACTTATGGCACAACTTTGCTTTTAGCTCAATGATAATAACAATTAATTTTATTTGTACAGCGCTTTCAAATGTACTCAAAGACGCTTTACTTCGTGAAAACATAAACAATAGAAGTAATTAGAATATAAACAAAATAGATGACATAACAGTAAGGAACAGTGAAAAAAAAGAAGTGTTGAGTGACGGAGAATGTCTGATGTTGGGGGAGGGAGTTCCAGAGGGAGGGGGCAGCAATGGAGAAGGCCCGGGCCCCCAAGGGCCGATGCTTGGACAGATGTTAATGGAAGCATGCTAACATGCTCAAAATGACACTTTTAACATATTTATCACATAATGTTTACAGTGTTCACCATCCTAGTCAGGTGCATTAACTTGCTAACACTTGCAGGAGCACTGAACACAAAGCACAGCTGAGGCTCACGGGAATCTAATTCCATTTTCAGTTTTAGACCAATTAGGATTTTGACCCCATAATGGTGCTGGGTGAAAAGTCAGATGATTACAAAAGTTAGCACAAGCCATCAAATAGTTGTCCAGACATTTCACTTAGACCCACAATGAGCCGTGTGTTGTCATTGGAGAGGGGGTCACTAAAGTCAGTAGATGGGGAGGATGAATGTCCATATAAAATGTCGTGGCACCCCATCCATTATTTCTCAAGATCCATGCAGCTAGTGTGGCTAAAAAGCTGCCTACCAAGACCACTAGCTCACTAATTTACACTATGCATCACCAACACATTCAGAAACGATTTCATGTACAGTCACATGCGTTTCTTGAAGGAAATGAAAGACCTGAGAGACCAGAGCTCAGACGTTAGCCTCTCATGTGCGTCACCTCCATGTGAAAGGATGGAACTTGCTGGTGCTTCCCAGTGCAGACCTTGAGCTTTCAATGCAGATTGAGGCCACTGCGAACGGAGTGAACAAAGCTGAAAGCTGAGCTGTGGTCTCTGTACAGGGACACCAGTCTGCCCACAAACACAACACCGTCTCTGCCGAGGTCGATAAACAATGCCACTGTTGAGAGCCATCGCTGTCACGCATCGCTCAGTCTGAGGATGAAAACCTTCACATGCAACAGGACAGACTAACAGCCTCTGATTCTTCTGACAATCCTGAAAGGTAACACATTTAAATTCACAGTTGTAAACCAGCGTTCTTGCTGGATACTCTTCATGGTCAAGTATCTACAGCTTCTACCAGCTTCTACCTGCTTCTACCACTGTACCCTTAGTGTAAGGTGTTATTATGGCTATTATTGTTTTTTTCTAGCTGAGCAAGTGAAGTGTGCTTTCCCGTCATTTGGAAAAGGTCTGGTTGTTAATGGACAGCATTGTGTCACTGGTTCACTCACAAAGTTGGACTTAGTTGGACTACTTATCTAATGTGCATTCCTAGCTGTGGTTCACAGGGTGACACAGAGTGACTCACTTCCTATCGCTGTGTGAAACCACTCAGTGGTTGAGCTCCTAGTTCTCTGCTTCCACACTGTGTCCATTCCTTTATTCACCGTCATTCCACAACGTTACTATTGTTCTGATGTGACGAATCATTTCAAAAGCTGTACATGTTTTCATCTGCCCATCACTGCATGGGTTTACATAGACATATGTGCTGGCATCTGCATGCAACCAAACAGAAGAGACCACGCAGATCGTTTGCATGTAGCGTACCTAAGCCATCCGCACCAAAACAAAATGGCCGCATAGGTCAGAGCAGGAGCCAGCTGTTCATTTGTGAAAACAAAAGTCAACACATCGAGTTATTTTAAGCTACATACGTAACAAACATTTGTAAATGGTGAATAGTAAATGGTCTTGTACTGGTATAGTACTTCTTTAGTCCGACCACTCAAAGCTCAGTATAACACATCACATACTGCGTAATAAATGTACTTATTTAAACCCAAACCGTGATCTTTTCCTAAACATAACCAAGTAGTTCCGTTTCAACGTTGAATAGAACAATATTATGTTGTTTTAGCGGTCAGACGAACCCATTCTGTTGTTAAGGTACGAAGACGTGTTGTAGTATAAACCAAACCAGGTCTGCTGCCTCGTGTCTGTGTCTGATGTGTCACGTCCTGATCGAACCATTGTTGTAGTACCGCTAATGGCCACTAGCTCCATTTAGAAATTAAAATACAACCTCGGTACTTAATTTAACTTTGTTGGTGTCTGATCATTTTTGTACGAAATGCTTTATGAGCGAAACTTTTCAAACAGACAAACAGGCCAATAAGGCAACTTCACACAGCAGTTGTGTAAAGTGCTTTACCTAAGGTAGAATAGCACAGTCCATCTTCCATGTTGTCGCCGTCAGGCAGACACCTTGTACCTCCATATTTTGTCTTCTTTTTCTCTCATAAGTCAGTGCTATTGGTCACCCTTTACTGCTGTCCATAAGCTTCACAAACAGTATTAAAAAGAGCTTGTTACTAAATCTCAGAACCATCGGATCAACAAACTGTCTGCCAAACCTCATATCTCCAGGTGACACTACTACTCAACTATAAATGGTACAAATGATCCATTTCATATGATAGAAATGATCAAATTTTGATATCTTGGAAGGATATATTATGCCACCCACGCTTTTGACTTTCCTTCCGTCTCTCCCTACCGCTCTCTAGACGTTTCAATTCCCACAATTCCCCTCCCACATGATCGAATTTCAAAACCCATCCACCATATTAATTAGAAACAGCCTCGTGTCACTGCTGTTTGTGATTGTGGTTTTTAAATTGAGTACTTCTTCCACATATTTGTCAGTTGTGTCTAAACAGACCGCAAGCGCGACAAACAGACAGACAGACAGACAGACAGACAGACAGACAGACAGACAGACAGACACATAGACAGACAGACAGACAGACAGACAGGAACAAACACACTGCTGGTAAGAACAGCCAGGCTACTATTGACTTAGTGCAATGCCTGAAGTCAGTTTTTTTTGCCTAAACATAACTTCCTGTGGAGACAGAAGAAGACCAGTTTATTTTTAAAAAGACACCATGCATGCACTAAGAAGTATATTGACCGTCCCTGACATGTCCAAAAATGGAGCTAGAGAGGAACCTAGAGCGCCATAGTTTGAAGCTTAGTGCCACTGACTGAGACATGAACACTCGCCGTAGCCGGGGAAACTTAGAATGCTTCTCAGGGGGAGAAGTCGGAACATCAACGCACAAGTGTGCAAAAGTGGCAGGGATGTCGCATGTCGCACATCGCTGCCGGACAGAGTTTAGAAAAATCTCATGCAGATGTCATTAAGCTCAAACCTGCGTGCAGTCTAATTAGCTGCCCCTGTGTGTGTGTGTGTGTGTGTGTGTGCGCATCAGGGAGCAGCGGTCTGTCAGGTTGACTAGAGCGTGTTGTAGTGATTTGTAACTCCTAAGTCTCGTCGGCTGCTTCGCCACTTTCAATTTACACCCACTTCTTAACGAGCTAACCCCCGAGCTCCCGTGACACCCCCCCCCCCCACACACACACACACACACACACACGCACACACGCACACACACAGCCTCCGCTCTGTACTCATTCTAATGATTACCCTACCATACCAGCCCTAGCCCTCACAACTTTGCTTTCTGACAACCCTTTTCCCCAAAGTGAAGTGTGTGTGTGTGTGTGTGTGTGTGTGTGTGTGTGGGGGGGGGGCTCCTTTTGTCAGCAGACGCACACTACGAGCGGAGATGTGAAAACTGAACGCTCCGCTGCCTCCCTCGCCTCCCCCTCTCTGTCTACACCTACGGTATGTCGCTCTGCCTGCAGGGGATATAGACATGCAGCGAAACATGACTTCTGTGATGTCTGACACGCGTTTACTGGAAAGTTTCCCACCAATTAAAGGGAAGGAGGCTCGAAGGAAGCGTGTCGTGCCGCAGATGAAACCCAGCAGATAATGAGTGAAGGCCGAGTGATACTGACGCTCTGTTCCTTCATGGAATGCTTTTGATTATATTTACTCCGTTCTTTTCTCGTTTGAACTCATCAGAAGACATCCTTGTTGGTGGTTCTCAGACATCAAGGCGCCTCAGAGGAAGGACTGAAGGAGGCACTGCAAGGAAGACGGGAGTACAAAGGTCAGTGTAGACTCCAAAAAGCATCCTCTCCTAGAAACACACATAGGATTCAGCATACCCCTGAAGACATGATTGTCCGGGTTCATCATTAACCACCAAACATCATCCCTTCACAAACTATCATTCAAAGGTCAGGGTGGGACGTCTCCCGTTGATATCACCACTGCAAAACTAAATGGATGCATCCTACGTGATCAGGCTGGGTCTATGTCTTACATATACATCCCCCCACAGCAACGCTGCTCACATTCTTTCATTTACTTTTGACACAAGCAGCTACTGGTGTTACATTCAGGTAATTTCTATTTCCTCGTCTCCCGTTATCACTGATTATACTGAGACTACTGCTGTGCAGCCGCTGTCTTTGCGCTCTTTCATTCGCTGTGATGGAAGGCGCTGTCGTGGTGAGCAGGAGGTTAGAAGTGGAGGTGGCTTTGTTCCATGCGTGTTGCTGAAAAGGAAAAGACGACTCAAGTCTTTCTGATACTTTCTCTTTGTTGTCCTCACTACCAACGATCTCCACTGGGCACACACCAGCAGCCCAATCTTAGTTCTTACCGTCTCCATGTGCTGCCAGACACCAGCGACAGCAGAACTATGGTGGCCCTTAAGATAGAAGGAGTCCCCCTTTACATAGCCACTAAGGTTGATCAGGAAGTAGATCTGTTGGCAGTGAGCTACAATATCTAACTGGCAGAGATACATCTTGTGTCTACTTTTAGTTGATCTCAGACAAGCCTTATGAATGTACTGAGTGTACTTTTGTTGTGTAGGCTCATCCCTCCCCATAATAATACACCAAGCAATGCTAGGCGGGGACTGAGCAGAGGCCTACAAAGGGTTTGTTGGATGCAATGAGAAGAGTATGCCATGTAAGTGGGACAGACCTTCATTTATGTCACACTTCTTCCCCAGATGTATATCATTTTGCCCATGTTCATAGTCACCCATAGTCACTATGGACACAACTATGAGAACAAGAACCAGGTCCTACACTCAAAGAGACAGAGATCAGTATTGGGAGAGAAACATTTGATTGTAACATTATTGACACAGATGTAGGTTTGAGGGGTGAAATGTGAAACCGTGCTCTCCTCCTCCTCCTCCTCCTCCTCCTCCTCCTCCTCCTCCTCCTCCTCCTCCTCCTCCTCATCAAAACACAAGATGAGGGAACATATTGTGGAAGATTTAAATATTGACACATATTTGAGTCATAATGTTGATCTCACAGTTGGCAGTTGTGCTTTCAAAGACCCATGTTTTGCTGCGTAGTCTTGAGCATGTCCATGAAGACAGACTTCGTCTCCCAGTGGCTGACATTCATGTAATCTGTGTGAAGGAACAATGTGTCCTCTGTGCCGCTGTCTGCTTCTGTCTCATTACCAGCCATATTAACTTAAATGTCACCCTTGAACCCGGATCCTGAGAGGAAGTGGAAATAAATTAAAGCACTGTGCTTTCAATCAAGACAGGAAGCCCCTCCCCCTCCAGCTCCATAATCACTTTTATTTCATTTCCTTTAATTAATCTTCCTCTATAAATCCTAAGCACCAAGTCACATGACAGGCCAGCAGGGAATAGATTCAATATCTGGGTGGTATTGATATTCCTACCGCTTTCATTTGAACTTCCAACATATAACATTGCTCTTATTTATTAATAATCAATAAGGCTTTGGCAGCAGTGGAGGTGGAGTGACTGTCCCTGAACCCGGTTTCCTCTCAGTCTTCTTTCCTCTGTAGTCAAACATTCCGTTTGTCTTCAACAGTCTTTACATTGACTTGCATTATCATATACAAAAGAATGTTCCAACTGAATTCATAATGGCTGTCTGTTGCTATGAATGGCTTTAAATGCGCTGAGTCAGCAGCTTTATCAACAAACACATTCTCACTCCCAGCTCATCAAATACCGACACTATGTCAGTGCTCCTGCTCTTTAATCTTAAGGTACCCCTCTAGCGTCAGTGTTGGACTTGTTGGGGGCCGCATGTTAGTTTTTTTTTCTCCAGGACGAATGTCCCGTGTTGGTTTGATCCCACCTTCCCTGTGTGGACTATCTTGCTTCATATACTATGTCAGGACCATACATAGGACCTTGGAAACATAGGGCAATATAGAACACTGGTAAAATAGAACCATTGGAACATCAGACCTTGGAACATAGGATCCTTGGAACATAGGACCCTGGTAACATAGGACCTTGGCAACTACAACCCTGGAAAATAGGACCTTGGAGACATAAGATGGGACCATAAGATCTCTGAAGCACATGGGGAAAGAACAGTTTTGTCAGATTTTAAAAACACCATGAGGACCAGTTCTCAAAAAAAAACACAGGCCTGAAGCATTAACTAGCAGTGTAGCTGAGACAATGATCAGGTGATGAGAGGGTGAAGAGCTGGGATACTGCAGAGATGAAGAGCTGATGAATGGCAGGTGTGTTAGCTGAGGGAGGTGCTGAGCCAATTGCAGACAGGTGTGTACATTGACACAAACACACATTGATACAAGATATAAGGACCGTGCCCACGGCCGTGACAAACCGCTGGACACCCACATAACCAGATGTTTCCATGGCTAAATACCAGGAGAGGGAAGTGAAGACCGATGCTCATTTTCCTTTAGGTGAACATGTTCCTTAATACAGACCATTTATTCACTCACTGTGGTGAATGTTTGATGGATGATGGTTTATTTATTCTTTTACAAATCTCTTGAGCCTGAGCGCCCCCGTTTTCGGGGGCTGTGGAGAAAGCTTAGCATATACCGTTGAAAAAAAGCACTTATCAGGAACGAATATAACGATGTTATACACATGTTATACACCTGATTAAACAACAAAGCCTTTTTTCAGGCGAACCTGAAACCTTTCAATTTGTGCTGTGTGCCATCTTCATTTACTCTTAACCAGTAACATATAAACTAATATTTACACATCTGAACGAAACTCACGAGTGTTCCCTTTATTATAACACCAAAATGATTCACATACACCTTGTGGATATAGAGATATACTCTTTTTAGTATGGGTATGCCATTTTTGAGGCCTAAAAAACAGGGTTAGGATTCAAGAGGTTTCAATCAAAGAGTTACACCCAGCATCTCATCGTTGACGCAAATCTTTACCGCTGGACAATGTAGGCTGTCCTTGTTGATTCAAGTATCAACTGTACAAACGTTCTGTAAGCTAGCTAGAACAAACACACTGACTGTGTGTGTGTGTGTGTGTTTGTGTTTGTCTGGCTGCTCAGCCTCTGACTGATCTCAAAGCTCACCAGGACCTCTGTCTTTCTGCCATTCCTCACAGTCCCTCCTTTTTCTACGTCACTCGATTCCTCCAGACTGCAAGCGGATCAGATGCATTTTTCACACGCAGGTCTCACGCATGTTAATCTACAGTTGTCTCAGACCGAACCGGTATAGTCCCTGCAGCGTCATGTAAACGCTGTCGTCACACGAGCACGGCGGTGACGTCTGGACTAGGAGTCAATCTGCACCACCTGGCTGAATAAGAGTCTAGTCGCTGCCTTTCAAATTTGCTAAGATTAGCATGCTAATCAGACAAGTTTAATATTAGCCTGTCATCACGTCAATTATGGGTTTAACATGAATTAGCTGATATGACCTGCAGCTGCAAAGTTTGTCATTCTACCCGGTGAATGCGATGATCAGGATGAAAATGATAAGCGGCGAGCTAAATATTGTTGTCCCTGCTGCTCCTCGTCAAGAGAAAAAAAAAGATAACACACATCTGATGTTAGCCAACCTGGGTATATCTCTCAACCTCTGCCTGAACTTCATGTTCACAGACTTCTATTTTCAAAATGGCTGACATGAAGGAGAGCAGAACTGTTAACAGTAGGCCGAGTTGGACAGTAAGAACGGGATCAAATTCTGAACTGCTCTATTTCAGCTGATTCCGATCCATTCAAATGTGCCTGGATCAGCCCCGACACTGATCCTTCTCTAGTTACAACCTTTTCCTCTGTCTGACAACTTTCAACTCTTTTCACTCAACTTCCCTCTTCCTATAGCTACTGCTCTCAGTAATTCATGACAACTCTCTGCTGTTGAGGAAAGGCAATTTTGGAAATGTGTGTACATTCAATATATCAATGAAACGGGAAAACTTGGTCGAAGGAAAGCCAAAAATAAATTACAAAATGAACCAAAATGTATTTTGAATGTTAAAAAATATATATTTAACATGACCACAAAAGAAAAACAACATGAATATTTCTTTCCTCTTGCTGTTGGCAATATATTCACACTGAATATATATAGAATAGAAGAATAAATTAGAAATTCTGGAAATTTTGGGCTTGTTGGTGGCTTGAGTCATTAAAAGTGTTCCGTTGTAAACAGGTTAATGTGTTTGGAGCAAATTGCACTGTAATGGTGTGAGAGCAAATGGACACAACCTACTTCCAGGAAGAGAAACTGCTCCTAAACATCCTTGTTGACATGTTTGAAGCTGCCCTGGGCAGCACAAGCTGCTGCGATGTGCATTTCATTACCAAGGGAAACCCCATTTTCAAATCCTGTTAGGTCTGTCAGTGGGATGCAGAGGGTTTGTTAACATGAGCGAGAGATTTCATTTTGTGTGTGTGTGTGTGTGTGTTTCTCACTATGTTTGTGTGTGTATGGATAATGTCCAGTAAACCAGGGGGGGTTCTCATAAGTCGTCATTACACCCGGCTCACACCGAGTGAGCAGTGAGTTGCTGCTGCCAGCCCTTCTTTCTACATAGTTTGTCTTTCATAATAGTCAGAATGTTTCAATCATTATAAATGTCATTTATATGTATATTTAGACAGAAAAAGGTTAAGAAGCTTCTGCTCATTTGTAAATGATGATACTCTGAAAGAAATGTGTTGGATTTACTTCATTTTTAGTAATTTTTTAGTGTTGGCTAAAGTAGCAAACACAGAATTGATAGTGTCAGCTAAATGCTTTTTTCTATCAAACACTGTTTTAAAGTGTAAAGAAAACTCTGTTTTAGAACAAGTACAACACGCATAAGGTTATAAATTGCTTACTTACCGAAAACTGAGACCTGTGGACAGACAGCAGTGCAGAGCTTCTAACGGAAATCCCGAGTGAAAATAATCCCCGCCTTCAGAATTTGAGTTTCTAGCAGTCTGCCCATGCGCAGACAGGAAAGCGTGTGGAAATTAAACTGTACATATTTTTTTCTCATTACTTTTAACTGAATGGAATTAACTCATTTTAAATAAGCGCAGTACATTTTGAGATTCATTAAAAAAGATACGTAGGATTTAATTACACATTCAAATCTATGAAATAAGATAGATTAAGACATGTAACATTTACAGGGGGCCGAATGATCCACATTTAAAGGTTTGTGAAAGTAAGAGTGCACAAAACACAAGTTAATCATTGTTTTCATCCTGATGTGTTCTCTCTGTGTATGTTAAAATGATCCCACAGGTTGGATTGGATTCAACTCTGATCTGATAATTGGGTATTTCAAAGCAGAGCCAAAGAATCCTGATCCTGAAGATTTGGATTCAAATTTGGTAATCAAATCCTACCTTTAATCCGGACCAAATGCTGCATTTGGGTATTTTCAAACTTTATGTTCTGAAATAATTTGATGCCAGAATTGAGGATCGTGTTGATCCCACCTCAGAGATGGATTTGATGTAGATTGACAAATAGCCTCAGCCTCTCTTCTCCCAAATATTGTTCCCCAATATGTTCATTACATTTAAAATAAGTTAGTAATCAGCTCAATGTGCCTTTCAAATGTGAAAGTGTTTTAGTTCTAGCTTTAGTGTAATTAGATGTTAATTACTGCAAAAATATGGTTTGGCAACACTGAAAACTGCTGTAAATACAAGTAACTATATTATAACTACATTATTTTTACCAAGGGAAATACACGTTGTACCCTAACATTGTCAACGGCAGTACATACCACTTTACTCCTTTCCGTTCTTACCTTTCACAATAAAAGTCCCAGACATATACATCGAATCACTGCTTACCAGGGAGAAATGAAAGTCCCTCAACAAAACAGGTTACGATATGTATTTATCACAAAAATGAACATAGATATTAATCATGGATGGTCCACCAGTCTACGCTGATCTGACACAGTTTAATTGCATGACAGCAACGTCATTAACGGCGCAGATTAAATGGCACATTCGTTCTGGGTATTTAGTAGGGAGTGGTGAATGAGTGATTTCGGAGACAATCGGTTAGCTTTTTCTCTCATTCCCTCAAAAGGTCAACACTGTCAAAGCAGTTTAGTCAACAGTGGAACTTCAAGCCTCAAGGTACCACAAAATGAACACGACCCAAAAGCACTATTGGCTTAATGCAGATGTTTTCAAACTGTAAAGCACAGGAGAGTTGAAGGGGGAGAGATGTGAGGTTGACGTGAAAAGGTGCATGTTGGAAGTCACTTATTGTGTTCTTTATCAACACGGTCTGACACTACAGCAGGTTCAAGGAGGAAATTAAGGTTTAAGGTCAACAATCAATTGTTTTGTCCAGAAGGCCACATGAAAATCATAGAAACTAGAGAACTTGTCACAGAGGACCAAAGAGGACAGAAGCCTTCAGGCTGTGTTGTGTTTTCATCCTCTGTGAAATCATTTCAATTCAATCATCATGTACTTCAGGGTCAAAGCAATCCAGTGACTCCACCGCTAACAGAAAGTGCTAATAGCTCATTTTGCATATTTTGAATGGTGTCAATTTGCCAGAATGTGGAACAACTATAGGCTTAAAGTATGCGGGGCTCAAGTTATTGCCCACAGCTGATGGAATCCATTCGTTTTTCTTCATGGTCGGGTTTAAAATAATTTCTTCGTCAACATTTAAATCATCCTCTCCCCCCCATTCATGAATACATTTCGAGAAAGCCATTCACTTTACCGCTACTTATGGTTATTATTTCATTGGTATCATCTAGCCAAGACCTTCATTATCCTGAAGCCTCTGAGGATGGGCTTCAAGCACACAATTATTCTGGGCCCAGAATATGGGGATGGCCTGCTGCCCCGCACCTGCACTCAGAGGATCTCTTCCTGACCGGGGTGTGGGCACACTCTCTCCTGTGGCTCTGGAAGTTGCCTTGTTCTGGACCTCCAGCTCCTCCCAGGGAGCCCTCCTCTCCGAGGGGTTGCGGCCCACTGACGTTTGGCTGCCATTGCCTCAGGAACCTTCCTGCAGCCTTTCACTTCCTGCTCATTCCTCATCATCCCTGACTTTTTCTTGTTTCTTGTTGCTGAAAACACTCACACAGAGAACTCATAGATTACCACTCAAAGTGTGAAACACCTTCTCAGGAGTTACCAAGTCTGCGGAAGGAAAATCAACCAGGTTGTATCTGCAGCTTTAAATGAATGTGAAGGCTTGAAGTCCCCCTAGTCATTGCTTTGAACAAGTTCTATTGACGACCCTGTTCTCACATGATGTAAATGCAGCAACGCTTCAGAGTCTGATATTTAGATCATCACCTGAGTTAGAAACCATCAGGTAGAGTCAGCACTGACCCGTTTACTGTGGAACTGAACGCTGATGATGATTCCAATATAGCAGCTGCTGTGGTGCACAACTCATCTCTTGTGCTGAGATTAGGAGCCGTTTCACCACTCTCCTCAAAATGAAACTCATTAAAAGCAGGATTTCAATCTCATTTTCATGAAAGCCATTCGGCTGTCTTTGCATTATTAACAGGGAGGTCCCGTTCAACAAATCAAACGCTTCTAACGCGACAAATGACAAGCTGGTGTTACATTACAAGACAAGCTTTACACATGGTGAACAAAAACAGTCAGAATCAAGGAGATCCTGCTCGGGACGAGGAAGACCAAATCAACCCACACAAAGCGTTGACATGCTGGCCTTGTCTGGCTCATTGGTGCACCACGGAGTAACACCGGCCACTGCCATCATCAGAGAGAACTGTGAATACAAATGATGTTATTGATCCTCAAAGCTTACTATCTGCTATAATGTATTACCTATGAATATAGCCTCTTCCTAAATTGCTTATGATTTGCGTTAGGGTTTAATGTGGCATCATGTTCAGTAACAAGTGTCTCTCTGCTTCAGACTCGTTCTCCAGACTGGTGGTGTCTGCAGCACGCTGGCCTCTAAATATACTTAGAGTATCAAACGTAGAAGTACTCATGCAGAATGGCCCATTTCAAAATAATATGTGTATTATATGAATTGATTATGATTATTGATGCATTACTGTATACCACTACACTGGTTACAGCGTGGCAACAGTTTAAATACTTAATCTAAGATTAAATATCATCATTTATTAGTTAATTCAGTAAAACTGCCTTCATTTCCATTGTGAGTTTGTACTACCACATGAACACATATACATATACAACCATTACTGGTTGTATATGTATACAGGGTTTACATACAGGGTTTTAAAACAAAGTTACAGAATAATAATGAACCTGACCATCTATCAGTGAATTTGGAATCAGAAAGAATAGGAAGAAGCTTCAGGCTTCATTATGGTGCAAATGGTCTGCAGTTCTTACCACAGGCCTTATATATACAGTATCACTGGATCAAAGTTTCATTAGGATTTCTGTTTTATTTATCTATGCAGGCAGAAAGTAGAACAGACTCTTTGATAAACCATGGTGCTGCCAGAGGATAGCTTCAGAATGTGAACCTCTCCAACAGATAATGAAAGTTGCCTTGACAGTGGAGCCGATCCCAACTGGAATGAAAAGCGTCCCCTCAGCACTCGTGCTTCTGTAGATACAGTAGATTCTACAGCAGATAATTCAAGGAGTCATTCTTGGATTACCACAAAGTGGTGGAAAATCATAGAGTAAGAGTCAACGAATACCAGCTGGAACATTCACGTTCACCAGGAGGAACATAGAATTTGCCAGGCTCGATAATTGAACTAATTGGCTACTCATTGCCGATGGACCCCCCCCACCCTCGGCTTTCCAATTACTGAGCTGAAGTAGCTCATCAAATAACAGCTCAAATCTTCAAAATGAATTATAAAATGACAAAGCTATTACAGTGTGGATGCTGGTGGTGGGTACGTATAAGACATTTTACATGCTGGTAATTGGCAAATAATGGCAGGAGAGGGAAGAGCGAGATGATAAGACGTGTCCCCTCCCTCGATGGACCAGCAACTCATTATTCTTGCTCATTGAGGTGGAGAAACACTCCTTCTTGGGAATACCCTGCCTCACACACACACACACACACACACACACAGATCATGCAGTGTTCCGGTGAGGCATTCAAAGTTGATTGTTGTGTGAGAGGTAGTTTTAAAAAAAGAAATAAGGCAGCTAACACGGTAATGAAATAGCTCTCTTGGGGAAGATAACGCCTGCCACACAAATAGATGGAACACTCATTGCTGAGGTCTAACCAAGGTCTCTGCTGAAAGCTTGTTGAAAAGTCAACTGAGGTTTCGTCTGTCAAAACTTGGCTGAATGGGAAACACTCCATCATTACCTCATTATTTTCAGTTCATGGTGTGGATTACTGACGATACAAAGATGGTTCAGTTGGTTTTGGTGATGTCACTGAGTTCCCAAATTGAATTCAGAATATGGAAAAAAAAATACTATCCTATTAAAGCAGGGTTTAAATGAAAAATGACTTTTTAACCCTTTTAGATCACTTCCCTGGTCATATTGTGGACCTAGATAACATTATATGCAGTGCTCTTGTTATGTGAATTCATTCTTTCTATCGGTTTCATCAGAATCCAATCATCTGTTCCTCCTGTAAAACAAAATATGAGCTGTGCTTACACAAGTTAGTACCAACCAATAATATCATGACATCCGTCATTCAATCAATCTGCAACTTTGAGCGAGAAGCGTGTGTGGGTTTGGAGCCAACACTCTTCTGTATACATTCAATGCACACACACACCTTTTAGCGGTCCAATCAAATGCAAACAAACGGGGTTTATTTATGTGTACGGGCTGAGGCTAATAAGTATACAATGCATAATAGCACAAGATAATGAAGAGGAGGAAGAAAAACATACTGCACTTTGCAGTTCTTTCGGGCCTTTGCCAGTAGAGCAGCTACAATGTGAGGTTTGTGCTGAGGGTGGCACAAGATAAATGTCATGGGGTAATTAAAATCTAAAGGTTTTCATCACCTGTGGTGCATGAATGTGCTCAGAAAATTCCACGACAATCTACTAGTTAGATTATGATATATGATTTGTGCTAAGCTGGCATTTTGTCCTGTGGGTGGCACTGGAGAAAGGCTCATGGAGTGAACAGAATGCAAAGGGTCCATCCTCTGTAGGGCAGGAGAGTAACATCCATTGTTATTACCGTAGCTCAACAGAGTTCCTTATTTGTTCATCTAAATAGAGAAGAATTATTCTTGATGAAAGGAAAGGTCAGAGGGTCATCAAAAACATCACCTTGTGGGGACCTTACATCTCATGGAAATCTGTTCAGGTTGAGATGTCTCGCTCTGGAACATTGGGCCTCAAAGTATGAAGCATTGTTGTATGTTCGACCCAGCAGTATATACAACTAGAGCTAAGACAAGTCCACTGAGAGAAGTCCTGCTGTCAAATGTACGAATGTGCCGATTGCTTGGCTCCCCCTATTGCTCCTTGCAGCGCTGCAGAATGTTCACAAAGCACGGTTGTTCAGAGAACATGGCTGTAAGGAGCGGGCTGACTGCTTATCCCCCAGAAGTGCTGCTTGCAGCATCGTCAAGCACCACATCACCAGTTGACTCCAGGGAAGTGAAGAAGAAGTAGCGGCTGTAACGTCAGTTCATCCAGCATCAGGCAGCCAAAGTGAACTGTGGCCTGTTGAGCCCTGCTGCAGATGACATGCGGCGTTTGTTCATTAATACGGAATGTGCTGCATGCTCAAATTGCACCAAATTCAACACGGCATGCCCTTGGGTCCCAATACCACAGCCAAGTTTGGATGAGATTAGCTGTGCGGTCCATGAGATATGCAAAGGACAAAAACACGGACAGACAGAGATGTTTTGCTGCATATTTAGATCATCAGTTCAATCCAAAATCATTATAATCCTGAGTTGCATTTAGGTGTCGAGAGTAGCACAGCTGTCACTGTTGCATTACTGAAATGACTCTTACTATACATATACCATACTGTACAGCAAGCGAGCTTCATCCTTCAGTACGTGGCTGTTTGTGAGCAGGTCTGAGGGAATGAACTACTCCTCGGTACATTTAAATGACATGAGGTGTGTCTGATTTATCTGTGCTCGCGCTGGAGCGCTATCAGAGGAGGTTGCATCATTTGCACACGAAGTGAGACGGGATGAACGTTTCTGCGGAGATTTGCCTCGGCGGCATCAAGGACACAGAGCTGCGGACATGCAGAGTACATGACAACGACATGATATTTGCGAGCTGCAGCCTGGCGGTTCACGCCAGAAGTGCATTTCTCTGCGCTGGTCGACAAGAGATCCGTCCGGCAGCATGCGTTTGTGTGTGGTTCTGCTCATTGCACTCCTTCTCTGTTTGGACACTGACAAATATGCGGAATACCAAAATTACAAACCGCGATGACACTCGGCTGCTTCTAAAAACTATGTTGGATGGATTTCTACATTTACTCATGTGGGAGGGTAATCAGGGGAATTTAAACGCTGGGAGAACAGCAGGAGAGCAGCATGGGATTCATATTGTATCATTCATCAGAATCATTTACATCATATACTGTATATATATGCTTTAAAGCATTAATACCAGATGATCAGTCTTTTCTTGCTAGATGAGGAGCTGTGTGAACGGCCAGGCGTTAGGCCCGATCAGACAGCGTGTTCAGCAGCCTGGGCCATTTCATTCTAAAGGATTCCGTTTGGATGCTGTGTGCGCCTCGCGTTGTTTACGGAGCTATTTCACTTCCCCAACTGTGATGGAGAATTGAGATTTTGGGTAAGTCGTCTTCCTTCACAAAAAGCAGTGCAGTGTGCCACGTGTTGATCTGGAAACCTCTGTCTGTCAGCTCAGGGCCTGAGAGGGAACCATCTCGACACCGCCGCGTCACACACTCCTCATAGATGTTCGGCCCCTCGTGAACTGGCTGACCTCTCGCCCTCCCCATCTCACTCTGCTTTGAATTACTCAACTGTTAATGACGCATGTGTTTCATCTTTCTGTCATGTCTCCCATGTTGTTTTTACTCCACTGTGGCAAAATGGCGAAATCAAATTGTTATTTTTCTTTTGATGCCATGTCAAGACAGATCTTGAACCCCGACCGAGGCCTGCCCTGAGGGTCTCTCCCCCTCTTCCTCTTATCTCTGTCAGTCTGTCTGTCTCTATCTTTCTGCCGGTCTCTGATCTGCTCTCTATTATCTCCACAACACAGACTGAAGAACAATTGTGTGGTGACAGTGTAGAGAAGGCTATTCAAAATGCAGTCTGCCACAGGTTAAAGATTACCGCCTTAAAACTGCCAGCATGAACACTGACATGAACAGACTGGCTGTAGTTCCAGCTCTGCTATCATCTACTCACACTTATATCATCACCCATTACCTTTAAGTCCTGTCCAGCTTTCTACTGCTCTCCTGTCTAAATGCCTGTTCCTTGACAATAACTCATTTGACATATTTGACTTTAAATAAAAACGGACCTAAATATATTGACGGGGTGATGTTATTTATTGTAATTCAGTGACATGCAGAAGCTAAACTCACAATACAGGAAGAGGATGGAAATAAATCCTCACCACGTGACACTGAGACCTCTACTTGTGATCCCCTGCAGATCGTGTGCCGTGATGTTGCACGAGAAAAGTGACAATCTATCTATCTATCTATCTGTCTGTCTGTCTGTCTGTCTGTCTATCTATCTATCTATCTATCTATCTATCTATCTATCTATCTATCTATCTATGCTCTCTTCAAAGCCACAGGACTCCTTTGACAAAAGAGCTTGCAGGACATTGGGAGCTGCTGGTCTACCGCTGCCTCGATCAGAGGAGAGCTTGCACTACACTTGCAGCATAAATGTTGCAGCAATGCAACGATGTAGTGGAGTGATGTCGACCTGAGTCATTCTCCATCTGTTATTTAGTTTAGGAATGTCGAGTTATTTAAGAAAGCACTTGAGCAGTATCTGTTCAAAGACAACTTCAGGACAGAAGTGCCACTGAGACTGTGTTAGCTCCGACTCAAGCTAGCATGCAATTAAAGATGTCTTATTGAGACACATTTATTCCTATCGTTTATCTTACTGCCTTCCACGCCAATACGTCCTGGTGTGTTTCATCAAATTGAAATGAAGTGAACTCTGGCGAGCGTTGGCCATTTAATAATAAGAGGAAATGAGAAGAATATAAGCATGAGGTTGAGAGTGTGAGGGAAATTAGAGAGCGGCTACAATATTGCTGAATTGCCGACAGCACTGATATTGTTACTGATGGGCAGAATTAATAGTTATCTGCAAAAGTCTACAATTAATATAATGAGAGTTACAATTGCTACTACTTTGCACTGGTAACGTAAGCGTTTGACATGTCATTTTAATCAAAATCATTTGATTAGAGAGATGAACAGGAGAGAAAGAAGGTCCAGAGAGTGTGTGTGTGTGTGTGTGTGTGTGTGTGTGTGTGTGTGTGTGTGTGTGTGTGTGTGTGTGTGTGTGTGTGTGTGTGTGTGTGTGTAAAGTAAAACACATCTTCTCCAACATCTCTATCCCCCAGAAAGTGAAATAAATGTCCCACAGGGAGCTGGTTTGGGCTCAACACTATATTTTTCTTCCCCAGTGGGAGGGAGGTTTTGGGGTACAAAGTGGCATGGATTATACCAGCATGCGGATTACCCACCTTCTGAATATGGTGGAAGATGATAAGGATGTTAGGGGGCTGGCTCGGTCCTCCCTTTTCCTGGATCTAAGGATACTCAAAGTCCCACTGGTCAGGGAGGCGGAGCTCCACCTGCTTGGATTCAGAGGAAACCCAGCGGGGAACTCGACACCCACTCGGCTGGTTTGGGTCCATTTGGATTGGCTCAATCTGAATAAGCTCTGTGTCCAAAGTGGAGAGTCCCTGGACTGACTCCGGGCCTGTAAAGCTTGATTGTACTCATGCTTGCTGCCGTTGCGCGAGCCTCCGCAGAGGGTGCAGAAGCTCCAAACATAAACACAGATGTTTATACTCTATGCACTGCACACACAAAATGAACTGTGAAGAATCCAAAAAGACAGCGAGTGTATCTCAAGTCGTCTTCGAAAGTACTCAACAGGTTTGTCTTTCAGAGAAGAGTGTTTTGTTTCCAAATGCCGCTTCAGTTTTGACGGCTTCATGCTTTCTTGTGCCAGAACCTCGCTGCACAAAACACACTGAGGTGTTTGCGCTCTTTTGTCCTCATCGTAAGAAAATCCATATCTCATGTAGTCGGTGTCGTACTTGCGTTTCGCTCAATTAGCATGAAAACAAACTTTGTGGGTGTTCGTCTGTACTGTGAAATGGCAGGTGTGTATTAGCATTACAAGGCATTAACGCCAAATACTGTTAATGAGTGAATAACTCCGCTGCATAAAAAATCCCCTTCAAAATAATAGCAGAATATATATATATTTTTTTCAGGTCGCGACCCCCCAGTTGAGAATCACTGTTAGTGGAATCACATTTGTTGCAGCAGCAGCATTGTGGGGGACTCTCATGTCTGGTCCATATAGAGTTTTGTCTTGACTTGCTCTATATAATAAGCATATATGAATTGATTGTTAAGGCTCTGCCCATACCTCTTTAAGTCTGCCTTAAATCCCTTGTAAGTCATGTGTGTCGGAGCTTTTGTTACCGCCACTGCTTTCATTTTGTTGCCTGCTATCATAATCTGCTATTACTGCATAATTAAGCATCTAAATCCTTCCGTAATCATGCCTGCCCATAACTGGTGGTGGCATGTTGGCTCAATGTTTATTTTACTGTTCACTGTTTCCTTTATATCTGTTATTCCATTCATAGATAATGCATCAGATCGGATTAATATATAAATCAGCTAATTACTAATAATCATGTATTCCGCTATTTCTTCACATCCAGGTAATCTACTATTACTACATATTCATTTATTTTGCCAATTATTTATATCCATTGTATTTCGCTAATATGTGCATTCTGCAATTTCATTTTCATCATGTTTTACTAATTACCCATATTTATTGTCTTCTGTGGTGTCATGAAATCATATCGGGTGAGTGGTGTTGTATCATCATATCTGGTAAGTAGCGTCCTATCTGTTCTATTTTATTACAAGTGATTTATATCGTTGTATTCCCATAATTTTATCACGAGCTATCTGCCATATTTTCATTGCTTCTGTAATTGCTCACAATCATACTATTCTAATAAGTGACATCATGTACATCGTATATCAAAGTCGTGTGAGATTCATAACATTACTAATTCTCAGGTCACTGCTGACCTCTTTTGGTTAAATCCATTCAATGTTTTTTAAGTGATGTGATTCATTAAATGAAATCTATATTATTTCATGCCTGTCATTCCAGCACACGAGCCACACTGTCTAACCTCAATCTATTCAGGTCACATAGCTGTCCTCAAGCTATTGCTGGCTAAGCTCAGTGAATCGTATGCTCTGGTCAGTGCTGACCTCGTCATTGCAGCGCTTTCCTTCCGTTTACTCATTCATGGTAAGTGGTTGATTCTGTTAAGTCTGTCATGCGCCTTCTTATGCTTCATCTCTCAGCAGATGATGTCATCTTCATCGATCATTTGTGACCCGTTTCATTCCTGCTTGGTAAGTAAACATTATTTTGGGGGAATATTAGGCTGTGGGTTTATCATGCTGCTGCTCAGGGAGACGCTCCTCCAGTACAAATCTCCCTGTAGAGTCCAAGCACCAAAGACTCTGTCAAGACCTTTTCATCACGTTTCATCTGTTAATAATAAACTATTGTCTGTTCTTCATCTGACTTGTCTCTCCTGATTGAACTATTCAAAGCCTTAAGTGTCCCTGTTTGATAAGTGAATGGACGTCAGGCCTTCATAGACCTAGTGACCTCATGGTGATGCCTCCTCTGCATTGTGGTGATCTCCAAGGTTCTGTCCTGGGTCCTTTTTAATAAGTATGTCACTGGGCTAGAGCGGGCGCCCCATGCACCAAGGCTGAGCCCTTACTGCAGCGGCTCAGGTTCAACTCTCCCCTCTCTTTCACATTTCCAGTCTATCTGTCCTGTCTTTCCAATAAAAGCAAAATGGCCAAAAAGGAATTTCCCCACAGCTTAACGCCAATAAAACAGAGGATTTTATTTCAGCCCTGTCCCTGAGGTGACGGAGCGTCTCGGTTCTCTTTTCTCTTGCCCCCTAAAATGTTGTTGTCAGCATGGATAAGGCAACGACTCCTGCTAAACCCAGGGCCATTGTGTTTCATCATTCACCTTTCTATTTCACTCTAGACTCCTGTGCCTTCCTCGTTACATGCATAGGAAACACATCCCTGTAGTTTTCACAAATGCTCCAGAATGCCACTGTAAAGCATGTCTTTTGATTCAAACCTTTATGTCTTTGCATTACATTCAGAATCCACTCCAACATGCTTGCAATGCTGACTTGCCAGCTGAACCTCTAAGCTGAGAAACTGCAATATCAATAAAGGATATGGAATTATGCTGATACCAATAAGCAGAATGCTGTCTTGTAATGATGCTGCTGAATTAAGGAACAAGGGACCTTGAGAATACTTCCATTTGTTTTCTCCTCAGTTGAATGAGCACATTTCTGGCTCGTAGTCAGTCAACACTGAACAGTGCCAAGGTAGGTAGATAACAAGTGTCTGTTCCTCACTGCTAGTTTTATGATTGCGAGCATGTGGCCTGAGATGAAGAACCGTTAGGAGCGGCAGAAAAGCAGTTAACATATGCATACCGACTCCATCACTTTTACATACTATTCAATTGAACTGAAAAATGAAATTTTTGGAGGGAGAGCAAGTGAAGTTTGGAGCAGCTGAGACAGAGAGGAAGGAAGGAGTCGACGGAGAGAGAGCGAGCCTGTGTTTGGCAGAGAGGGAGAGGCAGTCAGACCCCAGTGATTTATCCCAGAGTCCTGCATTCGTTCGATGGATGTTGCCGTGTGCAGATTAAGATTAGGATACATTCATCAATGCAACAGCAGACACAAATGCATTACAGCCGGGAAGTAAACAAGGCAGTGGCCGCCGGGGGAATCAATGTGCATAATTAAAAGGATAATATGGAACAGCCATCCGTCACTCGGCCATAGAGGTGTCCACTATGAGCTGCAAATCACTGGGCTGATGGTCCTCAGTATCTCTCTCTCTCTCTCTCTCTCTCTCTCTCTCTCTCTTCGATAGATAGATGCATATAGATATGGATTTGTATGTATATAAACTCTAAATGCCAAAAGTGTGAGCTGAACCTAATTATTGTTTATTACACATTTTGTTCTTTTCTATTTTGGCAGTCCAGATCCTGCTATTCTGGATGCAGCACGCAAATGCCCTTACTCCAGCAGTAGAACGGACATTCCCACTCAGATGACCGCAGCAGGATGGTCAGACTGATGGACATTCTTCTGTGGACTGATGCCATTGTGACAAAGCAAACGAGCAGTGCAGTAGTGCGAAGCATGGAGAGACTCCTCCCCTCCTTGCTTGAGAAGACTTGAGGATTGATGCTAAGCCAAAATGGAGTTCTTAAACTAGTGAGTGTGACGTGGTGTCCCCGTAACAGCTCACGCAAATCACCATTTTCTTTTGACCCAGTCAAATGACCCCAGCCAGCATGTCTGTTCTCTTCCTATTCTATTGCTGTGGCCCAACCTTGTTTTTACTGAGCTTTTTCATCCAGTGTTGCTGATAAGTGTGATGGACCGATATTGCAACATGACAGATGAACAAAGCAGCAGTTTTATGGCGCTGGAGATGAGTGTTTGAAGACGATGCTTATGTTAGCTCGGTCAACATGAGCCCAGTGTCAAGCTTCTACTGCCACACCTGCTCCAGATGCACAGTGGCACCAGAGGCCATCGGCACCAACGAGCTACTTCCAGACATTAATACCTAGCTTTGTGTTGCATGGCTATGATTGAACAAGAAATAACACATGTTGGCAGTGAACATTGTGACTTCAAACAAAACTGCTTGTGGTTTGAGTTTAAACTTGTTGCTTGCATTAAGTTGCACATGTTGGTTAAGTAGTCAATGCAAACATTCACACACAAACACAGTTACCGTTATAAACAGATGGTTTACATTGTTACCTGGTTAGATGTAGGGGAAAGTCATGCTTTGGGTTAAAATAAGTATGTGTTGTGTGTGTGCATGGGTAAGAAGTCAACATAGCGTCACATACAGATGCATGGTTGCAGTTTAAACATGTGGCTAACGTGATTTCAAGCCAAACGACTTGGCTTGGCTTAAGAAAAGATTGTGCATTGGATTAAAATGTGTAACTTAAATTAAGTTATACATGTAAGTTAAGTAGTCAACGTATACCGTTGCATACAGACGAACAGCTGCAGTTTTAAACTTGTGGTTAATGTTGTGAATTATAACAAAACTCCTTGGTAAAGATGACAAAATCAAGTTTTGGGTTAAAATAGTTATTGCTGTCACATTATGAACGTAATTTAAGTAGTCAACATTAATAACTCAACAGTTGACTTTTGGTTTTACACGGGACATGAACAGCGGCCCCCAGCGTCGTAAATACACGAGGGCAAAGGGCAACACTGCCCCTAAGAAATATCATTTTGCCCCTGATATCACTAGGAGAGGGACAAGAAATGCCCCCGAACTTTCTAAACGAATAAATAAATGGAGCGCTTCTTAATCAGACCTGTGACTGCGGTCAACTCAGCAGACACTTCAATGTTAGTGCACCTATATGTTGAAATTCACGGTAAACGCATTTAAACGGCGCAGATCGGGAGCGAGGGAAGGACTTTGAAAGTTAACGGAAAGATTAACGTGAGACAAAATCCGGTTGTCAGAATAAGATGCCAACAAAGTATACATATTGCATAATGGAAATTAGATTAAATGAATTATATTCACATTAAGTATAAAACATGCTACCTGCATCTCGTGAGTTAAAGGGAAAATACACCTAAAGTGTCTTTATTCTTTGATTTGAGGGTTGCTGGAAATGAATAATACCTGACTGACAGTCAATTAAGATATTTTAATAAGTAAAAACTCTGAACTGAATTTGTACCTTCAAATGGCACATTTTTAAAAATTTTTAAGGTGCTATAAAAATGTTTTTCTCAAAAATTCCACACAACTAATGCATATGTTCAGGACAAAAATGGGCAATATGACAATATTTGAGGTGCTACAAAAATATCTTTCTCAATAATTCCATAGAATGACTGATGTATATGTAATCAAGGCATCGTTGACAGAATAATTGTTAATAGTTGTTTAAAAAATGTAATAATAACAATAAATAACCACAAAGAAATAAGAATAAAATTGAATATGATTGTCTGATTTATGTTTTCTGTTTGTTTTTTGTTAAATGAAATCTAAGAAAACACTTTGAATCTGTAGACTACTGCCTAATAGTCTTATTTTTGCCATTTGATGACAATTGCATATATTGTAAGCCTAAATAAGTATATTTATTATTTTGAACAAAAATTGCCCCCAAAAAAATATGTAAATTTCCTACCCTGGCGGCCTCCTGGGTGAAAGTTCTGCATATGATTGACCCTGCTATTTATTGACTTTGGTGAGTGTGACAGTATGAATTACAATCAACAGAAACTACAGCATATTGCCTTGTATCTCTCCTGCACCCGAGGGTCGAGTATTTGAGATTCATTTTTAATTGAGAATGTAAGTTCGTGGTGATGCACGTAGTATGTTGGGCATTGTCAATGTATTCTTCCACTGTAATCAGATCACAGAACAAGCATACCGCCCAACAAAGAGAAGAGAGGAAGTGAAATAGAGAAAGAGACAGAGGGAGAGAGATTGAACACTCTCCAACCCGAATGTCAACCTTCTGCCCACTCGGCTGAACTCTGCGGTCACACAAAGTGAGCGCTACCCACTAGGCAAAGTGTAATTTAAAAGGACGGTGGTGACCTTTCCTCTCTTTTCTCCTCGGCTTGGAACAGCTTCATGCATCCATTTTAAAACCACTCTCTCTATCTGACTCCCTCACAGTGTTTTCAATCTTCCAATCCCGTTTTCTCTCCTCACATATGGCCCCATGTAACCTCATCCATCCTGCCTGCTGGATGGCTACCTCATGAATATATCCAACATGGGAGTGGATTAAAAATAATGAATGTGTATGGGTACCAGAGGAGAGGAGTATACGAGGGGAAAATAACAAGGTTCAGTATGTTGCTCTGACATACACTGAAATCATGTTATGAACATTTCTGTCAGCAAAAAAAAAAACAACTGCAAAAAACAAGTAAACTGAATTTATCATTGATATGATTTCCTTCCCTTCCCCTCCATTCCTGAATACAGCTCAGAAGAGCCACACACACACACACACACACACACACACTGCAGATATACACCTGTAGGGCACCTGAGGATGAGCCTGCAGGCTTTGGTAGGAAACTACCCACACTTCTTTGCAAAGTCTTAGTCATAAGACGAATGGCCCGAGGATTGTTGTGCTAGTTGTGCCATCAATCAGTTCACATGTCCAGTGCTCTGTTTCCAACAAACCCTCCTAACTAGTAAGAAGTGTGTCTGTGTGTGTGTGTCTGTGTGTGTGTTGTCTGATCTTGTGCCGATATCAGCAAGATGACAACGTTTGCATCCAACAGTGAAAACATCTGAGTTACGTTCATGACAGCCAACTATGCTGACACGTCTAGTTTTCTGCCGTATGAACTGGCAGATGGCAGAAAATATGGCAGAAAATACACGACCATTCTAAAGTCCACATCTTTGTCCGATCTTTAAGCTCACTTTAACTTTGGTCCAAACTCAAATGTCCCAACGACTACACGATGGAATGGCCAGAAATTGAGTTCAGACATTCAAATGTCCACATATCCAACTCCATTAATGACGGGATAAACTCATGCAGTCAGCAACTTCTATCTCAGCCAGAGGAGGGAGGAGCTTTCTCCCTCTCACTCAGGATACTTGTTTGTGCTAAAATGTTGAGTTTAATCCTTTCCATTCATTTGTTATGGATATAGGTACACATGCATGTCTACAGGTTGAGTCTTTAAAGCTGAAGGGTGATATATGAATATGAATGAAACAGATCAATAAGCTTTAGACCTAACGTACGATCGCCCTTAAATTAGAACTAGTATAACATTGCCTTACAATCTTCCCTGGTGCTTCTCAAAGTCTCAACTGCTGAACATGTTGTTAACTAAATGTAATGTATAAATGTCAAACTTTGAATTTAATTGATGGACATCAATCAACAACTTGAGTCACTGATTCGATCTATTTGTGGTTCATCGTGTCTTTGTACTGTTCATCATATTCTTTATTCATTCCATTCATTTTTGTTCATTCATTCATTTTCTGTTTCGTAGTTGTTATGTAGTTAGTTCAATACATATTTCATTCATAAAGAACTTGATCATTTGATTTATGTGTATATGAAATACTAAGTCTGTACACCTTGACAACAACTTAGTAGCAAACCTGAGATAAGATTAATACATTAGTAACACATTTTGAAGTTTTCCAACATTGGGTGGTGTCCTAAATGTATGTTCAATAAATGACGTTAGTTAAACTAATGGTGTCCTTATGGCGTAAGATGAGTACCATCATCCTTTATTACAAATATGAGTTCATCAATCATGATTGAAATATTAATCATTGCATATTTTGTTATTCATTATTATTTGTTAAATCTGCGTGATAAGTAATGACAAACATGAAGCATGTGACTTGATCTGCACAGATCTGAAGAAAGCTTCTTCACATTCATTTACATCCACTTTTCTACATTTCCACTGGAGGAGGTGCTGTCAAATGCATCCTCTGGCTGTGTTCTTCTGCATACACACACATGACTTACATGACTTACTCTGCTTTCATCACATACGTAACGTAACATTAACACCATGTTGATGTCGAGCGGACTTGCCTGTACTTTGTAAAATGAGGCTAAAGGGGTAGTCAGTGCGTTACAAAGTGATGCCAACGAGGCTCCACCACGCTTCCATATTTGACGTTGTGGCTTGAGTCGGTTGATGGCAACCGAGTGGGATCCACATGCTAGGGCGGGCCGTGGGATGTGGTCCAGGGCTCTGGCTAAAGCTGGTAAGTGAACCTTTTTATCACAAGTGATTCAGGAATAATCCTGATTCATTTCTCACATCAAATGTAAATGTTTCATGAATCAAACGCAGGGTTTTCCTATTTATCGAAGTCAGTTTTTCCAAACACATTTCATTCATTCCACACAAAACACAAGATGTGACACAAGATTGCACGATTGGAAAAGGACAGAAATAATCTCATATTGCCAGCCTCCTGTTTAGAAAGAAGTAACGTAGGTGATTGGCCAATATTTCATCAATCTCACACATCAGCGAGGAGAGGAAAACACACCAGAGCACCTTCCTGAATCAAGCCCCGTTTCTGTTCACGTGGCCGAGTGACGGGATTGTATGACTCTGAAGCGTTAAGGTGTCGGTTTGTTCTCTGTTCAATGCTTGTGAGTTAAACAGCGCTCACCATAGAACACCAGCTACGTGCAATAACACACACACTGTGTGTTAACCAAACAATTACTCCACACTGTGTGGGTTTCTCTGGTCTGACATTTGATTGAAATAGAATAGTAATAAAACCATATTGATTAGCTGTCGTCAGTGAGAACCCTCCATTACAAGAAGAGGATGTACTACACACAGGATATCTGAATCCCAGTGAAGCCATAATAGACCATACATACATCAGCAGCATAGTTCTGTGTTTGCACTATGAGTCAGAAATATCTGACTCATAACTCCAACATTGGAGAAAATGATTCTTTCCCGCAGCGGTTAATGACGGCAGTGATGATTACGGTGGGTGAAATGAAGTTCATTATGGTGCATTGTGGCGCAGTGCATGACTATAGAGAGAGGGATAGGCCATTGCATAGTGGGGGCCATGTTGACACACTTAGTGGAACATAGATTTCCTACAGCAGCCATTCATTTGTTGTTATCCTGCAGAGAGCTATAATGAATGAGGAGAAGGTGGGGAAAATGGTTCACCAATGTAATTTGTCTCCGAAAGTGGCTGGGGGTCAGCACAAATTTGTATCTGCCACTCTCTCTCTCTCTCTCTCTCTCTCTCTCTCTCTCTGCCTTTACTCTCCCAGCTTCCCTCTTTCCCTCTGTTTCTCCCTCACCCCATAGCCACAGCGTCTGTCTTTAACTTTGGTCCAAACTGAAATGTCTCGATGGCTACTCGATGGAATGGCCAGAAATTGAGTTCAGACATTAAAATTTCCACATATCCAACTCCATTAATGACGGGATAAACTCATGCAGTCACACTTGTTGACTTCTTTATTCCATGCAGATGATAAACACAACTGTGCATAAAAACCTAAAGGAATCCTTTTAACTGTCATCAGTTGTTATCACGACCATTCGAATGCCTCAGAATGCATCAAACTGCACCTGACTGCATGTTGTGAAAGAGAACCGCGCACAGTTGGCTAATGTTGTGAATTCAAACAAACCTACTTGGTTAGGGTTAGAAAGAGATCGTGCTTTGGGTTAAAGTAAGTACGTTTGTTTGTTACATACATAAGTGACGTTACGTTAGTGGAGGGGTCACTAATAGGCGGACCGCGTTTCGGATTTGTACCCAGATGCCGTTGCATCTGGACCTTTAACCAATACTCGAGCCACTCATCTAGCGGTGAAGGAAACATACCGACCACTTGCATGCGTTGTAAATCACATCACGTGATGCTACTCAGCCAATCAAATGTGTATTCTGGTAAACTTCCCGAATGGAGGGGAGAGACCGAGTAGCTGGAGAATAATATGTGAGTCAGAAGTTATTTCACATAACGTTCTCATAAAAAAGAGAAAAGTAGTGAGTGAGACCAGAGTCAGTAACCATGAATGGACAGACTCTTATATGTTAATTCTTCCTATGTTCAGTTTAAAACCAGGATGTCTCACATGATCAGACACTGTGATGATTATTAAAAGCATTAATGTGAAGCACCACTACGAGACAAAGAACTCTTTTTATCAAACGTACCCTCACATCTGAAATGAAGTCACAGATAATAAACAATCTAAGAGCTCAATATGATCAGAATCTAACACATGAATTCACTGACCAACAGTGATGTTAACAGAGAGAATAGAGCTGAACCAAGAGCTTTAATAACCACAGATAGAGTCCATGCTCACACATTTATCTCATTAGAAGACGAAGAATATGATATTCCGACTTTTTTGATTGACATCACTTCACACCTCAATGAACTGAATTTGAAGCTGCAGGACAATTCAGACTTTATTTTTCTAACATTTTTCTAAAAAGTACTTTACTTTAGAGTCATTTTTCAAAAGCTTTCTGTTATTTAATGTATTCTTGAATCCAGTCCTTATTTTACTGGAAGTAAGATAAGATCATTTATTTATTATTAATGTATTATTCATATTTATTACAGTCAGAAATCTGTAATAAAAAATATTGTTTCGATATTATTCAGTTGAACTTTCTTTATTTGATTTGTCAGTAGTTGACTACATACAGATATCAATATAATTGTTGGCTACATCAGTATAAATCATAACGCCAGTTAGACGTTACTGTGATGAGGAACTTCTGTCTGACTGGACCTCGCTGCACTTGAACTGAATACGCCTGCGTTAGTCAGCATGCCGCCACCTCCACCAGCACATATCCGTCACGTTGTTTAAGCATCGGGGAAGCGTTTTACTTGGACGGAATGCTGACCATTGTCCCAATCACAACTCATCTAAGAGCTTTAAGTGACTTTAGTCATCATTACAATAGTACAATAACAGAAACAAAGTTTGTATTCATTCACACTAACAGTGAGACAGCAGCACCATCATAAGGCCAAAAAGGACAAACATTCGCCGCTCTGACCCGAGGTGTGCATTTAATGGCAATTACTCCCTTTTATGCCTGTCGTCAACATACTTATTTCCTCCTCTTTATTCCTTGATGACTCTACTGTTGTCTTTTTTTCTCTTTCTTTGTTTCTTCTGTTCTCCTTAAATCTGGTGTCTCACATAAAGTCACACACAAGCACACTTATAAACTTTGCCTCCAAGCAATGTCAAGTCCTCCTTGATTATGTGTGCTCTGAAGCTGCCACGAGAGAGGGCATCAACGGACATGTGTGTGTGTGTGTGTGTGTGCATGCAAGCAAGTGTGTTCCAGGGTTAAATGTGTTACCCATCTCTTTGACATGATGACGAACAGCGACTACATTTTCCTAAATGCTGCATTGTCTGCAGTATTTTTACTAAACACATGCAGATCGCACACACAGTTGTTTTCCAATCACTTTAGAGGACATTAACTTACATTCATTTCCTGGAGAGTTACCCAACCATAACTGCCACTTGGCTAATCTTAACCCCAACCTAACCTTAAACCAAGGCCTAGTCCACATTACTCCAGTTTTACTCCAGTTTTCCTACGTTTACACTGAGCAGCCACACCACGCCGGAGTTTTGGAGCGCCCTAAACGGAGGAACCTGAAAACTCCGCCGAGGTTGGAGCTATTTGAGACCTCCGGGGTTTTGGTTTAGTGTAGACGTGTATACGGATGTACTCCGACGCGATCCATGTGCTCGCTACTGGATTGGTTATTACCAGCCATGACGTCTCCGTCCCTGATTCGTCACACTCACTATCACGTGACCCGTACCCGGAAGAAAACAAACAGCCGGCACCAGCAGCGATTCAGGAGGAGGAGGATGAGCCTTGCTTGCTGTGTTGTTTGTACTAGCAGCTATTGTGGAGTTAAATGCGTCATTTTAAAATGCTGCTATTCCCTACAGGCGGAGGAGGCGAGCTGTTCTTCGAGCGATGAGCGACAATTCCCGAGTCCAGAGACGCTGATAGCGCCGGTTTTGTACACGCTGTATTACCTGTTGTACTAACAGCTGTTGTGCAGTAAAAAGTCTGCATTTATGTGGAGGAAGCAGCTGTTATTCTAGCGATCAGCGAGCTGCTTGACCATCGGCGATCAGCTGATGCCCCTGTTTTTTCTGCTGGGTGACCCAGCTTATCCCCTGATGCCGTATCTCATGAAGGAATACCCCGATGGAGCTAACGTTACATTCATCAGCCCCACGACAACAACAGATGAAGCGAGTGATCGACGTGTGTTGACCACATTTATGGACCATAATCGAGTAAACGTTTCCGTGTAAGTGTTGATTTTAAAGGAGAGAGAGAGAGAGAGAGAGAGGAAAAATAAAACTTCTAAAACTTTCCATGAACTGTGTCTGTTTGAGTTTATAGAGGAAGATCTTAAGTATCAAATACAACCTTTCATTATTAAAGACTAACGTACTTTATTACTCTGTCATATTTCTTTTTAACTAAGCAAGCAATCCACTTCCTGTTTACACCATCACGCGCATGCCCAGTGTACGTTAATGGTCACGTGCTGTCCGCCTTCCCCGGCTGCTGTGTGGATGCAGATCAACCTGATGAATAATGCTGAAAACTCCCGTGTGGACGGAGATCGGTTCTATTTGAGAACTCTGCATCCAACGACACACGGCCTAATGTGGACATGGCACAAGTCTTCATCCTAAAATGTAATGATGAGGACTTGCAATTTGTCCCTGAATGGAAGGAAAGTACCCACAATGGGACAGGGAAAACAGAAGTATGTCCCCACAACATGAGCAATACACATACACACACACACCTACAGAGGAACTCTCTGTCCAGCTGCAGGGTGTTATTGTGGAGGCTGTGTGTGAACAAACCAAATAGGATGACCCGATACCATCATCGTTTTAATGGAGCACAATACAGTGTCCAGTACGTAATGCAGGAAAGGGGACAGGCACGGATTGGGAGACATACTCGTGCAATGAAATGCTTGAGCCAGCAGCTGTGCGTCTTATTCTTGGAGGGATAATGCTCACAAGGAAAACATGGGTGACATTTCGGCTGGCGCGAAGAGCAACGTGGCACTCAGCTTCACAGGGTCAGCAATGGGATGTAATGAGATATGCTCGAATGTGAAGGTGGAGAATGGCAGTAACTAGCAGTGGGGGTGCGGGGCAACATGTGCTGTGCACTCAACTCATATGAAATGATGTGAAGAGACCTGATGAAAGTACAGTCCAGCGGATGAACGGGAAAGTTTAGAACCAAATCAGAGTGCTGATGAACTGACAAGAGATGTGATGCATTCAAATAGAAAAAGGAAAAGTAGTGATGGCTGGATGTGAAGCACTGCTGCAGTACATCAGATGCGCAATACCACCAAGCTGATGATGCCGAACCCTCAGTGATGCTTGAAGGTGTCTCAGAGAGCGCTTCATTCAGGTTGGCAGTTTTTTAAGTTTTGCAGCTCAACAATATGCTCCAGTGATCTTCATATTCACGAGAAAGACATTATAAAGTCAGGTCACAAAATAGGAAAAACATAAGATCAAAACACACACAAGGCAACTAAAGACAACATATTATAAAGAGTAAGAAGAAAACAAATGAAAAGCAGTATTTATGAAGGTGGTTTATTAATATTCCCATTGGAGTTATTCAGTGACATGGCTGAGGGTAAGAAGGAGTGTTTGTGTCCGTTGGTTCTGGCTGCTGGTTGTCTCAGTGAAAGCCAGAAGGCATGGTCTGGAGCTCTCGGTGCAGGATGTGGGTGCTGCCAGACTCTTCACTCTGTTTTACAAATCACAGGCCGACTTTGTGCCGTGTAACCGTGACACTGCTACATCACCTTTGTTCTTGTATTGTTCTGGTTTAGATTGAGAGAAAAGTAGCAACAGAGAGAAGAAAAAGCAAAAATTGACTCAAGAAAAAGATCTATGAAATAAAGTCCTTGTTAACATCAAACCCAG
This sequence comes from Lycodopsis pacificus, assembly GCA_028022725.1. Lineage (NCBI taxonomy): Eukaryota > Metazoa > Chordata > Actinopteri > Perciformes > Zoarcidae > Lycodopsis > Lycodopsis pacificus. Next base: position 27,520,869 of record CM051689.1, on the reverse strand, counting down.
CCAGCTGCCTGATTTTACACTACATATCGGTGTTACAATCAAAGCTCAGCTTATTATCAATTATGAAGCCCGGGTACTTGTTCGACTCAACGATTTCTGCACCCTGACTATTACGTGTTGACAGGTGTGGAATGATGATGTGTGAAATCAATACACGTATGTTTGATCTTTGTCCCAATTAAATCAAAGAAGGCTTCTTGACACCATCTTAAAGACGCACAAACAGAGAGGGTGACTACAGGTATATTCATGCTGACAGTAGACTGGAGTACTGAGAATAATAATCTGGTTTTCTGAACATCAAAGCATGTGAGCATACTCTGGTAGAATCCCAAAATACAATACAGAATGAACCTCAACATAAGCATATGTTCCCAAGGTCAACAGTTTGCACAGAGGAACTTAGCACAGTATGTCATTTTGAAAAGTCTTCTTCAGATGCTGCATCGTCTCCCTAAAAGCTGCTGTAAAATCCTGAAAATTCTTTTGGAATAATTTGGGTTGAAAAGGATGAAATGATAGAGCACAAACACAAAGCTGCTGGGATCAGATTCAAAATCCCACATGAATTTAGCCCTGCTTTAACTGAGTGTAATGAAAACCAATGGTGCGGATGAGTCACCAAGGCCACAGGCCAAACACAACAGAGAGGATTATATTCACAAGTGTGGACATTGTAATGATTGTAGTGACTTTAGAAGGAATCATTATGACAATCACAACAACTCTGGATGAATTGACATCAAGTGTTTGACTCTTCGTGGGATGGGAGCGCTTGGAGACAAGGATGATGATGATGAGGAACATGATGTGTATGCAATGAGAACCATAACTGACCAGTAACATTGATGATAATACCAATGATAAAGTTATCATTCGAGGGATTACAGGGATAACTGTGCAGAGGCCGCGGAAAAACAAATGTCCCTGAATTGCTTCTGATACATTTATTGAAACATTTAATTTCTGATAATTGATAAGTAACTCAGACACTTGTCAATGATTAATTCCCCTCATTACAGTTTCATTTGAAGGACCCTCGTTCATAAAAAATCACCAACTATGAAGTATAATTGTGGTTTATGACTTCTAATAATATCGGTCTACTGTCTGCATATAATAATGACTTCCACTGTTAAGCTGCAGTTTTCCTCATGGTGAATTACTCATTAAAGAGCTCATCTTTAGGACATGGAAATGAAAGCATGTAGAGTGATTACAAAGAGGAGAAGTATGGCCCAAGCTGGTTTGAACTGTAGATCCTGGATCAGACCCATGACTAATCCAGGACCATTGGAAAAGAGGACAATACTTTGTAGACTTCACTAGTTGCGTTCATTTTTTCAATCTTTCTGTTAATTCCTTGTCAATTATATTCCGGTGCAATTACTGAAACTGTTTTTGCTGAAGGCCCTCTGGGTCCCTCTCTAAAGGTCCCTGGAAGCCCCTTAAAGACCCATGGAATTCATTCCACTCCCCCAAGATTCCTAGATGTGCCCAGGCTACCGAAGTTGGTGGATGTGTACGCTGTGGCTTCTCTATGCTGAGGTATCACAGGGCAATACATCTCAATTAGAGATAAGGAAGCAGAGTCCATGTCCCTGTGTGAATTAGGCTTTTGACCAGGGTCTCCATTGTGTCTGTGTGTCTGTGTGTGTGTGTGTGTGTGTGTGTGTGTGTGTGTGTAAATTAACCCCAATTCCCAGAGCCTGTTGGCCAGCTGGTGTGCAGCAGAGAACAGGAGGCCTGTGTTCAACTCTTGCCCAGTCTTGATTGCCTGAGCTGGACTGCTCCCCTAACCTTAAACCCTCTGACCCATTAACACGATTGACACCTGAAACATGACCAAGCAAGACACACACACACACACACTCACACTCTTTCTGCCTTGATGTATTTGTGGGGACTTTTTATCAAGTCTCTGCTGATGGTGCACGTCTTAATCTCTAGTTTCAAGTCTTCTTCAATACAGCATGATGTTCATTTAGTAAATCATGACAACAACAAAAAATGTGATGGACAATTGTGGGTATTTATTTTATACTTTGTACTCCGTAATTTGAATGTCTTCCAGGCTCTTTCCTCACAAGATGAGAGATCATTCATATAATCTATTTACTCGTTTTTTTCAAAACAGCTTCAATGACAAAATCAAATATTTGATGAATAAATACAAAATATTCTCTGATTTCATGGTTTTCCATCTTTAATCCTGAATGTTTCTGAGTAAATTTAATAAGACAGGCTGAACACACGTGAGCCGTCCTCTTTGTTTGCCTTTTTTTACGTGTTCATGCTAACACTGGTCACCCCGTGTTTAACGTGACATTGCAATGAACTGTGGGTAATTCGATTTGGCAAAGTCTGCATCTAATGCTGAATAAGGAAAGGATTCAGAAAGGGCTCAAGATGTCTGTGAGAGATTCAAACACTCGACGATTTGACAGTGGGACAGAACTAAACCCTCAGACTTTGTGGGAAGGCACATCAACGTCCGTGAGAGTGGAGGTTGGGATTGGGCCCAACAGTCCTTTCCGGTCAGCAACGGCGTCCTCTGGTCCAGCGACTCAGCAACTTTAGCTCTACACAGACACACTTGCACAAAACTCTTGGCAAAATGAACTGAGATTAAACAATAAATGTGCAGTTTCCTTCTCTAACCTACATTCACCGAGCTATCTACCCTCACATTTCTCTCGTTCTCTATTTATTTCTTCGCGCTTCTTCTCCGTTTCGCTTTTTCTCTTCAGCCCAGCCTCTCCTTTACCTACGACCAATTACCATAGGGGCTGAAAGATACTAAAGTAACCAATCAAACAACAGCTCAAACTAAAGGCACAATCAGTGTTTTTTTACTTTCACTTACTTTCACCGACTGTTTGCCGTCAATATTATTCACCTATTTACATCCTACTGTATTTATGACTAAATTATCTCAATCCCTCAGTAAACAACTTTTCTTTATTAAACTAAATTACTTTCAGTTTAATTGCTTCACTGAGTTATTTCATCCAACTTTATTATGAACTAACTTGTTTTACCTAACTTTTACACCAGGGCTACACCTGTAAAAACAAAGGTATCACATGCATTATAAAGAAACACGTTCAATATCCCGAATACAATTTCATTTTTTGACAAAATATTTACTCAAATGTATTTTGAACACCTCCTGCTTCTAAAGCATTTAAAACGAATTGTATAAACTATGCTTTATTGTATAAACTATGCTTTATTGTTTAAACTATGCTTTATTGTATAAACTATGCTTTATTGTATGAACTAAGCTTTGTTTTTAAACTATGCTTTATTGTATAAACTATGCTTTATTGTTTAAACTATGCTTTATTGTATGAACTAAGCTTTATTTTTAAACTATGCTTTATTGTATAAACTATGCTTTATTGTATAAACTGTGCTTTATTGTATGAACTAAGCTTTATTTTTAAACTATGCTTTATTGTATAAACTATGCTTTATTGTTTAAACTACGCTTTATTGTATAAACTAAGCTTTATTTTTAAACTATGCTTTATTGTATAAACTATGCTTTATTTTTTAACTATGCTTTATTGTATAAACTATGCTTTATTGTATAAACTATGCTTTATTGTACAAACTAAGCTTTATTTTTAAACTATGCTTTATTGTATAAAATATGCTTTATTGTATAAACTATGCTTGATTGTATAAACTATGCTTTATTTTTAAACTATGCTTTATTGTATAAACTAAGCTTTATTTTTAAACTATGCTTTATTTTTAAACTATGCTTTATTGTATAAACTATGCTTTATTTTTAAACTATGCTTTATTGTATAAACTAAGCTTTATTTTTAAAGTATGCTTTATTTTTAAACTATGCTTTATTGTATAAACTATGCTTTATTGTATAAACTAAGCTTTATTGTATAAACTATGCTTTATTGTATAAACTAAGCTTTATTTTTAAACTATGCTTTATTGTATAAACTATGCTTTATTGTATAAACTAAGCTTTATTTTTAAACTATGCTTTATTGTATAAACTATGCTTTATTGTATAAACTATGCTTTATTTTTAAACTAAGCTTTATTTTTAAACTATGCTTTATTGTATAAACTATGCTTTATTGTTTAAACTACGCTTCATTGTTTAAACTATGCTTTATTGTTTAAACTATGCTTCATTGTTTAAACTATGCTTTATTGTTTAAACTGTGCTTTATTGTTTAAACTATGCTTCGTTGTTTAAACTATGCTTTATTGTTTAAACTGTGCTTTATTGTTTAAACTATGCTTTATTGTTTAAACTATGCTTCATTGTTTAAACTATGCTTTATTGTTTAAACTATGCTTCGTTGTTTAAACTATGCTTTATTGTTTAAACTATGCTTCGTTGTTTAAACTGTGCTTTATTGTTTAAACTATGCTTTATTGTTTAAACTATGCTTTATTGTTTAAACTATGCTTTATTGTTTAAACTGTGCTTTATTGTTTAAACTATGCTTCATTGTTTAAACTGTGCTTCATTGTTTAAACTATGCTTCGTTGTTTAAACTATGCTTCGTTGTTTAAACTGTGCTTCATTGTTTAAACTGTGCTTCGTTGTTTAAACTATGCTTTATTGTTTAAACTATGCTTTATTGTTTAAACTGTGCTTTATTGTTTAAACTATGCTTCGTTGTTTAAACCATGCTTTATTGTTTAAACTGTGCTTTATTGTTTAAACTATGCTTTATTGTTTAAACTGTGCTTCGTTGTTTAAACTATGCTTCATTGTTTAAACTGTGCTTCATTGTTTAAACTATGCTTTATTGTTGAAACTATGCTTTATTGTTTAAACTGTGCTTTATTGTTTCAACTATGCTTCGTTGTTTAAACCATGCTTTATTGTTTAAACTGTGCTTTATTGTTTAAACTGTGCTTTATTGTTTAAACTATGCTTTATTTCCCTTTATTTGTGAGATTGTTGTGTTTCTGAACTCCGGCCACACATTTGGTGATAAGAGGTCATTGCTTCAATCACTCATCAAAGAGTCTGAAAAGTTGATTGGGCAATCACTGAAAGTGTGTGCTGATATGGACAATGCAACTAACACAATGAAGACAGAATTAAACAGAAGGTTTGACAAAAGAAACCCTGACTGCTTGTTAACTCTGATGTATTATCTCCCTCAGGAAGCATTTGTCCCCCACAGTTCAATAACAATTGGCATATCTACTACTCAGCTGTCTATATAAACAGAATCACAGACCTAATCCCACATTAGACCTATGACGAAGTGAGAACTGGCAAAGTGTCCTCGTTGTGAAATTCTCCAGCTCAAACTGGTTCTCACAAGTGAAGAAGCACAAGAACACAGAAAAAGAAGAGAAAAGCCCCCCTGACATTTGGTCCTACCTCCCATCTCTTCATCTTCTTACTTTAACTCCCTCACTGCCTCTCTGCATAATGCACTGCGTAAGTGTGTGAGTCTGTGTGAGTGTGAAATGGAGGGAGTGCTGTTTAATCCTGAATATAGCTTGCCCAGTAGGGAGTCTGCAGCAGAGTCAAGCTCGCAGTTAAATAAAAAGGAAACTACCCAAAGGAGGCAGAGCCAAAGCATCTGTAGCTTTGGTGTGTTAACAACAAAACCACCGTTGTCTCTTTCTCTTTCATCCCTCTGTCTTTCTAGGCATGCAGTCCCTCTCTTCTAACTTTTTAAATATCTGTTGAATATTGAAATTAGTGTTGTAATATACCAACTTGATCCCTCTGTTTTATTCCAAACTACATTCAAAGGGAACAGGAGCCACATTGTTCCTTTCCACCATTCTGCATGAGCAAAAGAGCTTCTGAGGAATGCATTACTGCACCTCAGAGCAATTGAAAGTTTTGGGAAGGGCAAGTATTAATTATAGTGGTAAGTATTCTTCCAATATTTAAACCTTGCCTCCAACCTAACAAATAAACTATACTTATTACATGTACCATTTCCTTTAAATGATAAAACTCATCAAACACTCAGGAATGATCAGCCTCACGTGACTGACTGAAATGATGATAAATGATGTAAAAAGCTCTCTCTGACTTTAATCGTATTCATAATAAAAGTTATTGAGGGAAATATCAGATCATGAAAAGGCAAATCTTTCTAATAAATTAGGAAAGTTACTTGTTGTCCCTTTGTTGTTCAGACCTACAATGAACATTTATTTAAACCAGATGATGAATCAGAAAACGAATCAAATATAAATCTTGAGTTTAATCTGCGATCCGTCTTCACTGTTTACATGTTGAACAAAATCGAATCAGTCCGATCGGCTGCAGCGTCCAATCACATGACTGATGAACAATGAGGGGGCGTGTCGGCTAAGGGATGAATGATGACCAACAATGTTTTAAATGATGGTAAAAGGTTTTATGATCATAAAAAAACGAATAGAAGTGAGTTTGAATTGAAAATGCAGTATGTGCATCGCCAACCTTAACCTGCCGGCAGGCATTGGAATATGGAGGGATTAAAGATGAGTTATTACAAATGTATGTGTGACTTTGAATGAGGGTTCGTGGTTCCACTTTCCCTCGCTCTCTCAGATGGAATAACAGAGTGAAAACAAAATGGCCTCTCCGTCTGAGCTCCCAGAATACTGGAAATCAGCAGCTCCAAATCTGGAGGCATCAGTATCGGCCTTCAAAAGCCCCAATCAGCAGCTCCCTGTGCACTCTCTCCCACCCACCCACTAACATCTCCCTTTACCTCCACTCCCCTCTCCCCCTCTGTGCCACTGGAGCTCTCTCAACTCAATCTGCCTCCCTCCAGCCTCTCTCCACCCACTCTTTATCTCTCTTTTCATCTCTCCCTCTCAGTCATTGCGTCCCTCCATCTACCCCTCCGTCCTCAAACTAATTGAGGCAGGTGGCCTCCTTTATTCCCTCTCTCCAAACCTCTCAGCGCTGCAGTTGCCAGGCATCTCGATTACATTGTGTGTGTTTGTGTGTGTGTGTACGTTTATCAGTGATTCTTCTTTTGTATTTAATCTGCTGCTGTGGAAGGACTCTTCATGCAAGTTATGTCTATGCAAGTGTGTGTGTGTGTGTGTGTGTGTTAGTGAGTCGATAAACATGAAAGTGAAATCATAATGGCTCCTTTCTCTTCCAGTAGTGGCCTCTCTAAACGCCACTCTTTGGGCCTCAACATGCACTTAATTAATTCAGCTTGGTAAGAGGATCTATTTATACCTACGCACACACACACACACACACACACACACACACACACACACACACACACACTCCTGACAGAGTCTAATGGTGACTCTCGAACACAGTTGGGAAGATGGCACCTGCAGCGGCGCCCACGCATGCAGGGGGGGGGGCACTCAAAGGGGACCCAAACACAGAGAGGGAGCAAGAGATGTAACCACAATAGCTTCTGTCAATGAAGGAGGACTCATTGTCTGGCTGACAGAGGTAACGGTCCCATAAATGGCTTCCATCGAGCACCAATCGAGCACTCACCCGCGTCAGAGTGAACAGAAGTCGACCCGTCGCACTTTGTTTTTGTCAGTTTAGCAGTGAAGTTCCTGGAAAACACAACCAATTAGGATCACATGATATACCTCTGCTGCATTTATGGATCGTGGATTGATACTCGGGATGTGAGTCATAATTGAGTGAAATCTGAACAAACATACAATGTACGAACTAATCAAATATTCCCAGTGTTAGTGGTCTCAGCATCCAGGAATCCACCTCGAAATGACTCCTCATGAATCAATCTCTTTCCTTATAACCATGACATTCACATTCTCTTCAGCATCAAAAGTAATCCAGTTGATTTGACGGCAAATTTGTGTACACTTACAACCTTTCTCCACAGTTTTTTAACCACAGTTCAGGTGTCATCACATGACCTATAACCATCGTGTCATGCATGGATCATATGATGACACCTAAACTCAATCTGTTCATGAAGACCAACAGATGCATTTGAAAGCTCTGGAACAAAACTAGTAAGTGAACCATGAGATTTTTTGAAACTACTTTTTCTAATGCCAATATTTAACTTTCATGCTGAATTGTAACAGCAGTTGTTTGTATGTCCGTGGTTAAAGTGCAAACAGGATGAGCTAAGTCACAATGACTTGTCATGGTGCAGGTCCGCTGTAGATAGTGTTAAGTTCTCCAGATATCCGTGTTCTAAGTCTGATCTATAAATCTTCTATCCTGTGTTTTGACTTACGAACATGAAGAAAACTGCTTTCTCCAGGATACTCTGTCTAAGTAGCTGCTGATGTGACTCACCGAGGTTTCTTTGGCCAATGTACACGCAGCTGAAGTCCCAGCGAAGCAGCCTCCACATTTATTTATTTTTTGGGGCATTTCAAACTTTTCAAACTTTTGTCCGGTGAAAATAGCTTCCAGAGATTGTGTACCGTCACCAGCGACCTAATAATACGGCAACGTACTTTGACATAAATTGACAAGTCGAACAAGTTTTACTTTATAATAGCGTTAGAAACAGATAACATGAAACGGCATTATGAAAAAAGGTAACTGTACAGTTACAGTGAGAGATTTATTTTTTTACATTTGGTATTAATGGGATGACTAGCAGGATTACATTTGTATAATAGATCTAAAATAAAGAAGGATGTATAGCATGCAGATGTGACGCATTACAACACACAGGAGTCTCTCAGCAGCAGCAGAGCTGTGTGGACACACCACCCGCTGTGAGTCGCAGCAGATCAGCTGGAATGAGGCCTCCTTCATAATGTTGACAGTTATTATTAATAACTTACAGAAGCAGTAATTGCAAAGTCCCCCTCCTCTTCCTCTCCTCTCTCTCACACATGCTCAGTCCTTTCTGTGATAGTTTTAGTGCAGAAGTCTTGAAACAATTGGACATGTTCTTATCTATGACTGCATGTTCACTGCTGGATGGCAGAACTCTGCTCGCAGGCTGGAGTTCAACCTTGGAGGTGTTCTGTGAGGAGAAGCAGTGACTTAAAGCAAGTCAGAGCAGAAGAGATGTGAGGAAGGAGAAGTCCACTCGGCTAATTCCTGCAGTGTAAAATGTCATCAGCATTCAGTGCCCTGTCTTAGAGCTGCTATGCAAAACACCTTTTTATAGACTCCAGCACACTTGTAATGCACTGCAGCAGTATTTACTTGTACAGTGTGATGTTTATGCTCTGATGTGGCTCACACAGATACTGCTGCTGAAAAGATGCATCTTTTTATATGATAGACAGATCTAGTCAGAGTTTTGAAAGCACTTTCTTTCTTAAAGAGGTTGCTCAGATTTATCTGACTGCTTGTCTTGAAAGATAAACTAGGTGCTGTAATGATAATATTGGTTATGCAATACATGGAAATGGAGAAGGTGAATCTTAATAGACTCCAGTCGTGAGGCCAGTGAAGACACGCAGCTCCTCACAGATTGCAACTTCATTCAAACTCAACAGAAACAAGACAAAACTCATCAGAACCGTCTCGGTTAGCCGAGCATGTCTTCTTTCACTCTGGTTTGGTCAAAATAAAGCCATAAATCACCCAATTGGATGTGAAGCGTCAGCAACTAGATTGTTCATTTCTTACCTCAAATTTGATTTTGGTGGACTGCTGAGGTGAAATAACTGAACGTTTACAAGCACATTTCCCGCTTCCAAAATCGGGGGACAGGAAATTCATAGTGCGCATAAGATCGTGGGGGTTTTAGGAGCAAAGCGGATACACACATGCATCTATTTGCAGTTCACCTCCATGTCTATTCAAAACGTCTTCACTTCAATATTATGCATATGAATTATTGAGTTATGGCCAAACATGTGTTTTGCGAGATCACAGTGACCTTTGACCTCCACATTCTAATCTGTGTATCCTTGAGTCCAAGTGGACATTCCCTCCAGGTGTTCTTGAGTTCACAAGAATGGGACTGAGATACGGCAGGACGACCCACAACCATAATCCATATGGCAACGGCTGTCGCCAGCTCCAAGGCATAAAAACATATCTTTGCATTTCTAGCGACCATCTTATTTGGAGTTAGAGTTATTTATTTTGCACAATTCAAACAACAAAATTTTAAATAATCAAACATAACAGAAATAAATGAATCACAGTGCAGGAAGAGACAGAAAGCCAACTTGGCTTATTTGAAGCCTCCACCTATATAATAATACAATTTTACAAAATTACAAAGAAAAAATAAAATATGCACAAGACATTACATTACAACAAAACAAAGAAAGAAAGAAAAGAAAAAAAAGAAAATAAGGTGATTGTGTCGAGTGTGAGTGAGCGTGTGTGTGTGCATGTGTAATATAACAGCTAAAACAAGAAAGACATGAAAACTAATACATAAACAAACTGTTACAAAACAGCAATCAGATTTTATTTTAGGCGTCTTTTAAAACATTTTACAGAGGGACATTCTTTTGTTTGGTGGGAAACGTCATTCCATAGTTCGGTTCCCCTAAATCTTATTGAAAATTGACCTCTGCTAGTCAGTAACTTAGGAGGATGAAGATGTGAAGATTGACGAGTTGAGTGAGAGTGAACCTGTGAATTGAATTTATAGCAGGTCTTGAAATGATCAGGAATATTCCCTTCACCTGAAAGTATCTTATAAATGAAAACACAAGTTTGTGAAATATTTATGTCATAAATGGTAAGAATCTGCAATTTCTGAAATAGAGGAGCAGAAGGGAAGAGTGACTCTGATCGGGTTGCGATCCTAGCAAAACCTTTCTGGAGGACCAACATTTTTTGCAGAGTAGTAGGAACTCCAGCACCACACTGAGTGTCTGACTGACTGTTTGGGTTTTTATAACGCAAATAATTAGTCTACAAGCCGTTCAACCCACTACATTTCCTAAATGTGAGTTTTTGATGTCTGAAGTCTTGAAGGTTCTAAAATACGTATTAGTAAGTACAGTGTTTCTGAACATTCATTCCTCTTATATATAATGATGCTTCAGTCAGGAAGGCTATCTTTACTCTCCTTTTCATTCATAATCTCAGTCTCTCTCTCCTCTTCTTGTTATTACTCTATCAGCTGATTGGGGCGTTCCCTTTAAAGTACTAACCAGATTCCGCACACAGTTTCCTGAAGCCAATCACATCGTTGCTGTCGAACTTTAAAAAGTCTCCTCTCTGCTGCTGTAAGTTGTCATTTCAGCTCTAAGCAGATGCAACCCTCCTCCACCCCAGTCACCTCCAGTCAGCATCACTCATGCTCCTCATCATCATCGGATTGCAGCAACTCCTTTCATCACCACCAGTGTCTGGACTCCAGGGGGGTTAGTATTCGCATCGCGTTTGGTGTGAACGCACCTTCAGGATCACAACGAATGACGGCATGTATGAGCCTCAAGAATGAGCTAAGAAAGTTAGCGGAAAGATTAATGTGAGACAACATCCGGTTTTCAGAATAAGATAACAAAGTATGAATTATATTTACATGAGTGAGAGACACAAAACATGCTACCTGCATCTCGTGAGTTAAAGGGGAAATGCACCTACATTGTGGGTAAAGTGTCTTTATTCTTTGATCGCTGGGTCACCATCATTACCTCGGAGTTACAGCATTATATTGATGAACAGTAGCGCTGCATTCACATGCTCTGACTGTCATGAAGACAGACATTTTTGCTGAAACGTGCTGAAACATTTTATTCCTGTTGCACAGCAGTGGAACGTTTCACATACAGTCACACACTGAGCACAGATGGTGAAGAGATAGAACTGCTACTGTGTAAAGGGAATACTGCTGTTAAAAATAACCTGATGTGTTTAAAGTGTTTGTAAACCAAATGTTATTGCACTTTTTGTGCATATAGCAGTACTTTTAAAATAAAAGTGCACAATACACTACTTTTTAATTCATCATTGAACTTTGCCATAACAATGCGATTAATCGCAAAAAATACATGCGATTAATCGCGATTAAAAATTGTAATCGTTGCCCAGCACTAATATATATATATATATGTGTATATATATATATATATATTTATGTATATATATTTGTATATATATATGTACACACGCAATTATATATATACAATTATATATATACACATATAATTGTATATATATATACATATAATTTATACAAATATATACAAATAATAATGATTTTTTTTTAAATTAAAACGAAAACAGCAGGGTTGTCATATTTAGTTTGATTGTAAAAATATTTAAATTTAAAAAAAACGGATTAAACTCATGAGCAAGAACAGCTGAGGTGGTGATGTCATCAAGTACGCTGCTGTTTCAATTGCAGAATGACTGTACTTGTGTCCTCATGTCCTTGAGAGTCCAGAAATACTCCAAAGTACACAAGTCCATACTTGCCGTACTTGGTATTGAGAAAGGCCCAAAGTCATCTGTTTGATTTCCAATCACCATGGCCCAGAAAACTGGAAGTAGTCGTTAAATAAATGCGAAATCTTAATTATTCGGTGTCCGAATTTCCCCACTTCAAGTTTGGCTGATCATTTGGATCTTTTTTTTCGACAAACACATATTGAAATGTGTATTTATCACTGTAAACATGGATTGGAGAGTTATATTTTCACTTTGTTGTTAATGTGCCTCTAACCCTCTGAAGGTGGTTTGGGCCGACTGACTCCGCCCTCGAAAGTCCATAAAATACCAGTGAAGTTAAAAAATGAGAGGGCAAATAATGCCCCTGATAATTAAGAGTGCCTTTTTTGCATTTCCACCTTGGTTATTTTTCACAAAGAGGTCACATTTCGTTTTTTTCCTATTTCCTAATATTTAGGCTTGAATGTGAGCAGTGTCCCCTGTGGACCATCACAGGTGACTCCTGTTGTCATTGGGATGTGAGAGAGATTTTCCAGAAACAGCAATATAGTTAAGTACAGACTGACACAACCTTTGAATCCACAGTAAATGGATACCTGAAATACCTGAAATACCTGATGAACAGCCCCAAACACACTCAAAATGATTGTACAGTACAGATTATGGGTGTTCTCTGAAAAAAGAAGGTGATGGGTCATTTAATGTATAAATATCACCAGGGCCAAAGCCAGGATATTAAAGATACTGAGGTGAAAAAAGACAAATAACACACGTGATACCAACCCATTCTCTCTCCTGAATACAGCAGCTTGGTCATTGGCGCTACGCGTCAAACTCTGACGCTCCACGTAATCCATAGCGCCAGTTTTGGACGTGCAGGGCTGCCTCTGGTGTCCGCAGTAATAATCACGGTGGTAAAGAAGGAAGTCCAGTTATGGAGTCAAAAGAGCGACAAAAAAACACAGGACCTTCACCCAGGAAACCTCTGTCTGTGTTTCAATGAAAGCAATTATTTAACATACTTAACTTAGATTACTTCAATCACGTAATAACTGAGCAAATGTACTGTATGTATTTTAAACCAAACATGTTCTTTTCCTGAGCCAATTAGTTTTGTCGCCTAAACCAAGTAGTAACATCACATACTTCACTTATGTGCGTAACACGCTTATATTCCGTCGCACACAATTCTGATACAGCATTCTACGCTCTGTTAATTCAGCATAGCAGATCGCTGCTATGAGCTACAGGTCATTGCTATGGACGCCGTTCCTGCAGCCATACACAGAGAGAGGACTATTTACTGTTTGGCGAAAGCAATAGAGTCATCTTTAAATCAATATTTGGTGTAAAATGATTCTCTTTGGTAAGTAACTGTTTAATAAGCAGGACAATGTACAGCGAGCGGGTCAACATTCAGAAGTGAACCCAGTCAAGGTGATTCAAGACCCCAATGTCTGGATTCATTTCACAATCATGACAGGCTCTCAGGACATTATCCCTTAAAGAGAACATGGTTGTAGTAAAGTGGAACTCTCAGTAAACACAGTCTTCAACTTATTATTTGAATCAGTTCTTTGGTAGCAAACTAGGAAATACAGTTCAGGATGTCTCATCGTTGGTGTCCAAGAGGACAGCTCAGAACGGCCTTCACTTTGTCGTATTCTGTTTTCGTCAAACTGCAGTTGCTGTCAGTCAAATAAATCCGTGGTTCAATTGCGGTTCCACATTTCTTGTTTTAGAATTCACACACGGTAGACATTCATTCACATCGCAAACAGACCTTACAGCCAGCAAAATAATCCAGTTCCGAGGCTTCAGTTCTTTTCACCACGTTTCTTGATGAGGTTACTCAGAGGACAGAATCAAACTCATTAACCCTCCGTAACTCTGCACCAAATACATCTGTGCAGAGTTCTGCTCATGTCCACGTTCCTCTTCACACAGACGTCTTTGGTGCAGAGTTACGGAGAGTTAATGAGTCTGATTTTGTCCTCATGTAACGATGATCCTAAAGTGACCACGTTAAAATCACAGTGACAGTAATTGAAAACTCATCTCTTCAAGGTCCACTTGATGCCCCCAGGAGATAATACTGATTATGTTTCTCTTGTTGGGTAATGTGCTACTCGTCACATATTTGATGGAAACCTGTGAAGTTGCTGCTCTATATTTGAGGTGCAGATGTTAATTAAAGTGTTAAGTAATGCCAAACAAATAAAGGCTTGAATCGAGATGGGTTGCAAACACATGCTTGCTGTATTGATTTATTTTCAGATGTTTTGGCACAGACGTGTTTTTTTAATCATGTTGTTTCCTTCTGTTTTTTATGTTTAAACACACACACACACACACACACACACACACACACACACACACAAACACACACTCCTCCCCTTTTGTTTTACTGTGTCCAGTTGTTTGAAAACGGCATGCTGGGTGGTCTTCTCATCTGGATTGGATTTGTTTTTAGAAGGTAGAAGAAGAGGTGATCGGGTCAGGGTCCCACAGACCAACAAGCCCATCATCAATGAAGCACTTTCAGTCAGCGTGGCAGCAGATCCAGAAGTATTTTCAATTCCGAGAGACTGTGACCTTCGCTGGTTCCACGCACTCATTACGTCATTGCGAAGGTGCAAGTCTCCGTGTAGTCCCGTAGGAGAAACATGCAGCAGACCTTAGGGGGGCTGCGTCTGATCAAACTAACACGCTCACTTCATGCAGCCATTGGCCAGCTGTGCAGAGGAGTGAAAGCATGCAGGATTGTAACTCCTCTATCGGGTTCCCCTGATGTTCCCCCACTTGTGTGATTCATCGCATCGATGCCTCACTACATAGACAAATATATATTTGCAAATATGCAAAATATAAACTAATTTGTTGAGTGAGGTCAGGGAACAGTGGGGTGTGGCCATTCAGAACAGGTAGAAACACTTTAGTCGTGGTCAGAAGATGGCGAACAAACCAGTTTGTTTAAAGCATAATAAACCATAAGGAGCATTTGTATCAGTGACTGTGTTAAAATGCACAAAATATTCATTTTTTGGCCCATATTCCCAAAAAAAAAAGATTTCTAAACTGTGTACATGGCCAATAAAATGAATAATCTGCTAATATTCCCATTTACAAGCAGCTGTGCATACTCTGATTAACATTTAACGCCTTCATGACGTATGTCCTGCAGCTCCCGTGTTGCACGTAAACGTAGTCAGTGTCTTGACCCCGGAGAGTGTTTTATACATGTCGATAACTACTTGTTAAAGATTTATATATTTGATGTTTGACATTGGACTGGACTTCATAGTTCACAAAGTGGTGGAGGAGGAGGACGTGACCTGCCTCGTGGAGACGAAGGGCTGGAAATGGAGAAGAGTGGCCAGATATTTGTAGCAACCTTAAAAAAAACCCAGAAAGGAACAGGATGAGAAAAGATAGGATACGTGAGACGGAGACACTGAAACCCAACAAGTACAGATGAAGATAGATGAGCAGGCGGAGAGAGAGTTGAAAGAGCTCATTAAGATGGAGCCCTGACTTTGACTCAGTCGGCCCACTGAAAGGATGTCAAAGGATCTTAGAGGAAAGAAATAGACCAGACGTGCTGCATGCTGGTGCGCTTACCAATGGAACTCTCATGATATTCGTAAATCATCTGATCAGAAAGCTAAAACCCTGAAACATAAAAGTTTGCTTGGGAAAAGGGGCAGAAGGATTTAAGTCAAGGGCAACGTTGGCAGAGTCAAGTGTAACGTGTCTGTAGACGTATCTGAATGTGACTTGGCGAAGGGCCTATATTTGCATGTGACACTCATGGTATGACACTGCAGCTGTCCAGAGGCCAGAGTCCCTGTAAGTACTGTGGTAGAGACCATGATTACACTACGTATTAAACGATGTCACAAGTCCAAGTGTATCTGCTGTGGAGGAATCATTTAGCATTCATTACCATGGCTGCACAGCTAAATCTGTGCAGTCTGCTCGTCGGGTTCAAGCTAGCGCCTGGTTGTCCGGTTAGCATGCTGTGCTTATTCTGCTGCAGAGTGCAGTTAGCTGGCAGGGGCTGCCTGTCTGTTCATGGGACCTTTGGTTTAAAGGAACACGCAATATTTGACTGGAGATCAGTTGTGGGATTGTTTGCTCATTTTACCAGCAGTGTCTGTCAAATCTAATCAAACCACACACATCACAGTCCAGATGAAACAGATGAGCTGAGTTTGAGTCTAATACTCTGAATGAATAATACCCAGGACCCATCATGTTCCTGATCTTCCACTTACTTGCTGTTGCTTATTTAGTCATGGAGATTAAATGGTTAAGAGAAACAGATTTTAAAGCAAGTGCACACACACACACACACACACACACACACACACACACACACACACACACACCCTTACCCTTACCTATTAAACCAAGTCTGAATCCTAAAATGGCCACAATGCCCTCACTCCTAAGGACTGAAACTCAAATTGGTCCTCACAAAGGTAGATGTGCCACTGACCAGCTTGGCTCAGCCTGGCTAAAGATGAAGAAGCTGCATTAAACATAATGACTTCCATTAGAAAAGTGTGCTGGGCTGGTTGAGTGAGACTCCTCCCCTCTGCTTTCTCTCCCCATGCTCCCTCTCTCCTTCACCTGCTCCCTCTCTCCTTCACCTGCTCCCTCTCTCCTTCATCTGCTCCCTCTCTCCCTCCCTCGACCCTCTGGGTCTCTCTGCCATCCACTCAGCCCAGTGCGGCTGCTTGCAGACTGGAGTTGACATTCTGAGTAACCATTAAAAGTTCTCATTATTGGGAAACAGAAAGGAGGGCAGAAATCAAAGAGATGTACTCTCACTCTCTTCTGGGGTTCCCTCATCTGTTCTGCACTCATTCCCCAACTCCTCTACCATTCTATTTGCATCCTCCGTCTCTTTCTTTATGTCTGTCTTTATTTCTTTATTTTCCTTTGTTCTATACCCTCAATTAAGCTTTACCCTCCGGCTATTTCACTCACTGTCAAAACAACATATCTTCTTAGAAAGGCAGAAATAAGGCATGTCAACTGTGTGAAGATGTTTTAGCTGTAAAAAGACATTTTATTTTTAGTGATGACGAGTGTAATATTTGCTGTATTTACTCTGGGCTTCACTGCAGATGTCTTCTAATGTCTTATGATGCCCAACATTTGGTTTCTAAAGCTTTTCACTGAAACTCAATTCAGCTTTAGGGCCTTCTCTGCGGGAATATTCATCCCCCTTTGAAATGTGCTTGTGCCAGAAGGTTCAGCTTATTTAATCACTTTTTATAGTGGCAAAGATATAGATATATATTTTAGATGTATTTTTTTTACAAACAACGCTTGAAAGAATTGTTCACTCGGTTGGATACTTCAAGTATTTGATCGACTTCAGACTCTCCTGGATGATTTATCAAATAAAGGTTCAGTAACTGATGAAAATACGTGATTATTGATAAAAAGCAACAGAGATAAAAATTCTGGTAAACTAAGGATTATGCATTCAAGACTAAATGTTGGCTTCTTTGACTGTACTTGTCCACAGTTCCTCCTACTGTTAGAAGGTAACTGGACCCAGTGGAGAAGCTTGTTAGCACTAGTGCTAGCTCCACTATATCATCTGTCACTGCTGCAGAGTAAAGGAGGACTCACATGCAGACAGTCGAGGCTGACGGGGACAGTTCAGTGATTTAATGAATAGTTTGCAGGTGACAGGAGTCCAAACATGCAGGAAGTCCAGCAGGCGGGTAACAGGTGACAGGCAACAAAAACTCAACAGAAAAAGTGAGCCGGTGTATGTAGTGACTGACTGATGAGGCAACGAGATAACGGTGAGGAGGTGGCGGGGAAGGCCAGCTTATTGCAGAGTAGAAGAGGGAAGCGGACACAGGTGTGTACAGTAGATGGGTGAGGTACTCGGGTAATACCAAACCAGAGCAATTTTGGGGGGTTAACTGTCTTGCTCAAGGACACATCGACATGCAAACAGCTAAGCCAGAGCTGGGGATCGAACCTCTGATTGAAGGACGGCCCTGCTCTCCACTTAGCCACAGTCGCCTCCCTGCCGTTAGGGTAAACACATGGGCAGTGAAATCCATCCAACACCTGCCCAAAGGCTCACTGACTAGTGCAGGACCACAGATCATGAGGTGATTGTTTGGTTTCATTGAGGCGTCCGCAGGGACGGTGCCATAGTAGCTTACTTTCAGTTTGAGAATGACAATTCTGCAGTAATGAAAATATATTTTATGAAAGTACATGGAGATATGCTTTCTATATGAAAACATTATATTGTATGTCGGCCGCCATGCATTAGAGCAGGGGTATTCATTTACAATTCCAAAAGGTCCAGATTGTGAAAATCTCCTTGTGCAAAGGTCCGGAACATTACAATAATATCTTAATTATCCATCAGTCATACGTCTGGGTCCGGATAGGACAGCGTCTGGGTCCGGATCCGGACCGGGGTCCGCCAATTAGTGACCCCTGCATTAGAGCATAACCAAGGTTCTGTCACGCTGAGTGCAGCCAAAGAGAGACCTGAGTGAACACCATCCTTTTATTTCTAGCGCTGTCCTCTTCACAACTCCAGTGCTTGTGTCATACCGCATAGCTCGATACCATGTCCCAGCCTTCATGCAATAGCCTTGGGGGAAAATGGGAAGGGAGATGGCAATGAATAGTCTTTAAGGAAGTGGGATTGCAGCTAAAGAGAGCAGGATTAAAAAAACAAACAGTTACTTCATCCGAAACATGAACTTCGTCTTTCCTGTCAAAGTGGAAAAATAAGCAAAAGCTGATGTACGCTACTTATTTTTCTCTTGCAGAGGAAGGGCTCGTCTGTATCTTTTTGATGTAGCTTCAGGTAGGAGCAAGAGCTGGAGCAAGAGCTGGAGTCAGGGAACCGTCCAACACTTTGAATGTAGCCAAAAGAGATTCACGGACCTTGGTTGCACCGGAGTTCCCCATCTCTCTCACTCCGACTCTTCCGTCAGCTCTCTGAAAAACACATGTAATCCCCCATAAGACAATGGCCAACAATGCTGATGACACTATGTCAGCCATAGTCCAAAAAATGGGGAGGTCCAATTATGTCATTCTGCATAATAATTAGCCACATGCTCCTGTTGTTGCACATGAGAGTGTATGTTCTGAGCAGTGGGCCTTCAGAACAAAAGGGATGTCGGACAAATGGGCTTTTGGTCAAATGGGACCGAAAGTGATTGGTGTCCGGCTTCTATAATGTGACAATTTGCTGTTTCTCTTGGTCTTTTATGATTTATGACTAATTTGTAACTAAATGGCTTTGGATTTTGGAGTGTGAAAGAGTCAAGGCATCTGTTCAGCCTTATATGATTTTCTAACATGTTGTGGCCAGACGATAAATAATCGACTGAATAATTCATGATGAGATATTCAGGAGATGCAACCCTAGATATTACAATCAGCAGTTCAAGTCAATTTACGTTGAAATGCTTGGTTGATCTTAACTGAACTTTAGTGCAGTGTTTGTCCTCCTGAATGGCTTCTTATCTAATTGCAATAGTGACCCGAGCTCATGGATAATGTCGTAATTAGAAACATTTCAAAGTACCAAAGTGATGGAAATGTTTTCTCGTAAACAAATTGAAATAATCCAATATAAATAGAAATAAATCATCTGGGAGAGTTTTTATGTTGCGAAACAAGTTATTACCCCCCCCACCCAAAAAAAAAATAATTAAATGGGTATTTACAGTGGGGAAAAATAAAGAATGCACATAAATCAAGTGTTCAATGCCAGAAAAATAAAACTGGCCACAAAGAAATTTAAGGAATTTAAACTCTAACCAAGACTATATTTTGGATCTTGAAAGGATTAATAATAATAACAATAATATATTTTATTTATATAGTGCTTTAAAGGGCACTTTACATGGTAAAACCAGAAACAATAAAAGCATTTATAATAAGAACAAAATAGATCATAACAGTAAAGAACAACACGAAAAAAGAAAGGAAAAAAAAGAAAACATACATGACTGACTTTACAGTTTAAAAGCAGATTTAAATAGATGAGTTTTAAGCAGTGGTGTATAAAGTACTCAAAAGCCATACTTGAGTAAAAGTAAAGTTACCTTACTGGAAAACTACTCCAGTAAAAGTAAAAAGTCACCTATTAGAATACTACTTGAGTAAAAGTCTTAAAGTATCTGATATTCATTGTACTTAAGTACAAAAGTACTTAAGTATCAAAAGTAATTTTCTGATATTAAATGTACTTAAGTATTGAAAGTAAAAGTACAAGTAAATGCTGTCAATAAAAAAGCAAATAGTCAGAATTTCGAGAAGAAGTTGATTCTTTTAAGTGCTGTGGCCACCATGACCAAGGACATGGAGCTGTGTTGTAGGGGTGTAACGGTTCACAAAACTCACGGTTGGGTTGGGTTCGGTTCGGTACGTTTCGGTACAGTAGAAAACTATAAATGCCAGAGAAATGTACTTGATTTTAAAATATATTGATTCATTACAACTAACATCATAAAGTTATTCTTTGACTTCGAACAATGATGGAACTATACCTGAGTGACCCATCTTCTGGGGTGTCTTCTTAGCAACACATAAGCATTAAAAACAAACTGCTCCTTAATGTTATGTAGTATTGTTACTTACATCTTGCAAAAGAGATTTTTAATCCCAATGGGACTACCTGGTTAAATAAAGGTTTTAAAAAATATATATATTTATTTTTTATTTTTTTATTGAAATGTATTCGGTTCGTCATGCGTACCGAACCGTGAGCCTCGTACCGAACGGTTCAATACGAATACTCGTACCGTTACACCCCTACTGTGTTGACAATAATTGGGTTGGCTGTGATCCATTCAGGAGCAACAATGTTCAACATAATATATTGTACATAAGTATACTTTTGCATCTACTATGAACTTATCATCATAATTCTCCGAAAAGCAATATGACACTATGAAGGAGTTGTAACAGTGCGTTTATAAGTCTGCTCATTAGACTAGAGGCTGTAGAGAGCCAATGCATAATATTATGTTCAGCAAAACATATCCACTTGATGCATCAGGTCAGTGTTTTGAGAAAGGACACCTGCCTTGTAAACGCCCTGTCCCCCCAGGTCTGATGCTTGGACAGAGTAGGGGGTGTGAGGAGGTTGGCGTCAGCGGATCTGAGGTTGTGGGTGGGAGCGTGTTGGTGCAGGAGGTCTCAAGGTATGAAGGGGTTCAAGGTTGTGAAGGGCTTTGTAAGTAATGAGGAGGATCTTGAACTGGATTCTTTGCTGCATGGGGAGCCAGTGGAGGTTCTGAAGGACTGGGGTGATGTGGTCTCTGGTGCGGGAGTGGGAGAGCAGACATTCAGATGAGTTCTGGATGTATTGTAGTTTGTTGATGATTTTGGTGGATGAGCCGTACAGGATGCTGTTGCAGTAGTCCAGTCGAGAGGTGATGAAGGCCAGCTGTGGAGGAGAGGGAGGGGCGTAGACGGGCGATGTTTTTGAGATGAAAGAAGACGTTTTTTGTGATGTGATTGATGTGGTGTTCAAAGGAGAGGGTTTGATCAGAAATGATTCTAAGGTTACGGACATGTGTGGAAGCAGGAACAGTGGTGCTATCGATGCACAGGGAGAAGTTGTGGTGGGATTTGTTCAGTGATTTTGGGCCGATGATGAGGATTTCAGATTTGTCGCTGTTGACTTTGAGAAAGTTGGCTTGCATCCAGGTCTTTATATCTGTGAGGCAGTTGGTGATGGTGGAGTGGGTGGTGGGGGTGATGGATTTGGTGGAGATGTAGAGCTGGGTGTCGTCAGTGTAGCAGTGGAAATGGAGACCATGGTGGCGTATGATGTCACCAAGAGGGAGCAGGTAGAGGATGAAGAGGAGGGGACCAAGTACTGAACCTTGGGGGAGACCTTGAGCGACGGGCTGTGTCAGACTTGAATTTGTTGATGCTAATGAACTGTTCACGGTTGGAGAGGCATGATTTGATTACATGTATATGTTTTAAACCAAGGCGAGGACAAGAAAGCTCAAACTGAAATGTTCACAATGAGACATTCAAACAAAGACTAAGACAGGGTCTAAAGAATAGAAATGTTTCAACTCTGAGAACGATAGCCATTATATTCTTCGACTGTATTTCTCACCATCTCTTCTTTGAATTCCTCTCTCTGTCTCCATATTTATCCATCATAGTGAGGAGCCTTAGTGCCAAGCTCCCATTGTATGGTCCAGAACATCTCACACACAATACCCCTCTGAATCACACACACACACACACATACACACACACACACACACACACACACACACACACACACACACACACACACACACTGTGCAGAGCCTACTGTTTTGTGCATTATATCCTTCCGAGCTTATGTCACAGAGCTTTCTCCTTCCTAATCCACGGTGAATGGAAGAGGGGGAGCTGTGGGGAGAATCAGCACAAAGCCAAAAGCCAGCTCTAGCAGTTCTGTGTGAGGGAATGGAACAGTCTGATAGGCCCCTTATTTGACAAAGTCATAATAATCAAATTATACAAAATATAAGGCCCCTCCCCAATAATATGCTGTATATCTCTATATTGTCATGATATATTACAATAACAGAATGGCTGGTGGGGCTTGCACATTCACACAGAATAAGGTTTTGGGTGAGAGAAGTATAATTGATGTGGACTTGATGACTTAATGTGCCATTGGGTCGTGACATTGAAATCTATCTGTAACAATTGGAGAGGATGAAATGGAAATATCTTCTCAAATCTTTGCAGATTGAGACTCTGTAATTTCCTTCTAACAGCAATCTGTACAAAAGCTTTTTTTTTTCTTCCATCTTTTTGTCTCATCTGTAGTCACATTACTACACACACTACACAATAAGCAAAACATCCGTCTGTTGTGGACCATTCCATCACCCCATTATATGTTGTTGTCATGGAATTGATTTTGTTCAATGTGGATACAAAACAACACCGAAGAAACTGGCTGGACAAGAGAGAAGAATAGTTGGAGGAGGGAGAGGAAGAGATGGTTCTGTTCCAAATGGTTTAGTACAAATGGATAGTACATTCAACCATTGTTATGGAGGAAATGTTGACCCCCTATGAGCCAGCTCGAGCCTAAGATCCTCGGGTGGGGCCCTTCTGGCTGTTCCAAAGTCGAGGTCACTTCTTACTAGTTGTTACTATTGCCTTGTTTTTGCTGCTTTGACTGTCAAAGCACTTTGTGAACTCTGTTTTTAAAGGTGCTATATAAGTTATTATTGTTATTATTATGATAGTGTCTTTTCAAAATAAACTCAGTTTGCACAGTTTCCTCTTGTTCCATGCACACAGTCTGTCCCGTGCCCTTCGCTGCATGTCATCCCCTTCCTCTATCCCCTGCCTTTCCTGTTCATCCCCAAGCTTTCACTTTCAATAAAGCTGAAATGCCTCCAAAATATTTAAATCTTCTTTCTAAAGATTTTGGTTTTGGCTTAAATAACTATGTGTGTTACTTAAAATAGCTATTGAAGTACAACGTACAAGAACAACGTAGAGAGAGTAAAGAGAGTGCTATACTCCACGGCTGATGTGTTTTGCGATCTGTTATTTCTCTTTGAGTTCTTCTCTCTTTTACACGAACACAGATAGTACAGAGTGTTTTTATTTAGAGAGTATAGTGTTAAAGAAAATCCCTCGTAGGGAATCTGTTAGCTCAGTTGAACAATAGTGATGTCTTTGGTGTTTAGAGATTGAACTTTCTTCTTTTACCCTTTTACAGTTGATGAGACTTCAGAGAGCTAGTTATTTGTACATGATCGTGTGGAAGTTTCTTCTTCTTTTGCATTGTGTTTCATCATGGCTTGAGATGTGTGTGTGTGTTGACATAAATCCATCAAACCAGCAGTGCCACTGAGCATGTGTGTTTCACCAGATTTACGCCTGCTGACCGCTCCGGGATTGGTCCAGGGACAGCTCAGGATGTCCCCAGGGGCTTCCAGCTCTTTATCTTGTCAGAGGGGCAATCTAAGGCGCTCTAGATTTACCCCTCAGGTCTCGACGGGCCGCGTGGGAGAGGACCGGCACCGGCCTGTGGTGGGCTGTTTCTTTCTCTGCTCGCACCCCTCCTTCCCTCTCGCCAGGTGATAGATATGTGGAGATCACTCATTCATTATGGCCCAGAGAGGGGTGGCATCCATCACTCTCTTCCTGTGCCTCCTCCCCTGTCCCACCTTTCCTCCTCTCTGCACCCATCCAACCACAGGGCCATAAGCTGTCTGTCAACCTGACAGGCCCATCCACTATATCACAGGGAAGCATGCGCGGCCCACAGGACTCTATTATATGTAATCAGCTCCCCTCGACACAGAGCGCTTACACAGGCCAGCCACCCCACTATTCCTACTTGATCCGTCAGTGGACATGCAGCACATTCATCGACAATGATTGTTCTTTTTGTGACTTGTAATGAATCACATTAGAAAAGACAAATGTAAATGTCAGTGTTCCATAAACTTCTCTTAATACCAAGAACATGTTCATGAACTCCTCCAATCAATCCATGCATTTGCCACCAACACCAGCAGTTTCACATCCAGTCTCACACCCGCAGTGAACTGTGGCTTTGTTTATTGTTCAGCTATTATCATTAGCTTTCGCTAAAAAACACCAATCAAGTTTATAGTCCCCAAACGATGAACCTAAAATATAGTTTTCTTAGGTTCCATAACAATAATGCAATATATCCCAAGTTAGGTTTCAAAATGAACATGCTGTGAATATTTCCAAAAAAAAGTAAACAAGCAAAGGAAAAATAAAAGAGATTGACTGCAGACAGAACTGGGCTTCACTCTGGAAATGCAACACTTCAATGTTGAACTGATATATTTACAAGTTCATGATTTACACTTCCACAACGTTAATTCCAACAACAGAGCCATGCTAGCAATATGATCATTACTAATGACCGTCATAGAGGAGAGCCACAGACTGGTTCCCTACATCACAGGCTGCTGCTCCAAGTGAACCAAAGCTACAGAAAATGTGGATCTCGTATATCTTCGATATAGTGAGGTTAAAAAAGTTGGTATTTTGGAGTACTTACAACAAGCTACATTCTATTTTACAATAAAATACTGCGATACAGATTAAGAGTGGAAAAGTATTCATGCTGCAGGAGTGATTTGAGAAGAAGATGCCTAATTTTGAACTGACTCTGTTTCTTCATTAGAATCCAATCTAGTATATCAGTTGAGTAACGGACCGGATCGTTATCCTCATTGACCCAATCAGTATCTTTGAGCAGCGGAGCTGTTGTGAGCTCAGTTGCAATACACAGTATGCACAGTATTGCAACACAGTACTTTACTTCCTTTATAAGAGTAAAGACAATGTCTACTGAGGTGCACTTGAACCAGACGGCAACCTGCGGTTCTGCCGAGTGAGGCCGATGTGGTAGTATCTTAAAACTGCATTCTCTCTAGTGTCCATCAGGGGGCGACTCCTCTGGTTGTATAGAAGTCTATAGAAAATGACTCTACTTCTCTCTTGATTTATTCCCTCAGTAAACATTGTAAACATGAGTTTATGGTCTCAGTCTCTAGTTTCAAGTCTTCTTCAATACAGCGTGATGTTCATTTCGTAAATTATGGTTAATTTAGAGTCAAACAGACCATAAAGCAGGGGATGCTTTAGAACAGAGGTCTTCAACAGGGGGTCCGCAGGGGGTCAACAGGGGGTCCGCGGTCCACATTTATGTTTAAAATAAAAACATAAATTTGAATAGCTTGTATGCATGATTATCATGCAATTAATATACAATGTTGATATTGGCATTGGTATCAGCTGACAAGGTATGTTTATACATGGCAGTGGCACGGCCACCATACTCACTGTACCTTGCACATGTTTAAAATAAAAACATGAATATATGAACCTGTGTATTATTTGAATAGCTTAGTATTGAATGCACAATAAAGAGGTATGTTTATACATGGCGCTAGGCCCATTTAATATAAAACACAATGTTACACAATATATATAGTCGGGGGTCCCTGCTCCATCTCTCTATCAGTTTGGGGGTCCTGAAAAACGTTGAAGACCCCTGCTTTAGAGGATATCCTATATACAGTATGAATAAGAAATTGAGATAAATAGGTGGTTCTAATTTTCCATTTAGGTGCCATTAAAACATTGCAGAAGTCCAGTCACAACGAGATGGGGTCATTGAAAGGGATTGGTTACTCTAGATTTGTGCAAACGTGTAAAAATTCTTGGGAGACTTGCTGCCCGATGACCCGTCCTAACCGTAACCAATCTAGAACAAGACCCATTAAATGAGCTCCAGTCAAAGCTCTGGCAATGACAAACCATGTGAAAAACATGATGGAAAAATACCAACACTATAAATATCAGAACTAAATTGGAGGTGGACATTGTTAATCAGCAAAGTGATTAACAATGTCCACCCTCGTGAGCACTCAAAGTGTTCCTGCAAGAACTTGATGATCGATGTGACTTTACTGAATGGGATTTCTGTTGCTCTGCTACTTTAGAGCGTTAGAGAGTTCACCTCTTACTTTGGTGCCTTTGAACTAGTGCTTACATGTAATATTCTCCAAATGGATACGCTTAACACTGTCAAATCTGCTCAAACCTACAGGACAAACCACAAGGTGCAATGCAGCCCTCTCATAAAACCGCAGACAACTTCAAAGAGACTTTTTTTTGCCAAAATGATTTCTAATTCAGACCGCACTATTATATGAGCTACCTTGTGCGGTTTATGGAGCAGACGAGCTCCTCTCGGCCCCAGCCGAGCCTCTAAGCCTCGACTACAGCGTGAATCCAATCCCTGCTATTCTCCATGGTGGGGCGAGCTCAGGCACATCCTCGGGGCTTGTCATTTCAACTCTGCCTCTCTTCTTTTGTTGAACGCCATCCCATCTGCTTCTTTTATGCACCGCTCTGACTCGCTGCTGAGCCAAGTCACTCACACAAATGGGGAAAAAGAAGGGAAACCGCCCGTCTGTCCTCTCCTGGTTCACGTTTGTGAATTTGAAAGACTTGATGGTAATAAGCAGACGTGGAAAAAGTATTCAGACCTGAGGTAAAAGCACCAACACCACCAAGTAAAAATACTAGTTCAAGTCCGGCATTCAAAAGTACTAATGAAACAGCAGAAGTACTTGATGGGTATTGTTGGGTTCTAATCCATACAGCCACTCTTATCGATACTCCTTATCTGTTGGGTTCTTACTATACTCTTCTTCGCTGCTTTTTCCATTCAGACATAAATAAATTCAGTACAAGATTACAATTCATTTATATTTTGAATAGAATTAAATATTGTTTCTAGAGCTGCAACATTCATATCAAAAACAACAAAGTCACTAATTTACTCAATAATATCTCACTGGAAACAAATCTTCAATATCGAAAAAATATGTAACATTCCTCATTGAAGTTTATAAAGAATGAGGAAGTCAGACATCAGTCAGCATCAGTCTCTTCCTGTTCTCTGTCCTCCGGTCCGCCTGCTTTGTCTCAGTCAGTCCAGACACCATCCCGACGTCCATGTACCGTCCAGGCACTGTTCACAAGCTGCCGGGCTGCTGGCCTGTTTGGTGTATTTGTCCAGCGCACACGCAGCTGACAGTGACATAGTGACACCATTACCGTATATGTAGCTCACATTCCTGGCTAATTGCGTTTAAGGCCCCTGAGGCTGTGTGTGTGAGCTAAATGGGGGATTGGTTGGACTTGTGTGTTTATGTGAGTGAGTGTATTTGTGTGAGTGTGTGTGTCTTATTAGGATTGTGTGTGATTAAGGTTGAGGGGTCATTGGGCTGTTGTGTGTAAGCTTACGGATGTGTGTGTGTGTGTGTGTCGGAGAGGATACATTGAAAGCATTGTTGTGTGGTTGGACTCACTGTAGTCTGGGGAAACTGAAGTATTTGCTTTCTCACAGAAACATTTCTTTTGTTCACAGCTTCTTTATGGATCTGTCATGGGTACCTTTCCTCGGTGTCTGTGTGTGTTCACAGGTAAACCCAGGTATGATAAGGTTTCAAAACAAATGATCACTTCAGAGCCAAGCCAGGCTGGGAATCGGACGGCAAGCATAGCAGCTCCAGACCACCAATTCCTTCCTTCCTGTATATATGCCTCCCCAGTGCTTTGCCTCCACCACCGTGTGCTTCCACCCTCGGCTGCTTTGTTTGTTTCTTCCTTTACCCCACTTCTACCGTCGCTGCAAGCCCAACCGCATTCACTGGTGGTTATTCATCTAAAGTTGATGAGCATTCTTTTTGCAAGTACAGAGTGCACTTTTTGTGAAGAAAAGTCTCTCTGTGAATACGCTTATGCGACGGGGGTGAAAGCACTTGAATGAATGCTCCATCCTCTGCTGCCCTATATTTCCCTTTTCATTCAGTGGAGTGTGGTGTCAGGATGGCTGCGAGTTTAGTCATCCGCGAGACATGACTTATACACCGAGTGTACATCTGAACACCCGAGGAGCAGAAGAAGGAGGAGGTGGAGGAGGCGGAGGAAGGGGAGGAGAACAGGACACGCCGGTGAAAAGGAGCCGGTTAAGGGGCGGGACAGCGTGGAGCATATCTGAATAGACGGTGACAAAGACCCGACGGGTGACGGCGACGCAGGGCGTTCGGATGACGAGCAGACGGAAATTATGAAGCGGCACACAGCTGTACTTATTCAGAAGAAAGGCAGCATTTCTTTGCAAACGTTAAACTTCCAAAACTCTGTGTTCTCCAGCCGTGTGGCTCCATGGCAATGTTTGGTGAGACTGAACAACTATTGGATGGATTGCCACAAAGTTTGGTCTTCAGAGGATGAACTTAAGTGACTGTGTTGATCCTCTGACTTTGTCTTCATATTGAAATGTGTAAACAGCTGTTGGTCGGATTGCCATGAAATTCATTGACCCTCGAGGATGAATTGTCATATATTTCTAACACCATTCCTTAGCGTCCTCTAGTGCCAT
Source organism: Lycodopsis pacificus (assembly GCA_028022725.1). Classification (NCBI taxonomy): domain Eukaryota; kingdom Metazoa; phylum Chordata; class Actinopteri; order Perciformes; family Zoarcidae; genus Lycodopsis; species Lycodopsis pacificus. The sequence goes on along the minus strand of CM051689.1, from coordinate 27,491,575 downwards.
CATCACATGTTTACTCTCTTCAATACTTTTGATGACATTCACATCAGTACACTATGTTTCGTGCCAATTAGCAAATGGAAACATGCTTACACGCTAAATGAAGTGGTGAATATGATGAACAGTATACCTGCTAAACATCAGCTCGGTAGCATTGTCATTGCTCAGTCTAAGTGCCGTTGGAATAAAGCGCCTGCGGTAGCACTGCTTCGGTTAATTTGCCCATTCCCGCTCTGCAGATTCTATTGCAGTTTTGAGATTGTTTTCAGTTCTCTTCACACTTCTCTTACATTGTTTTGTTGAAAGTGCTCCTCAATCTTTCACATGGCGCTGCTCTTGATGTTCCTTATTTTCTTTTTAAGTTATTTGTAGTTTCTTACCTGGATTTATACATTGCTACATGTGGTTGACATCGTAGATCTTCTGGGGCCGGTTGTCTTACACTAAGCTAAATCAGTCGTAACTCGGCGTTCTAAGCCCGACCTATAGTTACGCCGGTTGTACCATTCAGGCTTTTTCCATGTTCTCCTTAAGGCCAGGTGTAAATCTTAAGCCTTGTCAGGAGCAGGCGTCAAAGTCCAAGTCGGTACTATAATGTATTGCCTCATGGCGGTAGCCTGAGGTCACCAAGGTCTGGACATTGGTAATTATTTCCTGATCAAACACCGAAGACGTGTCGGGCGAGATGACGGAGAAAGGAAGTGTGTGTGTGTGTGTGTGTGTGTGGGTGCTCTCTGTGGCGCTCAGGGAACTGTTCACTGTAGCAATGTTACATACAAAAACCATATGAAAACTGAATATGATACATGCACAATATTAGAAGATACTATTGGAACTATTGACACTCTCTGCTGCAATTCTTTGCTGCTATTTCATGTAATGTTGGATTTCTACATCCGATGACGATCATTTCATCACATGTGACAGCGAGTGTCCGCAGCAGACAGTCCGGCCCTCTCGTCTGAGGAATATGATGGTGAGACAGTGCTGATGAAATATTGAGCCGAATTTGATGTGATATTAGAGTTGGCTTCAATCTCTTACAACTAAAAGATGCTGATGGAATAGACATGGCTCACTAGCACAAACACTGCTGGCTTGAATGATTATGATGAACGAGGTGTTGCAGTTTGATTTGTCACAGTAAGTCAGCAGCATACACATATTCAATGTTTTAAGCACACATCTATCAGAAATAGTGAATGAATGATTCAACATATAACCTGTTTTATTCAACATAAAACTTGGAAAGATTGACATACAACCTGTTTGACTCAACAGATGAGGACTTTAATATAAAGGTGGAGCACTGGCCCCAGACAGATAACTACTGTACATAAGGCTCTGTTCAGAGCAGGGTAATCAGGTGGACTCGGGGTCTGCTCGGGTTTATTTCTTTGCTCAAAGAATAAACTATATTGCATCAAACTCTGACCACTTCCAGTGTTTTCTTAGAACATTTTTTGGGAATAGACTAACTTTTGGAGCAGTAGTTTAGACTTAAGACACATGATGGTGAGATGTATGCCTGATCAGAAGTGTTTTTTGGATTCAGTTTTTAATACAGATTGACTGAGATCCACTGCACCATGTTGTTGTGCCGGCTTTAACTGTTAAAGCTCTATTACCTTTCATATCTCAATGTCTATTTCTGTGATCCTCCATAGATAGATGGATGGATGGATGGATAGACTTTATTTCAGACAAATACATAACATGACATACACAAACAATAAAAGTGCGGAGGCCTAGCAATGCCTTATGCTGCTCACACACCGGGCGCGTTTTTTGATTGACGCGCGTCGAGATTACATACAAAGTCTATGCACAGGCGCGTGAGACTGGCGCGCTGCGATTTTTAATCTCATCGCGTCTGTGCATAGACTTTGTATGTAATCTCGATGCGCGTCAATCAAAAAACGCGCCCGGTGTGTGAGCAGCATTACAAAGAGACAGCTGTACCAATGTGGCCACAGCTGGGACTGGTAGCGTGAGCTACTAAACCTTATGTTGGTTAAAACAACGATGATCTCATTTTCAGAGTCATTAAGTCAACAAATGAATTTATACATGAAAACTTAGCCACAAATGATAAGTGATTAGCTTCACATTCAAAGTCTACAAAGTCCGTTCTAAAGACTGGTCTTAACAAAGACCAGCTAAGCAGTTAGGACCGGGCTTAGTAAAGCCTAGGAGCCAAATGAATGAAGCATCCTAGTACAAAGACTTGATCCTAGTGACACAATTAATAAAGGTAATTCACAAACCCTGTTAGCCCTTTAGAGCGCTCCTGAGGTGTCAGGAGTAGGGAGGAGGACTTTAAGAGGCTCAAGACTTTCTTGATCAGAGTAGAAAATGGTGGAAAGACAAAAAGAACTAGAAAAAGCATTTCCTGCTGAAAATGCGTTGGAATGCTGAAAACTGAAATGAATTGCAAAAACATTGCTGAAAATAGATATCCAATTCAAAAACAAGTGCAAAAAGCTTAATAATTCAAAAATTTTAAAGATTACAAATATGAAAAGTCATATCACACCTCTCCTGAAAGAGCTGAACATTTTGATATTTGAACTGTTTCTGTGGCTTAAAATAATTCCATCGGCAGTGATATTTGTTGTAGTAGTAGTCGAAGTTGCAGTCGAAGTATCAGTAATTAGAAGAAGAAGTAGTGGAATGAACTATATATATAACTATATATATGCTGGTACACACAACCAGACAATAAATGTTCGATGTTCAAGTCTTTTTCAACTTTTGCTGTTGCTACTATTACTACTACTGCCATCACTGCTATCAAATTGTATTACTACCACTACTGCTATTACTACCACTACCACTATTATTATTACTTATACCACAACTGCTACTACTGCTATTCCTGCTACTACCAGTACTAATACTACTACAGCTATTAGTACGACTGCTACTAGTACTACTACTACTGCCTAGTACTACTACTACTGCTACTTCAAAAACTGACTTTACTATTACTACTACTACTACTACTTATTCTACTACTACTACTGTTATATTAAATACTACGACCACTATTACAGCTATTACTACGACTACTGATAGTACTACTTCCACTACTTCTTCTTCTAATTACTGATACTTCGACTACAACTTCTACTACTACTACAACAAATATCACTACCGATGGAATTATTTTAAGCCACAGAAACAGTTCAAATATCAAAATGTTCAGCTCTTTCAGGAGAGGTGTGATATGACTTTTCATATTTGTAATCTTTAAACTTTTTGAATTATTAAGCTTTTTGCACTTGTTTTTGAATTGGATATCTATTTTCAGCAATGTTTTTGCAATTCATTTCAGTTTTCAGCATTCCAACGCATTTTCAGCAGTGAAACAGCTCCATCTCAGCTCTATGTGAGGGCTCACTGTGGACTAATAATGGATTATCTAATGTCTCTGTATACTGAATATATAAAGTCATGTTCCTATAGGGCCTGCATTATATTAGTGGATTACTACAGAACGATACTATCAGCATTATATGAACAAAGGTTATTTGTACATTAAGGTCTAATTCAAGATCACAAAGCGTGTGTATAATCATGTCTATTGGTCACTTTCTGTTACAGATTTACACATTGACACATAAAGTGGCCAGAATAATAATTGAACAGCTTTAGCTGCTGGTAAAACTAACAAACAGTTATAAAACACTCTGACTGTAATGTTACCACAGCAAACATATTGTTGTCAGGATAGTTTGATGAAAAAGACTCGTTTTACATTAGAAATAACCTGTTAATTAGCTTAGTGGTTTATTGTCAGTTTAATAGAGAGATGAAGTCACGCCCTTTACAGTGTCCTGTGGGACTTTACTTTAACGGCGAGAGATAAATGTTTATTTCATCCAGTTTGAATTGTGCTATGAATTACACATATGTTTGTGAATTTAATACTTATTTTGCAAGTCAAGAAAGTCTCAGATTGTCAGATATTTGTCGTATGGTTTAGCTTTGTGTGAAACCGATCAGTGAACTAATCTCTGGTCTAGCATCATGCACGTCAGCTGCACAGCCGTTACATGACTTCATTCTTCACTCGTCTTTTTAATTCTTCACAGTTCATTTCGTTTTTTCGCCCTCTGGCGTTTCTGAGAATAATGCAGCGCACAGCACATGGAGTATAATTGGCTCCGTTCATGCTACGAGCTCGCACTACAACACGAAGCGAGACTATGAACAGTTTATAGTCCCGTACTAAACCGGAAGGAGCCGTATGACGAACGTTAGCAGCTATGCTAACAACAATACAGTTTGTCTTTGGTTCACCGGGAAAATGTTTACTCTTCTTGCTTATTGTGAACCCTGTTTGAGTTAGAAACCACTTGTAACGCAATTGTAAAATGTGGAAGCTTAATTTTTAAAGTTGAGTATAGAAGCACATTGTGCTACTTAATGACTCAGATAACAATGTGGGGAGGCCTGGTTTGTTCCGTAGTGAAGGTAAGATGAGGCGTTTAAGGATACTCGGAAATTCAAGGACTCTAAGCTGTGCAATACACACCCATTATAAAATCAGAAAAGGGCTGAAAAATCATAAAAGTTAAATTGCTGCAGTTCAAAAAGTTTAAAAGATATCAGAAAGCTGTATGTCCCGCGAATAGTTCAGGGTTTTCTCAACATTTGAAAGTTGAAATGGTGTCTGTAGCTGAAAGTATGAGGAAGTTGAAGGATTTGAAAGTTGAAGCAGTTTAAGAGGATTTGAAAATCTTCTCCATTGAAACCCATTCAAAAACAAGTTGCTAAAAGCTTAATAATTCAAAAAGTTTAAAGGTTAGAAATATGAAGAGATATAGCACCCCTCTGCTGAAAAAGCTGAACATTTTGAGAGTTGAACGGTTTCTGTAGCTTAAAATATGAAGGAGAAGAAGCGTGCCGACGAAACGGGGGACGGAAGAAATAGTGGAATAAAGATTCGAAGAACAAGAGTTGGAATGCTTAACAGCATTCCAACAAATATTCTCCAAACGTTGAATGACAGTGAGTTAGTAAAACGCTACGGATTAGATCATTCGTCGTCAATCTCACTAGAGATGCGCTCACATCTCCCACCCAACGCAGTAACGTTATAACGCCAGAGATGAAAGTGATAACAACACTTACATATTTGACAACTGGAAAAATGCAACAGTGTTTGCTGTTTTAATATATTTACATGCTACTTATCCTCCTGCTCCCTAGCCCTATTTTTAGGCCTCTGCTCGAAAATTGCATACCCAAACTCAAAAGAGTGCATCTTTGCAAGCACAAGGTCTATTTGAATAATTGGTGTGTTGTAATAAAGGAACACTTGTGAGATTTGTTCAGATGTGTAAATATCAGTGTATAAGTTACTGGTTAAGAGTAAATGAACATGGCACACAGCTCAAATTGAAAAGTTTCTGTAACGTTGTCATGTTTCTGGTTCGCCTGAAAAAAAAGCCCCTTCATTGTTATTATTTCATTGAAATGATGCAGCCCCCAGCCTAAAACATCTCCCAAATCATAGCACATATATGTGAACAGTCTCTCTGCAAAGTTTTACTTTGATAAAGTGAAGCAGACAAAATGAGAGAATTTTTAGTAAAGAAAGTTTAGGCGAGATTTCCAAAATGTGCATTTGGGCACCATGTGTGCCATGTGTGCCATTTGAATTTCCTCATGTACTAAACTACATATTTCACTTATAAATTACTAATGGTGTTAAATACATCCAAATGCAGCAATTTCTGGCTTTTTTTGGAATATTTTATATTATTATTATATTATTTTATATTATATTTGTAAGTCTTCTGTTTCGACATCTTACTAATTACCGGTAATCCTAAAAATGAACGAACGGTGAAAAGGCAGCCGAAATCTCATCTATCATCTATCTGAAACCAAGCTCCAGCTGTAATCATCTGAATGTGTTCAGCTGTGCGTAAAAGCAGCTGGCAGCTTGCTCCTAGTTTTTATACTTACGCAGAACAATAACTCTGGCTCCCATTGGCCGACCTCCATGGTACATACCTCTCTGTATTCGTTAGCTCCAATAGAATTGAGCTAATCACTTGAAAATGAGTGACAGCACTGTTAGCCAGTCAAAATCATCAAGTCTCCGAAAATAGTGACTTGCACGCTTTGGGGGACACAGCATGTTACGCCTTCCCCTGTGGGGTGAAATGACCCCCTCCGAAGGAAAGGCGTGTCTCTGTTGCAAGACAGGAAGTCCATTGAACCTTTTCCGGAGAGAAAATGCGGGGATATTCAATTTTTCGGCTTCAAATCATCAAAAGTGAGTCATATTTATGATCATAAAGCGATAATGTGATTTGTGTAGCTGGTGTCTGTTGGCCTCATATCTCAGCGATAGTACGACGGAGAGAAATGTTACGGTTATGACCGTAACCATTGTGTTCGTGGCGTTCTTTCTGCTATCTCAGTTTGTTTGTTAGCATCAAGCTATGATTGCTAAGTCCGGAAATGTCCCGAGTGTGTACACTCCTGGCGAAATATGAATATGGTGTGGTAGTTATGCTAAGTTTGACTACTGAGTTGTGTTTGGAGTATGTTCAAATGTCTTTTATACGATTTTATCCCAGGTTTCTGACGTTTCACGAGGTATGCGACATCATTATATTCGTTTTGTAATGAATACTTATTTTCGATGTTTTATGAAATACAGTCTCAAAAGCGGCCCCTAGGGCACCCTCGGTAGCAGAGAGATACACTGACCAGCAACCACAGTAACTGATGAAAGCTGAGCATTGTTCCCCCACTAATATCAAATACAACAAAGTACTAAAGTATCCAGCATTGTAAATAATATCACAAATCATAATGTGAATAGTCTGCTGCACAAGTAGGCCTATGTTGTCTAACATTGCCTGTGGCTTATAATTTAATCAACAGATATTGTTGTGGCAGAAACACCACCATTGTGTTGTGGCAGAAATGAAGAGAAGAGACACCGGCCTTGGAGTTACAACCAGCGGGGGTTGTTTTATTCTTTACAACAAATCCCAATTGTCAGAGTGCTTCCGTCTGACTTCATACCTTAAGTCTAACCCCTTACATCACTTTCCACCAATCAAATCCCGTCGATTGAGCCACAAACAAAGAACCTCTGGTCTTCTCCTTATATGTTCTTATTCCTTACTTACGGGAAATGGGTTTGTTACTCCCCAATGTTTATCACATTTCCAGGACAGTTCTTCTGAAACCAAATTTGCTCGGTGCAATCATAGTTTATATGAGGCTTTTCTTCAACAATATGTTAATTACATCTAATAGTATTATTACACCGCGTCTGAATAGGGACTAAAGTGCATAATTTAACCGTCCATTTTATGCCCATCGACCAATCACAGCTCTTTAAAATAATGTGTCGTACTTATCAACCACACCTCCTCACTAGGGTCGAAGTTTCTCACCCTCCTAGCTCAGAGTTGTTCTGAGAAACTGCGACTCCTTGCTAGAAATGTTTGGCTAAATTAGAACAAAGTTATGAAATAGTAGATCTGACGTCTTCTAATGATTCAGGATAGAACCATATGGAATCCGTCTTACCTGGGTCCAGTTGAGGTCAGCTCATGGTGTGTTTTTAATCCTTGTAAGTTTTTACTCATCCTGTTTTTATTCACAGTAGTGAGTGTAAGACAACTGTGTCTGTCTAGAATAGTATAGCTCCAAGAGAACAGATCACGCTTTCAATCCCAAAGTTAATCTCATTTATATTTCAGATGATGATTTATTTTTTTTCAAAATTACCAGAACCTAGTAAGCAAAAACTGTGGTACTCAAAATGGTAAATATATTCTCGTAATGATGAGGAGCCTTGCTAACTGGACTCAATTCTCTTTAATTCCCATTTCAGCGTTGGACTTTAACTTTATGAGGATAATTGCCGTGATTTTGCAAAGTTCCAAGCTTGAACTGAACTGCTGAAGTACAGTTCAGTTCTCTTTTCTCCGACCTGATTACTTCACTTGCCCAAGACAGATTATATTTTATTTGCTTTACTGCAAGAAAAATCATGTAAAGCTATGTGGACCACAAGTGATGTTAATATATGATGACTGATTGTAGGATTCGGCTACTGTTTTGATTTGGCTGGGCTTCACTTGTCATGTACTGTAACGTTTCCTGTCTTGAGAGCTTTTAAATGGCATTAGGGAGTAAAGACGAGCACTTCTCCATGTCGTTAACATATTGTATGCTTTACACTTGATTGGCATGGAATCAGCCTTCCTGATCTCTTTGGTTATTTTGGTAATCAATTAGGTGCTGAACAGTCCACAACCAGTTTTTGCCCAGTACTGCCGATTGTTAACAGTATCCAGGTAAGATGGCGGAAGGTCGGTCCATTAGTTATGTTGCATCTATTGATTTATATCTATGAGTTGGGAGCTCTCTGAAAGTGTCCTCAGTATGTTCATGACTACGGCCCCACTCCTGGCAGGTTGTTCCAGTTGCATGCAGCGATCAGCAACATTGGCATGAAGCCAAGATGGAACTAATTGAAACACTCCTCCTGATGCACAACTTTTATTTTTCTATTCCATCTATTCAGTCATTTCAATTTCATAGCAATATATGCTTTTAGTTGTATGGCCAGTGAGCTGTTTTGGGAAAGTGTTTATTCAGTGTTCCTACAGTCCAATACATCAAACGTCTTTGAAATATTTCTGATTTTTATGATGTTTACTAAAGTTTCCATTGATCAAAATGTTCCATCAGTCCCGAGCAATAGGACTGTGTCTGTCTCTGAACTACTGGTGGATTCGTAAAGATGGTCAGAGTGCCGTCACATGTTCATATGAAAGTGGCAACAGGTTCCACTTGTTTCTTTTACTGATAGCTGTAGATTTTGGTGGCCTTTGAGGTGGATAAAGATAATAAGTGCAGATATTTGTGTTATTTTTATTCTAAAATATAACTGGACAGTTCAAATAAGTCAAGGTCTTTTGTTCAGTAAGGTGAGAAATAGAACATGTTAGGCAATATTTAACACTTTTCATTCATATATTGGTGCCTTTTTCAGGGATAAAATTCATCCACACAATGCACCAAATTGCACCATAAAACAAGAACATTCTAGACACCCTTGGTGACTTTGTGCCTTTCGGCACCTCAAAAACTGGACAATAGTCAAAAAAGTTCAGCTAAAATAATTGTTGCTCACCAGCACCTATGCTACTGCCACTAAAATAATAAAACAATTGAATCAGGACCTCTCTGAAACACAAACTGCACCTAAGAACCTTCAGTTTTAGTTAGATGTAACTTGTAAACTGGCAACTGAGTGTAAATGAATGTACCAGACACCCACGCAGTCCGTGCAGCCAAGACCTTCCACTTCGTGCTTGTTGTTTTGCAGGGGTTCAAATTGGGGAAAATAAGTCTGGTTTCTAGCTTGTGCTAACTGAGTATTCAACTCAGAGTAATCAGTCAATACACTGCTCCTGTAGCAGGGTATATTGGTGGTCTTTGTACCACACTGTTTGCGTTGTGTGTGCACATAGAGGACACAGCCGTGAAAATAGATCAATGGAGCAGAGAGCGATGAGAGAAGATAGAAACTGCCTCCACAACCTCTCACCCGCTCGTCATGTCATCTCTGCTCGACCAATTTCTCTCATCATCAGCATCTCAATTGACATGCCTCCCACACTATTAAAGCTTCCACCCTGCTCTCCTTCCTCCCTTCCTCTCTCATTGTCTCACCCCCTCCTCTTGTTAAGGATGCTCATTAAAATCTTCTCAGCTGAATCGGACAGGGATAAACACCGCAGACTTTCCCTCCATCCATCCATCCTACTCCCTGATCGCTCACTGTTTCTTTCTCTGTCAAAAAAAGCAATTTGAAGTTGGGTGAATGTGTGTTTTCTCCAATCGACTATTTCAATGTTGAGTGCTTCTGGGAAGTTTGTTTATGGTGGAAATACCAGTGCATATTAAAGTTGTTTACCGATCCGAACTGTGAAGGAGGATGCAGAGAAAAAGAACATGTTGGTGAGATGGTCAAAAAGAGAGAGAAATAAAAAGGTACTTACTTTGACAGGTGCATTTGTGAAGTTTTCCTCCACCTGTTCTTTGTACATATTGAAAACGTGAGAAAAACCTAAGCGGAAATGCCAGATATTTGAAGACAGGCTGACATCTACTGTACACATTTCTGATCGGCAATATGAATACAAGAAGACCACGCTGACCTCCAGTGACCTGAGTCCGTGTACCGAGGTGGTCGAGGTAGACGGATGAGTTAAACAAGCAGATGGCTTTCACTGTGGACCGCCCATTGTTCCAAAACCTCAATAGTACAATAGCCCGAAAACAAATGGCCATTGTTCCGAAGACACGTAGCACCAAAAAAAGGGCACTCTCCCATTAGCATTAGCACATGGCTAGTGTTGGGGTTTAAAAACCAAAAGGATGAGAGCCTGCAGGCCGCAGGGACTTTTCTGCTGCGAGCTACTTAGCGCGCATGCGCACGCGCATCAGAATAATGGACTGGATCCGGTTCACAATCAATAACAATATTTAATGTACTACACAAAGTTCACATACAAACTGAATCAACTATCAATAGTAATGTTCTCGAGAACAGAGACCACAAGCACGCATCTCACTCACAGGTCTGAATTCAGGTACTGAAAAACAAGAGCGGATGTGGTCTGAGGAATTCTCTCCAGAACAGTCTCTTATATGCCCCGACAGTTGGAAATGTCCGAAACAGTCATAAAACATATGAATGACCCTCCGTGGCGATTAGTGATTGGCTCCATTTGACTTCTGTCCCCTCCCTGGATCAATCCTTTAGCGAAACAGCTTTGCTCCTTGCAAAACATCTTTCTTGACTCCACCTCTGGTCAGCTTGTCCTCCCCACTGACCACATCCTCCATTTGCTGCATGTCTCATCAGAATCCCTGTCTGACCCTCAAACTATTCTCACAGTGTTTTAATACCTTTCGTGACTATACTTTTATGATTTAATACATTCAATTAGTTAATATACTGTAACATATAATATCTTCTATAAGCAAGAATATTGTAAACATATTGTGACTAACATATTATTATTGTGACACTTCTACTCACCACTAGAGGGGTTATTTAATCTTACTTATAATGCGTTTAATACTGAAATTCTCCACACTAGTCATTTTGCAGAATGATGTTCAGATGATGATGATTAACACCAACACTTTGAACACTTCGAACACTTTGAACACGAACATTTGGACTGAACATGAACACTTGAACACTCTGAACACTTTAATTCATTCACCTGGTGCAATACCTAATCCGTGCAATCCTGTGCAATATCAAATACGTTTAAGTATTTACCTTACACTTACATTTTACTCTGTCTGTATTTACTGGTATACTTAATAGTCTTCTTTACTGTCAATCCTGTGCAATATCCAATACGTTTAAGTATTATCTTACATTTTACATTTTACTCTGCCTCCGCCTGTATATACTGGTATATTTAATAGTCTCTTTACTGTCAATCCTGTGCAATATCAAATATGTTTAAGTATTATCTTACATTTTACATTTTACTCTGCCTCCGCCTGTATATACTGGTATATTTAATAGTCTCTTTACTGTCAATCCTGTGCAATATCAAATACGTTTAAGTATTATCTTACATTTCACATTTTTACTCCGTCTGTACATACTGGTATATTTTGTATTCTCTTTACTGTCATATTTTTTACTACTGTTTACTGTTTAGTCTATTTATACTACTTGATTTTTTTATCTTCATTTATTACTTGTGAGCGATGCTGCTGTAATCCTGTAATTTCCCCACTGAGGGACTAATAAAGGATTATCTTATCTTATCTTATCTAGACTGAGAGAACAAGTTACAAATAACCAAATCTGCTACTTCATCACCACGGAGAACACCAAGGATTCGTCAAGACACAGCACAGTAGAAAGGGGGATGCAATTCCCATCATACTGCCTACTGCCTGTATTACAATTGAATATGTTGACCTCCACCCCCCACCCCCACCCCCACCATGCAACCCTGTCTCCTAAAAATGACATTCCCCCAAAACTAAAATGCATTCTCAATTACTGTTTGACTAGAAACGTATGTTCTCCCTTTTCTCTCTGATTACGTTTGTGATTGACGTATTACAAAAACGTTTCTAACATTTGAACACTTTAACCTTTCTTCCCCTCTCCACCACCGCCTCTCCTTCGCACTATTACCGCTATTCCATTTGGCAGAAATAGAATATAATATTCATAAGTATGTTTTCATCAGTGTATAATCAACTGAAACTAATATTATTCAGAATTTGAAATCTTTGAAATGCCTGTTTGTTAAAAAATGCCACTGCCACAGAATAATTCTGCATAAAAAATAGATTATTTTGTTTCACAGTCTGGGATATATCAATGATCAACAATATGGATTTTGATGCATTGCATTAAATACTCTAGTGCTCCATAATACAGCAGCAACGCCTCTTGTGGAACACAGGAAAATAGCACATATTTGCCCCTTAGGTTGTACAATTTTGAAGGGCTCCAGATTGAAAGCCTGATATAATAGAATGCATGATTTTATACTGTAATGTTTGTAAAATCAAACATTGTGGTTTTCTTTGGTTTCACTGTCCTTAAGGAGCCGAGTGTCTGTATGTTGGCTACACAGTTTCACTGAAGACGTTATGTAGGAGCTGAAGTTAAACTTGTATGCTTTATGCATTTACACAGCAACAATTATCATACAGTTTAGAATAAAAAAAAGCCACAGATGTTCCTGGTGAGGTGTAAGGGTTTTGACTTGTATATTTTGTCACTATCATGTTGAGGCCCCCCGCAAAGTACAGACACACAATTTCCACATATATCTGTTAAATCAAGTAAGCACACACCACCAAATGTCCATGAGAACACTCGCAGACGGTCATAAAGGCCCACTGGCTCTCAGTATTAATTGAATGCCTCCTCTGACAAATGGATTGTTGAAACCACACTTGCAATGCACCATTAGGTTCTCCTCTCCGCTTTATCCACCAAGGACTCTGTGTGTCTGCAAGCATGTGTGCACTCTTGTGTGTGTTTATGTGTGAGGAAGACAGAGTCGCGTAGAGTTTGTTAATGTCGGCTTCTGCTTCTATTCAGTCTTTGAGTCGTGTCTCTAAAAGGTTTTCGCTGTGGTCACATTCAATTTAGTTCAACCGTCAAACAGTGAAGACACAGCAATGTGAATAAATGATACCAATAAGTCTAATGTTGAGGACATTTGTTGCTAAATTAACTGGGACAGTATTGGTCTTTCACTGAAAGTATTTTAGAACGCTTTCGTAAAAAGGATGATGAGGAGAATTGAAGAGAAATGTGTTGTGCAGCTTTATACCTTGGCTTTTCTCAACAATTAGTAAAAGACGGAAAATGTAAATATATATATATAATATAGATGAGCTTTTGTGGATTGAGAAGGCAGAGCGAGGTGTACAGTGTATTTTTCTCTCAAATGATCTTTGGCTGAGTAAAAACAGACCAAATATTTATTTAGTGTGACTGTTGTGAAGCTGAAGCTAGCTAGCAGAAGTTAGTAGTAGTAAGAAGAGTTCAAGTTGAAAGATATGCAAGAAGTTATGACATTGACATGTCATCGTAATGTTTCTGTATTGTAATTATGACCCAGACGAACAACGACTTGATGCACTGCAACAGGCTTTTATTCCGAGCTTCGTATACACGCTGTTCATGCGGTCTTGCTGACTGCCTGTGTATATATCCTGTTCCGCCCACCAGGTGGCGGGGTTCTACTGTGAACATCACATTGCCCTTTTTTTATTTTTAAAGAAATACCTAAAACTTTACATTCTTAAACTAGGCTTGCACTTACATATTACTCAAACTTCAACAACTATATTTACTGTACTGAACATTGTACTCATCTAGAGGTATGGCAGCTCTGTATTAACTGTATCCCTTAAAACATTAAGTTTATAGAACAGGCTTTTATTCCGAGCTTCGTACACACGCTGTTCATGCGGTCTTGCTGACTGACTGTGTATATCTTATTCCGCCCACCAGGTGGCGGGGTTCTACTGTGAACATCACATTTAGCGTTTTGCTTGGTGCAGATTTTTTATTTTTATTTTGGTGTTTGGAGCTACGCTACGCTAACCTGAGTTGGCTAACCAAGGCAGCAACAAGACACCATAGCACCACAGGACACTTACAAGCTACGGTGCTTTTGAAAACTTTTGCTGAGACCCGAGTGGAACAACTCAACGAACACATTCGCAGGAGGCAGAGGCTGGAACTGAACCGCGCCGATGTTCTGTACAACCGCGTCATTAAACTCATTATAATCAAAGAAAGGAGGATGGACTTTGCCTTTTACAAAGCAAGAATTATGGTCTGGCGAAATGGGGATTGTGTGGCGATTGCTTTCGCCCTGTTTGAATCAGTAGGGATTGTAATGGATTTTGGAATTCCTATTCATCCCTATGAGTGACTCATTTTACAGTATGCAAAGTTATTTGATCCATTGTTTATATAAAAGTGAATGCAGCACTAACATTTCTTTTAACTGAAATCATGAGACATTATGAAGAGGAGAAGGTGGAGAGGGTGCTGCCCCCTCCTCCCTCCCAACACACACCTTATTTAACAGGCATCTTCATCAAGTTCTGGGCCCATTAAATACATCATCGGGGCGGTAATTCAAAATGAAACAGAGTTAAATGCGGTGATCAATCATTTAATACTTTATCAGGCTTAAAATATAAGAGTTCTCTCCCAACCTAAGCTCACTGGGAGAATGAGGGGGGGGGGTACCCAGAAATGGTGCGTCACAACTTTTCTAACAAATGTCATATTTATTCAGGGGGCTACACGGTGGTGTGGTGGCGAGCAATGTTGTCTCACTGCAAGATAGATTGATTCTGGGGCTAGATGGCCCTTCTGTGTAGAGCAGTGGTTCTCAACTGGTCTGGCTGCGGGACCCACCATCACCCTTAATGACAAGCCACGACCCAAATCGAGGAAAATGTTCAACTTCTCAATATGTATTTAATGTAAAGATGGTTCAGTTCGAACCTGAGCTGAAAGAGTCCACTGCAGTCGTAGTAGTAGGGAGCTCTCTAGTGCAGAGTTCCTGTCAGTCCCCGTCCCACACATGTCTCACGTAAACCAGTAAAACTGCTTTGTTTGTTATGTCTGTAGATTCATCCATTTGTAATGCAAAATCTTATTGAGAAAATAAGATAATGGGAAAAATATTTTTATAAATTATAATACATGTAGTGTATTTCAGAGAAATGATTACATTATAAAATATAACTTTGTGAGTCTGTTTAGGCCAGCAGAGAAGGCCTTGCTGGCCCTGACGGATCACCACTGATGTATTCTGAAGAACGCCCTCCCCTAGAACGCCCTCCCACTGGTGTCACTGTTTTCCTCCAGCTATGATACCACGCCAACCTTTTATGGTGAATGTGACAAGAAATGTCCAAGTTGGAACCTTTCACCATCCGTGCTAATTGTTACAGATGGGTGCGGCAGAGTTGTGCACAAGGCTCATGTCCACTCCGACGCATGAATGGATGCAGACATGCAGACAAAACGGTGAAGAACAAGTATAGTTTAATCTCAGATCCTCCAACAAGGCAAATCAACCATCCTCACACACAGCCATTACACACTGCTGTGACTATTTATTGCACCACAGTGTCATTAATTCATCTCACATGCACCTGTAACGCATAATCTGCAGTGATATCTCAATCAGCAGCAGCAAATGTCAGAAATAATGATGTAATTAATAGCACTCACATGGAAACAGACTTGAAATGATCAAATGAAAAGACAATAAACACAGGAAAAAGATAATGAAAAAGTGGAAAAGAACAAAAGGAGACCAGATAAAATATATTAATAAAATAGTGCAAAAAAAATTATCTTCAGCTAAAAATGTGCTTTTGACTGAATTATTGTAAAAACAAATGTGTGCAGACTGTGAAAATACATACAGGCTCAGCCAACATGGCTTTCAACCTTAAATAATGCATTAAAAGGTTATGTTTCTTATTTCCACCTCACCATATCACACTTAAGTCACTCTAAGGATCTCTGTCTGCTCGTCTGTAGTATGCTTGCACATTCACCAGATCTTTTTTTATCCCAAATGAATGCAGGGTTTAATACATCTGGCCACTCAGGTCATCATCGGTGCAACATTCTCCTTCCAACGTCCAGCAACACAAGAACTCCGTTTGCCTGCGCAAGGCTCCGAAGAGCAGAACCAAGTTTGTGTTTAACTACGTATGTTTGACATGTAACTTGCTTAAGTGGCCCTAAAGGAACGGTGTGTAACATTTAGAGGGATTATTTGGCAGAAATGGAATGTAATATTCACAAGTATGTTTTCATCAATGTATAATCAGCTGTCATTTTTTCCAAACAAGTTGCTCCCAGTCCCACAATTTTTAAACACCAATTTTGGTCAAAAAGCTAAGAAATGTTGTGCTGGTCGCAGACATGTGTCTATAAAATCCAACGGACGTACACGTGTGGGTCAGGGATCCTGAAAGCGACATGAACTCCAACCAACCGCTCCATTAAACTCAATGTTAAATCTGACCACAAATGTCTCAAAGAAAGCAGACGGTACCAGTTTTCTAACCTGCTGTCAAGCTCCTATTTTTAACACCACAAGCATAAAACATCACTGCATTCGGCAGAGTCTCATCTCTCTGATGATATTAATATGTTGTTGATTGCACTTGAATTGGGGGAAGGGCTTTTACAGGCTTTAGTGAAGCCTTGTACGGATAACTTGCCACGTGCTCCCCCACTTTAAGCTGCAGAAGGAAGATCACGGAATTCCCGGATTCTTCAAGTTGACATTCGCTGTTTTCTTTTCCCCAAGAGGGGAATCAGTGTGCCGATAACCCGCCGATAGAGCGGTACGGTCCCCGGTCAGTGGCGGCTGGTCAATAGAGGGCCATGGGGCATGGCCCCACCATGAGCCACACGAAAAAATTAAAATAAAAAAATTAAAAATTATAATAATCATAAATTATACAAATTGTCAATATTTGTGTTTTTGAACTATGGAATGTACCCAGTAATGTGTGTAAAATATGATATCTGCGCAAAATATATGCTTTTCCTGCTCGTCCTCTCCCCCTGTGTGCTTGTCTGCTCGTGCTCTCTGTCTGTGTGCACGACATGTCTGAGAACGCGCAACTAAGGGGGCCTGATCGTTTTGCCCAAAAGAGACGGGTCTATGAAGCAGTTTAGCCAATTGCTGATTCAAGATATAAATGAGTGACATACAATTTAGCCAATCAGCGCCCTCAAATAGATTCAGCTGTGGGCCAGAACGATCAGGCCCCCCTAGCTGCGCGTTCTCGTCAGGAGAAGTCTCTACAGGCGAGCGCTCCTCCTCCAAGACCCGTTTGAGAGGAGAACTTTGAGGAGATTCTGCAGCCAAAGAGCTGATATCAGATCAGCCTGACCTCACAATCAGACAGCAGACTCGCGGGAAAGGGAAGCAGTACATGCGAAGCTTCTGTACTAGCTGTACACCAGACAGGTTTGGCTAGCTGGATGACGTCATGCTAATCATTTATTTAGCTTTTTAAAACAACGGGGACGGATCCAGCACGGACAGTTACAGGAGTGAGTGATGAGGAGGTAAGGAAACATGAGAACACCAGGGTAGGGAGTGAGGGATGAGGAGGTAAGGAAACATGAGAACACCAGGACACACATGGAGAACTCTGTCAAGCTACATATTATGCAAAGTGAACATCTTTTCTTCTACATAGCTGTTCTCATCTGCTTAACTTGGTCATGGAGGCATCAACATGTAATAGAGATGTTACATTAACAGTGAAAACTCATCATAGCTTAATTTAACATCAGTATTCATAATTACACTTCATGTTTACTTCTCCTGATCTTTACCTCCTATAACAAGGTCCATAGGGGCATCTCAATAAATGAACATGTTATATTATATTATATAAGTGTTATTTACTGATTGTTTTCGTGTTTCGTGGAATAAATGTTAAATATTTAACTGCCAAGTAATAATGCGTGTTTGATACTTACATTTTTTTTTTGCATTAAATCATACTGGGATGTTTGCTGAAATTGATAGGATGGCCCTACCTAGAACATTTTCCACCAGCCGCCAATGTCCCAGGTCCTAGGTTTGGAAAAATTCCGCCGACAAGTCTGGAGAACAGATCCCCGCTGCCATAAGGAAGATTAATTTGCCGCTTGACCCGCCGAAAGAGTGCAGTCACCGGTCCTAAGCAGAACAAGTCTGAAGGAACACACTACCCGCTACGAAACGATCTAAAGTAAGAGGCTTGTGTCGTGCCAGAGATAGGCAATAGTGTGTTTTTAACCGTGTTTGTTTTGTTTTTAGTTTAACTGTAATGTTAACATGTTACTGTGTATTATACGGACCACCAAGTCTGTTGAGCTTGTTGCTGCTCTACTAGTGTTCCATGCTGCTGAGGTTTGTTTAGATCTGCCACCTCGAGTAAAGTCTGTAAACTGTACTTTATTAGTTGAAGGGCCGGTGGCACAGCTGCTGAACCTGAGTTCACCAGCTGACTGTGGCTAAGTGGAGAGCAGGGTCGTCCTTCAATCAGAGGATCGGTGGATAGTTCCCCGGCTCCGCTAGTTCCATGTCGATGTGTCCTTGAGCAAGACACTGAACGAACCAGAATTGCTCCCGTAGCCTACGGTGTGTGGATGTTAGTTAGTCTGATGGGCAGGTGGCATTGTAGCTCCTTCCATCAGTGTGTGAATGGGTGACTGATGACAAGTAGTGTTAAAGCGTTTTGAGTGGTCGGAAAGACTAGAATGTTATTGTTAGGCTTTACAAGTACAGTCCATTTACCAGTTGGGCTTCAGTTATTGTTCTTCTGCTGCGGCGAGGATTTGCCTTGTTTAGGTGCTTCCTTCATTTCCTTTCTTTTCAAACTAACCCGTACACCCACTCACACACACACACACATACACACACACACACACATGTACGCCGTTACGCTCATTTCATTCAAACGTGGCATGTAACAGACATTGACATTGTGTGTCTGATTCCCCCGTTAAATAATCGCGTCCTCGCCGCCAATGTGGACTGTTCAGTCAGCATGAAGAGAGGCCACGGTGGAGACAGTGAAGTGAACCAGGTGAAGTTAAGATAACTTGAGTTGACAACTACTATGCTCGTTACTGTTACTGCAATAAAATGTTTGCTTTTAAAAAGCCAATAGGTAACAGGATAGAAAATAGGTGACTCTGCAGTGATAATGAGGTAAACAAGTCACCTTGTACCTTTCTCATTGTTTAATTAACAGCCAAGTCATCTGACATGTTGCTGTATACACATCCTCTGTATGTATGCATGTCGGTTTGCTTAAGACCGTTTCCTGTACTTTGTGGAGGAGAACTAGCCTTTTCAGAGAAAGTAGATTTAATGTCTGTCAGCTTATATTAATGGCATGATGTTCCTGTCAAATGCAGCTTTAACAAGCCTCGCAGGCTAAAACCTTTCCTGGCCACTGAACAAAGTTGTTACATAAAGAAGTACATTTAAATTAATCCAACCCACGCTGCTCCCCTATTAATTCCCACTGACCTTTCATAATGAATGACTGAAAAATTAAATGAGGGAGTTTGCTGTGTTTCCTGCTGCACATCGTTGCTCTCAGTGCAGGAATGGGCCGAAAAAACAGAGCAGAAAATCCTACAATGGAGTTCAGCAGAACAAAACACAGAGCACAAAATGTGTCCCATTACTGGTTCAGAGTGGGATTCTGAGTGGCTGCTCTGCTGTTGGACTGCAAATCCAAGTATACACATGGTGTGTGAGCCTCGGCAACAGTTGTGTATGTCTGGTGACATGTGTTAATGAAGGGAGGAAGAGGAAACAAGCCTGGCGATGCTCAGTGTGTGGACTGAACTGCACGTGCCAGCGGTCTGTGTGTACATTTCAATGATTTCTTTCGTAATCAGCACAACTTCACCCTCAAAGGCTCTGTGTCCTGCAGAGTGTTGTTGCCCAGCAGAACGTTGCTATAGATACGGTGAAGGTTGAAGCAGGGAGGGAGAGAGGACCGACCCGTCGGCCTATGTGAGTTCAAGACATTTTGTAGGCGAGGAAATATCTTGGCGAGTAACATCGTTTGTTTCAGATTCAGATCAATTTTGTTATCCCTAATGGAAATTTGTTCCAAGTGCTCCAGGACACCATGGAGTTCACAGTAATATAATTCTAAAAGCATCACATACACATTACGACCACAACATACTCACAATAAAACACATCTGATCATCGGATTAACCGACTGCCTGAAGTTCTCTATCTGCGTAAAGATTGAAATAAATACATTCCCACATCTACTTGTATGCAGCTCAGGTAGGTGGAGGGGTCTGGGTCTTCCAAATCTGAGATATCACTACAAGGCAACCCAATCGAGTGCTGTGATAGCATGGATTAAACACCAGGAGATAGGGATAGGTCGGGATAGAAGTCTTTCAGGATTTATTTTTCAAATAAAAAGTTTTGCAATAAACTTAGTTTAAAGAATGACTTTACTTTCCCCCAAAATGATCTATTCTCATACAAAAAAGGCAAAATATCAAAAGATTAAAAGAGACCCAACAACAACAAAACAGCATTTTATTATGGTAATAGCAAAACAGTTGGCAAGTATAAAAACGTACTTCCTATCTGAAATGTCAGATATGACCCTCCATGTGGAACAGAAATGGGAGTTTGAATTGCATAGAATGATTTAGGACAAGACTTGGGATGATGTCTGTATGATTAGCCACAAAGGCATTAACAGTCATCTTAGGAGACAATTTGATTGGAAGATAAAAATATTTTTCAGGACTCCAAATATCAGTTTAATAAAGGTTCAGTTTCAGCTTTATGTTGGAGGGAATGTGGGATGACGGAAGATCTTTCATGTATCCTTAAGGACTGTCCAGTGCTGCAGGTATTTTGGCAAGATATACATGAGCAGATCAATAAATTACGAAAAGTACTGGCTGCTAGAAAAATTGTGTTGAGATGGAATCAACGAACTGAGAGACTGAAATAAGTCCATCCATCCATTATCTGTAACACTTATCCTATTCAGGGTCGAGGGGGGCTGGAGCCGATCCCAGCTGGGCGATGGCGGGGTTCACCTGGAAAGATCTCCAGACTATCCCCGGACTGACACATAGAGACGGAGAAGCATTCCTTCAACCTGAACTGCATGTCTTTAGAGGAAGCCTCGCTCACACGAGGAGAACATGGAAACTAAACACGGACGGACATCCCAGCCCGGGATCGAACCCACCATTCGACGTGACAGTGATAGCCACTACACGTGTGCAAGACATGTAGAAGCCCACAACGTGCTCATCTAAAAAAAATAAATCGACAAATATAAAACGATGCAAAATACAGAATCAGTTAATATGCATATCCATAATATACCTAATCACAGTATGGCTGCCTGCCATATGTAACGGCAAGAAGATTAAAATGACAAGTGTGGAGAGTGTGGAGAGGTTGCAGCATTTGACTGAGAAAGTTGCTCTTCTGACTAATTGTTTCTGCTTCATCAACAGAATTTTGTAGAGCGTTAAATGACAAGAGGATTATAATAATGCACAAATCTTCGAATTATCCCCAGAGACTGGGAGAAGTGAGTTTCAATTAAGATCAATACAAATCGTTAAATTTTTCATATTTTTACTTGACAAGTAGATTAGTATAATCTAATATGGTGTTGGACGCTGACGCTAAAAAGATTTTATTTTTTGAACCAAAGGTTTTATTTTTTTAATCAAAGATTTTATTTTTTTAACCAAAGATTTTATTTTTTTAACCAAAAATTCTAGTTTCAGCAGCAAAACTAACAAATAAATTATTCTCAGTTTATATATTTTCACTTACAAACTTGATTTTTGATTGCAGTGCGAGAAATTTGCTTTTAAAACATTTTGTTTTGTTTGCGTAATAAAGAAACAAATATACCTTCATATAACTCCATCTGGGATTCTTTCACGTTGAAGATCCTGCCAAAATTTGCGACTGAGAAACAGCCTCGACGAAGAGAACAGACTACTTTTTTTTGTTTTATTTTTCCTGCAGCTCAATGAAATCGTCAGGGTTAGTGAAAGGCCGGTTCATCTTAGTGAGGTGGAATGCTGTTATGTCTTAGATAACTCTTCTCTCTCTCTCTCTCTCTCTCTCTCTCTCTCTCTCTCTCATTTGTGTTTTTGTTCCTTTACAGTTGATGTGTGAAGTTCACAATAGTTGCACAGAACAAAATGAGCATTGATGAGAGGAAAGTCCTCCGCTTTGTTTCCATCAAAGCCGCAAACCATGACTTCAAACGTCCGCTTCGTAGAATAGAACAGAATAGAATGTATACTATCTTTATCCCTTTAAGGGGGAAATTTGTCTCTGCACTTGACCCATCCCTGTATATAGGGAGCAGTGGGCTGCCAATGACAGGCGCCCGGGGAGCCGGGGGTTCAGTGTATTGCTCAGGTACACTTGACACGTCCCAGTCGGCTATATATATAGATATATATATATATATATATATCTATAGATATACATACATATATACATAACCACCATATATGCCACCCTCTTATCACCCCATGAATATGCCACTAGATCTGTGAAGATTGTAGCTCAACACTTCTGTCTTGAATCTTCATCCATGCATATTCACCGTTCTTGGGAAGTGTACGCGTGTGACTTTGTCTTTGTGTGATTATGCAAATGCAATTAGTCTCTTTATCTGTTCAAAGGCAGCAGGATGAAAGCGAGGCAGACTTGACCCGCTACAGATCTCGTCTTCTGCCCTGTGTTCACCACAAGAATAGCAATGTTCTTACATTAACCCAAAGAGACAGCGAGTGAGCCGGGGAAAAAAACAGAGAAGCAGCAGTGTTGAGTTAGCGTCATGATTACAGAAAGCAAGACAGGGAGTGTGGAGTGTGTGGGTAGAAGAGAAAAGGATGTTAATTTCTGGAATCAAATCAATATCAGGGAGCAGAGGTAGAGAGAATGTTACAGAGTGATAGAGGGGGGGCTGCGTTCTGCACGTGGGCGGAGTACATCACATATGCCATCAGAGAGGGCTTTCAACACACAGATGAACTGAACTCAACCTTACCAGTGCTGCTATCTGTTTTCAATGTGCTCCAGCCTCTAGCCTTCACATCTTTACGCTTAAAGAGGTTCATAACATAACAGAGAGATGTGAGTAGCTTGGATCCACAACTCTGAATTACTGCCAAGTAAAGACATTTACAAAGATATTTTGTGTCATGCTCATTGAGGAATTCTTCAGTCAACTTAACAGAAATAAAAGCAAGTATTCTGTGAACACATGTCTCTGATTGATACCAACATTTGTACAACAGTTCCTAAGCTGCCTCCGTGTCTTCTGAAAATGTCAGAACTGTTGATTGGTTTTGCCAAAAGAAGGCCACAAGAAAAAAGCCAGTCATGTCAGACTGAATTAGGAAATGAACAGAACCGGCAGGCCGGTCACATCATGTGTGGGGGCTTCCACTCCACACCACCACTTGATACAAATGCATTTTCTTTCATGACCTGGGTTACATTTCTGTACTTGTGACCCTCATTTCTATCAGTCTGAACATTGTATTTATCAATTACATTGTATCCAGAAAGTCAGGCAAGACAAGTGCTCTGTTGGTCATACACACCAACTCATAAACAAACAGCTGAATAATATGTAACTAATTATATGGAAATCCAAGCAAATGCAAATAATGTCCATCATAATCATCAGTCTGTTGTCTGGTTGTATAGAAGTCTATGAGACGATGACTCTACTTCTCTCTTGATTTATTCCCTCAGTAAACATTGTAAACATGAGTTTATGTCTCAATCTCTAGTTTCAAGTCTTCTTCAATACAGCATGATGTTCATTGAGTACATGATGGTCCATTTAGAGTCACACAGACCATAAAGCAGGGGATGCTTTAGGGCGGGGCTACCCTGACGCTACCACAACATCAACATCAACGCTTTCACAGTGTTTTCATTTCATCAAAGTTAATTGTAACATTTCTGGTAAGAATGTCTCATTTAAGCGTTATGTTGCACTCAACTCCACCGTCTCGGTTTGCTTCTGGTTGTAAAAAACAAGACGGCAACGGCCAAATTGCCAAAATCGAGGCTTCAAAACTGTAGTCCACTAAACCAATGCATCAGGCTGCGGTGACTTCTTAAATACAGTCCATGGTTGCAGTCGAGGGAGCCAAAGAACAGATGGGTGCCACCTCAAAGGAAAAGATGATTTAAACAGTGTGTACAAGGGTATCATGGCCGTACAGCCATCTGAAGGCTATATATATGATCACACATATCAGTCAGCTGATAAATGAGCCAGTGCTGGTGAAGCATGAATTACACTTGTTAGTCGACTAAAGCAAGCAAGACTTCAATGCTTCCTTGCGTGTATGTTATGGTGCTGATCTGTATGCATTGTTTATTCAGTTCAAATGAGCTACACCTGTTCATTTGTGGTTAAAGTTGGACAGATCTGTCTCTCTAATACAGCATCTGTAAAAGTTGCGTTATCGTTGCTCTGCTACAACTGTTGTACAACCAGAAGAGTATCCTGTGGGGTTCTGGACAACTTTAAACCTTAATAAACACTGGGCCACTAGGGGACAGCAGAGGCTCTGGCACATCATGGCCTTAGAAAACCAAATTATTAGCAAGATGTTGTTAATTGCGCATCTAGCAGTGACAGAGCAACATGATCGCTGATTTGGACTTCAGTTTCTGTCTAAATTATGAATTAAGTCCAATTTACCTTCTAGCTCTGTGTTTGGTCTCCACCAACACCTGAGAAAAAAGCATCTGTCTCTATGGCTGCTGAACTCCAACATATCGTAGTGAATGGATGAATGGAGGCAGAAGATGTTATCCTTCAGTCAGAAATGCACATTCAGCGACACCGGTTCACTCACAGCGCAAGACTAGCCTGGACCTGTCCCACCAGGCCTCCTGCACACAAAGAGGAGGACCCGCCCCTATTGCTGCTGTGCCAATCACGAGGCCGCATGTTAGATGGTGGCTCTGTCAGGTTCCCCGTGATTGACCGAGAGACTATTCAAGTCCCCAGCTGACTAAGATCCCAGACACAAGGACGCACGCTGCAATATTATTTGAAGAGAAGATACCGTTGTAAACATTTGTTTTTCAATAAATGAAAAAAACAACGACATTTACTTCACCCACGAACCCTTTTTTTGCAAGATACTGAGGCCTGTATATTATTATGCCAAGTGTTTGGACATTAATATGAGCGGAAATGGATCATTTTGCAAGTCGACCAAAAAACGTGAATGTGTCCATTATTTTAATAGTTCAGTATTGTATGCAAGACAACAGGTATGTTTATGCATGGCATTAGGCCCATGTAATATAAAACAAAATGTTATACAATATATATAGTTGGGGGTCCCTGCTCCATCTCCCTATCAGTTAACATTGAAGACCCCGGCCATAGACCGTCATCTCCAGCTGCTAGTCTGACCAGCTCTTTGTCACACATGTTTTCTGATTGATTGAACAAGAGAAAAAAAGACACAATGGGGTTCCCTCACAATTTAGTGGCGTGTGGACACACCAGGGACAGAAAAGTGATGAAAGAATGCTTTTGCTAAATATGTCCCTTTAATTAAAGCTGGGCCTCCAGAGTAGGACGGTTAAACGGTCTCCTTTATTCCTCTTGTGTGGTCGGCCAGGCTGCCTCCGTTAGAATGGAGCTGTGTGAGCTGAGGTCTCTCTGTGGCAGCGCTCTGTGCTTGGTTGACTATATGATTAATGACTGAATAAGACAAATTTATCAAATCAGCTTCAACTCATTGACTTTCTGCTTCACAGCTTCAAGACAGAAATGAGCAGTTGTATAGCTGTTTCTATCTATGCACAAAGTGCTGTTCACTTGCTTATTCAAAGTTTATTAATAATGAACGTATCGTGTGTCCACACCAGTGGTAGGCCGTCAGGAGATGGTTCAAGTGTAGTAGGACAGCACAGAAGGCCCAGGTATAAAGTGCACGGCCCGCCACTGGTCCACACTGCACCAAATTCAACATTGCACGTCCGTGGGTTCTCAGTAATAAATCCGCCAATTGTGATGTAGATCTGATGGACGGTTCCCGAGATCACACACAGACAAACGGACAGAGATTGTTTGCTTTAAATATATCGAGATAAACATTGACGTGCCAGGTACCGTCGTTATCTAATAGTTTCTGAGTTTCGTTTCTTACCCCTCTGTAGTTTGATTTGTAATCATTAGCTTTTCTATTTGGCCTCCTGTACAGTATCTTAGTCAGGAGCAACATCAATTACCAGCTGAAGAAGAAGAACTACTTTATTAATACCCTTGTTTACAATTCTTTGTTTCCACTCCATTTTACTATGAAACTGTCTTACACTGTGTTTTAATGAATGTTCTTAATTGTTTTTAAATCTCCTTTTCTTTTGACTTATGTTTTGATGCTTTTAATGGTTTTATGTGAAGCACTTTGAATTACCTTGTTGTTGAAATGTGCTATACAAATAAACTTGCCTTGCCTTGCCTCCCATTATTACATTCACATGGCCTATTGACATGCATTGTTGTGGAGGGATGTCAAGAGTGATGGGGTCACCTCTTCAGCCACCAGTTCACACTCCTTACCAGCTGCTCTATGCTGGCCACTGTCCAGTGCACTGCTGCCCAGCTCACATCATGTACCTGGGGATCCTTGGCTTCTTCAACACATCAGTAGTTCAAGTAACACACAAATGGCAAAACTGTAAAATGAGCATGTTCTCACGCAGAGACGGAGCTCGTCAATCAGACAGCAAGGAAGAACTCATGACAATTATTGTTTTGTATTGATCAATTGTATTCTTTTATGTAACTACTTCTTCCACAGCCACAACAGCCTTCCAGCTCAACAGTCCCACTGAAACGGGGAGCGCCATTGCAATGCTGAGCGCCGTCGATGACTCATGGCTTATTTAACAAGGCGGCCTCTCTCGACGAGTTTGGCTGGCAAAACAGATGAGGAGCTCTTGAGGAAATGAGCGCAGAGGAAATGTAAAGTGGAGGAGAGTCAGCGGGTTGTTATTCCCCCTCCGCTCTTCCTGGCTTTTGGCAGACAGAGACGCTGGCGCTCGCACCTCGCAGGGCGTTCTCTCGCTCTCTCTGAGGAGACTTCATTTTGTCCCCGCTGAATAGGACACTCCGGCCAAAGTGACATGGAGGGAAATGCAATGTGACAGCACAGCAGCACAGGGGGGGGGGGGGAGGAGGGGGAGGCTGGTGGCATGGGGGTGGCAGTGTATGCATCGCAGAGATCTGAGGATGGTGTGTGTGAGTGTGTGTGTGTGTGGGTGGGGGGAGTGGGTAGAAAGTGCCATCTGTTTGTATGCCGGATGATGCAAAAGTGTGAGTGAATTCCTGGTAATGGCATGAATGTGGTTGAGGTAGAAGGTGTGTTTCGTTCTAGGTAAGCAGCACACAGTCTGTTTACGTCCATGTTGGTTAGGGTCGGAGTAAACGTGTGCATTCCGGCACCTCATGATGAATAGTTGGGGGGGTTGATGGAGGGGAAAAGACCCGGAGGTGGTTCAGCAGTGACAAAGTCTGAGGGTGCTACTCCCCAATCTTCACACCAGTCATCTGGCAGCACATGACGGGACTGTGTCCTGTCTCTACCTGTTAGTCACTATTTGTTGCCTCATAATACAAATAATGCTTCTAATCAGTCAGTTTTCATAAATACACTCATCAGAAGCACGACAGTGCTGTGTAAACTTCAGTCAGTTAATGGACATAAGTCCTGGTGTTGCAAGATGGCATTCCCAAAAAACATCCAAGAACAATAACATCTGAATGAAGGCATCAACCAATCAGGTTGTGCAGGATGGGATGATATTTATATATTTATTAAACTGGGAGGCTCCATAGAACAGAGATGGCAAACCTTATCCCTCCTTTCAAGCCTGGCAAAGGCCACATCCACTACTTTGTTCCTACCTCTTTACAATACAACTATTCACCTATTATATTATATATTATTATGCATTCACAGGCGAGAATTTCACATTTCCGCTTGGTTTATTCATCACAAAGTTTACTACACAGTCTGCATGATAGTGTGTGTGTGAAGTTCAGGTGTGTTTCGCTATGATGACAGCGGTGCATGTGCCTGTAGCTCCCATGAATTTCACTCAGTTTATTCGTCTAAATTTGTTGTTGTTTTCGTGTCTCTCACTGCACACTGATGGCTTATGACAGAATACATTCATCAACATCACAAGGATTGGATTAAGTGCAGCAGACTTTGAGAGGATCACCGCCAACGGCCGACCAACCAGCCAGACCTGCCGGACCACCAAACTGCCCCAGAGAGGAGAGGGACGAGAGCCCAGATGGAAGCTAAGGTAACCCAGCGAAGACCTGAGGCTACCCCATTACCCAGCATGCTGCTGGCTGTCTGATGTCTGGTCTCTGGAGAATACGATGGATTAATAGGACTTCAGGAGAACCCTGTGACGGGAGGTCAGTGACTCCATCGTGGCATCCCGGATCAAGCTGCACTTCACTAGCTTAGGACCCCGCCTCGGCCGAGGGCAAACCTTCGTCGATTATTTGGAGTGTTGAGGAATGGTTGATGGAGATTTAGCCCGTAGCGGTTTGGGGAGGCTTAGCCGAGGATCCACTGCGGCTCCCGGGCCTTGCAGACCCCCCGGTCTCCATGTGGGATGGGAGGATGGAGACTATGGGGTGAGATGCCGGCCATATTATCTGCCCAGAGAATTGTTTTTGTTGTTGCTCTTTTCATTCCTTATGATGTAAATTGAAACAATGCACTACAGGAATGAACTCCTGTGTTTTAGCTTTTCTCATGTTTTTCTTATGTTACCAATGGGCTACAACTGCATTTCGTTGTCATCCATGAGTTGCAGAATGACAATAAATGATCCTTGAATTACAATCTGTACAGTCTGCATGACATGTTTTGCTTTTAGATGATGACAAAGTGACGTTCACGCTTTCAATAAAGCCTGTGCGCTCCGTGATGGAAACAGAAACAGAGTCGACTGTTTTTAATGGGATGTTATGCTTTCATCATAGTGATGGGGAGTATTATGGAAGAACCCTGAAGCTGAAAAACCTTCAGTCCACCTGACTGCACCTACAGCACTATTGACAATCGCTGCTTTCCAGCGATGTGTGTTGCTCCGTCCTTTGTGTTTATGTCGTCAAGATAGTTTTTTTTGTAGGCTTACTACTCGACGAGATATAACATCCTGTTATGGGGAAAGCTGAGGGGAGTTGTTGGAAAGAATGCATGTGAAGGATTCTGAAAGGTGTCTGAGGCTGACCTCTCCGAGGGCTTGATGCGGAGCTCACGAGAGAAGAACCGGCATGTTTTCTTTGCTGTGCCATCCTTTTTGCACTCTTTATACTGCGGCAGTTGCTCTGACCGTACTAATGACGCCGTGCCTCGGTGCGTCGCTATCAGACCAAGCAGAGAGAATGTGTTGGATAAGCAGGGTTCAGCTGAAGACAACCCAGATGTGTTGATCGCTGTCACTGCCATGTTTCCTCCAACGTCAAAGGAATTCATATATTCAGATATAATATATCTGCAGCTGCATATTCCGTGTTTTGCTTAACGGCCCCTGGTGACATTAGTCCCTGGAGCCAACAGAAAAATACCAGTTTTATTAAAGACTCATCAGAACATGAGACTACATTGTCATTTAAGAAAAACAAAGCATATACAGTATATATATTATATATATATATATATATATGCTTTGTTTTTTTATGTATACATTAGGGTCAGCCAGATTTTATTCAGAGCACTTTTTTTTGTCCAGGGTGAAGGGTATCGGCCACTTCATTGAGCCACAACTTAAAAGTGTGAACTTCCTTATTCTTCCAGAATGTCAAAAGAATGTTTTTCAGCTGTAATCAGACCACGGGACAGACGTTGCTGCACCGGCATCATTCCCAGTTCATTCAAGACATGATCAGTTTCACTGTGGATGACAGGAATATGAGAGAAGAATTCAGATTGTAAAGACTGTAAAGTGTGACACCTTTCTGTCAGGACTCTCCAGAAATGAGGGAGAAACACTTTCAAAAGAAGGAGCAGGTGCACACATATGTTTCTCCAGGAGTGCATGACCCTACTGGCTGCTCCACACGTGTGTGGAAGGCCAACTGATTACTGCACACAGTCTTGCACACATTACGGCACACTAAGTCGCCTCTGTGTACAAAGTGAACCCGAGGAATACACGCGCTATCGCTAAGCTGTAAATGCTAATGACTTCATGTCCCGCTGGCGTACAGCCAAGGTTTTCGGGGCAGAACTCGCACAGAACTTAAAAATGATTTTTATGCGTAAGCGGTAAAATATGAACAGACTGTGATGGAACTAATAATTCACGTTTGACAGTAATCTGTCTGTGTCTGAGCTCTGCCACCCATGTGTCACAAACATCTCTTTTTCTCTGATCTGTGACGCTCTGACCATGTCTGACCCAAGCAGAGAGAGCGGTGTCTGATGGAGCTCAGATTCTGGGTTTGTTAGAGAAATTCATCTGCATTGCTCATCAAAGTACATGTTCGTTTCTACCTGTATGATAATATCTCTTGGATTTATACATAATTATATTGTCAAAGTCTAAATGCCATACAAAGTCATATATGAGTAACATCCGCTCTACCTTCTGAGCCACAGTCGCCCCCATAGGACTGATGTTTACGACCAACACCAGATCATAACCTACCAGATATTCATTCATTTTGAGAATTTTAACCCTTTAAAAGCCAGTTTGCCTCTTTTTTGTAGAGGATACGTACTTGACTTAGCAAACCCACTGAGTCCGTTACCCTCTTCCTAGATGTGTTTGAAGCGGATAGATATTGCCCACACACACATATTTTCAGTGGCTTGGGGACATAAGGACGAACAAATTGAATTCAATATTCAGTCATGGTGCTGAAACAAAATTTGACTTTTCCAAGAGTCTAAGCGTAATTTCAATGTTCATGCTTTGCTAGTATTTTGCAAAAAAGGATGAAAATGCTTCAAAATAAATGGTGTTGCTAATCATTGACAAACTCCACTCTGTGAAAATAAAACCTCTCTAGCATTGAGTATTCAGAAAATAATTACATTTTGTGTGGGTTTTTTTCATAAATACAAAAACGTCAGGGAGTCACGTTTCAACTTGTAAATAATTGATTGCTATATGTTTTTATAACATTAACCAATACATAGTTTGGTAGCTAATAGCTAATGTTAGCAACTGTGGCATTTGTTTATCTGACAGATAACTAGTCACCTATAGCAGTGATGTATTTAGTCCCCTTGCACTGACGTTCACTTTACTCAGAGGAACTAGACCGAGTGCAGAGCACATGGTGGGTAGAGAGGCCTGAGAGCGTGGAGCTTGTGAAAAAACATATACAAATACATTGTTGTTCTTCATTTTTTCCTTTGGCAAGAGCCGATGATGTAAGCGGGATAATGTCCTTGAAGGGGGCTATTATCAGGAATTAATGGACTCTGAAGAGGCAACCATCTGAAGCACCTCGTCTGGCATTAACCCTCACATACTGTACTTAATAATCCAGTCATGAATATGCATTCACTATTTGATCTTTGGACTATTTGTATTGTTCACAACTTAAGGATCACCTGGCTTGTATATGGATGTATTATTTCCCATTTGTAATGGTCATTGGTGCTTAACATATATGTATGTAATATTCATAATTACACGTATTACCTATATCTGTCCAGCTTTGTTTCAAGCTGTTCATTTATATTTCTGTGTAATTATATTGGAGAGACATGCAAAAACTCCTTGTACGTATGTGCACGCACACTCGGCCAATAAAGCTAATTGTGATTCTGAAACAAATATCTAGTTATGCTAGCAGTGAGCGAGGGCTGTTAAAGTGAGCGTGTCAGGTGTGGGGCTGAGGTAATTGCTGGTAATTTACACAGCGTTAATGGGAACATCAGGAGCAGCTTTGAGTAGGGTTCACTGGAATGATGCGTGAAGCTGAGCTGCAGCAGCTACGATTCATCAAAGCACTGCAAAGTCACTGCAGGCTCGTTGGCCCCTTCACAAAATACTTTCTAAAGTACTTTTTTTCCATCGCTTGACTTTTTGGGAGCACTTGCGAGGGAGGGTTGTTTCTGCTTTGTGTAACAGGGAATTAAGGGCTTTAGTGTGAGCGATAGATGTGGAATTGTAATCCTGGTGTCTGGGTTTGTTGGGGAGCTGGAGAGCAAGATTTACGACATCTAAGGGTCTAAATGGTTGGCTTTAGAAATAACTGGATGTGTGTGAGGGTGAATTTACAGCTGTCATGTCTGAACTCTTACGGCCAGGTGACCTGCTGTGAATACAGGTGAGTCTCAGTCACACTTAGACGATATACATGCAGTGTGGATCAAACATGAGCTATCTGCTTACTTCATTTAATATTAAAGAGTAAAATACGCACCTCACCACTGGAGTTGCAGTCAGTAATACTTTACTGGCACAAAGAGACCATAATGGTGCCATTAATGGCTGCTGAGATTTCAAGCATTCTAAACAGGCAGCGTCAGTCTTGCTCTGTTTGCTGGGACAGCTACAGTACACATACACAGGCTGCATCTGTCTATTTGCTGGACATGCTCCATGTGCCAAGGCCCCTTGGCTTTGTGTTTGTGCTGGCAATGTCCATGTTTCTGACATCTTGAGCTGCCCGTCGGCTCTGTCAACGTTGTCAAGGCGTTTCAAGTGTGTTCACACTGGAAAAGTGACGAAATGAAGTTTACTCACAACAGTCTATGCCGACTTGTTTTTGATGGTGGTGAAGGTCCAAGAACACCTTAGACGAAGCATTCTGCGTCTCTTTATTAAGTTTCTCTTGAAATACCAAGCAATGTTACAATGAAATATATAGGAAAAGCAAAACATAAACTGGTTTGGAGCAAATAAACTTACAAAGCGTAGTTTGGTCAGAAGTTGTCGAGGTAGGCTACACATGGCTGTTACACGCCAGTAAACGGAGCAGCGCAAGAAGAGGTTGCTAACCAGGTTCAAAACAAGTAGCCTGAGCCATCTGACCCGTCTATGAGATAGACACGGGGAGAGGGCTCCAGGAATTGGTTTCTATTGGGCAACTTTTACTTTGTGTCAGCAAGTACTGGTGGTGTCAAAATGCAATGATTGTAATGCACAGGCACAGCAGAAACAGCTGATCTGTCATGTGAATTAAATGTTTGTCTCCATAGTCCATTTTTCACATCAGCTCTTTTTTGACGAAGCCCCTAATCACCTCAAGCCAGCGTAAACAACTGTTTTTGTGCAATTGAGGAAGTTCTATCGAATTTGATCCATTTCCATAAAGCTTTTATAATAATTCAAAATGTGCATGAAGTATGTGAGTGGAAACATGACCAGTGACATGTTTACAAAATAACAAATGACACTATAAACTAGTATATGAAACATATGATGTGTATAATTATTATGTTGTATGTAAATTGGACACAGCAGATCTTTCAAAAAGTTCCCATTTCCTGTGATGGCTGAACCTCGCCAGTTCAGTAAAATGAATTGCTGGTTCTGTGTAATTCCTGGGAATGATAGGCCTCTTTGACTGGACATAACTCTTTGGCTTTGTGTATTTGGCAGGATCATCATGCTAATGATGCCTGGTTTCCCTGGTAACCATGATCATTTGCTGATACCTGGAAACAATCATTACCATACGGTTCTTATTCAATAGAAACGTTGTTCACTGCTCCAGTAAACATAACGGACCTTAGATACTACTTGGCAACGGGAGATATTTCTTGTCCGCTCAGCTTACAGAACCCTTTGGACCAGGAAGCTGACGTTATGCTTGTAAGATTCCAGGTCTATAAATAACAATAACTATAATTTGACATTATGTTTCACAACAACACTAGCTAGCTATCTACACAAGTCATTGTCCCCGAACCAATATTATATTTTTAACAAAAAACGACATTGATTGTCGCTAAGAAGCCGGACCCATTCATCCGGCCAAGACTTTTAAAGAGGAGCTCTACTGATTGTACACATCAAAGCCTGTTAACAGAGGGGTTTTAAGTTTTTAACAGGAAACGTATGTTTAATCCCTCATTTCCACTGCATGCTTTGACTCACTTTTTGTACCAGGTCCTATTCTCTATTTCATTTTTCACTGCAGATAGTACCCATCAATACATATGGAATTCTCAGCTGATTGTCATAGCGAAGCTTTGATCAATGTCACAGTCCTTTCATCGGCAACCAAACAGAGGACAGTGTGCACTTTGTCAATTGTACGGTGTAATGTGTGCAGTAGTGTACACCGTATAGCGTACGCCTTAGTGTGAATAGTGTACTCCGGAGTGTATAGCGTTGTGTGCTTAGTGTACAGTGTAGTGTACATGTTGTATGGCGTAGTGTACCACGTAGGGTGCATAATGTACAGCCGAGTCCAGTCGAGTGTGCATAGTGTGCGCCTTCGTGTAAAGCGTAGTGTACATAGTGTTCAGCGTAGCTGCGCTCCCTATATTCAGTTACTTGTGTTTCCTAGAGTAAAGTAGGATGGGAGCCAGAGCCTTCAGCTACCAAGCTCCTCTTCTGTGGAACCAGCTTCCAGATTCAGTCGAGGAGGCAGACACTCTCACCACATTTACGAGTAGGCTTAAGACTTTCCTCTTTGATAACGCTTATAGTTAGGGCTGGCTCAGGTTTATAGTTAGGGCCGGCTCAGGTTTATAGTTAGAGCTGGCTCAGGTTTATAGTTAGGGCCGGCTCAGGTTTATAGTTAGGGCCGGTTCAGGTTTATAGTTTGGGCCGGTTCAGGTGTATAGTTAGGGCTGACTCAGGTTTATAGTTAGGGCTGGCTCAGGCTTATAGTTAGGGCTGACTCAGGTTTATAGTTAGGGCTGGCTCAGGCTTATAGTTAGGGCTGACTCAGGTTTATAGTTAGGGCTGGCTCAGGTTTATAGTTAGGGCTGGCTCAGGTTTATAGTTAGGGCTGGCTCAGGTTTAGAGTTAGGGCTGGTTCAGGTTTATAGTTAGGGCTGGCTCAGGTTTAGTTAGGGCCGGCTCATGTTCATAGTTAGGGCTGGTTCAGGTTTATAGTTAGGGCTGGCTCAGGTTTAGTTAGGGCCGGCTCATGTTCATAGTTAGGGCTGGTTCAGGTTTATAGTGAGGGCTGGCTCAGGTTTATAGTTAGGGCCGGCTCAGGTTTATAGTTAGGGCTGGTTCATGTTCATAGTTAGGGCTGGTTCAGGTTTATAGTTAGGACTGACTCAGGTTTAGTTAGGTCTGGCTCAGCGCAACATAGGAAGACAGTAGCTGTGCAATGAGAAAATAAGCTAATGGGAAAAATATTTAGAGTATGTAACGACGCTCCGCCGTTGCTGCGGACAGTATTTGAGATGTGATGTGATGAAGGTACCAAGGAAAACACACACAATGTTGTTGTATATATTTATTGTAGCACTGTGGATGCTGGGAGCCATGTGCACAGCTGGGACACAGAGATGTTCCTTTAGTTCTCCCTGCGAACAGACAAATAGACAACGGCAGTGAGTGACTGATTGAACATACCTGATGGTATTAATATGTAATTAGTTATGTGGCAGAACAATAGTGTATATATATATTGCCAAGCTAAAGATAAAAGTTAGTTTAAATATTGCAACAACTCACCTCGCCTGTTTCCTCTTCCTAGGGTGTTTCCCATGTGCGGTGGTACAAACTATTATACATATGCTAATAGTCCTTGCTTCACCATGATCATCATGGCTTGATTTAAATTTGCTGAACTAATAATATCCTTTTGTTTCCCGCATATATTGACGCCTTGAAATGGATAAGTGCCATTTTTTCAGCCAATTAGCATCCTTCATCTCCTTCATAGTGTTGCTCAAAGCAGATGGTAACGGCTACATTTGCACATATCCGGTGCCAACAGTGTTTCATTTTCAAGTTTTAGACATCACTTTTAAATCATCCTATGCCGACATCTAACTACAGAAAAATAATCCTCTGAACAGATTTAAAAACTTTTCCATGTACATGAACTGTAAGAGTTCTACACAACCACTTCATTACTGCACCTGTTACAGTATGACTACAGAGACACGCACACACGCCTGCACACATTAGACCCATCCTCACACTCATGGACAGCCACAGAAACAGATTTTCATTCAGAAGGTAACACAGAAGGTTGCTAGGAAACGGATGTTGAAAGGCGTGCAGCGTGAGCGCGTTAGTGCTGGCTGCCTTGCCTCTAGGTATGGCTGGGATTTGAGATTTCGCCGGCGAGGTGCAAGCGGCTGAGAAGATAAGACTGTAGAAAGCGACGCTCGGTACTGGGGAATAGCAGGGATCAAGCTGAAGGGAGAAAACACTGAGCTCGATCCTATTCTGCCTGTCCACATGTGTTTTTTTTTTCCTGCACTTCTCTCAGCTTCATATGAATGTCTGTGTTGGCTGTAGCCCCAGCACAGAGAGCCTTCCTTCACTAAAGCCGACGAAATAATTAGACAAACCTCAGGGGATTTGGGAAAGTGTAAAGAATAAATCATTGCTTTTGGAGTAAGATCTAAGAGGTGGATTATGTTTGCCAAGATGCACAGACACACGCACACACACACACACACACATAGACAGACTGCAAAGGCACGGAGCAGAAACAGAGACATGTAAAGGTTCGATGCTGGCTGTACAGATAGATTGGCTGTAAAGCATCTTTGACTTACAAAAAGTCATTGGCATAGACCACATATTACCTAAAAAATGTAAAAAAATGTTTTTTCGACCTTCTTGTCTTTTTGAATGAGTTGGAAATGACTAATTCATTTTGAATTTGGTGGCAGAGTTCTCTGGGCTTCACGAAGCCCAAATCTGAAAAAAATAATGTCAAATTGGGCAAACGGTTTAGCTGAACAGTGAGTTTTGCTTATAATATTAGATGTAGTCTGAAAGCGACTGCTTTTTTATATATATTTAATTGTATTGGTGCCCAAAGACTAATTATAGTATGATAAGAAAATGACTGCATCTCAGAAACTACAACCAAATATACTCATAAGAAGTTGAACATCAAAGAAAATAGCAGCTATGCAGTGTACAAAAAAAAACATATAATAAACATTTAATAAACACAATGTTGGCTTTATTCTCTAATTTTTCAGAAATTCATTCAAGTTAAACATTCTTCATTTCTAATTGCCAAAAGGATGTCCGTACCAGACTACACAACTTTAGACCGATAAGAAATGTTTCCTTGTTACACTGAATATAATATTTGGGCACAAAAGGTTTAAAGTCTCAAGGTTTTACTTATTGAACGTATGACACACTTAGAACTCAGTAAATATGCTTCATCTGGAATGTGTCAGTGTGGTTTCATCATTTAATCATTTTAGTTTATTTGATGGGTATCATGTATGTAATAGATATGAATTCTAATACTGATCCATTTTATCGCTTAAAGCTATTTTTTTCTTCCCAATAATACAAACAGCATCTCCATTCCATACAACAAGCATAACTAGAAAATGCATTTCCTGCTGAAAATGCGTTGGAATGCTGAAAGCTGAAATGAATCTCAAAAACATTGCTGAAAATAGATATCAAATTTTTTAAAAATTGCAAAAAGCTTAATAATTCAAAAAGTTGAAAGATTACAAATATGAAGTTATATCACCCCTCTCCTGAAAGAGCTGAACATTTTGATATTCGAACGGTTTCTGTAGCTTGAAAGAATTCCAGCGGTAGTGATATTTGTTGTAGTAGTAGTAGAAGTTGTAGTTGTAGTAGAAGTATTATTAGCAGTATAAGTATTAGTAGCATTTGAATAAGTACTAGTTGTAGCAGTAGAAGTTGTAGTCGAAGTATTAGTAATTAGAAGAAGTAGTAGAAGTAGTAGTATCAGTAGTCGTAGTAATAGCTGTAGTAGTGGTCGTAGTATTTAATATAACAGTAGTAGTAGTAGAATAAGTAGTAAAGTCAGTTTTTGAAGTAGCAGTAGTAGTAGTACTAGTAGCAGTTGTACTAATAGCTGTAGTAGTATTAGTACTGGTAGTAGCAGGAATAGCAGTATTAGCAGTTGTGGTATAAGTAATAATAGTAGTGGTAGTAATAATATTCATGGTAGCAGTAATAGCAGTAGCAGTAATAGTAGCAACAGCAAAAGTTGAAGTAGTAGTAGTAATACTAGAAATATTAGCAGTAGTAGTAGTTGTCGCAGTATTAGTAAGAGCATTCATTATTTCAACAAAAAAGGATAATTTTGAGCTAAACCTTGAAATACAGTTAATCCATGAGGCTTTTATTTTGAAAGGGTGGGACTGGGTGGGGGAGGGAGGGGGAGAGGAGACATAATCATCATGTTTGACACACATAAACAGAGGTTATTAAATGACAGGCTTCATCACAAGCAGTTCAGTTAGAATTCCTTTGACTCTAAAGATCCCTAAGACCTGAATGACTATGAGAGAGACAGAGACAGACAGAGACAGACAGACAGACAGACAGACAGACAGACAGATGTGTGTGTCTGGATGTTTACCAACATCACTAATTGGCTCAATCGCAAACACCTGTGTGCCTGAAGCCATTTCATGGAGATAAAACAGGGAAACACCTCTCAAACAAATCATCAAAACTCCCATAACCGTACCTCCTATTGCTCCGATATTAATAATTGAGAGGAAGGATGACTTGAGAAACAGATCCTGTAAAAATTGTGTCTGTAGTGTAAAAAATGTGGCTTAACTGGCGATCTACAAATGGGGTACCGTGTTCTGTAGAAGATGTTTTTGAAACAAAATTTAACATTGGTCTCTATGGAGCAGAAAGAATTTATTATAAAACAGTTGTTGTTGAGTTCATAACGGTTCATGAAATTAAAATGAATGACTGCATTCTTGATTATTCTTTTACCACCTTTTAGCATCATGGGATTTGATTGACAGTGACCAAACAACCCAGCAGCTGTCACCAAATTCTGATTGAAATGTTGCTCGAACCTGAGCAGTCCACGTGCAGTATATCACGTTTCCAGCTGTGCCCCGCCCACTGCTGACTCCAAACCGGTGACAAGAGCTCAGA
This sequence comes from Lycodopsis pacificus, assembly GCA_028022725.1. Lineage (NCBI taxonomy): Eukaryota > Metazoa > Chordata > Actinopteri > Perciformes > Zoarcidae > Lycodopsis > Lycodopsis pacificus. The sequence continues at coordinate 27,452,336 of CM051689.1, read as the reverse complement.
TATCTGTCTGTCTATGTATATTTATACTGGAACCAATACATTTCAACCAGGAGAGACTAGTACACATGCTTAAGAATTGAAAAGTGCAAGGTCATTGGCGATTGGACTGAAGTAGGATAACAGAGGGGTAGTGATGCTGAGGTCACATGACCCCCTGGAGTCCACACACTGGTGGTGGTGATGAAGATGATGAGGAGGAGCGTGACTGTGATGCTGACTGGAAATGTATTATGGTTATTAGCATTAAAAACTAAAGACAGACACTGTTTAATGCTCTTTTTTAAACTTCCTTATTTCTCTTGAGAGTAACAATCCAATTTCCTATCATCCCTTTCATGGAGCATCACAATATGGAAACGATGTTTAGGAAGTAGATACCATTTTATACATATCTTTAGGTACATTTAGGAATATATTTACATAAACACCAATACACAAGCCCAGTTTGTCACCCTGCATATTGTGCTCTGGTGGCGTAGTGGAAGCAGCCTTTCAAAATGTGATATATTGACTCCAGCAATAATTGAGGTTATTAAATTACCATCCACATCCCCTCTTAATTACATGAAAAGATCATGTGAGAGAGGGAGTCATGGGTTACTACAGCATGCTTCTGCACTTTCATACAGTCATTAAAGGTCAGTCATTACTGATCCCACAGCCTGGATACGGGGGGAGTCAACACATGACAGGCTGATGATATTAACATCTTGTGATGCTGGTTATGAATGATGAATTCAGGATAAAAATGTAATTTATGCATCTTCACATGGACCCGCTGAGGCACATTTTGGAAGTGAAAACACAAGACTACGTGCCCGCATCAAGATGCAGACTCTGTAACGCACACACTCACAGAGTTTGGCACAACACAATATCCCATTTCATGGCTTGGCTGGGAAAAGCCTCCAAAACAGGCAATGTGTGAAAACTCAGCCTTTTCCACCTCACAAGCGTATCTGCTTGTGCATGTACTCTGAAATGTTTAACACCCCATGCAACAATGTAAATTGGACACCCTTTGGAGGTGGCAGAGGCAGGGAGAGAATGTTTAGCGATGTATTTGAAGTGTGTGTGTGTGTGTGTGTGTGTGTGTGTGTGTGTGTGTGTGTGTGTGTGTGTGTGTGTGTGTGTGTGTGTGTGTGTGTGTGTGACGGAGACAGAGACAGAGAGGATGGGGTCAGGGATAGAGACCAGCAGCAGGGTATTTACATACCAAAGGCAGTGACTGGAGTTGCAGTAAACAGTTCTGTCTCCCTCAAGCCCTGTAGAGAAGACCCTGCCATTGTGGCCTTTTTTTTTTTCTTTCCGCAGACAACTCTCCTAATTGAGAGTGTTTTTCGGTGGGTTGAGGCCCGGCCATCCGGGAAGTGGCAACAGAACGTGAGGCATCCAAGCACCCTGAGGAGCCCCTCTGGGAAGTCTGTAGGCCTATCCTCAGACCCTGGCTGTCTGGATCAACCAATTACCACTTTCACCGTCTGCCCACATTTCCCTCCATTTGTCCTCTTCATGCTATACTCGCTGCATCTTCTTTCTTCTTCGCGTCACCTGTTTTTCTGCATGTGCCACCCGCTTCCTCATGCTCTCTCTCCCTTTCGTTCCTCTATTATTTTGTATCTCCGTCCGTACCCTCCCAATGTCCTTCCTCGTTTTCTCTCCTTGCCTCAGTTGTTTTCACCACACAGCTGTCCACCTGTTGTTGTGTGGGTGGTGGAGCCCTCTCCGCCGCCCCATTAGTCATCAAGATTGGCTTTTTGTGGCAACGCTAGGCGGGGACCGGGATGGCAATGACCTCCGTCAGTACGGATTAAAGGGGAGAGTGTAAACAGGTCCTGAAATGAAGACGGACTCCACTTAGCTCACCTCAGCACCGATGATTCAGCACTAACAATCGCATCCATAAAATCATATATTGGTCAGTCAATGTTGTCCACCACTGAGAGAGCGGAGATGCATCTTGGAGCTTCTCCACCAACCAGAGGAATCAATGTGGTGTTGTGTGGGAGGATTTAACTCAGCAGCTTCAGGAGTGACAGACGAGAAGCTGCCATGAAACCGGCCTTAAAGGACTTCATCTACTTAGTGGGAGTTCTAAAAACTCAGCCAAAAGACCTAAGGCTGCTGGATAAATAATGACTTATATTTCAATTTCTTTGCCATGTCTTTTTTATAATTTCTTTTCAGAAAGATTGATCACACCACATTCTAATATGCAGTGTCTGCTGATGGTTGTTTTTGGACTTGACAACTTACCAAATCATTGCAAACGTCATAGAAGGTTCATTAAATGCTATGTGGCTCAGAGAGTTTGTCATCCACCAGTGAGCAGTGAGGAACGCAAGAGACAGAAAGCAATATATATTTGAAGAAATATTCCAATCAGATATTGGTTTTCCAGAACTGATATTTTGTATTGATGGCAGGATATTTAATCCTTCAGTTCTTTTGTATGAAAACATAATTATAGGTCTGAAGCCCTGCTGAGAATGTCAAGAAGCTGAATTATTCCTGAAAACACTTAAAAAATGATGCTGATGATTTAGATATTCTTTGAGTCTTACCGTTACAGTAAACAGTTGAAACATATTCATCTGGGTGCTTCCTTACATTAAGGCACATTCGCTCAGGGACTGTCGAAAAAGACAATTGTTCAGGGTTAGATTTTGGCCTGAGTAAATGTCATGGCCACATGACCCACACATGACCCACATTTTGTCTGTTTGAGGGGGGGGGGGGGGCGCTCCTTAGGCAGAGATAGTGGGTCAACATTATTTTCAGATGATGTACACAACTTGCATTTGCAAGTTGTGTACATCATCTGAAAGCAGACAACCTGAGGATTATATCCTGTGTATCGACTGGTTCTAGTAATAAATCATAAACTAATTAGGAATTGATGAATAAATTGTTAAAGAGTAAAACAGCTTAGACTTTTATGATGGAAGTGTATGATGGTCGTCCCCTCGCTCTATCAATTTGTTGCAGCAATTTCTGGGTTGATACCATTTGGTACACAGATTTTATTACCACTCGAGAATTGATAAAAAAATAAAAGAAAATATTCCTCCCAAACACCACATCAACACAAAAGACCTGGAGGAATACCGTAGAAAAATCCATGCAGTGACTTTTATCAAAATTGTTGATTTGGAGATTTTTAACATAGATATCAATTGAAGGGCGAACACCTCTGTTCTGTAAATGGCTGAGAAACCCCTTTATTGTCCATGTACCCATGAGAGCCATACATCCTCTGATGTATCTACGTCTCTAGTTTGTGGTTGTGAAGTGTCATGAAGCTGTGATGACCCTAGAGGTCACAACAGGTCATTAGACACACTGACGTCAAGTTTGAAACAATGGTTTCATGATGTGAAATGGCTGCTATGGGGACTAACATCATCACACATTGACCTCATTGGATCCACAAGAGTCTCAGCTGTCCAGTCAAATAACACAAGTCCAGGTGTAGGGACCCCAGTATGCAGAAATATCCATGTAGACCATTTTAGAATAAGCGTATATAACACACTTATACTGCATTCAAACACGTGTACGGTGTTTCCCCAAACTGCATGGGATGATCATCAAGTGGGCATGTCTGTAAAGGGGACACTCGTTGCTGCCCATAGAACCCATTTTAATCCTCGTATTTTGAGGTGAGAGATTGAGGAACCTCTGTGAATATGGCCATGCCGGTTTTCCTTTATCAGCAGGTCTACTGAGGCACTGCTACAGTCCAGATACCAGAGTAACACCACTCCAGAAGCTTTGTAGTCCACTGAGAAAGTAAAGCGTTGCACTAAAATGCTACATTAAAACATCGATTGACAGATAAAATGACATGAAAACACAATAGAATAAAAGTATGCGATAATATACATTGTGACACATATAAATGAACTTTCCCCGCGCTTCTTCATCTCTCAATGTCAACTGTGCATAAATCTTTTGCAACAAAATTGAATTGATGAACATCAAACAATGAATTGAATGGGTCAAATGAATCAAAGATATATCTGCCTGGTCACACATGGATTCATTCATTGGACTCATTTATTCCTTCTACTAGTGTGTGGTATCAGGGTGATGTTGTGATCTGCTGCCACCAGGAGGGTTACTCGTTTAGGAAAAGGCTCCTGTGGGTCGTGATTGAGGGAAGGAACTAACACATGAGTTAAACGACTTTATGGTTTCTCATCGCCCTTACACACACACACACACACACACACACACACTCACACTCACACTCACACTCACACTCACACTCACACTCCCTGAGGAGAGGAGAGAGAGATCTGACACATCAAAACATGCTTCAGATGTCCGTTTGACCCGTTTTGGGGATTCAAACACAGACATTAATTAGGAACAGTGAATACAATGTGGACTTGAATTGTATGAGTTTAATCCCAATTTTATGTTCATGGTACTAGAGATGAATAATACAAGCTGAACACTGGCTGGTAATATAGTGCACAGATCATCTTGCACAGACTCTCCTCTCCTTCCTCTTCTCACTCGTACCTGACCACGGATCAGGTCAGGGCTGTGATGTTGGAGGTGAGCACTATCTGATGTCCATCATGTACTAATGGCTTTTGAGTGTTTGGGCTGATGTTATCATCTGCTCAGCCTGTGGCCTCCGCCCCTCACAGAGTGGTGAAACAGCAGCGCAGGTGGAGTCTCAGACTGACGCAGCGTTGTTAAAGCATGTACACGCAGACAGGTGCTCCTCTCATCACGCACATGATGATGATGGAGGTGGTGTTTGCACACTACGACAGAGGTCAGATACATGAATCAGTTGTACTGGTAGCAGAAAGACCTGCACTGAGGCATCCATTATACATTTAGTGCCATGTATATATATATATTATTATTGCTGGGCAAGTTAACGCGTTAATTTCGCGTTAACGCATTCATTAATTAACGCCGACAATCCATGCGATTAATCGCGATTAAATATTTTAATCGATGCCCAGCACTAATATATATATATATATATATATATATATATATATATATATATAAGAAGCCTAGCAGTCAATGTCTCTGTGTCAACAACTGTCAAATAAAGAAAGTACACATCAATTATATTGTAACAATTATTATTCTCAGTTTTCAAATTGAACTGGATGGATTATAAATAATACCTAGAAATACATAAATAAATGTTCTTCTCATTTCAAGTACAATAAGGGCTGCAATAAAGAATAACTGACATAACAGAAATATTTTGAAAAATGTGCATCTTAAAATAAAGTAATTCATTTTAGAAAAATGTATTTTACTGAATTGTCCTGCAGCTTTAAATTCACTTAATTCAGGTGTGAAGTGATGTCAATCAAAAAAGCCACAATATATTTTTCTCATCATCTAAAAAGATAAATCAGTGAGCATGGACTTTATCTGTGGTTATTAAACCTCTTGTTTCAGCTCTATTCTCTCTGGTAACATCATTAGACAGTGAATTACTGTGTTAGATTCTGATCATTTTGGGCTCTTAGGTTTATTTTCTGTGTCTTCATTTAGATGTGAGTCGGTACGTTTGCTCAAAAGAGTTGTTCTTTGTCTCGTAGTGCGCTTCACATTAATGCTTTTAATAATCGCCACGTCTCTGAACATGTGAGACATACTGGTTTAAAAGTGGGAAGAATTAACATATAAGAGTCTGTTCGTTCTTGGTTAAAGGCTCTGGTCTCTGGTCTCTCTGACCACTTTTCTCTTTTTGGAGAACGTCATGTGAAATAACTTCTCTGACTCACGTATTATTCTCCTGCTCTTCCTTCTCTTTCCTCGTCTTCCCCGTGTGTGTACATCTCACTCAAGTCAGGAAACGTGTCAGAATACCCACATTTGATTGTCTGAGCTGCGTCGTGTGATGTGATTTACAACGCATTGGTCGATGTGTTTCCTGCACCGCTGAACAAGTGCCGTAAAGGCTGGATAAGCTGCGCAGGTGAAAATAGAAGAGCTCCGTCAAAATTTTCGGTTTTAGGTCCTGGGTCCGGATACAACGGCGTCTGGGTCCGGATCCGGACCGCGGTCCGCTTATTAGTGACCCCTGGTCTAGGAGATGATGTGCTTGTTTCATTGTTTCATGATTTCTTAACTATTATTATCATTACTGCATTTGTTATTCCAGAATTGGTCCAATATAAGCACTTTCAACCCAGAGTTTGGGTTTGGGCCAACATTAACAACCTGGTTTTGATCCTTCATCTTCTTTGGCTTTCGTCTTGACCACACACTCATTTAATCTGGCCTCTCCGTTATGCAGCACTAGTCACTTCAGATTGTCTGCGCTCGTGCGTTGAACTGCTGCCAGAGATCCACTCAGACTGACAGTCGAACCAAAACATAAATGGAAAATGAGTAAAAGCTGAGCAGAGCTTGGTGTTAAATCTGGTCGGCAGTATTAGCAACCCTTCCATATTACAGGGAGTCGATTCATTACAAATGAGCTACCGGAAAGTATTTAAAATGCATTTGCTTTTATTGAGATTACTGAAAAAGAATCTGTCAAATAATTCACAAAAACAAATATTACACAGGTGGAGAAGTCTGCTGGCTGCAGAAGGCAACATCTGGAAACATGTGGTGACGTGAGGGTGAGGATGGTTACGGATCCTGCTCTGTCTGTTGGTCAAAGGTTGTTTTGAACAGCACAGAACACAAGGCCGTCATTGCATGTTTAGCCTCTTTGCTTTCTGATCCACATCTGTTTCAATGTGCTGTTACAGACTCAAAACTTCCTCCGTGTTTTACCTGTTCTTTTGTCACATTCAATGTGCTGCTCTCACTTTATCAAACACATACTGTTTACATTCACTCATTATCTCGAATCATTTCCATTTTGCCATTTTTCTAATTCTGTTTTGTTAGCGCTCATGTGTGGGAAGGGAAAGAGAAACAGAGACACTGGTGTTGGCGGGATGTCAAATACCAACACTTTGTCTCTGGTGACATCATCTAGCATCTGTATGAGACGCAGCAAGCTTTCAAGAAGCTACACTGTAAACAGCAGCATGATTACACGCTGAGAGAAAATGCTCAAGGAGTGTGATGACTTAGTATAAGCCGAACAAATCTCCACAGGGAGGGGAGGTGGACGGGTCAAACACAGAACAGAGCATTGTCGACCCGGAGACGCTGTTCCTGTCCCTTGTGAAACCAACCTGTTCCTGTTCGTAGCACAGGTGTGTTCACACTGTTAACTTAGACAAGGTGTTTCTCAATGATGAGGGTCCTTCAAAGTCAGGTCCTACAGAGGTTAGACAAGGCTCCTTCTCGCTTAATGAGAGTACATTGGAACTGGAACTGAGGAAGTGTGTTGTGTGTTATAGAAGAAATAATTCTAGCAGGAATATTGATTTTGCATTCCTCTAAATGTAGCCCTTTTAAAACATAAATCCAACCAACAGGGAGTTCTGCAATGGCTTATAAACGTACAAATTATACAATTAAAAGGCTGTCTTTAAAGCCGGCGGACTCCATTGAAAGAAACAGACGTTTTACCTTGCCATGGTTAGCTCTTTCCACTGTTCCAGACATCACCAACTCTTCGGAACAAACCTGCAATTCATCACGTTAAATGTAAAAAGAAGCAGCAGTTATGCTACCAGACTCCATTGTAAAACACAATTCATTCAAACTCAATGAAAAGCAAATAAAATGAATGAAAACCATCTTGGTTAGCTCTGTTCCAACAATCACCAACTCTAGTTTGTTCAAAATGAAGCAGTAATTCGGAGTTAGATTGTTAATACTCCTGCTGCATTGATGGGTATGTTTCATTGTAAGTCCTTTATGTCCTGTTGGCTAGTTTAATCTACAGCAATGCACCATGTTCTATCAGATCATCACATGTTTGCGTCTCTGTCCTGTGAGAACCACGTGTCCCTACAAAGAACAACAGCCTGTTTCCAGCTTTGTGACGATGCATTTTCCAGCTGATCCAAGAGGCTTAAAGAGTTTATTGAGCTGAAGAAGAAGGAGGATTTTCTCTACACATAAACTAACACTTTGTCCTTCAGTTTATTTATTTGTTTTTCTCTTTGTTTTTACTGGACAGGAAGGGTATGCAATAAAAAGTAACTAGAGCTGTGGGATGAATGTAGTGTAGTAAAAAGTACAATGTTGCCTCTGAGACGTAGTGGAGGAGAAGTAGAAAGTTCCATCAAATGAAAATAGCACAGCAGTTAATGCACTTAGTTACATTCCACCACTGTGTGAAATGAACTTAATGAAGACTTACTGTGTTGTCTTGATTTTCTTTAGTACAGTTTGAAAAGCTAATCAAAATTAAGAGAAGACTTTTTCTGGTGTTTGTCAATCTTCAACTGCTTTATGAGCTTTTAGTTTTGGCAGCTGGCAATACCAAATGGTTATTGTGATGCTGTTATATCTGCCTCTCACCTTATGAGTGGTGATGCCATATGTCCAGTGGCTTTCAGCCTGCTCTGTATGCAAGGCAGCTCTCCCACAGCAACACAGCCCACTGGATCCTATAATTCACCTGGCTGTGCTTTTAGAGACCTGGGAAAATACAGCCATTTACAGACTGAAAGGCAATGGCTGCATTTCCATTTAGATTTATGGCTCATTCTCACTGATCAACGCAGTTTACCGCTGCACTCTGGAAAAAAAAGGGGCATGGAGGAAGGAAAAACGGAAGAAGAGGAGAGTTGTGCAAAGTGAACAGTGAGGCAGAAACTGAAACACATTGTGAGAGAAACGGAAGAATTAGAGGAAACAAGAAAGGACACAAACATGTGGTTTGTGAAGAAAGGTGAGAGTTGTTTAGTAAGAAATGGCGATGCTCTGTGTGGTTGTACGGATGCCGTGTACCGAACATAATGGTGCTGTAAATCCGTCTGTGTGTTCCATGGCACTCTTCGCCAATTGATTGGGCCCACTACGGTTGCATGGAAGAGGCGTAATGATGTATGGCGTCATCACAGTGACTGATGTGTTGTCCTTCAGAGCAAACAATCAGCTAGAAGCCAATATGGGTTGTTCCATGTGTGGGGATGTAAATCTGAAACGGCACTTAATGCTCAACAAGCACAGTAAAAGTTCCCTTCTGCAACGCTTCAGCTCGAAGCTCAGCGGTGAACAGAACAGGATCCGACTGTTCTCACATATGACTGACTGGTACTGTGCGATGTATCCAGGCGGCAACCTCCGGGTTCGAAAAGTGGAGGCAATGCTGAAGTGCCTTAAAGCTGCATTTTCTCTAATATCCATCAGGGGGCGACTCCTCTGGTTGTATAGACGTCTATGAGAAAATGACTCTACTTCTCTCTTGATTTATTCCCTCAGTAAACATTGTAAACATGAGTTCATGGTCTTAATCTCTAGTTTCAAGTCTTCTTCAATACAGCATGATGTTCATTTAGTACAGGGATTCCCAAAGTGTGGCTCGCGCACCAAAAAGTGTAATGGCGTCTGATGGTGTAATAATATTAAATATAAAAAAAAAATGTAATTTTAATTTAAAAAGTGGGATTTTTCACAAAATAAAAACTATGAATTATAAAAATCCCCTTTGTAAGATTTAAAATTAAAAACGTACAATTTAATAAATGCACTTGAGCTCCTTCCGGCAGTCTTGCGCCTGCCGTCAGTCGTACACACTAGCCAGCCTACGAAAAGGAGGAAGGGATAGCGCAGACAAATCGGAAACACATCGGCCCGTCGAGGTGAAAAAAGAGGAAACGAGAGTGAGCATCAGACTGGGAAAAAAAGAGGAAATATGATAAATGATCTGTGTCTGGGCTTCACTTGGATTGGCAACGCAGATTCCCCAAAGCCACAGTGCGTGGTGTGCAGTGAGGTTCTGGCTAACAGCTGTCTGAAGCCGTCTTATTTACGTCGCCACCTGAACACCAAGCATGCCAGTGCAAGTCAAAAGCCTCTTACATTTTTTAATATCGAAATTGGAGGAGTTACAAAACAGCCAAAAACAACTGCAGTCTCATTCATGTGTTGGGTCTATAAATGACGCACTACGGGCTTCATATCTGGTCAGTTACCTCACACAATCGCTGAAGACGTGAGCTTGCCAGCTGCCAGAGAGATGGTGGAATGTATGATTGGGGAGAGAGAAGCAAACAAGTTGGACATGATCCCGGTGTCCAACAACACTGTGTCGCGCCGCATCGATGCTTTGTCCGAAGACATCCTGGCTACATTAGTCGTCATTAATTGTAAATGAAATGTGATAATCTGCCTCTGAGCCTGTGCGTGTGTGCTCGCATCCGTATTGCTCTTTAAAAGTGACGCCTTGTGTAACTGAAAGTTATTGAAACTTTGTTGCAGTGTTTCAGGGCGTTGTCACACCCGTAGTTCGTTTGCTTTGTTCTGATTCAGGGATTAATATGATACAATGTTTCAGTTGCCCCTTTGTTCGGTTTGTGTTCACACTGCAACATTTAACAGCGGACTAAATCTTGTAAACAAACGCCACGCGCGAGCAAACTGTTCTCTCAGGCTCTGTTGTTTTTTTTTCTTTTTTTTATTATTAAGGGAGGGGGGGGGGGGGTGCCCGAACCCGGTCGGGATGTAGAAGGGGGTGCGCGGCCTAAAAAGTTTGGGAACCGCTGATTTAGTACATTATGGTCCATTTAGAGTCAAACAGACCATAAAGCAGGGTATGCTTTATGATTGACAGGTTGTTGCCTTGGCGTTGTCTGGTCTGGGAGCTGTCCGTATTTTCGTTAAGTTAAACCATTTTAACAGTTTGTCTTCAGTTCATGAAAGTTAATTGTGACATTTTCTTTACCTGCAGATGTCTTACTCAGCGTTCGGTTGCACGTAGCTCCGCCTCCAAAGACTCCCCAGAAAATAGCACAATTACATTATTTGAGTGTGAAATAGGTATGGGAGTGACTACTTCTAGTTGATGAGTTATTGTGGCTGGCAATTCAAATCGGGTTTCCCCTCATGTCGATGATTCAAATGATCAGTTGAGAGTTGAAATATGGAATTGTGTAATTGTTCACATAAAAAACACAAATGATACAAACCTAGTCCTGTCTCAAAAAATAGCATTAATGACTGTATAGCTATAATGGACATTTTGTCGTACGGAGGGCAGCAGGGCGGCATGGTGCAGCATGACAAACCCCGCCTCCTCACCATCATTTCTGCAGATACGCTCTCCTGTGCGGTCGGTCCTGAATGCTGGCGATGTCAGTTGAACTATAACTGGAGTACACCGGACCGGGCACCAATTCTACTACTGCCGTCCGATGTACAATTTCAAAGTTCACCTCAACTCAATTTGAATGAATGGATTTCTATACAATATTTCAATATCATTAATGATGGCTTGACGGGGGCCAGTCTGATCGGGATACTGTGGCAGACACAGCAAATTCTTCCATCTCTTCTCGGGGGAACTCAATGTGATCCCAGCTAAACTGGGAACTACATAGAATCCATATGTCCTGGGTCTGCCTGAGTGTCTCCTTCCTGTTACCAGATCCATGGATCACAACAACTGACTCCTTTCAGTACAGAAAAGTAGCAAACACCGAAATCCATGAGTTTGTCAAAGGTTGTCTGTTTCCTTGTTGATACACGCCATTCTGACAGTCTTTCAGTTACTCTGCACAGCATTAGACTGAAGGGGAAAAGGAGGTGAACACTATAAGAATCCTAACTGTAGGCCCTGTTCAGACAGAGGAACACCAATGAGTTGAGTTGAAATGACATGTGAACGGCTACAATAAAAACAATAAAAGCTGCCGTTACCATCTGATGTGTGATCCCTGATCCTTCTCCTCAAGGGTTTATTCATTTTAAGATGTTATCCCTTCAAGCTCTGCAACAAAAACAATGATATGGACCCAACTGAACCCCTCTGGTTGGAGTGAGCGATCCAAATCATCCGCAAACAGCAGAGATGCAACCAGGTCGGCTGCATCCGTGTCAGAGTCTGATGACACACCTATGCATGTTGACGTATGTCTACACACAAAACGGCTGTAAGTACAAAAAAGAAACTGTGTAAAGACAGAAGTTTCCTGTCAAATAGTTTTCTGTTATGAAACACTGAAACTAGCTCAACTGTTGGCTCTGGTTCCTCAGCGATTTATTGGGCTGTAGTCTCTGTGGGCTCAGTTCCATTAGCGTGCATCGGACCCTCAGTTCAATTAATATACCCTCACTTTTCCCCCATCGCTGCTCACTGTAGGCTATCAGATCAAGTCACATTGTCTATTATTAAGTATTAAGATGATCCATGTCATGTTCATCCACTGACAGCAGGAGGATATTTTAACTAAGTAGTGAGTCTTCACTACTTAATAACTGTTCTTATTAGTCCGGTTTTACTCATTTGAGAGTTGCAGTAGCTTTTTTGAGGTACACATACATTAAGATCATTACCGTTCCCTTAAAATGAACTACCTTACCATGTCCTACCTGTTTTATGCACAACTAAGCATTGTGAGGGTCAGTTATGGGGTATTTGTTGCTCAATATAGACCCACTTATCTCAGGCTAGGCTGGCAATAGGCCGAATGGTCTTAATTAATGCTGCATCCAATACAACCGGTACAGTTGATAAAGATCTACCCGAGGTAATGGTACATATATTTTTGCAAGACCAATTAGTACAACGTGTTTGGTTCTTTTGTTTTCAGCAGCCTGTAAATCAAGTTATTGTTGTTGAATCAGCCCAATGCTCTCTAAAGTGCAGCTTCTACCTGGAGAGCTTTGGCAGTGGAACAGTTTACCTTAGCACAACACAGTAGAGTAGAGTGTTCTGAATCAGCTGCAGCTTTCTGATTGACTTTTTACAGAGACCTGTAAACACACCTTTTCAGTAGTCGCGTCTGCTGAAGATGAATGCATGGTCAAGTTTTTACAAATCCTGTTGAGACATAAGTCCTCTAATCCTTGATATATTCTTCAGGTGATAGTAGGCTGATTCTGTCATTGTCTTGATATGGCTGTTCAGTATTGAACCTTGGGGAACACCACATGTCATTTTCGTCAGCTCTGATGTGTAATCAGCTACAGACACAAAGTATTCTCGGTCCTTCAAGTAGGATTCAAACCAGTTAAGTGCTGTGCCAGAGAGTCCCACCCAGATCTTTAGTCTTTCTAGGAGTATGGCATGGTCGACCGTGTCGAATGCAGCACTGAGATCCAGTAACACTAAGACTGAACTTCTGCCATTGTCTATGTTTAAGTGGATGTCGTTGAAAACCTTAACAAGAGCAGTTTCAGTGCTGTGGTGCTGTCGAAAGCCTGACTGGAAAACATCAGAGCAGTTATTTACGGCCAAGAAGTTGGTCAGCTGTTGGAAAACCGCTTTTTCAATTATTTTACTTAAAAATGGGAGGTTTGATATTGGCCTATAATTTTTCATCGTTGCGGAGTCTAAACTAGCCTTCTTTAGGAGTGGTTTAATAACTGCAGTTTTTAGGGCTTGTGGGAAGACACCTGAGAGAAGGGATGTGTTTACAATTTGTAGAAGATCAGTGGTCATGCAGTTTGAAATATTTTTGAAAAAGTGTGTTGGTAGAATATCCAAGCAGCAGGAGGATGACTTCAGATGTTGTATAATGTCTTCTAGGCTTCTACGGTCGATTGAATGAAATTGTGTCATGATATTTGAATGGATGTTATTCAGAGATGGGGACAACACATATCCTGTGGTTGGTGTGGAGGCACTGACTGCTTGTCTAATTTTCTGAATTTTGTCAGTAAAGAAGGAGGCAAATTGATTGCATGCCCAAGTGGATTGGAGCTCAGCAGCTACCGACACTGGAGGGTTTGTTAGCCTGTCGACGGTAGCAAATAAGGCGCGTGTATTGTTCTTGTTTTTGGTTATGATGTCAGAGAAGAAGGACTGCCTTGCATTTCTAAGTTCCAAATTATAATTGCGAAGTCTCTCTTTATAGATGTCACAGTGAACCTGGAGATTAGTTTTTCGCCACCTGCGCTCAGCTTTCCGACACTCTCGTTTCTCTATTTTGACCAGCGTAGCATTTCTCCAAGGAGATCTTTGCTTACCCGAGACAACCTTAACTTTAGTGGGTGCAATGGCATCAATAATATTTTTTACTTTAAAATTGAAGCCATCTACAAGCTCATTGACTGAGAGGCAAGAGAGGGCTGGTGTGCAGGAGAACTTCTGAATAAATAGTTCACTGGTGTTTTCAGAGATGTAACGCTTTGTCACAACCTTGGTTTGGACATTTGTCTGCAAGGAGATTGCACTCTCAAAGAAAACACAGAAATGATCAGAGAGTGCAACATCAGTCACAGCAACCTTGGAAATGTTTACACCTTTGGTGATGATTAGGTCCAGAGTTTGCCCCCTGTTGTGGGTGGGTCCTGTCACATGCTGAGTCAGATCATAGTTATCAAGGACACCACATAGTTCTATAGACCCTCTGTCCTGGGGATTATCAACATGGATATTAAAATCACCAACAATAACAACACAGTCAAAATCAATACAGATTACAGACAGCAGTTCAGTAAACTCATCAAAGAAGGTTGCACAGTATTTAGGCGGTCTGTAAATGTTTAGGAATAAAGCTTGAGTGGAATTCAGAGCCACATATTCAAAAGAACTAAAATGACCAAAGGACATCTGCTTGCATTGAAGAGAATCATTAAATAAAACAGCAACACCACCTCCTTTCTTATGCGCTCTTGTTTCACTCATGAAACTGAAGTTGTGAGGTGTTGATTCAATAAGAACAGCTGCACTGTTATCTTGATTTAACCAAGTTTCAGTTAAAAACAAAATGTCCAGTTTGTGCCTAAAAATAAAATCATTAATTAAAAATGTTTTTCCTGACAGAGACCTGACATTTAATAAAGCTAAGTTTAATGTGTTTCTGAAGCGATCAAGAAAGATTGTAGCCGACCCCTCTCACCCTGGACATGAACTGTTGGTGCCCCTTCCATCTGTCCATCAGGACCAAGACCTCACGCCACATCAACAGTTTGTTCCTGTCATTTATCTCACATACATCGTAAAGTTAGGTATCATTGAGGGTGTGGCCGCTCTGAGTGACATTTGGGTGCCATCTCAGGTCTGCTCTGCTCCGCCTCAGCTCCATTCAAGATACACCTCTTTGCCAACTTTTTTGTGAAAAGGTGTGCACCCTAGCTGTGTAACCGATGCCTCCTCCCAGTGAGTGAAGCACTGGAAGATGGCTTGTTCAATAACCTCTGACCTAGGTAACGAACGTACCTCCCAAAGTCTACACTCAAGACCGTCTTAGCTAGGAAAATTTAAGATTTGTATTGTCATATACACATACACAAAATTTGTCTCTGCACTTGACCCATCCCTGTATATAGGGAGCAGTGGGCTGCCAATGACAGGCACTAGGGGAGCCGTGGGTTCAGTGTCTTGCTCAGGGACACTTCGACACGTGACACATCCCAGTCAAGAATCGATACCATTGACCCTGCGGTTACCAGACAACCCTCTTAACCTAGTGAGCCACGGCCGCACCGTTAGTGAAGCAAAAGCCAGGATAACTTGATAACACTAGCCACCGTCGTATCACTTATTTCAGGCTAAAAAACCGGCGTCCCCGACAGCCGGATATCAACGGATTCATGTGTGTGAGGACTGGAAGTACCCCAGGAAGGACCCGCTCTAAAGGGCCACCGCTGGAGGAGGAACCCCGTGTGTTTGGGAACCTCACTCGGTTATTGAGGGCAGCTTTAGGACCCCCGCCCTAACACCCTCAATTTAGATGCCAGTCTGACCCCCAATGCTTCCTAATACACAACAGCTAATGTCTAAGCATTATAATCACACTGCAACATCACGTGATCAAAATCAATCTGAGCCAACCAAGTTAGTAAATCACATCATACTGAAGAACACCTTCTTAACTTCAGCTTGTAACAGGAACGTCATTCAAATGTATGTCCAATCATTTACTACTGTCAGCCTATCCCAGGGGAAGAGCACCCTCACCTCTAGGAGACTACGAAGGCCCCACCAGAGACCAGCAACACTGGACTTTAGTTGGAATGCACAAAATAAAAAACAGTTTTATTAGGTTTGTGCAATAAAAAGGTACCTCAACATGTGAATTAAGCTGCGCTGTCACTGCCACGATGGCGAAGGCGAGACACACCCACTTCATCATGCGACGTCACGGAGAATACGTCCATATTTCATACAGTCTACGATCTGACTCCACCTGCCCGATGTCATAGGCTATAGTTTTGTTTGTTTTGCAAAGACAACAACAAACTTTTTGTGCATCGTATTTCTGCAGGTCACAACTTGCAAAGAACACGTCAATGCAACACAACTTTTAATTGGATATTATTTTTGTACTCCCAAGTCTAACAAAGGCCATCAACACGAGAGAAGAATGTGATAGTGGCTTTATGACATCTGGGGTTGCCAGATCTCAACTGTCCTCACCTCCCTCTGCTGTTTTTTTTTCTTTCATGAATAATCCATATGAGCTGTTGAGTTGAGGCCTGCAGGCACGAGGTCTGGTCATGTCCTTGGAGGGAAAGACAGCTTTGGCAGAAGACCTCACTGCGTTGGCTTTTCTTCTGCTGGAAGACAACAGGCGAACAATAGCTCCATCAAAGTTTGTAACCTTGACCCTGTTATATGACTGGAGGGGATGGAAGAGTGTATTGTGTGTATGCAAGTATGTGTCTTACTGTGTCAGATTTGACAGATGTGGGTCTTTGAAAGCTGATATATTTCTAGACTTTTTCTAGAATCTTTTACAACTCCAAAACATCAACAGTAAATGTCAGACTTGAGATTATTCTCAGAGCCAAATCAAATGAGCTGCTTTTTAGAAAACCATTATGCACAAAACATTCACATAAGATAAGATAGATAGCCTGATAGGTTCTGTTCCATGGTCTGTGATCCATGCAGACCATGTGAACTGCTCCTTTAGTGACCGGCTGCTTCAGTGTGTGAAGCAGAGATACTGCCGATCCTTCCTGCTCACAGTAGAGCACTGATAATACACTGATGTGCTATATAAATATCAACATGGCCTTCAACTGTATATTCTGTGTGTTATATTGTTTGGTTTAAATGATGCTTATTGCACTGTCCCCTTTGCTGCTTGAGAATAATAAAGGATTATCTCATCTTAAACAGAGACACCCCGCTGAAAAATATGACTTCATACCAAGGTTGGAATCTGAAATAAAACAATGTGTATGTGATCAATATTGAGCTAATTGTTTGATTTATGGAGAAGAGGTAGGAGCATATAAGTGTGTATTTCTTCATACTCCTTTTAAAACATCCGGTAGCACTTTATAATAACTACACATTAGTTAAGTATGAGTAAACACTTAGTTCATCATTTATAAAGCATTGTTCCTACATTAACACTCATTAGTATACTATTAATAACAGTTATAAATGTTTTATTCTTGATTAAAACGCTCGTCTATTGTGTGTTTCATGATTGTGTTTTCATACTTTATAAATGACAGATACCCCATTTGTAAATTAAATTTTATATATTCTATAAACCAATTATTAAGGAGTTGTAGATGATTAATAACATAATTTATAGTGTTAGTAAATGATTAAGAACTTATTTAGATGCACTAATGGTTCGGGTCTATGTTAATATGCTTTATAAACGCGTATTAATACTGCAATTCATGATTAATTAAGGTCGATTAACTAGTCGTTAGTAAAGTGTTTTGCGTGACCTCATCTAAAGTCAGGACTATTTATGCTTACAAAGCATTTATAAATTACATTGAAAGGCCATCAGTGCCTCAAAACCAGTTGTACATTTACAAATGTTTTTTTATCCAGCCATGTTCCCCTGAACATGTTCTCTTTGTTTTGTTTTTTTACATGAATGAATGGCGTGTCATTTGATTTCATGGACGGCCGAATGGATAAGGATAAGGATGTGTATTGTCATTGTACGAACATACAACGAAATTTAGTTTATTTAATTAAATTAAATTAATGAATTAAATTTAGAATGGTGCGTCGCCTTAAATGTTGCTGCTACAAGGAGTTGTGGGACGTCATTTCCTCCTATCCTTTAACAAAGGATGGTTCAGAGTTTCTATGCTAAAGGAGATGAGACAGGAAGGATTGAAGCACCTTTCCTTAGTGTTTAGAGGATTCCACTTGCTCATCTCTTCTGACCCTTCCAGGTCCTTTCACTCAGTTAGGAACAAAAAGACTTTTTGACTTTTCTCTTTCACCTTCATTTCTGTTTAGAGTTCCAGTTATTCACAGTCCTTGCCTGCTGTTTTCCTGCCTGTTTTGTTGGAATCTTAATTTTAATCAAACCCTTGCTCTCTGCTGCCTGCTCATGTGTTTCTGCATCCATCCTCTGCTCCCGGCATCTGCAACCCTTGACTGACAGCAAAATGATCTTTAAAAGCCAATATGAAAGAGTAATCTTTAGATTCATATGAATTTAAAAGTTGCTACTAGCTACATTTCAAAGTGGCCATGTTATCTTATATTTCTAGTGTGATTTTAGGAACAAGATGTCGAGTTTTCTTATTTCTTCTTTTTCCATTTTTTTGAAAAATTTGAACAGAGGAAACGATCAGAAGCCTTTATGAATGAGGCTCATTGTCGCTGGGTGCTGAGGTGGTTGGGCTTACTGTGATCTGATCCGACTCCATGTCAGATTAAAAAAAGGAATGCTTCAAACAAGAACTAATAATTATAATGATTAAATCCTGATGGCCCGGGGCTACATTCAGAATGACAGCGTTGTTTTAGAATAGCCGTGGCAGTATGAATAAACTAGGTGGCATAAAGGGATCAGTGTAAACCGTTTCCTTAAACTGACTTTAACTCAGATAAAGACATGAACCTCACGTCCAGATGTGGGTTTGTCCTACTGCTGCCGGTCAAAAATGGTTGGCAAGCGACCTCTTGCCAATTTCAAGTTCTTGGAAGCCGAAATAGCTGCAGACTGTAAACAAGTGAACGCATCATCGAGATTGGACGTTCTGTAGTGATCATGGAGTGATCACGTCTTTTCAAATTGATCTATAAGCGGTTATAACCAATTATTTTGATATTTCTTATGCAGATTACGAAGAATGTATATAGCCAGATCTGATTGGTCAAGTTGTACCTGCAGTTGGACTGATGGTCGTACCATGTTTTTATTCCTGCTCACTGATCCTCATTTAGCAGTTGCAAATATAAATTCTGCTTCCAGAGAGGGAGGGAGAATTGTGATCAATAAATGTGTTCTCTGATTGTGATTGCCTTATCTTGTTATTTTGCCAGTTGTTGCTCTGATGGTCCTCAGATTGTGCAACTTAGTATGGGGATTTATTCATGCACGCTATGGAGATTGATTGAATGCACATGAGTTATTTCATATCTTTTATTATTTTATTTAGTTTTATTAATAGACTGATATTTATACCAAAATAGGCTGTGTCATGATTTATTGGGAGAAACTAAGTAATTCTATGTCAAATGACGTTCAGCACCCCCAAATAGCCGGAATGGAACGATCCTTTGTTTCTTTTCCACACAAGTATGATTGGCAGTTGAATCAAGCTCTTTAGGTTGTCAGATAGTCGTCTATTCAGGGTGACCCCTACTGATTACCACCTAATTGACAGTTGTATATAAAAAAATGAAATGAAAAGCTTTACTATTTATAGAATTTTGTTGATTCATTGAAAACACAGTAAGGCAAGGCAAGGCAAGTTTATTTGTATCGCACATTTCAACAACAAGGTAATTCAAAGTGCTTCACATAAAACCATTAAAAGCATCAAAACATAAGACAAAAGAAAAGGAGATTTAAAAACAATTAAGAACATTCATTAAAACATTAAAAACAGTGTAAGAAATAAAATGCAGTGGTAAAATGCAGAAATGCAGGAAATTGATTAATATATTAATTGAATGTGGTTCAATTAAAGGCAGCAGCAAACAGAAAAGTCTTCAATCTTGATTTAAAGGAGCTGAGGGTCTCAGCAGACCTGCAGCTTTCTGGGACTTTGTTCCAGATGTGTGGACCACAAAAACTGAACGCTGCTTCTCCATGTTTAGTTCTGACTCTGGGAACAGAAAGTAGACCGGTCCCAGACGACCTGAGGGGTCGGGATGGTTCAGCTGTTACACTTTGCAAATGACTATACTGTTACTCAGCAAGGGCCTCCTCAAAGGGGCGTAACATGACCAGACGTTATCAATCACTGGTCGAGTGTGGCAGGTGCTCTCCCCATCACATGAAGGTATCTCCTTGTTTGAGTTGACTACGCAAGGTGGCACGAGGAACACTAAGTTCGATCAATGTTTGGCTTTGAGTCGACTACTTTTTTCATTGAGAATAACTTTATTTTTCCCGTCATGATTTCACTGTGCACGTAGCACCATCCTCGTGGATAGCTGGAAACAGACGGGTTACCATGAGGCAGAGTATCAAGGGAGGAAAGTCAAAGAATTAACAGTTACATTTTTTAATGCATGAAAAGGTCCAAAATGTTTTGCTACTTTGTAATGGAGTGATTCTGTGCCTAGGAAAGAATACTGTAAACTGTGATCCCTGGTGGTTTCCACTGTTTTTCCATACAGGAGGAAAAGAGCATGAGATCTCAATGACCTATTCACTGTCTTCAGCAGCAACAATGCCTACTCAAAATACAGCATGAACCATTCTGTCAACCATCCTGTTGTGCCTTTCTTGATGAGTCTTGAGGCAATGATGTACTTTTTCAGATAAATAAATCTCATCAGTGACAGCTGGTGCAGGCAGGCTTTCCAAGTGAGGCAGTGCCAATTATCCAATTCAATTATTTCTCTTCTGTGCACACACAAATAGGTTCAGTTTTGTTTCAGGCAATGTCAAATGAACATTTGAAAGTGGCATAGAAATGTCACTTTGTGTGAATTTGTTCACGGAGCGGTGAAAGAGCAAAGGTTTCCAAGAATAGTAAGTAGGACCTAAAGCTACAAATAACATCTTAAGGGTGAGTATAACCTACCAAAGTGCCATTTTCAAATCTTTTTTCTTCATGTTGTTTATAATGTGTCTGGTGAAGGAACGCCCTCCCCGACACCAATTCAAACTAAAACATTCAACAGACACTAGTGACACATTCACTGCTAGTGCCCCATCTGCCCCTCGCCATTTGCACCCCATTGCCATGTGTAGGAATAATGTCTTTGTGCCCTGTTGAGAAACTGTGTGCTCTTGCCCTTGACCAAGGCAGTAGTCCCAGAGCTGGAGTCGATCCCCAGGCGCAGAAGACTGATGAGGACGAATTTCCTCACGGGGATAAATAAACTCAACTTACTAACCTCCTGTGGCCCCTGGCCTTCACTGGCCCGGTCCACTGTCGGCCCCATGTACTGCAAGGGCATCAATGTTTTTGATTCATTTTCGTATGCCTCCAGAGACAGAGGTATCCTTGTTTTTCTTGATCAAGCATTGCCCCTGAACACCACTAATGTGCACATGAAAAAAAGTTATACTTTTATTTTAAATCCCCCATCACTATGAGATAATTAAACCTTTTTTTGCAATGAATTGGAACATAAGCTATTAATTAAAAATCATAATATAATATTTTACAAAATCACCTTTGGGCCACTTCCTTATGAGCTGTTTGCCTGATCCATGACTTTCCTATTGCAGCCAAGGCAAGACCCCATTGGCCTCTAATTTCTGACACTTTTTTGGCATACAACCTTTATTTAATTTAGAAGCAAGTACAGGCAGATTGGAAACCGGGGGACAGAGAGGGGTATACCATGGAACAAAGGTCTCAAGGCTGGAATCAAACCCGGTTGTAACACATGGTTAATGCTGTGAAACAGTAGCAGTCAATGTAACACGTGGTTATTGCTGTGAATCGGTGGTGGATGTTTTAACATGCGGTTAATCTTATGAAACGGTGACGGTTAATGTAAGACGTGCTTAATGTTTTGAAATGGTGGCGGTTAGGTTTGGGTGACCAAACCACCTCCTTAGGATTCTAAACACATCGCGGTTTAGCTTAAAATAAGTGCGCTTGTAACGTAACTTAAGCTATTGGTTCGACGTCATGTGACTCATTGACAAGTGACATTAAGTTGTCGGTAAAACTTTTGGTTCGACACATGACAAAAAGAGTGAAATTCCTGTTTTTGAGAAATTTAAAGTGAATGACGGATTATTACCCAAACTGTGTACTTTCCTGTGGTTCAACTCAAGTTGTCCCGTGCAATGAAGACCATACAACTCTTGGATGATATTGGTTGCGTTCAGCTTGTGAATGGCTGACTCTTTGATGCTTTGTGATTTTCCTGCAACAGCAGTGCTGACTCTGTGGAAAGTCACTCTAAGTTTACTCTTAAGTTCATGAACAGAACCTCGATTTCACCACTGCTGAAGTTCTTCTTCTGGGCACAGCATTGTTTCAGTGACATTTCTCCAAATCTTGGGCGTGTGCCAGAGTGTTTGTGTATTCCTCCATGCCATAGCATTGCCATTATTGTTCAGAAACCATTGAAATAACACATTAAAAAGTCATATTGGTAAAATGATGTGACACATTCTGTAATCACAGCAAACCTGATCACTGCAGTATCACCAAAAAACAAGTCTGCAACCATGTTTCTGATACACTGCTGAGGAATATACCACACACAGCAATACTATGGCTGTGTTTTTAGTCCATTGGAGTCAAAGGTGATAGAGACATCAGTAAATCAGTAAAACAAACAGACAGCTTGCATATGGTGTGTCATAATCCCTCTGACGCCGCTGGTTATGTGTTGTTCCACCACCTCCAACGCCAACTTGTCATTTAACTAAATTAAAGTCAAGACTAAAGTCTTGATGGAGATGTGACATCGCCTGCTAATGGTGTTGGATGGGGACAGAGGCTTGATGAGCAATGAATAGACTTTATTGGCTTTAAATAGTTTTAAGAGTCTACCTGTTATGAGAGTGGCGTCATTCCTGGG
Source organism: Lycodopsis pacificus (assembly GCA_028022725.1). NCBI lineage: Eukaryota > Metazoa > Chordata > Actinopteri > Perciformes > Zoarcidae > Lycodopsis > Lycodopsis pacificus. Next base: position 27,429,382 of record CM051689.1, on the reverse strand, counting down.
GAGGGGAGCTAATAAATGAAATTAAGCTGCCAGGTTTCAGATGGTACATTAGCATAACCGTAGCACTCAGCTAAGTGATCCTGGCGTTAACTCGGTAGCCACACTTTGCATAAATGTGAATTATGGCTGAGGTTGTGGTAAAAATGTCAGCAAGGATCAGGAAGGGATCGGGCTGGTGTGTTGGGAGAGCGGATCAAAGCAGTCTTCATGCAAGGTTGAGTTAATACAACGGGGCGGCCGTGCAGGCAAGGGTTCTTATCTGCTAAACTAGTAGCTGGTGGGAAAAGCCTCGGATCATGTCAGTGACAGGGCTGCACGGTTGCCTGAATTCTGTATTCATCAGAGTACATACTGTATATGTTCCCTAAACCGCTTGTTGTCACCATGTGATGTGATTACACATAATAATTCCAGCATGACTTCCACTCATCAAACAGCGACTCTTTGTCAGTGGCCCAAAGCTTCAAACTCTGACGCTCGAGGTAGCGTTAGTTTTCGCTCATATATAATAAATGTCTGTGTTCACCAGTGACGTACAGGGGGGGGGGGGGGGGGGATTAGGAACTGGAAAGGGACAACCTGCAGACATAAAGTCAGAAGAACACTGTTTGTTTAACATATTGTATGTGTCAGCATTAAGGATTCCTGTAATCTTTTGAACATGAATGCTACAGGTTTCCTCAAATCTCCATCTACAGTTCGTTGTGAGGAATGACTGTATATTACAGCACACACACGTTTCTCATGAAGAATATCAAATAGTTTCCAATAAATAAAAGCATATATGTTTGATATCTATACATTTGGTGTAAGCATCGTAGTTTTCACCTTCCATTTCATTTACCCAATTAGTGTCATGAACTGAGACTTTTCTTTCCTCTCTTCGGCCTTTCACTCTCTATATATGACCAGAACAAAAAAAGAGAAGGAAGGACTGGGGGAGATGGATTAGAGAGGAGGTGAGCGCGGAGAGAGGAAAGAAAAAAAAGGGTTGTTTAGATGAGAGAGAGAGAGCGAGAGAGAGCGAGAGAGAGAGAGAGAGAGAGCGAGAGAGATTAGTTATTTCACTCTAATGGCGAAGGAGAGGGACTTCATTAGCCGGGCCTTGACTGATGTGCTCATCAGACGCAGCAGTCGATGCATGATAAAAAGGAGGGAGTGAGGGAGGAATATGGAGTGAGGGAACAGAAAGAAAGGGAACGGGCGAGTGAGAGCGGCGAAGAAAGATGAAGAGAAAGAGAGATGAGGAACATGGGACGGAGAGAAGAGCGTGGAAGAAAGAGATGGCGAGCAGACGGCCTAACGGTGAGGGAGGAAGATGTAGAGAGGGAGGGACCGTGCAGGGCTCGGTCGAGCCTCAGAGTGAACCCTCATGTCACAGAGCGCCAACTGTCAGAAACTACGGCCACCGTGAACACGGTGAAGAGGAAAGGCACAGAACAAACAGGTATGAGCTGGATTCAACCTGGGGACAATGCTGTTTGGAGAAGAAATAAACACTACCGTTAAACAAACAATACATGCTTGCTGCTTTTTTAATGCTCTGAATTAGCTTATGTTCTCATTGCACAGCTGCTGTCTTCCTCTGTTGCGCTGCTTCCAGTGCAGCTTGTTTTAAGGAGAGCTCTTATCCAATCACATTCAGCCCCTATGTCTCTGAATAAGAAGAGAGGCCCGAGGCCCTCTAGGTAGACTTTGCAGATTAAAGTACATGGGGACGATATTGTTGATTGTCATAGTGTTCAACCAATCAGATTTTTCGTTTGACATGTTGGGCGTATTCTTTGACATGTCAGAGCTTCTAGCTGGCCTACTAGTACGTCAGCAGTTCGTGCAGCTCAGCATTAACCTGTGGTGTGATTGGTCAGTGGGCTAGTGCAGTGTTGCCAACTTGCCGACTTTCGCGACAAATCGAGCGACTTTTTCTGGTGTTATTGGAGACTTTTTTGGTGATTTGGAGACTCTGACGTGAAAGCACGAATCATTCTGCAGTTACATTACATTACATTACAGTCATTTAGCAGACGCTTTTATCCAAAGCGACTTACAATCAGTGTATTCAACATCGGTTTCCGAGAGAACTTGTCACCAGAAGTCATAAGTGCATCTCCTTTCTTCAAACAAGCATCTAAGAGCATAAACCAGAGCCAACGTACAGTGCAGAAACAAACGAATGCAATAAGTGCCACAAACTAATATGAATACAATAAGTGCAATAAGCTAGTATGAATACAATAGATGCTAAGTAAGTGCTGAGTGGAAGGCTCAGGGTAGGCCTTCCTGAAAAGGTGAGTTTTCAGCCTGATGAAAGATGGGCAGCGACTCTGCTGTCCTGAGGTCAGTGGGGAGTTCATTCCACCACTGTGGGGCCAGGCGAGCTGCAGCTTTCTGGACAAGCTCCAAAGGTCTGATGACCGACGCTGGGGCTCCGGCAAGTAGTGAGTTGCAGTAGTCCAGGCGGGAGATGACAAGAGCCTGGATTAGCACCTGCGCTGTCTCCTCAGTGAGGAAGGGGCGAATCCTCCTGATGTTGTAGAGCAGTTACTGTCCTTGACAAGGACAGTTACTGGGCTCACGGCAGCGGGTGCTGCCGTGAGCCCCTCCACCGTCTCACAGTAGCCTCGCGCAGCAGTGCCAGCTGCAGTCAGAGCAGAGAGGAGACCCACTCTCCGTCCAGACTGCAAATGAATCACGCATGCGTAAAGCCACCGCTGACTTACAGAGTAAGTAAGTACAGGATGTAGATGTAAATGTCTTTTCAAACAGAGAAACTCCTGGGTATGACAATGCCCCCGTTATGACGGGGATAGACAATGGGCTCCATAACAAGTGATGGCCTATTTCAATGGCAAAAGAAAAAAGAAAAAAAAGAATCAACTGAAGAAAGTTCATTTGTAGTTCTAAACATATTTAGGGTGTTTTTTACTCACTCTTTACAACTATGCAAATTAGGCAATGGGTCTTTTAGCGACTTCTAGTGACTTTTTGGACAGCCAATAGCTACTTTCCTTACTCAGGAGTTGGCAACACTGCGCACTTGGCGATTTGCCGACTTTGCAGCTCAAAAATTTGAATTTGAACTGCTCAGCAATCCGTTTGCAGTTGACGTGGAAAGAGCACCTGTGCACAATCAAATGGAGCTGATACCTCCAGTGTAATAACATACTCAAGGCTAAGTATGACTCTGGGCGCTGCACAGTTTCCAAGCTTCATCCCCGAAACAATGCCTTAACTCCGCCTACATTCTGCTCAAGTGCTCTGCATGTTTGGAAGCACATACCTGTGAGCAGCTTTTCTCTGTGATGAAGATGAACAAAAATCCACACAGGAGTCGTCTCACTGATGCACCTTCACTCCATCGTGAGGGTTTCCACAGAATTTAACCCCAGATATTACTGAACTGGCAGTCAAGAAAAGATGCCAGACATCTGGCTCTGGCACATATTCTTAAAATAATGTAGCCTATTTCTTTTTGCACTTTGTTCAATATCCAATCTATCCTGTTTATTAAATGTTGACCCTATTTGGCCCTCAACGTAGTCCCAATTTCTAGCCTACTGGAGCATCACTTTGAGAAGTTTACTCCTGCAGCCACTTACTCAACTCTGTAGATAAGGGGTCCGGCGTTATCGTGGGCTCAAACCTCTGCTTCAAATTAAGATAGTGGCCGTAAACAATATGCAAATCAGATCTGACCCGGTGCCAACCAGCCACTCTGACTCTCTGAGCATATTCATGAAGTCTCCTTCAAGGCGACGTGCATTATGATTATGAGTTCAAATCACTCTGCACCGCTCACAAACCCCCTCCCAACCCAACCACAATTCATTTCTATGGACAGCCACAGTCCTGCTGTGATTCATGTTCATATCCCTTATTAGATAATGTAACTGTTTAGCTGGAGAGCAAGAGAGGGAGAACGTGTAAGAGCAGGTCTTCAGTGGGATGTGAGTCATGTTGTATATATTGTGGAGTAAATGGTTTCGTTAAAGTTATGTGGGCGGACTTGATGGTAAAAATTAAACGTTTTATTGTTTGGGAAATAACTCAAGTAAGTGAGTGGCCACTATTCATGACCCTTTTTCCAACTGCAGACAGAAACATACCTCACTAATGTATTGTTTTCCATCCCAATTGCCTCTATTTGCATATAGAGCACTCTCTGAATGACTCCATGCATTAACTGTGACTCTTACAATGCTACATCCAGTGTACAAAACTTCTTTAAACAGAGAGCGGTGACATTTGTAACAGCTAGTGAGGATTGTGCTATTATTTGTATAGCCCATTATCAAAATGTGCCTTACCTTGTGGAACTCTGTGACTAACTTTGGCATGCATCCATTACATGATTCCACAGATGACGTTTTGAACTAGGTTTGGGAACAAAGACCATGCCTTATACACATCCAATTTTTCAGAACAAAAGTACTGAAGCATACGTTATTTATTGACTTCCACTTTAACTCAGTCCCCCCTTCTCTGCCTTCATTTACCTCAACAGCAGCAGCCATACAGCGGCTGTAAAGCCGTAATCGGGCTTCAACCTCCGATTTTGGAAAGTGAAGCCAATGCGGAAGTGTCCTGAACTTGGATTTTCTCTACTGGCCATCAGGGCGCGACTCCATCGGTTGCAAATGGAAGTCTGATTGCATAGAAGTCTATGAGAAAATGACTCTACTTCTCTCTTGATTTATTCCCTCAGTAAACATTGTAAACATGAGTTTATGTCTCAATCTCTAGTTTCAAGTCTTCTTCTATACAGCATGATGTTCATTTAGTACATGATGGTCCATTTAGAGTCAAACAGACCATAAAGCAGGGGATGTTTCACCCGTAGCGTCTCTTGTCACTTCCGTTCGCTGGTTACAAAAAACAAAGATGGTGACGGCCAAAATGCCGAACTCAAGGCTTCAAAACCTCAGCTCATTAACCATTGGGTGATGTCCACTTCTTACAGTATATAAAGTATTTGGGCATCATCTCTCTAATTCATGGTCGGCTTCTAATTTGATTCTTCTGCGAAAAGTGCTGATTCTCTTTAGTGCAGTGGAAGGCAATGGAAAATAAACAGTAACGGAAATTGCTCAGTGAATGAAAAATGTATTTTAGTTTGAGACCATAATCTGAACTCAAATTTGCTTAATTGTCATGGTCAAGCGCTGCTTTGTTCCAAACAATTTTTTTGTAATTCAATTCCTGTAGTCGTCACCTGAAGAGTAAATGTTTGCCAGAAGACACACAGAACCAATGAGTTTAGTACAGTCTGCCTGGCCATCACATTCGTTTTGTACAATAGTGTATATTTGAACACATGGATGTCAACAATGCATTTTCTTGGGAGGGTGTGGATTCGCATCAGCAGCTTGTCTGTGTGAGAGCACGATTTGGGATTTTCCACACAAGATTTAGCAAGTAGGGAATTGGCTGAGTTGCTTACAAGTGGCTGTGTTAGCTGAAAGACGGCTAGTGGATGATGGGGCGACAGGTGGTGCTGCTGGTGTCTGTTTGTGTTTGTGCATCTGCAGTAATAGTGGAGGGCTGGTTAGGTTGAGTATTGTAATTAGAGAAGCAGCCTCCAGAGTGTGTATGCTAACAATGTCTGCCATGTGGACCACAATAAGGAAGGGGCAGAGGGAGATAATCAGATTGAGCAGTGAACACATGCTGTACATAAAGGCTTAGACTGATGAGGCAGATATTGATCTTTGATTAAGCTTTTGGACCAATACATGTTCCTTACATTTTCAGCTCAAAAACTATTTTTCACAATAGCACTATCATACGTATACGCACTGTATGTGCGAGATCCTAGACTTCAGCTATTTTAATCTTAAACTGAGAAAAATATCCAAACCCAAGATGCCATTCCAGCAAACAGATATTTTTTTAGATGCCTGGAGCACCATATCATCCATATTTCCCGGAAATTTAAGAATAAGTTTAAGAGTATGATGTAGCAGTCTGCTGATGAAAGACAATCAACTTCATGCTTGGAGAACCAGAGCCCCAGGAGGAGAGACGAGGGGGCTAGGGTTAGCGCTGGCTAAATTCATGTTGCTACATCCGCAGCAGTCCTCCAAAGTAGCTCCTGGGACCCTTTTTTGCATTTTGCATTGTCCAAATTATGGATTTGGGCTAAGACCTGGGTGTGAAGTAACATAAGTCTGGTATATAGTTACTTTTGGATCGAGACAGCAAATTATATTTTTATTAGTGCTGGGCAACGATTACAATTTTGAATCACGGTTAATCACTCTAAAATGACTCTACTTCTCTCTTGATGTATTCCCTCAGTAAACATTGTAAACATGAGTTTATAGTTTCAATCTCTAGTTTCAAGTCTTCTTCAATACAGCGTGATGTTCATTTAGTAAATGATGGTCCATTTAGAGTCAAACAGACCATAAAGCAGGGGATGCTTTAGGGCGGGGCAACTAGTGTTCAGCATTCTGTTGAAAATTAGCATCACAAATAATATCACATGACGTGAATTACAGATAGTACCTTGCTAACCAAGTTAAATAGATAGTGCGAGTGTTAGCTGGCCCTGCATAGCCTTGTTCCTCACCAGCTCCACTTAAGATGGACACAGCCAAACCTGAGGCTTCAAAACAGTGGTCCACAGGCCGCTGGATGACATCATGGTGCCTACGTCCACTTCTTTCATACAGTCTGCGGTCCCATCTCAATCTCATGACAAATGAAAAAAATGTTATATTATTAGAACTGCATATTCATGCAGAAAAAAAAGTATTGTCATCATGATGCCTGTTCAAGGATGAATACTGAAATTGACTCCCACAGTAATACCACAGGAATCCCGAAAAAGTGTCCGCCTTTGGTCTCGAGGCCCAAAGTCCCAAAATAGCGATAGAACTTTCTCTTGGAAGCCTCTCAACATTTTGGAAACATTGGGATCAGCCGACCATTTTCATGCCAAAACAGTCGTGGAACAGCACTTAGACAGCTGGACAAAGGCCACACAAGGCTGTGTAGGTGAGTCAGCAGCTCCTCAGGAGAGGGTTGGCCGGCTTTCACATGACTGCAGCGACTCATTTAGACTCCGTTTAGACTCCGTTTAGATCTGGCAGGTGGCAAACCTCACCACACCCCCAAAATGATGCCTCCATTATTTCGCTCAGCCTCTGTCTTGTCTCTCTGTTCACCGGCCTGCTTAGCTTTCCCCTCACCTTCCCTCCCGCGTTCATTAAAGTTGGCCGCCTGCCCCTCTCACCCCATCTGCTCTCTCTCCCCCCCCCTACCCTCTCTCTCTCCTCTGCCTGCCTGGCCCCTTGTGAACTGTGTACAAATATAGATTAGTTTAGAAATTCATTAGCCCAGTCGTTATCTGTCATTGGCGTGCGCCGCACCATAACAAGCCCTGAGGGGGGGGGAATAAGCAATGAGTTCCTCTTTTTCACTGTGTCAAAGAGAGAGAGAAAGGGAGAGGAAGAAAGTTAATAAAGAGTGAGCGCGACGGTGAGCGAGAGATAAAAATAGAGGGAGATAGATGTAGGAGGAGGAGGGGGACGTTGAGGTTAGGGACACAGCAGGAGATGCCAACAGCATTTTGAACATCTGTTTATGCTCTGCAGAGTACACACACACACACGCACATACCCTGGACAACACTCCCGACATGCTACAGTGTCCAAGGCAGAGCGAGCCAGCAGGCCAGCTGTTCCCTCATTGATATGTTTGGTTGTGTGTTACCTATGTGTGTGTGTGTGTGTGCGTGTGTGAGCGACAGATCACCGTCCACTACCAACGTCATGAAAGAGAAAAAGCACTCGAGCCAAGCGTTATTTTTTATTACTGCTTTCATCAGGGAGGCGTGTTTGATCCTCACTTATTACTGTTCCATTGCCTCTCTGGAGTGTCTCTCACACACACACACACACACACACACACACACACACACACACACACACACACACACACACACACACACACACATATATTTAGAGTAATAGACTACACTGTGAAGATACGTGTGTGTGTGTGTGTGTGTGTGTGTGTTAGGGTTTGTGTGCGGGTTTGGATTAACCTGCTGTCACTTCAGAATCAAAACAGATTCCACCTGTGGTCCAGGAAAGACATTTTTGTTGATTCACCTCTCAGCAGCGGTAAGCAATCAGTTTGCTTTTGAAGCAGCTGAAATGACATAACTGCTTTAATGCAAATGTGTGAGCACAAAGCATTCAGCTGGAGGAAACACAATGTGCATTAATATTTCAGAGCGAGACGGCAGAACATCATAGAGAAGAACGCATTGCGCACCACATTGAGCAGTTCAAAAGCTCCATCCCCAATTATGTTATTTCTACATGGTTGGGCCTTGTTTTGTTGTTGTTATTCCTGCAGTTTAGCAGTAATTAATCATCTAAATATTTTGTTTCTTTTTGGACTCTGGGCTCTAAGGGTTGTGAGCAAATTCCTAATTGGACCTCAAGGAGAGGAGAAACATTACATTTGTAGTGCTCGTACTTCCATGGCACAACTTCAGCTGTTTGCACAGACATGATTGTAAAGGGAGTTATTAAGTTGCAAAGTGCTTCAGCACTTGTTTTAACAGCCAGAGCTGCAAAAAGCACACCAAATGTAATTTGCATGTTTGAACCTGCATGTGTGGGGTAATAATAAGCACAGTGTGGCTTGTTGTAGGCTTGTAGCAGAATCAAATGTCTTTGAACAGCACTTTGTAGGCACATATGTCATGTTTGGAGACAAACAAGAGGAATGAAATAGAGGGAGGAAGATGCTTAATTAAACTTGTTTACCACTGTTGGGAACGAAAAGAAGCGTGTTTGAGTTATCAGCATTTAAGAAAACTAATTCAACAGAATTATTATTAACGATTATTAATAATAACGGGGCACCACCCTGCGAACAGGGACCAATAACCAAACGATAAGCTAAGTCTCATAATTAGTGTTCACTCACAAGGTCAATAGTCTGAGTACTATTACACATTCAGAGTGAAAGTGAAGGGTTAAGTTCGAGCAACAGACCACATACCAGCTATTATCACAATACATGCACAAAGTAGTCACAGACAGCTGCTCTTTAAAATATAACAGAGTTTATTAAGTTCCAATAATAATGATCTAGTCAACTAATATCTAAACTATCAACAACTGTACATTTATGAGCATTTTTCACACATCTGCTGTTTCAAAGACACTTTAACACATTCTGTCATTTCTGTATCATTTTAACACACACGTGTGTGTTAAGTGCAGCAAAATATGTTTCTTTGGGAATTCAATTCAAGCACTTTTAAATGTTAAGTTGATGAATAAGTCATCTGTAAATGGATTGGAAATCAAATATTTTCTTTCCAAATGAACAAAAAAATAAAACGTGTATCCTCTAAAGTGGGTACATTAAACTGCGTTGACTAATCACCGTCAAGCTATTTCAAATGTTACTATTTGCAACTGTCAAACTAGCTTTTTCGCTGCTGGCTGCCATAGGAGATGGACGTCAGAGGACAATCCAACACTAGCGGTGAGTAATTGGCGTAGGCTGTATTACAGAAACAGTGGCTCAATGTTTTAATGAAAGTAAAACGTTGCCTTTAAGTGAGTAGCGCTAACCTTCTTAAAATGAGTAGCGCTAACCTTCTTAAAATAGTTAGCCAACATTAGCTAGCTAGCTGGCTAGCATTAGCTAACAGCTAACATTAAGCTAATTGAAGAGCTGAGTTTAATGAATGAGTCCGCTAGCTAATGTTCGATAGCTAGCTTGTGTCTTCATTTAGCTGCCTGGGTTCTTAAATTGTGTTGTGGCTGTCTTTATTGGCAGAGAAAAATAAATGAAAGTGAAGTTGTTTAGTGGTAATGCTGGTAATTGTGCAGTTCAGAGTTAGCGTTAGTCATTTCAGTTGTAAAAAAATGGCAGCTAAAGAGCCAAGTTCTTAAACCTGAACGTTAACTGTGTATGAGTTGTCTCAAGATGATTCCTATTAATGAAGCTAAGTGGACCATAAACCCACACAGAACTATTATTAGCTGGTTATATTTGGCCTCTTGCTGTGCGGTGATTTGTACTTGTCTTTGTTTATATGAGAAGCAGGAATCTGTGACAGTCCTCGCAAGAGAAGTCTGCCAAACTCAGGTACATTTTCACCATTATTTTTTAATGGGTTATGTGTACAGCTTGTCAAATTTTGTTTCAAAGAAGCTCATGGGAAAAAATCTAAATCTCTGCTTTGTTCATCTTTGCGCTTAATTCTCTTTTCAGCCTACACAGGAGCCATATCTACAAGATGGACCGAAGCCTCTCCTCCAAAAGAAACAGGAACTCCAGTGGCAGGGCATTGTTACAGAGAAAACCAGGCTGAAGCTAGTCAACGCTTGCATCTCTGACTTGGTGGAGGCACGGATTGTAAACGTTGCATATTATAATAAGAGTCGTTAAACAAATATGAATTTTTTTAAAGAATGTACAGCACACGTTTAGTGAGTGTATGAAATGTAAGTTCTCATCTACTTGATACATGCCACGCATATTTTTAACAGTTGCTTTTTAATTATACATATGACAGTAATGGCTTTTTTTTTCCTTTTTTATTCACACATTTTTGTATGTATATCAAATATCACGCCATGTATAATCATACACTTCTAATCTTGAAATCTGATGCATTATACAGATATATACTCTCCACCTGGATATTTCTGCTTTTTTCTCATATTTATATTTGCATATGTTATGTAGCACTGTGGCACTTGTGTTGTGATCACCTCTGAGTGTTTCTAGATTTTAGTGTGTGATTACGCAACTCCTTGACTTTGAATGATAGGAATTGAGTTTGAGTTCACGTTGATTGATTGCATTGATTATCCATCTTGATGAATTTTAGTCAGTAAATAAATCGAATCAAACATTTATTATCAGCACTTCTAAGATGCTAGTTTGGGACACGTTGCTGCTGAACTTGACTTATTCCTATATGTCTCTATTCTGATTTCAGAGAGGGAGTAGCATTACTTCCCTCCACAATGCATCCCAGGATCCAGCACAGAGAATACAGCCACAACCAGCCTGCATTGGAAGTCTAAGGGGAGGGTCACAGCACCAAATAACAAGTACCACAGAGGAAAACACAACTGAGGCATTCAAACCGCTTTCTACTATGCTGGGTCAAACCTAACACTAAAGGATGAAAGTGTTTCCTTTTCTTACTAATGCTTATTTTGTTCTGCACAACTATTGTGAAGTCCACAGATAAAATGTAAAGGAACAAAACAGTAATTGCTCTTCAGTAGGACAGATAGTTAAGCCACCAGCAGAGCTACGAGTGAGAACAGACAATAACGAAACCGAGAGGGAACGAGTGAGAGACCCATAATCTAAACCTTTATGTATAAGTGTTGATTTTAAAGTGCATGTGATGTGTGAGAGAGAGATAGAACAAGCGCTGTAACTAAATCTGAAAAAAAAAACTTCTAAAACTGTCCACTAAATGTATCTGTTTGATTTTAGAGAAGATCTTAAGTATGACCACGACCTTTCGTTATTGAAGACTACTTTATTACTATTTATTTTAACTAAGCAACCATTCTACTTCCTGTTTACATCGGTGCATGCCCAGTGTACGTGAAGAGTCACGCGATATTCGTTTTCAGGCGTTTTAGTCTGGACGGAGATCATCTCGAAAAAGATGCTGAAACGCCGTGTGGACGGAGATCATTTTTCTTTTAAAAGGAAAACGTAGTAGTGTGGATGTAGCCTGAGACTGCATGGTCAAATAGGCACAGAAACGTCTGTTCAACTCCATAGACTCCAAGTTCTTGAGAATACACCCATTGTTGCAGTCTGAAGTGTGTTGTAATCTAAACCCAGAGGTTCTTATAAGAGTAGACCTGGTTTATGAATTCATGGTGAATAACCACTGGTCTAAGAACCGCCAGGCCTCGGGTCAATTATTAATTCCTTTATTTTATTTGTTTGTTTGGTAGGGACAGTGCACATTAAAAAAACATTCCTGTAAATGCGCCAGAGTTCGCCATCTGTAGTCCCAGGACAGATGTGACAAAAGAACACTCTAAAAAACAGAATATAAGATTAAAATTACAAAGTTATGCATTATTTAGCCTTTACAAAGCATGCAGAAACAATAAAAGAAGAGAGAATATTAATATGAGTAGAAACATTATTCAGGACACTCTTGTGCTACATGGTCAAGTACTATTAGACATGAAACACAGAGGCTCATAAAACAGCACATGCAAAGCAAATAAATGGGGGATAACTATAGTATAGAAACATGGTGACATTGGTCACCAACCAAAACAGCGGCCCAGTTCTCCAACTCAACTCAATTTCTGGCTGTAGCTTTCCTTCTGGTCTGTGTCCAGTCCCTTGCCTCCCGAGCAAGCCCATAATTATGCGGCTGTAGTTCGTCATATGCATATTAATGTGTATGTTCAACCTCATCAGTGTCAAAACTAGCACTGGGATCCAAACATGACCTATTTTGGTCTCGCTCCGTTATGTAACTTTACTTCCACTTTATCCACTAAAGCAAATTAGTACATTTAACCTCTGTAAAGAAATGATATATGAAGTCATTCCATTTCATTCAATTTCAGTTCATTTCTACGGTGAAAAACTATTTTTTATTCATAAATTAAAAAGAATCTTTTTAATGTGGACATTTAAGTATAGCCATTGCACTTGATATAACATGACAATTATTTTCACACAGCTGTCGGTTGGGGAACATGAAAAAAACTCTTCTCAGTTTTTTTTCTACAACCTGGATCCACACTCCCCTATTTGTCTGGGAGAGTCCGGTTTTTCATTGCCCTCTCCCGTTTTCTCTCGTATTCACAACTCTCCTGTATTTCTCTTAAATGTTGTACAGTGAGTATGAGCCATACCGCTCTAAAAGTCTCCTTTTCCCACCAGGACAACAGTACAGCTACACCAAATGTCTCCCTGACATGCACGTGACTAGTGAGCCGCTTGCGTGAGAGAGATGGAGAGTTTCTTACGGGAAAGTCTTAAAGAAAAAAGGTGCATGTCTTTTGTAAAGTCTGAAGCTTGATTGGTTTTTATTGAGCCCGGGGTCCGTTGCAATGTGACTCGCCATTGAATGTCTGACAAACATAAGAAGACGACATGTGCACCAGGTCCCTGCTTGGTAAAGGGAGACCTGATGCAGCGCTGCCATACCATTGTTCTGACATCGCATTATCATGAAACCACGATAGTCCGATTAACGTCTTTTATCTGACAGAAAATACAAACTCCCCCTTCAATGAACAGAAGTACATGGCTAGTTTTTTTTCTTCCTACCACGGTGAAGGCAGGACCCACCCTACCCTGCCACTGGTGACACACCCTGATATTCTTAACCTACGCCTAACTAATGTCCTCATGCCTAGACCTAACCAAGCCCACCAATAAGAGGGGCAGAATGGTAGGCATGCCTTTGCCAGTAGAAAAAGATGTCATTCTGCATAACAATTAGCTGCGAGCTTCTGTTTGTTGCAAGAGAGAGTTTGCATTTTCATAGAAATTTGACAATGAGTTTTCAGGGTAACTGACTTTTGGTTCCAACGGGACATCTTTTCTTTTTATTTGGGGGTTCGTAATAATGTGCCGTGGGAACAATGGGCACCCAATGCAGTAGTGTATGCTGAGACTAAGATGGCCTTGTTGGTGGCCAAACACAAGAACGCCTTCACCTTCAGTGATGAAAGGAATCACTCAGTGAAAGACCTGCTCCTGGACTCACAGATTACCAAGCAGTACTCAACAAAGTTTCACACACTTCACATATACATGCTGTTGAAGTGTCCCTTTTGTTTTGTTATTTTCTTTCTCTTAAAGTCACCAGAATGCAGCAAGTAAAGTCTCTGAAACTCTTGTTTTTCTGTGGGAGGACCACAGATCCCTGGTGTGGTCTCCAAATCCTCCCTATTTTGGCCTGGGTCTTATTTTTGTTTTAACCATCATTATTTTCAGGTATGATCCCATTTTTAAGAGGATCCAATTAACAATATATGCATCCCTCAGGGCTTCCCATATACCAGCGCAGTACTGATCTACCATAAATATGTTATATGTGGGTGGACAGCACTGACGAGTCTAATTGATAATATTGTATTGTTGTGTGGAATCCAGCCACAGACGTGTTTCTCTGGGATCTATGGGAATGTGTTTCTGGGTGAAGCATATGTTGTCTCTGTTTGGGGGTAGCTGATGGTGTATCTGATAGACCTCCTCTCTAATCTAACCTGTCTCTGGGGCCTTGCTGAAGAGGTATGGTGTGCGATGCCAAGAGCGATAGCAACTACAGGCTGTCCGATTTATAATTCTGATTGACAGAAGTGATTTCCCCTCTCTGTCATCCCTCTCTGGTGGAAGATGCACAGCAGATGAGATACAGGACGGAGACACTGACAAACATTCAGAGGAGATTTGTGACTTTGGATTCAACCTTCCCCACAGTGGAAAGACAGGCAGCCCGACGACTCCACCCATCAGCCCCCCAACCTCTGCCTGGACACCACCACGGATAGCATCTCTCCACATTATCAGCGAGGGGCTAAAGAAAAGATCTTTCATGTTTTATAACGCGGGAGAGTCAACAGGAAATGAAAGAGCCCCGGCCTGGAAGACAAATAAAGAAAGGAGGGAGAAAAATCGACGGCAGAGAGAGAAAATCCACTCTTCATCTCCCGGAGCTACGGGGAGAGACAGATTTATGGTGCATGTGTGTGTATTATAGCTGCAGGGGTGGAGTGTGCACCGTCAATGAGAGGAGATGTTGGGTTTTTTTTGGCCTGGCCAACTCTGTCTACTTATAAATGTTGTCATCCTTCTTGGGGCAAAAGATTAAAAGGGAGCTTTTGGGCCGAGCACTGGAGCTCATTTGTTATGTTGAAGAAGAAAAGTGCCTGCAGCCTGAAGGCACACACACACACAGTGAGAGAAGGGTAGAGGAAAAGAGAGGAAAAGTATGCAAGGAGAAAGTCACTCTGGCAGATTTACTTATTGAATCCAACCTGTGCCAGCAGAGTTTTAATGCATTCGGAGCTTATGACTCTGCTTTTCCATTTACCATCAATATAATTAGGGACACTATTCAAGCTTCTTCAAGAGCCTTTATAAATCTTTTCTTTCTGCTCCTCTCTCAATGTTCTTGACCCTCAATAGAGGGGTGTGGATTTTCAAAGAGCTTGTATATCATTCATTCCGACTGATTCAGAACCTGTGCCTTGGTGTGTGTGTTTGAACTCAATCCTGCCTGCGGGGATGTTGGAGTGGAGAGCAGGGTGTCGGTGCATTGGAGAAAACAAGCGTGTCACTCAGCAGCCGCTCTCGCTCTCATTCATATATTATTAGGGCCCGGGGAGTCGGGACTGAGCTAAGGCCCATTGAATGTATTTAGAACTTGTATATCTGAAGCCTAAACCAATTTGTGAGGGCATAAGGAGGCTCAAAAACCCGTGAAAATTGGCACACGTATAAGAAGCGGTGAAAATATATACTTGATTTGGGTCTTTGGCTTTTCTAAATAAAAGAGGTACATCATAACCCCAACAGGAAGTCGTCCATTTTATATTTTATTTGCCATTCCACCCCATGTTTCTACCTTCACAGGCCCGGTACTGTATGAAATCCTGCTGCAGCCTTCATCAGATCAACTTTAAATTGGTTCAGTACATTCTACAGACATTTATGATATAAGATATCAAAATCTTAAAAAAGTGGCCATTTTGCACAATTCGCCATGAAACAGGAAGGTGACACGGGACACGATGCATCATCTCGCTGAGGGGGTACTATCCACAGCGAGAAACGACATGGAGAGAAGGACCTGGTACCAAAAGTGAGTGGAGTCGAGTTTAGCCAAGCCATGCAAAGGAAATGAGGTAATATTTGCTTGACATGTTCACATTATTGTGCAGTACAGAAGTGGCACACAGCGCAGGACTTTGAGACTGGGATTTGTGCGTTGTGTGGTAAGTTTAAAACTATTTTATCACTAAAAACGTTTTTTTTTTGTTATTGCAAGGTCAAGAAGGAACATTCACTCTCTACTTGGTCAAAGTTAGGGAAAGATGGTATTTCGGTGATTTTGTTGAAAGATTGTTGAAACATTTGTTTGATGTGCAAAAAGGAACTGCATTCTTTATTTGGACCACCATCCAACCACCATCTTTCCCAACGCAAGCACCTGAACAGAACCATACAAACTTTAATTTTGCTTTAGTTGCCACAAGCAGATATTGTTGTGAAAACCACTTCGATAATTGTTTTTCAGATACGTTTGGTGTGAATATATTCAGAATTTTGCAGAAGCATTCATTCGTGAAAGTAATATTACACGTTAAAGGTGCAATAATAATCCTCATGTGTGGCATTGGCCTTTAGTTTGCGTTGTAGCTCGCTTAGCTCAGGTTCAGCAATAGCCACATCCAACTAAGAACCTTGCTGGAGAGACTGCTGTTCCCATAATGCCTCAAACATGGATGGAATTTAATTTTGTGATCAGTATGTTTGAACATGCCAGCACACCAGCTCCTAAAACGCTGTTAAATTAAGTGGACCTTCACATGAGATAACTAACTCTGAGTTGCTTTTGGAATGGTTGTTCTGCCAGGCACTGACGAGCACAGCATTGTGTCATTAAGGCACGAGAACTTGAAAAGACTAAACAGTGTGTCATGTACGGCAGCCATCTTCGACACGCTGATGATGTTTGATGTTCTTGCCAGATGTGAAGTGCATTTCAACATTGATGAATAGTAGACCAACCATATGTTTCTACCAGATGACACAACACAACAAACCTTGGTGGAGAAGTGTGTAGACTGTAGAGGTTGATTTACCAGCAACCTATCACCATCATCATCCCCCCAAGCCAACCCAAACATGTTGAGATGTTTTCTTATGTAAGCTGTAAGTTCCCTTGCCTGAAGCACTTATCAGCCATGGCTTTCCTAACCACGCACACAACTCACTGCTGTTGTCTGGTTGCTCAAACAGTCTTTACGCTGCTTACGTTTATACAAAAGAAAAGTTGCATTCTGTATTAAAGACAGTTGACGGTCCAACAAAGGGGCCGGTACTCAGTGTAAATGTCCTGGCTGATCATCTCATTACTTTAAGACGGGCACGGAGCAGCTAGCCAGGTACCTAATGATACATACGTCACAGAGCTGACTGATAACTAATGGGTAGTAAACCGCAACAGGAACAGTTCAACTTAGCATATCAATATGTAAAGCTCTGAGTCAGGACCTCCGGGATACAGGGCTCCTTCTGTCAGTCTGTCCAGTTCAGGTTAGTTCAAGCATGACACACATTTGCAAGCTGATGAGCCGTATATCTTAATCTTTCTAATTCAGTGGCTTTCCTGCCACCAGAATTGTCTTGCTAAATTTCCTTTTGCACCTACAAATAGTCACACTCTAATGCAAAGCAATCGATGAGATTTAAATTATAATTCATGGAATTTGGGTTGAACCTCAGTGTGCTTTCATTCAGCACCATCAGGCCACTATTATAAATTGTTTAAAACGGCAAATTACCGTATATTTGTTTCATGTTTTGATGTTTACAAGACCTAACCATTGAGCAACCTATATACTTAACAGACAATATACTAAAGACCACATTGCCCTGTGTTTAGCTGCTGACCTCTCGATAGGATGACCTGTTTTTATCTGAAAGTGCGTGTGCGGCAGTGTACGGCGGAGATGACGGTCATGCTGGTGTCAGCGTATCCCTGTGGGGGATCCAGCCAAAGGGCCGGGCCTGTTGAGCTGCAGCAGCCTCAGCTTTTTGTTGCCTGGATCTGAATAATTCACTCAACATCATGCCATCCCTTTCACTTCACTAGCATGAAGCAAGCAAAGAGAAACCTGAAAAGACTGCAGAGAGACGGAGAGCAGAGAAGAGACACGGAGCTAGCGCATTAGTACTGCTCAGGATTTACATGTCTTTGAGCATATTCACAACCAGCT
Organism: Lycodopsis pacificus; assembly: GCA_028022725.1. Taxonomy (NCBI): domain Eukaryota; kingdom Metazoa; phylum Chordata; class Actinopteri; order Perciformes; family Zoarcidae; genus Lycodopsis; species Lycodopsis pacificus. The sequence goes on along the minus strand of CM051689.1, from coordinate 27,411,389 downwards.
GACTTAACCCTTGCAGCTATCTCTGGGCAGCATCAGTGGGTGGTGGGTGGGGTGGGGGATATTGCCGGGTTGAAGGTAGGAGGGAAATGGAGTGGAAACATTTGACTAATCCCCAAACCAAAAAACAGAAAATCAGTCGTTTCAGATGAATACCAGGGCATGCGGGCATCCCCTTAGTTACAAACGTCGAAATGGTGGCCTAAATCTTTCCTAATATGGTCTAATGGTGCTTGCCGAGTGTTTTACTTTCTGGACTTGGCCCTGCCGGCTCAATGATAAAGCGTGACGCACTGGAGAGGAGTTGACAACTAGAGTTAACCCAATTACTGAACTGTCCCTCTTACATAACATAGCAGCTTCTCCAATTAGAAATCTCCTTCAGCCCTTAACTCTGTCACACATGGTTTTGGAACCGAGCAGAGGACGGACTTAGAGCTTGTGGGGAACAATTAGAATGCTATTGAAGGAAGTGGACTCATCAGTAAATACTGCAGGGGGGGACAGACATGTCATTATCTGTCCTCTTGTCATAATCCAACATCAGTGTGAATGCAGCTGACATGCTGGTTTTGCCCAAATGGGAGTCCCTGTAATTGGTACTTGTTATCATGGTTAACATCAGAAGCATGGCGGCACAATCAAATCAGTGTGAATTTTCTATTTGGCATCCACACAAACACACACTCCCACACACTGAATGAGAGCGGCGGGCGCCCAGAGGGAGATGGCCCAGCACGATGATGATGGTGCGTTACACCAATATCATTCCTCCCTCTTGACCCGTGGGATGTTTGATCGGCTAACTGCAAGGACCTGAGACGCAACTCAGAGAACTGGCAGGGTGCCAGGGATGTAAACACATACACTGGGGCAAAGGAGGCCTGGAGACAAGTGGGGAAGGCTGGAGAGGAGATTAGTAGGCAAGGAATGGAGAGAATATTATGGGGAATAAAGGCCAGGAAGTTCTTGAAACAAACTTCATATTCAGTATTAAGTCCAACAACCACATGTAGAAACCAATGGGTTTACAGCTGTCCTGAGCAGCCACACGCAAAGGCTGCAGTCATTAAGAGGTGAGAGACGCACCGAATCTTGACAAGTATTGCACTCGCTTTTATACAGAGAAAGGGATGGCGTAGCAGTGTGAGGAATGAAAAACAAATTGCTGTGTAAAGTGGATTGGTTGTTTCAGAATGTTACAAAAGTTGTTGGGTGCAAACCCTGTCAATTCTGACAGAAAGCACGCAGAGAGTGGTTCCATACATGGTTCAGCGATCCAACAAGCACATCATTTGAAGTACACAGAAAGGGAAATGAGAAGAATAACAAGCTATGGGAGATTAATAGGAAAGTATAGGAGCTAGAGAAGAAAGAACTGCGGCTTTGTTGAAAAGGGGTAAGGAGAGGAATGAAATTGGCACGGAATAGAATATTAGAGATAAAGAGAGGAATCAAGGTGTCGAAGGAGGTAAGGAAAAAGAGAAGGGAAAATGTGGCAATGAGAGGATGGATAATTTGTAGGGAAGTAAGGAAACATGTTTCATAGGGAGATGCAGTTTGTTCCATTATTAGTTAATCTAACTCATGTTGAGATTAAAAACTCAACACCAAGGCAGGCTAAGCCTTCAGGGGAGAAGACATTAAAGGATCAGAAGGAACTGTACATGACACAAGGCTTCATAAGCAGATGTACCAAAGGGTTCAGAGTCACAGAGGGGGGTACTGCTGTACATGGGTGTGTGGTGTTAATTAGACAGCTGTGTTGTAATAGTTCCCGTATTACTTCCATTCACTGGATGACATCTTCGGAACAAACAAAAAGCCATCTGGGCAAGCTGGGGAGCAAGAGGATGGTAAACCAGCATTCAGGGTTTGGTTTCGTTGGCCTAACAACCACAAAGTCAGCCAGGCGGTCTCCGCTGCTGCTCAACTCCACTCAGACACAAGGAACAAGTTTCTACAAAGTTTGTTAGCATTTGCCGCCAGGAGTCTCATCTCTTTTGTCAAACCCTGATTAGCATTCGGTTTTCTATTTGGATCAAAGGACCGCTTGGGGAACGGTAGGAGCCACGCCGGCAGCTGTTGACGCTGGCTGCTCGTTGTGCTGTGGGGTGGAAGGTGGCGGGGGCTGAAGCCTCGCTGATAACCTGTCTGGTAAACGCTGAATCAGTCACATAGGCCCAATATTGATAAGCCTTTAGCTTCTGTTAAAAGTCATCCGTGGGGTACGCCGGTGCTCAGCAAACGGCTACACCTCGGAGATACCGAAGTGCAGTTGTAATGCTTTGTTTCTAGTTTTTCTTAATGCTGTGAATGTCTGTAGGTCAGTCAGTCAGGTGGTCCACCACTAACCCTGGTCTCGACACAGACATCCTAAGGTGTGGAAGGGTAGCCTTCAAATTTGTCAAAAACTTTAATTTATGTTGATCTATTGACACAAATTTGGTGCAGCGATCATGTTCCTGGTTGTACCCCTGACTTTTGATCTAGCGTCATCATCAGGTCACAATGTCAGTTTGTTCAATTATTTGGTTTATGATCAAATATCTGAAAAATGTATGTCATTAAAGCCTCCGCTGTACTTACCTATTGTTGTGTAAATGTATCATATTCTTTTAGTTATAACTTGTATTGCTTAAACCTGAACATATGCAGACGAGGCAAACCAGACTCATTTAAAAGCTAATAATAAATGTTATCATATCGAGGGTATTTTAGCATTTCTGGCTTACCGTAGTGTCATCCTGATCTCACCACTTAACCCTCTTCCCACGAAAACAATACCAAGGCTGGGAACCTCGCCTTGGTGGAAGCATCGGCAGGCAGAGGAGGACATCTGCGAGGGGGGGGGGGTAATGTGCATATATACTCTGTTAAACTATTCCTTGTTGTTCGACCTCCAAACCATATGTGCGGAAAGAGCTCTATCCATTCAGGGGTATTATTGTTAGTGTCTGTTCAATAAATATGTTTTTCATATTTAAGAGTTTTCTCATCTCGGTTATTTCTCACCAGGAGGTTAAAAAGATGATTTTCCACCACACCTATCACCGCCCAATCGGACAGAAGTGGGGCATTGGTAATCTACAGCTACAGCATGACAGTTGGTCTCATCTTGTCTAGAAGACCAGGATGCCTCATTATTACCTTGCATGGCAACTGGATTCTCGCAATCACAAGATCACACAAATATTCGTCTTGTACGGCTTCGAGTACTAAGTTTGTGTCCGGACCGATCAGCATCCTGTGAGGAGCTACGTGTGACGACACAGACACATTCTCACCCCAATGCATCAAATACAGATCTGAGGCACTGAACTTCAAACTATGACGCTCTAGGTTCCCCTCTAGCGCTGTGGACGTGTCGATACACAATTGTGACAATGTATTTTTTTGAAAATAAACTTCTGCCTTTACAGGCGGTTACAGGAAGCTAGGCGGCTCCCAAAGAGGTTAACGTAGATACCGAAGCACCTGTAGCTGGACAGACAAGTCCTCTGAACCCAGATTGCACCCCATGAGGTCCAGTCAGGTCCTGAGGTGGTTCAGACACAAATGTGAAGCACCAGCTTGTGTGAGCAAAGCTGTGGCGTCTTAACAGCGGACAGAGCGTCAGTGTGTCAGAGACATGACTCAGAGTGACTTGTTATTGGACTACATCTCGGGTAGACCATGCTATTTGCCCAAGGGACATACTCCACACCCTCCTACACACACACACACACACACACACACTGCCCACAGCCGGGCTTGGATAAGCTGGTAATCTTGTGAAAGCAGCAGGATATCAAAATATCACTAACATGGTGAATCACGCCTGTACACAGCGATGACCACAGCTTGGAGGGCAGTCTGACTGTGGAAGTGTGTGAAGTCTGCTTACGTTGGTACTGACTACAGGTGTCACATCAGAGGATGATATGGTTGGTCACTGGTCGGCCAGATCAGTCAGCAGGTTCAGGTGAGAGGAACACACACACACACACACACACACACTGACACCTCATTACTGGGAACATGTGAGCTGCTCATGTTTTCTTGACTTTCACTTCCAGCACAGTTCATAACATTTCTCTGAGCAGTTTTTTTTTTGTTGCTGTTGATAATAAAGTGGGCCGCAGCATTCTGAGTCTTCCACCTGTTGATCCAGGGAGCTAAACCGCATGCACAGCAAAGTGAGCCCTCACCATTCAAACAGTGTACTAGATGACAGCAGCGACCGGCAGTATTTCGATTTTTGTATGCATATGAAGATATACACAAAAACAATAAAGAACATACAACAACACAATATATTCAATTACTGTACACTTTGTATGTACAATACTTGGTTAACCTGGAGGGGGTTAATAAGTGCATTTTCATTCTGGATTTCTTCTTTGGTACAAATCAACAAAAGGTAACAGCAGAGGAGAAAGTCAATAACTCATGGTCATTTGAAGTATATTAGACTTATATTTTTAATTGTGATTCATTATTACTATTATGTATACACCTAAGTATGCTGCACAAGAAAAACAATACTGATTACATGTTGAGATTCAGAAGAAGATGCATTTGCTCTATACTGAAAACAAACATCGGTGTAATTTAAAAAACAAACAGCATATTATAATGATTCTCAATGTTTATGTAACCACTTAAAGATATTGAATCAGTGGTGGAAAACTAGTTATCACTGCTCAGCTCACTGGAATGTCTCTCTCTATCCCTCAGCCTCTCTCTCTCTCCCTCACCCTCTCTCTGTCTCTGTCTCTCTCTCTCTCTATCCCTCACCCTCCCTCTCTCCCTCACCCTCTCTCTCTCTCTGTCTCTCTCTCTCTCTATCCCTCACCCTCTCTCTCCCTCACCCTCTCTCTCTCCCTCTCTCTCTCCCTCACCCTCTCTCTCTCTCTCTCTCTCTCTCTCTCTCTATCCCTCACCCTCTCTCTCTCTCCCTCTCTCTCTCCCTCACCCTCTCTCTCTCTCTCTCTCTCTCTCTCTATCCCTCACCCTCTCTCTCTCTCTGTCTCTCTCTCTCTCTATCCCTCACCCTCTCTCTCTCCCTCACCCTCTCTCTCTCTCTCCCTCACCCTCTCTCTCTCTCTCTCTCTCTCTCTCTCCCTCTCTCTTCCTTCCTCTCTCACCCCCCCTCTCTCTCTCTCCCCTCTCCCTCTCTCTCTCCCCTCTCCCTCTCTCTATCCCTTCCTCTCTCACTCCCCCCCCTCTCTCTCTCTCTCCCCTCTCCCTCTCTCACTCTCTCTCTCTATCCCTTCCTCTCTCACTCCCCCCCTCTCTCTCTCTCCCCTCTCCCTCTCTCTCTCTCCTTCTCTGTCGGTGATTGTCCATAATATTTCCATCTGACCCTCTTTCAGTCCCTGTGCATCCCTCCCTTTCTTCCTCCATCTACCTGTCTGTGAACAAGGTCACAATAATATGAGGAGGAGCAGACATGAGCACGATGCATGAGCATTAGCATATGCTTAAAGGTAGATTATGTATTTCCCTCTGGCCTCTTTTCATTCAGTCCAAACCCAATCAGGTATTCTGAGGAGAGGCCAGGGGAAAAGGTCGGGAAGGGTGCCCACATGATTAGCAAATGTGTTCATTATCCATAGAACAATAATCGATATATAGGCTCCCTGTGAAGGGCGCTCAAGGTTTGAAAGTACACAGCATTCAGTGCTGGAGCTTTTTGACTTTATGAGGGCCGAGATATAATATTTGACATGTAGAAAGTAGCTTAGCAACTATACCATACAAAAAACAGTACAGCCAACAAGGCTTTCTAACGAAATCACATGTGACTGACTCAAACAGAACTTAAGCTAAACTTCAGCAAACACAACATAATAACAAGGGGTACAGTGATGGGCTACTGAGCAGCAGGATCAGCACCAGAGACTGCTGCGGCGCAGTCCTGACACTGGACATTTGTCCTGACACTGGACATTTGTCCTGACACTGGACATATGTCCTGACACTGGACATGTGTCCTGACACTGGACATTTGTCCTGACACTGGACATGTGTCCTGACACTGGACATTTGTCCTGACACTGGATATTTGTCCTGACACTGGACATGTGTCCTGACACTGGACATTTGTCCTGACACTGGACATTTGTCCTGACACTGGATATTTGTCCTGACACTGGACACGTGTCCTGACACTGGACACGTGTCCTGACACTGGATATTTGTCCTGACACTGGACATGTGTCCTGACACTGGACATTTGTCCTGACACTGGACATGTGTCCTGACACTGGACATTTGTCCTGACACTGGACATTTGTCCTGACACTGGACATTTGTCCTGACACTGGACATGTGTCCTGACACTGGACATTTGTCCTGACACTGGACATGTGTCCTGACACTGGACATTTGTCCTGACACTGGACATGTGTCCTGACACTGGATATTTGTCCTGACACTGGACATGTGTCCTGACACTGGACATTTGTCCTGACACTGGACACGTGTCCTGACACTGGACACGTGTCCTGACACTGGACACGTGTCCTGACACTGGATATTTGTCCTGACACTGGACATGTGTCCTGACACTGGACATTTGTCCTGACACTGGACATTTGTCCTGACACTGGACACGTGTCCTGACACTGGATATTTGTCCTGACACTGGACATGTGTCCTGACACTGGACATGTGTCCTGACACTGGATATTTGTCCTGACACTGGACATGTGTCCTGACACTGGACATTTGTCCTGACACTGGACACGTGTCCTGACACTGGACACGTGTCCTGACACTGGATATTTGTCCTGACACTGGATATTTGTCCTGACACTGGACATTTGTCCTGACACTGGACACGTGTCCTGACACTGGACACGTGTCCTGACACTGGACACGTGTCCTGACACTGGACATTTGTCCTGACACTGGACACGTGTCCTGACACTGGATATTTGTCCTGACACTGGACATGTGTCCTGACACTGGACATTTGTCCTGACACTGGACATTTGTCCTGACACTGGACACGTGTCCTGACACTGGACATTTGTCCTGACACTGGACATTTGTCCTGACACTGGATATTTGTCCTGACACTGGACATTTGTCCTGACACTGGATATTTGTCCTGACACTGGACATGTGTCCTGACACTGGACATTTGTCCTGACACTGGACATTTGTCCTGACACTGGACATTTGTCCTGACACTGGATATTTGTCCTGACACTGGATATTTGTCCTGACACTGGACATTTGTCCTGACACTGGACACGTGTCCTGACACTGGACACGTGTCCTGACACTGGATATTTGTCCTGACACTGGACATGTGTCCTGACACTGGATATTTGTCCTGACACTGGACATGTGTCCTGACACTGGACATGTGTCCTGACACTGGACATTTGTCCTGACACTGGATATTTGTCCTGACACTGGACATTTGTCCTGACACTGGATATTTGTCCTGACACTGGACATTTGTCCTGACACTGGATATTTGTCCTGACACTGGACATTTGTCCTGACACTGGACATGTGTCCTGACACTGGATATTTGTCCTGACACTGGACATGTGTCCTGACACTGGACATGTGTCCTGACACTGGACATTTGTCCTGACACTGGACATTTGTCCTGACACTGGATATTTGTCCTGACACTGGACATTTGTCCTGACACTGGATATTTGTCCTGACACTGGACATTTGTCCTGACACTGGACATTTGTCCTGATTTTATTTTCATCTCGTCTGTGAGGGGCCACTTTGGTCCCCATGAAGTAAATGTCCTCATCCACCCATGTGGGCATAGCATGCACGGTGTCTACGCATGCTCTGGTTTCATTCCACTCGCAATTTTAGTATGAATGGATCCACATGCACGTCAATGAGACTGGTACAAGTCCGCAGCTGTGGAACGTGGACAGCATGCCTGACGCATTCGGCTAGGCCTCTTAGTGATGAGCTTGTGACTGAATGGGAGCAAAACCCAGACTAAAAAAACAGCAGCGTTTGATGTTCATTCAAATGTCTGAAATGACAAAGACTTCTTGGGCTCATGTGCCCCTGAGCGAAGGCCAAAACACAGTGACATCGTTATTATCTCCACAAAACCTGCAACGGTTTAAGATGTGACTTTGACACAGCAGACCACTGTTCGCTTCCTGTGTCCTACCAGCAGTCTCGGTTGCTTTTAACCAAGACCACGTCCATTTCCTTAACTTCATTTTACTGTGAGGAACTTTTAAACTGGTTGTGAAGAAGTCTCAGTTTAATCCCGATGCTCCTAATCAGGGGTCACTAGTAGGCGGATCGCGGTCCAGATCCGGACCCGGACGCCGTTGAATCCGGACCCTGGACCTAAAACCGATCTATTTTAACCAGCTTAGCTTTTCCAGCCTTTTTTTTCGAGCACTAGTTCAGCGGTCCAGGAAACACACCCACCAATTACATGCTTTGTAAATCACATCATGTGTATTCCAACTCAAGTGTGATTTACAGGCATGGGGGAGAGACGAGGAAAGAGAAGGAAGAGTAGGAGAATTACGTGAGTCAGAGAAGTTATTTCACATGACGTTCTCCAAAAAGAGAAAAGTGGAGAGAGAGACCAGAGAGACTTTAACCAAGGATGAACAGACTCGTGTAGGTTAATTCTTCATATGGACAGTTTAAAAGCAGGATGTCTCACATTTTTAGAGACAGTAGTGGTTATTGAAAGCATTAATGTGAAGCACCACTACGAGACAAAGAACAACTCTTTTGCCCAAACGTACCCTCACATCTGAAATGAAGTCACAGATAATCAACAATCTAAGAGCTCAATATGATCAGAATCTAACACATGAATTCACTGACCAACAGTGATGTTAACAGAGAGAATAGAGCTGAACCAAGAGCTTTAATAACCACAGATAGAGTCCATGCTGACACATGTATCTCATTAGAAGATGAAGAATATGATATCATGTTGTATTTTTGTTGAAATCACTTCACACCTGAATGAACTGAATTTAAAGCTGCAGGACAAATCAGTGAAATAATATTTTTTTAAAGCTGACAATAAATATGGTTTAGATATTATTCAATTGAACTTTCTTAATTTGATTTGTCAGTTCTTGACTACATACATTGTTAATACAACTGTTGGCTACTTTAATAATACATATGAGACTAAATCATAGCAAGTTACACAGTACTGTGATGTTCCGGACCTTTAATGAGGAAATTGTCTCTGAATGGACCTCGCTGAATATTAATTGACTACCCCTGGTCCATATGACCGCCATCAGTAAACATGACCATAGAGAAGATGGTCTGTTTCTATATAGTTATTCTTAATGCTCGTCATCGGTGCCACCGGGTCGGATTCTGGAAATCATGGTTCACCAGAAACTCCTTCAGCTCAGACTCCAGCAGCGATCAGCCCCTTGTGGACAGACCCAGATCCGGCTTAGCTGCCGGCTTCAACCTGCAGTCGGAGCTCCAGGAGCTTAGTGCTGACAGTGTCTCCTCCTCCTCCTCCTCCTCCTCCTCCTCCTCCAGGAGCAGAGCTTCTCCTCTCTGGGAACCAACACCGACACCACGCTGCTGGAGACCCAGGACGTATGTGTGGACCTGCTGGAGGGAAGGGAGACACGGGAGAACCAGAACCAGGACTGAGAGGGGCAGACTGTCAGACCCCTGCTACTGGAAAATGAGAGGTTTTTGAAGTGATCTGGTCCTCGAAAACACTACCACCTTCGTCCACAGGTACTGCAAAAATCAACACAACATGAGAGTTCCTTGTACTGACGTTAGCTGAGTGGTTCTTCTTGCATGTTGTTTTTTGCAGTTGCAGATTGCAGATGTTTCCCTTTAGTTTGGAGGACTTGTTGGGAATCCCTGCAGCCAGGCTCCAACATATTGAGGACAAGCCTTCAGAGAGAAATGAAGGCTGTTATATGGACTCCCAACATTTCAAGTTCAACAATCACATGCTGGCTGTTATGTTCCATTGTCCACATACACACATATGCAAAAAGAAAAAGACTTAATCGATAATGAAGTCAGTCTTTGATTCCCTGGACTGATATCCATCACCACAGAGTGTTAAAATAAAAAGCCCGGGCTAATATCCGCCTGCTGTGTGGATAAGACCTCCTACGCCATAGGGCTGTTTAGATTTGATGATCTCTTTATGTGCCAAATTAATTCCTAAAATGAATATCTCAGGGCCATCGGCAAGGTTTGCTCTCGTAATTAAGCAGCACTTCATAATACCACATCCACTAAGCTTGAGGGCATCTCCTTTTAAGTCTGTCTTTGAGAGGCCTCTTTCTATCTCTTCCTCCCTCTCTTTGGGTTGGGGGGGGGGGGATCTGACTTAATCAGACGACGGGCCGCTACATCACTTGGCGTCATATCAGATGACGGATAGAGATGACAGGGAGCTCACAGGAAGGTCAGTGATAGAGGGGACTCCGCCGTCACCCCAGCATGTGTACCTGTTAATGACCCGTGATGTTAAATAGCATGGAGGGAGGGCTTGACGGTCACGCTCCGTATCATCGGAGGACAGGGAACTCAAGCGTTTTATCCAACCAAGCTCGAAGACAAACCTTTTTCTATCTGTCTCCCTCTCGTCATGCTAGACGATGAGACAGAGGCTCGAAAGATCCGAACGCTCAGCGTGTTTAAAATGTCCCTGTAGTTATCACAGCAGAGGCTATTTGCACAACAATTGAGTGATTATCTCTACTGTAGGTTTACAATTACCAGCTCATCTAATTGCATATTTACTCCTGCTGGAAATGATGAGAATGCTTATATGTAGATGCCATTTAAGGCGTCTGGTGCCAGTAATTGTCGGCTGTAAACTGAAATGATTTCCTTCCGTGCCGACATTGGAGTCAAACAACAAGAGCATTTAATAGAATGATATGGGCAATACAAGAAAAGACTTTCTCCCTGCAACACAGGATCTGGTTCTGTAGAAGCATTTACATAACTAACACCACTTATATAAATGCCAGCGCATACTGTAGAATAAGCAGTATGAATCACCTTTAGCCTCCGTGCCTATCGCTCTCAGTCTTTTTAATGGCGTGTAAGCAGGTAGTTTAGTCATCCACAGCGGTGCAGTACAGTGTAAGTGTTTGGATGTGTGAGCGAGAATGGCTGCGGTGTGTAATTAATCCGTGGCGAGTGAGTGGGGGTAATGGCAGCTCTTCAGCCGGACCACTCAAGCACTACAGCTGGACAGCGTTTACATGATGGAGCAACTGTCGATGAAGAGCAGCGGCATTTTAAATGAAGATGAAGGGGTTGATAGGGAGCGGGGTTGCAATGTCAGCACAAGTATTCCTGGACTGAGGGCGGTGATAGTCTCGAGGTGTAAGTATAAAGTGGCCTTGAAGGTTTTCATGCTGCAGTCTTGTTGTCTTGTTGCTGAGACTTGTTTACTTGGTAAAAGAGGCTGCGTTATTGACAGATACCCACACGGCTGTGATCAACCCCATGGTCTCTACAAGCTCCAGCTGCACTGTGAGTCAACCGGATTGTGGTCATTTCATGAATGAAAATGAAATAACACACACACAGCATTATATTAAATAACACAGTGTGGTGTATTACAATGCAGGCTTGGTGTAGCTCTGCAGTCACCGCAGTAAAAGCTGAGATCTGGGATTACACGGCAATGTTGCCAAGTATAAGCAAAAAAGAAACGAGCAGATGTTCAGTTTGGTCAGGTTGTAATAAATCTCAGTTTCTCTTTGAGGCGGCCCTGCTGTATTTACTCGTCTTAGAGAGGGTCCGTGTGTCAAAACCTACTTTCATGACCTTCACCTCTGTTTATTTCTGTACATGTTTTTAAATTACCCACAGCAGACCTAATATCTTCTGCACACACAATACTTAATTCTGCACATGAGAAAATAAATCGAATGACTGTAACCAATATTAGATGCATTAGATTATCAGCTGAACATTTGCAAGAGAATAACATTTACAAGTTGTGGAGTTTAGGGGCTTCACGAAGCTGCAGTTAATCATATGATGATGATTACACTGAGTAATACACAGTGAACTCAGGGACCCTGAGGGCCTGGGCCCTGGATGCAGCTGCCTGCTTTGCTAATCCGGGCTTGTCCTGATGTTGGATGTTGATTTGTTTTCATGTGTCAGCTAAAGACAACGTTCAGCAATGAGCAAAAACAGAAATCAGCCATTTTGTTTTGTTGCAGCTCAGCGTTAGACAACATCGCAGTAAGTACATTCTGAAAGAGGAAAGACCAAATCAAAAGTTCAATTCATCAAAAACAACACCCAGCTGCTCACTTCAAGACAGCCTTATGCGTCTTGAAGTCGCAAATTATTCGTGTGAGTAGATTACATACAAAGTCTATCTAGCACCGATCCGTCCGAGCTCCATTGAGAAGACAAGTACAAATCGCCATCATTACGTAGTTATTTCGGAGTCCCTTTTTGTCGGTTTATTGCCGTTAAATCACAGCCAAATCAGTTTATTTTGTGTTCATACAGCTGGAGTAAACGGCAACCTGTGTCTTGCTAGACACAGTGAATGCAGCTCGATAAAATCCACAGAGCTCCTCTGGACAATGTTATGAATGAATGAATGAATGAATGAATTTTATTTATATAGCGCTTTTCACAGATAGTAATATCACAAAGTGCTTAAACAGAGAAGACATTTAAAAGCATAAAAAACATAATGTGACCCTAGGGTCAATAAATTATATACACAGAGAAAATTTAAAAATAAAAAATAATAAAATAAAATTATAAAAATAAATAAAATAGAATAAAAATGTAAAACATTTTAAGAGCAGGTCTTAAAATATGGCTAGGACATGGGTTTACTTTTACACAAACGCCAGCCTAAACAGGTGGGTTTTAAGCTGGCTTTTAAAAGTATCCACAGTATCTGCGAGGCGCAGAGTTGCAGGCAGAGCATTCCAGAGCCTCAGGGCCACTGCCTCAAAGGCTCGGTCACCACAGGTCTTAAATCGTGTGCGTGGGACCGACAGAAGACCTAGAGCGTTTGACCTGAGAGTGCGGGCGGGTGAATAGGGGCGAAGCAGATCAGCTACATAAGCCGGAGCCTGACCGTGAAGTGCTCTGTAAGTGATGGTGAGAATTTTAAAGTGTATCCTAGATGCTACAGGAAGCCAGACATGACGGCATTTAGTTTCCCGGAAAATCTGTGACTTCCACAACACGTACTAAGCAGAAATAGGTTCTTTTTTTCATGGTTAATGGCGGACAGTTGAACGGCTTTCAGGGCGATTCACGCGAATGAACACAAAGTCCCGACATTTTGACCGGCGGCGCGAATTTGGTGTGAACGCAGCATTACTCGGATTGTTCTGACATGGAGCTTACAGTGGCTAATGTTAGCTAATATTAGCAAATATATTGCTGTGTAACTTCAATGATTGAGTTTGATCACTGAATATATAATCTGAGTGTCATGTTCTTGGATTTTTTGTCTAGTTTCCTGTTTTATTTTGTCATGTCTCCCTTTGTGTGTTTTACCACCTTTACGATCGTTTTAAGATTACATTTACCTTCGCTCAAGACTCAATGCAACCTTCCTTTACTGTTAGCTGTTAGCAGGACTGTGCTGCTTGTCTCCTGCAACCCATTTTAAAACGGGTTTATTGTTCAATCTGCACACCGTTGATTTCATTCCTTATCTGTGAATTACAAAAATACCGGAGCATGTTTCCCTCTTCAGCACAATGATACTGTGTGGAGCCAGACAGCGCTATGGACACCGATAGGTGGGAATGACTCTTCTGCACTTGCTAAAGTCATACCGGATTTAACTGTTAATCATCTAAAGCTAACTAAATATTAATATTACTTCGTGAAATTAAAGCTTAAACACATTTAACTCGTGAAAAAACAACATTAATTGACAACCATTTTGATAATACATTTAGAATGTAGATCCTTAATGAAATAAAAATGGCAAACATCCTCTGATTCAATTCTTAAATATGGGGATTGGAACATTAGTTACTCAGATAAGTAACATTTTGAAAACTATCATTACTATGGGTTCATGGAAAAATAATGAACATATTAATCAGCAGTAAATGTTATAACTAGCTGCAGGTCTAAAATCAAGGATAACTCTAAACTCTTCATGTATAGGAGATATTTTCACTTTTATTATTAATATATTATATTAAGCACAGCTTGTTGTCCAGATAGAGATGTACTGTAATCTCTTTGGTGACTCACTCCAGTATAAAAACACATTCCAGCTGAACGAGAGGTCTGAGGAGGTCTGCAGAACAACGGTAACAGAAAGACAGAGGCTGGTAAACACTCTCCAGCTGCTTCATGCTAATAACCTCTGCATTGCTCTGATGCAGCCTCCCATGTTCTCCTAATTCTCCCAATTAAAACTCCCTTCCCTCTCTGGAGAAGAGGAGCCCTGCAGACTCGGCTCTTTGTAGTTGCTCTCGTCTCGGCCTTGCAACTGATTCAAGGTCAGAGGTCAAATGCACCAAATACTGCTTCAGCTCTAATAGGCCAGGTTAAAGTCCTGAGTTCAGCCAAATACAAGGTGCTAATCCAGACTGGGATTCATTTAGTAGTCAGCTGCTGGAGGGTCAAACCAAAGTGTCCCCATGAGACAGACAGAAACCACTGAAGGAACTCTTCATGTTCTTGAGCAATTATTGAAAGCACCAAGCTGTATGACTCCTACTCTAAACTTCTCACACTGAAGATAATTTTAGTCATGGGGAGGATTAAAAACAGCATTATGCGTGGTCATAGACAAGCACCGCCTTATTAGGTGTAACACAACTTGTTCAATTTGTGTTTTCAACAGTATGATGTAGCTTACAGATACGGTCCAAAGTGGAAACATATTTCTGAGAAATTGGCTTGAACCTAGTTCATATCTAATGTGTGCATCCTGGTAAAATACAGCAGGTGACCCTGGAAACCTGACACCTGAGTGACTACTTGCAGGCTTTGCAGCGGCTATAGTGATACAATATTCCAAACTCGAGGTCCACTGACCATCTTGTTCTGGAGCTGGCAGCCATGGCCTCATCTAAGTGGAGCTTAATGGATGTCCATTAATGGAAGAATCTTTTTATGCTTTCAAAATCCCTCTGCCTCTCGCTGCCCGGCTCCTACTCCACCAGCTGACTACGGACGTTGATCTAAACTACGCCAAACACATTTTACAACGACCTAAGCCAATTACATAGTTGCTGTCAACTTTAAATAAGAAACCTCTTCTCCTCTCTGCTGTCGGTTGTCATTTTAGTATGAACGGATGAACGGATCAGAGTCTGAAAGAAGTTTTATCTTGAAAAATGACCGGATTCTCTCGCTGTTCCTCTTGACACATGTCAAGACGCTTGTCTCGGTCACATGATACGTTACCTCAAAAATGAAGCCCGCAAGCTAGCGAAAATGAGTAAATAACTTTTGGAGAGCTTCTTTGCAAAGGGGGAAAGGCCACTAGGGAGACAGAAGAAGAGCCTTCAACTTCCAAGAAAAATAAAGCTTCATTTAACAAACAACATCAGGAGTCTAATTAAATATCAGGAGTAATTCTGACGCACCAAGCCCGCTCTGCAGAATATGTGGTGACAGAAGAAGATCGGTGGCCTTAAAAGTATTGTGATGTTCCACTTACGAGTCGGAGACAGAGTGAAGTCCTTGCAAGAGGTTTATTAACACAAACCGTCAACAATAGTGCCGAGCAACTCCAGCGAACATTATCGGTCTTTTTACAGTGTGTTTCAACAACTCTCTTCTTCGTTGGTTCCGGTCTAACAACTTTGACTAGCTCCCGACACAGAACAGGTAACCCCCTCCTCCCCTCTGCTCTACCAATCACAGGCACGCACCTTGACTAACGTGTACAGTGCATCCCGTGATTGGCCAGAGAGAGGGAAGGGACAGCCTGACCCCTCTACTACCAGCTGTTACTGTACAGGGTCGCTACAATATGTTTGAGACAACAACTCTGCTGGTGTGTGGATTAAAATCAAGGCTGAATATCCTGAGATCGCCACTAAAGCACTGAAAACCCTGCTTCCATTTCACACATCCTCTTTGTGAAGCGGGATGTTCTGCAGTGACAGCAAAAACAAAATGACGGAGTAGACTGGACATAAGGAACAGACTTCGGGTGTCGTTGTCTCCCATTACCCCAGATGGGACCGTCTCGTTGCAGAGAAACAAGCTCAGGGCTCCACTGATTCAGCGTTATTGTGAGTTGTATTGATTTATGCATTTGTTTTCATGCCAATCGTATAATTTTATTTCGTCGTGTTTTTCCGCCACACCTTGAAGGCCGGTCCGTGAAAATATTGTCTTACTTGAAACCGGTCTGTGGTGCAAAAAAAAGGTTGGGGACCTCTGAATTAGATGGTACTTTGTCAAAAGTCATGGATTATGTCGGATAGTCATACAAAAGTCATAGTATACCATGTTGAATAAAGTCATAACAAAGTCAGTTTAGCATGTCGAAAAAAGTCATAGTAAAATGCAAATTGTGTTTCTTCCAATCAGAGCAGTGAAACGTGCTACGCAAACAAAAAATAATTAGTAGAAAGACTTATTATTTGTCTTAATAACTATTATCCACCATATACTTCAGTTCAAAACTGTTTTAAGATCTTAAATCCGTCAACTGACTAATTCCCAAACTCAGGTGCAGGTGAGATTTGGGTGTGGCTATAGTTACCATACAGTACACGGGATGCAATATATTAGCATTTGAATATGAATTTGCAAACATAGACAGCTTAACAATGTTAAAAGGATCATTTGTGGAGTTATTTGCAACAGTTTAAACTTTTATTGTGACTTGTTGTATGTATGATCTAAAATATCTGCAATCTGCAAAGCAATAGACAAACTTTTTTTTTTGGAATATACAGTGTTATTTCATGAATGCTAATGGGTCATAATGGGTGGAGTTTTGTGAAAACTGCCATGGAAAACATAGCGAATGCTGGACTAGCAAATAGTGAATTCATAAAAGGAGACATTATCTGCCCTTGAGAACAGAATCGAATGCTGGATGGAACATGTGTGTTCCATCACAAAATAAAATGTTGACCTGTCATCTTATGTATGAAGCCAGATGGCTTGTGCCAGTTAACCTCAGTATCTTCAACCACTCAACACCCAGGTAGTAGCTGGCTTCTCTTAGCCAATGCTGAGGGTGAGTGTTTGAACTGTGGGGAAGACTTAGCCGCACTCTTGAGTTGTGCATGGTAGGTGATCGCTGTGTGGGGCAAGCCGCAGGCTGCCGTCAGCATTGTGTAAATAAGGTCGACCAGTCTTCAATGCTACCTGGGGGCAGGAAGTCTGCGTGCCAGTCTGCCTCAGAGCTCACTTGAGGCTTCCGGCATGCCCGATGTAGGATGATGGGGTAATATACTCACACCAAACTCCTGTAAACCAGTAGCATATCTGACCTGTAACTTTGGATTCAGAATAGACTTTGACTGCTACCACTTTACGTAATTTGGCTCAGGATGTTTGGTGCCACCATGATGATTTTAGGATTACCAAATCCCTCCTTGAATATCAACTTGTTAACATTGATTATTTACTGAGAGTAAACTACAGTAAAACTTAGAGAACTTTGCTTACAGGAGGGATATTTTGAAATATAGTATTTATAATCATATAGGATTTACTCTAACTTCCAGGACAGTGATTTATGCTCTCATTCACTCACACATCTCTCTGGCTCCTACTCTATCAGCTGACAGTGGGCGATTTCGCCACGGCCTCCCTCAGCCAATCGTATATTTCCCGTCAAACTTTAAAGACCTGTTCTCTTCAGCTGCAGTCAGCTGTCATTTCAGTACGAATCGATATGACCCTCCTCCCCATTCATCATCACATCCGGTGCTCAAGGTTTCTCCTACTGAGCTCATTGAACTCAGTCCCACTCCACATGCCATCGTCTCGATCTTCAACCTGCCCCTACTGTCTTCAACACCCCCACCAGTGTCGACGGAAATATTTACTTTGGACAATTTAATAAATGTATTTGTTGACTGTAAATAAAGTTTCTCCTGATTGAACAACCTTTGTCTACCTATATAAGTGTGCCAATTATCTCCCGTTTATTTCAGTTGTCATATTTGTTAAGAGTCTGCTTTTGAACCTCCTGGCTTCCGTGTAGCATAACTCAACCTATCCACAAACATTTAATTAAACGTAGAAACCTCACCTCTACTGCAATGAGTGCTCCGGCAGCCCCGGTGGCGTAGCCGGGTGGTATGGGAAGTAAGGGTCGTCTGGGCCTGTACAAAGGACGTAGAGGACAGTGATGATGTTGAAGGGAAACACTGCGACAGGCAAGCTCCAGCGGTCCAACACTGGGGAGAGACCACTGAACAGAAAGGCACTGGAGATGGGGACGGGGGGGTGAGAGCAGGGGCGCTGATCATTTTGAATGAAATAGACCTGCTTTACAAGCTTTTTGCAGACACATGTTCACTTTCACACTAAATGGCTTCACTGTGGCGTCCATTTCTCTCATACTGTACGTTGTAAGTGGAGGCACACTCTGATGGTGTGGTGAGAGGAGGGCCTTTGGTGTATTTCATTATTAGCATTCAGAAAAATTCAAAGTATGGCATGTTGAATAAAGTCATAAAAGTCATAGTATAGCATGTCGAATGAAGTCATAAATAAGTCATAGTAAAACAAATTAAGTTTATAACAAGGAACACAATTGAAATGTAGGTAACTTTGTATCTGAAATGCACATTTGCACTTCCTTAATGACTTTGACCCTAATCCATTAAAATGGCATCTTTAGCTTTGTGGCAAAATATTATGTAATTGTGGTTGCCATTTGCAGGGGTAGGATTTTCCAGAACTAACACACGAGTATGAGGTTATGGTCCTTTGACAGCTTGGCTGGCATGTGGCTTTAACACGTGTGAGGCATTTCTTTGACAGCTACACTACCCGGCCCTCTGGACACTAAAGACAAAGGCCAGACTCTGTTGAAAGCTCTAGCGTGTGCCTGTGTTGTGTGAAGCCAAGCTCACGTGAGGAGGACTTCAAATCAAAGCTGAGCATATGTTAAATGTCAGTGTTGTTCTGACTGGGCGAACACATTACTGAAGATGTTGATTTACATCCACACCCTGGGAATGTGATTAGTCTTTCAGGTGTTTCCCTAAAATGTGAGAATCCTAAAATGTTCAAGACCGATATGATAGTCTGCTAAAGACCTAAACCTAACGTTGGTTTTATTGTCTAGACCTAACCATAACTCAGCGGAATGCGCTGTTAAGAGGTCGGGGTCGTTTCATGTATTTCTTGTTAAAAGCACCATTACACCTCTAAATATGACTATGTCACAAGGGTGACTAGTCAGTAAAGACTCTCAATAGTTGTAAGGTAATTATTCATCATGTCATACATGTATTTGTGCACTATAAAGCAAAGAATCCGTCTGTTTGAAGGTACAGATGCGTGTCCACATATCTTCAGAGCTGTCCATCTTCACGCTTGGCTGTCATGTTGCTGAGGACCTAAAGATGTGCAGTGTTGAAGTTGGTGTGATAGGGGAATGCAGGGTTGGCTGTGACATATGGTAAAAAGTCTTTCTGAAAGCAATTGAGTGCACCGTGAGTCCAGTATATTCTCATCATCATAAATGTGCCCAAAACTCAATAATTAACCTCCATACTTATGCTAATATGATAGCTTCCTCCTGTTGGACTCAGATCAGAAGAGTTGATTTCACATTCTCTGCACACTGTTCAGTATAGTTTACAGTGAAGAGCCGGCGCCTGTAGTGGTGAGGTCAGATCAGTTTGTACTTCTGCTTTTAGGAAAAGGAGGAACATGGGAAACATTCAAACTAAACGAGTATTTACACTTATAATTGTATTGTAATTGTCATTACAAGAATAATTATTGTTATTTATCATTATTTCTATCCATTTGTTTTTACACATTCCTTTCATCTCAAAATTACAACTTTCTGGACTTTTTCAACTTAAAGTCTGAAATGCATGAATGAGGCTTTGTTCCATCTTGCATCCTAGAGAAGCGTTAGTAGCACTTTAGATTGGAACATAGCGAGGAGATACTGAGTAATCCACTTCTTTTGAAAAGTGTATAGATAAGTCCATACAGGCTTGCTTTCCTATTCTAACTATTTGTATATAGACAGTGGATTTGAATGATATGATGACTCATCATCCCAGCAGTATGTCTCATCGGTCTGCAACAGAGAGATTATTCACACCCAGCCGGAGTTTTCATTCACTGGGCTGAACTGAAGCGTGAGTCAGGTCAGTGCAGCATCCGTCACATTTCCTGTGAATTACGCTTTTCTTTCTAACACAACTTCCCCCATATAGAAGTTTGTACTCCCCTGCTGTTCCACTAATGCGTTCTCAGTGTATTTACATGAAAGTCATCTTGCATGAGGATAAATACCTGTACCCATAATATGTATATAGACCAGCTGCACCTGCGCTGTTATGAATTGGACCAGTAATGGATTGCAGTTATGATTATTTCAAAGTGAATTTGAATTTCAGAGTATAGAGTTATTGCTTCCATATGGCTCTTAGCAAGACTAAGAAGAACTACGTACAGTTAGGTTAAGGCCACAAAAAATGTTCGGTGTAGAAAAATCATCACGAACTCGTCACCACACAACAACACTTTGGGATGTTTTTACTATTTCACAGACGAGGACAAGCTCTGATAACAACACACTCAGATAGATCTTCCTCCTCTATATCTTACATACATGACAGCTGTTTGATGAGATGGGCATGTGAAACACCCCTCCTTTAAGGTGACTCTTTCCAAAGTGGTGAGACAGGTCCCAATGCAAATATAAAGTACTTATTTCTAATCTAAACTTTAAATGACCAATTACTGAACCCGACAGAGTCACTTTCATTCGTCGGTCTCCGCTTGATTGGATACTTGTCTCACATCCACACGAGAGGCTGCTGTGTTGCCAGAGACTGCTTCAGTAAGCATTAAATAATGTTGTTGTGCTCGGGAGACAAAAATACCCAAATCACCACAGAATTTGATTAGACGGTGTAAAATGAATCCGGACACGTTCATAAAGGATCTGATTGCTTTTAACTGGGATGGATTCCAAATGATAGCAAACATTGAAAAGAGGTTTGTTATTCTCTCTGAATTCATTGATGTGGTCGACAAACATTTGCCTCTGATCAGCTCTGAACACACATTTCTCGCTCGACCAAAGCGATTGTCCCCTTTTGCCGTTTCTTGTAAGTGCAAGAGGAAGCCGCCCTGCATCAAGGACTTCAAATTACTTCATTTTATGTTGCCTCGTTCATAAAGTGATACATCTGCACTCTGTATAATTGTACTGTGGTGGACATCCATACATCTGCACCCACGCACACACACACTCCCCCATACACACAGGCTCACGGAGGGCCATTAAAGTGTTCATTTGCTCTCTCCCCTCCACTATTACACCCCCTTATCTAGTCCATCTTCTGTTCTCTCCCTGCACTCTTGGCACTGCAATCAGACCCAGAGAGGGAATGCTTCGCTGAATGCCGACGTACAGAGACAGCCCCCTTCTTCTCACGGCCTGGCTGATAAAGCAATGAGGCAATCGGCCGTTCCCGTAAGAGAAAGAGGCCTGGCTTGTCAGTTCTCCTCTTGACTCACCTGCTCATTCTGCTCCTTTTGTTTCTTTTCAGTACTGTCTTTCCACCAACATTAGTTTCACAATCATATACTGATATTGTGCCACTTTTGCTTTATATTCAGATGGACTACAAACAAAAATGTAGGCAGAACATGCATGTGCATTATGAGAAACGGTGGAGTGAGAGGCAAGCTCACTTCATGTGCACATGCTGAGGGGTTTAACTCTGGGTGAAATGTTCAACTCAAAGGGCCAGTGTGGAGCATTTAAGGGGATCTATTAGCAGAAAAAGGAATATAATATTCATAATTATGTTTGATAATCACCCTTCATATCTACAGAGGGTCCTCTTCAGAGTTCAGCATTTTTCCACAGTAGACAAACCAGACACTGACTGAGACTTTCATGTTTGTAACCATGGTGATGCAAATGAGGAATGATGTTGCTGATGTTGTCACATGGGACGGTGGAGTCGGTCCCTGCAACCTCCTTACACACCACCTTTGTGATGATCGTATTATGTACAACCTATCTCTGATTTCCTAACCAAACACAGCGATTTACTCAAATGTGTGTTAATGAGACCAACTAACAGGTTTGGAGAGAATGGTGCACCACTATTACTGCAGGTATAGACCAGGCGGCAACCTCCTGTTCTGCCGAGTGAAGCCGATTTGTGTCTTAAAACTTGGGTTGTCTCTACTGTCCAGCAGGGGGCGACTCCTACAGTTGCAAAAAGAAGTCTGGTTGTATAGAAATCTATGAGAAAATGACTCTACTTCTCTCTTGATTTATTCCCTCAGTAAACATTGTGAACATGAGTTCATGTCTCAATCTCTAGTTTCAAGTCTTCTTCAATACAGCATGATGTTCATTTAGTACATTATGGTCCATTTACAGTCAAAGAGTCCATAAAGCAGGGGATGCTTTAGGGCGGGCTTACTGTAATTGACAGGTTGCTGCCGCTACCAGAGCTGTATCCGACATCACTACGTCACTCCAAATATGGTAACTACCGTTCACCGGTTGAGAAAAAAAAGAAAAAAAAAAGACGACGGCCGTATTACAAGATGGCGACGGCCAAAGATTCTTAACAGCAGTCCACAAACCAATGGGGGACCTGATGATGACTCCGCCCACGTCTTATATACAGTCTATGGTATTGAAACACCAAGTGAGGCGACCGTGGCGCACTGTGTTAAGCGGTCGTCTGGGAACCGGAAGGTCAATGGTTCGATCCCCGACTGGGATGTGTCGAAGTGTACTTGAGCAATACACTGAACCCCCGGCTCCCCGGGCGCCTGTCATTGGCAGCCCACTGCTCCCTATATACAGGGATGGGTCAAATGCAGAGAAAAATTTCCTCCTTAAAGGGATAAAGATAGTATACATTCTAAGTGGCGTCAACCAGGTTTCATTGAGGTTAAACAGCAGATTTCTCTTTCATCCAAAGAGCAGTTCATGTTATGTTTGCTTGAGAGTGACCCAACCTGAACAGCTTGGCCTGAATGCCTCCTCAGCCTCCTGCTCCACAGACGGGTGTGGAGCCTGTTGTAGGAGAGGGATGGGGTGGGCGGAGGTGGGTGTAAGAGGAGTGAATGATGGGCTTCCTGGAGCAGATCAATAGCTCAAGGCCTCGAGCCCAGATTGGCTCTCACTCCACAGGGAATCCACCATAGTCCTACAGGCTTGTGCACTAAGCACACACACTTATGCATCCCATTTGGCATCCACCACCTTTAAACTCTACTCCTAGCCCAGCCCCGGCCCCATCTCTACACAGCTATGCCTCTACTCCCTACTGCTTTGGTCCCATTCATCAAAACTGAACTGCACTATGGGAATATAATAGCTCAATCACAGAGCCCCGCTCCCCTCTTCACTCCCCCAATCCAGTCTGCATCAGGCATTGCCAGCACTCAAAACTTCTCCATCACTCAGCGTTTAGACATACGGTACATGAAAGAGGTTTCTCGCTCTGTCTCTGTGTCAAATCAGGTGTTTTTTACAAGTAACACGGAGGTTAGAGCTATTTGTTCTGTGCAGAGCTGAATCTTGATCTAACACTCCTAATTGGCTGGGTTTGAATGATCTTCACCGATGATACCATTTGTTCTTCAAGGCTGACACCAGCATTGCTTGAAAGGCGATTTCATCGGCAGCTGCACAGTGATATCAAGCCACAGATCAGGAGCACATGTTCTTCACTCACAATTGAAACTCAAAGTGTTGCCAGAGCCAAACACCTCTAAAGCTCATTAATTAACTTGTGTTTTGATTGTTTGATCTGATTACAAATTGAAATGTAACAACAGCAGCTTTTGGCGCGCGGGGTGTGTTGGCGAACAACAGTGTATCCATCAGGGTGTGTGGGAGCAGTGGGAATTTCCGCTCCTCGCTCACGGAGCTGTTTGTTGTGTCCGCTCAGTATCGATGCACGCTCAACTCAGATTTCACGCTGCAGAGGTTTTCCAATGAAGCTACGAATGTAGAAAAAAAAGCCATCAGCAAATCCTCAATCGAAATAAAGCAGTTCATCAGATTCAATTAAAAGTTAGTGTTTTTTTATTAAATCATCTTTCTTTAATGAACATAACTTGTCGGTACAGATTAAAGGTACACATCTATGTGGACAGGGGTGTCAACATATACATTGGTTGTGTATGAAAGTCAGTCTTAGGGATATTGCATAGTGACTTAATGTTGTGTATCTAAGACATGGAGGAATGGCTTTATTCATTGATGGCATTTCAAACGTCCCATTATGCATCTGAGTAGCTGGATGAGGACGTCTGCAGACAGAAACAAGCCGGGTTGTGTGTATTCACCAGCAGCAGTTCACTGATACTTAAAGGGCAACGAGGCCTTCCCATCACGTGACCTGTTTCCAAACGGAATGCATGCACATTGCTGGGAAGCACAAAATCAATCTGTCCTCTCTCAGGAGAGGGTGGAGTCTACCCCACCTTTTTATTTCTCTCATCCCTCTTCACTCTTCTTCTCTCTGTCCATCCTGATACAGGATCTCTTCTGTTGCTCTCCCTAAGGTCTCTTCCTCTTCTCTTCCCGTTGGAGGGGTTTTGTGGGGGGGTCTTAGCTGTTCCGATGTGAGGGTTCTGGGACCGAGGATGTTGCATGTGTACAGATTGTAAAGCCCTCTGATTAGAGTACTCAACACATTTTCTTAGCACCAAGTCCATCATCTTCTGTGTTCATTTCACTTGATCAAATTTTTGTGTGTGTTTGTGTTGCGCTACCAGTATT
The DNA here is from genome assembly GCA_028022725.1 of Lycodopsis pacificus. Lineage (NCBI taxonomy): Eukaryota > Metazoa > Chordata > Actinopteri > Perciformes > Zoarcidae > Lycodopsis > Lycodopsis pacificus. The sequence goes on along the minus strand of CM051689.1, from coordinate 27,386,473 downwards.
AGTATTAGTATTAGTGTATATCTCAGGGGGAGCGCTTCTCTTTTTAAAAGCCAAGAATTGTAATTGAAATACTGTAAATGGTAAATGGTTGGACTTGAATTTATACAGGGCCTTTGCCTTTAATTCACACACACTTACACAGATTGTAACTCCAGATTCTATGAGTATGTGTGTAGCCCTTTATGAGCTGTTGCTACTTGCAATTTCTACCAATACTGTGCTGAGTGTGACCTCTGACCTTTACCACTTCTTCGAAGCACAAAAGTCTCCTCATTGCCACCTCCTTCCCTTTCAGACACGAGCTGGTCCATAAAGGATTTTCTTTGAACACAGGCACACGTGACATGACAGTCCAATAACACAGATTGTGCTTTTAAACACATCAGCATATGGAGATGCTTGTTGCTCTGGCAAGCATGACAAGGCTGTTTTTGAGTGTGTCATGGGCACAATTTGTTAAATTGCATCACAATCATCCATCTAAAAGCTATTCCTTCGTGTGATTCCGCTGCTTTTATTTCCCCACAGAGCGGTAAGGCAAAAAAGCCAAGCTGTTGACTGTACAGTACGACAGGTTAACAAAAGAAAAAACTTAATTGACATGCAGTCCGGTAGCGTGGCGGGGGAGGTTATTTGTGGATCGTGTTTGCGCTTGGCAGAATCAGGCTGGAGAGCAGCTCCGGTGTCGTTTTGTTTCCTCCGTGATTCCTTTACTCGTGGTTTGTGTTGGACGGCTGCCAGTGTGTCAGAGGGCATCGCAACTGGCACAGACAGCCTTTTGTCAATTGTGTTACTCATGCTGTTGTCTTGCTCAATGGGGGGAAGCTGCTTTGTTGTTGCCTCTCGCCCTGAGTCTCCTTCCTACCAAGACTCTGGTCTCCACCACCTCTCTTCCTGTTCCTGTTCAGCCTCCTTCCCTGAGTCTCCGTCTTTGACACTCTCACCTGCTTTTTTCTCTGTTAGCTGGTTTTTATATCTGTTACACAGCCTCAGTCTGTCTGGCTGTCTCTTGTTCTGAATGAGGACTAATAGTGACAGGCACTCTGGTTTAAATCCAGCAGAGAGGCATGCAGAGCCGGCTCTAGCTACAACACGCTCCCAGAAGGATTCCCCCTGTTTATTTTACACTGTGCTCTAGCTTTCATCTCGGTGTGCAAATATCCAGGAAAGCCCCTCTTCGCCTACAGTGATGCCACAGCTGCATGCCGAGAAGATGACTGCTGCTTTATTTGCCCCCAGAGACAAAGCCCCCACCCCTTCTTGCTGCCGCCTCCGAGCCTGGCACAAATCAAAATAATGGCCCCTCTTCACTGGTGTTCCACACTAACATTTACACAAGGCAAATGTTTAATATATGTCAACTGTTCTTTGTCCGACAGCGCATGAAATTGCCCAAAATACAGGACGGAGGGCCCGGTGGCCCCCTTGGGCTCTCATGGCCATGCAGGAAGGGGCTCTATGAAGGAGATGGAGGGAGTCGGGAGGGAAAGAGAAAACAATCCATGAAAATATTCTGGTAAGTGGAATATGATTTAGCGACTGTAGGCCGAGCCAGCCCCAGAAATGTCAATACTTACATGAAGTTTCTGTTCAATATTTAGTCTATCTCAAACCCTTTCAGACTGCGGGCCACCCTGCTCGCCTCCTGAGGCTCCAAACTGTGTGTTGTGGTCGGTTACCAAATGACCTTTCAGGCAATGAAGAGTGAGGACACATGACTCGGATTCCCTTTAATTAGAATTTTTATTGAATAAGACTGCAGTTTGGATGTGGGTTAACATGGTTTATGAGTTAACGATAACACGTTCTCACTCCCAACTCATCAAATACTGACATTGGTCAGTGGCCCTGAGCTTCAAACTATGACGCCGCTTTACGTCCCCCTCTAGCGTCAGTGTAGGACTTGTCACATTACATGGGTAGTCTTTTCAGAATAAACTTTTCTTCTCACAGGAAGTTAGGTTTAACTAACGAATCACGTGACTAAATAACTCAACGTTGACTTTTAGTTCAACAGGGGACATTAAAGCAGCCTCATGGCTGAAAATCCAACTGTTGAAGGCCAGTTTGTCATTTCATGCTTTGAAAGTGCTATAGCATAATGCTTTCGCTAAACCACCTTTAGTTCAAGGAACAAAAGCAGCAGGAGGTTGGATGTCCAAATGGTTGATGAAGATTGTTAGATAATTTTGTCAATCTCAGCACTTCCCTTAAGCTTGGGCTGAACTTAACCTTAGAATCAAAAAACACAGGACACAATGATTGTCTGTCCCTTGTGCCAAGGTGGTGAGCACTTCCAGGAAATTAACCTTGTTTTGAGTGGTTGACGATCCATCAGTGGGGGTTTTCCAGCTTGTGCGGGGTGTATCTTGGTTTGGTTTAGGTTGTAGAATTTTGGGACAGTTGGGCCCTGAACACATCATCAGTAATGTTCCCTTGTGTCATTGAGTGTTTCGGCCTTTCAACACTATACACCCTCCCCAAGGGCGGCCAGCTGCAGGATGATCAGCCCTCCGCTTGTGTGCCGTGCCCAACTGTCTCAAAATTGACAACTTTCTGGTAGACTTGAATGATTAACAGGTGGGGATTCTCAAGTGGGTTAAGCTGACATAGTTGGAGCCCAGCATGGGTCATTCCGCTTGATCCAAATCCACTGGTTGCTTCTTTCAGCCGCCTCTGAGACCGCTGTTCGTTCCTCATGTGAGACGAGAAGTCAACGTTGATTTGTCTGTCACTTGCGTACTTCTGTTTTTTAACTTGAACTAAACGACCATTGTTTCCCAAACCTAACTAAATAGCTTTATTGCCTGGACCTCCTTTTAGTTTATTTTGTAAAGGCCGTATGCATGTAATGAGCCGGGATTTACACATGTTGCTGGCTTTCGTAGAGAGTAAAAATGAGGCGGGACCTTTTGTAGAATATCCTCCAAACTGTTATATGAGGATAAGTTGCTCGGTCCTCAGAAGAGCTCAGGACCTAGTTGATTTAAATATGTCTTGTGGACATGTACTGTACTTTGGCCTAATGGTGGTAAGGTATGGAGGTTTATTTATATATATATACACATATGTATGTATACACAAGTTGTATACATATATATATATATATATATCATGCAGGTTCAAATTAAAGGTGTGTAACTTGGAACGGTAGTAACCAGACACCAGAGTTTGCGTCCCATCACCGAGCAACGATCACGTTTATTTAGTAGGGGTGTAACTATCAAACATCTTGCATCACTCTGTACCATGCTGCCTAAATAAACCTGCTGTGGCTTGAGCTAAACAGAGGCCAAGAAGAGAGGGACAGCACTGCTGATCGTTTCGTTCCAAAGATCTGAGTCCCTCACAAAACGTCACATGAGTAGGCTGTACAACTTAGACCTCAACGCTCTAAAGACTGTGGAGATGGTTGTGGATTTCAGAAAGAGCCCCATCATTGGCTGACATCTGCCATCCCTCCAGAACCCGTACGCCGCCAGGACCCGTACGCCGCCAGGACCCGTACGCCCCCAGGACCCGTACGCCGCCAGGACCCGTACGCCCCCAGGACCCGTACGCCCCCAGGACCCGTACGCCGCCAGGACCCGTACGCCCCCAGGACCCGTACGCCCCCAGGACCCGTACGCCCCCAGGACCCGTACGCCGCCAGGACCCGTACGCCCCCAGGACCCGTACGCCGCCAGGACCCGCACGCCCCCAGGACCCGTACGCCCCCAGGACCCGTACGCCCCCAGGACCCGCACGCCACCAGGACCCGCACGCCCCCAGGACCCGCACGCCCCCAGGACCCGTACGCCCCCAGGACCCGTACGCCCCCAGGACCCGTACGCCTCCAGGACCCGTACGCCCCCAGGACCCGCACGCCCCCAGGACCCGTACGCCTCCAGGACCCGTACGCCTCCAGGATCCTGAGGCAAGCAGGACAGATTACGGCTGATATCTGCTCACCTGAGTCAACCAAACACCTCACACCACAAAAGCAGTTTCTTCCTGACTGCAGCTGCCTCATGCTGCACCATGGACACACATCATTAACTCTCCACATCTGACTCAGGCAACACAAATCTTTGGATTATTATTGTGCACATACTCTTTATACTATGAGTGCACATTCCTTGCACACTATTTTGCCCATTCAGTCCTCTTTGTCTTTTAAAAAACAGCAGCACTTTTAAAGACTGAAAACTGATTTATTTTAAATATTTCTTATATATTAATAATTGTTTATTTCTATATTATTTTGCAGTACTTTTTGGTTATGTAGCAAAACGTTATATGTTGGCATTTAGCGGTTTATAGTATGTATATCCGTTACATTTATGGCTGCTAGAATGTTTGTTACGCTGCACAAGAATAGCTGACCACTACTGGCTGTAAGAGCTCGTCTCAATGTAGTTTTACTCTTTGTTTTTTAAAGTTACTATTAACACGTTTCATTGGGAATTGCGATTTGAAAAGGATGTTTTGCTGTTCAGCCTGCTACGGTGTCAGTGAGCTGAAGGCTATCCTCTTCATCAGCTGATGTTTCTCCAGTCAGACGTTCCACACATTAAAGACGGACATGATGTGGTAATGCACCTGTACGGGGCCCATCACATAACCCTTGTTTTCCTGGCAGGCCTGGCGTACGCTGCTCTCTGTGTTTTTCAGGCGATTTTTAGACACGCAGAAAACTACAAACATGCTCAACATGTCAGCACCAACAATGTCACAGTTGACCGAGGGCAGCAGCCATACAGATCAAGCAAGAGGCGGGCTTTACCTCTTTACCACTGACTTCCTGTTTTGATGCCGGTAGATGTGGTTGGAATAGACATTTATCTTAGCGTTGGTTGATGACAATGAACTATATAATTTTCCCCTCCTCCACATTCAATGTCTGCACTGAATCCCCCCCCCCTTATTTACCTGGTTGCCCACACACCCCCACTCCACCGGCTCATCAGCTGCTTTGCACGACTCGCTGAGGCGTTCCTGAAGCTTTCACGTCTGTTGCGATTGGCCTCGGTGTGATCGGGGCCTAAGACAGAATAATGCAGAAATTGGACTTCTTTACAACCTCATGATCAGATCACACAGCCTAACACTGTGCATGGATTCACTGTGCATGCTAATTGGCAAAGGGAGCTTTTCTCTGAGTCGTGTAAGATTATTTTCTTATTGCTTTGAAGGTTGGGCTGAAATAGATTGTGTTATTTGATTGATTCAGGTACATGAGTAAACACGTAGATAGGAATGAGGAGTAAAAGTGACAGCAGACAACGTCCTGTGTGTGGCATTCTTACTTCCAGTATACAGACTGTGGAACACCATTAATAAGCTGCTGCTTTCTCCAAACCTAACATATGGGACACACGCTCTGCAGAGTTTTACCAAATTCATGTTCAGTTGCGTTGTGCTTTTCCAAACAGATTTCCTTCTTAGCCTGCTGACGCCTCATAATACTACGCAGTGTGTTAGGGTGGACCTTTTCCTCGCTTTCAGTCAGGTTCCAGTGCTCCTGGCAGGGCTGTGAGAAACGGTGGTACCTGTAAGCACAGGAGATATACAGCCTCTGCCCTGCTCCTGAGAGAGAGGGGAGTGAGTGTGTGTGAGAGCAGACACACACTCTAACACACACACACACACGCACGGCAGCCCTGAGTCCAACATTCTCCTCACAGGCTGTAACAATGATGGATGTGGAGGGTAGCAGCAGCAGATTGCTTAGCCCGACATGAAGGCAGAGAAGCTGAATAAAAACACAGATTTCTCATCCTCTCCTTTCTTTCTCTCTCTGTCCTCTTCTTGTTGGCCCTGATTCCCTCATGACTGCCACTCCCCAGCCCACACACACACACACACACACACATCTTCCTGTACTGCTTACCAGTCCATCCGACATGGTTTGTCTCACTCTTTCAGCCGCTCGAACAATGACCTGTGAATTAGGAGCGAGCTTCAAAAAGCTTTTGTGTAATATCAGCGGATCGATACTCACCGTGCTCTAAGAGGCCTCTCGGGTTTGTCACTGCCGTGGAAACGCTGAAGCCAAAGCGGTGGTGGTGACATGTCTTGTGGTGACTGTGGCTCAGAAGGTAGAGCACACCGTCCCTCGACCAGAAGATCAGTGGCTCCATCCCCACTGCTCTATATGTCAGTGTACTGGGACCACTAGAGCAGGAATTCCCAAAGTGTGGTGCGCGTGAGGAAAAATGTAATGGTGGTCTAATGGTGCAGTCCTGTCTCCTAAAAATTACGTTCCCCCAAAACTAAAATGCATTCTCAATTACGTTTGACCATAAACGTATTTTCTCCCTGATTACGTTTGTGTTTGACGCATTACAAATACGTTTCTCATCAACATATCTTTGCCATACTCTAGTCTTTATTATTTTTCTGTGATCTGCCTCGCCTCTACCCCGCCACCCACGAGTTGTTGACTGTTCCGAGGGCTGACAGACCTGACGATGGGGTGCCTCGCGGCGGGGGCGGCTGGGGACCTCGCGTCCCGGCGCCAATGGGTGAGCGCCCGCCACTCGGAACCATAAAACCAAGTCCCGGATTTCACCCGGGGGATATTCTGGAGGTATTGTGGCCGGGTGATGTGTCTCGTTGCTGGGGAGGTATGAGCCGAGAGTGGCGGGGTGTTATGGAGGTATATATTACAACTCGGTGTTGTTCCCGTGCGTGGATGAGCGCATTTCTGCCGGAGACAGGCGGCGTGTTGTGGTCGTATTCTGACCGCGTAATAGGGAGAAGGAGAGGCGGTGGTGGGGAGGGAAAAAAATGTTAAAGAGATGGTGGAATGTATGATTGGTGAGAGAGAAGCAAACAAGTTGGACGTGATCCCGTGTCCAACAACACTGTGTCGCGCGCATCGATGCGTTGTCCGAAGACATCCTGGCTACATAGTCGGTCGCGTGAAGAAGAGTGAGTTTCACTCTCTGCAAGTAGACGAGTCTACAGATGTGGCCAGTCTGGCCAATCTTCTGGTGTACGTCAGTTGCCTTTTCAAGGCACGGTGCAGGAAGAGTTTTTGTCTTTTTTGTGTTTTTTATCTTGTAAACAAACGCCACACGCGAGCAAACTGTTCTCTCATTAGTCAGATTTGTATGCGGCTATAAATAGGCTCTGTTGCTTTTTTTTTTTTGAAGGTGTGGGGGGGGATTGGGGGTGCGTGAACCCGGTCGGGATGTAGAAGGGGGTGCGTGGCCTAAAACGTTTGGGAACCGCTGCACTAGAGCAACACTCTTACAGAGCTGTAGGCTATCTGCTGATACAACCTCTTCCAGGGCTCCGAAAGCAACTAAGTGGCATTTGCTTACTTTGTCACACAGTCTTCCTTTTTTTTTTGTGTGTTTCATGTATTGAGAGTGACAGTTCCTGTTGAAGAGTGCATTTAAAAAGTAAACTGAAGTGAAGCATTTCAATGAAAAGTGAGTGATGACAGCGAGGGGAAGGGTGGAGTGCTTGATGCGAATGAAGGCCACATAGAGAGACAGAGCTGTGAGGGGAGATGGTGATGGAGCAGCTAGCTGACAGAGCGCTGAATCCAGCAGGAAGACAGAGCTGCTGTGTGTGGTCACTGCAGCCATTCTGACAGTCACACATTCTGCTAGCCAACTACTCCGAGCAGCCAGCTAGTCAGCCTGTTCAGCTGTCCTACTGTAGGACTACAAATGAATTAGGAACCAGCCTAATCTGTACCCTCAACTCTCAGAGCCGGAGGAAGCTGCTAGCTGGGAAAGAATGAATTGTGGCCCCTGACGATCCACCAGCCTGACAAGGTTCGCTGCGTTACTCCGTTTATCAAACACAATCTAGGAATATGAACAGTGTCAGAAGAATGTAACCTGAATTAAAGCTAGAACTACAATAGGATTTGACATACAAATAATTTACACAGGTTTTGATTTCAAGTTAATATTGTACATCAGTGGAGCATAAGCCCAAAGAAATTAGCAATGAATCAAACCAACAAGTCCTCCAAACTCATACGAGCACATAGGTGTTCGAAAAAGATCATGGTTTGGGTTTAAATAAGAACGTTTGTATCATAACTTATGTTATAAGTTAAAGGTTGTTATGGTAAGTTAAGTACGTTACATAAGTTAACTTACGTTCATCCACCCCGACCTCCCTCCTATGCAGACTTTGTCCTTCTTTGTACTACGTCACCTGACTTCCTCTTTTGCTGCCATCATAGTCACTACTGTCACTCGAGGCCTTTGCCTAACAAACGTGAACATGGGTCGTAATAAGCTGCTTGTACAAACAACCTTTGGGAAAATGTTTTTTTTGGGGGGGGGGGGGGGGGGGGGGTCTCAATGAAGGTAACACAAATAACTTTGGCGTGTGTAGCGTCCTTATGTCAAAAATGTTATTTGAAGTCAAGTATTAGGGAATGTATAGCTCAATTAACACATTAGTCAGTGAAACATTATCAAATGCTGGAAATATTGTGGTATATTATATGTGTTGATGCATGACATTCAGTAGGAAACTCACACCGATGGCTTATACACGTGCTTAATGGGTTTTCTCCATCATGATTAGAGCCTTTCATAACAATAATCTGTTCAACAGCAATAATGGAAATATAAATGTCTAATCTTAAACAGCATTTATTGCAGAGAAGGTTTTCAAACACAAGCAATTTGCCTTGATGTTCTGGGGAATTAAGGATACAATAAACACAGTAAGAAGAAAAGGGAAAAAACAAGCACTGCAAATAGTCAAGAGAAGTTTACAATAAAATCTGCTTCTTCTGTTTTAGCACCCTTCTTAAACAGTGGAGTGTTTCACATAACACATAAAACATGAATTTCAAATTAGCAAAGATAAAGTAAAACAATATTTGCAAAATTAAACTAAAGGAAAAATAAAGAACAAACAACCAGCAGATGAAAAAGAGAAATGATGGTTAATGTGATACCTAAAGTGCCACTTTGCCCTCTCTGCCTCATTTGTATTTAATTGACCATAATACTTATATGATGCTTATTTCCTCTCCTCAAAATGACCACAAAAAAACAACACAAAGGGAAACAGAATGACCACAAACAGACACAAATCTATACAAAGATACACACAACAACAACAAATATACACTAAACAACAACAAAGATACACAAAACAATAGCAAATAGACATAAAGCAACAACAAAGAGACACAAATATATACAAAGAAACACAAAACAACAACAGAGATTAACAAAACAACAACATAGATACACAAAACAGCAACAAAGAGACACGAAGCAAGAACAAAGAAACACAAAACAACAAAGAAACACAAAACAACAACAAATATAAACAGAGTAAATAGTATGTACTTGCATGTCTACAGTGTCTTTCAAGTCTTCCGACCACTTGAAGAGCTGTACACTACATGTCAGCATTCACCCTTTCACACACACATTCATACTGTAGTGGCAAAACAACCACTGAGAAAAAAGAGAGTCAGGGAATCAATCCAACAACCTTGTGGATGCAGGACAAGCTGCTCTAGCCACAGCCACCGCTTTCAAACAAAAATTACAAAGTAACACAAAACAACAAGATATACAAAAATCACAGCGCGTAAGAACAACAAAGGCACACAAAAGCAACAACAAAAAGAGGCTGAACAAGTATAAAGCAGTGTGTGGGAGAGGGGCTGGGGCCTGTTGCCCATTGTTTCATTATCCACCCATGATTACAGGACGGGAGGAGATGGGGGATGTTGTATGAGGACTAACTTTAAAACATACCCACTTGAATTGTCTAATTCAGACATCTGAAGCTTCAGGTTGCTTTGCTTTTCACTTTAGAATCTACTTTTGCACAGAGCTGGGACTGTGGATCTGTCCCCCAGCTCTTACAGTGTTGTCCCGCTAGCTTTTTGATGTACATATGACATGTAAGTATTGTATTAAGACAGTATTAAGACAGACTTAAGAACAGTGTGTGCAGCGTTACCTCTTTGTTTATGTGTTCGAAGCGCTTTTCAGTCACAAGAGTCCATGCCAGAAAATGAACTAACGGTCAGTGTTTCTGCAGAAGCAGCTGAATAACAGCCACTGTAACTGACGGAAACGCTTGAGTACAGACATCCTTCAGGGTGAAAGGGCCTGACTTGTTTGGCTCATTATTATTATTATTATGGATTGCAGCCGCACTGTTTCTGTTCCAAAGAGCTGAAGCATCATGGGATTGATACAAAGTGGAAAAGTACTCAAAATATCTCATTAGAATCAATGAGCGCTGTGGGATTCCTACATCCAGAGCGATATTGATCAAACTACAGTAAATATGTCATCAAACGAGCTGCATTTAATCCATTATGTTAGAGAAGCCTTGACAAAAAGAATGCACTGTTTTAATTTGATTTTTATTGAAAGGTAAAGGGGGCATTTTGAAGTTGCGCACCGTAAAGCTCATGCAGAGGGAAACACACTCACATGCACGGAGAACAGAGGATGTGAAACACAAAGGACAAGGAAAGAGAAAGGAAAGGAGAGGACTAAGGCGGATAGAGAGCAGTCTGTGGTGTAAAAACCTCCGAGACATCACTAGCTTCATGAACACTACACGTTAGATCTGCTGAGCGTGAAGGATGGGGCCCCGGAGGGGTGGATGGAGGCCCCGACGCAGATGAGTGACTCCCTCTCTGCAGAGAGAAGGAGCCGGAGAGAAGAGAGCGGTGATGTTACCTAGATATTACATACATTTAACCCGCTGCCAAAGCACCCAGGGAGCTACTTGGGCTTCAGTGTCTGCATGTTGAGGCGCTTCATTGGGAGCCAGGGGATCAGACTACCAACCCTCTCAGCTGCACTGAGCTACAGCCACACAAGTGAGAGGACATGAAACAAGGAGTGCAGGAGAGAAGATGGTGGTGGAAGGAGAGGACAGTGGATAGGAGAGGGGAGGAGAGAATGACATGGCGGGGGAGGGGCGAGGTTAAAAGGCAAGGAAAAGAGAGACAAGAGGAGAGCATAGGAATGAAAGGAATAGAGAGGAAACACAAATGAGAGGAGAGGACACAGAAAGAGGAGAGGAGAGGGAATTGTTCACAAGAAAAAATAAAAGAATTGGCAAGAGCAACATGAGGAGAGGAGACGAAGAAGAGGACTGGGTGAGAGGATGGGTGAGAGGCAGACTGAAAGGAGAGGGCAAAAGGAAAAGGGATGAAGGGATACAGATAGCAAGAATAGAGAGGAGTGTCAAAATGAAGGAATGAGAAGATGGAAAAACAAAATGTATCAAGGATGATATGGAAAGATGGAAAAGGAAGTTAGACAAGGGGAGAAAAAGACAGATGGGAGGATACATTTGGATAGGAAAGGGGATAGGCAGAGAAATGAGGGATGAGAGGAGTGTGAAGGTGTGGAGAGGGCAGAGGAGAAAAAAAGAAGAAATGAACAGGAGGCAAGAAGGTAAGAATGGAGAGAAGGATGGGCAGAAGAGAGAGGAAGATAAGAAAGGAAGGGTGAGGAGAAGGTAACAGAAGAAAAGAGGAGATAAATTGATGTGAATAATGCAAAAAGGAAAGGAGATAAGAGAAGGAGATGAAATAAGATGAAGTGAAAAGAGGAACGGATGGAAAATGAAAGGAGGAGAGGTGAGAAAAGAAAATGAAAGGGAAGACTAGAGCGGGAGGGGATGAGTGGAGAAGAAAAAAGAATTGAGTAAAAGAACAAAGCCATGGAGCTGAGAAGAAATAGATGCTCGGAGAGGTGGGCCATGGGGGAGGAGGGAGGAGGGTGCTGAACCTTTCTGTTTGATTTCAGAGCTGTTTTGGTCCGGTCGGTCCGGTTTAGACACACACACACACAGACACACACACACACACACACACACATTTCACGTGTGAAGGACCATGGTGATGTGTCAGCAGTGAACAGTGACCCTGGTGAAGTTCCAGTGCTGATCCGACGCTTTCAACCACTTCCACACATATTTATTGTCCTCTCTCTGGAGATTATCAGCTGCCTGACAAACCAGCAAGTTGGGGTGATGAGACCAAAATCATTGGCTCCATTAACATAGCTGAGAAAACAGCTATGTACTGTAGAACAGAGCCCAGGAACAGGAGTACCAGTCCAACAATGAGCCTCACATACAGCAGCAGGATGCTCTCTGTGCCATCGTGTTTCCTGCTGTGGACTTCTCAGCCATGGGTCATGTTGCAGGACCTTTAGCATCTGTGTCGTTGTTTGCTGTGTCTTTGCGGTCGTTTGATTGACTTTCCAACAACAAAGGTTACCAGTCACTTCATCTGTCTATGAGGCCTGAATTAGAGTATTATGGGGTGTCAGTTTGGTAACACATCAAGGTGTGTGGATGACTTGGTTGTGTCTTACTCTCTTGAAATCGGGACAAAGTCTGTGAAGAGATTACTTTGAACAACATTTTCCTTTTGCACATGCATCATTTTCTTCCTGTGTTTGTTGGTTATGATTCTGTTAGAAGCCCATCGTTTCTGCCAGCTCTATTATCATCACATGTATTTTGTAACCTGGTTTATGTGCACACATCTGCAGGATGTTCAAAACAACAAATGAAACGGCCGTATAGATTTTGTGATGCAGTTGAATGATATAAATGTTTTCTTCTGCATACAAGCATGCTGTGTGGTAGAATCGGCCTCTCTGTCCGTCAAACCCCTGTCCAGCTGTGGCTCAGACCCAACATGTGCACTGCTGCACTGAGACTGTGGAAGCAAGACGGATCATATTGCATTTTCCTTTGCCTGCATTATCTTATCGTAAATGTAATCAATAGCAAAGATAATACCAGTCTCTCTCTCTCTCTCTCTCTCTCTCTCTCTCTCTCAGCCTAAAAAAAGCTGAGCACAAACTCTCCCACCCGAACCCCCAAAGACACCACATAACACCACCGTCTGTCAGAACTGATCAAGTCCATGCAATCATTTGAAAAATAAATCACATACAAGTAACACCTACATGCCACATCAGAGCTTCACACTTATACCAGAGCCTGTGGCATTCTCAAAGTGTCCCATTTAACAAATGAGAGAGCCTTCCAACAGAATGTAGTTCACACCTCAGGAGCAGACTGCAGCTGCTCATGATCCACAAGATCTCAGAGAAGTCTTGCTGCAGTGCACGCTCCAGGCCCAGGTGATGACGGCACACTAACAACTTCAACATCGGATTATCTCCTGTTGTTCTGATCGTTACCAGTTTTGATATTGTTCTGGTTTTCTAAAGAACAAAGTTGGATCATGAAGTGTCAGGTAGCAGCAGGTAGTGCACGGTGTTGCTCCTACACTCAAAACAGCAGTCACTGAACCGAAACGGTTGGGTTGCAAGAGCTGGTAGGGGAGCGCAGCGTTGTTTCTAATCATCCGTGTGTTTGTCACTCTGAGCGAATCCTCTCACATTACACAACGAAAATATCCAAGTGTTGATAGGGGTCTCGAACAGCTTCACACAAACAGGATACGAGGTGTTAATTAGTGAGCATTTTGTTCCCCGACCTCCACGCTTGCCAATCTAAGATAAGCAACATCCTGACTCCAGCTCCCGACTCATGAATATCCTCTTCTCCTCGCTGTGCTTCTCTGGCCCTGCTAACATCTCTGTTCGTCCTTCTGTTTTCACCTTTCAGGACTTCGCTGTGATCCCTATATGTGATTGACTTTGAGTGAATATACATGTGCAGTAGAACTACATGTGGTACCTCAGACGAGAGGACATCTTGAGCATCATGAACTTCTATCATTAAAGTTGCTGTGAGTTTTGAGCTCCTGATGAAGGTGCAGACATATTCACTCACAGCACATGGCCTCAGTCCCACTGATGAGCTCTTTGTTTTCCACGTGTTGAACGGCACAGCTCTCACTCATTGTACCTTTCTCTTTGAGCGGTATCCATGCCGCTCCTATTTTCTGCCATTTAAAATTTTAAAAATGAACGACAGCACTTATGAAAATGTCCCCATTATGTTACGGTGTAATCAAAATGTCATTTCACAAGCATCACTGCTCCATTGATTGAAACAATTGTCAGCATGCAAACAGACATTTTTACATGGAATGAAAGATGTGTTTTCTTAATGTAGTGTTTGGAGTGATTTGAAGTGGCTGAATGGCTCATTTCCTTTCACATTATGACTGCTGGGAATTTACTCAATCTGGTTTATGTTAAATGATTTCTGATGAACTCTATCTTCAGGTCCCATTCATGAAGAAATGCGTCTTCATCACCAAGGTCTTGATCATTGTTGTTACTCTCCACACTTGCCAGTATTCATCAACTGCACACTGCAGAGTGCCAGCCTGAATGGCCCATACTTTCAGGATAACCCCGTCTCATAAGAATGCCGTTCCCATACAACTAAACTGCATTAATTATGTCGCAGTTTTAAGACACGTAGTAAACATTGTTTGAAGCAAAACCTTCAAACTTTGCATCTTGCTGCACTTTTAATTAACTGAATGTTGATATTGATTAGAAACATGTTTGTGATTCGTGATGTTTCCCTCTAAACATGATTGACTGGGTTGGCAGTAATACATTTCTACTGCCAATCTACATCTTAATATAGCGTTACCATGAGGAAATGATACTATTTGAATTATTCAAGTTTTCTGTTGGTAAACTACTTCAATCTGCAACCTGTTATTAGACTTCCTCACAAACAGACACCAGGTACTTTGGATTAACAGCCACACCTCCTCCACTCTGGTGTTGAACACCGGTGTTGCTCCGCCCCCTCCCGTTCACGCTGTACTACCCCAAACATGAAGAGAACTCTGTTGTGACGTTTGCAGATGACATGAGAGTCATCGGCCGGGTTACAAACAACGAGGAGACAATGAGACTCAGAGAACAACGTCAGTAAAACCAAGGAGCTGATTGTTGATTTAAGAACAAAAGAGGTGATGTCACACATCAGTGGAGCTCAGGTGGAGCAAATGAACCCTTCTAAGTTCCTGGGAATCATTGGTACCGATCTACTGAGCATGAGTGATATTGGTAAGAAGAGGAGCCTGCAAAGAGCTCAAAGGATATTAACCTCCTGCTCCCTAGCCCTATTTTTAGGCCTCAGCTCGAAAATTGCATACCCAAACTCAAAAGAGTGCATCTTTGCAAGCACAAGGTCTATTTGAATAATTTGGTGTGTTGTAATAAAGGAACACTTGTGAGATTTGTTCAGATGTGTAAATATCAGTGTATAAGTTACTGGTTAAGAGTAAATGAACATGGCACACAGCTCAAATTGAAAAGTTTCAGGTTCGCCTGAAAAAAAAGCCCCTTCATTGTTATTATTTCATTGAAATGATGCAGCCCCCAGCCTAAAACATCTCCCAAATCATAGCACATATATGTGAACAGTCTCTCTGCAAAGTTTTACTTTGATAAAGTGAAGCAGAGAAAATGAGAGAATTTTTAGGACAGAAAGTTTAGGCGAGATTTCCAAAATGTGCATTTGGGCACCATGTGTGCCATGTGTGCCATTTAAATTTCCTCATGTACTAAACTACATATTTCACTTATAAATTACTAATGGTGTTAAATGCATCCAAATGCAGCAATTTCTGGCTTTTTTTGGAAAAAAAAAATATAATATATTTTTTTATATTATATTTTATATTATATTATTTTATATTATATTTGTAAGTCTTCTGTTTCGACATCTTACAAATTACAAATTACCGGTAATCCTAAAAATGAACAAACGGTGAAGAGGCAGCCGAAATCTCATCTATCATCTATCTGAAACCAAGCTCAAGCTGTAATCAGCTGAGCGTAATCAGCGGTGCGTAAAAGCAGCTGGCAGCTTGCTCCTAGTTTTTATACTTACGCAGAACAATAACTCTGGCTCCCATTGGCCGACCTCCATGGTACATACCTCTCTGTATTCGTTAGCTCCAATAGAATTGAGCTAATCACTTGAAAATGAGTGACAGCACTGTTAGCCAGTCAAAATCATCAAGTCTCCGAAAATAGTGACTTGCAGGCTCTGGGGGACACAGCAGGTTACGCCTTCCCCTGTGGGGTGAAATGACCCCCTCCGAAGGAAAGGCGTGTCTCTGTTGCAAGACAGGAAGTCCATTGAACCTTTTCCGGAGAGAAAATGCGGGGATATTCAATTTTTCGGCTTCAAATCGTCAAAAGTGAGTCATATTTATGATCATAAAGCGATAGTGTGATTTGTGTTGCTGGTGTCTGTTGGCTCATATCTCAGCGATAGTACGACGGAGAGAAATGTTACGGTTATGACCGTAACCGTTGTGTTCGTGGCGTGATTTCTGCTATCTCGCTTTGTTTGTTAGCATCAAGCTATGATTGCTAAGTCCGGAAATGTCCCGAGTGTGTACACTCCTGGCGAAATATGAATATGGTATTGTAGTTATGCTAAGTTTGAGTACTGAGTTGTGTTTGGAGTATGTTCAAATGTCTTTTATACGATTTTATCCCAGGTTTCTGACATTTCACGAGGTATGCGGCATCATTATATTCGTTTTGTAATGAATACTTATTTTCGATGTTTTATGAAATACAGTCTCAAAAGCGGCCCCTAGGGCACCCTCGGTAGCAGAGAGTTAAGAGACTAAACCCTGTTCACCTGCTGCCATCTAGCAAGAGATACAGAAGAATCAGCTGAGGACGTCCATTGACGAACGGACAAAGCAAACTATCTTGGGGTAGTTCATAAAGAAAATATATGAAGAAAAAAGAAAAACAAATTGGACATCATTCAAAATTCCTTGGACTTTTACTTCTATGAACTAAATGTGATGACGTGATGCTTTTTCCTTTCACAATATATGAAACTGATAATGCCTGTGTGCAGTGAATCAATTCCACGAGGACTTCTGAGGAAAAGCTGGCCATGTGACTTGATGATGGTCAACATACATCGGTGTTGCATTCAAAGGGCGTGGAAACGATTAGCTTCCCCAACATTATCACTGAAAAAATGTCAAACAAATTCAAGCAAATCATAAGGAAGCAGAGATATGTTTACGCTTGTCAACGGGTGGTCAGAAGATAACTTTGCGGGTCAGGGACGGTGTGCTGGCACTCACCGGGAACTTTCCTCTGTGACGGTCACATTTCCTCTTTGAGGTGTCGTGACTGATTGACAGGTGATCTCTGGTACCTTCAGTATGCCACCAAGCACAGAAAAAAAATAAACAGGATGGATGTTGAGTTGCTGGGGTTTATAATCACCTCCACCTGCAGCCTTTAGAAAAGATCCTTCTCTTCACTTCTCTCTTGCCTTCTCTGCTACTCTGCCAAACAGCAAACCTCTTTCCAGGCAGCAGGTGAGACTCGGATGTCACTGTTTTGACATTGTTGTTGCTGTGCCGCAATATCACAGTGGTTGCCAGACAGGGATGGATGGTAAGTTGGAGGGACATTAGGCACAGAGACACAGAGTAGGTGGAACGGAGCAGAGGCAGAGAGTGTTTTTCATTTGAAAGGACCTGGACTGGAGGCGAGGTCGTCTCTGCAGTAAATAGAAGCAGATCAGAAGCCAACACGAGGCCTGCAAACGCTTTAAGAAACCAAAGCGTACAGTAGTGCTTACAATACCGTGTGGCATGTAGGCCAAGAAACAACTTGTCAAATTCCACTGTCAGATTCATACGATATGTTACACATCTCAGAATGAAACAGTTGAGAGCAAATGTAACCAAATTGAGAGTAAATACGGTGTAAATACACTTTTAAAAAATCAAGGTTGTACTACAGAGCAAATCAGAGAATTTAAAATGAAGTTGAGATATTTAGTCATTAAGAGGGAATGTCATTTTTCAAAAACAGTCATACTGCTATGAGAATGAAGTCATAATGGTACGAGATAAAAGGTTGCTTTGAGAACAAAATGTCACATGCTAGGATTAGAATAGATGGATTGGATTGTATGTCTCATATGATCAGGACTATAATATGTAAATCAGACAACCTTTTCCTCAAGATATTACAAAATGCAACAACTCGTTTCTTCTTGGAATGTGATGGCTATTTTTTGTAAAATGTTCAACCTCTTCCCCCCTAACAGTGGCTCTAATACTCATATTCATGAAAAAAAAGAAAGAAATAGTATGCTGGTAGTTTTGGTCAAATCGTGTTAATCCCGAAACATTTCTGTTTTGGTGAATATGTGAGTATGGCAACACACTCTAAGTCTAATTTAATAATACAAATTCCAGAGTTTGAGTTAAGTCATTATCCTAAATTACATTGGAAACACAACTACAGCTGCTGTGCAGCACAGAGCACGACTGACCAGTGAGACGTAACAGAAACAACGCAGCGCATGCCCGTTTGGTTTCGGACCGTTTGCTCGGCCTCCAGAAGTTCTGCTTGACTCTTGATTCCAGGGAAGTGAAGGAGTTGTAACGGTTGTAATTTAGAATATACAGCATCCAGCAGCAACAGGAAAGGCCTGTAAAGGACACTCGGATGACAAGCTGGACTCCACTGAGCCCTGAAGCCCTACAGAACCCTGAAGCCCTACAGAACCCTGAAGTCCCTCAGAACCCTGAAGTCCCTCGGAACCCTGAAGTCCCTTGGAACCCTGAAGCCCTACAGAACCCTGAAGTCCCTTAGAACCCTGAAGTCCCTCAGAACCCTGAAGCCCTACAGAACCCTGAAGCCATACAGAACCCTGAAGTCCTACAGAACCCTAAAGGTCTACAGAACCCTGAAGTCCCTCAGAACCCTGAAGCCCTACAGAACCCTGAAGTCCTACAGAACCCTAAAGGTCTACAGAACCCTGAAGTCCCTCAGAACCCTGAAGCCCCACAGAACCTTCTCGCTTCTTCATTCAAAGTGTATTAACACTGAATGTGTTCCATTTCCAAATTCAACACGCCACTTTGCTTGGACGCCAAAAACAGCCGCCAAGTGAGAAATAGAGCAGATGAACGGTTCTCGAGATTTGTGAACGACACACCCGCAGAGAGGTTTCTTTCCTTATAATCAGATAACGTGTTTTGATAAATGTAAGATGTGAAATATACAGTGTATGTTTTTGTTAGACCAACAACATCCTAATTTACCAAATCAAACATTTTCCCAGAGGGCTCACATTTCTACGAGGCATAACATTTTCTTGGCACACACACACACACACTCACACACACACACACACACACACCTGCTGTCGGCCCCCAGGCTGCTGCTGCTGTGAATGTGTTATTAAGCAGCTTCCTTGTTAAATAAGTCGATCACCATGTCCTCCTGAGTATTAGCCATTAGCTTTGTATCCCTCTGCTGGCCTCCTGGGAGCCAGAATAAAGTGGACTGGAGGAGAAGCTTCTTAAATGGTCAGAGTCACTCTCCCCCCAGCTTCTCTGTCTCTGTGCACATGTGTTTGTTGATGTGTTCCGTGCATGCGTATGAGCATGCAGGCTCATTAGAGAGAAGCAGCCTGTGTGAGGCGGTGGTGGTGGTCATTACAGGATGTCAGCTGACATCATGAGAAGAGGCCATGATGCCTGTTGCATTTTGACTCTCTCTGTAAAGAGGGGAATGCTGGGACACACTCACACATTTCAGACTGCACACAAGTATGCAAATAGTTATTGTTGCTCACCTCTAAATACCTCCTCCAACAACTTGACATCAGCGTTTCAAACAGTCGTACTTACTGGTAGATTTATTAGCTTTGTGATTCGTTTATTTTAAGCTTTTGATTAGTTTTTTTGGAACAAACAGTTTAGCTACCACCAGCTTACATTCCTAAAGTTAACTCAACTCCTTCGTAGCAGGTTTACACAATATGAATCAGTCAACTTTAAACATTTTTATATGAACAAATACAAAGTGACAATGTGAAAGGTGTACAGATTGGTGAGATTGGTCAGCCTGGTCAGTGGTCAGTGGCCTCCAGCATCAGTTTTTGGCAGATGAAGAAAAGATAGGTGTTAAGGTGGAGGGGCTTGTGGAGCAGCAATATGAACGTACTGAAATCCGAAAGACAATCATATTGAAACAGAGATGCAGCAAGATTATAGGGTACCATGACAACAGATCCATTGAAGGCAGAGCATCCATTTTAATCCAGTGGGTGCAGAGATATGAATGCATATCAACTATGTGTGGACTGTGCACAGTTATCTTTAAGCAAAAGTCAGAGCAGGGAAAAGTGTCAATAAATTCACACAATAATTACTTTTAATCAGATTTCCATTAATTCAGCATTTACCAGACTATGATAAAGTGGTGAATCTGACTGTACATTATGTTGGGATCAATAGGGGCTTGTGTTTGAGTTATCAGCTTTAAGAATCTGAATTCTTGACATCAATAGAATTATTAATGTGAATAACAATTATTAATGATTATTAATAATAACGGGGCACCACCCTGCGAACAGGGACCGATAACCAAACGATAAAACTAAGTCTCATAATTAGTAGTCACTCATCAGTGACAGTGAAGGTGTGGAATCCGAGCGCAGGCTACAACATACAGATCATCACATACATATGCACCATTAATCACAGACGACTGCTCTTTAAAGTATACTAGAGTTTATTAAATTAGAATAATAAAAGATCAGATCAATTAATATCGCAATCAACAAACGCCATTATACAATCTTATGTACCTAATATCTAAAGAAATGAAATAAAAGAGGAGGAGGGTGTGTATATAAGTATGTGTGTATGTGTATGTGTGTGTGTGTCTGCGTATAAAAGGAAGGGGGGTGAGACTGTGGGTTAAAAGGGGAAGGGCTTAAGGTATTACCGCTGAACACCACCAGATGGCGTAGTCGAGGGACTTAGACAAACTGGGGGGGGGGGGGGGGGTGAACCTTAAGATGCTACCGTGACCCGCCACTAGATGGCCTAGTCGAGTGACTTGGGCAAACTGGCGGAGGAGAGGGGGGGTCGCTGTGTGTGAGCACGTGTGAGAGAGAGAGGGTCAGAGAGAGAGGGGGTCACCTCCTGCTGTGTTGGCAGGAGGGTGAGCCAAGAAAAGGTGGAGAGAAATCGTAAGTCAACATAAATCAAACTTCTGCTGCGATATCCTGAGGAGCATAAGTACGTTATTCTCTCATGCGTAAGCATACCGTTGTCGTCTTGAACTGTCGGCAGCTTACGCAGTGATGAACACGGCACTCAGCTCACTCACAGAGCCGAGTTAATGAAGAGAGAAATATCCCACAAAGTTGAATACAAATGAATGAAAATAATCCCAAAGAAAACAGTCAATGCAGTTAATACACAATACAAACGGAACTTCTCTGGTCCGTGAGGTTTGTGTATTTACCTCCGTATACTGCGACGGTGTCTTTAACGCGAACAGAATACGGGCAATGCACAGTGGAGCGGAGCTGGGGCCCGCTGAGTGTTGCGCAATACCTTGATATTACGCAATAGTAACGAAACACACAAAAACACGGGAATATCAACATATACATGAATTAACTTGAATGAACTTTAAGTTAATTTAAGCTAAGCTAGCCCAGATGCACAATGAACTTACGTTGGAGACGCTTCTTTGTGGCGGGGAGAGTGGCCGCTGAGAATCGTGCTTTCTTTGTCCTGAAGGAAAAAGTGGGGCTGCTTGTAGATCAGCGCGGCTGTTTAAGCGGCGGCTGTTTCGGTCCGTTGACGCGGCTCGTTCTGGAGCTGGCGCTGGACGTGATCAATCCTCGCTGCAGAGAGGATGATTTAACATCGGATTGAGACGCTGTGGTCCGTACGTCTCATCGGAAATCTTCGGGAAGGAGCGAGTTTTTCAGCTGCTGCTTTGCCGGAATGTGCACAAAAAGAAAACAACACGGGGAGGAATCGTGGAAGAGATTCGTGCCGGTGCAGTGAGAGGGCCTTGACTCAAAAAGAAAAACACGGCTACTTCGGCCAGCGAAGATAGCGTTGTGACCTGACAGGGTTTGCAGGCCTTCGTCGACAGCGCGATGCTGGCGGGGGGGAGAAAGCTGATGCGTCTCCTTGCGTCCCAGGGACGGATGTCCAGGGTGAAGAACAGCGATTGCTCCCTTGCTCGACCGAGGTCGAAGGGAAAAAGCGTGGAGGTGTGAATTGCAGTCAGTTTTGTTGAACAGTGGCTGAACCACAGGGGTCCTGGTGCTGTCTTGGCTCTCGGCCAATGAGGTTGAAGGGATGCTCTCAGGTGACTTCAGGAACCATAGTTTTTTGGGGGGGGGGGGAATTCACACCCTAATGTGAAAGTCCTTCAGAGGGGGTTTGGTGCTCATCAAACCACAATCAGGATGAAACCTTTGCTTGCAAAAGGGAAGGCCTGATTTTCTTTGTTCACAGCACATGTGCAGCCATATGCTCAGACCCCAACAATTACATTTTAAATATAGTTGTTCAGCTTTAATCTGAAGGGGAAAAAACAAAGGGGGCAACTGAAGATGAAAAATGTAGTTGAAGATTTAAAAAAACATATTGATCAATAGGCTTCGGAGACATGATTGTGAGCTCACATCTGATCCTGTAATAATGTGTTTGGTGATTTAAAGGTTTGAATACAGTAGATTTTAAATGTTAAACATCTGGACGTGGTGATTCTTTGGCTCGACTTAACTGGTCTTTTTTAGCTTGTTTGGCAGTTCAACTTTATGTTCGCACATTGTTCGGTGTATGCAATGACCCAACTGTGAGACGCTTTTGCAGAAATATAGTTTCTATATTTTTTCTTTGCATTGTAACCCTTTACCTTGACCTGAATGTCCATAAGCTGGTGTGTTAGCACTAGACAGACTTTTCATTTGTTTTCATTTCCTCTGAGCACAATGCAAAGAACCAGGCCTCTCTGCACCAAGTGGAAACCGTGAACATATAGAGAGGGCTGGAACAAAAGACGACCATGGACTTTCTAAACATTCTTCACGGTGAGTTTAGTTTGCAGGGTCCAGTAAATTCCCCATTTATGTATTTCCTAAAGTGACCAGCCCATCTCCCTGCATCAGCTGTAGCCTTCTCCTAATTAGAAAGCCTTAAAAAGCCTCACAATGCTGTCACTGTTGACCTTATCAAAAGCAGCTTCTGCCTCACACATCCCATGCTACATCTTCTGAAATGATTGCTCCGTATTAGTAATGTCGCAGCTTTCACTGCTAATTACTCCCTAAATCTGGCCTCTTTTTCATTACACTGTCCAATTCCTCTTGCCGGTTTCTCCATTTAAGATAATTACATTTGGTGAGTTAAGGTCGAGTCGCATTGGACCTTATTAAAAGTGCCATGAGTCAAAATCAGACACATTCTTTTATGGTCCTGGCTTCCTTTGTTGTATGATTTCTCTTCTGTTCCTTGTCATTTACACTCTCCGTGCACCGACTCTTAAATGTCAAATCTGTATTGTTACATGTACGTGTCATGTCTGTTTGTGGTGTGGCCAGTTTTACTTTAAGTGAGGAACCAGGCTAGCTCTTTGAACATACAGTGTGTGATTTGGACAATGCACCGTCTAGTGCCTCTCACTGACACTACACACAGCTAAGAGCTGTATATCTGGTTTATCTTTTATTTTAGTGATGCCCACTGAGATAGATGATGGGTGAATCAGAGCTGTGCTCTTTTGTGAGTAAGAAATCAATCTTGTGGGTGAGTTGGGTCATTGAGCACTACTCTTGCCATATGACAGCTTTGAGTTATTTTAATATGGGCTCTCTTAATATGACAAGTTGTGTCATGCAGCCAAAAGATATCCATATACTTGCAATATCTCAAACACATCTAAACTCCTCGATTGAGGAACAGAATTAGTGTTACGGGTGTAGGTAGGACCCAGGAGCAGTACGACAAGACGGGACTGTTCAGATACGAGTCTTTTATTTGAGACGTGAGACAGGCAGAATACTTTTCCGGAAGCACACACACACAACAGGTTTCTCGGGGTCTGGGACAGAAAGGCTGAGTAGGTTTCCAGGGCAGAGGCAAGGCGAGGTAGTCTGGAACAGGCAGGATACTTTTCCGGAAGCACACACACACAACAGGTTTCTCGGGGTCTGGGACAGAAAGGCTGAGTAGGTTTCCAGGGCAGAGGCAAGGCGAGGTAGTCTGGAACAGGCAGGGTCGGCAACAGGAAATCAGTCCAAGGGGTGAATGCGGGAAAGTCAGGCATGAATGTGGAGAACGATCTGGCAGTGAGTGTGTGTGAAGCAGGGGTTTAAATAGTGGATGAGGCAGAGTGAGCAGGTGAGTGTAATGAGCTGATTAGGTGAGTGTGCCTGGCAGGTGCACGGAATAAAACTGATTAGGTGAGTGAGAGGTGGAGAAAAAACTAGATAGAAGTGTCAGAGCTGTGACAATTAGTGGTTGATGGATTAACATTGTTCAGGTAAGACTACAATAACTTTGGGGGAGGAGTAGCTCTGTATGTCCAGAAGAACATCCCATGAACAATATGAAGTGATTTAATGTGTGACATAGAGGCACTGTGGGTACAGGTTAACCTGTTACAAACCAAACACATACTCGTGGGTTGCTGCCATAGGCCGCTCAGTGCGGGTATGAGATCCTCTGACTCACTTTGTGAAACTGACAGGATCTTTTATGGAGGAGGTGACAAACACAAACTGGTCAAAAGTGTGAGATGTGTCAAGAGTTGATTTATATGATATATTCAGATTGCAAATTTGGAACAATAGAGATTTAAAAACACAACGCAACGAATTGAGGCAAAATAAGTGGCTGAAATCAGGTAATCAAAGTGAAAAGAAGTAGAACGAAAGTATTTCCTTACAGTAAAATGAACGATTCAACGAATGGTGGATGTTGAATGAAATAATGGGTAGGTCGTCACAAGCAAACACAAGCACAGAGAATAAATACTCAAAAGACAACATTTATTTTCTCAATGTTTATTTTCTCAATTTCAGTATCATAGGACTTACTCTGTACTAGTAAATCATTTCTCACCACAGTAACCAGCGTACTGGTATACAGTAATGCATCAATAATTATAATCAATTCATACAATACACATTATTTTGACATGGGCCATTTTGCACAATGAGTAATTTTGATACTTTAAGTATAATTGATTGTAATACTTCAGTACTTTTACTAAGTAGGATTTAGAATGTATTTTCACTCTGTGGTATTTCTATTTATACTTGAGTAAAAGTTCTGAGTACTTCTTCCACAACTGATTTTGGCGACCCGGGAACAACTTCCTCCTCCTGAACAACCAGCAGCTGCCAGTGTTTACAGCGAGGAGATGAGGGGGTGTGCTAAGGTTAGCACAGCTAAGGTTAGCACAGCTAAGGTTAGCACAGCTAAGGTTAGCACAACAGCGCTAGCTGCCTTTTGCCGGCTCTGGTAAAGAAAAAGCTCAAGTAAAAAATAAGAAATGATATTCAGTTATAAAAGGTAAAAAGCTAGACTTTAGTTTTATGACATTGAATATCTGTAGATGTGACATGATCTTTTATATGAACAGAATGTTAAAATGTGTCAGGCAGTGGCCAGTTATGCTAGAGTGGGAGTGGTCAGGCACTTCTCTTTTCATAACTTAAGGTTGCTGCCTGGCCCTGACTGACCTCTCCAAACATGCACTAACCTGAACCCATGAGCGCCTCAGAAAAACACTTTAAGTTTCAACAAAGTAGTTTCAGCTTTAGTCTATCATGCTGTTTGGTAGAGCCAAGGTCTATTATTGTGATGACAAATGCACTGCATCAGGCACTACTTTGAGTGCCCGGTGGAGTGAAAGATGACTCATGCACCTGCAGCAGAACTCTGTAATGAACTGGGTGGTCCTTAGGGGGGTCAGTGTTTTTGCAGGAGAACCGAGTAATCCCCCCCTCCACTCCATCCTGCACTAGTATCTGATCATTATTAATGAAGAGAGAACGGCCCTACAATTGAATGGGAAGTTTTATGGGGAAGGAGGGTACAGGCTAGCTCTCATAATATTATACTCACATTTGAAGTGAAATATTTTCATGATTGATGTTTTTTAAAAGCATTTACCCGATTACGAGGCAGACTGCCAGCAGCAGAAACTTTTCGTTGAGATTTGTCCTTTGGACTCCAACTGTTACATTTTTGGGAATTCGTTTTTAAGAGTTTGATAGTCAACTAATGATGTAATGTTGAGCTGTAAACAGTCTACATTTATACAGGCATTAAACAGGCTCTCATTTTCCTGGAGGTCCCCTCCAGGTTTCCTAGAATCCCCTCAAGCTCAGGCTCTGGTTGGACTTCACTCATCAATAACTAGAGAACAGCGTATCTGCCTGGATCTCATTTAAATTGACAGGCGATGTGTTGCCATGACAACACACTTTGTGTTCTAGCCTACGAGGCCGAGCGATATTGAGAACCACTGCCCTATATGGTGATGATTACTTGTCAGGTTTGGAGATTCCCAATGCGTCATGAAGAGTCGGCAGTCGGAGCTTAATGTAACGGTAGAGAAGAGGGACCGTGATACGCCAACGAGGACAACAAAGAAGCTGTGCCAGAGTCAAACATTGTTACTTTATTCTAACAGGCTATATTGTAACATTAATACTTTTGTGCAACACATATTGAATCATTAGTATTGTAAAGTTATTTTGTTAATATTTGCTGGAACAGCATTGATATTATTCCGTAACATTTCTGGAGCCTTATAACTGAAATTATGTTTTACTATAGTGTACTATGGGATTGGGTAGGGTTTGACAAATGTAGTTAGGTCACGCAAGCAGCATGTCTTAAGGAGCTAGTACCATATTACCCCACGAGAGCAAGTACGATGGAAAAGGCCCAGACTAGAGGTGTGAACGCAGGCGACCAAAGACGCTCACGTACCTCGGAGGGTTGGATCCCCCCCTCAGCTATAGACGAGACTTTTTACTAGTTTCTTCGTGGAGAAAAAGGTACCCAAAAAAAAGCTGGTGACTGCAGACTACAGGCCGGCATGCAGGCTTCATTGCACAATGCAAAGTTCACCCAGATTTCCCAAAATGTGGTGATTAGTACTAATGTAATAGGATTCATTTAAACATGTGAAAGAGTTGATTTTTTATCTTACATAACTGATCATTTGTATAAACATGGGACAGAGTTCATGATTTGTTCAAAAATGTTACGAAGGAAGTGGTTCGTACAAACGTGTCATGATGTGAAGATATGACAGTTAATGATTCATGATTACCGAAAAAAATTTAGAAGTGATAATTTTTACAAAAATATAACAGGTGCGATTTTGAACAATATACACAATCATTGTCAATAATTATTGTGAGGAATAATTAACATTGACATGTGATCAGTCTCTTCACATATATTATGATTATTAAAAGGTGATCTGTGCAACTTTGTTCTTCAGGAAGTTTGTATCAAACAAGTAGCCCTTCGTACTGCTCAGTACCCTTAAAGTAGCTCTCGGCTTCAAAAAGGTTGGTGACCCCTGGTTTAAAATATACTATAAATATAAATAAATACAAAACACTTGGCTTCAAACTACAGCTTCAAACTTTTTAACTTCAAACTATGAACAATATATTAACTGTTTACAGTATACTTAAATTAATATAAATAAATACAAAACACACACACACTCTGTACACACACTACAGCTTCAAACTTCAGCAATTATTTTGCAGAAATATGAGCATATTTGCCTTCTCTGGCAAAATACACCTCTCCTGACTCATTCAATTTACTTTAATTTTACCAGTTGGTGGCGGTAATGCGCCAATTCATCGTTTGCCAACCGCCACTACACCTCAAAGAAGATGAACAAGAAGGTTTCGCGTGCATGTGTTGTTGTGCTTATGAGCGCCAGCGGCGCTAAGTACCCGGATGTTGATGGAGGAAGTCAGTAGCCTGCCAGCCGTTGGACAGATCTCAGTCTCGTTTTTTTTATTTTTTTTAAATAAATCATGGCCGAAGCTTCGCCAGAATGATGGAGGGGTTTGTTTCTAAGTGCACACAGCTCGTACGGTTGTAATAATATTACGAGTGAGGAGCGGAGGACCGAGGCTGCCAGGACGGAGTCATCAGAGTAGTGTAAGAAAAGTATTTAAATCGGCTCAGGCACCGAAAGGAAGCACAGAAATCTGCGTTGCGTTTCGGTCCGGTAGATACCAGTCGTATAGGAACTGGTGCTATATTGGCACCGGGTTTCGGTACCCAACCCTAGTTAGGGCTGGCTCAGGTTTATAGTTAGGGTAGGCTCAGGTTTATAGTTAGGGCTGGATCAGGTTTATAGTTAGGGTAGGCTCAGGTTTATAGTTAGGGCTGACTCAGGTTTATAGTTAGGGCTGGCTCAGGTTTATAGTTAGGGCTGACTCAGGTTTATAGTTAGGGTAGGCTCAGGTTTATAGTTAGGGCTGACTCAGGTTGATAGTTAGGGCTGACTCAGGTTTATAGTTAGGGCTGGCTCAGGTTTAGTTCGGGCTGGTTTAGGATTACCTTGGACCAGCCCCTAGATATGCTGCTATAGGCCTACACTTTGTTGTAACTCTGTTATATTGTTCATTCTGTACACATAGCATCTATCACACTTCTGTTCACCTTGACAGAGGATCGCTCCTCTGTTGCTCTCCCTGAGGTTTCTTCCTGTTTTCTCCCCGTTAAAGTGTTTTCTGGGGGAGTTTATCCTGTTCTGATGTGAGGGTCCTGGGACAGAGGATGTTGAACGTACTCCCTTAATGCTCTTGATTAGAGGCTGGATGGTGTCAATTACTGACCATGCTATTATTATGTTTGTGTTATGAATTATGCTTACATGAAATTCTGTATTTAGGATATTTGTCATTCGGGGCTGCATGGTGGTGTAGTGTTTAGCACTGTCGCCTCACTGGAAGAGGGGCCTGGGTTCCTCCCCCTGTCAGGCTGGGTTTTTTCCGGGTTCTGTGCCTTCCTCACAGTCCAAAGACATGCAGGTGAGAACAATTGATGTCTCTAAATTCCCAGTAGGTGTGAATATGAGCGTGAATGGTTGTCTGTCTCTATGTGTCTGTCCTGTCCATGGTATACAATGCCTTCGCCCCCGGCAACCCTGAATACGATAAGTGGTGACAAATAATGGATGGAGTGATGGATAATTGTTCTTCACATTTGGCAGGTGTGTAGTGGTAAATACAGAGGTTGACTTGATCCTCCATTAGTAACAGAGAAATAACAATGACTATATCCTTCTCCCTCACTCTTCCCAAATGGGGAGAACACAAAAACATCTTCCCTTTGAATAAATGCCTTCAAAGCAGAGTGCTGTTTGAATTTCAAAGTACTTTGTACTGTCTCCATTAAAATCTGCCTCAATAGCAGCATCGGTGTTGTATGTAGGGCCGTTAGTCCTGCCCAAAGCGCTGATTGGCTAATGGTTAGTCTCCCTGTGGCGCTCATTGCCTCAATGGTTTCACGTCAAGTTATGATGCCGTGTGCTCGAGCTCGGTGAAGTCGGTGGATTCAAAGGTCTGGATCCAGGTAGTCCAGATCCTCCACCTTCAACAGTTCTGTTCAGCACAATATCTAACTTTTTTTTTCTGTGCTGGGCTAGATGAGCCCACTAGGAGGCCTGGGGCTGTGGATCCCTATTGAGCCCTCCCCACATACGTTCCCCCAATTTAGAAACCAATGTATTTCTACGATGGAAAGTTTGCTGTCAGTAAGACATTTTGTAACAATTTGATTCGACACAAATTTGTTTAATGGAGCTGTAGTCAATATTCTGAACATTACTATTGCAGCAAACAACTATGATCTATGTAAAGGTTAAAAGAGGAGTAATGTTTACCTGAGCAGAGGATGAAGTCTCTCTCCCTCCGTGCGTGTTGTTATCAGAGCTTCTCTTTGCTTTGTTGGCTGAAGGGCTTACAGCATGTGAGCGCTGTGCACTGCTCTCATACAGCGGTTACCGCTTGTCAGTCCCTTGGCTGTGTGTGAATTTGCATACTGACACCACAGACTGCAAATAAGAAGTGGACGTAGTCATGGTGACGTCACCCATTGGTTTGTGGATTGCTGTTTTGAAGCCTCAAGTTCTGCGATTTCACCGGCGCCATCTTAGAATACGGCCGTCGCCATGTTCTTTTTTTCACAACCGATGAACAGAAGTTACCATATTTGGAATGTGGCGGAGTGACGCATAGACACAGTTTACTGCTCTGGTAGCGGCAGCGACGTGTCAATCACGTGTAGCCCCGCCCTAAAGCATACTCTGCTTTATGGTCTGTTTGACTCTAAATGGACCATCATGTACTAAATGAACATCATGCTGTATTGAAGAAGACTTGAAACTAGAGATTGAGACATAAACTCATGTTTACAATGTTTACTGAGGGAATAACCGGAGGTTGCCGCCTGACTCACAAACACTCAATGTGCAGTATGTGCTGCAACAGTCGCTATTTGGAGAAACTGACCACATATTGAGAATCTAAACGGTCACTTTCTCCCGATACAACATATATAAACTACAAATTGAAATTGCATATCAACAGCTTTTATTAACAGAATTAAAACTATGATAGTAAAACGATTAACACCGCCCAGTGAAGGTCTGGCATTCAAATGTACTTCAAGTGAGGAGTGACGAGAAGAGCAGATAGACATTAGCAGCACAATGTACTGACATTCCCTTCATATCTGTTCAAGGTAAAACATGTCATTCTTATATGATGCTGGACAGCTTAATGAACAATAATTCATATTTTAATCATTATATATTTTCTGAATCAAATCTGAATCTGCAACATAACCAGTAACATTTCTACCTCAGGTAAATGTAGTACTACAATGTTGTCCTCTGAAGTAGAAGTACACAGAAAGCATTGTAGTAGAACAAAAAATACACGGAATAGCCCTTTGCCAACCTGACAGGAAAAGAAGGGGAAATAGAGGCTATACATTAGACACAGCTGTCTGGGTGAAGGGCAAAAACAATCAACTCACCAAAGCTGCATGGAGGAGAACAAAGAGAGGAGTGAGAGTAGCTAATGAAGCTATTGCAATTAATATTCAGGGTCTGGACCTGTTACGCTAAACTAAATCGGAGCAGCAAGGATCCATGAACCGGCTGGATACACGGAGCTTTCTGGGAGGACAAGGCCTTACTGGAGGTGTGCTGATCCCGGGAGCAGGTGGTGGAAAAGGAATCGTGTTCCGCTACAGCTTGGACCAGCATGGGCCTCCTTAACGTCGGGGATTCATCAAGCTAAGTCCCTTTTAACTGCAACTCTCCAGGCTTCTCCTTCTTCTTCTCCTAGAACACTTACACAACCAGCAATAAACTGAACAGGACTGAAATGAACTGCCTCCTTCCATACTACAAACAGTGGACTGCAATATATTCCTTTAACTTTGTAAGTTATTTCAGGGTACAACAGTAAAATAATGTAATTATTTTCACATCTAAATATAACAATAAATCTATAGCTTTTTGGGGCCCCAGGCCTAGGTTGTGTAACGGTTAAGCCTGAACCAGAGTGTGCTTCTGATTGAGCAGCTGTGACTTGAGTGCGTGGGACGTAACTGTGACAAGTTGGAAAACATGCACTTTTAAAAGTGAAAGAAAATGGTAATTTCATGGTCTGTTATGTTGGAGTCTGTGATGTGATTAAGAGGATCATTTATAAATGACATGACGATTTGCTGAAACCACGAGTTAAAATTCATCACATGAATACGTGGTTGAACTAATAAGATTGTGTTTTTCTTGCATTGTTTGCTTTGTTCTGTATTGTGTAGTTTGAGATATGTTAGTGTTGAACTGTGATCTACATAGTGGTCTTGATCTTGAGTCTGAGATCGATTGCTTTGGTCTCCACCCACATACCTCGGGGGAAACCGCCATCTTTTCCTCATTGCAGTAAAGTTCTTGCTGATGAAAAAGCATCACGTCACTCTCATGATTATTTATCCCCCTTTTTCAGGTGGTGGAACATAACCACTGTATGTCATGGCAGGTGTGTCGCTGAGGACCAGCAGTTGTTTGTATGAGCAATTCTCCAGAACACTAAACATTCAGCCTGTTCTGAACGGGTATGTTTTCAACAGGCACTGTGCTCGTCAACCAAATTACCACCAAACAATTGCCACACAGACAACCTGGGGCCCTCTGGACCTCTGGGAATCAGGGGCCCAGGGCACCTGGCCCCTTTGTCTTGATGGAGGTCCTGAAAATGTAGAAAACTTTGGACCTTTGATGCACAAGAGAATAAAAGTGAAACATGGAATAATGCCAAAAGGTATGGTAAATGGACTGTACTTGTATAACGCCTTTCTAGTCTTCCGACCACTTAAAGGGCTTTAACTCCACATGTCATTCACCCATTCACCCGCATTCATACACTGATGACAGGGGCTACATCACCATTCAAACATAAGCATTTTGCTGTTAAGTGTCTTGCAAGGACACATAGCCATGGACTGAAGGAGCCGGGGATCGAACGGTCGATCTTCTGATCGGACGTTCGCTCTACCTCTGAGTCTGAGCCACAGTTGCCACGAGGTATCCAGCACATTATCATTCTGCACTACTTCACATATATGGCTTGTTGCTGGCATGCTGCTTCATTGACAACGGCAGGCCTGGTATGATGATATGTATGGTGATGGATGTAAATTTATAAGCCTGTTATTATTAAAGGATGACTTCCTGCCGGTGACGGCCCGGCTGAGTCACAGCTGGTATTTACCAGAACTGCCAGATGGTCGTCCCAGGCTGGGTTGCAACACACAACTTCTGTCTAATTGATTTTATTTATTTATTTAGATTCCATTATGACTAATTCAAACCTATCATTTGATTTAATTTAGTAACATCTGGAACACCTGAACAGTGATGGTATAAATCAAGAGGATTCAATTGAATGTACCTTGTGACAATCCAATAGAATGGCAGACTTCATGCTGTGCAAACAAATGGTAGCCTGATTCATTTCATGAGCTAGCAGGGAGCCAGACTAACTGCTGGCCCTAT
Source organism: Lycodopsis pacificus (assembly GCA_028022725.1). Taxonomy (NCBI): domain Eukaryota; kingdom Metazoa; phylum Chordata; class Actinopteri; order Perciformes; family Zoarcidae; genus Lycodopsis; species Lycodopsis pacificus. The sequence goes on along the minus strand of CM051689.1, from coordinate 27,353,618 downwards.
TAGCTGATGTTGGATTACCAGGAGCTGAGCTCTAGCATTGTCCAATCGGCTCCAGACTCTGTTAGCTGGCCCCGGCCTGCTACTACTCCGCTCCACCAATATTAGCTGCTAGCTCTGTTGGCTGATGTACAGCTTCATGTGTGCATGTCTAATAAGCTGACTTTCAAAGGGGACACGACTGGAATTGTTTAAATGTGAATGAGAGCTTTAGTAACTGGCTATCGCTGCAAAATGGAAATCTTTAACAAGTGTGTACACATTTCATTAACTTTCAGGCCTGTTAATTAATTCACTCAATTAGTTTGCACAAAATTATGAAAATGAGGGCATGGATTAACCAAAGCAAGGGCCGCAGCTCTATCTTATGTGCTTAATATCATCTTGTGTAACTCTCATATAATAGCTCAAAGCCTTGAAATACATATTATAATTACCCACTCCCACTCACAGACTGTGCAAAGTAGAGGTTTAATTACAACAACCATCTAAGAACAGGTTGGACAGTTGTCTGCAGAAATTACACTTCACTAAACATTTTTTTGAGAATGTTCTTTGTCTGTAAATTGAGACGTTTGAGGCCTCAAGATGAGATGCACGATTCAAACTAAAGTCCAAGTGAAGCACTACATTTTAGTGGAGGAGCAGCTCGTGCTTAAGGACAAATCTTTTCACACACGATGCCTGAAGAAATCACATCTGAAAGCAGCAGGTAATGAAGTTGAGGCAAGTTGATATTAAGATTTACTGCGATATCTTAAAACCTATAGCAACGGCAGTGAATAATACATCTCAATTCCAATTCTGAAAGTATCTACCGGTATTGCCTTAGCACTCGTCCCTCTCCTGGGCCAGCATATATCTCCAAATGTTATTAAAGCTCTGCGAGACGGAGACAGATATTGGAAAAAGGGAATTGTGAAGAATGTTGGCTTGACTTTAATAAAGAGCGTGGTGCAGGAATGTAGAATGAGTATGAATGGCACTGACCTGTGTTGAAGGAAGCTACAGTTTAGATACATTGTGGAGATATTCCATCAGCCATTGAGTGTCTATTCCTTTGCAGAAATACATCTCATACAAAATACGCTTACTTCGTCATTTACTCATTTTCTTTGGGGGAATACGCCTCTTTCAACCTGTTTTTTGCAAGTAGGATGTCCTTAGACTGCACAAAGCGATTTATGAAGGAGGTCAGGGGGATGATTGGACGTACAAAGCACAGGACTTTGACTTTTGACTTCACATCCTGCGTAACATGTGTTGTTAGGATGAGGCTCCTGAAACACTTAGTTTATTGGCACGTCCTGCACGATAGTATAGCACTTATCAAGTTGAGGATCTCCCAAGAGATGGATTAAAAATGAGAAACCGGCGCCTCAGAGGCCGGTAGGTCATGACTTCTAGTATGGGTCTAGCTCTGAAAAAGGCTGGATTCTACTTTCCCCTCAACATTACTTGATGGTGTCTATTAGTTAGATTGCTCTTGAAAAAACATAAATGAGTAACAAAGTTTGCGTTATATATTATGTTATATTAAAGCCAAACCTTGCTCTTATCCAAAACCTAACCAAGTAGTAACGTAACATATTAAGGTACATCACGTCCGTCACACACTTAACTTATGTCTTGTACATAACGAAACGTTATCCTCGGGTTGAAATCTTTTGGACTTCCCTGCACATTGAAGACTGTCGCTGAAGGGTACCCAGTGCATTAAAAAGTGACAACAAGGGAACGGGATCAAGCATCTACATGTGACGTGTTGGGAGGGCAAAAGGTGTTGGATAAACGCCCACAGCTTTTTAACAGAAGTAACAGAATAACAGTCAGCCAATCAGAGCTTTGTAGGTGGGATCATAAATTGTGGTCCTACAAAGCTAGCTAGCTAGCTAACAAACTATATGCAACTGATATCTATATCTATAAATTGCAACAGAACAAATGGCCACCATGATGGTGAAAGGCTTGGATGGGATTGATTAGGAGGGATGTTTCCTTCTACTCTACTTCTCCACTGACCATCACTACCTTAATCCTCAGCCCTCTTCTCTTCTTCTTCTCTGAGGGCTCCTTTCCTACATGCACCAACTGCATATTTAGAGCAGTTTCCCTTTGTGCCAGTGTGTGTGTGTGTGTGTGTGTGTGTGATGACTCCAAGGAGACACCGATAGGGGTTGTGTGCCAGGCAGCTCCCCTCCTGATGTGTGTCTCTGATTATTGAAAGATAATACTTACATGTTCAGTTTTACTTCATCCCTCCTCCTCCTCCCCCTTTTCCATCTCCTCTCTTCACTTAAGACCTTGTGTTGGAGTCTTCCTTCCATGGGGAAGGACAGTTGCGCCAGTGTCCATCACTGAGCTAATGGTGATGAATGCTCCTTCATTAACATGGCCCACGTGTACCACGCTCCCCGCTCCAACCACCATGGATTTTTTTCCCTCTCTGTTCTTCTGTGTTTGTGTTAACAATACAGTAATGCACTGCAGTGCTTTGTTTTCCCCATCTAAGAGATTTGGATGTACAGTATATATTAGGATTTGTAGAAAGGGGAAGAGGCCATACAAGGAAAAAAAGACATCTTCCTCTGTGAGCTGCAGTATGCAGAGGATGTGTGTTCGATTGCAGCTGGCTCATTTTGACTGGTCATCTGATTCCACTTAGCAATTTCCTTCAATCAGTCACCGGACGGGACAGGGCATGTGTTGGACAACAGTTGATGGCTCTGTTTAAAGTAATGGTTTGGCATTTTGGGAAATAGGCTTATTCTGTCTTTCTAAGATTGAAATGACAAGATGGATGTCAGTCTCAGGTATGTTAAGCAGGTAATGTTTATCCTAGCTTAGCATAAAGACTAGAAGGGAGGCAGGGGGAAGTAACATGGACTTGTACTTGCATAGCACCTTTCTAATCTTCCGACCACTCAAAGTGCTTTACACCACATGTCATTCACTGATGTCAGGGGCCACCGTGCAAGGTGCCGCCTGCCCAACAGGACCAACTAACCACATACAGCGAAGGCACAGCCTGCGGGAGCATTTTGGGGTGTCTCGCCCAAGGACACATCGACTTGACGGGCCGGGGACCGAACCGCTGATCGAACTTCTGAGCCACAGCCGTCCCTGTCTAAAGTGAAAATGACGCCTATAAACATCTTAAGCTCACCTTCTTACATTATGTAACTTGTTGTTTAATCTGTTCACAAAGAGAAAGGTAGAAACAACATTATGTGGTTTTAAGGATTGGATTTACGTGCTGGGACTATTTCTTGACGATCAACAGTTAAACTATCCACCCAGTTCTTCTGCATTAAAGTGATTCTGTCTGTCCCTGCTTACAAAGATGTCCCTCCATTGTCTTTGTTCTATGATGTTCCTCGTGCTGATGTAAACTTAAACTCCAGCGACTTCGCTTGCCTCCTCCCGAAACTTGGGGGACTCACAGGAGACAGATTTGAAAAGAATAGCAAAGTTGAAGGCAGCAGAGATACTTTTAAACTGTAATATGTCTCGAAAACACTTTCTGTTATCAGAGAGAGCAGCTTCATCATTTTTAACAGAAACAAACAACGGTGGCGGAGCTGTGCATGCAGGCTAAAACATTATAGTAACATGCACTGGTAAACATGTGAACATCTGCACCTATGCAATCACCCAATTTAAAGTACAATACAAAGAAACAAATGCATCTCCGTGTCTGTTTCGGTCTATATCCAAACCAACTTGGTGAGTGGCCCGAGGCTTCAAACTGTGCCGCTCTACGTATCCCTTGACTGTCACTTTTGGAAGTGTCAGTTCTTGAGATGTTCTAGTATCAAACAGTCAACCATTGTATGCTCACTCAGTTATGCTGAGTTTAGTTCAGTCTACTCAGTTTTGGTGCTGTCGGCATTCTTTGACGTTGAAACATCATTGAGTGTGTTACAGAAAGCAGCAAAGTCAATCTCCTTTTTACTAGCCTAATGTTGGACATATGTCTATTGTGTGATTAAGACATTGCCAACCTTTCCCTCCCTGAGTGTTGCTCTCTGTTACAAAGTGAATGCTAGCGTAAACATGGTAAGAGCTAACACGTAATGGTAGAGTCCTGAATGATAGCCAGCCCAAAGTCAATTCAATAGTTTTTGTTTATTAAAAAAAGAAAGTGCCAACTGAAGGTCTCAAGCCAAGAATGTCTGTTCTGATTATTAACTAACCTCTGGCCTGCTGTCATTTTGCAAAAGCGGCTCCCATTCAAAGCAAGATAATTGTTGAGATACGGGCTAATCTTTTTTTCGTGGCCCAGTTAACAGATTGAGTGCTGCAGGGATGATGTATTTCTGTCAGCCAAACTCAAAAGTTCGACCCTGATTTTTGTTTATCATCACATTATCACATTATCACATGACTGTGGTGGATCAATGCGATAAGTCATGTCATGTGGAATGGACAAAGGCGGGTTTCTTTCAAAGGTCGTAAGGAGGTTTAAAAAATTCCCGCTGAAAACTCCACAAAACCTGTAATTGTAATTTTAACATTTCTGTTTGTAATTACATGTAAAAAAAACAACAAGATACACCATGTTCACCAATAAGCTTTAGAGGTGTATTATTGAATGTTGAACAGAGCCAGGCTAGCTGTTCCTCTCCCGTTTCCAGTCTCCTTTTATTGTAATTGCTGGTGCAGAGTATGGATCTATACACCGTCACATCCACTAGTCTGATGCTGCAGTTGAGCTTGATGTGATTTGCAGTTAGACGCTAAAACTCTTAGGGACTTACTGAATGTTCAATTAGCCTTATGTTGAACAACTTTTTTGCTGGAAAATTAGCATTCTTTTTTTTTTGCTGACATTTTGTCCTGATCCTATATTCCCCATAATGTATAATAATTTGGTTTACCCTTTGAATGTTTACTGAGGTAATACATCAAGTGAGAAGTAGAGTCATTTTCTCATAGACTTCTATACAACCAGAATTATTTTTGCAGCCGTGGGAGTCGGCCCCTGCTGGTCAGCAGAGAGAATGCAAATGCACTTCTGCGTTGGTTTCATTGCCGCCTGACTTGGATGCAGCCTATGAATGGTTCTCGTCACTTGGTCTGCACTTGTTCTCAGTTGGGCAGACTTCATAAGGCCTTCGGGCTCACTCACTTAATAATTGTATATGCGTACATACTCAATCACATCACAGTGTTGCATTAGGTTAATGTGTTCCTTAAGACAAGCAGTCTGCTCCTGATTAATGCTGGATTAAAGTGTAATCAATCAGCCTGCATCATAGCCGTCTTAGGAAAGGAAGATGGTCCCACCGGCTGGTATGAAAGAGCCAATAACTGCTGTAATTCTGATCACATACTGTTCATAAATATATACATTTCAGAAATATGGCAGTAGAAAAACAAGTCTACTTAATGATAAAATCTTTATTGGCTTTGGTTATAAACTATCAAGGTTCATTTGTCTCCTCTTAGCACAGATGCGATGACACTCCCTCCCCCCCCCACCACCACCACACACACCTTATCTGCTTCTGGCATATTTTATCACTCAGCAATTTTGTGGGACAATGTCGTTCATCACACTACTCATCAGCTTCTTTGAAGACCATTTGCTTTACAAATGAGACAGCTCTGACAGCAGCGACAACATCATGTGCAGGTCTGCTTTGCAACAACTATGTGTATGATCATGTGATAATACGCCATATGTGTGTGTATGTGATATTTTGGGTTAGTGTGTGTGTGCTGGACATGGCGTCATAGTGCGCAGAGCTGCTGACTCATTCTTCATCTGGCGTTCTATTTGATTGTGTTTAATGTTAACTCCACTCTGATGTTACGCACATTGTGACAAATGATTTTACACTCAGCTCAGAAAATCCTGTGCGGCACAACACTGGTGAATAACTTGGATTATTTATCGACAGACATCAAATGCAGAGCACAATTAACCCTAATCCCAATTGCATTTCTGAAAAGCTAAAACAATTCATTGTCTGTTATTGATTGACCAGTAGTGGAAGAAGAAATCTTAGCCATTTCTTCTAGTTACTGTGGGGAGAGCCAGGAGCACCTCGCTGGTACCAAGCCAACACCGACACCATGCTGCTGGAGCCCCGGGGCATGTTGCTGGGCCCGCCGGAGGGAAGGGAGGCACGGGAAAGAAGACACTACACATTTTGGGAAATGGTAAATGGACTGTATGGCGCTTTTCTAGTCTTCCGTCTTTAACACTACATGGCATCATTCACCCATTCATACACTGATGACAGGAGCTACCCTGCAAGGTGCCCCCTGCCCATCAGGGCTAACTAACATTCATACACCGGAGGACCAGCCTTGAGGAGCAGTTTGAAGTTAAGTGTCTAACCGCCTATATCCTCAGATTGAAGGACGACCCTGCTCTACCGCTGAGCCAGGGACTGCCACAATCAACACAAAATGAAAGTTCCTTGGGGTCGTTTAATGTTTCTTAGGTCAAGAAAGATATTCAAGAAGGATATTGATTTGATGAAAAAGTTAGCTACATGATGGCCATTATCTTAGTGATTTCTGGTATTCCACCCCAAACAGAATTTACTCGAGCACATCCATGGAGCGTGTCACTATACCCACCAGCATCTAAGGTTTAAGTTTAAGATTTAGCTAGATTTAGACTTCGATTCACTTTGCTGCGATGGGGACGTTCACAGTCTGTGCAGCAGCAGCTACTAGTTCAGCCAGCGCATTGACTGGAACTTCTCGACCTCCAGACAGCATTTGAGTCGACGTCAACACTGAAAGAAGAGGTCTTAACACTAGACGTACAAAGCCAACAATAAAATAGGTAAGTTGTACATGCTGCATATATTCATGTTGAATCATTGTATCATGTATTCTAGCATTAGAGTGATATTGGCTTCTTTAGGATTCAAGGATTCAGGGATCATTTAATGTCACAACACAGGGATGCGTAACGAAATTCAGTTGTAGCCCATTTGTAACACAACAAACACATGACACACAAAACAAAAACAGTGGTCCATTTTTTTAAATTTGCATCATAAGGATGCAGCAACAAAAACAAAAAAGGGCTAAAACATACCAAAATTAATTAGGAATAGCTCCTCAACCATAGGGTGTATGTGCATACATCTGGTCTCCTTTGAAAGGTACAAAGCTAAGGAATATGAATCAATTGTAAGTAAATCTATTTATAATGCCATTCAAGAGAAAGTGGAGCTGCACGAAGTATATGGAGGATATTTCTGATAATGCATTTTGACCTCATCTTGAGGTACGGCAAGTTTATCTAAATGGCCGATTTCAGCAACAAGACAGTTCAAAGCACTTCACATAAAATATCAAAAAGTGCAAAAGACACATTATAAAAGGACATTTCAATACAACATTAATTAAAGAGTCCAAAGAAAAGAAAAGCAGTCTAAAACCGGATAAGACCGGTGTGACACAATAATAACTGATGAAATGATTTAATAAAAGGCAGCGGCAAACATCAACCTTTTTCAGCCTTGATTTTAAAGAAAGGATCCTGCTGCACAAGGCAGGTTTATTTGTATAGCACATTTCAACAACAAGGCAATTCAAAGGGCTTCACATAAAATCATTAAAAGCATCAAAACATAAGACAAAAGAAAAGGAGATTTAAAAACAGTTAGGAACATTGATTGAAACGTTAAAAACAGTCATTCAAACAATAAAAAGCAGTGTAAGAAATAAAATACAGTGGTAAAATGCAGGAAATTGATTAATATATTAATTGAATGTGGTTCAATTAAAGGCAGCAGCAAACAGAAAAGTCTTCAATCTTGATTTAAATGAGCTGAGGGTCTCAGCAGACCTGCAGCTTTCTGGGACTTTGTTCCAGATGTGTGGAGCAGAAAAACTGAACGCTGCTTCTCCATGTTTAGTTCTGACTCTGGGAACAGAAAGTAGACCGGTCCCAGACGACCTGAGGGGTCGGGATGGTTCATAAGGTAGCAGCAGATCAGAGATGTATTTTGGCCCTAAACCATTCAGTGCTTTGTAAACCAACAGCAGGATTTTAAAGTCAATTCTTTGTTGGACAGGAAGCCAGTGCAAAGACATCAGAACTGGGGTGATGTGATCCACCCTCCTGGTCTTAGTGAGGACTCGAGCTGCAGCGTTCTGAATCAGCTGCAGCGTTCTGACGGACTTGTTACAGAGACCTGTAAACACACCGTTACAGTAGTACTATGGACAAGGTGCAAGGTGTTTTACAAAATATCTCCTAATGTGTTTCCAAAAAGAAATACTGACAAAATAAAAGCTCTCCTTAAAACAAGCTGTGCTGGAAGCAGCGCTGTAGGCTGGAAGCAGAGCAACAGAGGAAGACAGCAGCTGTGCAATGAGAAAATGAGCTAATGGGGAAAAACAATTAGAATACATGTAGTGTATTTGTGAACAATTCTTAAATGATAAATAGCTATAACTTTGTGTTTCCTTCTAGGCCAGCAGAGAAGGCCTTGGTGGCCCTGACGGCCCACCACTGTCATCTCTACACATCCTCCAACATTGAGTTAGAAGCCTTTCAGATCAAGGACAACACACATTATAGACATATAGAAAACAGTAGCACACTAATTCATTTGTAGCCTTTAATTGTGCATTCTTGGTATTCATATTCATACTACATGCAGTACTCAAACTGGCTAACATTTTTAGACAGATATTGTGTGTGTATATTGTATGTTTCACATGTTTGCCAATGAATGCTAGGTGTGAGATCATGTTTGTTTTCATACTTAGTCCATTCACTAAGTATTGTCCTGATCCATGACAGCTACAACGCAGTGCTATCATGGATCATGAGCTTCGTAGTGGGGAAATGCTACTTCTGGACTTTGAGCCACAGTGCAGTAGAATTTAAATAGTGTTCAAATTGTTACCCTATTACCAATTTACATCTATGCTAGGTTGCGTCTACGTATTTGGCTTAATGCAATTTTCCATTTCAACTTGAAAGGCTGTAAATCATTTGATGTGCTGCAGTCTTTTCAGTCATGCTAGCAGGGTTGCCGTATAGTGTGCAATGTTAGTTGGTCAGTTGGTCAGACATTTATGGTTGCCAGAAGACTTTTTGTCCATTGACTTGTCTTCTAGCGCCACCAGCAGGTTCACACGTTTGTGTCTCAGCCACTTTGTGATTGCTGTGAAATTTGGTAGAGAAATCCATGTTCCCCTCAGGATAAAGACGCATTGAAGAACAGTGATTGTGAGGGAGGGGTCATCAACTACATTTGTCCAAGGCCCAGAATTGTTGCATACAATTTGAAGTTCCTTAAATATGAAAGTTTTGTTTGCCTAAAACCATTGTGAACAGACTCCTAAAAACCTTATGGGCAATTGAATCCGCCAATGTTATGGTGTGGGGTGTTTCACGGACCCAAATGCAGACACAAACAGCAAAGTTCTATTTCAAAACCACGGTTCGTTTATTTCTCTCCGTCAAGGGAAAAAACAGGAAATGGACAAAGTCAATAGGAGGCGTCTCCACGCCTCCGCCCGGTTCCAAGCCGGAGAGGGGCTAATCCTGTGGAGCAGCAGACGAAGCCGACAGGCAAGCTGTCAAACGTCCCTACGGAGGCGCGTCCTCGCGCTCCGCTCGAATCCTTAGCCGGGAAGTGGCCGGTCCGCGTCCGCGGCTGGCAGGCAGGCTGGATCGTCTGTGTGACACCCGAGGCTCGACACAGGAACGCCAAGACTAAACAGTTGATCTCCGAGGAACGAACTGGAAGGCTTCTTCGTACAGGTGAAAACCCGAGGCTCGACACTGTACGGCATGCAGGTTGAAGAAACGAGAGATAACGTTAGTAGCGGGTCTTCAGAGAGTGAACAGCGGGACTACTCACGGGTCGGAATACCAGGTAGGTAAACGGACGGACTGACAACTGGGATGAGAGTGACAGGGGTATTTATGTCAGCTGGAAGCGATCACCGGAGATGAGGCACAGCTGTGCCTACGGAGAGAGGCGTGGCAGTGGGCGGGACTCCTAGGAGGACACTACTGAGGGAAATACAGCAGAGGTTAGACACAAATCCTCACAGCCAAGGAGGTAGTTCACTGAAGAGTGCTGGTTAATGTTTGTAATTATGGAAACTTAATGCAGACGAGGAATGCAGTCCTGTAATTCCTCAATTGATGAAATGAATGAATGATGAAATTAAAGTTTTTTTTGTTCGTGCATACATTTGAATATTGATGTGTGACATTGCTTTCCATTGCATAGATATGATTTCCTCCACAGAATAGCTCCTTCAGTGAAATTTTAATAAGTTAATTTAGATAAAATAACCTGGTGGTTGACATTATCAAATGCCTTGTTTAAGTCTAGGAAGACAGCACAGACACTCTTATCCAATAAGCTTTTGTCGGCTAACCAGGCTAAGCTAACTAGCACGCCACAGCGCAACAACTGGTGCGCTGCCAAAACTTCCCCCCAGAATTTTTGTTCCACACGTGTGAGTAGTGGACATTTCTGTGAGCTCAACAGGCTAAACCTGCAGCGGTCACAGTGAATTCATTTATATTCTGCGGCCCAGATGGGAAGCTTTGGCAGGCCGTCAGTTGACTGATAGAAGGGGACATGTCTTATATTACGCAGAAGTGAAAAGGTGGACTATTTTTTTTGTCTGTTTTTTGTCTGACAGGTTTCTTTCCTACATTGCAGGTGTGTCCGTGAGTGTGTGTCGGTGTGTGTGTCCTTGACGTACTACATTAACAGAGACGAAGTAGAAAATTATACTTTTTTGTGGCTTTAATTTAATCGACTCAACATGAGAGACGTTACTGAAACAACTGTAATACAAAGGGCAACATAAATTACAATAATTGTGTGTGTGTGTGTGTGTGTGTGTGCACACATGCATGTTTTAACTTAACTTTTCTTTGTGTTTATGTGAAAGACTGATGAAAGGAAATGTGTGTGTGTGTGTGTCTTTCAATCATTCTCGTCCTCATCAAGGCTTGGCTACTCACAAAAGTGTTTAGCTGTGAATGGATTAGACAATTGCCTGTAACAATAGACAATACGGCAGAGCAATTAGATCACAGTAACAAAGAGGGATATTCATTTCAAACACATTTCAAAGACTGAATGAATAAAACAAATATATCAAGAAAAGAATCATCAAAGTGAGTCCTGATTGAAATGTCGGCAATTGTGGAGGAAACCGGGCCAAGTCATCCATTTGCAAATGTGCACCATCCCTGAAAGAGGAGGTTCAAAGGTCAGAGTGGCTACAGCGGAGATAAAGTCTACATTAGTGTAACGGAAATGAGAAACATCAAAGCGGCCTGTATCACTGCTAACAGTTATAGCCTGTCATCAACAAGTGTGTCAATACCATGAACTAACAAAGCTTTATAATACAGCTTGTGATTAGATAGAGATCGTATTTACAGGTAGAAAGTAATCAGTTCATTAGGTTTAGCTGCAGATTGTATATTAAATGCCAGATTATGAGGATGAGATCCATTAACACAGTGGTTCTCAACTGGTCTCGCTGCAGGACCCACCATCACCCCTTGAATTCACTTCATTCAGGTGTGAAGTGATGTCAATGAAAAAAGCCACGATATTATATTTTCTCATCTTCTAATGAGATAAATGTGTGCGCATGGACTTTATCTGTGGTTATTAAACCACTTGTTTCAGCTCTATCCTCTCTGTTAACATCATTGGACAGTGAACTGATGTGTTAGGATTCTGGTCATATTGGGCTTTTGGGTTTATTTTCTGTGAATTAATTTCGATGTGAGGGGGTACGTTTGCTCAAAAGAGTTGTGCTTTGTCTCAGTGTCGCTTCATATTACCGCTTTTAATAATTGTCACTGTCTCTGAACATGTGAGACCTACTGTCCGTGGGAAGAATTAACATATAAGAGTCTGTTCATTCTAAAGACTCTGGTCTCTCTCTCCACTTTTCTCTCTTTGAAGAACGTCATGTGAAATGACTTCTCTGACTCACGCACTCTTCCTGCTCTTCTTTCTGTGTCCTCGTCTCTCCCCCGTGTGTCACGGTGTGTGTACATCTCACTCGAGTAAGGAAACATGGGTCAGAATACTGATATTTAATTGGTTGAGCTGCATCATGTGATGTGATTTACAACACATTGGTCGGTGTGTTTCCTGCACCATAGAGGCTGAAAAAGCTGAGCTGGTTAAAATAGAAGGGCTCCGTTAAAATGTAATAATTCTCAATTATCGGTTTTAGGTCCTGGGTCCGGATACAACGGTGTCCAGGTCCGGATCCGGACCGCGGTCTGCCAGTTACACTTCGGCATACATTATGTACACTGTGGTTTACACAATGTACACTACACAGCACAATATGTACATTACAATATACACAAAGTACACTACAGCAAACACTTTGTACACTACACTGTGCACTATGTTCACTATGTGCACTTTACACTATATACGCCAAACTGTACTCTGTACACTATGTGCATCGTATACTATGCTACCTAAGCTATTCACTGTGTACACTACACCGAACACTTTGTACACTGCTCCGTACTCTGTACACAATGCCATACACTGTACACTACACTATGCACAACGCAATAGACTATACACTGTGCTGTACAGTGCACACTACGGCGGTACACTATGTACATTACCACTCGTTCTATGTAAACAGCGTACAGTTTACGAAGCGCAGACTGTCCTCTGTTGGTTGCTGATGAAACGATTTCACAAGTGTTGATTTGAAGATGATCTCAAGGCATCGACAGCAATCAGGTCAGAATCCCCTTCACACTGAAGGGGTACTATCTGCAGTTTAAAACGAATTAGAGAAAGGACCTGGTAAGTGAGATGAGTAGAGTTGAGTCAAGCCAAGCCGAGCCATGCAGTGTTAATGAGGCATATGTTACTACTGTAGGTATAAGGTAATAGGGGAATATTTGAATCCATTCCTTACACTTTTGCACATGTCTTTTATATTTTAAAGATTAGTAAAGAAATATTACCAACAAAATTCTTCAGATACAGAATGTTGCTCTTAATGCAAATGTTAAAGGAACAGTCCGACATTTTGGGAAATATGAGAGAATACAAAGACAGGATGTGGCTTATCATTTATCAAAAACGTTGCCAATGAGTTGTCTGTTGATAAACCAGTTGATTAATAGACCAAATATTTCAGTTGTTGGTATTAACAATTGATTTTTGGTTGGGGTACAAAGTAAGCCAACAGACACACCATTATGACATATCACTGTAAAATGTTGAGATTACATATAGGATATATGTTACAGGGTTCTGCAATATGAAATATATATTTGCATGCTGGCGTTTCATCCATCCATCCATTATTTTCCACATATTCCGGGCCAGGTTGCGGGCGCAGCAGGCTTAGCAGGTTATTCCAGATGTCCCTCTCCCTCCCCAGCAACGTTTTCAAGCTCTCTCTGGGGAACCCCGAGGTATTTCCAGGCCAGACGAGAAATGTAATCCCTCCAGTGTGTTCTGGGTCGACCCCGGGCCTCTTACCGAAACCTCTGAAGGCAGGAGTCCAGGAGGATCCTGATCAGATGTTGAATCAGCTCAGCTGGACCCTTTCGATGCAAAGGAGCAGCTGCTCTTCTCAGACCTCCTACCAGATGTCTGAGCCCCTCCCCCTATCTTTAAGGCTAAGCCCTGACAACCAATGAAGGAAGCTTATTTCAGAGCTCACAACCATAGGTGAGGGTTGTAACGTAGCTTGACTTGTTAATGTGGCGCTCTACCCCCTGGCTCAGCTCCCTATTCACCACCACGGTCCAGTGCAACGCTTGCATCACTGCTGACGCCGCACTAAACCACCTGTTCATCTGAAATTGTAATTTTTCTTAATTTGTGAATTTCTTCTTTGTGTTCGACTACATTCACTCCATCTCTTTTTTCCCATTTTGCTCTCTCCCTCCATTCATCCTCCATGCTGGTCCTCATTCTCCGCTGCAGGATGTATGCATCTTGCATACAAGCTGTGGTGTTCTGCTCATTTCCATAAATTTCTTTGCTGGAAGTGATAAATGTTTGGGTTGCTTGAGAACGGTTGCTGCAGTGTTGTGATATCATTTTCAATCATGCTTGATTTTTAATATTCTGGAGCTGTTGCTACAACATATTTCAGCTTCATTCATCAGTGTTGGACAGAAACGCGTTAACGAGAGCTGTATGCTGCTAGTTTACAGCTTGTTAATGGACCAAAAAGTAATCTTATATTCTCTTCTATGAAGTTGTTATGACTATTAGCAAGTAATTGCCCGCTCACACATCCACCAGGTACATCTGGTCACTGACTTTCATCAACTAATGAGAAAATTAAATCTGCTTTGATCTGCTAGATGTTTCATTGTTTTACTTTTTTGTCTGGTGTTGCCAGGCAGAGAACAGTGGATGTGTTAGCTTGTTGGCCCTAAGAAGCTCCCCTCTGCTTACCTGCATCCACCAATGTTAATATCACCCGGAGCTTGTTGAACCTGGAACAACCTTTTTTTAATCGCATTGTTTTGCGCAAAGTTCAATAATTAATTCAAAGTAGTGTATTGCGTACTTATATTTTAAAAGTACTGCTATATGAACAAGTGCAATAACATTTGGTTTGCAGACACTTTAAACAAATAAGGTGCTTTTTAACAGCAGTATTCCCTTTACACAGTAGCAGTTATAATGATTCTGATATTCAGCCGGTGTTCACAACTTTATTTTCACGTGTGTAATAGATGCAATTTGAAATATACACCTTGAAAACTGCAAACCTATCTACGTCATGTTTTTATCTTTTTTCATGTTTGTTAAATTCTTAGTAGTGTGAATAATTTCAGTATTAAAAGCATTATTAGTAGGATTAATAGCACCCCTAGTGGTGGTGAATAAAAGTGTCACAATAATAAAATGTCCAAATATGTTAAAAGTCACAATATGTTTACTTATGGAATGTATTATATGTTTACAATATGCTTACTTATAGAGGATATTATATGTTACAGTATATTAACTCATTAAATGGATTAAACTATAAAAGCATAGTCACTGTAGGTTTTAAACACTGTAAAGAATACGTCTTGAGGGTCAGATAGGGATATTCTGAGTGAGGCTTTACAGACATGCAGCAGAGAGGAGAAGCAGTGATACCAAATAAGGAGACATGCAGCAGAGAACAGAGGTGACTTAATCGATGGAGAATGTGGCCGGAGAGGAGATGGACAGACCGGCCATGCGGGCCACGACGGAGAGGAGGAGTTCGAAGAAGTTTTGCCACAAAGGATCGATAAGAGGAGGGAACAATACACCTACAGCCAATCACTGATTGACACGGACATTCGTTTCCAACGTTTTGGGACAGTTTTGGACACTTTCCCACTTTCAGGAGTTATGAAGGACAATTTTTGAGAGAGTACAGCTCAGACCATAACACCATTCCATTTTCAGATATCTGCTCTCGATAACATACTATCGATAGTGTAATTCAGATTGCAATTTACATTTAAGTATTAAATATTGCTTTGAGTTTAAACCGGATCCAGCTCACTTTCTGGGTGCGCCTGCGCAGTAAGAAGTTTGCAGCAGCAAAGGTCCAGCGGCCGAACTGTCCTCTTCTCCTGAGGTTCCAAACCTAACAGTATCGATAACTAAATGATGCTCATTATCAGTGGTGTACAGTAACGAAGTAGAAATACTTCGTTACTGTACTTAAGTCGTTTTTTTGGATATCTGTACTTTACTTTACTATTTATATTTCTGTTGACTTTTACTTTTACTTCACTACATTTTGCAAAGAAAACTGATACTTTTACTCCGATGCATTTCCCCTGAAACCTTCGTTACTCGCTACAAAATCTAATTTATCTTTAGAAAAAAAATGAATCATGAGACCAACGTCTGGGACTGTGGTGGAACAGAGACTGCAAGTAAGCAGGTTTGGAGAATCAGTGGTCCTAGATGCGAGTTAAATTATTGGTTAACCCTTAGATGCACGAGTGACTGGACCCTACACTCTTCCATAAGTGGGTCAAAAATTACCCACATTAGAATCTGTGTTTTTATGCCATTTTTGTCATTTTGGTTAAGAATAATCACTTGTATAATATTTAGTATTATATTTAGGCCCACACAAGAATGATTTCATGTTTGAAATATCTTTATTTTTCACTTTTTAACATTTTTGAAAAAGAAAATTACCCAGAACAGCAATAGAAAAATGTGAACATCCATTGTGTGTGTGTTTGTGTGTATGTATGTGTGTAACTGTCCAGTCATTGACAATTCCTCTCTCTTTTCCCTGTTTTGCCTTCTTGTCTCATCACTGTATGCAGTTCAGACAAACTACCTGTTTCTGGCTGTGATCATTGCACACAGGTACATTGCATTTCCCACACCTATTGTTGACTTTGCGATCTTTGTTACTTGGGCAGATCTGACACCTCTTTCTCTTTGGTTGGCCCTGTCTGCTTCTTTCCTGTGGCTGGGTTGTGGCTTTTGTCACCCCACACCTTTCCATTGCTTCAATAATCGGGGTTTTGCAGTTGGGGGCAGCCTTCCAGTCGACTCCTCATGTGTGGTGTGACAAGCTCCTTTGACAGCTCTTTGAGGAAGAGCCGTCGTGCATTGGTGATGCCGCTCTTGAATTCTGGGTGCTGAGCCGTGAAAAAGGTGTAGGCATTCAGGGTGGCGATGTCAATTATGTTGTACCACAGCACCTCTGTGTTTGGCGCTTGCAGGTGTAGGTGCCAACCATCTGGTCAGTGGTGTCTACACCTCCTTTGGTCTTGTTGTAAAATGTGATCACTTCTGTTTTTTTCTTTCTGCTATTTTCATCCACGACTTTGTCGTGGTGCATCGTGGTCAGGAGCACAACATATTTTCCTTTCTTTCTGACATAGCTGACCATGGTAAGGCTGTCGTTGAATCCAAACTCTGTGCTGTGAACCTCCCTCGACTTGGAAGGCTTCATCAGAGGAGGGATGTCTGGCTTGTTCTGACGTAGAGTCCCCACAATAGTGAGATCCTTCTCCAGGAGATGCTGCGCAAGAGGCACACTGGTGAAAAAGTTATCCATGGTGATGTTGCGACCTGTGTTTCTAAATCTACTACACAACTGCTGGACAATGTTTTCCCCCAGATTCTTCTGAACTTCTTCCCCTGGTTGTCTCCCTGTGTAAACTATACCATCTATTGCATAGGGGATGCGTGCATCACAAACCCAGAAGATCTTTAGGCCGTACTTGGCGGGCTTGCTTGGCATGTACTGTAGAAACTTGCACCTACCCCTGAATGGCACAAGCTGTTCGTCCACAGTGACACAATCACTGGGGATGAATCGCTGTCTGCAGTTGACCAGGAACAGGTCCCATACATATAGCGGAAGGCTGCCATATGGTCTGTTTCTAGTCGGAAGGCTCTGGTCCTCTTATCATCGAAGTGCAAGGTACGGCAAATGTCTTCAAATCTTCCAACAGCCATAGTGGCCTTGTACATGGGATTATGTAGAGCAGGGGTTCTTAACCTTTTTGAACTCGGGGCCCAACTTTTCAAGTACAAAGTGTCCCGGGGCCCATTCTGTCTATATGCATCAAAAGTGTCAGAAAACCTGTAGGTCATACAGAAACAGAGCAGTGGGCCTTTGGAGTCAGTAAAAATTTAAGATTTTTGTCCGCATAAAATAAAAAAGTATCTTTCAGTGTAAATAACTGCCTGTGGCTGTATCTGTACAGGTAAAGGACAGTATAGGGCTGTAACTACACTATCAGTGAACAACTGCCTCAAATTTGAAGAAGATTGGACAAAGTATGACCATTCTACAGTGTTTCTTCCATGAAGAGATCCCGGTGGAGCTCCAAAAGGATATTTGGAGACCCAAATGGACACATGGTAACCAAATGATATTCTGACACACTAAAGATGTTTCTCCCTTTATATTTTGATATTATATTATTTTCCTTTTATTTTTAGCCTTTGCAAATTGCAAAAACTATGTATATATGGTCGAAGACATGGTGTGCGAGCGGACTTGCTGTGCGTAATGGCTGCGACCGAGCGCACGATCGAGTTTGAGAGTAGCTCAGTTACGCAAACGTTGGTTGACGGCTTATATAAGAGGAGGATACGGTTTGTACTATAAGTACTAGCGTTTTCTGAAGCCAGTAGCTCCATGGTAACATCCGCAAGCAAGTCGGGTCTGTAATGTGTCTTTTTCCGTCAAAATGCTGCAAGATACGACTTGCAGCGGTTATGGCGACTTTGGACAGTGTGTGTGTGGGCTCCTTTTGTGGAAAATCCATAAGAAATTAAAGAAAATCGATGATTTCTTTGCAAAGATGAGGATTTTGGGCATGCTGGGATACCAAACACGGACATGTTGTGTGACATATTTGCGCAAACAAGCCGTAGGAACGGAAGGGGAGGGATCGAGGATGCTGGTGTCCTCGCGGAGTTGAACAGGCAAAACCCTTGTTAAATAAATGAGATGATACAATGTGATGATCGCAAAGACATTTATTATCATGTGTATGTAAACCTGCATACACAACAAGAAACCCAACAGGCTTTCCCACGAGCGTTGGATGTTTCGTCGTTACGTGTCGCTTTATTTTCGAAGGCTTCAGTGCTTCGTTTGATAGCATTAGCCCACATTCCACACACTGAGCCCTCGGCTCTGCCTCGTTGCCTCCGTTCACAAAGCCGTACTTAAGAAAGTCAGGGTTGTACTTGCGCACACATTTAGACTTTTGGGGGGGTAAGGCACCACTGTCGTCTTAATTTTTTCTTTTTAATAACTTATCCATAACTTTCGCTACAGGCTAGCGGCTAGCTGAGTGTCGTCTTCGCCTTATTTGCTACCGTCGACAGGCTAACAAACCCTCCAGTGTCGGTAGCTGCTGAGCTCCAATCCACTTGGGCATGCAATCAATTTGCCTCCTTTTTTACTGACAAAATTCAGAAAATCAGACAAGCAGTCAGTGCCTCCACATCAACCACAGGATATGTGTTGTCCCGATCTCTGAATAACATCCATTCAAATATCATGACACAATTTCATTCAATCGACCGTAGAAGCCTAGAAGACATTATACAACATCTGAAGTCATCCTCCTGCTGCTTGGATATTCTACCAACACACTTTTTCAAAAATATTTCAAACTGCATGACCACTGATCTTTTACAAATTGTAAACACATCCCTTCTCTCAGGTGTCTTCCCACAAGCCCTAAAAACTGCAGTTATTAAACCGCTCCTAAAGAAGACTAGTTTAGACTCCGCAACGATGAAAAATTATAGGCCAATATCAAACCTCCCATTTTTAAGTAAAATAATTGAAAAAGCGGTTTTCCAACAGCTGACCAACTTCTTGGCCGTAAATAACTGCTTTGATGTTTTCCAGTCAGGCTTTCAACAGCACCACAGTACTGAAACTGCTCTTGTTAAGGTTTTCAACGACAAACATAGACAATGGCAGAAGTTCAGTCTTAGTGTTACTAGATCTCAGTGCTGCATTCGACACGGTCGACCATGCCATACTCCTAGAAAGACTAAAAATCTGGGTGGGACTCTCTGGCACAGCACTTAACTGGTTTGAATCCTACTTGAAGGACCGAGAATACTTTGTGTCTGTAGCTGATTACACATCAGAGCTGACAAAAATGACCTGTGGTGTTCCCCAAGGTTCAATACTGGGGCCTCTTCTGTTCAACATCTACATGCTTCCACTAGCTCAGATTATGGAAAACAACAAAGTGTGTTATCATAATTATGCAGATGACACACAAATCTACATAACTATGTCACCAGGGGACTATAATCCCATACAAGGGCTGGGTAACTGCATTGAACAAATCAACAACTGGATGTGCCAGAATTTTCTTCAATTAAACAAAGATAAAACAGAAGTAATTGTTTTTGGTACCAAGGACGAACAATTGAAAATCACCGCTCAGCTTCAATCACTGATGTTAAAACCCACAAACCAAGCCAGAAATCTAGGTGTAGTTATGGATTCAGACCTCAACCTGAACAGCCATATCAAGACAATTACAAAATCAGCCTACTATCACCTGAAGAATATATCAAGGATTAGAGGACTTATGTCTCAACAGGATTTGGAAAAACTTGTCCACGCATTTATCTTCAGCAGACTGGACTACTGTAACGGTGTGTTCACAGGTCTCTGTAAAAAGTCCGTCAGAAAGCTGCAGCTGATTCAGAACGCTGCAACTCGAGTCCTCACTAAGACCAAGAGGGTGGATCACATCACCCCAGTTCTGATGTCTTTGCACTGGCTTCCTGTCCAACAAAGAATTGACTTTAAAATCCTGCTGTTGGTTTACAAAGCACTGAATGGTTTAGGGCAGGGGTCTTCAACTAAAATTCCAAAAGGTCCAGATTGAGAAAATCTCCTCGGGCAAAGGTCCGAAACATTACAATAATATTTAACCCGCGCTATTTAGTGCCATATATATATATATATATATATATATATATATATATATATATATAAGCCTAGTAGTAGGGACAACGTCTCTGTGTTGTCAACAACTGTCAAATCAAATAAAGAAAGTACACATCAATTATATTTTAACAAATTATTATTCTCAGTTTTCAAATTTAACTGGATGGATTATAAATAATACATAAATAAATGTTCTTCTCATTTCAAGTAAAATAATGGCTGGATTAAAGAATAACTGACATAACAGAAAGCTTTTGAAGACTGTGCATCTTAAAATGAAGTAATTCATTTTAGAAAAATGAATTTCACTGAATTGTCCTGCAGCTTTAAATTGATTAATTGAGCTTGGGGGTGTTCATGTTTATAATCACATTTGCTTACCCGTCGTTCTTTGAACTATTTGAAAGGTTGCGGGTGTCTGTCTGAAAGGTGCTTTGTCGTGTTAGACGTGTTGCCTCACTTTGTCTGTGGCTTTGAAACACGTTTTGCAGACGGGTCTCTGTAGGTCAGTGGGCTTTCCTTCACTGTCTGCAATATAGCCAAAGTACTTCCAGATGATACTTCTGGCATCTTGTTTTCCAAGAAGCCGAGGACAGTCGGCAAAAGCTCCTGCATGTCTCCCCTGTGATCACTCGCTGTGAGTGCGCGCGCTGCCTGTTGCTGTGAGCGCGCTGGGCAGCCCCGCCCCCTTGCATGCCTGCAGGCAGCATGACAGAGAGTGGAGCAGCGAGTGCGCTCTGATCGCGCGCTATTTTAATAAAGTATAGACACTAAAAATATGCAAAATCGTATCGTTTTTAACGTACAGGTACTGCGGTAACTTTTTAGTATCGATACACCGTGCAACCCTACCGGTTAAAGTACAAACTCGCTGCCTAATATATGTGTGATTCCGAAATATCGATTTTAGGTCCTGGGTCCGGATGCAACTGCGTCTGGGTCTGGGTCCGGATCCGGACCGCGGTCCGCCAGTTAGAGACCCCTGGTTTAGGGCCAAAATACATCTCTGATCTGCTGCTACCATATGAACCATCCCGACCCCTCAGGTCGTCTGGGACCGGTCTACTTTCTGTTCCCAGAGTCAGAACTAAACATGGAGAAGCAGCGTTCAGTTTTTCTGCTCCACATATCTGGAACAAAGTCCCAGAAAGCTGCAGGTCTGCTGAGACCCTCAGCTCCTTTAAATCAAGATTGAAGACTTTTCTGTTTGCTGCTGCCTTTAATTGAACCACATTCAATTAATATATTAATCAATTTCCTGCATTTCTGCATTTTACTATGAAACTGTCTTACACTGTGTTTTAATGAATGTTCTTAATTGTTTTTAAATCTCCTTTTCTTTTGTCTTATGTTTTGATGCTTTTAATGGTTTTATGTGCCGGCCGGTATAAATACCTTGTTTTGATTCTGTGTCTCTAGAGCACTTTACAACTGTTTTTCTGACATCTGTATGGTTGTTTCCAGTTCTCCATGTGGCTCCACTAGATTTCTGACGTATTATTTCATGTGGTTTTATGAGGAGAACGAAGTGACATTTTGCGATAACGATTTTAACTCAAAATAATGGAGCTTTTTGAGATCGTAACATTGATCGTGTCTCTACTCAAATAAGTTGAAATAAGACTCGTTGTTATTTACCTTTATACGTGAATTCTACATGCACTTGATAGAATAAGATTCGTCGGTAACAACGTAATACTTGAATTTCAAACAGGTTTTTCTCAGTGTTTTTGACCTAAGAATAAAAGAAACGTCATACAGGTTTTTCTAAGTGTTTTTGACCTAAGGATAAAAGAAACGTCAAAGGTTTTGTGAAGTTTTCCTAAGGCATAAAGAACCTCAACTTTGCAGTGACAATTGCATTGTACTAAGATAGCGTCGACGTCCACACCAGAAGAACATGGGTTGCAAAAATTGAATTAATGCGGCAGAAACACGGAGAGTCATGTTTTAAATGTCTTCCATACTGGTAATCAATTTCCTGCATGTCTGCATTTTACTATGAAACTGTCTTACACTGTGTTTTAATGAATGTTCTTAAATGTTTTTAAATCTCCTTTTCTTTTGTCTTATGTTTTGATGCTTTTAATGGTTTTATGTGAAGCACTTTGAATTACCTTGTTGTTGAAATGTGCTATACAAATAAACTTGCCTTGCCTTGCTTATTGCAGCTTGTTAAACAACTGACTGACGCATTACCGCCACCAGGTGGTGGGAAGCTATATTGTAACTGAGCGTCTCATGGATAACAGTAATATCTCTGGTGTCTTCAATTGATAACCTATGCGGTCCGGCGGCCCTCGCGGCCCACAGGTGCAAAACTGAACGTTTTTCGCGGCCCTCTAGGTGGCGCTCGCGGCCCAATCATGGTTAACCCTATGGTTAAGAATCACTGATGTAGAGGACTCCCAAACAGCTCACGGACTCCCAGTTCTTCAACAGCCACAGTTGATAAGAATCAAAGGTTCCCATTGGATTCCATAGAAAATGCATGCTGGTCATTTTTGACCTACTTATGGAAGCTTGGGGTAGTAATACAAAAACTACAATTTCTTAAAATGTATAAAAGGTAAGTTAAAAATGTAAATGGCAATATATCAAAAACATGTTTTTTGAGGAATACCTGGAATATGAAATGATAACAATTTTTCATTACGAAGATATTTCAAGAAAACAACCTCACCGGGTCATTTTTGACCCACTTATGCATCTAAGGGTTTTAATCACGTTAATACGCAATTGCAAACAAGTGCTCTCAAAGCCGCGGTGTTTTGATTCCCAGTGATGCCCAGGATGCTACATGCTATAAGCTAGCGAGCGACTACATGAGTAGAATTCCACACAGGACGGGTGGGATGAGGAGAGGTGGATGGGTCAAACAAACACTGGTGTTTCCTCCAGGAGGCCGCAGTTTGTGCCGTGTGTGAAACGAGAAGCCAATGTTGATTTATTTGTGACGTGACTTCTGTACTTAAGCAACGCCACTTCCGTAGCTATTTTAACGCAAACCACGATCTTTTCCTAAACCTAACTAAGTAGTTTCATCGCCTAAACCTTAGTTGTTTCCTGTGAAGATGGAAGTTTATTTTGAAAAGATAGTATGCATGTAACAAGCGGAAACAGACTCATGTTGCTGGACTTTTGCAGGAAAAACGCACGAAAAATGAGGAGTAACCTTTCGTGAGATATCAATAAAACGGGGATGAATTGATATCCTTGTATAAAGAGAGTGACATGAGAAGATCAATCTCATGTCTGTAAGTTAAATCAGCTATAATCACTCTTTTAAAGTGATTAGTGACTCGTCTAAAACATTTAAAAAAGGAACAACTTCAATAGAATCATTCTATACACTGTAGCTTCTTTACATTCTAATTGAATTGTCTTTTGAAGATGAACAGGACATTTTTCAGTTTCAAGTAATGATTGGGTTGTTACTTTCGGTGCAGCTTTAGTATTGATCATGTTTTGATATTTGAGTCATGTTGTGGATGATCAGATGGAGTTATGATGGTAGCAGTCGCCCAACTGCAGATTCAGCTTGAGCAAAACCTTTGTCTATTGTGTTCAAATCAGGCCCATAGGAGTTTACAAGGCAGGTGTCCTTTCTCTAAACCAGGGGTCCCCAAACTTTTTCCTGTGAGGGCCACATAACTTTTCCCTTCTCTGATGGGGGGCCGGGGTCAGTTTGTAACAGAAAAAGTGTGACGATCACAGGGGTGCCTAAACGTAAAAATGTATTGTTTTCCAGAAAGCCACACATAACCAAATAACCCTTTCCGGGTTCTTCACAGAAAAAAAGTCCATGGAACATTAACTTTCTGTTGTGCCGTGCACAATCTTAACAGGTAAAAGTTCAGCTTAGTTGTCCGAGCAGAATCTCTGTTAAAAATGCGAGGTGCCATTTCCATTCTGGGTCGATCAGCTCTGAGACCGTTTTGTCTTTTGAATGAAGAAATGCATTAATTTCGGATGACTGGTTCAGCTGAGCTTGGCATACAAATATATTCTGCTGAGCTAACAGTCCACTTTTTAGCTTTGAGAGTTTGTCTGCTCGCATTTGGCCTTGCAAGCTATCATACTTGTCTTTGTGACGGGATTCATAGTGTCGGCGCAGATTGTATTCTTTGAATACCGCCACCGCCTCTTGACAAATGAGACAAACAGCCTTTTCTTTGCATTGAACAAAAAAATAATGTCCACTGCAGGTTAAATACCCTGCATTCTGAATCCATTTTTCTCTTACCGAACCTTTTTGCCATTATTCCGTTCTCTCTTTGACAGGGGCGGGTCTAGGATTTATTTATTTTTCTTTTTTTTTTTTTTTATGAAGTTTTTTCAGGGGGCCGGGCCAAAAGTGGAGGCGGGCCGTAGTTTGGGGACCACTGCTCTAAACACTGACCTGATGCATCAAGTGGATATTTTTTGCGGAACATAATATTATGCATTTGCCCTCTACATCCTCTAGTCGGAATGAGCATACTTATAAACGCACTGTTACAACTCCTTCATAGTGTCATATTGCTTTTCGGAGAATTATGATGATAAGTTCATAGTAGATGCAAAAGTATACTTATGTACAATATAGTATGTTGAACATTGTTGCTCCTGAATGGATCACAGCCAAACCAATTATTGTCAACACAGCTCCATGTCCTTGGTCATGGTGGCCACAGCACTTAAAAGAATAAACTTCATAATTCTCAAAATTCTGACCCTTTGCTTTTTTATTAACAGCATTTACTTGTACTTTTACTTTCAATACTTAAGTACATTTAATATCAGAAAATTACTTTTGATACTTAAGTACAGTAAATATCAGATACTTTAAGACATTTACTCAAGTAGTATTCTAATAGGTGACTTTTACTTTTACTGGTAAGGTATCTTTACTTTTACTCAAGTATGGCTTTTGGGTACTTTATACACCACTGCTTATTATACATATTACAAACAAAAACTTTAAATTAATCATTTCTTTTTTTCTTTTTTTGGTATTTTGGTTTGACACATATACAACACTGGTTACCGTGATATGTGTGGTATTTGTTATAAATGTACGTTGGTACATAGAGGATGATAAGAAGCTGTACCTGGAGGGACTTAGGACCCAGGGGAATGTAGGTGAAGAGACGGAACAGATGCCACACAAACAGCTGTTCACCGCTCGCCAGGTTCTTGTGTTAAAAATGTCTACTTAATAATAAAAAAAAAACAGCGTTAACACACGATAAAATAATTGTCTGCGTTAAATAATTGTCTGCGTTAAATAATTGTCTGCGTTAAATAATTAATGCATTAACGCGATAATAATGCGTTAGCTGGGCAACGATTCAAATTTTTTCCCATGGATTTTTTGCGATTAATCGCATTGTTATGGCAAAGTTCAATAATTAATTCAAAAGTAGTGTATTGTGCACTTTTATTTTAAAAGTACTGCTATATGCAAAAAGTGCAATAACATTTGGTTTACAAACACTTTAAACACATCAGGTTATTTTTAACAGCAGTATTCCCTTTACACCGTAGCAGTTCTATCTCTTCACCATCTGTGCTCAGTGTGTGACTGTATGTGAAACGTTCCACTGCTGTGCATCAGGAATAAAATGTTTCAGCACGTTTCAGCAAAAATGTCTGTCTTCATGACAGTCAGAGCATGTGAATGCAGCGCTACTGTTCATCAATATAATGCTGTAACTCCGAGGTAATGATGGTGACCCAGCGATCAAAGAATAAAGACACTTTACCCACAATGTAGGTGCATTTCCCCTTTAACTCACGAGATGCAGGTAGCATGTTTTATACTTAATGTGAATATAATTCATACTTTGTTGGCATCTTATTCTGAAAACCGGATGTTCGTCTGAAGAAACCGGATGTTGTCTAACGTTAATCATTCCGCTAACTTTCAAAGTCCTTCGCTCGCTCCCGATCTGTGCCGTTTAAATGCGTTTACCATGAATTTCAGCATATAGGTGCACTAAAGTGTAAGTGTCTGCTGAGTGGACCACGGAGATTTGAGTGTCTGCTGACTTTACCGCAGCGATGTCCAGTAGTCTCCGTTCCTCCACCGTGAGCAACGGACTTTCAAAATAAAAAAATGTGTTAACGCGCAAAAAAACAATTGTCGGCGTTAATTAATTAATGCGTTAACGCGATAATAACGCGTTAACTTGCCCAGCACTAATATATATATATATATATATATATATATATATATATATATATATATATATATATATATATATATATATATATATATATATATATATATATATATATAGTCAAAGCACCAATGACCAACATCAAATGGCCTGTGGAAAGAAACTGTTCTTGTGTCCGATCGTTTTGGCTGGGACGGTGAGCTGGGTGAGTTTGGAGCGGAGGATGTCGGGGATGATGGTGTTGAATGCCGAGGTGAAGTCCACCAACAGGATTCTTGCGTATGTCCCAGCAGTGTCAGGGTGTTGCAGGATGTAGTTTAGTCCCATGTCAACTGGATCATCCACTGACCTGTTTGCCTGCAGGGGTCCTGTGATGTCCTCCAGGTGGGTCAACACCAGTCTTTCAAAGGATTTCATGACCACAAACATCAGGGCGACGGGCCTGTAGTCATCTAATCCGGTGATGAAGGGTTTCTTGGGGACCGGGATGATAGAGGAGCGTTTGAAGCAGGAGGGGACCTCACACAGCTCCAGGGATTTCTTGAAGATCTGTGTGATGAAAAAGCGTACATCAGCAACCTGTACCAACGACCTCACAGCTTGTATCGCAATAGTAATAAGCACTATTACAACGTCACTAACATAATATTCTGTTTGTTTCTAAACGAACTGACACAGCCACTCAAGCTAAAAACTCTATTGTTTAACCTCACATCTCCCAATTCAAATTTTAAATGAAAAGAAAATACTATCAGGAGACACTGAAATGAGGGGCCGAAGTGGGTGTTGCTCTTTGTTTGGGAGCGGAGCAGTCTTTTCAAAAAATAAAATAACTTTATATAAAAATGTATGCATTTGCATAAGTATGTAAAGAAGTATGTTTGACTCTTTAAAGACTTATTTTGTTTTTATTTATAGACTAAAATAGTGTTATTTGTGTGTTGCCTCAGGGCAACAGTGTGCAGTTAGACCACTTTTGTTCAGGCAACGTCAGGCTAAAGGGTGGAGATGTGCTCGTATACATAATTAGGACCATAAGTCAATGATTTTCCTTTACTATGTGCTGATAATCACTGAAAGGGATGTAGGAACAGTTTTTGGGCAGAGGGAACAGGATCGTGCAGTTAAAGTTGTTCCCTCTGATGATGAGGACAGTGAGCTTGAAGAGACAGGAGAAGTGGATCTCTGTATCAGGAGATAATCAGAAGGTCAGGGGTCAGTCAGCAGAGTAACGTGTGTGTGTGTGTTTGTTTGCATGCATGTCACTGGATGAAGAAGGGTATATGACCTCTTCAGTCTGTTGATGAAGGTGAAGACGAAGATGGAGCAGAAGTTGGTGTTCCACGCAAGTGTCTTTCCAGATGTGCCACACACACACACAGTCATTAGGATATTGGTTTTCGTGTTTCTATTTATATATTTTATATTTGAGGTGTTGGTAATTTGTGGTACTTTGTCTTATGTTTTCTAATTGTGATTGGTTTGAACCATTTGTGTTTTTTATAAGTGCATACATTGCTTGTTGTCCTTACTCCACTTATCATATGTACTATAGAAAACCTGTATGTTTCAGTAACCTCGTCCCAAACTCTGGTTGGGTGGTGCAGTGGTGACACATTTTGTGATAAATATACAGTATATTCAGGGACCTCTCCAAGATCCCAGAAAGGGGTGAATAATTTGTCCCCTCAAAGTAAAAATTCATGCCACGGAGGGATAACTGCCACTTCCTGTTACATTTCACATTAGTCCCTTTCGTTCTGTAGTGGCTGAGTAATACACGAGTTAACCAGTGCTGCGTTTTCATATCTGCCAAAATATGCCAATGTTTTTGTATCATTTATGTTGTTCAACCTCTTCTCACAGATCCCTCTCCCATAACGGTTTCACAGGGGAAGAAGCATTAGTTAGGAAATCATTGTCTGATTTGTGAAGCTGCGAGCCTCAGGTCCTATGGTACATTGTGCCTTATTCTTATGTGGAGTGTATTGCAATTTTAGCTGTATCCTGTATCTACTTGTATAACAACCCAATGTCCCCACAGGGATCAATAGAGTTTAGCTGCATCCTATAATGATGCTTATTTCAGCTCGCAAATTGTACTAAATCGTTTGTCTGAGTACCCAGATTATGGATTTTATAGGCAATGTAATCAAATGTGACAGAAATGGATAAAAGCTACACGGCTGAATCGGAGTATTCCACAGAATTGTATCACACATTACAATATAAAGCAAAGAGTTACTTGTAATGTATTGGATTTTTGAAAAGTGGCCTGGTAAAGAGGTCTAACAGGAGAGCAGTGGACTGAGACAGAGGAGAGATGATAATGCGAGTGTGTGGCCATGTTATTTTTGTAACATGACAAGGAAATATATGAGTGCATACTAAGAGACAGACTATTACGGTTTACAGTTGTCCATTCCATCTGTCTCAGTCATCCATCTGTGTATCCAGCATCCATTCAATCATCCATTCAATCATCAATCGGTTCTGAGCTGCTTTTCAGCAACAATTTCAAGGTTTTCTCTTTAAACCAAATACATTTTGATGTATTTTTCCTCTAACACCACTTCTGTAGTTATTTAACCCAAACATTGACTTCTTTGTCACATAACTTCTGTACTGTTGTAGCATTTTGTTGCCTGAACTTAACCAATTTGTTTCCTGTGAAGACGGAAGTTTATTTTGAAAAGATTGTATGTGTGTAACGAGTGGAAATTGACACGTGTTGCTGGACATTTGTTGGAAAATTTGGAAAATCTTTTTTTAAGAGTCAACTAACTGTCGCATGAGTATACGCCAGTGTGACCAGTGTCTGGATATCTAATCTGGGTCCAGATGTCCTTCATGTGGGGCATCAGGACCAAAGGCGGTAGCAAAGCTAGCACTAGCGACAGCAATGTTCTCCACTGGCTCTAATTACTCTCTTACAGTACACAGGGGATTTTCTAGTTGCCTCGGGGCTACACCATAACTTTGGAGCCTAAACCTGCAGCTACGCTATAGGCTGACTGTTGCTAATGTTGCGTGCCTCCTCAAAAAGAAGAAATGTGGGCCTGCAGCAGCTACGGAGGTATTACATAGGGACCACAAGAGCTGTGATGTTGTGAGCTTGGGCTGCTTGTGTTCTCGCCATAAGTTTCTGATGCCAGTAGCGACTGTTGACAGTAAAGATATCTCGACTGTAGACCACCTCTCACCGTAGCCCCAGCTCTGTCAGTGAATGAAAGAATGTCTCCCATTCAGTAATGAAATGCGTAGAGATGACCTGGATGCCAGGCCAATTTAATAAGTACATGTGTATCCCACTGTCACCCTATATCGTAAAGTAAATGGAAGAAGATAGCCACAACTTCTGAGGGGAACTTAATTAAAAACAATGTGCCTGGTCATGTACAACTCAGCAATCTAGAGCAGTTTTCATATATTTCCTTTTCACACACTTCATGTCAGAAGCATTCTCACCAACTAATACTCCATGTGGTTAGGCGCGGGGTGGCACCAGGAGGCAGAACATGAAGCCAATTTGTAATTTGATCATAAACAACGAAGTCCGTTGCTGTTCCTTGAGCTTGTTTGACGATGTTGGTGTTGGGCCTCGCCGAGAGAACTTCCCAAATCTAGTTGTTGTTCCAGTCAAACAGTTTTTTGGGTGTTTTTGCTGAAAGACCCTTCTTCTTCCCCCTTCGGATGTTTGTGTGCTTCCAGTTTTGCTCCAGTTGCATGGACACGTCATCAACATGCCCACTCGCTTGCTGGACAATGAGCATCCTATTGATTTGCATTCACACATACAGCTCGTGCTGGTAAAGTTTAGATAGGTTCAGAGTTTCAGTGCATGTGTGAAATAATTATCGCTATGGTGATATCAATGAGTGAAATAGGTCACTGAATAATACATTCATAACCTCCATTGTAGAACTCCACTGTGGGACTGCAGTTAACCCGTGGTGTCATGTGTAAGTCACGTGGAGTAACGTTAGCGTTAGCCTAGCTAGCCAGACCTTGGGTCTGTGACTGACGGTCAAGTGACTATTGCCTTGAACATCATAGTGGTCCCTGGAGAGTATCCTACGTCACTTTCCTTGACCTGGGAAACCTCATATTAGTTGACAAGTACACCAGTTCCACCGACCTCATTTGCATATTAAGATCTGTTCACAATGCAGCCAGAGGGAGATAAGGACATTCCTGATTCTCCAGTTGAAGGGTGTTATGGACTGAAGTGCAGGCTGTCACTCCAGATCACCACCTTCACACAAAAGCACAGCCCAACTAATAATGAATCCAATTGATCCCCATCTGTCTTCCCACCATCAACAGCATGCCAAGCAGGGTCAAGAAGCCCGGCGACTGTGGACTGAATCCAGGTCTCTGTCCTGGGGGTGTTTCTTTGTATGACATGAAGTAAAAGTGACAAAGTACACAATGATCAGTTAACAAAAGTGTGAACAAAGCATGAATCCAGGTTCAAAGATAGGATCATCTTTATGTGGCCTGCACCATTTAACTTGGCTGCCGTCTCACATAGGGGTGGGAATCTGTGGGCACCTCACGATTCGATACATGATATTTGTTCTAATATTTGGCTGTCAGAATCCATATTCCAAGTGTTACCACCTGGCTCAAGGCTAGCAACAAAAAGGGAGGCCACACAGAGATCTAACCCAAAAAGAGTTTATTTTGCTGCACAACTTCCGCATAATGAACAAAGGATGAGGCTGGTGCAGCAGGTCCTGCTGAGAGAGAGCGACAGACTCCCAGAAGGCTGTTTTTTATTGCCTTCCTGGAGATGATTGGATGATTGGTGCAGGTCAGACAGTAACACGCCCATTTCAGAACAACAGGTGTTTCATTTTATTCAGTGACTATGTTAACTGGTCACTTTCAACCACATATACGTCTGGTTGCTCGTAACTTATTGGTTTGTGGAAAATAAACACAAAATAAACACACAGCCTTCTAATTGAAGGCTTTTACGACGACACCTACATGTTCTGTTGGTGTTTTCAACAGCTGCTGTCACTACGAGCAACCACGACCATCTGACTGAAGGTCAACAGTTAACGGTCACTGGTTAAACCGAAACACCGGCGGCATCTATAGCTGCAAGCTATCAAACGTGTTGACTACCAGTGTCCATTTAAAAAGTGAATAAAGTCAAACCTCTAAATCTCTGTCATGGTGTTTGATGGTCTGTACATAAACACAGATACGAGTTGGATCATCTGCTGACTTGTAGCTCGTAATGTCCATCTGGTGAAATCCTACAAGCTAGGTATTTCCACTAAGTACATGTATATACAAATATTGGGCCACTTGTTAATGTATTCTACCCACTCACTGATAGAACAAGGATCAAACTGTACTTAGGGAGCATAGACAATGTACATTAAGTGCATTACTCATGACAAAAACAAGAAAACTCATCTGAAAACCTCATCTGATGTAATGGTTCCCTGTCTCAGCAGTTTTGAATAATTTGGGTTTGCTCCCATATTATTCAACAGGCAATTTAAAACTGTTTTCAATGACAGACACTTTCAAATGTATTGGCTCTTTGTTCTCATATGCTAAAAAGTGTGGCAGCCTGTAATGTGTGTGTGTGTGTCTGTGTGATGGGGGGGGGGGGGGGTGCTGTGGCACCGCTGAAGGAAAGACTTTTCTTGTTCTGTTTGTCTGTTTCCCCGGAGATAGAGGGGCCAAGAGAGGAAGAGCAGAACAGCTCGAGGACATAATGTGTTAAGTGTCAGGGAAGAAGACAAAAGCAGAGGGAGGAGGGATAAGCTGGCTGTCAGCAGCTCAGTTTTCATTCACATATATTTTTGTGAATTTATCAAAGTTTAGAAAAAAAAGTTCAGTGAAAGTAGCACAATAACAAAAGATTTTCCCCCCACAGTATTACCAGAAATATTTAAATGTCACCTTTCCTGATGTACTTCTCCTAACTGCATCAGTGATTTGAGCAGCAATATCCAGCAGACAGTTGGCTTAAGAAAAGGCTAACATCCAGGAAATCTGCACTGCAGTATCTGATTTCAGTACAGCCAAACATTCGTTCGGTTTTTTCACTTATTTTGGGTGGGACTAAAGAACCAACTGTGTTCACATGGACCAGAAGACCTGCAGGAGGTCTTAGCATTTTCCAGTGTGAGTGACAAGGGGGCAGGGGAGTGGTCGGATAATGTAATTGTGTAGTAAATGTAACTTTACATACACACTTATGAATCATTGTATCATTTGAATCACAGGTAAAGAAAAGGTTGATCCTTCGTAGAGACAACAGCTTGATTGTGTGCACAGAGTGTGTATGAGACACAGGAGGCTGAACCACGCTTTAAGAAAGGGCAGCCGTCAAGACAACAGTAGAGTCTCCACGGATGACGGTTTTAGAGCGGACGAGGAAATACAATCTTGAAAAGGGGCGGTGATGGATGACTAAAAATGGCTTATCCAGGAAACAGGAACCAGTGGTTTGGAGCCTTTAACCATGCCCAAAATGTTGGGTATAATTCAATTGAATCTGTTTTGTTGCCATCTGAGCTCTGTCCCAGTCATTTCACTGTTCACTTGGGAACAGGCTAGTCAGCGTAGGGTGCACAGAAGTCTGGGTGATGGCAGGGAGGATACCCAAGGGATTAGGCAGCGATCTAGGAGCAGATGTGGGCACGCGCAGGACTTCTAACGGGTAAAAGACGTATGCTGGTCACCATGACCTGCGAGGTGAATCAAAGGAAGACGGTTGGGTGATTAATCAGACACCTGGAGCTGCGTAAGTGTAAGAACCTAGATGCAGGGAAGCAAGAGCCCCGGGGTCTCCAGGAACAGTTCAATCAGCCAGACCAAGGGAAGGGTATAAAGTGATGTGTACTGTATTGTAAAGCTAGTTGATCCTGGAAGAACTCGGTTTTCTTGTACTGTTTGTGATGCAAATAAACCGTGGAGTGAAGCCAATCCAATCTCCTTGTAGTCTGCGGGTGTTCGTACTGAGGTACTGTCTCACCTTTAGTCAGATATCTAAAGTTACTAAATTAACAGTAAGAAATAAAGAGTCAAGCATAATCAGAGAAGCTGCTTATCAAAATTCAACCACTACACATGGTAATGCTCAACTCATCACAAATGAATGACTGCAGCATTATGTGAAATGCAGAAGTATGGATTGTTTTTCTCTCTCCTGCTTCATGTACATTATGAACGGTTTCCTGCACCTCCCATACAGGGGATCGCAGTTTGAATCACAAATAGGAAAGATGGACTCCACCAAAACAAATGCTAACTACTGTAGCCTATGGATAAACCATTACAGGATGCAAACACATGTATTGGCTAAATACTGCTGGTCATGGGTCTTGAGGATTGTAACATTAAGTTTACCAACAAAGGTTGGTCGGTGTGTAGACTACAGTATATACTATGTGCGAGCATGACAGTTCTTTTTAACCTTGGAAAATAGTAGTTTGGAAAAATAGTCTTGGCTTGAGTTCTATTCAGGACAAATACAAGAAATGCATACAACTACATTAATGAATAACTTGCAGCCTACTATGTTGTAGGCTTACGGTTGAAGTATGTGGTACACACTTAATAGCTCTGAGAGGCTGCATGCGAGAGTCTTTTAGCCGAGAAGCTAACCGTGGTGCCGTTTCGATTGAGGGCTTACATTACTTTCCGAAGTTTTGTAATCCAGTTTTGAACTACACTGACTTTTTGAGACTTTCTAAGATAAATTTATAACAATAAATCCAACATTGAATATTTTTCTGTGATATTCATCCATCTTTCCATATTTCCATGTGTTCCTGACATGTCGACCAATCAGAGGCTGTGTTGCTGATTGTGTGGCAGCTCTGATCTCAAACACAATGCACAATGGAAAAAATGTGATTAAAAAGTGACCTTCGAAGGTAATAACGTTCAACAGCCTTACATGATAATACCTATGTGTAATATAATAGTGTGGTCTATATGACAGTGGTGGTGGTCAGATTAATTAATGCTCAGTGTTTTAATTTGTACCTTTTAGGTTTCAGACAACATCACAAAAGTCAGAAAAAAAGTTAGAAAAAGTCATTATAAAAACCATTTGCATTATAAAAACCCAAAGATCAGTCAGTCACTCTAGGACTGACTAGTCTAAATCTCATAGTTTTCATCAGCAGATGACACAACAAAATAAAAACGGGGAGAGACATCATAGAAGGTTTTGACATTGGTGACCAGAGCTTCAGGACTACCATGTCTTAGAAAAACTACTCCTTCTATTTCTGAATCATCTAACTCATATTCTGTGTTGACAAATGAATGCATTTGTTGATAACTAAATGATTCGGGACAGAATAAGTATTTTCATTTGATTTGTTTCTTAAGAAAGTCTAATTGGAAATATCTGCAATCTACAAAAGGCCCCCAAACCGCTGTGGCAATAATTCAACATTTCAATGATCATGTTTCCTGCTTTGTGCTGCTATTGGGCAACAGCTCTGCTTCTACATAGCCTTGGAATTAGCACCACAGCTCTTCACAATCACTACAGTGCTGGAAGCGTAGAGATGGATGAAGCTTTTAAAAAATAGGTTTAAACTTTCATGTGGCAGTGCACATAGCACGACAGAAGTGGTCATGAGCATTAATAATTAATCACATAATTAGATTAATATGACCACTGTGGTAACTTCATGTCAGTATAACTAACCATCTTACATACACAATAGACTCAGCATTAAAACCCTTTTGTAAAAACGGTTTTACAAAAAGTTGGACAGTTTGTTGAAAACAACTGAAAAAATCCTGAATGGTTTCACAGCTTTCACATACTGCATAACATTATTTTAAACTATTATACGTGTTGTCGAATTGCAACCAATAAAATCTGACCATCAGCACCGGTTCCCCCCAAGGCTGCGTTCTTTCCCCTCTTCTCTTCTCCCTGTACACCAACAGCTGCACCTCCAGTCACCAGTCCGTCAAGCTCCTGAAGTTCGCGGATGACACCACCCTCATTGGACTCATCTCTGGTGGGGATGAGTCCGCCTTTGAGGCCGTGTTTCAGTCCCTTCACTCTGGCAGGAGGCTGCGATCCATCAGGACCAAGACCTCACGCCACGTGAACAGTTTCTTCCCGTCCGCAGTTGAGTTCATAAACAAAGCCCGGGACCCCCACTGACTCTGACACTTACATCCTCTTTACAATTATTGCACAAGTATTGCACAACTCTACTCTTTAAATACACACTTGTCACTTTAATAACATACTTGTCTCTTACTCATTTGTTTGTTTGTTTATCATATTTCATTGTACATTTTTTTACTATTGCACTGTTTATTGTCACACACCAATCACCAAGCCAAATTCCTTGCATGCGTAACTAACTTTACTTCTTCCCCGGAGTATTTGTGCTTTCTCGCCCCACAGGTTCCCATGACCGCAGTTTTATCTGGACACTGGTTCTTCAACCAGCCATGGCCCTGCTGACATCTACTACGATCTTCATTATTAACATTATTAATCCTATTACCGATACCATTAATGCACAGTACTGATTTTGTCTCTTCCCCGGAGTCCTTGTGCTTTCTCTCCTCACAGGTTTCCATGGAGCATGGTTTCATCTGGACCCTGGTCCTTCCTCCTACCATGGCCCTGCTGACTCCAACTGCTAATATCACTTTTATTATTACTCACATTACTATTTCATATTAGCGATACCATTAATGCACATTATTGACCTGCTTCTTCACCAGAGTCTCTGTGCTTTCTCGCCTCACAGGTTCCTGTGTATCCGGGTTATACCTGGACCTGGTCTTGCCTCCTGCCGTGGTTCTGTCATACATTGAATGTGCTGTAATTACATTGAATGTGTTGTAATTCACTATCCTGTTCTACACATGACATCATTGCACTTCTGTCCATCCTGGGAGAGGATCCCTCCTCTGTTGCTCTCCCACAGGTTTCTTCCTCTTTCCTCCCCGTTAAAGGGGTTTTTGGGGAGTTTTTCCTGTTCCGATGTGAGGGTTTCGGGACAAGAGGATGTCAAATGTGTACATATTGTAAAGCCCTCTGAGGCAAATTTGTAATTTGTGATTTTGGGCTATACAAAAATAAATTGAATTGAATTGAATTAACACACCTGGCAGTAAACCGTTTCTGATTCTGATTCTAGTCGCAGAGAGAGTGCACGGGCGGAGGGGTTGTTTGGTTTATTCGTCTAGTCTGCCTGACTCACTGATCTTTTATCTGAATGAGGTTTAGAATCTATGGTCCTGACTCGTGACCATGACTCAGATCCATGA
This sequence comes from Lycodopsis pacificus, assembly GCA_028022725.1. Classification (NCBI taxonomy): domain Eukaryota; kingdom Metazoa; phylum Chordata; class Actinopteri; order Perciformes; family Zoarcidae; genus Lycodopsis; species Lycodopsis pacificus. The sequence continues at coordinate 27,316,725 of CM051689.1, read as the reverse complement.
CATCCAGTTACCTTCAATTTGTTGTATATATTTGACTGTGTATTTTCCGTATGACATTTAATTAATAATGCGTGTTTCCAAGATTCCAATAAAAAAAGAGCTTTGGTTGAATAAACAAAGTATTTATGTGTTAGCAGTTGGCCACTGAATCGTTACTCTGAAAATACATTATGTTTTGCACCTTTAATTGCCATGGTATTTACTCTATCCATTGGAATGCAGCACAATTCCCAGCAGTGTGTTGGTTGGTGTTTGTAGTAAGCCTCAAGTCTGGTCTAATGAGAGTCTAGCTTCAGTAGAGGAAAGCTGACTTTTGCAATCCAAGCATGGAGGAGTCCTTTTTAAAGAGTCTACAATGGCCATCTATTAATGGTCAAGCTGCAGACACTGTCTCCATCTGCCTCGACCCAACCTCACCTCTCTGTCCATCGCTCCACTCGCCTCTCTTAATCCTCCCTTCTCTCATTAGGCTGAGCAGAAGTGTCAGGAGTTGCTTAGGTTGAGAGGAGTGCTGAGAGCGAAAATGAGGAAACAGTTCAGAATCCACGATCCTGTGGTCAATACTGTGATCAAGAGGATGGAGCATCACTCATCACGTCTCCCACTGACAGCAGTTTTTCACCTTCCCATTTCATCTTCAGCTCTGTCATGTGGCCAAACGGAAGGCAAATGAAATGGAGACATCTTTGCCAAACCGCTGAACAAATATTGACTTCTGTCCTCTCTGCCAAGCAAACTGGCTGAATTAGATTTGAGCATGTATTTAATTAAATGGTTTGTGTTAATGTGTTTCTTCTCAGGAAGTTAACTGACATAGATTGAATGTGCAGAGGTCATGACGACGCTGTTGGGTATTAAAAGAGAAAATGCCTCATTACACAGAGGGTTCAGGGTCCTGAGATATTTCAATATCTATTTTCTCTGTTATATTTCTCATTACTCTCTGCTTCGCCCTCAGTGGTAATGTCATCTGTGTGTTCATGGTCACAATGCATTCTTTCCTTTCAGCGGCCCAAAAAGTGTCTCAAACTCAATAAGCAGTTTAATACATCAATGTGCGAGGAGAAAATGTTCCCTTACAAATTGTATGGAAATTTCATTTTATCTGCATGGCTTCTGGAGAAAATTAGATGTGCATGTGCTTAAACGTTAGCCACCAGGATTGGTTAAGTGCCAGGCATACCTCAGCATGTATCACTGTGCTGTATGTAGATTTCAATTCTACAAGGACAGATACAGTCACGGTGACAGATCACAGGCAACTACAGGAAACTCCAGTCGGTGACCAAGGCACTAAGGTGTAGTGTGTGCCTGCAGCAAAACTGGAGCCTCCGTTCCATTTGTAAATATTCTGCTACATACAGAAGAAGGATCACAGGTTGTGTCAGGGATGTAGCTTGAACATAGCCAAGACTGTGGACTTATAAAGCAACAGGGTAAAAGGTGAAAGGACCAGTCCCTTCATCAAACCACCACCGCTAATTGGGCAACACGAACATGCAAGATGTCAGATTCAATGGGCCAAAACTAGTGACCGAGTCCACAATACAGTTCAATATACAAGGGGTACCTTGACCTATTGTGATTATCTTATCTCCTCTACTTATCTCGGGTCTCTGGGGACGCTGTGGCTCAGTGAGTAGAGCGTGTCATCCTTCGACCACAAGGATGGTAATTCCCAGGCTCCACATGTCGATGTGTCGTTGAGCAAAACACCGAAGCCCAGGTGCTTGACAGCAGCCCACTGCTCCTCATGCTGAGGATGGGTTAAATGCAGAAGTAAGATTTCATGTATGTACCTGTATAAATATAATGGCTTACATAATGTACGAGTGAGCCACTTCAGATTCAGCAAACGCGTGTAAATGACCAGTGTAAACATGATGAATGCCACTTGTGCTTAATGCACACGTTCATGAAAAGTAGAAATTAGCATAATTGATGCGTTAGTTCTCCCAATAGGAGTGGTTCTTACATGAGGTCCAATGTGTCGCTGTCAAACAATACAGGCTTGTTATCCCCTTAATGATTTCCAGTGGGCTAAGAACAACTGTCAATTTCCACCATCCTGGGGTAGTTGCAACACCTTTTACACCAAATGTTGCACCTGGGAGAGGAAACAAGCTCAACCTAGCATAATTGCTACCTGAAAGAGAAGGCCTCCAACAAAGTACTTGTAAGATCGTGGAATCAGTCTCCTTAAAGGGGAATACGCCCATTTTTTAATTCATCCATGTTATGTTCCAATGGTTCAATACAGCACCAAAAATATTAGTAAACATGAACAACTCCCCAAATCCAAAAGCTAGTGCTAAAAGTAAAATGTACGATGTCATCAAGTATAAAGTGTGGAACTGCTCCATAGATAATGAACTGGGAGAGATGTTCTAGATTACACTGAGATCACCAGGGGAACGTTCTGTATATGGTACACTTTCTGTTTCACAACAGGCAACACTACATTTGATTAAAGCCCATTTGGGTATTAAAAGAAAACACCTATTCTGTGTGTCATACAAGGCAAGGCAAGTTTATTTGTATAGCACATTTCAACAACAAGGTAATTCAAAGTGCTTCACATAAAACCATTAAAAGCATCAAAACATAAGTCAAAAGAAAAGGAGATTTAAAAACAATTAAGAACATTCATTAAAACACAGTGTAAGACAGTTTCATAGTAAAATGCAGAAATGCAGGAAATTGATTACCAGTATGGAAGACATTTAAAACATGACTCTCCGTGTTTCTGCCGCATTAATTCAATTTTTGCCACCCATGTTCTTCTGGTGTGGACGTCGACGCTATCTTAGTACAATGCAATCGTCACTGCAAAGTTGAGGTTCTTTATGCCTTAGGAAAACTTCACAAAACCTTTGACGTTTCTTTTATCCTTAGGTCAAAAACACTTAGAAAAACCTGTATGACGTTTCTTTTATTCTTAGGTACAAATCAGATTCCTATTCATTGACATGGAGCAGCTCCAGACTTCTTGATGACATCACAAGTTTGAGACCGATGCTGCATTCAATTTACCTCGGAAATCAGAAGTCGAACTTGTGGATGACTTCACACCCGAGTTGACTGGCTTCTAGTTCTACTAGGTGAAGAACATAATGCCATTTGATCCAGGTTAGCCATTGTTAGCAATACCAGTTGATAACAATGCGTTAGGCTGGTGATTTCCACATTCAACCAGCAAAATGTCGACACATGAGCACACACGTTCTTCTAAACCTTTTTCTTTCTAAAATAAATATGAATGTCATGTATATTGAAATGAAATGAAACATTCTGACCGTAGTGAAAGGTTCTGGCAGCAGCAGCGCTGTCGGTACAGACATCACACACGAGCAAACTTCAGCAGATCAGCGAGGCAGACGTCACGTCAGTGTGAAAGGAGCAGTTGTTCTCCTGGCTTTGAAACACATAACGATGGAACTTTCCGAGGCCATGGACATAACATATTGAAATCCTTCATTTCGGAGTGTTAACTGTACATCTGTGTCATGTACACAACTGCTATGTATAGGTAGGTACTGATGCGACATATTTTTAGAAAGCTAAGATTCTTGTGATTCGTTTATGCAAACCATTTCAAGATACAATCACAACAGCCGGTACAATCAACGCCTCTGTCAGACCACCAACCAACAAATAAGCAGTTACAAAATTGAGGCAACTCACCGATGAAGCTTCAGAGTAATCCATCCATCGATAATATTCTGACAAAAATGGTCTTGTTACATTGCCAAAGGTCCAGACGAACATTGACGGTCTCTGTGTCTCAAAATGGCGGCTGCACTCTGACCTTTCAATTGACACCTCATTTGACCTAATAGGAGCTTCCATGTCCTGTCCACAGCCTACAATAGCCAACGAGAGTCCACGTTGAAGGGAAGTGCCTGCCCCTCTTCTTTCGTGTAAAGCTTGAGCCAATTTCAACCGATCGTTCTGATGACTGATGCTTCGTACAGCCAATGACATTTAGAAAATAATGATATGCAGCTTCAGGGGTTCGATTTAGAGCCAGAACCCAGAAGTAACTGCGTGACCATGAGTCTGTTCCCTGCATCCGTGCGTAAAATGCAAAGTGTGGTTTTTGAGAGTTTTGGAGATTTTAGGAAAGTGACTAATGGCGAAATAACTTATAAATTACTGTATTTCAACATAAATAAGCTTTAGTTTGAATTATGAATACACATTTTTACACAGCCTAGGTATGTTACCATGGTTACCATGGGTCTCCAAATGTCCTTTTTTGGAAAGCGCCAAGACATCCCGTAAGTAAAACATGTGTAATTATCTGTGGTATTGTTATACAATTTGAACTTGGACTAGGTAAGGCTTCATGCTGCGGTCTCATTGTGTTTCCAGCTAATAAATCCCAGCTATAGTCATATGCGGGCATCTGTTTGCAAAAGAATATTCAGGCGGAAATAAAAACCTTCTACTTCAGTGTGTTCAAACTTCTATTACTCAATGCCTTACAGTGATTCTGACTTTTGGGGAAAAACTTCAGTGTTACCTTTCAAAAGAGACCAAACCCATGCATGTACTCAAAATGGTTCAAGAACAGCTTTCAATTTACTTTGGGTATGCCTTGAATAGGCGTTTTAGGCAAATTTTACTGGAGTGGTAACAGGTTAAACACCATTGGAAGAACATGAACTACTAGTCACCAGAAGTCATAAGTGCATCTCCTTTTTTAAACAAGCATCTAAGAGCATAAACCAGAGCAAAAGTGCAGTGGGGAGTTCATTCCACCGCCACAGAAAAAAGCCGTGACCAGGTCGATCGGCCGCAGGGACCTCTGAGCGCCGGGGCAACCAATCGCCCCGAGGCAAGGTCCTGTAGATAGTGTAAACATCTACAACGATGGCCTCTATGGTAGCTCAAATTTGATACAGGATGCAGGACATTCGTAGAAGAACGCACAAAAAATGACTTATCGTAGGATCTACGAGCCATTGTGTGAGGATACATTGAGCTGGTGCAGCTGCATTTACTCTTACCAAGGAGAAACAAAGCATCTATTCCTTTCACTTAACACACAACAGTGCTAATCAACCTGCTAATCTGCCAGCCGAGTGTATTGGCAGTGACTTAGTGTTATGTAAAACCTGTCCAGGAACTGAAGCCGCTCATAAACATATCTGTAGATTCAATATTCTCTTCTCTCTGGTACGTTAGCATGTGTGTGTGCCTGTGTGTGTGTGCATGTGTTTGTTGTGTTTGATGCTGAGGAACTGACTGATGAGGTGATTATGAGGCAGGTGATCAGTATGACACATAGCATCTCTGTCAACAGATGGCAAGAGGACACACAAACACATGCACACACAGATAAATGAGTGTCAAGGTCTTCCTCCGGCTCTCATTTCCTTCCATATTCATTATTTTCAAGCACAATTTCTAAAGTGATTTTCGCAACAGCCTCAAGGCATGTTAACAACAAAATGAAACTCAATATCACGATACAGAGTTTTAAGCCATTTCACAGGGCCCTTCCATTCCATGGATCCAAAAAATACATTCGAAAAATGAAACAGCAATGTCTCTTTCTAGAAATCATAGCCTGGTTATTAAGATAATCCGCAGTCCAAAGTCACACAATATCAGGCTCACCAGGTCTGATATTGTGCGACGTTGGTGAGTTGGGATTAACCCTTTAACACGCAACAATAGAAACTCACCAATGGAGGCAGTGATACACCAACCACTCCCGTGTTCTGTGACGTAAACTTCCTGTTTTTGTTCATGTAGTCTTTTGGCTTTGAAGAAAGCGTAGATAACGACTAGATAAAGTGGGGAAAATATTCTAAATATAGGTTACCCTTAAACTGATGGTGATAGGTGATAGAGGTGTCTAAAATAATAAAATGGCTCCACATCAGTACACGTCTTTGCTCCAGTGCTGGTAATAGATGGACCTCTTACAAACACACCTCAACAAATCCAAACTATCCCTTTAACCATGGAGATGTTGGGCATAAACAATCAAAACCTAAGCAGGGCTGGTAGATCAAGAGAGGGTCATATATATGTCATCTTGGCAATTTGTAAAATTCTAGAATGCGTCATTTTTCAAGGGAAGTATGTTGAGTTTGAAGGACTCTCAAATGCCCATCAGTGTGTTCTGTACCATCATGTACAACATATATAAATGACCAAAAAAAAACAAATCATCTTGAAGGCCTATTCAGAATGTGTGTCTCGAAGCCGGAGTGGGAAAAAGAAAATTAGACAGAAAGAGGAGAATAAAACCGAGAGAAGTGTCATGGACAGAGGAAGGCGGTGTGAATGAACAAGCTTGTTGTTTTGACAGTTGACATTCAGCGCTCTGCTTTCTCACAGCGCCTCTGATAAACAGTCATGCCAATAAAGCGGCAGAGTTGAAATGGGAGAATGACGAGGCGTGCAGAGCTGCTGCGTCTCCTGCATTCTGACCGAGGGCCCTGCTCCTCTTTCACGTTTAATGTCGCTGCAATCCATCAGAGCCTCCATCTGTTCACTGTCACCCTGCCATCCATCCATCCATCCATCAAGACCCCTGCCTCTCTCTCTCTCTCACACACACACACACACACACACACACACACACACACACACACACACACACACACACACACAAACTCCAATTCCAAGTAGACAGCCACTGGCACTGCTACGAATCAGTACACCATCTCCACTTCCACTTCCTCTAAACCCTAACTTTCTGCACCCGGGAACAGCACAGCCCCTGAGTGGTTGTTTGACAAAAACAATATTTTTAAATCTATTATTCTGCAATGATTCATGGTTGATTCACTGGCAGGATGCATGATCAGTTTTCTCAGCTTTAATCATATATTTCTTCCTGTCATTGGTCAGCGCTCTGTGTGTTGGAAAAGTTCCCTTGAATGAAGTCCTGCTTTTTCCCTTTCACCTCACTAGCTCAGGTCAACTTGACGGACAGAGTGACAGATTTGAAATGGACTAGACTTTACCGCCATCGTCACCTAGAATGAAACACCTTCACACTGTAAAAGAAAGGCAATTTCAACAAATCTTCAGCATAGAAGTTCACTCATGACCTTGAAAGAAGACATTTGACAAATGAATGTTAACTCTTTCCCCAGAGCTTTCAGCCGCACCTCACCAGTCTGATTCCGCTGATGAAGACCTTGAGATTGAACCTTAAATTGAGATCACTTCACGATGAACATGATGAATACATCTTGTTTTCTTTCTTATCCAAGATCTTCTTTCAATTTGTACAATGCCTCTTCCTGCAGCTGCACAACACACTAGTTGTTGTTCCATGTCATTGCATGTATGGCAGAGTATATCATACTATATATATTGTTTTTATGTTCTCATAGTGTTTTCTAATGGCTTAACTATTTTAGTTTAGTTCATTTTATTTGACATTATCAAATTTCCACAGATAACACAATGTGCTATCTTTTTAACTCTAGCCCTATATTTAGGCCTCTGCTCAAAAGTTGCATACCCATACTAAAAATAATGTGTTTCTGCAACTACAAGTTCTATTTTAATAATTGTGATATTACAATAAAGGAACACTTTTGAGATTTGTTCAGATGTGTAAATATCAGTGTATATGTTACTGGTTAGGAGTAAATGAAGACGGCACACAGCTCAAATTGAAAGGTTTCAGGTTCGCCTGAAAAAAAAGCTTTTATTGTTATTATTTCTTTGGAATGATGCAGCTGCAAGTCTAAAACCTCTCCCAAATCATAGCACAACATGTGATCAGTCCCTCTGCAAATTGTGACTTTGATAAAGTGAAGCAAAACAAAATTAGAGAGGTTTTAGTACGGAGAGGTCAGGCGAGGTCACCAAAATGGTAATTTTGGAACCAGCTGTTCTATTGTAATTTTATATACAATTTAACCGTGGGATTAAACTCTTTGTCAACAGAGAAAGGAGGATGGAGTTTGTCTTTAAGAGATCAGCATTTGGTAAGTCAACTGCATTTGTCTTTATACATCTAATATCTGAATGGCCCTCGAGTGTTTTTCTTTTTTTGTTGTGTCCTACGTGAGCGCAGAAAACATTATATTTCCCACAATTTAAGCTTCTGCATTTTCCAAATGCACTAGTATTATTCAAACGTATTGTTCGGTTCGTAAGCCTCGTACCGAACTGTTTAATACGAATACGTGTATTATTACACCAATAGAAAGGAATAATAACCGTAGCTGTTATTATTTGAGGTTATTAGGAGATGTTTCAGCTGGAGGACAGCAGTGAAGGCCCAGGTATAAAATGCACGGCCCACCACTGACTTTGACTGATGTGTTACAATGATAGTAGGACTTTGAGTTGAGACTTTGTCAAATATGTTGTAGTGCTGAGTTAAGTTCATCAGGAACATGTAAACGAGTGAAACACGGTTATTTTCTTTGTCTGTTGTCAATGACCCTTTTTTTTTGTTGAATCCCAGACTCATGGTGGAACTTCTGAGTTAATTCTGATCTAATTCTGTTTCTAGCTACTACCACTCAGGGCTGCAACATGCTGCAGTGACGCACACCTACAATCCTCTCCAACTCCCTCAGTCAGCCTGAGTGAGAGCCCCACATGGTTGCACAAGGCTGGAAGAACATTTGGAGTTTTGATAGATCCACTGAGCTCCTCTGGAGGCAGAGTGTAGTCATGCATTCATCAAGGTCTGCCAATTATAAGTGTGTCTGTTGTGTCCAGGGGCAAGACGGAGAGCTTTGCATGGTATTAGCTCCTGCTTGTTAGGGTACAGAGTGGGGGTGACTTGACGCGTTTTGCACTTAAAGTAATCATCTTGAATATTTGTCTAAAAATAAATGTCTGATAAATCACTATTTATCGCAGAAGGAGGTAAAACAATGTTGATTGAGCCCATGGCCATCGGTCATGACCACATTAACATAGCATTGCACTATTACCAACTGGGTCTGCAGTGTAATAGTACTTTTTGCTGAGGAAGGTTCCTAACTGAGTAAAATAACCTGGAAGTATCTAAGTGGCCGCCATGATAAGAACTATTTGAATTGTCTAAATGCTGAGGAACGGTGCTGTAATGCGTCCTTTATTAGCTCCCGTAGCATCGGAAAGAACATCATGTCGCCTCATAATTCCTTGCTGTGGCAATATTTAAAGCGACGCACCATTCGGCCCTCTATGTAAAACAACCAATATGCCTATCTTGCAGGTTTAACAATTAATTTCATAATGTCATAAACTAATGGGATTCATGTTTATGAATATGAACAGACAGTGACAACCATTTCGTTTCATTTTATATGTATTTATTGACATTGAATATGAAACAAATAAGTAAACAAAAAACAACAAACACATTCTCAATAACAAGAACCATCAGTGAAAAACAAAACATGCTCGGCATACGATAGATCATTAAAAATATAACCGAACCATTGAAGCTACATTATTGCACAAAGGAAATATTGCTATTGAACACTTTCATTGATATTGTACATGAGCGAATCATAATTTTCTACCGAAGCATGTCGATTGTTAAGTGTGACATCAGCAGGAAGGAAGGCGCTCCGGTTTCTCTGCTTCACACCATGAAGGAAGCAATCTGTTGCAGAAGGAGCTCTTAATATAGCCTGCATGCAACAGTATTATATTTTTCATGTGGTCATGTTTGAATTGCACTGTTTGTTGTCCTCTGTCATGGTAGACCTCCGTCAGTAACATCTGCCGTCACATCATAACTACGTAGCTTACTAAAAGTGTAGTGGATTCCCTAAACACCACGGTTGTCTTTTCCTAACTCCTCGTGAATTCTCCTTCACATCTTTCCTTGACCCCATGAAGTTTTCCATCGAGGTCAAGGAAAAGTGCCGAATAGACGTTAGGACATCATTTATGGACATTTCGACCGCTGCCCGGGTGTCTGCGAGATCTTTGAGCTTGTAACTTTAAAACTTGATTGTAATCTTTTTTTTTATGATTTTCTTGATTTCTACCAGTAATAGGAAATATTTTACTCACTAAATCAATTGCTGAGATCTGAAAACATGGTGTGGTCACTAAAATCAAGCTTCTTTATTACTAAACTTAAATCCATCTGCTGGTTGTGAACTGTCAAGAAAGCAATATCATAAAGGATCTCTAACAAGGGGCTCTGAGCCAAAGGGGCCATGTTGGGCAAATATGAGTATTATATATGAAATGAAAGCTCTCAGTGAGAGCTTTTCAGTGCCAAATGTGCACAACTGAAATGATGAGCCATAGGTTTTAATTAAAAGAAAACCAAAAGGCATACCAGTAAATGTGGGGTTTTGGTCCATTGAACTGATGCCCTTTTGGCACTGAACAAAGCATTGTGGGTAATGCGTGCTAACAACACTTGGCCTTGGAGCCAAAGGGGCGTAAGTGCAAGCTTTGATCAAATTTCAATCAGCTTCTGTTGCCATGTACTGAACACAATATCTGATCTTGTTGTGCTAACATCAGTATGACAACAGTATTGCTACACGTTAACATATTTCTAACACATTTGAAGAATAGAAGAGTGAGAAACGCCATTTTTACACAAACATTTCCACAATAGACTAGTAGTCGTAATAGACATATGGGACAATGCATTTAGTAGAATCTCACCTTTAAGGTTTGCATTTACCGTTTGAAAAAGCAAACGTCACAGGCAGTTGGTCATAATAGCTGTCACTAATCAACGTTCAATCCATGTGCAACTGGACAACATAACACTAAACCTGGACGGTGTCTGGTTAAAGTAAATGGGGGGTAGCGAATGGTACTTAACCACAAAAACAAGACCCAAATTGTAAATAGCTGTTTTCCTTTTTTTAGTCGGACAGGCTCTTGATCTGAAAATTTTTTTTTCTCTTTGCAGTTCAAATAGTCTCGAAAAATATTTTTACCAAAATAAAATATAGAAGAAACATGAACCTAAATAAAACCTTACCACAACTTATGATCTCAACTCATGATCTCATTTCAGCATTTTATTAAGTGTGAGTGCAAGGCCTGAATGCCTTTTTCTACATTGTCTGATGCACATTCTGTTAATGAATTAATTTGCCATCAATCTAACAAATGCAATGTACAGTGTGGTGTTTAAAAAAATACAATAAAATGAATTGCAACCTGTAAACTAAGTGTTACAAAGTAAGGTATACAGCACAGTTCTGTTCAGCTCTTTTGAAGCCAGAAGTTCATGTAAATGAAATAGCCTATTGATTTAGGTAAGTGCTTAGTCCTGAACAGAATGAGGTCCCTGTCAGCCTTCAAACACCTCATAGTCCATTGCATCTGCTGCTCACCAAGACATATGACTGACACTACTAATTTGATAACATGTGTCCAAATCATCCTAGTGATTGTCTCTGGGTAATAATTGGGTGACAACTAACTACATTTGGGACAGAGTAGATATTTAACATAGAATCCACTAAAATCAAAAGATCAACAATATCCGCCACTGGACAAAATAAACCTTAAATATAATCTATCAATTCCACGCTCTCCCTTAAACTGGACTAAAGAAGAGGGAGTGGCTTAGAGATGTAATGTTTTGGTTAAATTCAACTGAGGCAAGAACCAAAACAGTGTTTAAGTTTGTGAGATTTGCTGTGCTGTTGCTGTCCATTTATTCAAGATAAATCCATTTTAATCTGTTAATTTACCAGCTGCAAAACATTAAAATGTTCCACACTGAACACTCATCATAGATTTTTAACCATTTATTGCAACAAATGGAAATACAGTTACACTTAACTAACGCAACGCTTCATTTAGTGGCAAATGCAAAGTTCCCCAAAAAGTCACTTTGGTGGAAGATGTGTCTCGCGCGTCTGATTTATATTTGAAGTATGAGTTTGTTTTCTGTCAAACAAATCAGTTTCAAATAATTCTAGCTCTTTTTAACCACAATGTGAATCCCTCCCAAACTATAACCAAGCATTTTAGCTAACTGTAACTTAACTATTGTATTTCCTTTTTGCCGTGACCTTTTACTAAGCTTAACCATACTGTATTCGTGATTAAATATTGTTAAGATATGTTTTTTATGTTGGCATCTGAGGTATAGAGCATTAATAAATACCAAGACTCATGTGGTATATTGTTGCTAAATGCTACTGAAAATATGAATTGTTATAAGTTGGCAAAAATGATGGATGAGGTGTTCAAATGTTGCTGTCCTGTGGACGGTTAGTGAGTTTAAAATTCTCTTTTTGTTTTTGGTTTATTTTGAAGTGTTGTAAGTTCTTGTGTTGTCTCAATACAATGTAAAGGTATAGCTGACTCTCCTTCTACCAGAGGTCTCCTTATTTGATTTACTCCTCTAGTATAAACTACACAGTGGTTGTAAACTATTTACCAGTTTTTATCTAATTTTATTGTTGTGTTTAACCACTTCAGGTGTATTACTCTTTTATATCTCTTGCCTGCTTTATAATCGTGTTTGGTGTTGTCTGAATGTAAGGCACTTTGGGGCTTTGTTTTATGGTATATGTAGTCACAGACCCTGAAATAAAGAGACATTACGGCCATAACCTCCTTCTTATCAGATCTTGTGTCAGGGATCCAATTGGAAAGATGTTAGTTCTTGTTGGTGCTGTGGAAAAACACACTACGTTCTTTTTTAAAGATCTGTTTGTGGCATTTGTTGCCCTCATTGGAGAGATGAAGAGTGTAGATGACTGGAAACTTCTCTTGTCCATTTTATTCCCATGGCCTTCTGAACAGACATTCTGGTTAAAATTTAACATGATTGGCTTTGACTGTATCACAACAATTATTTGATGCCATGACGTTCGGCTTGAAATGTGAAATGCCATCATCAAGTCAAAACATTGATTAAAATCAACTGTACTGCTATTTTAAATACTAAATGTTAGAGATATGGAAGCATATATATCTACTATTGTCAATAAATAAAGAAACTTTAACAAGCTATTCTATGAAATGGCAAGAAATACTATATTGATGATATAATTAAATAATGTGTTTGTCAAGGATGACTTATTCTATGCTCACTTTTGATACTAAATGGAACAATCCACTTCATGATATTGGAACCCACTATTATCTAAATGAATCAGCTTCAGAAGCATCTTCTGAAAGACATGCAGTTAGCAATGACCCATACATGAGTGTGCACGTGCTTCCTGCCTGCCGTAGGACTCATACTGATTGATTATTGATTTCCAATTCCTCAGTGCTTGTCCCATTAAAGGGAAATTTAACGAAATGGATATGTACATATAAGGCTAAACTTCCCACAAGTTCTAATTGTGGCCAGTGTTAATTACACATAGCTAATTTAGAAGAATGGTTTTCCCTGGGGTCCACTAGTTTAGGGCCATATGATTAATTCTATTTGAAAAATTGACGATGTAGAGGGACATTATCTATACTGCAATCAATAATATGTATGTTCCGGTCAGGGTTAGAGAGGGCAAAAGCCTTTATGAAACATGAAGAAAAATTCCTGTTCGGGGTAAAAGCATGCCTCCGGTAATAGCAATCCCAATTTTGAATCCCTTGCCATTATTCTGATGGCCCATTGTTCCGAAACCCTTGCCATTACAGAAATGTCCCATTTGTCTAACAGCCTGTTATCCCGTAAAACAACGCCCATTTTTTGTGAAGACCCATTGCTCTGAAATACACACTCTCCCTTCAACAAACAGAAGCACATGGCTCACTGCAGCATTCGACACCATCCACTGCTCCATCCTCCTCACCCACCTGGAATCCTCTTTTTGTATCAAAGAATCTCTTGGTTCAAATCTCACTTCCTAGACAGACAGCTCTTCATTTGCATCAACATCTACACATCTGACCTCATCCTTGATTAACAAGGTGTCACCTAAAGCTCAGGGCTTGGCACCCTCCTCTTCATCCTTTACATCCTCCCCCTTAGCCACATCATTTGTCAGCATGGTCTCCAGTTTCACTGTTTCGTGGACGATATCCAATTATACACCTCTACTGAATGTATCACCAACACCCCCCAATCCACCGCCAACAACTACCTTAAGGGCTTCAAAATATAGATGAGCAGCCTCACCTAACACACCAACAGCTTCTCAAAAACTCAGCTACCTGGATGCTCATGCACTCACTCCCAAGAACACATCACCCCACTGACTCCCTATAGAACAACACATCCATTTACACCTCATCAGCTACAAAGCTCTCCATGACCCCCTTGTACATATTCACACTCCTTTAATGGAACACTCCTACATAGGGATGCCTCCCGGATCTAAACGGGAAGCGAAAAGAGAGGAATAAAAATCTGGAGTATCGATAAGGTCCACACACTCATTCCTGCTTGGTATGATACTGAAAAGGTCAATGCCATTGCAGAGCTGAAACATGTGTTAAGGCTAGCCATTACAAGTGATTGGTGGAGCAGTTTAAGTCAGGACTACTACCTCACGGTGACAGAGCATTACTTCAAGCAACGAAGCGTGAAACAGAAAATCCTTATAACTAAAGCCGTTTGTTTACCAGGCACAAACAGGAGATGCAGTGGCAGAGGAGATCACAGACATTTTGGAAGAATTTGGTATCGAGGTTAGCAAGATTGCAGCAGTGACTGCCGACAATGCTGCCAAACTCAAACTCAATGTCCTGAAAATTGGATGCTCTGCCCAAACGCTTAACATCGCAGCGCACAATATCTATCAAATCAGTACCATTGACAGATGGGCAGTGGCCTTCTGGACAAAGAGGTCATCAATTGCTAAAGCAGTCCTGAAAGAACAGCAGCACCTCCTAGGTAAGACATGACAGTTCAACATATGAAATAATTGTTTGAAATTCTCAACTTCCTTTCCATAATTTAATTAAATATTGTTAATAAGTGTTCTGGGATGAACTGATATCTTTGTTTGTTTCAGGCCGTCCCCAGTACATACTGATCCCTGACATGAAAACAAGGTGGAATTCCATCTTCCTTATAGTTGAACGATTTATGGAACAATACCCAGGGATCCAAGCTGCACCTATGGACCCACGACAGAGGAAGCTTCTGGAAAAGGAGAAACTTATACAGTTGAAATATGAGGACTTTGTGAAGGCTGAGGAGATTGTACAACTCATGCGTGTCATGTACACATCCACCCTGTGTGTCTCCAGTGAACAAATTCCCACCTGTGGCCAAATCCTTCCAATCCTCAGGAAACTTGAAGACCATATAACAGTGTAGGAGGAAGACACAGTGTTTGTGCAAAGCATTAAAGAGAAGGTTGGAGAAAATCTCTCTGGACGTTACCGGGAGGACACCATCTGGGCAAAGAAACAGATATGGGGGAGACAGTCACTCCACTGTACAAACCAAGGAGTTCCTTGGAGGAGCTGTTTGCTGAGGACAACCATGCAGCAGAACACATTGTCCGTAAGGGAGCTAGTTGATAAAGAAATCCAACTCGACAGAGGCCTGCCTTCCATTGCCATGTCAGAAGACCCTGCAATTTGGTGGTGGAAATAGAAGGCAGCCCTCTGTAGAGTTGGATTTGGAGAGGTACTCTCCCCCTGCTGACGGAGCTTGCAGCCCCCTATATGTAGTCAAATTTTATGTATGTGTAAAAATGTATATGACAATAAAAATGGTTTCTTCTTCTAAAAAAAACAAAACGAAACGTCCGTGGCTCACTGGGTTAAGAGGGTAGCCTGGGAACCGGAAGGTCAACGGTTCGATCCCCGACTGGGACGTGTCACGTGTCGAAGTGTACCTGAGTAATACACTGAACCCCCTGGCTCCCCGGGGGCAGATCAATGGCAGCCCACTGCTCCCTATATACAGGGATGGGTCAAATGCAGTAGTCAAATTTTGTGTATGTGTAAAAATGTATATGACAATACAAATGGTTTCTTCTTCTACCTTTGTGCCCAAGCCTCTTCCTTCCCCAGTGAAACAGTTTTCTCGACAGCAACTGTAAGTCAGGAAAGATCCTGACTTCTGACAAAGAAAGTAGATATGTTGCTTTTTCTGCAAAATAACTGTTAGGATACTTTTCTAGTTTCTAGACTGTTAATTTGAACTTTTTTTAGCCATTTGCTCGCTTAGAAGATTGTTTATTTTATATATCTATTGATTTATTTCCATGTTTTTGGCATTGAAATTATGAGTTATCTCCTGTTACCTTCAAATGTACCAACATATTTTATCCTTGGGGTCAATTTGACCCCAGCAATTTAAAACTCTAGGAAATGATTATGATTACAATTGTTACCCACGTTTATGTGTCAACTGTGCCCATACACGTGCCTCCCCTCTACATTTGTCATCTCAAGTATATCCCTTTTGATTGATGGTGTTATGAAGAGCTCAAATGCTGATTGTATGTCTTGCACATGGCTGACATCATATCTGTTGGGGTCTGGAACCATTTGATGACATTAGCAGCACTAAGTCTACCCTGTTGTTCAAGTGGAGATGAACCATGATAACTTTCCATTTTTGGAAGGTAGTGTGTTTGCTGGTGGTTGAGAGACAATAGGAGGGTCAACACTGAGGGTCTCATTCTCATCAGAGGAGGATGCCTCATAATCAGGGTCCTCCTCAACATCATGCTCTGTCTCAGACTCATTCTCCTCGATGTCACTTTCATGGTCAAGAGATGAGACAACACCTCATTGACAGAAAACCTTTCCTTAGAAGTAATTTCCAGTTGAGAGAGAGCAGAAAGAGAGAGCACACAGAGCACCAAGAGAAATGGTTTAGAAGGCTGCTGTGCAAGTGTTTATATGTTTGCTCCACCCCGATGTTGTGTGAACTATCAATATCTTCACGGGAACCATATTTCCCCTTCCCATGTCGTGTGAACTATCAGTGGTTCTCGCACTACTACATGTATTGTTCTGTTAGGTTAGAGCCCTAAAGATTTTTGAAGATTATAAAATTGCATGTTATAGTGACCTCAATATCATCCAAAACAACCAAAACAAATGTGTGTAAAATGTTGATATTTCTTATATGTTTTATACAGCTAAAACAGCCTGGGGTCAAATTGGCCCAAAGAACACCGATGCCTACAGCGTGTGTACAGGACATTGAAAACATATCACCGTGTTACTTTTATGTTTACCCTATTGTCCCCATTAAATTAGGAAAATATGAAGCAAAATAAATAATGTCAATCATTTATTTAGACGTTAATCAAATTGACCCCAAAATTAACAGGAGGGTTATACATTTTTGCTGTTGCCGTTCAAAAAAGACTATTCGTTTGCATATGAATAATAAAGCCATGTTGATTCTTTTTTAAATTAATTGTATTTTTTTCTTACAAAACAATCAAAATGAACCGATAAGCAGTATCGATAATATTACTAATATTGATAAAATCATAACGATAGCCATCCCTACTCCTACACATACCCTAAAATCAGCAACTGTTAACCTCCTCACGCCCACAACAAGGACCAAGGCCGGACCAGGGGTGACAGGACCTTTTTGTGCTGCTGCTCCCACCCTATGGAACTCTCTTCCCACTCAGATTCACTCCCTAAAAGCCCGTAAAACACAATTTTTCAAGTCTGCTTTTAATCTCTAACCATTTCACCTGTTGGTCGAATTTGCTTAATTTAATATTCCTGTGATGTATTTTTAAAAATCTGTCTCTCTATATCATCTCCTTTGTGTCATTGAGTTTTTTGCAAAGCGCTTCCTAAATAAAATGTATTATTAAAGTTGATAGACAAAAACAGGGACAATTGACGACTGTATAACGCCGTGTTAGCAAACTGTCAATCACAAGGTAGGCCCGCCCCTAAAGCATCCCCTGCTTTATGGTCTCTTTGACTCTAAATGGACCATAATTTGATAAATGAACATCACGCTGTATTGAAGAAGACTTGAAACTAGAGATTGAGACCATAAACTCATGTTTACAATGTTTACTGAGGTAATAAATCAAGAGAGAAGTAGAGTCATTCAATTCTTTATTTTCCAAGACTAACTTAAAGAATGTAACACCACATTTTTGCCCCCTGCTGGATTAGAAATAATACAGGTTTAAGGCACTACAACCCCACATTGGCTTCCCTTTTCAGAACCAGAGGTCTTTGCCTAATACATACACAAGGTGTTAGCAACCCTGTAAACTAAAATTCCCAGTGGTGCACTTACGCCTCTTGTGGCTGAAATGAGTACATTAATGAATAAATATCTCCTGTTTTCACAGATGAAAATATTTGAAAGAAGATTCTGGCAAAGACTTTTTTTCTCACCTGCTCTTAAGTCAAAAACACAGGGGGATAGATTTAGACTAGAGTTGGAAAACGCATCGCCTGATTTCATCTACCAATGTAAAGCTTGCCGTGCATCACTATATGTTTGTGCATTTGTATTTTGACTTGCAAGTGGAAAATCCCAAAGCCCAGAGCACTGAGCACTGAGGTAGTCAGAGTTTACCCAATATGCCTATGAATATCTCATGCTTTAAAACCTCCCATCTTCTGAGAGAGCACCTGAAGACACCCCCACACTCTCCCTTTGTTTGTGCAACTCTAGGCGTCACCCTTGGATTTTGCCATTCCTGCCAATATTGTCGATCTCCTTCTCATTATTCTCCAATCCTTTCTCCATTTGAAGGTAATCTGGCATTCTGGGATCATGATAAGAAAACATGTTATAACCAGAACGGATCTGATGAGGAAATAACTCAATATAACAACCACGGATCTGAGTATAATATGAAGAGATCAATGAAGGAAAGATGTAGACAGTACGGGTAATAACAGGACAAGATCTCAAGAGAGAGGCAATGACAAAGATTGTCTTTATTACAAAGAAACCTGATACAATGTTGTTGTGGAGATGAATGCAACCCAGTCCTCCAGCAGCGTCTTTTCAAGGTAAACTCTCTCGGTGATGTTTGGGAAGTATTGAGAGGCATTTTGTTTGCTCAGACATAAAAGGTATTACAAAAGGTATTACAATAGCGAGCGAACATAGATTACAACACATGTGTTTACAGTGCCAGAGATGATGATGTCCTTTGTGCTGCAGAGAAGTAAAAGTGCTGCGCTGCATACTAAACAGGCTCGGCCCTGAAGACTCACCCTCCGCACTGCTCACACTAAACTGTTTACTAAGACAAAACATTAAGTGAATATGTTAATCTCTTGACAAGGCCCAGGTGCCGTTCCTGCGCTATACAGTAATGTACGTTAGTAGAGACTGGAATTATCCTCGGCCATACTGGTAAAATGTCACCACCTTCTTGAAAAATGCTATTTATAACTCCCACATAATTGAACAAGTCTGTGGATGGAGATTACCTTTACATAGAAAGGTCATTGCTTCTTTTACTTTCTGAGGACTGGGGCCCGTTTGATGTTGGCACATTCACTGTTTCACATAACAGTTGATGAAGTCCAAGGAGCTTGTACTCGTTATCATCCATCGTAATCTCCGCCAGGAGGATCATGAGATCTGTCCCGAGTGAGTGAGTGAGATAGTGAGTGAGTTAGTGAGATAGTGAATGAGTTAGTGAGAGAGTCAATAAGTGATTGAGTGAATGAGTTAATTAATGAGTTAGTGAGATAGTGAATAAGTGAGTGAGTTAGTGAGGTAGTGAGATAATGAATAAGTGAATGAGTTAGTGAGAGAGTGAATAAGTGATTGAGTTAGTGAGAGAGTGAATAAGTGAGTTAGTGAATGAGTGAATGAGTTAGTGAGATAATGCACAAGTGAATGAGTTAGTGAGATAGTGAATAAGTGATTGAGTGAATGAGTTAATGAATGAGTTAGTGAGATAGTGAATAAATGAGTGAGTTAGTGAGGTAGTGAGATAATGAATAAGTGAATGAGTTAGTGAGAGAGTGAATAAGTGATTGAGTTAGTGAGAGAGTGAATAAGTGAGTTAGTGAATGAGTTAGTGAGAGAGTGAATAAGTGATTGAGTGAATGAGTTAATGAATGAGTTAGTGAGATAGTGAATAAATGAGTGAGTTAGTGAGGTAGTGAGATAATGAATAAGTGAATGAGTTAGTGAGAGAGTGAATAAGTGATTGAGTTAGTGAGAGAGTGAATAAGTGATTGAGTGAATGAGTTAATGAATGAGTTAGTGAGATAGTGAATAAATGAGTGAGTTAGTGAGGTAGTGAGATAATGAATAAGTGATTGAGTTAGTGAGAGAGTGAATAAGTGAGTTAGTGAATGAGTTAGTGAATGAGTGGGCAGCATTTTGTCTGTCTGCAGCTTATCTCTCATTCTGCAGCAGCAAAGTGCATAATATTGTGGGTGTGCAGTATTGGCTGCATGCTGAAGGACTTATTGTGATAACGGTGACTCACATGCTCTCAAAACACCCGTTATTGCCTGTTTTATACTGCCCATGCCTGCCTGCTGAATCCTCACTCACTACTGTTGATCGGCCTCTGGCCGGTAGGGGCCACGAGTGATAACACATCTGAGTGCATTGCTAATCATTTGAAGCTTGTCCTTGTCATGTTATAGCCTTTAGTGTTGTTGTAAATTGTTTCAGTTGTATGTTTACTTTTATTGTGAAGAGCATGAAACAGGAAGTGCTTTTACTGTGAAAGAGCGAGAAGTAGCATGGTACGTGTGTTATTGATGCTAACAATGATGATGATAGAGAAAAAATCCTATATATGTTGGGTGCAAGAGTGCGCTCCGTTTACTGTAACAGTTGTAATACTGCAGTTTGAGAAGTAAACGTGTTCCGTTCAAACCAGACGTGTCTTGGTCGTCAATAGAAGCTCCACTTCACAACATTTTGGTGCCGAAACCCGGGAAGTCAAGACTGTGAGACTTTAAACTACGACGAAGTTGGAAGCTAACGCTAACGCTAAAGCTAACGCTAAAGCTAACGCTAGCTGGAGAGATGGCCACACAATTTGAACGGATGAAAAAGAAGCGTAAAACAATACGTACCTCGACAACGAAGCTGTTAACTCACATTGAAGAAGAGGTGAGAGAAGATGTGCCAGACTGTGAGAGACTCCGTGAGCTGTTAACACTATTGTCGACGAGAGAAGAAAGTTTATTCGATTTAGACAAAGGCATTGAAGACGAAACTGAGACGGATGCCCTTGAGTCAGAGATTGCAACCGCTCAGGAATACCAGGACCGCATCCTCACATTGAAAACCCGCGCCAAAAGATCCATTCAGAGGGCAGAGGAAGCTGTGAGTGTGCGGGTGAGCGATGCAAATTCAAGTTCAGTCAGATCGCGTAATAAGCATACTGTCAAACTGCCTAAGTTGGTGATTGAAAAATACAGCGGAGAAATAAGCCAGTGGCAAGAATTCTGGTCACAATATGAAACAGCTATCCACGACAACGACACACTGTGTAAAAGGGAAAAGTTCACTTACCTCCAGATCCTATCTGACCGGAGCTGCTGCAAGATCTGTGGCAGGACTAACTATGACGGAAGATAATTATGATGCTGCAGTACAACTGCTTCAGAGCCATTTTGGAAGAAAGGACATTGTAATAAGTGCACATATGTCCAGACTGCTGAACTTGGCTCCTGTGAAAAGATCATCAGACGTTGTAGCTCTCAGACACCTGTACGATGAATGTGAAATACAGATCCGAAGTCTAGAATCCTTAGGGGTTCACAGCGACACATATGGCTGCCTGCTATGCCCAGTACTGCTGCAGCTCATACCAGAAGATATTGCACTAGACTACACCCGCAAGTCAGACTCCAGTGGGGAATGGAAAGTGCTTGAGCTCGTCCAGTTCCTGCAAAATGAAGTCCAAAGCAGAGAGAGAGCTCTTCATCTCACCAGACCAGGTAATGCAAAAAGAGACTTTCCACCAAATAACAGATAATTTGGTAAGCCAGACCCCGTTTATGAAAACAAACCTAAAATATGGAACGTGCCTTCAGCAACGGCTTTGCACACTGCAAGTAATGTTTTTCAGACCTGTGTGTACTGTGACGGTGCCAACCATAAACCCGAACACTGTCCTGACAGTTCTGTGGCTGCTCGCAAGGAGAAACTGAGAAAGCTGGGAAGATGCTACGTGTGCCTTGGTCCAAAACACATAGCAAAATTCTGCAGAGTCAAGGGTGTTTCGTGTGCCTTGTGCCATCGCAGACATCACCAGTCAATTTGTGATCAAAGTGAAGCTAAGCCAGATGCTGACAGTGGTGGTACAGATGCTGTGGTATCCTCTGTGTCCAGCACAGTGAAACCGAGAGCTGACGTTCAGAACACAGTGTTGCTCCAGACAGCCAAGGCATGGGCAGTAGCCCCAGCGGGGAGGAAAATGGTACGCTGCCTGTTAGATGGAGGTAGCCAGAAAAGCATCATTCGCGAAGATGTAGTTAAAGCACTAAAACTGCCAGTGGTCAGGCAAGAGACGCTGCACATCCACACCTTTGGGTCCACTGCTCCTGTCACTGCACGTCGCAACATCGTGAGAGTGTCACTGGAAAACGTGTGGCATACACAGCAAAAAATTGAGATTGAAGCAGTGGAAACTCCTCAACTGTGCACGGCTGTGATAAAGGTCCCCAGCGAACCTATCCAAGAGGAGTTAAAGAGAAAAGGTCTTCAACTTGCTGACTTTCTACCAGAGGGCACTGAGGATCCAGAACTATCAGTGTTAATAGGAGCAGACTATTACTGGAAAATAGTGACTGGCAAAGTTCAGAGAATAACAGAGTCGCTAGTAGCCGTTGAAAGCAGCTTCGGGTGGGTTCTGCAGGGTCCAGTTACCACATCCAGTGTAACCGATGCCACTTGCATGCACATCTGCCTAGATGAGGACACTCAAATAGCCAAACAACTACATGCTTTCTGGGAAGTAGAGTCACTGGGCATCGTTCATGAAAAAACCCAGAGCCCAGAAGAAACAGAAGCTCTTCGGAACTTTGAGAAGACTATAAAGAACAATGATGGCCGCTACATAGTTGAGTTGCCGTGGCGACCTGACAGACCAGATCTCCCAAACAACTTCAGAGTTGCAAGGAGACGATTTGAAGGCCTCAAGAGGAGACTGAACATGGATGCAACGCTGTACACAAGGTACAATGATGTCATACAAGATTATCTGCAGCAAGGCATCTGCGAGGATGTACCAGAGCACACCTCAGCGGCAGAGCCAACTGAGGCTGTGAAGTACTACATGCCACATCATGCTGTTCTTCGAGAAGATAAGGTAACAACTGAACTGAGAGTTGTATTTGATGCATCATCACATGAAGAGAGTTGCCCCTCCCTTAATGACTGTTTACTGACTGGGCCCAACCTGAACCCAAATCTGTTAGATGTGCTGATAAAGTTCAGACTCCACCAGATAGCCTTTACAGCAGACATCACCAAGGCTTTCTTGCAGATAGAACTAGCAGAAAGAGACAAGGATGCTGTGAGGTTCCTGTGGCTACATGGACCTCCAACCAAAGACTGTAAAAATGAGCTGCGCATCATGAGAATGAGTAGAGTGGTTTTTGGAGTGTCACCCAGCCCGTTCCTGTTAGCTGCAACAATAAGAAACCATATCAAGCAGTATGAAGCGGAACAGCCTAAGACAGTGGAGGCACTGAGAGAGTCCCTCTACGTAGATGATTTTATCTCCAGCTCATGTGATGTGGATGAAGCACTTCTAGTTACCACAACAGCTAAGGAGATTCTGTCTCACACCGGCATGAACCTGTGCAAATGGGTGACAAATTCACCAGACCTGAGAGACAAGTGAAAGGGGAAAGGGGAGTGGAGCACACAACAGACACAGCAATTTGTGGAAATGTACTGAAGGTGTTGGGGTTGGTATGGAGATCAGAGAAGGACAGTTTCGTGTTCGATTTAAAGGGATTACTGGACATTGTAAAGGACAAAGAAAACACGAAGAGAAGTGTGCTAAAGACATCAGCCAGAATCTTCGACCCCATCGGTTTCCTCACTCCATTCACTATTCGAGTAAAGTGTTTGTTTCAAGAACTATGGGAGAGGGGAATCGGTTGGGATGAGCAGCTTCCCACAGACTTCGCTGAAAAATGGGATCAGTGGTGTGCAGAGCTGCCACAGCTCCACCTGGTGGACATTCCAAGATGGTACCAGATCAAGATCAGACCAAACTCACAGATAAAACTGCACGTCTTCGGCGACGCCAGTGAGAAGGCATACAGTGCTGTTGCCTATCTGCAAGGACAGAACAAGGAAGGAGATGGTGTAACAAGCGTTGTGGCTTCCAAGTCAAAGGTAGGCCCACAAAAGAAAATGACTTTACCACGCTTGGAACTCATGGGTGCACTGATTGGAGTGAGGTTAGGAAATAATCTCCTCAAGCCACTCAACATGGAAAGAAATAAGCTGCACATGTGGACAGATTCAATGATTGTTTTCCATTGGATACGCAGCACAGCACAAAGGTGGAAGCCATTTGTGGCCAACAGAGTGACTGAAATACAAGGACTCACAAATCCAGAGTTGTGGTGTCACTTCAATGGCAAAACTAATCCTGCTGATTTACCTACCAGAGGCCAGAGCGTCGAAAACCTCATCCAAAGCCAGCTGTGGTGGAGCGGACCTGCTTCACTGCTTCCAACTAACGTGAGCAGAGAGGACATGGGCCGGAGATGGAGGTACCGGCAGAGACTCTTAACCAGCTTTTGGAACCGCTGGAGAAAGGACTACCTGATGGACTTGAAATCAGCTCACAAGTGTGAGACACCCACACGCACTGTGTTCAAGGTGGGAGATGTCATCCTGATTGGAGAGGACAACACGCCCAGGCAGAACTGGAAGATGGGCAGGATTAAAGAACTGTTCCCTGGGAGGGATGGACTCATTCGTTCCTGTACTGTTCATACCTCTACAGGCAGTTTGTTGAGGAGACCTGTTCAGTTGATATATCCATTAGAGATAAGTTAAAGTAACGGGCTGAGTAGTAATGAACAACTGTTCATCGGGCGGGAGAATGTTGTAAATTGTTTCAGTTGTATGTTTACTTTTATTGTGAAGAGCATGAAACAGGAAGTGCTTTTACTGTGAAAGTACGTGTGTTATTGATGCTAACAATGATGATGATAGAGAAAAAACCCTATATGTCAGGTGCAAGAGTGCGCTCTGTTTACTGTAACAGTTGTAATACTGCAGTTTGAGAAGTTAACGTGTTCCGTTCAAACCAGACGTGTCTTGGTCGTCAATAGAAGCTCCACTTCACAACAAGTGTTTCCAATTAATTACCTAGACCGTCTAGGCAGACTCATTTCATAATGAACTGAAAACATTGACACACTTCATTCTGGGCGGGTCAGGGAGGCCGCTTAGTGTGGGAGGATCCTCTCGTGGGAACTCTCTGTGATGGTCTGCAGAGACCGGCCTGGGATGAAGGTGGCTTGTGGCTCTGACCGTGAGTTTAACAGGACCCATCTCCTTCACCATGCTGTTTTGGTGTAACTGGGTGCGATTCAAATAGTCTACAAGAGCCGTTCTTCATAGATCCAGCTTCTTTAGTTTGCCTTCAAAGTGCAAAGGATTAATTTGGCGTTGTTATTCATATTTTAATTAAAATTAAAAATTCTATGCTTACAATGTTTTTTCAATTTTTGGGTGGTAACAATATATTTGATACAAATATCAATATCAAGATATTGTATCAAAGTTAGATATTCCAGTATCCTAACAATGCTATACTGATACTATATGCTCATAGATAAAGGAGTGATGATGCAGTTCATGCTTTACATTCCTCAGATATAGCTATGCAGTGTTATAAGCACCAGATAGCATGTTGCATAGAACATTCACCATGACCTCAAGTGACTGGAGACTTGACTTGGACTTTCAAAAGTTGACTTGTTAGCATCTCTGTGAGAAACTAAGACCCTCCATCCACACTAATGATCTTCCTTCATTACTTCATCAAACCTATAATACCCACTAAAAAGGCAAGCTGGGATGTCTATGTCCAAACAGACAAGAAGATTTGAAACATCTCAACAATTACAACATCTACAGTCTAAACAGTGAATATGGTATGGAAAGAATAATCTGCCAATCTTCACAGTTCTCAAAAGACCTGACTGAGGAGATGGAGAATCACAAGTGTACATGCTTTCTTCAGTGCCAATAGATTTCAAATGGCAGGATGTAGACAGCGAGGGCGTGTACTGAGGCTTCATTAGCTTTGTCAGATGCTGTTAAGAGACATATTGACATGGTCATTAGTGGAAATCAAGTGAGTTACTGAGTCAAGAATGATTCTCAATTGGTGAAAGCGTTTGTATGTGCAGCTGCACGAGTGTACATCTGTGTGCATTTGTGACTGCTTTCATGCATCCTGAATTCAGTAAAAAGGATAACTTTGTTTTCTTATTTAACCTGGACCTTATTTTCCATGTGTGTTGTGCAGTGGCGGCTGGTTTGTTCTAGGTAGGGCCATCCTATCAATTTCAGCAAACATCCCAGTATGATTTAATGCAAAAAAATGTAAGTATCAAACACGCATTATGACTTGGCAGTTAAATATTTAACATTTATTCTAACGTGAAAAAAAAGCAGTAAATAACACTTATATAATATAATATAATATAACATGTTAATTTATTGAGATGCCCTATGGACCTTGTTATAGGAGGTAAAGATCAGGAGAAGTAAACATGAAGTGTAATTATGAATACTGATGTTAAATTAAGCTATGATGAGTTTTCACTGTTAATGTAACATCGCTATTACATGTTGATGTCTCCATGACCAAGTTAAGCAGATGAGACTGAGGACAGCTATGTAGAAGAAAAGATGTTCACTTTGCCGAATATGTAAGGCAAGGCAAGGCAAGTTTATTTGTATAGCACATTTCAACAACAAGGTAATTCAAAGTGCTTCACATAAAACCATTAAAAGCATCAAAACATAAGGCAAAAGAAAAGGACATTTAAAAACAATTAAGAACATTCATTGCATTAAAACATTTTTTTTTAAAACAGTGTAAGAAATAAAATACAGTAGTAAAATGCAGAAATGCAGGAAATTGATGAATATATTAATTGAATGTGGTTCAATTAAAGGCAGCAGCAAACAGAAAAGTCTTCAATCTTGATTTAAATGAACTGAGGGTCTCAGCAGACCTGCAGCTTTCTGGGACTTTGTTCCAGATATGTGGAGCAGAAAAACTGAACGCTGAATGTAGCTTGACAGAGTTCTCCATGTGTGTCCTGGTGTTCTCATGTTTCCTTACCTCCTCATCCCTCATTCCCTACCCTGGTGTTCTCATGTTTCCTTACCTCCTCATCCCTCACTCCCTACCCTGGTGTTCTCATGTTTCCTTATCTCCTCATCCCTCACTCCTGTAACTGTCCGTGCTGGATCCGTCCCCGTTGTTTTAAAAAGCTAAATAAATGATTAGCATGACGTCATCCAGCTAGCCAAACCTGTCTGGTGTACAGCTAGTACAGAAGCTTCGCATGTACTGCTTCCATTTCCCGCGAGTCTGCTGTCTGATTGTGAGGTCAGGCTGATCTGATATCAGCTCTTTGGCTGCAGAATCTCCTCAAAGTTCTCCTCTCAAATGGGTCTTGGAGGAGGAGCGCTCGCCTGTAGAGACTTCTCCTGACGAGAACGCGCAGCTCCGGGGCCTGATCGTTCTGGCTCACAGCTGAATCTGTTTGAGGCGCTGATTGGCTCAATTGTATGTCACTCATTTATATCTTTAATCAGCAATTGGCTAAACTGCTTCATAGACAACAACAAAATTGTGGCTGGCGAAAGTGCTGAGTGGCCAGTAACTTTGGGAATCCACTCCCCACAGGGGCTGCTGAGCAAATAAGTGAACATGAATCCCTGGCTGTGTGCAGCTTTACATGAAGACTGCAGACACTCCTCAGGGCTGAAAAAACCCACTGCCACTTTTCAGGTAAAATAAATATATAAATTAATAAATTATGTTTCCATATAGAGTCAATCATCAAAATGACCATATACAGGGTGTGCTTTTTAGTAAAGGTGGAAACACGTCATTGTATTACAAATCTGAAGGTCTTTCAGTAGCTTTCAGTAGAGTTAGTACTTTCAGGAAATTATGAAAATTATTTCATCAATCTTTGAGTGGCTGGAAGACTGGAAAAGTACAAGTCCATTTAACTTAAAATAATAAATTATGTTTCATATCTTGAACACAGCTTTTGTCTCATGTCCCTGTATTTGTTTTGTGTATGTCATATTTTACTGCATTTAAAGCACCTGCTCTATGTGTGTGTGAATATGCCCTTTGCGTAGCGACTTAACTTAAAGACGTTGTCAGGTTTAGTGGCTCGTGTTGCTGTCGTTCTGGTTTTGTTGCTGTCCTCAAGCGAGGGGCGTCGCCTTCGGGTAACAGGGTCTGTCTCATGTGTCATCTCTCCACATCAAGGGAATGCCATTCTTCATACAGTTGTGAGTTAATTTCCATAGAATGGAACGATGGAGTCTGTTATTTCCCAAACACATCCTCTCATCTCAATGGGAAAAAAGCGTGTTGCTGTGCAAAGACAAAATTGAATTCCCAAGTTGCTGCTTAATGCAGGAAGGCATGAATGTATAATTAGAGGCCTGTAGGCAACAGATAATAAAAAAATAAAGACTCACTTTGATGTTGATCACAAATTATTTCATGCTGTGAGAACACGCACGCACCCACACAAGCACCCACACAGACAGACACCCACTCAGGATGAACACATATAGTGTGTATTCACACACATACACACACACATATTCCCAATTGACAGAATAGCATACATAAGATTCCTACAGCTCTCTCTCAGTGTGGTGACCTCTGGTGTGTGTTTTACTCCGTTGGTATTGTTGTTTGGTAGTTGCGTCTTCCAGGACCTCTCCATCCATCAAACATGGAACTGCTTGTCACTTCTGAGATTGTTCCCTCTGCGTGCTCTCTGCCAGCGGAACACAGGCTACAGAAATGAGATTGCATATTACTCCATTCTTAATGTTAGACTTGTGATGCAAACAGTTGAAACAATGCATTGGTTCTGAGAGAGGTTTCACCTAAGATGGCGTATCAGAGCCATTGAAGGTAAAAAATAAAATATAAAATGACCAATCTCAGGAAGGGGGGACAATTGGAAAAGATTGAAGCTGAAAATTAACAAGAAAGAAACTCTGATATTCTGAGATTAAAGTGTTTAGATTTAGTTTTGTTAGGCCCAATTCACAGCTTTAAAGTCCTGATGCTGATGATCACATGGTGATTCTGGGCTACAACCAAGTACGTCCTTATTGCCGAATATGCAAAGTACAATTTCATTAGGTCATCCACGGCAGACACAATACAGGGTAAGCAGCGGTATATACTGTATATATATATATCTTTGTTTTGATTTTTTCAGTGTACTCATGTGCACACTGTGTACTCATATGGTCCACATGTAATTGTAAAGACTGCCCTCTAGGGGGTTTAACGCAAAGCTTCTTTCTGTCTCTAAAACAGCTGAATTCAAATCTGTATCCAGACTTGTACCAGGAGTGGATCTGGATTATACCACATTTATTTAGAAATTGTCTAGTCTGCTTAATTTTCTTGATTAACTTTTGCATTTATTTTCCTCATATATTCATAAGTTTGGCTGCCAACAAAATTACAGTGTAACTTTTCACCTGAAATAAATGAATAATATAGTGTTGGTTTATTACCAAAATAAATAAATAGTAGAATTAGAATAGGAGGTTTAAATCAGACTTGCATTAGGCCATCTTTTTTTGTAATTGTTTTCAATGAGAGTGAAGCCTTCGCTTGCTGCTTTTGCACTGCTGAGTGCCTCAGGTTATTCCGCTCCATGTGCCTCGAGTTACAAACACTTTGGTAAGACTTTATAATAACTACACACTATGAAGCATTAGGTAAGTATGAGTAAACACTTAATTCATCATTTATAAAGCATTGTTCCTACATTAGCACTCATTAGTATGCAGTTCATAACAACAGTTATAAATGTTTTTTTCTTCATTAATAAGCTTGTCTATTATGTGTTTCATGATTGTGTTTTCATACTTTATAAATGACGGATTCCCCATTTGTAAATTAAGTATTAAAGATATTACAAACCAATTATTAAGGAGTTGTAGATGATTAATAAGATGATTTATAAAGTGTTAGTAGATGATTAAGAATGTATTTAGATGTACATTATGCATGCACAATGCTTTATAAATGATGAATTAAGTGTTTACTCATACTTACCTAATGCTTCATGGTGTGTAGTTATTATAAAGTCTTACCAAAACGTCAGAGCAGAAAAACGGCCGACATCAATATGTGTAGCTCTATGTATGATTATTTATTGTGTGAGTGTGTTTTTCTAACCCGACATCATTTGCGTTTTTTCTCATTGTCCAATGGGATGATTTGGGAGGCGGGCTATCTGTGGTGGTTTGTTTTAAACTGATGTTAATATTGATTGAGGGGGGTCAATCTTTCTTGCCCTCCTCAGGGTCCCGGAGGTGTACAGGTCCTGGAGGAATGGCAGATTAGAGCCAATCACCCTCTCAGCAGAGCGAATGATACGTACCAGATGCTGATGGAGGAGCAGAGGATGGACTCACTGACGGCTGTGTAGAAGTGCACCATCATTGTCTTTGGCAGGTTGGATTTCTTCAGCTGCCTCAGGAAGTACATCCTCTGCCGAGTCTTCTTGGTGATGGAGCTGATTTTAGTGTCAGACAGGAAGTCTGTGATCCACTTGCAGGTGGAGTCAGGCACGTGCAGCTGAGAGAGCTTGTCATGCAGCAGAGACGGGATGATGGTGTTAAAGGCAGAGCTGAAGTACACAAACAGGATCCTGGCGTAGGATCCTAGGGAGTCCAGATGCTGGTGGATGAAGTGGGGGGCCATGTTCTGCCTTTTAAACAGCCTGTTAATGTCCCTTTCCAGAATAGAGAGAGTTGTCATTGTGGTGGGGGTGGCCCTCTGGAATGGATGGTTGTGTGGAGCGGGCCCCTGCTGAGCTGGAGGAGGGGGGTCATGGTCGTCTGGAGCTGAAAGATGGGATCATGAGGGATGGGGTGAGGACTGTCCCATTGCCTTTTAAAGCGGCAGTCAAACTCGTTCAGGTGGTTTGCCAGGAGTGGGGGGCTTTTGGCTTGTAGTTGGTGATCTGTCTGAGAGCTCTCCAGACAGACTCAGGCAGGTTTGTTGTTGTTATAGCTCACAGCTGTCATCACAGACGCTACCACTCCAACACACACATACACACCACAAACACGCTGAACATCCTTTTAAAATCTAACCTTGTGTGCTCAAATTCCACATCCACTGAATTAGATCACACATCCAGATGTACACTACAACTTTCTTGCATGTTTCTTTTACTTTTTTTTTACCTCTTTTGCTTCATACATCAGAGGACAATATGCAATGAGCTCACAAAAAACATAACGCTAACGTTACACAATATGTTTTTCTCTTGGCCAGAATGTATCTAAATATAATTTAACAAAATCACATTTACACCTGGGTTTCATCTTCCATTGACATTGCAGCCAGGACCATCTGTAGCCGTTCTACACCGTTTGCTTAACCATTGCTTCATGAATGATTCGGGTTGCGATAGGAATTGCCAAGTGTCGCTTGTACACTTTCGTCAGACCAAATTAGACTTAGACTCTTCATGACTCGAGTGCCTTGATAAATAAATAAAGTTTTCTTGCTGTTTACTTTCTAGTAGCTTAGCTCGCTAACTGGCTAAAGGCTGCTTCCTCGCTGGTTTGGAACAGTCACATGTGTTTGCGTATTCTGTCCATGTTGTTGTTGTAGTTGTTGTATGTGGATTGAAAACCCAACTTCATTTACATTTGTGTGCAACACGGTCATACTGCGTCCCTCACCACCTCCAGGGGTGTATGGCTGATTGCGTTTTGGCTGCATTTACAGCTGTACTTACGTGTGGTCTAGCGTCGAACCGCATCTGATCACACAAAATGCCTTTTAATGTGTTAAGGGGATATTAGATCCATCCCGATGCAACCCAGGATATTGTTGTGACATCGGCATTTTCTTGGTCATAGTTAATGTGCATAATCCCCGAAAAAATATATGATCCAAATGAATTGGAACGCCGTTACCCACAGGTACAAAATGAATCCTCAGCATTTCCATCAGCCGAGGGCAGAGGCTGCTCTCTGTGTGGATCACATCCCATCACGTCTAACAATGTTTGAAAGGCTGTCAACCTGTTTCCCGACAAAAGAAAACCCTTTCATTCGCTCTCCCTCCATTAATAGCATCTTATTTGGCCGAGGGCCAGCATGTAATGCCTTGCAAACATATTCAATTTCATCATAATTAAGAATAGATTATCTCTCCAGCAAAGCACAATTCATCATAATCATCATTCCAACCCTTTAAGGGTTTAAATATTCTTATGCAGGGATCCATAACTCCTTGCGACACTGCAATAATTTGTTTACAGCCACATCCATTTGGTATACCATCCTTTAATCAATAGCAGTAAATCTAAAGTCCATTTTGCAGCACATTTCTCCTCTTGGGGAGAAAAAGCCCTGTTGAGAAAGGAGCAGTTCAGGGCTCAGGAATTGCACACACACCTCCCCTGGCTCGTGCTCTCACAAGTTTGAATGAGATTATATCAGATTGTTAATTGTAAACAGTGTGGAGTACAGCGGGACCATTGGGCATTGATGGATTAAGATAACAGAAGTTATGGTGTCATAACTGCAGATAATCAACTGATTCATTAAGATAAGAGAGGGAATGATAGCTCGGAGGGCGCTTTCCCACAGCACTTGTACACAGCTTGTTCACCATCTCGCTCATTAAATAGAAATGTAACGGCAAGCTGTTGTATCCGTTTGGTATTCCAATAGTAAACCTACTGGATGCTGACAGGGTGTCGTCAAGCTGCCAAATATCCAGTAGATCTCAGTCCCGATAGAAAAGCAGCAGCCCTCCAGAGCAGCACAGAGCCAAGTGTACGTCCACTGGTTTCCAAAGGGAAGTGGCTGACATGCAACTCTTATGTGATATATACATGGTTTAGTCCAGCTTAGCAAATATTACGTACAACTTGCGTGGTCGTTCTCCAGATGGCGTATCTAATATGGATGTATGAAACTCTGCAGATACTGAATAGATTGAGTGTGATTTTGATTTGATTTTGGTCACCAGGCATTCGGTATTTACGTCATGGATGTTGTAAGCGAAATGGATACCGTGTTGGGAACTGTCCATCGTTACATTCCAAAACCCCACCAGTCCAAAGAATGTCCATGAAAGCCCTTTTTCTGACAGCCATAAAAAATGCACGCCCATTGCTCAGAAAAACAACCCTCTCCTTGCAACAAACAGAAGCGCATGGCTAATTATTATGTAGAATGAGGTCATTGAACCTTCCTGACTTTTTAACTAGGCAAAGGCATGTCCCACCCTACTCTGCCTCTGATTGGCTAGGACTCAAAGGCTGGGTTGGCTTGGTTGGTTAAGTTGAATGAGATTGGTTATGTTTATGATAAGAATATCAGAGTAAGCCAATCAGAAGCACAGTAGGGTGGGTCATGCCTTCTCCATAGTAGGAAACAATATTTTGCTCCCAGGAAGTTCTGATGCCATTCTGCAAGACATTTAGCCATGTGTTTCAGTTTCTTGCAGGGAGAGTGTGTATTTTAGGAGCCATGGGCCTTCGGAACTATGGACTGTTGTTTTCAGGATAACGAGCTGTCGAACAAATGGGCTTTTGGTTCTATGGGACATTATTTCGGACTATTGGAGTCTCGGGATTATTGCTTGTTGCAACAATGGAGACCAAACGTGTCCAGTAGGTGTGCGTCATTTCTCTATTTCTGCAAAGACATACAAAGTGAAAGTGAATAAGCATATTTCCCAAAATGTTGAACTGTGTCTTTATATCTGTACTTCCCTATATGATTTTATTGTTGTAACCCTTGTGTGACTTGTGTCATTCCTTTTATATGTGAGGTTTAGATATAAATATCAAGTGGCCCCTGTAGGACCTTTTTTACTTCACCTCTGATGTGTGTGTGTTTGTGCAAATGCAGTATGTTACAATGCCGATGCCTGAAGAGATGGCTGATGGACGGGTGGATTGATTGATTGGGCTGTGGGACCCAACTGTTTGTGTCTCTTTTGAGAGCTAATAATACAAAAACCAATAATGTGCTTCAAGGCTATGAGGTTAACCAGAAGGTGTTGGAGGAGACACAAATAACTCAAAGAGGCGATTGTTTGTAGACCTTCTCTTCCTGTTTCTCCTTCCACTCTTTCCATCTCCGCACAACGCTACGACTGATGTTGTTAGTATTTCCCCAGCCCGTGCTGTGGCTGGGCTCCGCGGGCTCCACAGCCATCTAATTGCCTGTC
The DNA here is from genome assembly GCA_028022725.1 of Lycodopsis pacificus. Lineage (NCBI taxonomy): Eukaryota > Metazoa > Chordata > Actinopteri > Perciformes > Zoarcidae > Lycodopsis > Lycodopsis pacificus. The sequence continues at coordinate 27,282,421 of CM051689.1, read as the reverse complement.
ACATGAAAAGCTTTGTCTTTTGTCACCGTGGATCAACTGGAGATCTATACTGCCAACAGGGAGAGTGAGGCGTATGTGTATGTGTGTGTGTGTGTGTGTGAGGGGGAGACAAATGAGTTTGAATACCTGTGAGGAAAGAGGAGCTTTGAAGGATGCAGCAGCATTACTGTCAGCTTGTCGTCCTCGCGCGCACAGGAGAGAAGGCTTTTGGGCGTATGTGAGTGCAGAATATTCCGACACACACAATCTGGCGCGCGTATGCAATCTGGCATGTGCACGCCGTGACACACTGCCTCGCAGCACTGCCAAGTGCAGGGTTAAAAAGTGGGTGGACTCTAGCTGGAAAACCTCATTAAGTTTTAATTCCTTTCTGTATCCTATTTCTATAATGGGGAATTGATTTTTACTTAGTGCACTGGACCAGAAATAATTCTATTTCAAATCGTTTTATTCTCCTCTGTTTGTCTTTGTGTGTGTAGGGCTCGGTGTGTGTCTTTAAATGTGTGTGTGTGTGTGTATGTGTGTGTGTGTGTGTGTGTGTGTGTGTGTGTGTGTGTGTGTGTGTGTGTGTGTGTGTGTGTGTGTGTGTGTGTGTGTGTGCGCGTGTGTTCGTTTTCCCACATTTAGCTGAGACGCTGATGTTTTTCCTTAATCCGTTTGGAGCGAGAAAAAGAGTGTATCATTCTTTTTGAACACACTGTTTAGCTGCTTTATTGGATGCACACTTGCTAATGCTTCCACAGCGAACATACCTTTGCCTTCAGTATTGTAACATGTCAGGTAGTTCTTTGAAGAATGACAGCAAGTCATTATTGAGTAATACCAGTGTGTCATTGCTCCACATGATGACATCTGGGTAATGCCCTCTTTAAATCAACAAGCAATTCATAATTACTTCGATGTAACTTCTCAAGATGAAAGCCTTTGGGTGGTGTTGTTAGAGAACAAGATGATGAGGCCTGCCTCAGCCACAAACACCATTTTGATTGGCTCTGAAATAATGCCTCGGCTTTGTTTTGTAGTGGTTAGTTTAGCTAAGGGCCTTGGTCTTTCACATTGATATACATGAATACCATGTACATTGCATTGATATACATGAATACCATGTGTATTGCATTGATATACATGAATACCATGTGCATTGCATTGATATACATGAATACCATGTGTATTGCATTGATATACATGAATACCATGTGTATTGCATTGATATACATGAATACCATGTGTATTGCATTGATATACATGAATACCATGTGTATTGCTCTATAAAGTGAAGCAATCATCAAGTGACAGCAGGAGGTAAGGGTTGCTCGTTGTGGAATGGGAATGGTGTTCTTTTTGTAAGTTATGTAAACTGTGAAATTCAATAAATAGAACAGTGAATAAGATCATTGCTTCATTCATTGCTGAGATTATGGGACGTGACGGTGTGGTGGAAAACAAATCCACAGGTCAGTCTAAGGAAAGACTACAATTATTACATAAACTGTCTGTTAAGATCCTTTCATCTCTTCTCCATAATGTGTTTCAGAGGATTTAGGGTGAATCCTTTCCTTGCATGCAGCGTTCTGTACGTGACATGGTATTGATGATGCTTACCGTATGTGTATTAAAGTGGCACTGCTTACGGGCATGATAAAGAGGATGACTGACACAATCAATCTTGATAGAGTTAAGGTGGCTTCCAGCTCCTCATCAGGCATTTACTCCCTGTGGGTGTGAAGCTGCAGCTCCGGCCCAGCAGCATGCACCGGCTTCAGTTACTAAGACGACTAATAGGCCTCTACCTCGAGACATCGTGTTATGATCGATTGGGATTCATACTGTGCTGTGGTATCAAATTCACAGTGATGATGATGCTCTCCTAGTGAAGAATAGCTGTGCAGCTTTATCTCCTCGATGACATTACAACAGTCCTGGTGATTATTATATATTCAGATATCATTTTCTTCTTGCTGCTACTGATTCCGCTTTCTCAACTAAACCCCTCTTGCAACCCATTTGTCTTCTTTCTCTCTCACCCAATCTACCTGCCTCCCACCCTCTATCTCCCACGAAACCAGACGCTCTTATTAAGGCTGAACTCCTCCAAGGATGATCCTCCCTGCATCTTCCTCCCTCTACCTTCACCTTGCCCTCGTCTGCTCTCACAGCTTCTTCGAGGCTGCCCAATTTCACCAACCCGAGTTTCTGAGTTCCACCTTTGGTGCAGAGAGTCCTCTGGGGATCCCAAAGCAATAATACAGCATCAGAGGCAAAGGCAATAATCAAATCTAATGCACTCACTGATCTGACTTCCTGAACCCCGCTTATTCCTTAATTTATTAGACAAGGGAGAGAGGAGGGATTGAGGAATTCAATGTCTGGCTCTCGAGATGCTTTCAGGAGACACATTGTTTATTGCTTTGGGTCTTTATCTGACATAAGGCCCTTAATCTGTTTCAAAAAAGGAGCACTTTGAGGAGCTTTCAGAGAGTACGTGTTGTTTCTGACTTCGAGTTTTGGCATTGGGTTATGCATAGGCATTTTAATTCATATCTTTCTAGGTTGTCTAATAAAAATCAGCATTTAAGTGTTGGTGATGATTGAGACCAAATGTGAGGACCTGACTGGTGGCAGTGACAGACAGAAGTAGATATAATAGTCACTAAAACCTCCTCGCCATGTTTATTTGACAGAAAGGCTGAACTCATCTTAATTGAAAACTGATGGTAGAAAGAAAAAAGTTGATCAATTTAAGGTTATAATAAAACAATTCCAGTTTAGAAATAGAGACTTTTTGTACTTCTCTTGATCTATTGGTGATCGGACCGTTTCAAAGGAATCCAATTCCTTCTCAGTACCTTGCCAATTAATCATCATTGAGTTTTCCTTCTACAATGGCCAACATTCACTGTTGAATGGATTTCTTGATTCTAATAACTTCAACTTTATTTCAGATATTTTTATCAGTGGTTTGTAGATTTGGACACAACAGCTGTGGCGTGCGTGTTCTGAGAACAGCACCACACACAATGGGATAATGTTCTGAGGCTGCTGAAAAATGCTTATTTTATTGTAATCGAGACCTGTCGTGAATTTGTGTCTGTTTGCTTCTGGCTTCAGACACTCTCCAAACAATCAGATTTTTTTTTCCAAAATTGTTGCCATTTAAAAATAACTACGACCTCACGTCATGTCAATCCCACTTACATACCCACTCCAAAACATTTGTCCGTCATTAAAGTTTTCAAAACAAGTTTGTCTTTCTGTGTCGTCTTGCTAATGTTTCTATGACTAACAAAGTGTTTTTATGAATAAGTGACTGTATAAATATATTACAGATTGTTTCTATGAATAATACACTATTGCTATGAATAACGGAGCGCTGCTAAGAATAACAGACTGTTGCTAAGAATAACAGACTGTTGAGCGAACATGAAGCTTTACATTTTGGCGAATGTTTTGCACATTTCTTACTTCAGGATCTAACATTTTTTGGGTGAACTCAACTAAAACTAAGTAAATCCAACATACAGACAGTGTTGGAAAAGGCAAAAGACAGTAATAGCAGTCGTAATAATCACTCTTCTCGTCTTTTCCCATTTATTCAATATAGTTTTGTGGGACCAGTTGACATTACATTACATTACATTACAGTCATTTATCAGACGCTTTTATCCAAAGCGACTTACAATAAGTGTATTCAACATCGGTATTCAAGAGAACTACTAGTCACCAGAAGTCATAAGTGCATCTCCTTTTTCAAACAAGCATCTACGAGCATAAACCAGAGCAAACGTACAGTGCAGAAACAAACGAATGCAATAAGTGCCACAAACTAATATGAATACAATAAGTGCAATAAGCTAGTATGAATACAATAGATGCTAAGTAAGTGGTAAGTGGAAGGCTCAGGGTAGGCCTTCTTGAAGAGGTGAGTTTTGCCGAAAGATGGGCAGCGACTCCGCTGTCCTGAGGTCAGTGGGGAGTTCATTCCACCACTGAGGGGCCAGGACAGAAAACAACCGCGACCGGGTTGAACGGCTGTAGGGACCTCTGAGCGATGGGGCAACCAGTCGCCCCGAAGCAGCAGAGCGAAGTGGTCGGGCAGGGGTGTAGGGCTTGACCATGGCCTGTAGATAGGAAGGAGCTGTTCCTTTGACTGCCCTGTAAGCTAGCACCATAGTCTTAAACTGGATGCGAGCTCTTACAGGGAGCCAGTGTAGAGAACGGAGAAGGGAAGTTGTGTGGGAGAACTTGTGGCGATTGAACACCAGACGAGCTGCAGCTTTCTGGACAAGCTCCAGAGGTCTGATGGCTGACGCCAGGGCTCCGGCAAGTAGTGAGTTGCAGTAGTCCAGGCGGGAGATGACAAGAGCCTGGATTAGCACCTGCACCGTCTCATCAGTGAGGAAGGGGAGAATCCTCCTGATGTTGTAGAGCAGGAATCTGCAGGAGCGTGTAACCGATGCAATGTTTGCTGAGAACGACAGTTGGTCGTCCAGGGTCACACCCAGGTTTCTCACAGTCCGAGTTAGCGTCACCACGGTATCGTCAATGGTGATGGACAGGTCTCGGTGAGGGCAACCCTTCCCCGGGAGGAACAGTAGCTCGGTTTTGTCCAGGTTGAGCCAAGCACGCAGCGATGCGTGCCTCCACTTGAGTGTCACCGGGGGTAAATGACAAGACCAGCTGGGTGTCATCGGCATAACAATGGTAAGAGAAGTCATGCGAGCGAATAACAGAACCCAGAGATGTTGTGTAGAGTGGGAAGAGAAGGGGGCCCAGGACTGAACCTTGTGGAACCCCCATAGTCAGCATGCATGGTTCCGACACGGCCCCCCTCCATGTCACCTGGTAGGATCGACCTGTCAGGTCGGATGCAAACAGGAAGAGTGCAGAGCCTGAGACGCCCATCCCCTTGAGGGTGGAGAGGAGGATCTGGTGGTTCAGTGTCAAAAACCGCAGACAGGTCCAGGAGAATCAGGACAGAGGAGAGAGAGTTAGCTCTCGCTGCGTGAAGCGACTCCGTCACCGCAAGGAGGGCTGTCTCAGTCAAGTGACCCACTTTGACCCGGACTGGTTGGGGTCCAAGAGGTTGTTTTGACATAACTAAATATATATAGTATTTTATGTGAGCAACCATCAGTACATTTCAACACTTCCAGATGAATTATCCAAATAAAAACCGACCAGGAATGGGAGGACTTATGCCCAATGAGGTGCTGGAAGACTTTTAATGTAAATTATAACTCAGGCAATATTTAGTTTTATTGTTTGGAGCTTAACATTGATCCAAAAAGACAACTGAAACTATTGGATTTTTTTTGACACCAGAACAGGTAAAGCACATGTGTAAATAAAAAAAGAAAAGAATGATGGCTGAATTTATTTGTCCAGCGATCCTGTCCAGGCCTTTCCTTATTGTCACACTGTCATGGCCATCATTGATGTTATTAGTACCATCTGTGACTGGTCACAATGGCTGCTGTGAAAGAGACCCAACAGTGAATGAAAACAATATTTCTGTAAGAGAGAAGCAGAGTGGCATGACTCTGTTATTGTACTGATGAATTTGTGTGTCTAACAGGTAGACATGGAGGAATCGGTGTGTAACTCAAATTAAAACAGGAGCAGATCAGAAAACAAGAAGGAATCTCACAAAAATATGAAAAAAGTAGTTAGCCTACAAAGAGGGAAAGACAGACGGATTAAAAGGCACATCTCTAATGTAAGCATGTTTACATGAAGGCCTGAGTATTTCTGCAACCTAAAGACCCCATCTGCTATTTGAGAATCTACAATATGATCTAAGCTGTTAAGTGGGGACATTAGTTTAGTATAGTTTCATCTGAATGGGTTACATGTGGAATTCCTGACAGCCAGCCCTCCCCATCATTTGACATAAACTGGATAATATGGGACCCACTAACACTAACAGTAATGAAATAATCTCACATAAACCTGAAATATGATTGTAAATATGAAGTAAAGAAAGCATCTTGAATGGCTGTTTTTGTGTCAGTTTAACCCTCCTACCAACATATCAAACATACCAACTGAATAAACCACTGTAAGAAATGTTCACTTCATTATATTCAGAACATAATTCGCTCGATTGGATCATTATTATTTAAAAAAAAGTTGCAATTCATTTCTTTATTGTGTAAAAGGAAAATAGAGCACATGAGGAAATGTGTGTCTGCTGCATCTGTGTCCGTGTCCTTCACACGGATCTGTGGGGTCTGCAGGGACCACAGTTAGCAGGATGAGGGTTAAGAGAGAATATCAATTGTTATTATTTTTACAGTGTAAATCAATCCAGATCTGACTCATGATGTTTGTCCAAACTGTGGCGAGTGGAGAAGCGTTGCAGGAGGAGTAATAATGTAGCCTAATGTAATAAGTCTCTGTTGAAATATTGGCTGGTGTCCAGAGAGGCACCATCAGTTGTTGAAACACAGATGGGATTAATGATATATCAATACCCTCTCTCCATTCATATGTGTCTAGTCTCCCTCATCTCTCAATCTGTACAGATTTGTTTAGCAGTAGATCATGGCTGCTACACAGTGACTGACTGAACACCATCCATCAATGTAAGCGAGAGCTGACAGGAAAGTTTCCCAGGAAGTGTCACTTTTTTTCAGACTTCATGACATAAAGTTTTTGCCCTTTATAAGAATAACATAATTACCTGTATTTCTGTTAAAGCCTTAATACACGCAATATCTATACAAATAGCCAATAATGAGTGAATTGATCAACCCATCACTACAAAACTAGCAGAATATCTCAGGGCTGTAGAGACAGACAACCATCCACTCTCACATTTACACCCAGGTCTTTACTGCATGTCTTTACTGCATGTCTTTGCTGCATGTCTTTACTGCATGCCTTTACTGCATGTCTTTGCTGCATGTCTTTACTGCATGTCTTTGCTGCATGTCTTTGCTGCATGTCTTTACTGCATGTCTTTGCTGCAGGTCTTTACTGCATGTCTTTGCTGCATGTCTTTGCTGCATGTCTTTACTGCATGCCTTTACTGCATGTCTTTGCTGCAGGTCTTTACTGCATGTCTTTGCTGCATGTCTTTGCTGCATGTCTTTACTGCATGCCTTTACTGCATGTCTTTGCTGCAGGTCTTTACTGCATGTCTTTGCTGCATGTCTTTGCTGCATGTCTTTACTGCATGCCTTTACTGCATGCCTTTGCTGCAGGTCTTTACTGCATGTCTTTGCTGCATGTCTTTGCTGCATGTCTTTACTGCATGCCTTTACTGCATGCCTTTGCTGCATGCCTTTACTGCATGTCTTTGCTGCATGTCTTTGCTGCATGCCTTTACTGCATGTCTTTGCTGCATGTCTTTGCTGCAGGTCTTTACTGCATGTCTTTGCTGCATGTCTTTGCTGCAGGTCTTTACTGCATGTCTTTGCTGCATGTCTTTGCTGCATGTCTTTGCTGCATGCCTTTACTGCATGTCTTTGCTGCATGTCTTTGCTGCAGGTCTTTACTGCATGTCTTTGCTGCATGTCTTTACTGCATGTCTTTACTGCATGTCTTTGCTGCATGTCTTTGCTGCATGTCTTTGCTGCATGCCTTTACTGCATGTCTTTGCTGCATGTCTTTGCTGCAGGTCTTTACTGCATGTCTTTGCTGCATGTCTTTGCTGCATGTCTTTACTGCATGTCTTTACTGCATGTCTTTGCTGCATGTCTTTGCTGCATGTCTTTGCTGCATGCCTTTGCTGCATGTCTTTGCTGCATGTCTTTACTGCATGTCTTTGCTGCATGTCTTTGCTGCAGGTCTTTACTGCATGTCTTTGCTGCATGTCTTTGCTGCAGGTCTTTGCTGCAGGTCTTTGCTGCATGTCTTTGCTGCATGTCTTTGCTGCATGTCTTTACTGCATGCCTTTACTGCATGCCTTTACTGCATGCCTTTGCTGCAGGTCTTTGCCGCATGTCTTTGCCGCAGGTCTTTGCCGCATGTCTTTGCCGCATGTCTTTGCCGCAGGTCTTTGCCGCAGGTCTTTGCCGCATGTATTTGCAACTTGATCACAGGTTAGTTAAACATGTAGTACTGCGATGGGGTAGCAATAGGACTATTTGGATAGCTAGGGCCCTGCCTACCATCACTTTACTCTTTGTGAACATAACCAAGTCTGCTGCAAAGTAAGATCACAAAATCAACCAACACCATTTTTAGAAGGTAATACAGAAAGCCCAAGATTGAATGGGTTCTTCCGTGGCTCATGCACGCTACAATGCTCCACAAAGTTTCATGACAATCTGGCAAGCTCTTTTTTCTGTAATCATGCTGAGAAACGGACAAACAAATAAACCAAACTGAAAGCATGACCTCTTCGGCAGAGGTAATGAATGAAAAACTGAGCTTTCTACAGTCAAAGTGTCATTGTGTAAACCCTCAATTCCAAGGACATGTCCTTAGAATACAGCTGCCCTCAGGCACGCTGCATGAACACTGGTAAGCAAAGTTTAAATTGATTCACTCAGTGCAGCACAATCAGCCACGAGTGTATTTGGCTTATACAAATGCATGTTGGTATTTACTTAACCTCTTTAATAACTGTGTGTGCCGTCGTAATTCAAAATCTTTGCCTAATACTGTACGCTTGTTAAAATGAGGCCGATCAAGTCACTAATTCCATTTCGGCAGCCAAACACAGAAAAGGCTTTGGCTGTGGCTCATGCCTTAATCACAGCACTCAGCTCCCAAACACACCGAAATGCGTGTCAGTAGGGGGCCCCGTGGGGACACACAGCGGTTGGATTAAATGGATGACACAGGTGATTCCTCACACTCTTTTAGTTTAACAAATCACTCTGTAGCTCTTCATATGCAAAAAAAGAAAAAAACAAAGTGTTCAGTAATTCCAGTCCTGAGGGTCACGGCAAAGAAGGCCGAATCCAAGTTTGATTAATCACAATTCAAGCCTATGAGTAAGTGTGTGTATGGGTGTGTGTGTGTGTGTGGTCATTGACGGGCAATCACTTTAACTTGACTGTGTAGGGGTTGATATAAACATGTGTCTGTGCCTCCATGATGCCACGGCACCAACTGCACCTACACCTAAATATTTATTCTACTATGTGTCTCCTGCTCATGCAGAGTCCCAAACACTTCAAACTTTATACAGACGTGCTCAGACATCCCACGAGCCTACGCAAACAGCTATTAGTCAAAGTGTCCATGTAGCACACTCGCACCTTAGTCCTTATAGGGCTGAAAATCTGATGTCCCGAGCCTCGGTACTTGCTATTGTGGGAGGCCTTTGTGTGCTGGAGCTGCTGATGGCTCGACACATGTTGTAATAACATAAACAGAAAGAAACATCTAGTGGGAAAGAGTAACGCACATTTATAACACATACCACACATATTACGGTAATCAGCGTTGCATATGTGTCTGACCAAAATACCAAAAAAAGAAAAAAATTAATTTATATTATTTTTCTTTGAGTTTTTAAAGTGTTTTTGATTTGAGTTTAGCGATCTACCCTGCATATTAAAAAATGGTACTAAAGGGTCCTGAAAGTGTCCATATGTGATGTGCTGGGAGGGATAATGTGTTAATCATTGTCCAATTGTCCACTTCAATGGTATTATTTGGTAAACTGTAAGGCAAGCTAAAGCTATCAGTCATGTGTTGACTGCAGATTAAATTCATCCCTCTGCTCTGCTACCTAACAAACACACCACTTGACAACAAAGGATGTTTCCACTTAATCTGCAACTTAACATTTCTTGGACACCAAACCAGATTCTTCTTACTTCACAGCAGGGGATGTACAACTGAACCAAAATCCTACCAACACTATCAAATATATATATATGTTTTATCGATACAATAACATTTGTAAAGTTTTATAGTTTATATACATGGACATTTGCATCGATTGGTGCCATTGTTAATCTACACGTGTTGTTTTTTTCTACCATGACAAATCAAAATGTCTTTATAGATCCACTCAACCTCCGCTATGGGAAATCCCCAATCAAAGGCTAGAAGCTTAGACACTGATTCCATTTATATTTCTAAAATATGTAAATTGAAAATGATCTGCAACTGCTGTAGTCAACTTTAACAAACACAGCAAAACAATACAACTATAAACAGGACTTTCCCCTTCCACAGTCAGACTCAGAGTGGAGACAAAGTGAGGCAGTCGGGGAGATATCCAGTAAGGCTGAGCAAACAAAGTGGCAGACAGACATAGAGGCCAGCAGAGAGAGCGCATGGAGAGACAGCAGGGAGACTCACTGATCAATTATTCAGTTCAGCACGAGGGGTTCCTGGAACGGGCAACGTGCGGAGTGGGCGGTCAGGGGTCTGTTTGGTGAGGAAGACACAACATTGAAGCCGGTATACCACTGCCAACTATTAGTAATAGCTGAAACAGGCTGTTCTCATTCACGGTTCGTACTCATATGAAAAGTAATGCAATGTAAATTGTATGTAACCCATGTTTGCATGAGCAGGACATGCAGGGCATCTAAGTAAGTCAGGTGACCTCGTATAAAGTTTGACAAAGTCAGCGTAAGGAGGAGGTCAGGGTGGAAGAAGGGTTCAAACAAAAACAGGAGACCGCTGTCCACGAAACCAAAAGTCAACCTTTGTCCTATTGTACCTTACCTTTGTTACGTACTTGACTACGTGAGTTGCTAAACAAACATACTTCTTTTAACCCAAACCACCATTTTTTCCCAAACCTAACCACGTGGTTTTGTTGCCTAAACAGGTTCCGCACTGCAGGCACACTAATCACTCGTGTTGCTGGACGTTCGTAACAGAATGCTAGAAAAATGACAAATACATTTTTGTAAGATACCATACAAACCGCTGGATGACGATTCGTTAACTGAAACCACCCAAAGTACCAAACACTGTTTCTTTCTCTCTTTATACGTGCGTGTTGATTCCATCATGACTTCAGAGATCAAGGACTTCTCACTGAAAAACATGAATTAACCCCCTCGCTTTGATCAAACACTTAAAGAAGCAAACATATTTATTTTTTTCCTATTCCATTTGGTTCTTCCCCAGTCTGTACTCTCACAAGATACATTTTCCAATTAAATTGTACATTCTTGGCATTATTAAATATGCTCGTGGAGGATATTAAATGATTTAATTCACCTTTGTTTTTGCCGGGAATGCAAGGCTAATGCATATCTGAACATTTTTTTCTGGGGTTTTTTCATGGATATCAGGCAGTCCAAAGCAAAGGCTCAGAAATGTGTTATTTACTCACTGCTCAGTGACTTTTTTGTAGCTCAAAGCCTCCCCTTCCTGAGGCTAGATTTTAAACAGCCGTAGTGTAAGTGTGTGTGTGTGTGCCAACTCATGTAGGCTAAAAAGGTCCAGGATGTAGCCAAGAGCCAGACCCATGCAACACTTGAACAATCGATAACATTTCAAAATTAGAACCTAAAATGAGGGTATTGGAGGGACGTGTTCACTTTTCCTGTTCTACTGCGGATGTTAGCTGCTGCATTTGAATGAGCTGCAGTCTGCTATTGATTAGGCGAGAGAAAGTGCATTGCAGTAATCCAGTCTGCGTGAGACAGAGGCCTGCATAACAGCTTATCAGCACTGGAAAGGACAAGGCGTGGTCTGACCTTTGCAGTGTCTTCTGAGGTGATAAAAAGGCAGTTTTAGTCAGGAGGGTGAAGTCTGCTGAGAAGGTCCGGTCTGACCAGCTGATACAATGGTTTTAGCAAATACAAAGTATATTCAGGGCCAGAAATTACCCAAAAAATTACGTTGCACAAATGTACGTTGCAGATTGTTTCAGTTGAAGTCAACGTATGATCGACAGCAGGTCAGCTCCTGCACTGATCCTGGTACTGCGAGTGAAGGAGAACTAATAATGTAATGATTGCAACATTTACACAGTTCAACTTCACATGAAAAAGAAGTACGGTGGTTATATCGTATATGCTCAAGTCCAAATTCAAGTTTGAGGTACACAAACCAAAGCATACATTTTTGTTTATAATGATTAGTTATAATTTCATTGACATTTCTTTTTTTCCAACCTTGTGGCTGTTTTACTTCCCATCTGCATTGTGTTTACACCTCGTCTAATCAAGAATACATAATCAACCTTTGTTAACATATCTCCTCTAATTAATTACATGATCCTCCCTCAAATGCATATGCAATAAGCAAACTGCAATTTCAGCCTGTTGGTCTGTTTGATAAACAGTGTTTTTTTTTTTTTTTACTTTTTATTTATTTCTTTTTTTTCAGTTGATGTTACACTGAACACAAAATGCGACAAAACATCGTTAATGACAAAACAAAACATACAAACAAATAGACATAAAAGTGAAAAAAAGAAAAGTGAAGTAAGAAAAAATAAAAAATAAAATTAAATAGAGGGGGGGGGGGGGGGGTCACCATTCATTCTTAACAGACATTGATCTAAACTTTTCAGATCGCCTGAGAACATTACTCATCTTTTCCTTTGTAAACAGTCCATTTTCTCCAGAGTTGTTTATTGGTCCCTGCTTCGATCCTTAGAGAAAACATCAATTTCTCCATCGAATATATTTCCTCCACTATGTCCAGCCACTGTCCTGGGCTTGGAGGGTCACTTTTCAACCAGCTTCTTGTGATGGCATTTTTACAGGCAAGTGTCAGGATTTTGAAGAAGAAGTCCTTTTTTTGAATTATGTCGCCGGGTATCAATCTCAGGAACACAATCCGGGGGTCCCTGGGAATCTTGTAACGTAGAATCTCCTCCAGAGTCTGAATAACTCTGTCCCAGACTGCTTGTATTTTTATTCATGTCCAGAAGATGTGTGAGTGGTTAGCATTCATCTGCCCACACTGTCTCCAGCATGGCTGCTCTTTACCCAACTGTTTATAATTTATGTGGGGTGTAATAAAAAAGCGGATTAAGTTCTTCCAACCGAATTCCCTCCATCTTCTAGAGCTGGTGGATGTTTGTTGCGTTCTACACATGGATTTCCAATCACTCTTCGACAGTTCAACCTTCAGTTCTACTTCCCATTTCAGTTTTACATATAGTGTGTTTCTTCCGTTTCGTTTTTGTAAACTCCTGTACAGTTTGGAAACCAACTTTAAGGGGGTTTGTTTGTACGCACCTGTCAGCACTTCAATCACTTCATTACCTTCAGATGAAATTCCTTTTTTAATTTCTGTATCATAGAAATGTCTTAGCTGTAAATATCTGAACAGGTCCACATTTTCTAAATTAAATTCTCTTTTGAGTTTTTGAAAAGTTTTGAAAGTTTTTCCCTCTATGAGTGTACATATCACTGTCATCCCCTTTTCTCTCCAGCGTACAAAAGTATTATCTATCTGTCCAGGTCTAAAGTTGGGGGTCTGAGAAGGCCAAATCAGTAGTTTACTGTCTCCTTCCAGTTTGTATTTTTTGACTATCTCAATCCAAATCTTCAGTGAATCTTCGAAGATGGAGTTTTCTCCCTTTTGGTCAGTATATTCTTTTCCACCTAGCCTGGCCTGAGGTTGAGCTTGCCCCAGATTTAGCTCAATGTGTTTCCATCCAGCTTGATACTCCGGGGAGCACCAATAGACAATGTATCTCAATTGGGCCGCGTAGTTTTGAGATTTTGGCAGTGCTAGACCTTCGTTTTCCTTGTCAATTTGGAGTGTCTTCAATTTGACCCTTGGCCTTGCTCCTGCCCAGATAAACCGGGATATCTGTTTGTCCCATGCTGTAAACTGAGATTCTGGAATTCTGACTGGTAATGATGAGAAGAGGTAAAGCAACCTTGGCAGTACATTCATTTTCACCACCTCAATTCTTGAACTAAAATCCAGTAGTGTTGACCATTTTGTTAAATCTTTCTGTATCCTATCGGTTATTATATTGTAGTTTGTTTCATATATTTTGTTCATTTCCTGAGTGAGTAGCACTCCCAAGTATTTTATTGATTTCGCTTCCAACTTCAGTTTATATTTCTGCCTAATTGCATTACTTGGTATGTAATTACGTGAGAGTACCTGTGTTGTTGTGATGTTCAGTTTATAGCCCGACATATTCTGCCAAAATTGTCATAAGTTTGGGAATTGTTGAGTTGGGATCTTGGAGATAAGTAATAATGTCATCTGCAAACAGTCCTATTATATGTTCCTCCTTTGCTATATTGATCCCTTTCAGCTCTTTGTTTGTCTGATAGCCTGAGCCAGAGGCTCTATGAATATTGCAAAAAGGGAGGGGCTGAGGCAGCAACCCTGGCGAGTGCCTCTAAACCAGTGATTCTTAACTGGTGGGTCGCGACCCAAAAGTGGGTTGCGGACCCGTTTTCAAAAAAAAAAAAAAATTGTGATTTTATTTTTAATTTTTTTAAATTTTTTGTTATGCAGCGGAACACCGACCAATGCGTTGTGAATCACATCACGTGAATATATATGAGTATTCTGACAAGTTTCCTGACTTGAGTGAGATGTACAAACACCGTGACACACGGGGAGAGACGAGGATACAGAGAGCAGAGCAGGACTGTTGTAGTGTGAGATGTGAAAGTCAAATCATAGGACGATTTCCAAAAGAGAGAAATGTCCAGAGAGACCAGAGTCATTAGACTCTGACTGGACAGACTCATAGAGGTGAATTCTTCAAACACTAATTTCTCTTTTTAGAAGATGAGAAAAATATAATATCGTGGCTTTTTCACTTCACCCTGAATGAACTGAATTTAAAGCTGCAGGGCAATTCAGTGAAAATAAGTTTTCTAAATTGAATTGCGTTACGTAATTTATTTTTTAATCCAGCCGTTATTTTACTTGAAATGAGAAGAACATGTATTCATGTATTTCTATGCATTATTTATAATCCATCCAGTTAAATTTGAAAAATGAGAACAATATATAAAATATAATTGATGTGTACTTTCTTTATTTGTTTTGAGTTGTTTACTACACAGAGATGTTACTACTACTAGACTTCTTGAATATAGATATACCCAAATTATATATATATATATATATATATATATAATTTGGGTAGTGGGTCCCGGCTTGTCATTAAGGAGTGATGGTGGGTCCCGCAGCCAGACCAGTTGAGAACCACTGCTCTAAACAGCTTAAAAACCTCCTTCAGATCAAGATACTCCTTGGGAACACCGGAGATATCTGGAATACATCAATATACAGTCAAAAGATAATTTTCACTGTCTGTTTTTTCAGTGAACAGCGCAGAAGAAAATATATGCAAGATCATCAAATCTCGAGACGAGATGCAGCTGAGCGGGCGCTGTGTCTGCTCTCACCTGTTAACATGGTCGCCGAAATACACAGCAATAAGCACGGGCTGTACACGCCGGCAGTGTGGCCTGGGCGTTAGTTGAAAGCGTGATGTGTCGTATACAGACGCTAAGGGCTGCCTCCGTGCAGCCCTTAGCCAACTCCGTTGGTATGATATTTCGGTGTGGCCTTTCTTTTAGTTGTCAAAAATATGTTTGGCTGTCGTTGTCGTCCACAGCAGTGCATTGCTTTGCTCCCAGGCGAGAACTCCTGTCTGCTTCTCCAAGCCGGGGCATGCCAACCATCATCTGTAGGTAGTAATACACTGACAGGAGAAGTACCTCGTACACCACCACTCCAAAAGACACAAACTATCGCTTTAAAAAAGGTTTTGTGTTACCAAGAAACCATAGCGACGTACAATGGAGAAAAGCAGCAAACCCTAATATTTTCAGGAGCTTGAATCATTAAATATAATTTAGCTATTCTGCTGTTGTTGGAACAGTGTTTGAGTGAATGCACGTTTGTGTGTGTGTGGGTGTGTGTGTGTATCCAAACAGGTGGGACCTGCTCAGACGGAGGAGACAGGAATCTGGGTCAGCGTGTTGTCTCTGGTTCAGGGAGCAGCAATGTGGGCGAATGGCTGCAAACACGAGACGCCGCCCAGCGGGCCGTCCGCTGCCTGGGGTTATACACACCGACACGGTGGGGGCGGGGGGGGAGGATGAGCACCTGGGGGTGCATGCTGGGTGACAAGGGACTGGACATAAAACTGAAAACACACTGAAATATATGTCCTGCTGTGTGCATGGTAGACTGAACACATACCACACATACAAAAACAGGATGGTGCACGTCTCTCTTCACAGAAATAAATACATGTAAACCTTTTAAAGGCACCTATCACTTATTAATAGAGCTAGTTGTGTTGCCTCACAATGCATATTTAAAAAAAGAAACAGTTTAAAAGGAACGTAACTTTTCACTGGCCAGTTGATTTCAGCAATACTAAAAAAGTCTAATTTGATATAAAAATCAGAGATAACATAAAACTAAATACGCCATCAGTGTAATGGTGAAAAATAAAGTAATCATGGAGTGTTCTAAGTTAGAGAACATGTTCTTTTTCTACAGAAACAGTAAAGGCATATCTAGTGGAAATAGAAGAGGGCCTTGAATGGAACCTGGGGGTACACCACCAATAACAGCAGCAGAAGAGGAGCAACCATTATCACATGATTATCATACCCAAAGCAGATCTTTCTTGCAATTACGAGGTGGAAAATAAATAAATACATAAATCTTCGATTTAATTGAATACAATTTTAAGTTAGGTAACACATTATATTTAACAAATACATCTTTATTAATACATAAACATTAATATGTATTGGTTAATAAACAGCTTGGGTGGCATTAAACACACTACAGGACTTGCATGCTCATAATGGGTTGACAAGGCAAAGAAATCAACAACCGAGTGCAAGAGGAGCTCACTACAACAGCCTGGGGTGGGCAAAAGAATATCAATAATTGACCATTTTTTTTTATGTGTTTTGGTTAGATGTCTGAAATAAGGTCAATGGTTAACACAAGCTGAAGAGAGTTTAATGTTTTGTTCTTCGGTATGAAATAGGTAAATACCCCTCTGGTGGATTTTGAAGCTTTTTGGTGCCTTAAAAAAGTCAGTTCATAGCAAGCATCTAAAAAATAAGAACACTAAACGTCATCACGGCAACTAGTCCGCCTTCACAGCTTCCTATATCCAAACGTTTTTACTTCTGGTGATTTCATTCACGCTTCAAAAATCATAAAATTGGTGTTCATTTGTAAAGATTATCTTGATGAACAAAACATGTCAGAATCATAATGGTTTGTTTGCCACAGAGTTCATTTTTTGCAATAATCCAAAATCCAGTAGAAATCCGTTAGCTTTTTTCTCGGGAACCAGGGCAATGCTAACTTTCTGATTGACCTACAAACATACGTCATCGCTGCAGCACTCAACTGTGAGAAGAAGAAGCCACCCTGTTTTCTGAGCCGCTTCAGTTTTCATCTGCAGATGATGTTGTTAATGGACACGCAACACTCATGTTAATCAGTTGTACTAGTCTTGATCACCACTTCAGCAGGTTCTTACTCCCAAGTTGTCAGGAACTTGGTCAGTAGCCCTACATGTCAAACTATGACACTTTATGTATGGCAGGAGTAAAGCAGGAAGTCAGGGGACGTCGTATAAAGAGTCTATGTAGAAGGAGTCTGTGTAGGGAGGAGTTCCGGGTGGTTGGATAGGTTAAACGAACACACAGCTTACTCCTGGAACACTGCTGTTGTAATGTCACAAACAGACTTTTATTTGAACCCAAACCACAATTGTTTCCTCAAGCTAACCAACACGTTTATTGTGAACATGGAAGGTTATTTTAAAAAGAAGTGTACGCATGTAACAAGCAGACACTGACACTTCGAAGTGTACGTAGAGTGCCGTAGTTTGAAGCATAGGAACAAGCACCAAGATGCTGTATTTGACAAATTAGGAGTGAGATTGTGTTGCACTAATTCAACCAGAACAGAAGAGTCGTGTCATTCTCACCAATCTAATTCTGAGTTGTTGTGGTTATGTCTCACTCATATCCACGTATGTGTTCCGTATTACATGAGAGAATAGTGCAACACATGCATCTGTTGGGCTGTAGTAGGCTGTAGAGAGGCAATGGAGCTAAAGCCCATAAAAAGAGTACTTGGACAAATGTCAGATATATATTTCACATTGCTGGGTTGTGAATAGATGATCACAGGCCTGGTACTCACCTGTACATACAGTTGTAAAGACCATGAAGGAACCCAACAGGCCTCACATTGATTTACTCTCACACTGAAGACGTAAGGTCTGGTACAGGATCAGCAGTGGAAAGAAGCCTTTATCTACTTTTCTTTCTTTCACGGCTCAATATATTCTCTTCACCTTGCCCCGATCAGCCGTTGTTTCTCCTCCATCATGTCGGTCTTACACTTTCCGTCCTCTCTTTGTGATCATACACACCTTTAGAGCGCTTTGTGGAGCAGAAGTGTCTGACGAGCTCAGTGAAAGAAACCCTCGGCACTGGATGTGATGAGAACTGGAGGTGAACGTGGTGGCGGAGGGTCGCATCAATGACCACTGACACAGGCCGAGAAGGGAAGAGTTTTACATTTTGCCAGCAATGATATGATTGGCTTACAGAGATAGTGGCAAAAATCTGACTTGAAAGACTGAACGCTTATAGTCAGCTGATTGAGTAGACGCGAGAGAGGGAGAGGGTGAATAAAAGAGTTTAATATAGATAGATAGATGCTTTATTCATCCCCAGGGGGAAATTTGTTTGTTACAGCAGCAAACGAAGTGTAAAAATATGAAAAAGTATGAAAAATGCAGAATATATACAATAAAATAGAATAGTATTGAACTTAACAGTAGTGCAAAGATCAAACAACAACAGTGTAGCAGTGTGTAGTTATGTGGAGGATGATCTGGCCAGAGGTGATTTATTATAAAGTCTAATAGCAGAGGGCAGGAATGTTTTTCTGAATCCGTCCTTGTGACAGCGGAGCTGGATCAGTCTGTCTGTTGGAGAAAGTGCTCCGCTGTCCCTGCAGGAGGTGATGGAGAGGGTGGTCCGGGTTATCCAATATGGATAATAGTTTCTTCAGTGTCCTCCTCTCCACCACCTCTTCCAGACTGTCTTGTTTGCAGCCAATGATGGAGCTGGCCCTCTTAAGCAGTTTGTTAAGTCTGTTGGTGTCTCCGGCTCCAATGCTGCTCCCCCAGCAGACTATGGCGAAGTACAGTGCACTGGCCACAACAGACTGGTAGAACATCTCCAGCATCTTACTGCACACGTTGAAGGATCGAAGTTTCCTCAAGAAAAAGAGTCGACTCATCCCCTTCTTGTACTCAGCGTTGATGTTGGTCTGCCAGTTCAGTCTGCTGTCGATGGAGACACCCAGGAACTTGTACTCCTCCACCATGTCCACATCCTCTCCCTGAACTCTTAGCGGTTGTGGAGCCGTAGTCTTCCTCCTGAAGTCGACCACCATCTCTCTGAAGGGGTCTCTTTACAACAATCGCAGCATTAATACATCATTAAACCACTATTGCCTATGTAAGATATAACTGTCTACCTGAGCAGAGAGTGAAGTATCTCTCCCTCTGTGTGTGTTGTTATCAGAGCTTTTCCTGGCGTTGTTCACATAGTTGGGCCGGCTGCGTATCATTTAGGACATTTCCGTGCATGTTTGAGCATGTTAGCGTGCTCCACTGGTTGGCTCATGGCTGCCGCTCTGTCAGCCCTTTCGCTGTAGTTTGTACTGTTAGCACTGTTAGCACCATTGGCTCCTAGCTGCCGGCTCAACTGTCACCATGTTGAAAACTATGTGGAGGTAATAGACATGCTTTAAATTTGGTGTTTACCACATTTAATTAAAGAGTATTTTCTTCTCAAATCAGTTAGTTTTTAAAAGTTAGTTGTAATATTTCCATGATCACCTTTTCATTTTGTGCCTGGACATGTCCTCAAAGTAATCGATGTTCTCCAGGACGCCTTGTTCAGTTTGCATTTATAACCTCATCTACAAGCTTGCAGACTAACAGAAGACATGGAACAGTGTTACATACTTAGGATACAAAAAAGGGAACTGTATTCTGTTACAGTTACAGAAAGAAACAAATCTGTAATCAGATTAATGAGACAATTTTAAAATACATTTTGAACAAAATAACTACATACTCCCATGAACATAGACGTACATGTAACCCTTTACGACACAAGTCTTGCACAATGACCTCCTATGTTAGTGAAATAGATGCTCTCACTGGATGGAACCGTCACCATTATTTAGCAAAAAAGCAAAAGGCATGCCAGCATGAAAAGACATTTCATAGGAAATGAGCAAACTGCTTCAAATTTCTGGTCCAGCAAACTCAATGCAGTTCAGACTGGGTTGATTCGATATAGTTGATGTTCATGTACTGCTACTGATGAATGAGTGCTGGGATGATTGAAGCATTTTCAGAACTTCAACTGTACTGTACTGTTTCCCTTCTCTGCTTTACATACCAAATAATATATATTTTTTTTGTTTATTTGTATATTTGGTATAGAAGTAAATTATCTCAGAATACATGTTTTACAGTAACCCTCTCAACGCTGCTCATATATCATCAAGTTAAATCAAATCTCAACTGCCTCAGATTCAACAGAAAGTATCTGCCATTCAGAACGGCCCACCTTTACATGGGTGCCATGATATTCTCACTCCTATCATACCTGGTCACAACCCTCACAATCAGCATTACATCCCTCATATCACTGCAAAATATGAAAACTATTTACTAAATTTTGGAAAAATCAACAGTCAACACACAGGCCTCAAAGAAACTAACAATATGTTGCATTATGTACATTGCATTACACACAACTTCGTTTGGACATGTTTATTAGAGGTATTAAATCATGGTTTAATGAGAACCATCATCGTTCTCACGCCTGGTACCCTGTAAACACATTTTTCAAAAATTAGCGTTTTGCCACAAACACTAAACACAGTGCAGGGTCTTTGTGCATAAATGTATGTTACAATTCTATTGCTACTGTAATGTCCATATACAAACTAATCTACACTTAACTAGACAACATTTACCATAAACCCCATTGCTCTCTTGCTCTCTCAGCTCTCTCGTGGTTTTGTCTTTAAGAGCATAAACACAGTGAGTAATTCTATCCTCGGCCTCCACAGAGGCCGCCAACCTTTCTGCTGATTGTTGCTTTTTGTTTTGTAATAATTCTGTTGAACTCATAAGGAATACTGATGATTAACTGATGTGTAAATGAGTCATAGGACCATTGTTCTCCCTTTTTTAAATGTTCAATAAAAAAATCAGGAAACGACCAGCTAAATACAAACCACTTTAATTTATACATACACTTATATATTTTACAATCATTGTGCTCCTATGCTTAAAATAAAATCTATGAATGCAGCTGTGTGACATGAATGAAAGAAAGATGCCAGCAACGTCCTCACTGGAATTATTGTACATTCTTACTGGTCCATTCTGCAAATGCAGAAAGTAGTTTGCTCATTATTCTTAAGGTGGAAAGTGAGAGTATGAAGGTCAGGCTGGTTTTGTGTTCAACTGTCATGGTGGAGAACAGAGTTCCCCTCCTATTTCCCTCATATCCACATTCACCTGAGCAAGGCACTGAACCCCATTCTCAGGAGCCCACTGCTCCCAATATGCTTGGGATGGGTTAAATGCAGAGGTTATATTATATATATATATATATATATATATATATATATATGCAGTGGCGGGCTGTGCATTTTATACCTGGGCCTTCACTGCTGTCCTGCAGCTGAAACACAGCTACAGTTATTATTTGTTTCGTGTAAAAATGAAGCCAACACCTGTAGATATACTATCTGCCGAGAGTGCGTCTCCTCTCTGCTCTGACTGCAGCGCGAGGCTTCTGTGGGCGGCAGCGGAGGTGCTCCCGCTGCTCGTTCACGACAGTGCAGAACGTGCTTTAACGTCAAAACACCAGAAAATTCTCCAAGAACACCAGAACAAGTCGCTAGATTTGTCACTAGTAGCTTTTGACAAAAAAAGTCTCCATGAGGGTTTGGAAAGTCGCCAGATTTAGTGAGAAAGTCGCCAAGTTGCCAACACTGGCACCGGCTAAATATGTCCCCAGTGCAACATTGGACGTAACAATGGTTCCTATCACATATAAAACCAAACAAAAATCTTCATAAAAACAAGTTGTACAAATAATAATATATAAACAAGCATATTAAAGCTACTGCAGATGTAAAAACAAACGCATTTAACTTACCAGAGCTGCTGTTCACTATTTAAAGACAAAGTGCATCCTCCTTTCTTTGTTAACAAAGCGTTTAATCCCACGGTTGTTCAGTACATCCGTGTGTTTTAGTTCCAGTAAGAAGTCTTTCTCCATTCATGGACGCAAGTGAAGACAGTCGAGCCTCCCCAGTTGTATTTCTTGAATGTTTTAATGCGTTTGAGGCTAAAAATGCCCGCTCGACAGAGGCAGCAGATATTGGGATAGTCACCGCCCAACATGTCACGCTAGCCCACTGACCAGTCACGTACTTGTAGGCCAGCTAGCAGCTCTGGCACGTCAAAGAACACGCCCAACATGTCAAACTAAAGATCTGATTGGTTGAAGAATAAGACAATCAACAATATCGTCCCCATTCACTTAAAGTGCAAAGGGATTCACTTGTGAGTCTGCAGGCCTCGGGCCTCTGTTCTTACCTGGAGACACAGAGGTGAGATCTGATTGGATAAAAGCTCTACTTAAAATAAGCTGCACTGGAAGCAGAGCAACTGAGGAAGACAGTAGCTGTGCAATGAGAAAATAAGATAATGGGAATTATAATTAAATTATAATACATGTAGTGTATTTAAGAAAAAATTGTAAATTATAAAATAGCTATAACTTTGTGATTCTGTTTAGGCCAGCAGAGAAGGCCTTGCAGGCCCTGACGGCCCACCACTGTATATATGTAACTAATGTATAATGATGATTATAATAAAGTTTAACATTTTAACATTTATTTGAAAGGTTCCAGATGGCAACATTCTATACTTTCTATATAAAAACAAAATCCCATTTGAAAAACAACAACAATGAAGGTCTTTATATAATCAAGTACTGTGTGTATCCTAGAAATAGAATAGAGTAGAATGAACATTCTCATTCCAAGCAACGTAGCAGGATGGCTATATTAGCGCTGGCTATTTTATTGTGTATCGTTGCCATTCGGAATGTAGCAGGTTAACTTCTGTACCTTCCTGCGGCAAGTCACTGACTCTCTCATACAGGTGTGACTTGTAAAGCCACAACATTGTTGTCTAGTGTGAGTGTGTGTGTGTGTGTGTGTGTCTCTTGCCATTCCTGCTCTCCCTTTCTATAATTAAGTTACAAAAAGAGTATGCATTGGTCTTAACAGACATCAATTTTGTGTCTTTGTGTGACTACCTCCACTGCAGGCTTAGTGCCAGAGCAACACACTTCACAGCCTGTGTGTTTTCACCATAACTACTAAGATAAATCCCAATTTTCTTTTGACCTTGTATAATGACAAACAGGTCAATGTCCTTTCTGTTCATTTTCCTATGTTGTGTATCAAAAACTGATATATCTTGTTCCTCTGGGTCATAGAGCTCTATTGTTGTCCAAAATCACATCAATATGTTCCCTAAATAGTAATTAGAGCATTAAAAATGGATTAATCCACAGTTGAAAATAGTTCCAACAAATGTCTTATTTCCTCCTGTCTGTTAAAGGTTCAGTGCACAGCTGTTTGAGGAAAGGACTGAGCCTTTTCTTCAATGAAACTAGACATTTGTTAGGGTTTTATAAAGATGCATGTCTTCAGTAGGAACCGATAATCTTGGAGCTGAGAGCCAAGGACAATGAAAAATGCAAACTGCAAATGTGTATGTAAAGGTTAGTACTTAAACCTCTCAAATAAACAAGTGCGTGGCTAGCACAAAATAATTAAAACTGGGTAAAAAATAACCATGATGTTATTCTTCAAATTAAATTCTCACCATAGGCTCCGGGTTACATTTATAAAGAATGGACATTCTATCCTCTGGTCTATTTCAGAAAATAAGCTCTGTGGCAAACACAAGTTTATGATACTTACACATTTTGTTCAGCAACTTAATCTTCATCAATAAACGAGTATATGAGCATGAGCATACACAACTAGGCGGTAAGCTAAAGGCGGACTAGTCGACGTTTCATTTAGTCTTTAGCCACAAAAGCTTCAGAATTCATGAGAGGGGTATCTACTGACCAATTCTGTATT
Source organism: Lycodopsis pacificus (assembly GCA_028022725.1). NCBI lineage: Eukaryota > Metazoa > Chordata > Actinopteri > Perciformes > Zoarcidae > Lycodopsis > Lycodopsis pacificus. The sequence continues at coordinate 27,258,295 of CM051689.1, read as the reverse complement.
GTAGAACAAAACGTTAAAATCTCTTAAGCTTGTGTAAACCACAGAGCTGCTTTCTAGCATCTAACCAAAAACCTCTTCAAAAACACCATTGACTTTTAGAAGAGGTGCTAAAAAATATTCTGGGCTTTTAGGACTCCTGGAGCACTTTATTCTTCAATTCAAAAGGAAAAATTACCAAAGAAAAGTAATTTGTTTTTTATTTTGGTCTCTATTTTGGTCGCATTTCCTTTTCTCCTTTTTGAATTACAAATGAATTACAGATTATCTAATGACACCTGGACCGGTTCCCATTCTTATTATGAAGTTTATACCTCCTCTGTCAGATTGTCCCATCTAATTAGGTGATTCAAATTATATCATTTGTTAGATAATTTTCAGCCTGGATCTAATTTTGAACTTTATTGCAAAGGACTCAAATGGGTGTAATAAATATCAGAATAAAATAATTCCATGTCCCCTTGCAGATTACTTATGTCTCCATAAAAGAAGGGGGAGTGTATTAAACTGGCAATTAGGATTTCATTAAAATCTATAAATGGAGATTCATTTATAGTGGATAAATTATCATAGACATCTTTACACACTGTCTCCAGGGCAGATTTGGATGTCTGATGATTGCACACACACACACTCACACACACACACACACACACACTGCAGTCTTCCTTTCAAAGCTGATCAGTTTACTCTATCGTATTGAACCAAATATATCGCGGCGCCATGCACTTCTCGGAAGCCCAGCTGCACCTTGCTGGATGACAAAAAACAAGCCATTGTATGTGTGTGCTGTAAGATACATAAATACACTCCACTTGCACACACACACACCTACACACACACACACACACAAAAGGAGACAATCAGTTGCTGCCAGCAAGCTCAAATACAATAGCCTGTATTAATATTTCACCATTCCCCTTCGTCTTCATTGACCACCACATACCAGAAATTCTTTGAATGGATGCTTCAAACAAGTGTGTGTCTGGATCCAGGCCTGGATGCACCTGCTGGGGAGGGGCCCAGGGGAAATATCGACTGCCCCCCCTCACCCCAGCCCTCTTCCCTAGCTTGAACTCTCTGTGTGTACTCTGGTTTAAGTCTTGTATTAGATTCAAGTGAGAATGCATGTAATTATATTTTCTCTGGAGCCCAAACAATATACAGTGTCCTGTTGGTGGAATGATGCTCCGCCTCAGGCTTACTTGGTGTTGCTTGACATTTGACAGAATATGAGATTATTTCATCACTAGTTCTTATACGAATATTAGGCTGGTGATATATACCTTGCTCGTCATCTCAGTTTATCCTGTGAAAATGTGCTAATTAGCATTAAACACAAAGTACAGCTGAGACTGATGAATGCCATTATTTTGGAGGTATTTAGTCATAAACCAAATAAATGAAATAACATTTTGACATAGCGCTCGATGAAATCAATAAAGTGATTACAATTCAGGAGAATGTGCACATCTACATACCTAGAGACCAACTCTTCTTGCTCTGCACATTACGACGTCAGAGCTGCAGCACTTCCTCAAACTGCATGTGGTTGTGTCTATTTATTCCCATTGATACGTGTTGCATTTAACACATTAATCGACGATGCAATGTGTAATGTACTGAAAAGAGGTCTGTTTAGATGGCTGGCAGAGGTCGACCTGGAGCCATTCTGACTTTGTCAGATGTAGCATCTAATCACAGATACGCACACAATCACTTCCCACACTAAACATTCACCAATTCTAACACAACTTGCACATTAGCAACTGCATGCAGGCTGCCAATCAAACACAAGTGTGACCTTTTCAGGTTTTTGGTGTGCAGTAGAACGCCGAAAACAAAGAGCGAACAGGTTGACAAGTATTACACATAACACACGTTGAAAGGACAAGCTGGTGATAGAGCATGCTTTACATTTAGTTGTTTGCTGTTACATATATCTCCTGTCCCGCCTATCCTCGCAGGTGAACGGCAGGTTGGTGTTTGGAGGAGTCCTTCTGCTATCTGAATCATCACCGTTAAAATGTCAGTTCATGTTTCCTGAAAAGATTCAGGTTTGGAGTATGAAAAATAGGCATATTCTGCTGGTTGGCAGTGACTGAATGGCTCATTTCATTCTTTTCAAGGACCAGTCTGTTATAGTCATTGTGAACACAATAATTCTCAATACACAGAAGCACTACTGAACCCACGCACGTTTCCACCAGTTTTGAGCGGAACCGTTGTAATCACGAATGGCCGATCACTTTCATTTCACCTGTTTTCATCCCAAAAACAAGCATCGGCCAACGATTAATGATATGAAGTCGTAGACAACTATTACATGTAAGACTATGAATATGACACGCCCACTGATGTCAACTGGTTTCACACTTCAACTTTTTGAGGTTTGAACCAATTTGTTTTTGGTCTAAATGCTCCAAATGGTTCAAAATGAGTTGTGCAAACCAGAACAGAACCCATTCCATGTTGGTGGAAAAGGGGAAACAGTGAACTATTGAACAAAGTAGGGTCTGAAGAGCATCTTAGGTTTGAATAATTCGAATAGACAACTGAGTCAATTCCGTCAGTGCTGAAATGACATTTTTCCGTTGTCAGCTATTTAGCAGCTTCTTTTGGCCTCACGGTATTTTGTGTATGTGGCTCATGGTGTTAAAATGATATTGTTCAATGATTTCTGTGACCTGTGACCTTTACCACGACGAAAATGACGATTTGTTGTTTCAGTTACAAGCTGGGCTGCACAGCATTATTGTGGTGAGAATACATGTTCCAATTGCAGTTCCCACACCAAACCAAAAAACAAAAAGATTTGTTTTTCATTTTTGTGCGAGTATGGATTAAAATCGGTGAGCTTTAGAGGTGTTAGTAGGTGGCTTTTTTTAAGGTCGGACGGAGTCAGGCTAGCTGTTTCCTGTCCAGTCTGTATGCTAAGCTATGCTAACCACGTCCTGACTCCACCACTGTACTTAACACACAGACATGAGATTGATATCCCTCTCATCATCTCACAGAAAGGAAGTGAATTAGTTTACATCCTGAGAGGTACTCACATATACAGCTCTACTCAAAATCTACATTAAATACCACTTTGAGGCCAAACCTGAACACAGGATATTAATTGGCTTATTGCTATGATCATATTTTGACTTCAGTGTATGGCAAAGACATTTTTTCTTTATTTTGAGGTAAAATATGTTATAATTTTGTGTGGCATGGAACACGGCCGACCCATGACATGCAAAGTATAGTTTGAGACCTTTCCTCTCTTCAGCTTGTAGTCTGCTAACATCGATGCATATTCTTTCTCTTTTCAAATGTTTTAATTCATTTAAATTATTATTGAAATATGCTTCACCTCAAATGGCTGTCAACTTTAATTCCAGGTAAACAGGGTTTTAAATAACGTCTGGAATGTGGATTTGTGAAGGCTGCAGATATGCCTACGCCTGCCGGCTTCTGAGCCTTCATCCAAAGCCGGAGCTGACGCCATCTGTCCCATCCAGAGACCAGTGCACGTCAAACAAAGCCACGAACGAGGCAGAGCTCTGCACAGAAGATCAAACAGGTCTTTGTAATGTCTGTACTCGCCAACTACACGGATCGCAGGGCGGGGAAGGAAAGGAAGATAAAGGGAAGCAAAGAAAAGATGGGAAACCAGTGAGATGTGGAGAGATAGACGGATACGAGGCAGGGTTTCTGCTCTTCTGATGAAGGTGGAAGGGAGTCCAAAGACTGCACATCGCCAGAGTTTTACTTCTCTGTAAAGTAGGCGTTCTGCACTCAACCTTTTACCCAAAGATCTTTATGAAACACACGTACGCGCACACACATGCACACACTCAGGGACAACCCCGAGGCACTCAGGCACCCACTCGAAAACAAAAGACGACAGAAAAGCACTCAAACAAAACATTGCGTCAAATCTCAGAAGAGACAATGGAATGCAACATTTATGACCTGGACTTACATTTTTTGCATCTCATTTATGTGTGTGTGTGTGTGTGTGTGTGTGTGTGTGTGTGTGTGCACGTGTGGGTCCGTGCGTGTGTGTGCATATGTGTTGAAAGGACAAGTATGCAGAGGGAAGAAGGAAGAGAGAAAAAGCTGCAGGATAGAGAAGCAGCACAGCACAACTTTACCTTCTGATAAACTCAAGAGTGTTCGTCGGGCAACCAAAACAATCCGGACTCTCGTAGGGTGCACAGTGACATCTTGCAGGTGTCTCAAATCCCTGTTTCCCTGCTTCAGCCATGTTGGGAACGCTGTCAGGTCATTTGTAGCAACATGTGAAAGGAATTGTTATCACTTGCGTCTGTTGAGGTTCTCTCAATGGACTGACATCAGGACTCTGCTTCTCTCTGCTTCAAACCTACAATTACAATGGGACAATGATTTCTTGGCGGTTTTGCTTTCATAAAATGTCTTCTTTACAACTAGTGGAAAGAACACTTTTAACATTACCCTTTGGGTGTTTATTTCACTACTTTGTAGAATTCTCCTAAATTCACCAAAAGTTAGCATGAGACAGTGCCTCTTAATTTAAAGAATCAACTGGGATACATTTCATCATTTTCAGTCACATGACCCTGAAACACATTTATAGATGTATTAAGGTAATTATTAAAATGAATCATGAGCTTTGAGACAAATCTATCGAGACACGTTTACTCACTTGTCACTTTCACACATCAATTCATGGAACAAGGCACTCACATACACGTGCACACACATACTCACATGCACTCACATACACATGCACACCCATACTCACATGCACTCACATACACATGCACACCCATACTCACATGCACACCCATACTCTGTGCACGTTCATCAATTCAACTTGTGCATTTAGGTCACTTTTGAGCACTTGCTTATGTGCGCACACATATACATGGCCATGTGCACATCCATATCCACGTGCACGCTCATCAGTTACAATATGAATGAAAAACAGAGCTGGCATGAATAAATACTTGATTGAACACATTGCATGACATCATGGAACTACAGGAGAACACTTTGGCACAAAAGTGCATTCAGATAAAGAAGCTGCATGTGAACATAAACGCAACAGAATAGACAAACATACAATATCCAAACAGAATACGAGCAACAGTTATTTTCAGAGGGGGTCCAGGCTTAATATTATGAGGGCACTATTTTTAGAAAAACTATTTCTACGCTACCACCTGGAGCAGTAATAGTCCACGGTGAAGCAAGAATACCGTAGCATATGGAACAAAATTGTTGTTTTTGAAAAATTAAATATCCACATAAATGGTTTGAAGCATAATATTTCGTCAGATACAAACATTACATTCATCTTTTTGTCAATATTCTTTTTACTTTTGGACTGAAGACTGAGACCATTACAGACACAAGGACTGATGCCGCATCGCCTGTTGTCTGTGTTTGAAAAAGAGGCGCAATATTTTTGTAAGTTATTAATACTAATAATTTGAATGTTGCCTCATTGACTCCACTATATCAGTATTGTATATGTGCCCCGTCGGATAAACATGTTGCAACACTTTTTCAATCAAAGGTTCAAATTGATTGTCGCAGGCAGAGGACCAACTACCAGGAAGCTATTGACCCAGACCAGCCCGCCCAGACAGTCTGAGCTAACTGCTGTACAGCCCAAGCTACAGCTACAGGATTGAGTTTCCTTCCAGTGAATCCGAGTTCCCTCTGGTGAACAGTTACGCAGTGTATAGGACTTGTTTGTGTGAAAGTGTTGGAACAGAAGGAATGATCTGCGCCGCGCCGCCTTTGACATGTTGAAAAGGAGATTTAGACTACGTTCAGACTACGGAGCCCCTACGTCTAGTGCACGTATTGAATATGACCGTTCCACTCAACGTGATCTGTTAATGCCTTTATTTGCTCTGCAAAAAGTATGAAAAATGGACATAAAAAATGCTTTTTCACAGCGTATAACAAAAACAACTGGTCAAAAAATGTATTGACATCCTTTCTTCCTTCAAATCACTCATAACTGTCTGTCCACTCCTCCTAGAATGTGCACTTCTTCTTTTGATCCCAATTTTACAGCTTAAAAATCGAACCATCCGCTTTGACTTTCCTGGAAAATATAGTTTTACAGTTTAACAGTGTCTCGTCAGTCATTATCATCTCACTGCTTTCTACACAAAACTAGCAGAAGCAGGTTCAGAAGTTTTGGTGGCATATGATACCAGGGGCAAGGACGCTTGCTTCTACGGTTTAGTAAAGTGAAAGACAGGCCTTTATTCATATGTCAATATATCGTATACTAATCTGTGCAATACTCCAAGAGGAGAATTAGATGCCAAGGGGACGGATTTCTTCCGTTTGTCTGCTCTCGATCACTGCGGTTGGAATGCGTCCGTGTATGTGTTTGACAGTGAGTGCGTGATGAAGCACAGCATGGGAATATGATGTTTATATGTCCTTGGCCACGTTGTAATTGGAACTTTTAACATTTATTCATTGCTGAGCCGTTTTTTCATTTTTGCCCCTGGTTGCTTACCTAATGCTTTCAGTGAGACTAATGAATTAGGTGAGAATGCAAGTGTTTCATCACATCAGAGACACGGACCACATTGAAACTAGGGGTCGGGAGAAAATCAATACAGCAAAGTATGGCGATATTCTGCCTGGCAAACTCAAGGTACCGATCTTTTAACATATACGCTATTAATATTGAAATTAGGAATGCTGGGATTAACCGATCAACTGCGGTTATATAAATCACAGTTGCATAACCATACGGATTGTTAAAAACTACGATCTATTGTGTTGTGATTCCTGCATTGAGACACATTGTGTGTGTGCGTTGAAATCTCACACGCGTTGGTGTGCCAGTTTGTTTCAGACAGTCTTGGCTCTCACCTGAAGTATTGCTGTAAATAATTCAGAGGGAACCAACACTCTGGCCTCATACCCGCAGCAGTAGGGAGCATTTTGTATATAGAATATGACCAGGGAGTCATGTGAACCGCTGATTAATTACAGTTCAAACATCATAGTGTGAAAAAAAAGTTGAATTGGAGGTTCCATTTTGTGCCATTGCGGTGCGTTTAAGATCCATTCAGTAACAATGTCTGCTGAACAAAACTGAATTATGCCATTATCATGATGTGTTCAAATGTAATCTTGTAAAATGTAGTTTTGGTGAGAAACTAGAATAACTAGTTTGAAGGAGATGTTTTCACAACAACATGAATAGATATTAGAGAGGGAAAGATGACCCGTTTCACTTCCTAACACTAAGCAGCGTCGAATACAACATTTTAATTAATAATGTAAAGATTGTTTTATCAATAAAAATACAATCTTTTAATTCCAACTCATTTGAATTGTGTTTTTTTATGCAAATCACCACTATGGATGACTTGAACAAAGTAAAAAGAAATAGATGATCATGAATATTTGAGTTGATACATAGGCCTATTAGAAATAGACTGAAGTGAGATGAACAGAGTGAAAACTTTATTTTGAAAGATACAGATGCATAATTTGCAGTTGAAAAAAGGTTATACATCGCAATGTTTGATATCGCAATACTCAGCATGTTGCAAAATATTGAAGATGGCAATAATATCGTATTGCGACTTAAGTATTGTGTTACCGTTGTCACGTCCGAGGGGCAGATCTGAGACTCAAGCACAGACAGACACTGGACACGAGGTGAAGTTGAAAAATAAGGTTCTTTACTTAAAAAGTCACAAACAAAAAACTGAAAGCGACTCCAACAGGGAGCGGGCAAAAATCCAAACAGAATACAAGAAGGCAAGATCACAGAAAAGCAAAGGTACAAACCAGGAGCGAACACGAGTACCAAACGCTGGAGCACCGAGCAGACACGCCGGAGACACAACACTGGAACAGACAGGGGAACGAACAAAGACGATCTGACAACCAGAACAGGGAAAGCAGGGGAGCATTTATATGTGTGGGGTGATGAGGAGATTGAAGGCAGCAGGGTGGACTGGGCAGGTGAGTAGGATGAGTGCAATCAGGGCAAACACACACACACACACACACACAGACAGACACACACACACAGAGACACAGGAACACAGGGGACAAAGCCTAAACCGTGACAATCGTGGTGAGTCCCAGCCCTGACTAAAATAGTCCATTGTTTACAGGCAAATTCACACTTTGACGTTTGTGAACGCTAACATCACACACAAACATACACGTAAACATAACACAGAAACATACACAATGTCAGAATTGTGTGTTTACCGTAATTTCCAGACTATAGAGCGCACCTATATATAGGCCACACCTGCTAATGTTTAAAAGAAAAAATAAATTGTACACAAATAAGCCGCACTTGTCTATAAGCCGCAGGTGTTCGCAGATTTTTTTAAACTTTTAATTAAATAAATGCCGGTAACATCCACAACTACATACATACCGCAAATGCTTTTTTTCAGAACAGTGCTTTTAACAGTACTAAAGTTGTCTTCTTCTCTGAACATCATGTAATATGTCCGACTCGCTAGCTTCTAAGCTAATTTTAACATTACCGCCAATGGGGAAATGCTAACCGCGATTAGCATTAGCGAATATAATATATCTTTGTACATCTTTTCATGCTTCATACAGACAGACTTACAGACTAAGGTCTCTCAAGGCTACCAAACGGAAGAAGTAAAACGAAGCAGCGTGTCTTGTTAAGGCCACAACTTCTGGACACAGGGAGAAATCGCCCCCCCCTTGCAGCCATGCTGTCTCAATCGCCTCCAAAACACAACAGCAGGTTAAAGTAAAAATCAAATGGATTTATTATCCAAGAAGCATAAAAACAGATACAAACAGTTACAAACCGAATCACACAATTATTAACAAAACAAACCTATATATAAAATCAAATGTGAGATCCAATCCGAGCCACCCAGAAGGCTGGTCTGCCTCCTCAGTGGCCAGCAGAAGATCTGAAATCCCCCAGAGTTTCAAACCCTTTGTCCCCTCAAAGTTGCATTCCTCAGCTCATCGATCAGCTCACTGATTGGCTGAAGTCCAACAAGCCCCACCTGGGCCTATGCCCCATTGTCCTAAACTTCACACCTCTCCCTGCCACTTTCACACCACCCCCACTCCAGCACATTCCTCAAACCCCATCTCACAGACACTTAATGCATGAAATAAAACTTAAAACCCTCACAGTCTTCTCAGTAGAATCTAAAATCAACGAGGCAATAACTGTTGTTGTTGTAACTCGTAGCTCTGAATAGCATTTACGGCTAACTGGCTTGGCCGCTTAATAGGGCTGATGACGCCGCTGGTCATGGCGCTTGCTAATCGCTCCAATAACAGCTGATTCCTCCACAGAAATGCAGACTTTTACTGCACAACAGCTACGCTTGAAATTAGTTGTCCATGTTGAAATGAATTACTGGTCGCCCTGCCTGTTTTTTTCCGGGTACGGGTCGCTGATAGTGAATGTGAAAATCAGGGACGGAGACGTCATGGCTGGTAATGACCAATCCAGTAGCGATTACGGGTGTGGGCTCATGTTTTCTAACACACATCCGTATCCGACTTTGGCGGCGCAAAGCTAGTTAGCCTATGAAAATCCATCAATTAGCCGCGTCATTGTAAAAGCCGCAGTCTCAAAGCGTGTGAAAAAAAGTATCGGCTTATATGCCGGAATTTACGGTATATTGGGTTTTAAGATACATTTTTCATATATTTACATACACACTATTATGAGATGATTGTGAAGAATAAAATAAGTGTAGCCCCACTTCCTCTACTGTCTATATTTAGAGCACTGCGTTCCCCGAATGCAGGGCTATTTGTGGTTCCTAGAGTCTGCACCAGTATGTGAGCCAGAGATAGGGATGACTCAGGTTTGCCCTGAACCATCCCTTAGTCAGTCCCAGACTGCTGGAGGACTTGCTAGGATACACTGAGCTCCTCTCACCTCCTCTCCATCTGTATATATTCATGTCCCATTCATGCACATTACTGACTTTGCTTTCTCTCCTCGCAGGTTTCCATGGATCGTGGTTATGGACCGTGGTTGTACCTCCTGCCTGACACCCACTGCCACTACTATTATTATTGTTAGTCACATTTCTATTACTATTACTGCTACTATTAATGTTTTTATTGTCATTATTATTCTATTATATCGACTGCTGCTGGATTCCACAGCAGCCTGGCAGTGTTCTGTTGGGTTCCTGCTCTTGTGTTTGTCTCTCCCATGTCCCTGGAGGTGGATTCTGTACGGCTATTATGGGTCTACATGCATGATCTATTTATTTCTGACTCTATGATTCTGTCTCTCAGCTGTCTTCACCTCACTCAGGTCACCGTCTTGGTCTCATCTTCCTGCTCTATTCTGTTTTTGTCTTCCTTTACATGCTGAGGGCATTTCTGAGGCAGTAAGTAGAGTATGCACTGTTGTTCACCACCAAGACATACTAGACCAACATTCAAACTGCAGACAGACCCACAGCAATACATCAAGTAAAGTCAATCTACAAGATAAGATCAGATAATCTTATATTAGTCCCGCAACGGGGACATTTACAGCAGTTAAGACTTAATTTTTACAGAATCATTTAATAGCTGCAGAACTCTTTCGTTTGGGACTAATTCATGGGATAATACGTGTTTACTTGGTGCAGTTGCAAAATAATGAATTCTTGATGATTATGTCAGTGAAAGCCAGTGCACAGAAGGTATATGCAAAATGTGAAATGTCTATTCATAATATTGGGTGAATGGAGACTAGCTTGGGTTCAAACAAGGCATTTCTTTTTAAGACATTCCTGTTTTGCTCATAATCTAAATTAAAATTATTCAGAAATTACTAGACTGTAAACTGTGTTAACAGATTGTTTACATCAGTAATGAATTGAAGCTAAAGTATATATATGCCAGTACCAAGGTGGTGAACTGGCATCTCTCCAGCTACCAGTCCACACTCCATACTTGGTCCATGTGGGGGATTTGAAACGTTGATCCTACGGTCACCAAGTAAGTCCCCGCGGACTGAGCTACTAATAACTAGAATTTCAATAACTCTTGATCTTATTCAACACAGTGTTTAGGTCAAAGTAAGTTTCTCAGATTAAAGATGCCAGAAGAATCCCGATAACACGGACACGATTAAATGCCAGGTCATTATCAAGTGGTTTCATTTTACAATTGGTTAAAACCCTCTACTCTGTCTAACCACCCCCATCCTAACCATGAGCTGTTAACAAGTTGAACTGTTGTAATAATACACAATGAGGCCCTGCAACTCTTAACACAATCAGTTATCTCAGTTCAACATGGTGAATGGTGAGATAACATCCGAATGGCCTGCTGAGTCGGGGACTGCTTAACAAAGTCTTGATTGGGAGTGGGGTGTCAACCCTTTTCTTTTATAATGGTCATGTAATAAGAACAACCCCAGGTTTCTCTTCAGCACTGTAGTCAGGCTGACAGAGTCACAGCTCTGTTGAGCCGTGTGTTCCTGTAGACCTCAGTAGCAATGACGTTACTAACAGGGATGTACCGCAGTCCTTCAAATAGCTGTAATTAACCTCTTCTTAAGAAGCCCACTCTAGATCCAGAGGTGTTGGCTGACTATAGACCGATCTCTAACCTGTCCTTCCCCTCTAAGATCCTCGAGAAAGCAGTCACACATCAGTTGTGTGATTTTGCACGGTGATGGATGAAGATTCAGTCTACTTTATTTTCAAAGACTATAAAAGCGCGTTCCTACATCAGCACTAAAATCTGTCTTACTCTACACTACAAAAAAGTTATAAAACGTCTTCTCCATGCTGTTCCCTTCTCCTCTTGACCCTCAGTGTACAGTAGAACATGGTGCCATTGAGGAAGGCATTATTCACTCAAGGTTGTGTTCAACTCATTCAGCGTCGTGACTGTGGCCCGCAGGGCTGGACCGCTTCTCACTTCTGCATTGTAGAGCAGCGTTTCACATCGGAACCTTTCAGCTTTGCAGCAGCTACTAATTCAAGAGAAACCAGGAGCACGGAGGAGGTTCTCCATAGTTCAACTGTTAAAGCTGCAGCGGAAACATTCACATCTACACTGGCTTTAATATAGTGTGTTCTTCACAGTGCTGATGTGCCACAAAAGTAAACTACCTGAACTTTTTTATCATTACCAGGCAATTAAAAAGCCAATTTGAAGAAAACAATGCTTTGATTTGTATTGACTCATCAATGTAATATAATGTGTGTTTTCAAGGTGCATTTGTTCTGTCCATATAACTGTAAAAGGAATTATGTCATTTGTTTTGTTTGCATTACAATAACAATTCTCTCCCAGCTGCAACTATTGCAACATGTATTACTGCAAGCATTATCTATTGACTGGTTCATATAGTTTCCATTGTTTTAAAACAATAAATAACCCACTTAACTTATATAACCCCTTGAGAAAATGACATAGGGCCATACATGTTGGACTATATATCAGGGTCGTGGTGTTATCCATATTGGATAACCCGGACCACCCTCTCCACCACCTCCTGCAGGGACAGCGGAGCACTTTCTCCAACAGACTGATGCAGCTCCGCTGTCACAAGGACCGATGCAGGAGAACATTCCTGCCCTCTGCTATTAGACTTTATAATAAAACACCTCTGGCCAGATCATCCTCCACATAACTACACACGGCTACACTGTTGCACAGGGTTGATTTTAAATTTTTTGCACTACTGTTTTTCACTGTTCTTCACCTAGGCAGATCATTTAACACTATTCTATTTCATTGTATATACTGTGCATTTTTGTTTTATCTTATATATTCTATATTCTGATATTTAATTTGGCATTCTCTGTTATTCTATTTTATATATTGTGCATTTTGTAATACTTAATATTTTGGTTACTCTGTTACTTTGCTTTTTGGTGCGTCTTGCTGCTCTAACATACAAATTTCCCCCTGGGGATGAATAAAGTACCTATCTATCTATCATCAATCTATCTATCATCTATCTATCATCTATCTATCATCTATCTATCTATCATCTATCTATCATCTATCTATCTATCTAGTGTTGGCTCCCAGTGAGGCTCAGCTCCTGGCCGGGGGAAGAGGTTCTGCTGGGTGCAGAGCAATCCACTTCCCACTGGAGATCCGGATATGGATCTGTGTCTGTCTGTGGAGGCCCTGCTGGAGTCTGAGCAGCACCCTAGTTAGCTTAGCTTGTTTTAGCATTCATTCTTGAAACAGCTAGCCTGGCTCAGCTGGTTGTCTGCAACCTTACATTGACGACACGATTCCGGGAGCTTAATATCGTATGGTGGGAAAAGCTGCTAGCATCAGCAAGCCAGGCTAACTAGCGCCCCCTTTCCAAATGGCTGGATCCAGCACTGCTTGTAATTCTAGAAAATATATACATATATTAGATGAATTCTGAAATATCACTTCAGGCCTGGTGCTGTTCTCAGTTTTCTTTCTGCGTATCTTCCCTGTGCTGCAGTGTGCACCTCCTCCTCCTGCCTCTGATGGCTTTCATGCTGCTGTGGAGCTTCACTCCAACTTCTCATTCTAAACTCCCCCACAGCTAAGAACAGGATGCATCGCTTCGGTCTCACAGGACACCTCGTGTGCAGGCTGCTCCGAGTCAAGCCACTCCATCCTGATCCGACAGACTATTCTTCCATCCTGCTGACCCGGGATCGGCTTGACTAACATACCCCCCCCCCCCCCCCACATACACACACACACTCTCTCTCTCACAGACAGAACAATACTGAGCTGATTTCTCCAGCGTGGCTTTCACAACCCCCTCGTGGCACTAGACTCTGCATCCACCACAACCACAAATAAACAGACATTTGAAATTCATGATCCCCTTTTAATTCAGCCAAGCCTTCAAAGCTTCTAAAGGCCTTTCAACTGCTGCTAATGTTTTCTCTTGCTTGCCACTCGTTTGCCCTTTAAGATTGTTGCCATTGGGCTCCATTTGAATTCAACACTTGCTGCCAGAGAGCTCTGCTGTTGTGTGGAGAGAAATGAGGTTATGAGGAGGCACTGTGTGTTATGCTTGTCTGCACACACTCTTTGAGCTCTGGTACTCAGCTGCTTACTGTCACAGATGAAGTTAGCGATTGATGATGTCAGGTGGTGGCTCCAGCACTGCTAATTGTTCTCCTGTGATTCTAAAAATGTGTGTGAGGTTAATGGAATAAATTCAGGCAGAGAGGAGGGTGTTGTTATATAAAACACATTGTGCTGCCTACATTGCACAAATCCAGATTAGTTGTATGTATTCTTCATCATAAGGTATACTTCCACACACTTACACATCGCCGAAGCAAATTCATTCTCTATGCATTTATTCATGGCCGTCAAAACATTAGATCTCGCAAAATATTCCCCCCCTGTCCATGTGGAAGATTGCACCAGCAACCCTGAGGCTCTGTCAGCAGGTCAAGCTGCCAGGAGAGTGTGAGATGAAGGGAGAGGAAAGAGAGCGGTGAGGTGGCCCAAAAGGCAGAGACGGTACAAGAGTGGACAAGGGTTATGATAGGAGCATTGAATCTTTTGTATCCCCCTTTTTTGAATAGCTGGGCCCGCCGCAGAGTTATTGATTTATTCATTATTATATAATAATTATAATTAATTATTAATTGATAAGTTGGGCGACTGTGGCTCAGTGGAAGAGCGGGTCGTCCTCCAATCAGAGGATGGGATTGTTAACCCCAAATTGCTCCCGTAGCTGTGCCCATGGTGTGAATGTTGTATGAATGTTAGATAGTTCTGATGGGCAGCTGGTACCTTGCATGGTAGGCCCTGTCATCAGTGTATGCTGGAGCCGACATTGGGCGAAGGCAGGGTACACTCTGAACCGGTCGCCACACTATCACAGGGCTGACATATAGAAACAGATCACCATTCACACGGAGTCATCAATTAACCTAAGCGTCATGTCTTTGGACTTTGGGAGGAAGCCGGACAACCCGGAGTGAAGCCACGCTGACAAGAGGAGAACATGCAAACTCCACACAGAAGGGCCATCCAGCCTGCGAACCAAACCCCGGCACATCTTGACTTGATGTGACGGTGCAGCCCTCAGAATAATCTAACAGAATTAAATTGGCACAAGGAGGAGGAGGAGGAGACGCTGCTGCCGGGAGCTGAGCTCTCCTCCAACTGCAGGTTGAAGACGGCAGCTAAGCCGGATCTGGGTCTGTCCACAAGGGGCTGATCTTTGCTGGAGTCTGAGCTGAAGGAGTTTCTGGGCATTGAGAATAACTATATAGAAACAGACCATCTTCTCTATGGTCACGTTTACTGATGGAGGTCATATAGACCAGTGGTTCTCAACTGGTCTGGCTGCGGGACCCACCATCACTCCTTAATGACAAGCCGGGACCCACTACCCAAATTATTTATATCTATCTATCTATCTATCTATCTATCTATCTATCTATCTATCTATCTATCTATCTATCTATCTATCTATCTATCTATCTATCTATATTCAAGAAGTCTAGTAGTAGTAATATCTCTGTGTAGTAAACAACTGTCAAATCAAATAAAGAAAGTACACATCAATTGTATTTTAACAAATATTATTCTCATTTTTCAAATTTAACTGGATGGATTATAAATAATGCATAGAAATACATGAATACATGTTCTTCTCATTTCAAGTAAAATAACGGCTGGATTAAAAAATAAATTACGTAACGAAATTCAATTTAGAAAACGTATTTTCACTGAATTGCCCTGCAGCTTTAAACTCAGTTCATTCAGGGTGAAGTGAAAAATCCACAATATTATATTTTTCTCATCCTCTAAAAAGAGAAATTAGTGTTTGAAGAATTCACCTCTATGAGTCTGTCCAGTCAGAGTCTGATGACTCTGGTCTCTCTGGACATTTCTCTCTTTTGAAGATCGTCTTATGATTTGACTTTCACATCTCACACTACAACAGTCCTGCTCTGCTCATATATCCTCGTCTCTCCCCGTGTATCACGGTGTTTGTACATCTCACTCAAGTCAGGAAACTTGTCAGAATACTCATATATATTCACTTGATGTGATTCACAACGCATTGGTCGGTGTTTTTCTGAATAATTCCGCTGCATAAAAAAAATGCCCTTCAAAATAAAATCTTTTTCTTTGTCAGGCAAAGGCCCGCGACACACTGAAAACGGGTCCGCGACCCACTTTTGGGTCGCGACCCACCAGTTGAGAATCACTGATATAGAGGATCAGGACTAAACTGAGACTGGTTCACAATCAGCTAAAAGTTCCATGTAGTACTTGTTCTGAAAGTCACCCAATGCTCACATTCAGATGATGTTGTTGCAGCCTGATGTTGGGTGATGAAGGATGACAGGAGCTAAGACGAAGGTAAAGAAAGGTTGCGACCAACATGGAAACATGTACGTCTCTTCCACTGGTCAGCTGGGCGAGTGAGCACAGATGTGAGAGAGAGAGAGAGATGGGACAGATGGGAAAGGTTACGCTCCTCAGCACTCATCTGTGTGATCTTGCTGTTTTAACCACCTTTTTCTTACCCCCAATCAAACAGGCAGATGTGCTGTGCCCTGCAAAGAACAACCTGACTCTGACAGAATTGTATCGCGATATAAAGACCCAGCTACATCTACCATTCACAGTGTTTTCCATATTTGGAGTCTTTCTGTCTCTCTGTGACACCGCTGGTCAAAAGAACCTTACCTCTGACTTGGTGAATCTCATCTTCCATCAGGCAGTTTGACAGACTGGCAAGCAGCCACATCTCACATCTGGGGAGAATGTGAGAGACTAAATGTTGATTATGAGGCTCTAAATCATTTCAGAGGCCGGAGATGTAATGACTGCTGGAACCAAGAGAGACAATTGAGGAACGCTGAAAAACGGAAATTACTAACAATATTACGTGCCCTTCAGAAAAAGACAAAGTCTAGATAAAGGAAGTGGACATAGTCACTGTGACGTCACCCCTTGGTTTGTGGCTGACAGTTGTCAAGCCTTAAGTTTGGCATTTTGGCCGTCGCCATCTTGGTTTTTTAGACGAGAGGGTGGGGAAGCTGGGGAAGAGCGAGTCCAGTGGGGCCAGAAACAGTTAGCATAGCAAACGCTAAGATACCAGCTAATGCTAGCACTCCAGCTAATGCAAGCACTCCTTCAAGTGTCTTTTAGTTCAAGTAAACGCTGAACAATGCCATGCTAGCAATGCTGTGGTAGAGACCTGTCAATCCCAGGGTAGCCCTGCCCTAAAGCATACCCTGCTTTATGGTCTGATTGACTCTATCGGGGGCGACCGTGGCGCACTGGGTTAAGAGGTCGTCCGGAACCGGAAGGTTCACGGTTCGATCCCCGACTGTCAGGTGTCGAAGTGTACCTGAGCAATACACTGAACCCCCGGCTCCCCAGGTGCCTGTCATTGGCAGCCCACTGCTCCCTATATACAGGGATGGGTCAAATGCAGAGAAAAAAAAATTCCCCCTTAAAGGGATAAAGATATTTAGACATTCTATTCTAAATGGACCATCACAATGAACATCATTGAAGAAGAAGACTGAGGTAATAAATCGAGAGAGAAGTAGAGTCATTTTCTATACAACCAGAGGAGTCGCCCCCTGCTGGTCATTAGAGATAATTCAGGTTTAGACACTTCCACATTGGCTTTATTATTCAGAACTGGAGGTTTAAAATATGTCTTTATCCTCACAAGAGTTCCACTCATTGAACTCAATATATGTCAATATGGAATCTCCTGGCATTCAAGTGAAGGGAAAGACGGGCAGAGAGACAGAGCCAGGTCGACAGTGAAGGAATCTGGATGGACAGATATGAATGGAGAGAGGAGGTGGAGGGATGTTATTGTAAGTGGGACAGAGAGGAGGGGACGATGATGTAATGTGACATGTGTCTGAATCCTGTCCACAGAGAGACAGAGAGACAGCTAGACAGACAACCAGACTGAGGGACAATGATACGATTTAAAAACTGCCTGCTTCTGTTAGTGGGCTTGACACATATGTGAAGGCACATATTCTGTGTCCCATATTTACTATGGAAACATTACGTATGGCCACAAGCAGGATTCTGTTGCCACCACACAGAAACTAGCATAAGGGTTTCCAGATAATCACTCTGCCTCTTGATGTTTGCTTTAATCTAATATTACCATGAAATGAAGTAGAGGTACATTACAGCCCTGATTCATGGTTATTACACACAAACTAGCACACGTGTTTCCAGGTAACAAGTCACAGCATTGAACGTGTCGTGTGCAGTATCGTTTGGAACATAAAGGAGGATTATAATCTTATAATTAACATTTTTGACTTCCAAGAATTATCATGTGATGTTCTGAAATATGCTGATAAAACCTCATTATCAGGTTATCACCCTGTTACTGTCACCATAGTAGCATGTTTTTATCCAGATATTGCACTGGTATAACCCCTTCCCTGATAGTAGGTTACTATATTGTTACCAAAATATTACTAAAATCATAAATAGTTTAGGATTTTAGTAATCCTTAACGCTGTGATGTAAAGTATTACTGAAATCATTTTCTATGTAAAATTAAATTAAAATAATGAATATAGTGGGGGGGGGCAATGAGCAAAAAAAAAAAAAAGAATCTAGTGTGTCTGACAGGAAAGGAGCAGCATCAGTACAACGCCTGTTTTGTGATTGTTTAGTTCAGCCCCCAGACACACACGCTTGAATGAATGTTTGAATCTCCTCCTCTTGTCCCAAAGACCCCCTCCCTCCCTCCCTCCCAGGTCCTCTGGGATTACTTTAATCCATAATCTGGCACGGCTAGAGCCTCTGTCACTGAATTGCCATTTGACTGAATTAAGATGGATTCCTCAATTCGGAGGTTGAGGGGCACTTTGATAATTGCAGCGGTGAAATTGTCCTGCTGCTGTGATTGTGTGTGTGAACATGTGGAGTGTGTACTCACTGGCATTGTGACTTGTACGGTAAAGGCCGTGCTCTCCCTGAGCTTCAGCGGCCTGCCCTTATGCTCCAGGTCAGGCAATCAAGACAATGGACCTGCCATTAGGAATATTAATGAACTCCACTTCGAGGTCGGAAAATAAAAGATAAACAAACACAGAAGCATATGTGCTGTTGACGTGGCAGGGAGCAATGCTTTACCCTGCAAAACAAGTACAAGTGGTCTTTTCAATTACAAAATGAGTCTGGGGAAGAATTTCTGGTGCGAAATCATAATGATTATGTTTTATTTGTATTTTTTAGGAGTCCTAATTTGTGTTCAAGGCTCATCATTGTTTTTTTCTCCATCATTTCACCAAAATAACATCCAATTTCTTGGAGTGGAAACAGATTTTCACGTAAGCATTAACGGAAACGGATTGCTGCCGTTTCCAGAGCCCAATGTTTACCTCTCTCACCTCTGGTCCTCTGCTGGACTCAACATCCTACAATGTGCTTTCACTAACACAAACTGACAAGTCAAATAAACACAGCATGCCAGAGGGCTGCTGATTATACTGCACATCAACAGAAATCCCTCTGAAGTCGTGTTCCACGCCTTTCTCACGGTTCACTGAGTGTGGACTATACACAACAAAGATACATGGTTGTTGGTGGTTGTTGTTATGGTCCATTTTGTGCTTTGTGTGGCTGATTTATTTTTCAACCAGACTTGTGTTTCAAAAAAAAAAGATCACAAGTTTATTCCAGTGTGCTCAGGCTAGTTAAAGCAGTTATGGCTGATGGCACTAAAGTCCTCCTGAAGTGTGTTTTGTGCAGATCTGAGGGGAGAGGATGAAGCATGGGCTGATGTGCTCTGGTCAGTGCTCTGCAAGTGGTAGCAGTGTCAATGTGGGCTGGCAGACTGCGGGTGGGGACTCCGATTACACCTGATATTTGTAACCATGATATATAGATCTGAATGAGTACAAAGGATGTGTAATAACTGCAACTGATGTAGCTCAACTGCAAACAGAAGGTCACCCAATGCAGTCATTTTACATCACGAGAGACTCCTTGAAAGGAACAGTGTCTTACATTTAGAGGGATCTATTACCCGAAATAGAATATAATGTGAATAAGCATTTCCTTTGAAAATAAGAATCATTGTGTTTTGACTGTTTTTGACCACTGCTGCTCTTACAGCAACTAGCTCTGGAGCCATGCGTGTTTTTTAGGTTTTTTGCGTCGGCACAGTTCTTCTACACGCTTGGCACACAGAAGCAGTTCCAACTGGTTACAATCTGCAAACCTCACCGCTAGATGACATTGTGGATTATGTAGTTTGCTGCAGCAGAACGAGACATTGGTGGACAGACACAGAGGTGCACACTCACTCACGTACACACACACACACACACACACGAGCGATCGTATGGTCCTTCTGGCGGAGATACTAACAAAAATAATTATGTGCAGATTCATCGTCTATGACAACTATCAGTGCTGGATGTTTGTGGATATGCTTTGGGTCTTGCCTGTTTTAGACATCCGTTAAACATGAATACAAATGTCAACATTATTATTAAATGCTGTGTAGTTAATTAGATGTTTTCTTTTGATTTAGTATTGATTTGGGATTTGGTTTAATATTGGTAGTATGGACACAGCATCATGTCCATCTGTACAAATAATAACAGCACACAGTATTGTTGTTTTTTTTGCTAGATTGTAGCTATCTGTAGCTATCTGTAGCTCACTGTAGCTAACTTTTATTTTATTTAATTATTTTTTTATTTTCTCTGTGTATATAATTTATTGACCCTAGGGTCACATTATGTTTTTTATGCTTTTAAATGTCTTCTCTGTTTAAGCACTTTGTGATATTACTATCTGTGAAAAGCGCTATATAAATAAAATTCATTCATTCATTCATTCAACTGTAGCTATCTGTAGCTATCTGTAGCTCGCTGTAGCTAACTGTAGCTAACTGTAGCTCACTGTAGCTAAGTGTAGCTAACTGTAGCTATCTGTAGCTCACTGTAGCTCACTGTAGCTAACTGTAGCTATCTGTAGCTCGCTGTAGCTCGCTGGCGCTTAGCTGACGGAATGCAAAGCTAAATCAAAGCTTGTTTCCATGCAGAACGAACGTGAACAATACATGCATGCTCACCTCGGCACATCTTCAAGTGTGCCACAAACCCAGCATGTGCAACACAGATTAGCGAGTGATGACATTTACAGAGTCACTGGCAAAAAACATAGAGTATATAGCATGCACCCCCCCCCACACACACACACACACACACACACACAAGGCTCTCAGCCAACCAGAACACACACGCATACATGGAATGTATGCATCTTTTGTGTTGTCTGTAGCGGAGGGCAGCAGCATCAGGCACAAACATCCCCTCTGATCTCCCTCGTTGCCTAATCCACCATTACCATAATGAAAGCCCATCTAATCGAATCAGAGGAGGCTCTTCCTAAAAGGATCATGCATGGATGACAGATTAATAAAGAAATAGACAGAGAGAACAATAAGGGGGAATACATGCAACACAAACCCACATAGATTGTTGTACTTATTTGGGTCAGGAGGACTCAGTGGGAATGAGATATGGGTGCTGGTGATCAGTTCATAGGGGAGCTTTAAAAGCTTTATGGGCCACAGACGGGTTGTTTGGTGACAGGACTTGATGTAGCTAAAGCCGACTCCATAACATCACAATAACATAACAATCTCCTCTGATTACACAGCCATACAATCAGTGAGCTCCAATCACCCCGAATGTCTTTTACATACCTAATATCTATGTGAATGTTTGTTTCTTTTTTAGTTCATGGCTTTCATCAAAGTGAAGTTTTGGACAGGAAGATAGTCATACCATAAGTCTTAACCCTTTTCCAGATCAAACAACACGCTCTCTCTATTGGACTCATTTCAACAATCGTCCAAGTGAGTATTGGACCTGCCGTATTTCTTCCTTCGTTCTAAAGATGTTTAGACTATTGGAAAAACTGTATAATTCACATGATTTGGGGGAATTTCTTTCAATGTTCAAAAACGCAACACTGGGCTTCAATCGGCGTCACTTGTTCACACAGAAGGCCCCATCATGAGGAAATTTATCTTTCATTTGTATGTGGCAATATATAGTGTGTATACTATATGTATATATGGCTTATAGGGTTAAGTAATGATATGTAAGTAGTATAAGGTTGTGGTTAACACAACAGACACTCTCCGGCCACTTTATTAGGTACCCCTCTTCAACTGTTGACCTGAAATATTACATATATGTCACAAACGTTTACATATAAATAGTTTCCTCATTTGAAATCCTCATCAACGTGGCCTATTTTGTGCTTGGTAACAAAGATTTGCCTTTTTATTTGCATTTCCACAACACATATCAAAATTATAACTTTTCTGGTTAGATTTAACCCAAAAATCTTTTTCAGATTTGTTTTACAAGAAAGAAATATCTTCTCCTGGATGATCTTCAGTGCATCCTGAACACTTCATCGTTCATTCTACTGCAAAACAAATAATGAAATTACTTTGAAATATGACCAACATAGGATGGTTAAATCTAATTTGTTTGTGTGTTGTATTTACTGATGTACATTTTTCTTTCATAATTTCATAATTCATTTGACAAGTAATTTAATCAATTTGACATGATTTTTTGTTTAAATGTCTTTTAAATTCAACAAAAGAACATATTTAAATAAAAAAATCAGCTGAATCAGCTAAATCAATTGAGCAGCTCATTACTGTTTTTCTGATTGTGACAAATATGTCACATTGGTTTTTCTCAGACAATTATAAGTTTAAAAGCCTGATGTGACATATCTGTCACAATGATATTTTCATAACTGTTTAGACATGAATTTGTTTGATAAACATGGTTAGAACAGTTTAGATGTAATGTAGGACAAGTTATCAGAGCATTAGAATTGTTAAATGTGTTGAAACTTACCTTTAGCAACGAAAACCAAATGTGCTGACCAGCCAGGCAGCCATTTTGGAAGTGTCATTGGTACACAAATTAACTCACTGTCACATGACCTCACTTAGGGACTTCAAGAGTTCAAATCAAGGATGCAGCTGTATAAGGATATTCCAGGATATTTAAAGTGTATGTGACAACTGTGTCACTGTGGGTCGTTATGGGTTTTAATTGTGCTGTATCAGACAGTTTAATGTTTATGAAATCCATTTTAGGATGAACATTTTGATGTCACATAATCATAAATGCATTTAAATCTATGGACTTTGTTCAAATGAAAGTGGTGATATGTGTCAATACTACCCACATTTTCACAAAATCTTTCAAAAACCAGATTATTTTCTAAAGACAAGTCCACATTAATAGAATGATGCCTGCAGGGTTTCAGAAGCATGCAGCCACCATTTACTGTGATTTGTTTTAAGTGCATCAACATGCTGCCGTTTAATAAGGCACACGAGGGCAATTAAACAAATGTGATGTTGAATTATGTCACTTCAAAACTCAGGAATGTAAATTCATTGCAGCTGTGGAAAAGACATATTTTGGATTTTAATGAGATCAAATGTTTAAATGTGCTTGACCCTGTGAATAATGGAAATATTATTCACATATTACATTTAGCCTTGCATTAGGCGGTTCCCCTCTTCCCCCGCACACATTTGCAGCATGCTGTAAAGATGGCTGCATTGAAAAGTGTTTTTGTATACACTATACATAAATCATGCAGTGCTCTCCACATCTCTGTGTCCTTCACTGCCGATCTTATAATGTGATGCATCTCCATCTGTACGGATTTTCATCCTGGGCTTTAGTTTGGACAGACAGAGTCAGCCTCGATAACAGCCTTTTAATTGCAGCAACTAGTGTGTAATAATACTGGCACCGGGCCCATTATTTTGTTAAGTGGCGATGCTACTCACCAGAAGAGAATAGCAGCAGCACAGCCATGTTAATCAGCAGTAAAACAAATACAGAAGAAATGACAATAAATGCAGCAAGAGCCAGGAGTGACCATTCAGACAACTCTAACAATTGTGCGCTATTTACCTGCCATAATTGTCGTTTTTTTCCCAGTGAACATGGCTTACCTTATTACCATGGTAATCCCCAATTACTGGCACAAGCTGCACTTTGTGTGTGTGTCTCACACATAAACACAAGGAGGTGAGGTGTGCTATTTGTTCATGGTTGTGTGGAGAGGAGAGCCAATTAGTGAGCATCCAGATGCTGTTTAGTTAATCCCTGCTCTGGAGGAGGGTTTACACACACACACACACACACACACACAAACTCGTATACTAATGTGAGCAATCAAGCTTCCACAGAGGTTAAATCACACACATGCATGTAAACATCTCGTTGAGAAGCCATTTGCTGTACATGAAATATGCACAAATCCACATGAAGGCATTGCCATTGCGTGTGCATTGTGTCTCCAGTTAATTGCAGCTGCCTTGCTCTGTTCAGTGTGGAGTTTTAAACCTTCAGTAGCGCCGTGGAGCTGTGGTTGAGTCTACGCTGTCTTTACCTCAGGTGGACGAGGACACACATGCATGCACATGGATGACGTGATACACAGTTCTACTCACGGTGTCATACTACTCCGTTGATCAACAGGTGGCCGGAACGTCCCGCGTTACGCTGCAAGGCGCCAGCAAAGGCTGGGAAGAAGAAGACAGCGCGCTAGTAAACATGGCCATAAAGGATGCTAGATTTAAAATACTGTAATGTTCCACTTACAGAGTCGGAGACAGGGTCCTTTCAATAGGTTTATTCATCACAACCGTCACTCTTATTTCCGAGTCTCTAGCGAACATTAGTCGTCGAACTACTACAGTGTGTTTACAAACAACAACAACTCTCCTTCCGGTTCCATTAAAACCAGGGTGCTGCTGACAACAGCACAAGACAGGGGCGCAGTGCTGACAATAGCAGTGTCAGACCCTGTGGGCGACACAGCGCAGGTCAGCATACACGAACCCCATCGGCCAAAGCTGTTAGTTAAGCAAAGGCCGTAGACAAAACACCGGAAAACAAAACAGCAGCGTCCTTAATTTATGCCGAGTTAGCTGTAGCCGCTTTCTGGCAGCGTTCCGCTTGAACTCAACCAAAAGTCCCCTGTAATACGGGATAGCACAGAATTAATAAAAGGATAATTAACACAAAGTATATAAACTAACAGAATAAAATCACCTTACCGATCCGGCAATGTGCGTCGGCTCCAGAAGGGGGGAGGAGGGCATGTAGCGTAGCTACCGGCAGCGACAGATCTGCAGGTGAATCACCTGTGCAGGACGAGGGGAGCCCCAGAGATAGTCTGCACAGCGGCGGATGTCCGGCAAACCGGAAGCGGGACACGCATTTGACGTCAGGGGGGAGCAAAGGGGATCCCCGGCGTATTTATGCGATGCCCTCCCACCGCGATTGGCCTTGTAATTAAAGGGACACCGAGGCCCTGCGAATGGTAACGCTCCCTTCTGCTACAGACTACTGCAACTCACTTTTCACATCACTCAGTGTATCTGCTCTTAACCGTCTGCAGGTCATCCAAAATGCTGCCGCCAGATTACTCACCAGGACAAATCGACGGTCTCACATCACCCCCGTACTCCGATCTCTCCACTGGCTTCCTGTAGCATTTAGGATACACTTTAAAATTCTCACCATCACTTACAGAGCACTTCACGGTCAGGCTCCGGCTTATGTAGCTGATCTGCTTCGCCCCTATTCACCCGCCCGCACTCTCAGGTCAAACGCTCTAGGTCTTCTGTCGGTCCCACGCACACGATTTAAGACCTGTGGTGACCGAGCCTTTGAGGCAGTGGCCCCGAGGCTCTGGAATGCTCTGCCTGCAACTCTGCGCCTCGCAGATACTGTGGATACTTTTAAAAGCCAGCTTAAAACCCACCTGTTTAGGCTGGCGTTTGTGTAAAAGTAAACCCATGTCCTAGACCTGCTCTTAAAATATGTTTTACATTTTTATTTTATTTTCTATTATTTTTTACTTTATTTTTTAATGTGTATATAATTTATTGACCCTAGGGTCACATTGTGTTTTCTATGCTTTTAAATGTCTGCTCTGTTAAGCACTTTGTCATACTACTGTCTGTGAAAAGCGCTATATAAATAAAATTCATTCATTCATTCATTCATTCATTTCTGCGGGGATGCGGAGCTCTCTCCCCAGCATGAGGAGAGTGGGTGTACAGGATGAGGACTCTTGCACCGCAGAGCGACACGCCATGAGCACCAAGGGCAAAAAGTGAGGATGGCAAGCTGCTGGCCCATGGTGCGATGGAATCTTTCCACCAACCCATCACTCTGGGGCCGCAGGGGAGAGGTGCGAGTCTTGTGCATGCCCAATCTTTCGCACATGGCCGCAAACACTCGAGACTCGAAGTTCCTCCCTTGGTCGCTGTGTATGGTCTGTGGTACTCCCACCAGGGCCTCCACGACTGTCTCTGCCTCCTGGTCTGGGAGGGCGTACGCCTCTGGCCATTTTGTGAAATAGTCTATGGCGGTGAGGACGTAGCGGTTTCCTCCGTCTGAGCGAGGCAGCGGACCCACCACATCCACGGCCACCCTTTCCATCGGTGCCCCCACTGGAAACTGCTGCAGTGGAGCGTGGGAGCGACCTGGGGGCCCTTTCTTGCCATACAGGGGTCACAGCGGCGGCAAAAGTCCTCCACGTCCCTCCTGCACTGTCCCCAGTAGAAGCCTTGACGGAGGCGACGGAGTGTTTTAGAAACACCAAAATGCCCAGACCCTGCAGCTCCATGCATGGCTTCCAACACCACCTCACATACGTCCTTGGGGACCACCATCTGCCACCTTGCCTCCCCTGTTGCTGGCTCCTTCCACGCCCGCTGCAGCACGCCTTGACTCAGGCGCAGCGATCCAAACTGAGACCAAAGCCCTTTGGTTGCTTTGGAGGACACTGCCACCTCCTCCCACGGTGGCCGCCGCTGTGCCTCCACCCACTGCCATACAGGCTGTACGTCTGCATCCTGCACCTGGTATTGCCTCCACTCTGCCCAGTCCACTGTCTGCAGCTCCCGGCATATGAACTCCACCTGTCGAACTGCAGCACAGCCTCCCTCCTCTTCACACAGTTCTTTCTCGCGGGTCTCCCGCCGCTCGCAGTAGCGGCACCCGTCTGCGGCACATGGGCGGCGTGAGAGTGCGTCTGCATTAGTGTGGCGTACCCCTGCCCGGTGCTCCACGTTGAAATCGAAAGCCTGGAGCTCCTCCAACCACCTGGCCACCTGCCCCTCCGGCTCCTTGAATGTCATGAGCCACTGCAGAGCAGAGTGGTCCGTCCTCACCGTGAATGGCAGACCACACAGATAGTACTTGAAATGCCTGATTGACAGCACCACTGCCAAGAGCTCCCTGCGGGTGACGCAGTGACGGCGCTCAGCTTTGTTGAACGCCCGGCTGAAGTACGCCACCACTCGCTCTCCCTCGGGTCCCGCCTGGGAAAGCACTCCTCCGACGCCTGCTCCGCTAGCGTCCGTGTCCAGCATGAAGGGTAAGCTGGGGTCGGGTGGGGCGAGCACCGGAGCCTCAGTCAGGGCGCACCGAAGGCTGCTGAACGCCGTCTGGCATTGCTCTGTCCACGAAAAGTCTCTGTCCTTCTGCAGCAGCTGAAACAGGGGCGCAGCAGTGCAAGCAAACCCTCGCACAAACCTTCTGTAGTACGAGGGCTTGCTCGAATGAGTTACCATGAACCAGGGTGTCGTAGAGGTAAACCAGACACTGCTGACGTGGGACCCCTTCCAACACCTTGTCCATCAACCTCGCGAAGGTGGCAGGGGCATTACAAAGTCCAAAGCTAAGGACCTTGAACTGCCACAGTCTCCGTCCGGTGCAGAAAGCTGTTTTAGGCCGGGCCTCCGGGGCGAGTGGCACCTGGTAATACCCACTGCGGAGGTCCAAAGAGGAGAACCACGAGGACCCCGAGACCAGGTCCAGCGACTCGTCAATGCGGGGCAGTGGGTATGAATCCTTCTTTGTTACTCCATTTACAGGCCTGTAGTCAGAGCAGAGTCGCCAGCCACGTATCTTTTTTGGAACCATGACAACTGCTGCTGCCCAGGGGCTGTCAGAAGGCTCGATGATCCCCGCCCGCACCATGCTCGTGACCACTTCATCACAAGCCTGCTGGCGAGCCAGCGGGAGGCGGCGTGGGCGGCACTTGATAGGACGCGCGTCCCCTGTGTCAATCTCGTGCTGTACTAGATGAGTTTGCCCTACCTCGTCCTCACTCCTGGCGAAACTGCCTCGAAACTCTAGCAGCAGCTGCCACAGTTGTCCCTGCTGCTGAGGATGTAAACCGCCACAGTTCTTGCTCCACCACATCTCTAGCCATCCTCACCGCAGACTCTCTCAGGCGATCCCTCGCCACACTTGAAGCTCTCGTGAACTCTCTGGCTAAGTCCTCCGACCACCCGCACGCTCCTTCCTCTTCCTTCTTCACCTCCGTCCTGCCGATACCATCCATGATTAAAGCAAGCTAACTGGCTAGCTCCCGACCGAAGCTAGGTAAGCTCTCCAACGGATTTGGCGTTACGTCTACGTCCGTTACAAAGTCACTTCTGACACCAGTGTAATGTTCCACTTACAGAGTCGGAGACAGGGTCCTTTCAATAGGTTTATTCATCACAACCGTCACTCTTATTTCCGAGTCTTTAGCGAACATTAGTCGTCGAACTACTACAGTGTGTTTACACAACAACAACAACTCTCCTTCCGGTTCCGGTCTAACCCCACAATCACTAGCTCCCGACAAAGAACCGGCAAACCCACTTTACAGGGTCGCTACAACACTAAAAAATATCTGCTTCACAAATGTTTCCAAGTGGGTTGGAATGTTACCAATGGGTTTCCACACAAACGGGTTGGGGGGGTGCAGAACCCTAAAATGCACTGCATTAAATAAAGTCGTGTGTTTCTACGCTCTGAAATGTCCCTAGTACCCCCTACAGGAGACCATCATGTCCTCATGCCTGTTTCCTCTATTTTCATTGGTTTGTTTTCTCTTTCTGTTTGGTTTGGTTTCATTTAATTGTCGGATTATTTGTTTAATTTACTTCCACGTCCGTTGTTCAACACCATGTTTTGGATTACAGTTGTGTGGTTACCAAACCAAAAAAAGTCCTCTGGTATCTGTACAGAAACCTAGTGTTCAAGTTGGAACTAGTGCAAAATGATTAAATACTGAAGTATCATTTGTATCATGCAGCAGCGAGCATCTCCTCTGCTCTCTGTGTCGAGGCTGAGCTTCTCCAACTACACACACACACACACACATACACAGTGAGCCAAGTCAGCCAACATCAGATCAGAGCGGTTGTGGTGGAGACAGTGAAGTGAAGATAACTTCCACAGCAACGCTTGTTGTTACTGTAAACGCAGTAAAACTCCAAAACTGTATCAATACATCTGTTCAACAAGCATAAACATGTGAACATGATGAAAAATCAATAACTCAATCTGCTCCGTCTGCAGTATGTCATCCGCCGCCCCTATGTTTACACAAGCACAGCACGCTAGCTCTGCTAATAGCACATTGTTACAAACCAGCTGAAACAGAAGCCGTCTGTCTGTCGTCTCACTGTCTCACTGTTTATCTGAGTTTAATAACTTCTCTGCTGGCTGAGACTAAGCAGCTCCTCCTCCCTCTGCCAGCCAATCACTTCAGAGGACAGGAGGAGACGTCTACCTAAATTCTTTATAAACTTCAAGCAGGAATGTTTCTTAAGTTATTCACATTTTAGATCTGTTTCCAAAGAGATATTATTGAGTTTATCTTGTGACCTTGTTGTAAACAAGGCTGCTGCTCTAGAAACATTTAGTTATATTTCAAATGTAAATTCAGGGGAAATATGGGAAATACAGGAAAATATGGTTCCCGTGAAGATATTGATAGTTCACACAACATGGGGGTGGAGCAAACATATAAACACTTGCACAGCAGCCTTCTAAACCATTTCTCTTGGTGCTCTGTGTGCTCTCTCTTTCTGCTCTCTCTCAACTGGAAATTACTTCTAAGGAAAGGTTTTCTGTCAACGAGGTGTTGTCTCATCTCTTTGACCATGAAAGTGACATCGAGGAGAATGAGTCTGAGACAGAGCATGATGTTGAGGAGGACCCTGATTATGAGGCATCCTCCTCTGATGAGAATGAGACCCTCAGTGTTGACCCTCCTATTGTCTCTCAACCACCAGCAAACACACTACCTTCCAAAAATGGAAAGTTATCATGGTTCGTCTCCACTTGAACAACAGGGTAGACTTAGTGCTGCTAATGTCATCAAATGGTTCCAGGCCCCAACAGATATGATGTCAGCCATGTGCAAGACATACAATCAGCATTTGAGCTCTTTATTACACCATCAATCGAAAAGGATATGACACATTTAGAGGGGAGGCACATGTATGCGGACAGTTGGAAAGACTTAGATGTGACCCACTTGCAGGCCTACATTGGGTTGCTCATTTTGGCATGCGTGTACAAATCAAAAGGCGAAGCAACAGCAAGCCTTTTGGCTGCTGACACTGGAAGAGCAATATTTCCAGCCACCATGTCTCTAAACACATTCCATGTTTTCTTCCGTGTCATACGCTTTGATGGCAGAGAAACAAGGCAGGGCCGACGAGAGCGTGACAAACTCGCAGCAATACGGGATGTATGGGACTTTACAATCCAGGCCCCCAGCTGATTGTGGATGAATGTCTGGTTGCATTTCGTGGGCGCTGTCCCTTCAGATAATGCAAACCGGCAAAATACAGTAAGAAAATATTACATTACATTACAGTCATTTAGACGCTTTTATCCAAAGCGACTTACAATAAGTGTACTAAAGATAGGTATTCAAGAGAACGACTAGTCACCAGAAGTCATAAGTGCATAAACAAGCATCTGAGATGCTTGTTTATCTAATATGAATACAATAATTGCAACAAGAGGTTCTGTCCTGTGGGGCCAGGACAGAAAACAGCCGCGACCGGGTCGATCGGCCGTAGGGACCTCTGAGCAATGGGGCAACCAATCGCCCCGAGGCAGCAGAGCGAAGTGGTCGGGCGGGGGTGTAGGGCTTGACCATGGTCTGGAAATAGGAAGGAGCTGTTCCCTTCACTGCCCTGTAGGCTAGCACCAGAGTCTTAAACTGGATGCAAGCTCTTACGGAGCAGGGAAGTTATGTGGGAGAACTTGTGGCGATTGAACACCAGACGAGCTGCAGCTTTCTGGACAAGCGCCAAAGGTCTGATGGCCGACGCTGGGGCTGGAGTTGCAGTAGTCCAGGCGGGAGATGACAAGAGCCTGGATTAGCACCTGCACCGTCTCTTCAGTGAGGAAGGGGCGAATCCTCCTGATGTTGTAGAGCAGGAATCTGCAGGAGCGTGTAACCGATGCAATGTTTGCTGAGAACGACAATTGGTCGTCCAGGGTCACACCCAGGTTCCTCGCAGTCAGAGTTGGCATCACCACGATATCATCAATGGTGATGGACAGGTCTCGGTGCGGGCAACCCTTCCCCGGGAGGAACAGTAGCTCGGTTTTGTCCAGGTTGAGCTTCAGGTGGTGTCTCGCCATCCACTTCGAGATGTCAGCCAAGCATGCAGCGATGCGTGCCTCCACTCGAGTGTCACCGGGGGGAAATGACAAGACCAGCTGGGTGTTATCGCCATAACAATGGCAAGAGAAGTCATGCGAGTGGTCATGTGAGTGAATAACAGAACCCAGAGATGTTGTGTAGAGCAGGGGTCCCCAACCTTTTTTGCACCACAGACAGGTTTGAGGCGACCGTGGCTCACTGGGTTAAGAGGGTCGTCTGGGGACCGGAAGGTTAACGGTTCAATCCCTGACTGGGACATGTCACGTGTTGAAGTGTACCTGAGCAATACACTGCTCCCCGGGCGCCGATCAATGGCAGCTCACTGCTCTCGATATACAGGGATGGGTCAAATGCAGTAGTCAAATTTCGTGTATGTGTAAAAATGTATATGACAATACAAATGGTTTCTTCTTTCATGTAAGATAATATTTTCACGGACCGGCCTTCAAGGTGTGGTGGAAAAACATGACGAAATAAAATGATATGATTGGCATGAAAACAAATGTAAAATGCATAAATAAATACAACTCACAATAACGCTGAATCAGTGGGAGACCTCAGCTTGTTTCTCTGCAACGAGACGGTCCCATCTGGGGGTAATGGGAGACAATGACACCCGAAGTGTGTTCCTTATGTCCAGTCTACTTTGTAATTTTGTTTTGATTGCTGTCACTGCAGAAAATCCCACTTCACAAAGAGGATGTTGGAAATGGAAGCAGGGTTTTCAGTGCTTTTGTGGTGATATCAGGATATTTAGCCTTGATTTTAATCCAAAACACCAGCAGAGTTGTTGTCTTAAACATACATTTAAGGCCACCGTCATTTACAATCTCCAGCAGCTGATCTTCCTCTGTCGCCACATATTCTGCAGAGTGGGCTTTGGCGAGTCAGAATTACTCCTGATATTTAATTAGACTCCTGATGTTGTCTGTTAAATGAAGCTTTCATTTCCTTGGAAGTTGTAGGCTCTTCTGTCTCCTTAGTGGGCCTTTCCCCCTTTGCAAAGAAGCTCTCCAAAAGTTATTTACGCAGTTTCGCTAACTTGTGGCCTTCATTTTCAAAATAAAACTTCTTTCGGACTCTGGTAATCAATAAAATGTAAATAATATAATATTTATTCTTTCTGTGCGGCCCGGTAACAAATCATCCACGGCTCGGTACCGGTCCGGTGGTTGGGGGCCACTGCTCTAACACATAGTTATTGAGTTTTGAAATCAACTAAATATGTCTTTTTATAGGTTTTGTTCATATTCGCCATACATTCCCTAGTCCATCCATCCATTTTCCTCCGCTTATCCGGGGTCGGGTCGCGGTGGCAGCAGGCCAAGCAGGCTGACCCAGACCTCCCTCTCACCGGCAACATGTTTCAGCTCATTCTGGGGGATCCCGAGGCATTCCCATTCCCATACTTGAGGTAGGCACTCCGTCCCCACCTGGAGGGAGCAATCCATTGGTTTCCGGCAGAGCACCATGGCCTCAGATTTGGAGGTGCTAACTCTCATCCCCGCCGCTTCACACTCGGCTGCAAACCGCCCCAGTGAATGCTGGAGGTCATGATCCGAGGAGGCTAACAGGACCACATCATCTGCAAACAACCGAGAGGCGATCCCGAGACCCCCGAACCTGACGTTCTCCGCCCCCAGGCTGCACCTAGATATCCTGTCCATGAAAGTCACGAACAGTACCGGTGACAAAAGGCAGCCCTGGCGGAGGCCAACACCCACAGGGAACGTGTCTGACTTATTGCCGAGAATGCGGACACAGCTCCTACTGCAGTCGTACAGAGACCGGTAGGCGGCGCCCTTTCCAGGACCCCTCCCACCGACTCCAAGAAGGCCGGATCCTCCGAACTGCTGTTTGGTGCATAAGCACAAACCACAGTCAGAGCCTTGCTCCCCGCAACCCGCTTGGTTCCAGAGCCAATGCTGTGTGTGGAGGTGAATCCAACTATATCTATCTGGTATCGCTCCACCTCCTGCACCAGCTCTGGCTCTTTCCCAGCTAGCGAGGTGACGTTCCACGTCCCTAGAGCTAGTCTATGCCGCCGGCGATCGGCATGCCCAGGCCTCCCACCTGACCTGCCGCGCATTGCACCAGACCCCGATGCTTGTCCCTGCGGGTGGTGGGTCCACAGGGTATCTGCTCCATGGTGTTTCTTCGGGCTGAGCATGGGCCACCAGACGCTCGCCTACGAGCTCCCCACCTGGGTCTGGCTCCGGGAGGCTGCCCCAGTTTCCCTGGTCCGGGCGAGGTGGCTGAAGTCCGTGGGCTACTTATCATAGGGGTCGTTTTGAACCGCTCTTAGTCTGGGCTCTCCCCTGAAACCTGTTTGCCTTGGGAGACCCTACCAGGGGCTAATGCCCTGGACAACATAGCTCCCAGGAAAATCAATTCCATTACCCCTGTTCAAAACTAAAATACTGTCCAAAGAAAAACACAGCACACTAGCTGTGTGTAGCCCAGCCCTATCCCTAGTGTGTCACTAAATGTTGTCTTTCAATAGTGTTTCTGTTGTGATACAACACCACTGATCCAGTCTTGATCAGGAGAGATGAATTAGATGGCACTTTGTCAAAAGTCATGGATTATGTTGGATAGTCATAAAAAAGTCATAGTATGTTACCATACCATGTTGAATGAAGTCATAACGGTTCTAGCACACGCCTGACGCTGTGACGAGAGTTCAAGATCAGGACCCAATAGCAAACCACATAAGACAGAATTCGGTACAACAGATTTTATTTTACCAATAATAAAGGACAGGAATAGCTGTGTGGAGCCCGTGGTCCGACAGGGTGCAGGCCGGATCAACGGTGTGGTACCCGTGGTCCGACACCGGAGGGCAGGCAGATCGACGGTGAGATGTCCTGTGGATCGACACAGGAGGGCAGGCAGATCGACGGTGAGATGTCCCGTGGATCGACACCGGAGGGCAGGCAGATCGACGGTGTGAAGTCCCTTGGAACACAACGGAGGGCACGGGGGATTCCTGGACCGGCGGACACGGGAGGCAGACGCTCAAGGCAGAAGACGATACGGGGGTGAAAGACGGTACGAACTGACAACCCCAGACTGCAGGACCAGGGTTGATATAGTGTCAGGGGAATGATTAGTGGGATCTGAGTCTGGTGTGTCAGCCTGCGGGAGGTAATTGGCTGGAGTGTCTGCAGCTGTGCACTAATCAGGGATGTGACCATGGGAGGTGTCTGGAGGCAGAGGAAAAACACAGAGCATTTGGCACACAATAACAAACAGGGGAATGACACAACACATGAGGAGAGGAGATCAGGGGAAACAGAGGTAACACACAACGGGTCAGACAGGCACCCTGACAGTCACGCAGTTTGTATAAGAGCAGGTTCTTCATAAAACAAACAGTAAGCATTTCTGTGTATTTTCAGCTTGAACTTTTTAAGCAGCAGCTACATGTTGTACATGTTGTTGTACGGTAGCTCCCTTATTGCGCTACATTTATGTCTAAATGTCTGTCTTTTCGTCGTTACTGGAGCCCTTATGGCTGAAGACAAGCCGACCACCCAGCCAGACCTACCGGACCAAACACCAGAGCATCGACCGCCCAGGAGGAGAGGGAGGAGAGCCGAGGTGGTAGGTAAGCTAACCTAGCCGGCAATCATTATCTGCCAAGAGAACTGTTTGGTTGTTGCTTTTTACATTTCTCCTGAAGCAAATCCCAAAAATGCACGACTGTTTTTTCTTTTGTCAACATTGTCTCGTGTAGCAAACGGGCTACAACTGTATTTTGTTTTTTGAATTACCTCCATCAATCGTGACCAACCACACAATAAACCTGGTCGGTTCACGACACAATTCAGTGACCCATGACTCCAGACCTAGTTTAGAAAAAAATTAGTAATAGAGGGAAACTCAAATCATCCTCCAGCTTGTTATGCTGACAAACACTCAACCACATGTGTATAGAATAACTATGACAGAGTAGTAGATCCACATGGAGGGGAAAAATAGATTTCGAGAACAAAGTTGAAATGTTTTGAGAAAAAAGCAGTAATATTACAGGAGAAATATTAGAATTGAGATTTGAATACTCTGTTGTAGTAAATTGATGAGAGCAGTCTGTCTTTTGTGTGCCAACAGCAGGTTGACCTTATCTTATTATCAGAGGAAATCAAACCAGTTACTAGTCGATGTATGAGTCAATAACCAGATGTGTTTTGAAGCCAGAGCTGCAGTCATGCAGGGACCTGGTTTTCTCCAGACAGCTGAGACCAAAGTCATGGCATCAGAGAGGGACTACAAACTTGGTGGGGTTCATGGCAATGATGTGGAATGTATCCAGAATCTCCCTGATGTTACTGTGACACAGGACTGTCTATTAGTGGCCGTAACCATGAAATAGTGTTGAGGGAAGCGGTTGTGTCATCGGAGGTGGAAAACACAAACTAGCAGGCATAGATCTCACTTTTCACTGGCTTATTGACCTGTTATTGGTATGTTATTGTGTTGACTTCACCACCTCTGATTAAAATGCAGCACACAGCTGCTTCCCTGAGCTTTTCAAAGCATCCCAAAGTCCCAAACCGAGTAAAGGTGTATTAAGTGAGGGGGAAGCAAAAGAGATGCCACACTGCGGTCCAAACACAAGTCACAATGAACTGCAGGTTACTGTACAGTAGCTTATGGACTGTCAGGAAATGCTAACACATGCACATGTAATGCAGTCAACTTAAAAGAGGAGTAAATTACTTGAAGCAACCTACCTGTCTACATATCCACCTGTCTACCTACCTACCTGTCTACCTACCTGTTTACCTACCTACCTGTCTACCCATCTTACTGTCTACCTACCTACCTACCTACCTACCTCCCTACCTACCTACCTGCCTACCCATTTGACTTTTGTTCATACTCATAATGATCATTTTGGGGGAGTGGGTTTGGAGGGAGGCCTGAAGGGACGGGCTGACAGCGATGCTGCCTTGGAGACTTTCTCTCTAGATTTAGGGTATGTTGGAGCTAGTGCTGTTATCAGAAAAAAGTTGGCAACACTGGGCTGGGTTTTAAGGTTGGATCAATCTAGCTCACTCTTGCCGGTTTCTCCAATGTTGCCAACCCCGACTTATTTCTAACAGGGGCCCTAATAATCTGTTTCAAACAACAGCAGTAACACATTGGTTTATACTTATGTGCATCGGTGACACTGCAAATACAACAGACCTGTGGACAGACCTGTGGATAGGCCTGCGGACAGACCCATGCATAGACCCGTGTATAGACCCGTGTATAGACCTGCGGAAAGACCTGCGGACAGACCTGCAGATAGACCTGTGGACAGACCTGTGGATAGACCTGTGGACAGACCTGTGGATAGGCCTGCGGACAGACCCGTGCATAGACCCGTGTATAGACCCGTGTATAGACCTGTGGATAGACCTGTGGACAGACCTGCAGATAGACCTGTGGACAGACCTGTGGACAGACCTGTGGATAGACCTGTGGACAGACCTGTGGATAGACCTATGGACAGACCTGTGGATAGACCTGTGTATAGACCTGTGGACAGACCTGTGGACAGATCTGTGGATAGACCTGTGTATAGACCTGTGGACAGACCTGTGTATAGACCTGCGGACAGACCTGCGGACAGACCTGTGTGTAGACCTGTCTAGACCTCAAAGACACAGTTTTGGTGAGTAACACTTAATGTAACAAGTTTTGTTTGTTCACAAGAGAACTCCACAGGGCCCCTTTAATTGGCCTGCTCTCTAACAACTTATTTTCTCGATGGCCCAACTTCAGGCTGAATCACACACTGAAAGTGAGCATTGACCAGCGAGGTCCCCTGATAATCACAGAAAGTGATCATCGAGTGGAACAGATGTTATGCTAATGCAGGCCGTCTGTCAGTTAGCGTGAGTGACAGGGGCCTGTCATTATAAACAGAGGGCCCAGCCATTACAATTTCAAATGCTAAAAGCTTGCCTTGAAATGAGCAGCATATGGGCAAAGTAATAGGCCACTGGAGGGGGAGAGGCGGGTAAATCTGAATTGTATCACTTTGAAATTTTGAAGGAGGATCAGGAGAGGGAGGAGGGGAAAAAACAGCTTTTTTCAGTTTAATGAATATATGTAGAAGCAACGGGTCATATGGGGTAAATAAAAAGTGTGGTTTAACTTAGAAATGAATATAATTCTGTATTAATGCATGACATAAAACATCATCAGTGGCTGCTGTTATTTTATAATTATTCTACAGTTTAAGGTCATTGGCTGATAGAATACTTTTACAATAGTGTTTTAAATGTGCTTGGATCAAGGGGCCACTATGCGGAAGCACCACGCTCTCAATGTTTAGATCACAACATTGACATGCTATCATCTTCCAACTTCATATGGAAAACAAAAACATTTGCTCATTTACACACCCGACAGTTATGGAGCCGCATTATCATTCCTTTGTAGAGTTTGTGTCACCAGAGTTCACCAAGTTCACCGTATTTCAGCAGTTTTTACAGGTATTTCATTATCAATTATAATAATATAAAAACACACAAGGACATTCAACACACATTCAGATGCACTCGTTAATACTTACACTCCAGATGAATTCATCGATGTGTTCAACTACAGTCATCCATTGTTTCATGCTACACACAGCTTGGAGTAACAGAATGGGAGCACATGCAATACACAGGAGAACTCAATAGGACTGGAACATTTGTGGAACCCAGACGTGCTGGTGAGGAGTACACAGGAGGAATTAAGTGTTTCTTTGAGTTGATTTCTGTAAGCTGATCGAGAGGAGCTTCTACTCGCTGACATCAAAATGCTGCCTTCAGGAAGTGCTAGATGCCCAATAGCCAAGGACCAAGTCCAGAGCAGCCTTGCGCAGTATTTACTTTTTGGGTTGAGAAGAACTACAGCCCTGGACCTAGAACTGGAACATGATTCCCCTAGTTGAAATCTATAGCGTCCAGTATTTCTCAGTCCCGAAAGGACGTTCCGGGTCAATATGCTGCTTAGCTTGATTCTGTTAAAGACAGATTGCCGTGAGTAACCGTGTTACAGTGGCAGTTATTATTTTCTCATCCGTCAGAATGAAAGACAGTCTGTCAACACTCCAAACACAGTTAACACAAACACTGGTTGCAATGTGGGCTCTTCCTGCCACGTCCTCTCAAACACTCCTTGGGGTTTGACTGATGTGAGGATTTTAAAGGCCAATATTTAATTTGT
The DNA here is from genome assembly GCA_028022725.1 of Lycodopsis pacificus. Classification (NCBI taxonomy): domain Eukaryota; kingdom Metazoa; phylum Chordata; class Actinopteri; order Perciformes; family Zoarcidae; genus Lycodopsis; species Lycodopsis pacificus. Next base: position 27,219,550 of record CM051689.1, on the reverse strand, counting down.
GAGGCAACATGCTTCATTAAAATCAGTTCCTGTAAAGGTGTTCCAGTAGACCAGGGGTATTCAATTAAAGTCCAACGAGGTCCAGTTAGACAGAATTTCCTCATTAAAGGTCCGGAACATCACAATAATGTCTAACTTGTTCTATGATTTAGTCTCATATGTATTGAATTAGGATTGAATTAGGATTCTGATCATATTGAGCTCTTAGGTTGTTTATCATCTGTGACTCTATTTCAGATGTGAGTGGGTACGTTTGATAAAAAGAGTTGTTCTTTGTCTCGTAGTGGTGCTTCACATTAATGCTGTTATTAACCACTACTGTCTCTGAACATATGAGACATACTGGTTTTAAACTGTCCATATGAAGAATTAATAAGAGTCTGTTCATCCTTGGTTAAAGACTCTGGTCTCTCGCTCCACTTTTCTCTTTTTGGACAACGTCATGTGAAATAACTTCTCTGACACTCGAGTCGGGAAACTTATTAATAACACACATATTTGATTGGCTGAGCAGCATCATGTGATGTGTTTTACAGCGCATGTAATTGGTTGGTGTGTTTCCTGGATCGCTGAACGACTACCGTAAAGGCTAGAAAAGCTGCGCCGGTTAAAATAGTAGTGCTCCGTCAAAATGTAATAATGATCTATTGGTTTTAGGTCCAGGGTCCGGATACAACGTCTGTGTCTGTGTCTGGATCCGGACCTGGTCCGCCTATTGCCATAGACAATGTCCTCACAATGTCTGCCTTGGTCCTATTTGGTCTATTCTGCCTCTCTGTCCTTCCTTTCAGCCACATTCCCACGTTCAGAGGTGCAGCTGTATCAATTTATTCCCACAGAGTCAGACTTAAAACAAAAACCTGCCAAAGACAACAAGTACATCTTTCACCATGATGGGTCTGCAGTCCGTTGCTGCTTCATACCCATCATATCAGAGGTAGATGACCCTTATGGGAACCATATGCAAAAGCTGAACGAAAGGTCAACATGGGCCTTGTCAGTCTAATTAGTATAACACACACATTTCCTTTATGATGTCATACCTCAGTCCCTGAGTACAGGCAGAAACCAACAGAGGCCACTGTTTGTAAAAGAAAACACAACAGAGGAGCCCCTGGGACCCGAGGACAGAAACATGTTCTCCACTGCTCATTTAAAATAAATGGTGGCTCAAAGAGACACGCACGCACGCACGCACGCACGCACGCACGCACGCACGCACGCACGCACGCACGCACGCACGCAGGCAGGCAGGCAGGCAGGCAGGCAGACAGACAGTATCATAGGCTGTCGTTTCCAAAAGTTCCCCTGAGCCTACTTCTTAGTCCGTGGTACATCACTTCATTTGACCATTTAAATAATTCCCAGGATGCATCAGAGAGACAGTTTAGCATTCACATAATTACCACCTGAGAGCAGGCTCCAGTGTGTGTGTTTGTGTTTGTATGTGCGTGAGCATCTGTATATGTATGTAAATGCCTGTTTGTGCATTTGTGCTAGTTTGTGTGTATGTACACAAGTAGGAAGGTCTGCTAGGGAAACTCTCCCCACGGTGATGGGCTCAGCACTTCATTGCTTATTCATCAACAAGTGAGAGAGGGAGAAGCATTGTGCGAAGCTGTGCAAGCACACACACACACACACACACACACACACACACACGCCATTGTTTCTAGCATACCAGAGGGCCACTGAGGAGCAGAAAGAGCTGGAGGATTACAGGGTTTCTGGTAGAAATAGGTGGTGATAAACTCTCAGGTAATAGCTTGGTTTGGGAGAGCAGTCTGGCTGACATTGCTGCCTGGAACAGTTAGTGAACCTGAGGCAAAGTAGTTACAAGGGAATTAACTGTGAGGAAGCACACATACACTGAAGCAACAGTAATACAGAGAGCTGCAGAGGTACATTCACTGAAGGACTGCTGCATGGGTGTCACCAAAGGCTGTATTGTTGCACGGAAGATGTCACTGTAAAGATCTGCCAAGTTGAATACATCTTATACACAATTCTACGTTTAATGTGGTTAGATCCAGGGAAACAGATTTACTCTGTTTTAACTGTCCTTATTGTTATCTGTATTCATAAAGGTGCAACCATTGATTACGTTGAACATTCATTACAATATCCTGAAGTAAAAAAGTACTTGAGTGAAAAAGTAGAGCTCATCCTGTGGTTCCATAATTTATTGTCAACACACATTGGTGCGTACATCCCTTGCTACAGCTAAAGTTTGGGCAGTTGACAATTTGGCTGTTAAAACACTCTTGAACCGCTTGAATTCAAATACCTGGCAAAGAATAAACTTCCTGTTAAGTATTGTTCTGTGTGAAACTGAAAGTTGATTTTGACTTGTTTTAACTTACTTAACTTTCGTATGTAACCTAAGTTATGTGGTGAGTAACAAACATAGTTATTTTAAACCAAACCACGATATTTTCCTAAACCGAACCAAGTAGTTTGGGTTCAGTTCACAACGTTAACCACGTTTTTAAAACAGTGCACCTGTCGCTGGTAGACCTACTGTCCAACAGTTCATGTTGATGATCATAATAATACATTTTATTGATACATGTTTGGAAGTGTTCGAAAGGTAACCAGTTGTTTCAGTTCACCCTAAACGAAAACGTTCCCTGGACACTGACGAGGTATGACTTAATGGATGAACCAGTGAATGACTGACACTTCGTTAAGAGCAAATAGTGGGTCACGTAAAGCGACCGCCTTTAGATTTATTACTATTTTGCTCGACAGAGTTCGTATCCGAGTTGTTGCGATCTTTCCATAGATATATTTTCTTCAATGTATTTCTTCATACGTGGCTGTGATGTCGTGCTCACTTATACAATCGTAATCCGCGTAATGGATATGAGATGTGGTTTATAGATCTCCAGCAATATGTTTGTGAATGTTTGACGAAGCTGGCGACAGAGGCAGAAAACAGCTGCTGCTGTTAAGCCAACAACACACGCACGGAAGGGAAACCAGTAGGTTTGGAAACCAGTCGGGACGTAGCACCGGGACGGAAAGATCTCGGCAGGATAAACAGGTGGTCTCGTGCTGGCTAGCGATGTGGCCGGCAGGGATGAGAAGACCAAGCGCTCCAGTAGCAGGACAACGATGTAGCGCTGTGGACCAAACCCGGGAGTCCTGGGGCTAGCACGGAGGTACCTCTGGCAGATGGAGACAGGAAGCTGATCTGGTGTGGCTGATCCAGTGAAGATGTTTGTGTGGATTGGCTGGTCGACGGCAGTATCAAGCCGCAAACACGCAGCTCAACTTTATCGGCCAAGTTTTAGCGTTGGCATCCAATTAAACAACAGAACTTTACGATCAGGTATGGAGCGGCAGCCACAAGTCCGCCATCTTGAGAAGGATCAGGATGAGGCTATAGACTACATTTTAAACCTTGTTTACATCAGTCTTCTCCACTTGTTTTGTAGGCTGTGTTTCTTTGAGTTCATCATAGAGGCCTTTGTTGGTTTTAACTCCCAATACACTTTGTAATGGGAAAATATGTCATAGCCTTATTTTTGGGGTTAAAGAATGTAAGCCTTTACATTGCAAGCACCAAACAGTGCGTTTCTTATCACATTCCTGTAACTTTCTACCCAGGTGTCTTGTTTATGTTATGCTGTCATCTGTCTTTAAGGACTGAGACACAGAGGTCTTAATTCCTTTGATGAGCTTTAGCTAAAGGACACGACCCTATGCAGAATATATCTGTGTGATTGTAAACATAGTTTATTGTGGGGCATACTGGGGACAAAGGGATTTGTAAACAGGCTTTTGAGCGCTTTCAGGTTATCAAAACAGAACTCTATGCCTTCAAGGAAAACGTCCACATAGCTGTATCATAAACCTCTACCTGACCCTAAAACATCCACAAAGATCAAAGAGCACAGGAGAAGACAATTGCAGGCCATATATAACCCCATTGTTGCAGGGAAATACACCAGACATTGCCTGTTTCAGCTGGTTTCTCTGCTCTGTGGGTATAAATGCAGCATTCATGTAGATGAAGTGAGGGCACTCCTCAGTAGACTCTGCTTTTGCTGTCTGTTGAGAACTGTTTCTCGTCTTTGCTTGCAAGCAAATAAATTGACTATTTTTGATCTTTCATCAAGACTCTGTTTCATTAAACATTGATTTGATAAACACTTTAAACTCTTCTCCCGAACAGTTTTCAGAAATATTCCTTCACAACTTCCACTTGTGCTATTCTGTTAAGTCTTTTCTCCAAAGTCTCTCTAATTATCTAATAACTATTGACTCGTAAATATATTAACACCGCCCAGTAAAAGTCCTGAATTTAAATGAGTTTGAAGAGTGAAAGGACATTACACAGTAGGTAGAATACAGCTGAGTTGCATGTTTTAGTCATTTCAGTGTAACATGAGTTAGGATAGTCAGATAATTTGATATTTTTCACATCTAAACACAATTATAAATAGAGTTGGGGGCCCCAGGCTCAGGTTGCCTGCCTTGCTTAAATGTAAAGTCTGCCCCTGGTGTTTTCTCCCGTCAACCAGAGTGTATTTCCCTGATGTTTGTAACTGCGATTAACTGCGATGTGGGTGTGTTTTGGGGCGGATTTAATGATTTGGGGCCTTAGGGCAAACACAGTGTTTCTTACTTTTCACCCTCTCTCTAACTAGGAATGTCAGTATTGGCAGTGGTAGAAGAAGTACTCTAAATATTGTTTCGAAGTAAAATGATTGGAAACATACTACCCCTCCCCCCCCCCCCCCCCCCAAGGGATGCCGCCAGTATGTTTTGGGGCCGTGGCAGGTTCAGGGGCGTAGGTGGAGGGAGATAACGTAGCCGTTCTCTTCAGGCGCTTCATGGCCTTCTGATCCCAAATGGAGCAAAGCCAGGCAGGAATGTTCTCTCTCTCCCTCTCTTTCTCTGTCTCTCTACCTCCCTTGACCTCTAACGTTCAACTAAATATACAGTAACCTTTTCAATGGTGAGGAGGTGGGATGAATGGAAATATGGTTTCATTTTCTCTCTTTACTTCAAAACTCTCTTCTGATGTTTCTATTTCATGGCTTGGAAACTTCACAGAAAGCAAACTGAAACCGTTTCTATTGTTGTTGTTTTCTGAGCACTACGTTTCATTATTTTGGGTTCCAGGGTCACGGTAAATGTTCTGCAGACGTGAGATGTGAGGCTGCCAGTTGATTACAGTAATTACACCTGGAGCTGGAGACACAAAGACAGAGTGAAGGAACAGAAGGGGTTCAGTCACCATCAATAAAACAGATCATAGGATAGGTTCTCCAAACTAAATTGGTACTGTGCTTAATCATCACCCTTCCTGCCTGTCACTGTGTTCATAACATTTATTTACATATATATGACACTAACTCTTCCTGTTTACTTTAGTTTGACCCCTTCCTCTCACTTTTACATCAAACTCGTTCTCATGGAAACCAAAGTAAAAATCATCTCATCAGTGAATAAAGATGTGTTCTTCACTCTGTGTTTACACACAGCAGTGCAGGTGCAGTTTTTATGGGTCTATAGTTTCTGAAGTTTTGCATTAATTATAAGGAATATGAGGAAACTAAATCTTCAGTGTTGTGGTGAGTTTATAATTTGTGTTTCAGAACAACTTCCTTGCAAGAATGTTTCAGTAAATATTTGATAATGAGTCATTTATCTTCTAAAAAAATGATTGATGTAGAATTGTATAATTGCCTGTAGACACATTTTGCACTTTTGCGATGTCAGCTGACCATATTCAGTTAGAATTACTCTCTGGGTTTGTCCCATTAGAGTCACATCATTTTTAACCAGCAATAAATCCAGAAAACATCTTGTGCCATAGAGAATTCATTGTTTTATCAAAACAACTTCTAACACTACTCATCAGTTTAAGGTTTGACGTGACAGACCTTTATTGATGAGCCTGTATCTACTGCTCCTACAATTAATTTGAATACATTTTTAAACTGTAATATAGTATGTGGCCTAAGAGCCCACTGAAAACATCATTATGTGTGTAAATCGTTAACGAGGTAAAGTTGAAACTAAATACATATTATCAGTTGTCAGGTGTATGTGGATGAAGAGATATCTTAGCTCTGACCCTGTAAATAGTCAGTTTATTAAAAAAAAATCCTAATTATTGCTCTTTGTGCAAATCCAGATTTCAATTAGACTTGACTCACAACTAAAGCCATAACACCAATCTGTAAGTGCAGTCTTAGATTAAATCTGTGCTTCAGCTTCTGTGTTTCTACCAGCTCAGGAACATCGCTACGACCAGGAAAACCTGGGAAAACCTAAAACGTGTCACTTATGCATCCATTACCACAAATCCACACATATAATGTGATTACCGTGGTCATATTCATATGTTCAATTTGACCCCTGCATTTAACCGAACCTCAGCATCAGGGTCAGTGTCTCGCTTGTGGACACTTGGACATGTGGACAGGAGGAGCCGGGGATCAAACCACCAACCTTGTGGTGTTGTGATCGACTCGTTCTACGACCCGCTCTCCTCAATAATCATTATGGCATAGTTGTAATGGTTTATTTAATAACAATAATATATATATATATATATATACTTATATATATATATATACTTATATATATACTTATATATATATATATGCACTTTTATTTTAAAAGTACTGCTATATGAACAAAAGTGCAATAACATTTTGTTTGCAAACATTCCAGTATTCCATTTACACAGTAGCAGTTATAATACAGTTATAATGATTCTGATAATAGATATTCAGCCCGTGTTCACAACTTTATCTTCATGTGTGTAATAGATGCAATCTGAAATATACACCTTGAAAACTGCAAACCTATCTATGTCATGTTTTTTTATTATTTTTTTATTTATGTGAAATTCTCAGTAGCGATAACTAAATGATATGCTTATTATACATATTACAAACAAAAACACCTTAAAAAAATTATTTAAATGAATCATTGCTTTTTTGCTTTTTTGGTATTTTGGTCAGACACATATGCAACGCTGATTACTGTAATATGTGAGGCGACTGTGGCTAAGTGGAGAGCAGGGCCGTCCTTCAGTCAGAGGGTCGGTGGTTCGATCCCCGGCTCCGCTAGTCCTTGTCCTTGAGCAAGACACTTAACCATGTCTTTGCTCCCGTCGCTGTGCCTACGGTGTATGGATAGAATCTGAATTGTGAGTTGCTTTGGATAGAAGCATCTGCTAAATGACTGTAATGTGTTTATTTGTTATAAACGTACTTTGCTACATAGAGGGTGATGGATTAATGAATTAATACAATAATGCGTTAACTTGCCCAGCCCTAGTATATATATATATATATATATATATTTTCAAAAATCACTGGAGTTCAGAAGTGAAACATGCCACATTACTGTAATAAAGACTCTGCTTTACTGACAAATGATCTATAAGAGGTGCAGTGCAAGCACAACAGAGCGCTACTATACTCAGCCAGCACCACTGATGGAGACAAATTAGGAGAATAGAAGCCTTTTGTATATTACCACGAAATCCCTCATGTGTGCAAAGAAATAAGAGGCTTTTTACCCAACTTTTACTGTTTGCCATTTTGGCCTCTGTCCTTCTCTATGAGTTTGTGTGAACGTAGCGCTGGCCTGTTTCCGACATGGCCTACACATCACCTCTCTGCTCACGATTCAACTTCCCCCTCTCAACCCACAGCCGTCTCCAACTGCTCCGAACGGCAGTGGTATTTACACACCGCCTGTCACAGAGGATTAAAGCAGAGTAGGCATGAAACGGGGCCGACATGACTTCTCTGTGAACGTGATATGATCCACAGACATCGACACGCACCTACACACACACACACACACACACACACACACACGGACACAAAGAAGTTCCTCCCCCCTCTGGTCCAGACTTTCCTCCCAGTGGTCCAGGAGTTAAATCATGTGTGATATTCCTCCTGGCAAAACACATGGCAGCAAAAGAGGGAGTGCAGGTTCCCTCCCCCTCACTGGCTTTTCACCTACAGCACCAATCACTCACACACCACTGGCTATTTGTTTTCATATAAAGTAGTATTCAGGTTCACAGTGGAATCTGACACACATGATTTGATAGCATGTGGAGGTAGGGAGAGTCGCCAGTAAACTCATGCTGTCCTCAGTGAAAGATCTTCATACGTGGTGCTCCAGTGTGAGTCATTACTTACATTGTTAATTATGAGCATGTCAGAAAACATCAGACTTGTTATGCTGTTGGACATCAGTACATTTGGTAACAGAGCTCCATCAGGCAAACCAGCCATTCAGGATGTTTTACACGCCAGGTTAAACCATGTGAGTGAGTCAGACAGTAACTGTAATAAATAAATAATACATGCTCTATAAATAAATTATCTTCTCCCGTTTCCAGTAAAATAAGGGCAAGATTTTTAAAAAAACACAGAAAGCTTTTGAAAAATGTGACTCTTAAAATAAAGTACATACTTTCAGACAAATGAATTTCACTGAATTGCCCTGCAGCTTTAAATTCAGATATAGAGATGGTTGAGTAATATTACAATCAAAGAACAATTGTTCTGTGGTCTTTTCACCTGTGAGAGGAACAGCTACTCTACACCTCCTTCAAGAGTTCACATCATGTTGGTGACCTACTAACAAGCAACGATCTCTGAAATAATATCAACGCACTGCGTACTCAATCTCTATGTACTGCATACTGTAAACTCAGTATACTGTATACTACATACTCAATCTCTGTACTGAATACTGTAAACTCAGTATACTGTATACTACATACTCAATCTCTATGTACTGCATACTGTAAACTCGGTATGTATGTACTGTATACTACATACTCAATCTCTGTACTGCATACTGTAAACTCAGTATACTGTATACTACATACTCAATCTCTATGTACTGCATACTGTAAACTCAGTATACTGTATACTACATACTCAATCTCTATGTACTGCATACTGTAAACTCTGTATGTATGTACTGTATACTACATACTCAATCTCTATGTACTGCATACTGTAAACTCGTTATGTATGTACTGTATACTACGTACTCAATCTCTATGTACTGCATACTGTAAACTCAGTATACTGTATACTACATACTCAATCTCTGTACTGAATACTGTAAACTCAGTATACTGTATACTACATACTCAATCTCTATGTGCTGCATACTGTAAACTCGGTATGTATGTACTGTATACTACATACTCAATCTCTATGTACTGCATACTGTAAACTCTGTATGTATGTACTGTATACTACATACTCAATCTCTATGTACTGCATACTGTAAACTCGTTATGTATGTACTGTATACTACGTACTCAATCTCTATGTACTGCATACTGTAAACTCGTTATGTATGTACTGTATACTACGTACTCAATCTCTATGATCTCTCTACAATCTCTCTACAATGTAACTTCTCTACATTCAATTAGAATGTAAAGAAGCTACAGTGTATAGAATGATTCTATTGAAGTTATTCCTTTTTTAAATGTTTTAGACGAGTCACGAATCACTTTAAAAGAGTGATTATAGCTGATTTAACATACAGACATGAGATTGATCTTCTCATGTCACTCTCTTTATACAAGGATATCAATTCATCCCCGTTTTATTGATATCTTACGTTACTCCTCATTTTTCGTGCGTTTTTCCTGCAAAAGTCCAGCAACATGAGTCTGTTTCCGCTTGTTACATGCATACTGTCTTTTCAAAATAAACTTCCATCTTCACAGGAAACAACTAAGGTTTAGGCGATGAAACTACTTAGTTAGGTTTAGGAAAAGATCGTGGTTTGCGTTAAAATAGCTACGGAAGTGGCGTTGCTTAAGTACGGAAGTCACGTTACAAATAAATCAACATTGGCTTCTCGTTTCACACACGGCACAAACTGCGGCCTCCTGGAGGAAACACAGTGTTAGTTTGACCCATCCACCTCTCCTCATCCCACCCGTCCTGTGTGGAACTCTACTCATGTAGTCGCTCGCTAGCTATAGCATGTAGCATCCTGGGCATCACTGGGAATCAAAACACCGCGGCTTTGAGAGCACTTGTTTGCAATTGCGCATTAACGTGACTAACCAATGATTTAACTTGCTGCTAGGACCACCAAACCTGCTTGCTTGCAGTCTGTGTTCCACCACAGTCCCTGACTATTAAAATAGATATTTTCATTTTAAACATAAATGTGGAAATGAAAAATGAGTGATGCCCTATGAGTGCCACTGCCATGCATAAACATACCTGTTATCTTTCATACAATACTGAACTATTAAAATAATGTAAAGATTCATGTTTGGAAAAAAAATTAAAATTAAAAAATTAAAAATTTGTCTAATCATCCAAACATTTTGCGGACCCCCTGTTGAAGACCTCTGGTCTAGATTGTAAATATCTTAAATATCTTCCTATAGAGGTGGTCACAGCTATTTAAATGCAGGTTGTGCATCGTTTTTAGTGGCGCTATTTTTAGTTGCATGCGCCTTAAGTTTATTTCATTATGTTTTATTTATTGCCGTGTGTGGAATCAGTAACCTCTCACCTCAGCTGTCTGTGGTTCAGGTCAAGTACTAGTCCCTCCATCTCAAAGATTGTATATTTTCAGTTGTAGTTATGGAATGGAATATTTCCTTTAACAGTTCAGGTGAAGTTGGTTTTATCCAAAGTGTTCAAAATAGACAGAGTCTTGATGAATGATCAAAGTTTCAGAAAGTCAATTTAATGTTTGCAAACAGAGAACACAACCACAGCCACGTATCACAGTGAAATGTGCTCATGCTCTGGCTACAGCAAATCAAAACAAGGTATTTATACAGGCAACAAAGAGAAGACAAGATAAGACAGAGGAGACGGGGAAGACAGGTGGGGGCCAGTGTTCTGCTGCGAACTCTCACAGACAGTAGGTCTTCAGCAAATGTTTAGGCTAATAGAAACAGCAGTTGATTACAGAAAGAACACTCCGGTCGCTTGTCCAGAATAAGATAGAAGGTGACCTCTATATCAGAACGAACATGTCAATGTGTTCAGACATCCAGACGCCTGTGAAAATGAACTTTCTAGCAGCACATATCATCAGAGAATATGAGGAGGACATGTTAAAACATTTTTTACCATCACACTCCACTCTTTTGGTTACTACATAACCACAATTAAACATGGTAAAAAATGTTCAAATACTAACTAGAGAACAAAGGGTAGACTGCCTTTGCCTCTCAGACCCCAGAGGATTATTCTGCCTCTGTTTTGAGGGGTCTGTTCCTAGCTAGATCATGAAAGAAAACATAAAACAAATCAATGATGTTGGTGAGAAGAGGGTTGTTCTGCTCTTCGTTTCCCTCAGTTTCCTCTCCATCCTGCTGGAGATCTGTAGTACACTAGAGTTTGTTTAGTCATATCAACATCAATTCATCGCTGCAGTAATCTCCTCAAACATGGTATGAAAGTACATTCAAGATGAACCAAACACTTTTGTAGACCCCTCCTCTCTCCGCCAGCAGCACGTCTTGACCCCTCTACGTATTGTTGCCCACCAAAATAGTACTGTTTCAAACCCCGCATCAATTTGATTTCCCCTCGGGACTCCAATGTCATCTATGTACACAGACTGACTGAAACTGCCAGATGGGCTGACCTTTGTGTGGTCTGTCTCTAGGAGGTTACGCAGGGAGGCAATATCCATAGTCAATGCATCGAATGACCTCACCAACTGTGCCAACGCACGAGTTCCACTCCACTGCTTCGCTTACCCCCACAGAACCATCAGGTGCCAGCCCTGGGCATCGTCCATATTCATCAGCTGTCTGTGTGTTGTTGTACATAGCTTGCTGCATCGGGTGAGAAACAGGATGTCATTTTGTTTAATCAGGTGGCAACAGATAGTGCAGAGTGATACAATTGTCGCTACTAGACAGTTTGAGGAGGAGAAAACAACCTGTAAGGCACATTTGAAACCTGTTTGGTCAATTTCTGGTGTCATGCGGAACAGAATTGTTCCCAGCGTGTAATGTTCGTTTGGTTGTATTTTCCTATTTATTGATGGTCAATTTTATCTTCTCAATTTCCCGCTATAATATTGGATTAATTATTATTGATTCCGATTCTGATTCTGATTAAAGCAAAGCATAGCAAAGCAGAACGTAGTTCCCCTTATCCCACATAGCCCTGGCTGTCTAAAGTTATCAATTTCTGCGATGTTAGTTGTATCACTGAGCTCTTTTGTTTCTTACAGACACCACTACCCCCTCTGAGCGTGTTAGTATCTTCACTGGTCAGACAAATGGCCACAGAGGCTTCAAATCCCTGTTCTTCCAGACTCACACAGAGGGAATAGGTGCCCCAAGATTAAGAGTTGCCAGTGCCACTATTTTGTTGTTTTCTTTCTCTGCTATGTGGACAGCTGTTGGTGTGCTGAGGAGAACTTAAAACGGTCGGTGCATTCCAAGTTGTCGTAACCTTGTGCGTGGACTATTATGATCCTCCCGAGGCTCGGCAAGATATGTGTTCTCAATTTTTTAGTTAATTGTACCATTAGTTATTTCAATTAACTCTGCTGACTGTGGGTGATAAAAGCAATGATATTTCGTGTTTATTCCAAATACCTCAGCCAAATGTTTTATTACTTTGTTTACAAAATGTATATCATTATCACAATAATTTATGACTGGTATTTCAAAATGTTCCTTATCCTTAGTCAAAGCTTTTGCTTCCGTACTAACATCTTGATCAGTTTATTTCTTCTCTGCATATTAGTTTAGTTCAATGAAAAACTAATTTTTAAAACCATATGCTTCAAAGACCCTCTTTATCATAGATACCTTCCCCCATGTTGAGACATGGTCCAACCCATGGCTCAACCGTATATCTATATAAGGTCTTAGGTAATATTAGTTTGCCCTCAGGTCATTCCCAGAAAGTTTGTTTATTTTGCAGTTTTGTTTTATCCCATAGGTTTTTTATTCTTGCTGTATAGCATTTGTTTGCATGTCTTTTAAGATCTCGTGATCTAAATGTTGCACTTCAAATGAAAATTTGGTATCAATTCTCTATGTATAATAGGTCTGTTAATTGATGTCACCATCTCTCTATTTTTTATATATGCAAGGCAAGTTTATTTGTATAGCACATTTCAACAACAAGGTAATTCAAAGTGCTTCACATAAAACATAAGGCAAAAGAAAAAGGAGATTTAAAAACTATTTAGAACATTCATTAAAACGTTAAAAAACAGTGTAAGAAATAAAATGCAGTAGTAAAATGCAGAAATGCAGGAAATTGATTAATATATTAATTGAATGTGGTTCAATTAAAGGCAGCAGCAAACAGAAAAGTCTTCAATCTTGATTTAAAGGAGCTGAGGGTCTCAGCAGACCCGCAGCTTTCTGGGACTTGTTCCTTTTGTTGTTGTTTTTTTTGAGTGCTAATGAGAAATGGAATAAATGGAATATCGTTCTGTACCTTTGTAGAGAAAAGAAACTATTTAACTTTATATCAGTTTGAGTTACCCACCCCTTTAGCATAGAGTGTCATATTTAGTTAAATGTATAATAAAAAAAACAACAAGAACATAATTCTGTCCTATTTTCTCCTTTTTAATTTCATCGTGTTCCGTTTTCTGCTGAGGAAATCTCTTTTTTTTCCTTCACTGCTGAGCAATGGTGGACTTGTTAACATCTTATTTAATACCATGTAAAGCTTCGTCTGTTTCAAGAGTCCAGCACAATTTGTTGTGTGCTGCCCTATGTTCATCATAAATCAATTTTGATAAAGGTTTAGCTAATTCATTGTAATTGGGAACCCAACCTTCACAGAAATTAGTCATTGCTAAGAATGACATCATTGTTGGAATGCTGTTAAGCAACTATTGTTCTTCGAATCTTTATTCCACTTTTTCTTCCGTCCCCTTTTTTTTTTTTAACTCTTCTTCTCCTTCATATTTTAAGCTACAGAAACCGTTCAACTATCAAAATGTTCAGCTCTTTCAGCAGAGGGGTGCTATATCTTCATACTTCATATTTCTAACCTTTAAACCTTTTGAATTATTAAGTCTTTTTTTTGTTTACTTTGAGAATGGCTTCTTTTCTTTTGTATCGGCCATTCTTAGATAAATCATAACCCAAACATTTTACTTTTTCTTTCCAAAGCTGGAGTTTGTTCTTGCTTACTTTATGATCATGTTCATCCATATAAAGTAACATTCTTCCCCTGGTGGGTCGAATTTAGCTATTTTAGTAGCATTAATTGTTTCCAAAGCCTCTTTCTCTGCAGAGGAGAGAGAAATGTCTCCCTTAGTTTGTTTAACTTTAGATAAGAGCACGGCCTTTGCTGTGACCGTGTCCTAGTTTATCAACACTGCAGTAATAATTTGGTGAGTTAGAAACCTCTTGCATACAACAGTCAATCATTTATTCAAACCACTTTCATTCTCTTAATGGTACCTGTAGATATTCTGTTTGTACCTGCTCCAAAATCAAACAAAAGAAAATAAAAATATTTCACACCCTTCAATATCTCTAACCCCACAATTTTATTTGATATAGTTCCAATATTTCTATCTATTATTCTTTACCGTCAGTTTGTGTCTGTGCATCAGTGTGTGGGTGCGTGTTTTTACATGACCTGCATCTGTTGAATGTGGTGTCCAGACGTCCCCCTCCTCCGATGTCCTCCCCATGTCCACTCTCTCTCTGGTCCTGCAATCACGTGCCCAGTGTCCCATCCTTCCACAGACGAAGCAAGCCCAACTCCGTCCACCTTTGCTTCCCCCTCGAGCCCTCCTCCCCCTCTGTTCGTCCCTCGTCCTCCGCTCCGTCCACGGAAAGCTCCACGTCTTTAATTGTCTCGGAAATACACATTAGAACAAACATGTTTAGACACCTCATTATTACCATCATCATAGTCAATAACATATGTGTCAGCATTCTGTTTGCCTTTTTTCTTTTTCTTTTTTTCTCTTTGGTTATTCAGCACTGTTGCTTAAGTAAAATCTGATTAGTCTGACATTTGTAAAGGTGGTTTACCGTGTGTTATGCCCCTTATGTTGGATTCTGGCTCGTAGAGCGGTCTGCCTAAAGTCTCGCTCATGACTTTTCCCAGCACCGTCGCAAGCTCAGTTGTTGTTTATTTTGTTTTCTCTGAGAACTTCCGGGACAGTGGGAGGCGGGAGAGAGAGGAGAGGAGTTCTCCGATTGGGGGGCCGTGAAGTCTGAGCAAGCTCCTGCCTGTGGAAGATCTGGGGGTGAAGCAGAGGGTGGGGGAACTCGGAGGGGGCCGCCTCCCTCTCTAAGCTTGGATACAAATCAGGAGAATTAGTCACGTTATGTTCACATTCTTTGTCATTTTCTTGTTGTCTGTCATTGTCTTATCTCATCTATATTGTCCTGTGGTCGTATCAGTCTTTGTCTTTTCTGTTCCCTTTTTTTTTCCCGCTCTTGCGCCTCTGATAACCACATTTTTGCTTTGGTTAAAACCTCTTTTCTTTCCTCTTTGCTAGTATTAGCCCATTTTTCTCAAAAGTCTTAATTATCATTATCTTTACTTTATAGGGAAGAAATTGAGTAGGCCTAACTCTTTTAGCTTCCTATAGATTTTTATAGTAAAACGAAGATGAAGTAGAAGCAAAATTTTGTATCAATTCTCTATGTATAATAGGTCTGTTAATTGATGTCACCATCTCTCTATTTTTTATATATGCAAGGCAAGTTTATTTGTATAGCACATTTCAACAACAAGGTAATTCAAAGTGCTTCACATAAAACATAAGGCAAAAGAAAAAGGAGATTTAAAAACTATTTAGAACATTCATTAAAACGTTAAAAAACAGTGTAAGAAATAAAATGCAGTAGTAAAATGCAGAAATGCAGGAAATTGATTAATATATTAATTGAATGTGGTTCAATTAAAGGCAGCAGCAAACAGAAAAGTCTTCAATCTTGATTTAAAGGAGCTGAGGGTCTCAGCAGACCCGCAGCTTTCTGGGACTTGTTCCTTTTGTTGTTGTTTTTTTTGAGTGCTAATGAGAAATGGAATAAATGGAATATCGTTCTGTACCTTTGTATGAGGAGGACATGTTAAAACATTTTTTACCATCACAGTTATTTATGGTCCTTTCATTTCTTAGCATTTGTATTTCAAGACTTTATGTTGATCATGACAAGAGGGACACGTTTTATTATTTGAATGATTTGAGAATAAATTACATTCTGTTTAACCTACATTGGAAAGTTCAAAGTAGGAAAATTAGTTGAACAAAAACTATTAGTTGTATTCTTTGTGTAAGTCCCATGCTACATGCGTTGTCGACATTTGACCTGTAACACAAAGCCAGCCGAGGCCTCTATAGCCCGGTTACATATTATCTAGCCCACCCTGTTTGTATTACTAAGGGAAGGCAAAATAACACACACCACTCTGTGTAGTGCAAGACAATTGAATGAACATCTCCACAAAACTGTTTCAACAAAAACTGAACATTAGGACTCTGCTGGGAGGAGGAACCTTCAGTCAGCAGCTGGAGCAGCTCTAATTCAGCCAGCGCAAACAAGTGTCTTAAAGCTGCATTCTCTCTAATGTCCATCAGGGGGCGACTCCTCTGGTTGTATAGAAGTCTATGAGAAAATGACTCTACTTCTCTCTTGATTTATTACCTCAGTAAACATTGTAAACATGAGTTTATGGTCTCAATCTCTAGTTTCAAGTCTTCTTCAATACAGCATGATGTTCATTTAGTACATTATGGTCCATTTAGAGTCAAACAGACCATAAAGCAGGGTTTGCTTGAGGGCGGGGCTACCTTGTGATTGACAGGGTGCTACCACGGCGTTGTCCGGTCTGGGAGTTGTCCGTTTTCATTTTGCACCCTCTCGTGTCACTTCTGTTTGCAAAAAAAAACCAAGATGGTGATGGTCAAAATGACAAACTCAAAGCTTTAAAACTGTAGTCTCCCTGTAGGGTTTATGGACTACAGGGGCCATAGCCGGCTGATGGGTCTAACCTGTGTAACAGGTCAGGAGTCGGAGCAGTCCGGGATCAGACCACCGGCACTGGGTCTTGCACTGACTGAACCATTGTCTCAGTAAAGTGATCAGGGAGGTTCATTATATTACAGCGCCCACAGGATGGCTGTAAAATACAGTTTGACATAGTAACAGCTCCTCTCAATCTCTGTGACATCACAAATGTATGACAGCTGCAGAGCAAGCCCCAAGCCGTGCTGATACATTATAAAGCACAGAAAGCCTCGGTGCTTAACAGGGAGCTGAACTGAGTATTGAGCTTTAATGTGTTCCTGAGCGCTGACAACGCTCACAGCCCCAGGAAATAGTTGATATTGTTTGACTCCCACTAGGCGTCGGGGCAAATCGGTGTCGGTTTGATTGCCGGTGCTCAGCGGACGACTTGGCTTGAGTCTGAGCAGACCTGGCGCATGTCAATGCTGTCGCCATGCCAACCAAGAACTGAACCAGGAAGTCGCTACAGCAGTGAGCACGACAGAGGTAATTATTACAGTAAGAACTGGGTCATCTCATGTGTGTAGTTTTCTCTTTTTTGATCTCTGGTGTTTAGAATAAATCATACATAAATATGTACTAACTGTCTCTAACATTGTAATTAACCATCTTCCTCTTTATACTAATGGAAAAAAACTTCATTCAAGTTTTAATTTGCTGTCCGATTTTGAAAGGTCACCAATACAATGTGTTTTGTTGTGCATTTTTATTGTAAGTGGGCTTTAAAGGATTGACTTGGAGGCTTTAATTTACTCATGTGTGCCAGTAATGCAGAGTAGGATCAGGAAAGGTTTAAATACAAAAGAAATAGATTAGGAGCTGCTACACAGCAGGCTCAGCAGTATGCTGCACTTGCTCCACACACACAGAGCAATCAATAAGTCATAAATAAACAAATGTAGCATAAGCAAAACACAAGGCATTGCTTCGGATTTTGCAGGTCTACTAACTTGGGGTTATAAAAACACTGTTTGCAATGTAATGCTTTGATGTGAGCCCTAAATGTATTGACTGCTGGCAACAGGGAATGAGCCAAATGCCTACAATCCGGGCAGACAGGCATTCAAGCCTGCTGGCAACGGTAGAACATTCAAACAGAAGTAGATGACATTCCTCAGGGAAAATGTGTAGATATGCAGACAGCCAGGTAATGAAGGGTTCAGGTACAGCTTCTAGGTTCAGGTACAAGGTACGCTCTGCTGGATGGATGGAAAACTTGGAAATCTTCTCCTTCCTCAGTTCAGGAGGACATTTAGGATTGTTGGTATTATAGAAACAAAATTTCCAAACAAAATCTTTTTGGGGATTACAGAACCGTTAGAAAGTTTGAAATTTACTCCGTCTGTATATACTGGTATATTTTTTATTCTTCTTTACTGTCATATTTTTTATTACTGTTTACTGTTTAGTTTATTTATACTACTTGATTTTTTATCTTCATTCTATTACTTGTGAGCAATGCTGCTGTAATCCTGTAATTTCCCCACTGAGGGACTAATAAAGGATTATCTTATCTTATCTTATGAGTTAGAAATCCTGAATTTGGATAAAACCCTGTTTTAAATTCATGATGACAAAACATGGCAACTTAGATACAGAACAACACAAATGCCGACAAATAACAACTGTATGATGAAGCTTTACATTTCTTTCACCATGTAGTAATGGCTTCATATCAACTGCCAGAAAGATTAATTTTGAATTGTATCGCCGTGCTATGTCCCACTCCTGGTAGCTATAGTTGATGAGCTTTGAGGAGCACCGGTACAATCTGATCAAAGATGAGAGGACAGGACGGGTGCTGATTGAAGAATCCCATTTACAGATATAGTTAGTATATCTGTACGTTAACATAAGATGGGAGGTCTGAGATAAGACAGGATACAGTCCTGACTTTTGGAATTGCTTCTGTAATAAGGCGACAGGATTTTATCCATCTTTGAAGCTCAAGTTAAAATAGGACAAGCGGTGAGGATGTGTTTCTGTAATGAAGTCCGAGCCCGATCTGGATCAAACAATACAAATCTACTGACATCTCATTCACATTATGTGACAGCAGCTGCTCTGCCTTTATAACAAGTCATATTCTTTGGATGACATAGTATCTTGGTCTAAGGTTTATATGTGCTTTATAAATGTAATAGAACAGATGTGTGCTAGACTGGCTATACTGGAATCAGATTAAATGGAAACCAGTTAAGTCATGAGCAGAATATGAGATTCTGGCCGTGTTCCAATCCAATACACTAATTCTAAGCAGCTTGTATGTATGTGTCATGTCCACACTGGGCAGTGGATAATGAAGTACACTCAACCAAGTCATTATGCTGACTTGATTTTTGAATGTGCTGTTGCACACGATTGGCCCCACAATGCATTGCACAAAGGAAACGCAGGAGCTTCGGTACAGATGCGACAACTGAAAGTTTAAAATAAACGAAATTATAGAGACAGAATCAGGAAGAAAAGAATGAAGTGACAGAAGTGTATGAAGCGTAAATGGAGTGAAATCTTAAGTGATATCTTAAAGATGCAGCTTCGTGATTTTGTTTTCTGTTTTTGTAATACCTGCAAACATTGTGGCAATCAGTGGGCATAACATATTGCATGCAAGCGTATGGATGAGTCAAACGGCTCGTAGGATATATAGTTTGTGTGCGCCTCGCTCTTCCTCCTCCTCCTCATCACCAACACTATCTGCCAGCCACTTCAGCTGTAATCATCCTCACAATAAAGTATTCAGGAAGCCCTGAAATCGACCTCTTCTCCACGTCCCCACCCCTGCTATTATCCCTTTAAAGCGCTCTCCCCCTGCACCAACTCTCACCCTGCTTCCCGCCTCCCCCAAAACTCTCCAGTGCAACCAAATAACCTCTTTAAAATCATCACAACATCTCGTTACAGTCCTCCCTCGCTCCCCCCTGCTGCCCTGGACTGAAAAACTTCAGCCTTTGTTCATTTAAAAAATTTCAAGAGTGCTGCTTCATCCGTGATGTATCGCCGCGCTCACCCCCACAGAGCCGGCTTAATGTGCACTTAGTATGCGGGCCAGGCCCTCATTAAAATGCAAAGTGTGTTCTGGGAAAAAAAAAAGGTTGCTGCGCAGTAAACATGGAACTGTGATTTGCTCCGACGAGGGCCGAGCAAAACGGAGCCAGACGCTTCCTCCCGCTCTGTCTGTACAGTTACGGCTCAATCGTGGAGAACTCAGCAGCGCGTCTCAGGACCCGATCTGAAGCGAAGCAGAACGCAACACAACAGGACGGGCTGGCTTTTGAATTATGCAACTTGGAACAGAGAAGCATTGTTACACTTTTAGCCACGGATAATCCCTCTGTCCCTCTCTCTCATGTAACTCTCTGCCCAGCCTCTCTCTCTCTCTCTCTCTCTCTCTCTCTCTCTCTCTCTCTCTCCATATTTACAGAGTGCAATCCTCTCTCTGCTGGTCCCACACTGTTAAATATGCAGTGGAATGCTGGTGTGTCGAGTGCTCTCATCCACAACGTGCACCGGTCCTAAATGTGACACTAATAGAGAGAGAGAGCGGACCATTTAGTGAACACAAAGCATTTGCTTTGGTGATTTATTAAAACTCCACAATGGGATGCTCTTCATTCAGTGGCTGGCAGCGCATGAGATTCCACCTTTGTCTTTTTTCTGTCCGGGTTTTTTGTTCTATGGTGGCCCACAGAGCTCAACACACTGCAATTAAAGAAAATGGCTGGCATTGATCAAACTGTTCTTCATGCATTGACTCCAACCTATCCAGATCGATAGACAGACAGACAGACAGACAGACAGACAGACAGACAGATAGAAATATGTACAGATAGATAGATAGATAGATAGACAGACAGACAGACAGACATATAGAAATATGTACAGATAGATACATAGATAGATAGATAGATAGATAGATAGATAGATAGATAGATAGATAGATAGATAGATAGACAGACAGACAGACAGATAGAAATATGTACAGATAGATAGATCACAATTAGAACAAAAGACAGCTTTGCATCATCAGTTAGACATTAATGTCAACATATGCAATGTAGGCTCTAGAAACACAGTAGTAACAACCTACAAACAAAAAAGAAGTTTCCAGAACACACTTTAACTAGTGAGCTGGCATAGACAACATCTCCACAAATACTAAAAATAAATAAATTAAAACCATTGTAAATAAAATATACATTCAATGTTAAACACAGCTTATACGCGGATATGTGAGTTCTAGTGGAAGAAGGTCAAATACTCCAACGGTGCATTCATAGCGCTCGTTTGAACACAGTGAGAAGTATTAGAACTCTGAAGGATAGCCTTTGCCCCAGATAACTGTCACATAGTCATACAGAAAACCAGATTCAACTGCCCGCGCCTTCTTAGAGATAAAGAGGCGCCCCGCTTATCAAGTCGGCCGGACATAACAATATGGAGTTCCACAACATGCACACACACTGATGATGCAGCGAAGGAGGATCCATCGTGAGCCAGTGTGGGCGGAGATGCTCAGTGCTCCAACCAGGCCCTCTGACCGCTAACAACAGAGCCGCCTGCTACTTTGTATTCCACCAATAGGCTTCCATACGAAGAACCTATTAAATATGATGCGCACTCTGTTTAAGCGCCTTTTCTTAGCTATTCTTATCTTCTCTGCTCCTAGGGAGCGGACATTCTTAGGCCCGTGCACGTAAAACTGCTGGGCATAATACTTCTGTTACAAATAAATGTTTATTGCTTGAATTGAGCTAAACGCCTCGACCTCAGTCTGTGCATCCGAGTTATCTCCTCAACACCATCATGGCTAAGCTTGAAGTATGTAAACTAATTAAAACCTAAACAAAGTGACATAACACAAAATCACTTGTAATGCCTGCTTGTATTTTGTCCATTTTCTTCAGCCGCAGTGGCGTTGAGCTCTCTCTACCACTGCATCGTTCTTCATATAAACTCCTACGCTTTAACCCAGAGTGAAACAATATTGTTTCTTTTTCTTCTTTTGTCTTTTAATATATGTTCCCTGATAACCTTCCACTGAAGAAATCAATTGGGGCTCATTACATTCTTATAAAGGCACATTAGATCGAGTGAGGAATTAGATCGAGACCTGAAATTACACAGCAGCACGGTGTTGGGGAGAGTGTTCCATGGCAACACATGAATACATATTGCAAGACAGATCAATTTGATCTATAGCAGGCCGAGGTTTGATGTTCCTACTGTTTGAGAGCACAGTGATCTCACACAGACATTGTGATGTCTGTGTGAGATCGCCTCCTGATGTTTTATACACAATACATGAACAACGTATAAAGCATCCATGTAGCCCTGAAGAAATTCGCTCAATAGTGGTCTGAAATTACAACGGAAGGCAGAATGTAAGGACATGTGGGACAAAGAAAAAGCCTTTCTGATAGCTCACATCAGAACAAATAGTTCAATATTGCCCCTTTATCCTTTCTCTTTCCCGGCAAATGGTGTGTGACGTCTGGTGTGTAGACACTGTGCCTGCTCATGCAAAATAAACCCATGCATATTTAAGAGGGATGCAAATGAGAGTGCATGATGAACAGGGCTTTTAGCTTGAAATTTAATTACAAGTGTAGTCCCCTTTGCAAATGACTTTACTTTTCCTCTCAGTATGTCTCTTTCTATTTTTCCTTTTTGCTCCCTTTCACTTTCCATGTCCCCTGCAACCCATTATGCGGGTCCATGTCATGAATTCAAAATCTCTGGTGTGACAGCTCGAGAAGGAGAAAAAAAATCCTACCATTCCAAACACCCATCTCATATTTTATACAACAAAGTGTTTGTTGTTTGCAGAGCAAGATAGAAGAACATACAGAAGCTATCTGTGTCCTTTCATTCTCCTGCTTTTGCTTCTAATATTTCCAAGAACTCCAACTGGAGGTTTTTATTCCTTGGTGGTGTGACTCACCTTGGCCCAGAGACAGGGAGGACAGCGTGTCAACCGCTTCCATTGATTGTCTTTCCTGGGGTCTGTTGGGTGTGAGGTGAGCTCCACCCCCCCCCCCCCCCCCGATGTGGCCTGGTTTCTCAACAACCCTTATAGTATGTGACTGCTCATTACCACGTTCTGACCAGAGCTAATGCAGGAGACTTGACCCCTGAGGCGAGATCAAGGACTCTCCATAGTCCACCAAGTGCTTCTGTTTTTAGCTCCTCTTCTCATTCCTCTTTTCACTAACTCCTACGTCTGTGTCCTCCCGGTTCTCTGCAACTTCAGGGCCTCCTCTCCCCCATAGAAGTGTTATTTACAGGTCTGTGCTGCCAGAGATGGTGACGAAATTGAATCCTTTGAAAGCCGGGTCCTCTGCGGTATTAATTTCACGTTAAAACAATAGAACTCGAATGCCGAGTCGTCATAAAAGTGAACATGATCCACATTTAGGGCCCAGTCAATTTACATCTGATGGCTACTTAATGGGATTAGATGGCCAGTAAGAGCCTTCGTGGGACATTACAGCACAAAGTGACCCTCTAACTCTCTCTGTGGGAAGAGTTTGTTTGAAATCTTATGATGGTGCTTTAGGTCTTCTCCGTGCATCTTCTCCACAGTGTTGGCTCATTGAGAGGAGCCTCGTAAATATCCCTGAAGCTCATTCCCGCTTGAAAAGGGCAGGGAGACAGCTCTCCGGCCCCGGTGAGAAACCTCCCCCAAGTGGATACGAGTGTGGGGCTCTGTATGGTGTAGGGGGGGATCGGGTAGTGAAGGGCAATCAATACAAAAATCATAAAGTACTTCCAGTGGTTTGATGACTGGACATGTTTGGTAGTGGTCACCATTCATAGTATTAAACCACAGCATTTTTCATACATCTAGCATGTCAAAAACACATCTTCCAGCATTTCAAACTGCACAATCTTCTGATGTCGCAACACTTCTCAACTCCTCGGTTTGGAATTGATTCTCAATCACGTTCACACCTTGTTTGGGCCGGTTGACCCCTGGAGGCGTTTACCTCCTGGGTATGGTTTGGTACTCTGGTCCGCTCTGAAGGGTTGGTCTTGGACCGCTTTCAAGTGAACCATGGAGCGGTTTATTTCCAGATGTGGCCGGAGTAGCATAACATAAACTGTCCTCAAGTAAAAGTACTGATACTTTACAAAAAAAAGTAGACATCAAAATAACTACATGAGTTTAATGTTTATTTACTGAAAAAAATGTGTAACTTAGAGTTTGGTATAATATATATCATCATTATTAATGTCAGAACACCACCAAGTCTTTTATTTGGTGTTATGGATTTATTTTACACCTGTATTTATTTGTGAATAAATGCCGAGTCATCATCTCCTGATTAAATAACCTGCCACATATACACCAGACAGTATTCACAGTCTGCTGCATCTCTCTAGTGCGATCACT
The DNA here is from genome assembly GCA_028022725.1 of Lycodopsis pacificus. Classification (NCBI taxonomy): domain Eukaryota; kingdom Metazoa; phylum Chordata; class Actinopteri; order Perciformes; family Zoarcidae; genus Lycodopsis; species Lycodopsis pacificus. Next base: position 27,195,143 of record CM051689.1, on the reverse strand, counting down.
AATTATTACACTTATGCATTATTTTATATTTGTATAATACTAAATCACTTCCTGTTTTTGTTTGAAAATAAAAGCTAGCGTCTTTCTGTGGACAGAACTCCTTCATTCATTAACACGAGGCTTTTATTCTCAAATATTTGCAGGACAGGGTTGTGGACTTGCACGGCTCCATAAATGAATAGAGTACCACCAGCCAGTGTAGCAGGAATGAATGGTGGAATTAGCATGGTAGCTGGCTAAATACCAGGACACTACATGAGTAACATTTACAACTTAAAGCTCCATGCACACTCTTATCACAATGTAGGAAAGCACGTCAAACGCATTGAAGCAACTGTATCACCATTAATCAAACATTTCAACATGATTTTTGTTTACATATTCAGGAGCGTTTTCAGTTTTGTCTTTGTGAACGCAAACAGGACCAGTTAGAGAATTATAACAATGTGTCGTCTCCGGGTTGGTTCACTTCAGGAGCCGGACCTTTAGGTGTGAACCCGCCCCTATGGGTTTTCTAATTGGTCTGGTTCCAGTCCATCAGTAGTTTTTATGTCTTGAGTTCAGCCCTGAGTGTGCTTTGGACACTAATACATTACTTGGTATTTTAGCTTCACTGGATAGCCTCAGACAGCCTGACTTCATCCCCCAAGCTTCACTTCTGCAAAAGAATGTAAATCTCGAAAAGAAAAACAATCAGAATCAGAACTGTTTATTGCCACGGTATGTTGAACATACAAGGAATTTGACATGACGGGAGATGCATAACATTTAACAATGAGCCCGACTGCGGATGGGAAGAAACTGTTCATGTGTCGTGAGGTCTTGGTCCTGATGGACCTCAGCCTCCTGCCAGATGGAAGGGGCACAAACAGTTTGTGTCCAGAGTGAGAGGGGTCGGCTACAATCTTTATTGCTCGCTTCAGGGGCCTTGGAGGGACGGCGGATTGCAGCCAATCACCCTCTCAGCAGAGTGAATGTTGGGCTCCACTTTGCCCTTGTCCTTGGCCGTGGCTGCAGCACCAGACGGTGATGGAGGAGCAGAGGATGGATTCAATGATGGCTGTGTAGAAATGCACCATCATTGTCTTTGGCAGGTTGAATTTCTTCAGCTTCAGGAAGTACATCCTCTGCTGAGCCTTCTTGGTGATGGAGCTGATGTTGAGCTCCCACCAAAGGTCCTGGGATATGATGGAGCCCAGGAAGCAGAAGGACTCCATCACGTTGACGGGGGAGTCACACAGAGTGATAGGGGCTGGTGGGGCTACGCTCTACCTGAAATCCACAACCATCTCCGCTGTCTTTAGAGCGTTGAGCTCTAGGTTGTTCAGACCGCACCGGGTCACTAGATGGTCGATCTCTCACCTGTAGGCGGACTCCTCCCCACCAGAGATGAGTCCAATGAGGGTGGTGTCATCCGCAAACTTCAGGAGCTTGACGGACTGGTGACTGGAGGTGCAGCTGTTGGTGTACAGGGAGAAGAGCAGAGGGGAAAGAACGCAGCCTTGGGGGGAACCGGTGCTGATGGTCCGAGAGGCTGAGCTGTGCTTTCCCAGCTTGATGTGCTGCTTCCTGTCAGACAGGAAGTCTGTGATCCACTTTCAGGTGGAGTCGGGCACGTGCAGCTGGGAGAGCTTGTCCTGCAGCAGAGACAGGATGATGGTGTTGAAAGCAGAGCTGAAGTCCACAAACAGGATCCTGGCATAGGTTCCTGGGGAGTCCAGATGCTGGAGGATGAAGTGAAGGGCCAAGTTGACTGCGTCGTCTACAGACCTGTTGGCTCTGTAAGCGAACTGCAGGGGGTCCAGGAGTGGGTCGGTGAGGGTTTTTAGGTGGGACAGGACAAGGGGCTCAAAAGACTTCATGACCACAGAGGTCAGGGCGACGGGCCTGTAGTCGTTAAGTCCTGTGATCCTTTTGTTGGGGACGGGGATGATGGTGGAGGCCTTGAAGCAGGCTGGTACGTGGCAAGTCTCCAGGGAGGTGTTGAAGATGTAAGTGAAGCACGCATGCACGCGCGCACACACACACACACACACACACACACACACACACACACACACACACACACACACACACACCAACTGGGTCAAGTAGAACTCTAGATCTCTCAGCTGGCCACCAAAACACAAATGTTCACTTTTTCAAACGCCCACCCACACATTTCACCTCTCCTACACTTCCTTCATCTAATGCTCCCACTCAACCAACCATCCCCATTCACTTCTTCTTCATCTCTCTCTCAAATTCAAATGGCCTATGACACAACGTAAAAATGGCAATAAAGAACAAGAGACACAGTTTTGTGTTAACGTGGTATACCCCTTGTGATTATTAAGATTGCATTGAAGCCAATCAGTCCGTGAGCACATTACTCACCATGAAGGGTGCTTGTACTGGTAGAATTTGGTCACTGCTGTCTGGGAGACTCACCATCACCCCCACCTAAACATCAGACGGCAGTGGTTCACCATTGACAGCTGGCACACTGAGAGCCTTTCGTCTTATAAGTTCAGCCAATGGCTGTCATCTGTGTACAAGAAGGCAAGTCTTTAGCCCCTGGCGGTCTAGATGACTCACTTGATCAACGATTTTCCAATAGAAAAATACGTTTTTCCCCGTTTTGGACATCTCAGGGACGGCGTTTCCGCTCATTACATTGCATTGTGTCTGTTGAAAAATACACTTTCAATGTAGATTCATTTACTTTTAAAGCAATCCTTGGATAAGTTTCGGCAACACAACGACTTGGTTAGGCTTAGGAAAAGATTGTGGTTTGTGTTAAGATTATATATGTTAGGTAAAATGAGGACACTTTTTACATAACTTATGTCGCCAGTATTATTTCAGAGCTCTGGGTGAACACAGACGGACGGCTCTGTATTTATTTCCTGATTCAGCAACGGCAGGATGTCGCTGATGACAGGGGGAGCAACTCAACGCTGATAGGCTATCGCGCCGGGGCATAACACGAATATTTTGCAGAAGTTGAAAAATTTTAACTCGCATGTCGGGGCGATTTAGCATTTGACGCGGATTCGCGTCCATCGCGACGCGCCATCGCAGATTCGCACAGAATATGACAAAATGATGCAGAACACAGCTGTGAAATTTCATGGTCGCCATTTTTGAATTAAGTTTAGGGAAAAATAACACACGCGGACATACAAACCAAAACCATGAAGGCAAAATGAAAAAGAACTACGTGGAACTCTGCTTTCATATCGTAATTTTTTTATCTGCAGCATAGCATTACAATATATCACACATTCATTGCAAAATCTGATTGATTTTGTACATTCTGACACATTGCCAGCAAGACCCCATTGTTCCTATGGCCCATCATTCCCAAACCCCAGTAATATGAAAAATGTCCCATTGAACCGAAAGCCTATCTTGAAAACAAATGCCCATTGTTCTGAATGCCCAGAATACTGTGCTGACAAACGTCATGTGACATTCCTGGTGACCTACTCTGCCTCCGATTGGCTTACCCTAATATTCTTACACTAACCTATCTCTCTCTCATGTCTACACCTATACAAAGAAGGCAACGTCAATTAGCCAATCACTGGCAGAGTAGGGCGTGCCGTGTGTTAGATAGGTCGTGCCTTTACCATAGTAGGAAAACAAACCCAGAAAGTTCTGATGAAGTCATTCTGCATGGAAAGTATGTAGTTTCGGAAAAATTGGCCTTCAGAATAATGGGAGTTTGCTTACAGATAACAAATGGCCTTTTGGTCCAGTGGCACTCTTGGGGTTCCATAAAAAGGGGCCAATGGAATAATGGACAGTTCCCGACCCGGATGTGATCATAAAGATACCATTAGAGAAGAACTGGATAACTTGTGGCTGCCTGTCTGATCTATTCTAGTGCAGTTGGTAAGAGATGTATTTTTCTAAATTTACAACTAACTACTTCATACACACCCACCTGAAGACACAGTCCAGACTGCTGATGTGTCCCTACCAACTTTCTAACCAAACTAACATCCTGGCATACAAATACTGACTTCCAAAATGCCTCCCTCTAATCCCTGGCTGCCTGTAAATGATTTACATTAGTAAATCAATCAGTGGAGAAATTCACAGTAGATGTATTAATCAGCTACTGCTTTGGTATGCTACACAGAAAATCAAGTCAAATTTCTCAAAGGGAAATTCAGACATTCAGACTGATTAAATCTGCATCTCTATAACCGCTTTACTGTTTGACTGCCAAGGAGATCAAATTAAACAAACGTGTCTATTTGCTGCCGGGTTGATTGTGTACAGGGTTTCTCCCTATTGAGCTAGGTGGATCATTATGTGCTGTGGTGAGATAGGGAACTATATTATGCAACTCGTGGCGCACCTCATTTATCACTCATTGCACTAGAATATTTATGCAAAAAGCATTTAATTTATGAATGAAAAGCCTTTCAGCTGCAAATTAAACAGTGCTCCATCTTTAAAAAGCATTTGGCTTGCTTGTTTCATTCATTAAACAACATTTGACCCAGACTCTCAGCATCTCAGTGTTTAACACCCATGCAAATATTGACAAAGCGGAGCTGGATAAATCTCAAACTCCTGAGTCTTCCCACACAAACCCATTCCAGTTGGTTTACACAGAAAAATGTAATTTGGCTGATTTGTTATGTTGAGTCAGGTAATACACACTGAACCTCATCAAACTGTTTAACCTACTGCGACCCAATAATGCTCTTCTCCATCGTCATTAACACTGTATTACCTCAGTGGAACGTAGATCCTCCTCCTCATCATGCAGCAGCTCTATTATGTCGTTTGTCTGGGCTCCATTAAATGCAGTGCCAACGTGCACACGTCGCCTTGCATGTCATTTGTCTTAAACTCATTTACTCTAACCAGTCTCATTTCTGCTCCCCCTCCTCCTCATCCGCACCCACACATCTTAATATCGTTAAGTCCTAATTAATATTGCTGCTTAATTAAACACTCATATTTAAGGAATGTAGCAGGAGGTGGAGGAGGAGGGAGGAAGCTCGTACTATTTATTGTCTTGGTCCATTAGCTTCTTACTAACTGTCACTGCAACTGGCTGTGATGAACCTTTGTTAATGTGGAGCCTCTCATTGTTTACAGTGAAAAAAGGTCCACTGAATTGTATGATGTGTAGCATGTCTGAACAAACCTAACCGCCCCAAAGGTGAATGGAAGACGTTTATTGCAGGGTTTTACAGTTAAATGACGTGAGGCAGAAGTTTGCATTGGTTCACTTTTCCATTATCACAGGGTATCTGCAGATGTACTGTGGTACAATACATGGTCAAAAGTCTGTGGCGAGCAGGGAAATACAACCATATATGATTCTTGTATATGCCATTTAAGATCGATGGGCATTCAGAAGGGTGTACTGTCCCGTCTTTTACTTCATTAGCACGAGTTTCTGACTCAAACAGTGCCTTCTTACTGCTTACTGATAAAAGATGCTCACAAAGGCAATAACGGAAACTACTTTCTTAAAAGGGAAAGCGACACTAACCAACAGCAGTAATAATGGAACTCAAAACAACACAATAGGAATCACACTAGTGGGTCAGACTACACTAGCACTAGCATACAGCCTTGAAGGGAGGCGATCAACACACACACACACACACACACACAGCTTCAACACTGCTACTTGGCCCACAGGGTTGACTGTGTGGATCTCCCGGCCTTTTAACCATTATGGCAGTAATAGGTGATTGAGCCCATCCGCAATCGCTCACAACCTGCACCTGCTAGACAATGAGACGACACGTAACAGGGAACTTGAAACCATCTGCAAAATATTTTTGAACTCCACCAGCATGATATGATCAGAACCATTTGACAGTTGAATCACCAAAATGAATGGACAGCAGTTTATCTAATGATTAATGTGATCAAGAGCATTGAAATGTCTGAAATGTCTGGGCGGATGTACAAAAAGTGCAGCACTGACTTCATGAAGTCAGAATCATGCCATCCACAGCAGCAGTTGTATTATGAGCAGGTCTATGACCTCACTGCTGTGCCTCAGATATATAGGCAAGTTATTTAGATGTGCAATAAGTAATGGACATATCTTTTTAAACATACAACCATTATTATGGAAAGCATTCCAGCGTAATTTGAAAAGCTCAAAAATAGTAAGTGAGGACACCTTCAAAGACAACAGATTTTAAGGGGTAGTATTTCTTAGAATTCGATTTTTTACAAATATAGAGAATAATTTCTCTACAGAGTAATACGGTATTTAGATAATTTAGTCCTGTCTTTTAATCGCCATCAACACTCAACAGAGCAAGCTAAGGTTATCTGTGAGATCAGCACTTTAAGCTCCGCTTATTGTTTTATCATAGTCCATAACTCTGCATAATGTGTCCCTGTGACCTTTAAATAAAGAGCTTATGGAATCAGAAATGGCATTAATGTTGATAATGTCTCATTCAGATGATGTTTCTTCCAAACATTACACTGTAATTATGGCTGGTAATCAGTATTGATATCCTGGTGTTGCTGTGCACGCTGGGCCAGTAGTAATGCAATTTGATTCCAGGCGGAAGAGAAGGAGAATCAAATCACAGGACTGGAACAGGATGCCCAGGGAGCTAACCAGGGAGCGCCAAAGAGGACACCTGAGCTCTCCAGGATGCTGCTGTAAGGACCAGTGTTTGGCTTCTTGTGTCAAAGTTTAGAAATGACAAACAGTCAAAACCCTTTTATGCATACTTGGCCCATGAACTTCTGATTCTAACTTACTGTGAATATAATACTACATGTATACTTAACATTGTTAAAATCAACCTCAACATCCATTCATATCCATCTATTGCATTTCAGTATTCAAACAACCTTAACATTGTGGTCGTGCTGACTTTTCAAATTAATCTGCACTTATAAGTGCATTGCGACACAATGAAAATTGAAATGAACAAAAATACAGTAAGCAGACATGTGTGACAGACCACCCAACTAGTTAGTGTATTTATCTGTATTTAAATACAGCTTTGTTTTTCTAGTCCCTGTGTTTTTTCTTGGATGACCTCAGGGCGCTAGACGACAATTTACAGTACAGTTATGTCCCAAATGTAAGAACTGCAAGTGTGCCAATAAAACTGAAAAAATATATATTACTTGAGAGCAGACTGGATATTTTTAACTGGACGATGGTTAGTTAGTGAACCAAACTTTGAGGAGATAGACCCGTTGTTCTTGTGGTGACCAAGCCACTAGGAAGAGCACGGGGCTTTGAAGCAAAGTTAACATAATGGAATTATGTTAATTAACGGTGGAATGTCTGTCCCCAGAGGACACAGGGACCAAAAAGACCTTTTCCCATAGACTGGGAAAGAGACGCCTGTAAGCCAGCGGATCATTTTGTTGTTAAGCGAATCTATAGGTCCTCAAGTTTGATAACTGTGAAACAGAGTACTGAATGCTTCAACACTTTGTAACATTTTCAATTACCGGTAGTAGCTTTAAAAGATGCAAGCATTCTAAAATATTTGAGGCATGCAATCATTTAATTAAGTGCAAAACATTCAATTATGAATGTTCAGGGTTACACGGTTTGTCGTAAGAGCTTCTTAAACCATGCACAAGTGAGGAATACTGTCCTCCACCATTGATCATGAGGATCTTTGGATGACTTGGTACAGTATACACCCCGGTCCCTTTGGATAGTCTTTGTCGAGAGCAGAAAGAAGACTAACCACTGTTGTGTACCTAGGTATACATTCCTCTGCAAAGAATGTTCATGAGAACCTTCTGAATAACTTTGAATGTGTATCTCATTTCCTTTGGATAGTCTACATGAAGGGCAAAAAGCAAACCCATCAGCATGGCCATGGCGCCTGGTAAGTCCTTCAAATCAAATCGGATGACTGCAAAAAATAGCGTTTACCATCTTTTTAGTTTGCTCTTGCAGTTTGTATGATGGCATCTACAAGCGAACCTGAAAGTTAAGGTTTCAATGTCATATTTTAAGTAGAAATTGTTCACAAAAGAAATCTTTTCTGTAATTTCTATTAATTCTAGTTGACAATTACTTAAATGTCTCCTACATTTATATATATTATACATATGAATTCATAAAATAACAGAGGCATACTGTTGCCTTTACCACTGTTATTAGTTTTCGTAGTTTTTTTAAGAATAAAGTAAACATGTCAGACTTTCCAAAATAAAGTAAGAAGCAAAGAGTATGCTTTTTATTAGTGCTGAACATTTTGAATTGCATATAAAACAATGAAATGTAACATTTGTCACCAAGACAGAAGTTAATGAAAAATCTCATTTGAGGAACCAATTGAAAAAAAAAAAAAACTTTTACCTGCCGTTCAGCGAACAAGGTTCTTTCTTTGACTTGTGCCACAAGCAGTTGTTCTTCAACAAAGTATTTTCTCCATAAAGAGACTGTGTTATTCACATGGACATTATACCTGTTGGGGTCTGAGCATGGCTTCAACATGTGCTGGGAACAAAGACAATCAGGCCTCCCCTTTTGCAAGCAAAGGTTTCATCCTGATTGTGGTTTGATGAGCACCAAACCCCCTCTGAAGGAATTTCACACTAGGGTGTGAATTTCCCCCCCCCCCAAAAAACTATGGGTTCCTGAAGTCACCTGAGAGCACCGCTGCAACCTCATTGGCCGAGAGCCAAGACAGCACCAGGACCCCTGTGGTTCAGCCACTGTTCAACAAAAGTGCCTGTAACCCACACCTCAACGCTTTTTCCCTTCGACCTCGGTCGAGCAAGGGAGCATCCAAACGCTCTCTTCCCTCTGGACTCCGTCCTGGGACTAGAAGAGGCACCGGGCCCTTCTCTCTCCCCCCCCCCAGCGCCACGCTGACAACCGAAGGCCCACGATTTCCAGGAGGAACGAAACGACCTCAGCCGAAGTTCACCCACGAGGGCCGCGCACCCTCATCCAACCCTCCGGCAGGAAGACGTCGAATCCCCTCCTGACTGATGATTTCCGGGAAACAGACTCGGACCCCACGCCGTCTCACCCGACGTTTCACTGTCCCCGCTGCAGCGAGAACAGATCGGACCCGCGCTTGCTCCAAAGCGAGCCGCGCCACAGAGGTCCGACCCCATCGGCGCCAGCTCAAACGCCGCGCCGATGTCAGCTCAGTCTGCGTCCACTCCAGAGCGAGTCACGCGACCGGGAGCGACCAAGCTCCGAGCTACTCAGTCTGCGCTTGCTCAAACGCCGCGCTGCCGAGCCCACACTCGAGGACTGATCGATTCCCACCACGGGAACGAGCCCCACCGAATGAAACTTCACCAAGTAAGCATTCATTGCATCTTGGGCATAGCTTAGCACTAGCTTAGCATTAGCATTAGCTTATTCATTGATGTGTTATTATTCCCGCACCCTGTTGTGTTCAATCACTGTCTTGTTACACCGCGTCATTGCGCAATTATCGCGGACCACGGAGTCCCGCCATATATTTTGTATTTCCTGTCGTAACTGTCTGCCTTAAGATCAGTCGCTGCTAGTGGATGTAGTATTTTGTTATTATTATTATTATTATGTTATTATTATACCGTAACTTCCAATGTTGGTTTTAAAAGGTTCAGTGTCCAAGTATTACGTCAACATAAACTGGTGTCTGGAGGACACAGTCAATGGAGTGTTTTTGAAATTATTGACATCACAAACCACTTTCTTAAAAAAAAACTATGTTTAGCTTTGAAAAGTAAAATCATCGAGTGGCCCAAAGCAGCGGATCAAATGAGGGTAGTGTTCCAGAAAATGGTGTTTGACCATAAGAAACTTTTACAGGATGTGTTTCCTGACCTGAAACTCAGTTATTTTGGCATCAAGGTAACACAAGCTTTCATCTGTAAAGGTGGATGATGCCAAAAGTCTTTAAGTTACAGAAGGCCACGCATCATCATTTTCAGGTACAACATTAACTATTAGCAGAGGTAGCAACCTCAAAAGAGTGCAGTTTCTGTGCCAGTGTTCAAACACAATAAATCTTTTCAAACACAAACAGAGGTCCAAAGGAACAACAACCAAAAAAGTTGGTGCATTCAGACGATTCCTCAATTTCACGTTCTTGGACAGTCATCTTTGTCTTCAAGTCCTTTAAAGTAGAATGTGAGTGTTATGTGATGTAAAACTACAGTCAATATTTGATTTGAATGGACACTGACCAAAAGGACAGGTAAAAGTTGCCCTTTTCCTCAGGTGCTTCCCAAGATTGGTAATATATTGCTTTAGGCCGACTGCCTCTTTAAAGTCACACAATAAGTATTTTAGTTGAAAGTCCACTACCCCCTTCTATGACCACATGGTCTCTCAAGTCGACCTGCAGGGATTGTTCTAATCTGGAATAGTGAGCACAGTCTTAGTATATGCAGGGTGACGGACTACTACGGCTACTTTGGTAATGTTCAATGATTCTTTCATGATTTCAACGGAAAAAAGTACATTTACAAGTCCAGCTCATTCAACAAACGTCCATAACAAAAAAGAAATAGAGAGAAAAAGCTGCAGTTGTGATGAAGTAGACCTATGAGAAAAATATGAAAAGAAAAGAATCAGATATGAATGCTATTGATATAATGTGTGGTTCTTAACCTTTCAATGAAAGCAACCCCATTCGAGGATGAAGTGATTCTGCTGGTTGGCTAACTTTTCAGGAAGGCTACACCAACACTGAAAGACAAGCTTCTTAGAGACAGGTTGATGCAATGCTATGCCATATTCCAATGACTATTCATCACAGTGTATGTCTTTGTTTTTCTTCAAACTGTATTTTCTTTGCTGTTATTTGGTATGTATTACTTTAGTACCCTCCCCACAACCCCTTCTGATTCCTTTCCAACAACCTGTACTGACATAAACATAGTTGTCAATTCAGAATTAGTTGAAGGCATATCTGAACATTTCATTGATACAGCTCACATGCTGTAAATTACTAGCTATTTAGGATTTACCATGCAGGGTCGAACAATAAAGTTTTGTACACTTTTTTTTTTGCGATGGTATACATGTCTTGAATAACTTGAAACTGTTGTCTGAAGTTTGCTGTTGTTAGCTCAGAACAATAGTGTAGCCGAATCTTTATCTGCAACTGTGCAGAAATACCGGGTTCAAACGCAATGAATGAAAAAATTAAAAAGAGCGTTAATTCATGCTCCCACCTGGCTACCTCTGTGATCTAGTTGATTTACAATACTAATTCAGTTGAATGTGGATTTTCAGGTTAACATTTGTTTTGTAATTGACATGTTGTTAACGAGTAATTTGTGTTATCACGACGACTTCAATCATCTTTTGTCATACTGACAGAATAATATGGAAACATTACAATCAAGTGTCTGCATTTTGTCTTCTTACAAGCTGTGAATAATTTACTGGTGAGACAAATATATTTTCATGTTCTACTAATTTCTGTCTCCACGGAAAGTCCAAACAAACGTGTTGTACCTATTCCAGGTCAACAGATATTTGTTAACAGTGCCTGTTGGTTCCGTTTCTATGGTTCCTGCATCAAAATCAGTGTGTTACAACAAAAGCTTTCTATTGTCTTGATTAAGTAAGATCAGCATAACGCATCAATTAATGTACATTTCATTTTGAGCACTGCAAATTCAGTTCTCAGTTCAGGATACTGACCCTTAAGAGGCGTAGATGCATTAATTGGCCAGTTGTCCATCAAGTCCTTTTCCCACTAGAAAAAAACACTAACATCTGACTTTCGACTTTAGTGGGAAAGATTACACTCGGCATTAATATCCGGTACAAATGTCTCTGCAGTACTCACAGGTATTAAGAGGCTCCAGCTCCGATCAGCAGTGATGGACACATGAGACCTGAGCGGACACGCTCATTTCAGCCCCTTATCCAGAGTGATGCGATGTGACGGCCGTTCAAATTAATATATAATAAATATTATCAACAGGGATTTGCACAGTTATTATAAGCCATTAATGTACAAGAATATGCTTTTCTTTAAGCCAGCCGACTCCAGTCAGACAGTAGTAGTTTTATTTCTCTGGTCATCGAAACACACTTCTTTTAGAAACACAATGGAAATGTCAAAGCTCTGTTCCAACAATCAGCAGCTCTGGTTTGAAAGTTTGAAGAGTCACTTTCACTGTTTAGTAACTTTTACGGTGCAATTTTGACGTCAAATATGACAGACCAGAAAAAAAAGAGAGGCATACTCGTTTTCTGACACTGGGAAAGTAAAACAAAACTGCAAAAGCGTGGTCATTTAAAATCCTTAAACTTTGTTGTTGTCGTCATATGCATACATACAGGTATGTACATGAATGTTGACCTCTTTATTGAACCCATCCTAAGCACTTTAGGATCTTGTGGTTCTGTGTCTCGCTCAAGAGACAGTAGACGCCGGTGAGTATAAACTGAGCTTGAGGCTCATTCTTTCTTCAACTCTCAAACACACGCTTCCTGTATCTGCCTTTCTTTCTAATTCAGGTTATTCAGCCCCCATCACTCTGCCATTGCTTGTTCTCTATCAAGCTGTCAATAGCAGGGAGACGGTTCTGGATGAAGAACATGGACAGAGACTGGCCACTTTCATTTTATCTGTCAATCGATTGAGTCTTAAGCGGCTGTCATGGCCGCCCCGATGCTCAGCCTTCTTTTTCAGTTTCTATTCACTATTTCACACATTATCTATCAAACTCTCTCCGCTCCTTTAGTCTGAGGTTTGTTTATGCTTCCCTCGCTCGGTCCGTCACTCTCGCTTTTGTTTGCCCGGTTGACCTTTCTGCCTCTATTTTTTCTTTGCACAATTGCAAAGGCAAAGACACACACACGCACAGAGACCGAGAAAGAGTTTTCTTTGTTGTGAGAGCAGGTGAGCGTTGTAAATGGCCTGCTGCTGCTGCTGCTACGCCATTAGTATCGATGAGTTTGACTGTGAGGCTGTTGATTTCCCATAAATAGCCCTCCTTAGACACTTAGAACACTCCTGCTGTTGTCATTAAGTCGTTTTACTTAACCTGCTGTTTTCCAGAAACACTAAGATTCACCAATGAACGACTGGTACTGTACTGTACTGTAGTTACGAAGGGCCCCAGTGCATGCTGTAACGACGGGCCCCATTGCATGCTGTAACGACGGACCCCAGTGCATGCTGTAACGACGGGCCCCAGTGCATGCTGTAACGACGGGCCCCAGTGCATGCTGTAACGACGGACCCCTGTGCATGCTGTAACGACGGGCCCCATTGCATGCTGTAACGACGGACCCCTGTCCATGCTGTAACGACGGACCCCTGTGCATGCTGTAACGACGGGCCCCAGTGCATGCTGTAACGACGGACCCCAGTGCATGCTGTAACGACGGACCCCTGTGCATGCTGTAACGACGGGCCCCAGTGCATGCTGTAACGACGGACCCCAGTGCATGCTGTAACGACGGACCCCTGTGCATGCTGTAACGACGGACCCCTGTGCATGCTGTAACGACGGACCCCTGTGCATGCTGTAACGACGGACCCCAGTGCATGCTGTAACTTCAGGCCCCAGTGCATGCTGTAACGACGGACCCCTGTGCATGCTGTAACGACGGACCCCAGTGCATGCTGTAACGACGGACCCCCGTGCATGCTGTAACGACGGGCCCCAGTGGATGCTGTAACTTCAGGCCCCAGTGCATGCTGTAACGACGGGCCCCAGTGCATGCTGTAACTTCAGGCCCCAGTGCATGCTGTAACTTCAGGCCCCAGTGCATGCTGTAACGACGGGCCCCAGTGCATGCTGTAACGACGGACCCCTGTGCATGCTGTAACGACGGACCCCAGTGCATGCTGTAACGACGGACCCCAGTGCATGCTGTAACGACGGACCCCTGTCCATGCTGTAACGACGGACCCCTGTGCATGCTGTAACGACGGGCCCCAGTGCATGCTGTAACGACGGACCCCTGTGCATGCTGTAACGACGGACCCCTGTGCATGCTGTAACGACGGGCCCCAGTGCATGCTGTAACGACGGACCCCTGTGCATGCTGTAACGACGGACCCCAGTGCATGCTGTAACTTCAGGCCCCAGTGCATGCTGTAACGACGGACCCCTGTGCATGCTGTAACGACGGACCCCAGTGCATGCTGTAACGACGGGCCCCAGTGGATGCTGTAACTTGAGGCCCCTGTGCATGCTGTAACGACGGACCCCCGTGCATGCTGTAACGACGGGCCCCAGTGGATGCTGTAACTTGAGGCCCCTGTGCATGCTGTAACGACGGACCCCAGTGCATGCTGTAACGACGGACCCCAGTGCATGCTGTATCTTCAGGCCCCAGTGCATGCTGTAACGACGGACCCCTGTGCATGCTGTAACGACGGGCCCCAGTGCATGCTGTAACTTCAGGCCCCAGTGCATGCTGTAACGACGGACAACAGTGCATGCTGTAACGACGGACCCCTGTGCATGCTGTAACGACGGGCCCCAGTGCATGCTGTAACGACGGGCCCCAGTGGATGCTGTAACTTGAGGCCCCTGTGCATGCTGTAACGACGGACCCCAGTGCATGCTGTAACGACGGACCCCAGTGCATGCTGTATCTTCAGGCCCCAGTGCATGCTGTAACGACGGACCCCTGTGCATGCTGTAACGACGGGCCCCAGTGCATGCTGTAACTTCAGGCCCCAGTGCATGCTGTAACGACGGACAACAGTGCATGCTGTAACGACGGACCCCTGTGCATGCTGTAACGACGGGCCCCAGTGCATGCTGTAACATTTTCGAGCAGAGGCCTAAAACTATGGCTGAGGCTGAACAGGTTTTAAGGATAAAACATATATATCTGTGTGTCTGTTGTTACACAGATAAAGCACCGCTTATACTTTAGCTACTATGGCCTGCAGAGCCTGAAACGGGATGTTCCAGTACACACCCACCCCATCTGTAGTGCACACTTCCACGGAGTCTGAGTGACTCTGTGGAACTGTACCTCTTCTCTGGCCAGAGAATAAATACTTTTAACAGGTTCTGTGTGAGGGACCAGGGTACGCATAAAGCTGGGCGAGCAGGTAAAGTGGGAAAAAATAGGGATTTTATTCACCCAAAACATGTACAATAATGAGCAAATCCAGCCAAAGTAACAAATTACAAGAACTGTATAAACGTAACATAATTAAACAAAACTTAAGTTTAAACAATACAGTGAGTGCTCTTCTGATCCAGGGACACTAAATGCGCCCTCTCCTAACTGCAGAATATATACACGGCTGCCCAGTCCATAGTCAATTGCAGGGGTGTGAAGACAGATGCCAGGCTCCCGCCAACACCCCTCTTGCTGCTACAGATTGGCACAGTCCAATTATCCAGGCTGCTCCACTTAGAGGTGTGATGCAGCTGCTCAGTCTTTTGCCCGGATGGTCGGCTGCAACACACTGACAGGAAAGTTAACACCTTAACTCAACAAGTGTATTCCTAATTGATGGTTTGGCTAGTTTGCAGCCGCCACATTCTGTTTGACAATATTCTTCATTTCAGCTTAAAAAGACTCAACAGCGGGTCAAATCATTTTCCACTACAAACGTTAACAAATACACCTGCCAACACCTCTTCAGCTGTAAACCCACACTTTTGTTTTTGCATGCTGCAAGAACACTAGTCTCCTGTGTAAATGTTCTGTGTTTGACCAATCCAACCATCTCAACTCCCACCCTAAGAGTACTTACGCAGAAATTGACTGGAACTGCATTTGTGATACTTTAAAAACATAATAAGCTTTTCACTTTTACACTCTTCAGTCTAAACCTATGTTATTCTCCTCCGTTTGCTTCTGCCCCCTTTTTTTTGCCCCTGTCTTACTTTGTATAATTTATTAAGTCGTATATGACTTGATGTACTTGTTTTGAACTCACTGTTCTCTCAAAACAAATTGACAATGCAGTTTGGTAATACGGCTACCTCAGTTTTTAAGAGACTAGGTGTCTGGTAAGCTGCACTACATGACCAGAGACGCTTAACTGAAATACTGGGAGCAGGAATGAACTGTTGTCAAGGAGTAGTTCCAATATGTAACTCCTTCTAAAATGATTAGAGTGTAATACAGCTTCACACAATCTATGCTATCAGTCTTCATTCTGAGATAGAATAACCGAGTCCTGACTTCAGCTCTGTATTAAAAAGGCAACTTTCCTGCTAAGCTGTTTACATAGCATTTGAAAATGAATATTCCTCTAATATCATCTAGCAGCCTTGCATACAATTAATAATGTGTGGCGGACTGTTCGACCGTGCAAACACAGCCTGTCTTTTTCATTCCATCAACCACCTTCTTGAATGAATGAATGTGTGCATAAAAACGTTTTCATATCCAAGTCTTTCATCATCATTCAATATTGGTGTGTTTCTCTTTCTGACCACCAAATGTGTATTTTTCTTTTGTGCATGCATCTCAGCAAACTGTTTCGTAGTTGGTATGTCTGTAACGACTGTACAACGCACGGAGCTAACCGTAATAAGGGCTGTGGGTCGCAAACTGCTGTAAAACCCCTATTGAGGCACATATTACAAATGCACTGTATACATGTCCAAAGAACGCTCCTAAAACCCAAATATCATCGGCATATCCCACGGTATAATCTAGAAATCTAGAGAGAAAGTCTGCAACACGTCCCTTCAGACCTCCCCCGCTCCCCCAAATCTTTATGGTGAACATGGCTGTTAGTATTCAAAGCTGTTTAAGTGCAGTTTTGAAAGTGTTGAGTGACGTAGAATGTCTGAGACCATGTCCACACTAATCCAGTTTTCCTACGTTTACACTGAGCAGCCACACCACGCCGGAGTTTTGGGGTGCCCTAAACGGAGGAACCTGAAAACTCTGCCGAGGTTGGAGCTAGTTGAGAACTCCGGGGTTTTGGTTCGGTGTAGACGTCGGATACAGATGTCTGTTAGAAAAAAATGAGCCCACACCCGTGCTCGCTACTGGATTGGTTATTACCAGCCATGACGTCTCCGTCCCTGATTCGTCAAACTCACTAACACGTGACCCGTACCCGGAAGAAAACAAACAGCCGGCGACCAGCAGCGAGAGACGCTATCAGCCGTACATGGAGCGCCGGTTTTGTGCACGTTGTATTACCTGTTGCGTACTAGCAGCTGTTGTGCAGTAAAAAGTCTGCATTTATGTGGAGGAAGCAGCTGTTATTCTAGCGATTAGCGAGCTGCTTGACCATCGGCGATCAGCCCCCACGGAGCGGCTGTCTGACGCTACAGTTAGCAATAAATGCTATTCAGAGCTACAGCTACAAACAACACAGAGGAGACGAGTGATCAACGCTGATTTGTTTTACTTTTTCCGTTTGGTAGCCTTGAGAGACCTTAGTCTGCAAGTATTTCTTTATGGAGCATGAAAAGATGTACGAAGATATATTATATTCGCTAATGCCAATCGCGGTTAGCATTTCCCCATTGGCGGTAATGTTAAAATTAGCTTAGAAGCTAGCGAGTCGGACCTGTTGCATGATGTTGTGCCCTGAAAGATGGAGCAAATGCCCTAAAGAATTGATAGAGGGCGAAGATGATGCCCCTGTTTTTTCTGCTGGGTGACTCAGCTTATCCCCTGATGCCGTATCTCATGAAGGAATACCCCAATGGAGCTAACGTTACATTCATCAGCCCCACGACAACAACACATGGAAGCGAGTGATCGACGTGTGTTGACCACATTTATGGACCATAATCGAGTAAACGTTTCCGTGTAAGTGTTGATTTTAAAGGAGAGTTGATGAGAGAGAGAGAGAGAGAGAGACAGACAGACCCGCAGCGCTGTAACTACGTCTGAAAAATAAAACTTCTAAAACTTTCCACGAACTGTGTCTGTTTGAGTTTATAGAGGAAGATCTTAAGTATCAAATACAACCTTTCATTATTAAAGACTACTTCATTACTCTGTCATATTTTTTTTTAACTAAGCAAGCAATCCACTTCCTGTTTACACCATCACGCGCATGCCCAGTGTACGTTAATGGTCACGTGCTGTCCGCCTTCGACGGCTGCCGTGTGGATGCAGACCAACTTGAGAATAATGCTGAAAACTCCCGTGTGGACGGAGATCGGTTCTATTTGAGAACTCTGCATCCAACGAGACACAGACTAATGTGGACATGGCCTGAGGTGCTGGGGCAGGGAGTTCCAGAGGGAGGGGGCAGCAACGGAGAAGACCCTGTCCCCCCAGGTCTGATGCTTGGACAGAGTAGGGGGTGTGAGGAGGTTGGCGTCAGCGGATCTGAGGTTGTGGGTGGGAGCGTGTTGGTGCAGGAGGTCTAAAGGTATGAAGGGGTTCAAGGTTGTGAAGGGCTTTGTAAGTAATGAGGAGGATCTTGAACTGGATTCTTTGCTGCATGGGGAGCCAGTGGAGGTTCTGAAGGACTGGGGTGATGTGGTCTCTGGTGCGGGAGTGGGAGAGCAGACATTCAGATGAGTTCTGGATGTATTGTAGTTTGTTGATGATTTTGGTGGATGAGCCGTACAGGATGCTGTTGCAGTAGTCCAGTCGAGAGGTGATGAAGGCCGGCTGTGGAGGAGAGGGAGGGGCGTAGACGGGCGATGTTTTTGAGATGAAAGAAGGCGTTTTGTGATGTGATTGATGTGGTGTTCAAAGGAGAGGGTTTGATCATGCGCTTCATACACATTACATTTCTGCTACTGTGGCAGGTAGGTAGACATGAAATGATTAAGTTGTACAGTCCCGCGACTAAAAGAGAAAGGGTTGTATTGTGATTTAAATTACCTTGCAAATAGCCGCAGTACTAATGATGGCACCAGAAAAGGTTGGGGGCACAACAAATAAGGCTGGCATTATTTTATATTTGTCTTATAGTCAGCAAGTCCCAGAAGAATACCCAAAGCAACAATGTGTTTTAAATTCGGACTTCTCACCTTCCTACTGAAGACATACAGGGGACTATTGTCAGCAGCAGATTCATCTACATTTGGTGCTCCAGTGAGTATTTGTGGCAGCATGATGGTGTGTGTGTGTGTGTGTGTGTGGGAGGGATTGAGTCCAAATAAAGTAAAGTGTGTGTGTTCATGGTGATGAAGGAACATGTCACCCAGTGCAACAGTGTGGCTCACTGATGTGTTTTATTAGTTTGTGGAGCTGTGGATCACAGAGGAAGAAGATATATCGGGCTGTGGTAACACACGCACAATAGGTTTGAGTCTGCACATGGGTATATATAAATAATCAGAATATTGAAAGACTTATCCTATAACACGTCATACATATCCAAACTAAAGTTCACTGTAATCTAACCAACGTGTCGGACAGGCAGACCCTCCCCTGGCAGCACAAAGCAGAGTGCCGTGATGCAGTGATAGGTGTGTGACAGAATCAAGGCTTGTTTCAGTCAGTGCAGACAGCGGCGCTGACTGAAACCACAAACAGAAAAGAGCAGGGTGAGTCTCTTTGGGTATCTAGACTGAGCTTCAGAGGGTCACTGTTTGAACAAATCATGTCAAAGAAAGATGGATTGTTCTTCAGTGACTGTAATTCAGCCCCGTATTATATCTGCAACCATTTGGAAGTTTATTTCTTCTCCTGTCGTTTTTTTCCAAAATTCCTTTCCATGTCCTTAAAATATCAGTCTAACAGCAACCTGTCTCACAGCAATGACGGGAGCATCTTTCACTCTGGTACAAATATATAATATATCATTGGAAGTGAGTCTGTGCCTTTCAAGAAGGCAGTGATGAGCTTAATAGGGACTGTTACATCACTGATGGTGATACCACTTCCTTCCACATCAACCAGCCATTGACAGCTGAACACAGATACACTGGCATTGTACAACGGGCCACTGTTATGTAACGTTACATGGTATAATAATGTGCATGACAAATAAGAAAAGTCCAGCAGGGGCGAGTGGGAGGGGTGATTCGTTGTTTGTTGTTACACGAGTTACTTTGGTAAGGTTGTTGCGTATTTATTTGAACACAAATCATTTTTCTTTAACCTCAACCAAGTAGTTCTGTTAGTTCTAAACCTAACCAATCATACCGTTAGCCAGGCGGCATTGTGTGTTTCTGCTGCGAGATGCAATGCTGATATGAAACGTGTTGATGAAACGTATTTGTGGACACATTCAGCATGTCCATGCATTGCAGAAATGTACAATGGCGACATATTTTTCTGGGGCCTAGCTTGGAGTGTGAGTGTGAGCGTTACCACTAATCTAGCACGAGGAGGACACGGAAGGACTCCAGGTGAAAACCACCCGACAAATAGTGAACTCCAGAGAGACAAGTTGAAATATTCAAATACATATCGCCACAATCAGAGCATGATTGAAAAAGATGTTAATGTCACTACATGACGCATTGTGTTTTTAAATATGTTAAATTATAATCAAGGCAAAAAAACAAGTGTTTAATGGAGTCAAAAACGATGAATATTGGCATACATTATCATAAGAAAATAACAAATAAATCATAATTGTTTCATGTAATTATTCAACGTAATCTCCATTATTTAATAAATACTCAAGGTAAATATCCCATTGACACATTTCTTACCACCGGTACTCTCTTTTTTTGTTGCTGCTGTCAGTGTACTTTATACATTAGGCCACAATTTAAGACTTTTCATTTTTCAAAACCAAATAAAAGTGACACTCTGCTGTACACATCAACATGAGTTTAAGATGAGTGCTCCGTCTGTTGAATATTGTCTGTGGTTCTAGACGAGTGGAGGAAAGAACCCGATGATGTCATCAGCATATGGAGACGACACGTTTATAAAAACAAACGGGGGTGGAGTGTGGAGTATGAGAGATATGGGAGGCAGGACGGGTCTAACAAAAACATACATACACTATATGTTGATTGCATTATGGGAAATGTAGGAGATTTATCCATTTTTTAAATCTGTCTCTTGTGAGTCTCCTCAGTTCACGGAGCAGCAAAACTACATTGCTTGAATTACAAAATGATGTCAATTCAGTTTTTTTTACTCAGTCGAGAAGTTTTTTTGATACAATATGTTCCTGACTCATCACTGCAGACATTTTGTCTGTCCATTAGTTATGATTTTATCGTAGCTTAGCTTAGTTTAGCTCAGTGTGACCTAAAGACTGGAATTGGAGGTTAAATACTAGCCTGGAGTGTTTCTCACTCTTACTGCCACTTTCATACATAAAGTCATGGTGCAAGGCACTCACACACATGCACACCCATACTCACATGCACTCACATACACATGCACACCCATACTCACATGCACTCACATACACATGCACACCCATACTCACATGCACTCACATACGCATGCACACCCATACTCACATGCACTCACATACACATGCACACCCATACTCACATGCACTCACATACATGCACACCCATACTCACATGCACTCACATACACATGCACACCCATACTCACATGCACTCACATACACATGCACACCCATACTCACATGCACTCACATACACATGCACACCCATACTCACATGCACTCACATACACATGCACACCCATACTCGCGTGCACTCACATACACATGCACACCCATACTCACATGCACTCACATACACATGCACACCCATACTCACATGCACTCACATACACATGCACACCCATACTCACATGCACTCACATACACATGCACACCCATACTCGCGTGCACTCACATACACACCCATACTCACATGCACTCACATACACATGCACACCCATACTCACATGCACTCACATACACATGCACACCCATACTCACATGCACTCACATACACATGCACACCCATACTCGCGTGCACTCACATACACATGCACACCCATACTCACATGCACTCACATACACATGCACACCCATACTCACATGCACTCACATACACATGCACACCCATACTCGCGTGCACTCACATGCACACCCATACTCGCGTGCACTCACATACACATGCACATCCATACTCGCGTGCACTCACATGCACACCCATACTCGCGTGCACTCACATACACATGCACACCCATACTCGCGTGCACTCACATACACATGCACACCCATACTCGCGTGCACTCACATACGCATGCACACCCATACTCACATGCACTCACATACACATGCACACCCATACTCGCGTGCACTCACATACGCATGCACACCCATACTCACATGCACACCCATACTCACATGCACTCACATACACATGCACACCCATACTCACATGCACTCACATACACATGCACACCCATACTCGCGTGCACTCACATGCACACCCATACTCGCGTGCACTCACATACACATGCACATCCATACTCGCGTGCACTCACATGCACACCCATACTCGCGTGCACTCACATACACATGCACACCCATACTCGCGTGCACTCACATACACATGCACACCCATACTCGCGTGCACTCACATACGCATGCACACCCATACTCACATGCACTCACATACGCATGCACACCCATACTCACATGCACTCACATACACATGCACACACATACTCCCATGCACTCACATACACATGCACACCCATACTCACATGCACTCACATACACATGCACACCCATACTCGCGTGCACTCACATACACATGCACACCCATACTCGCGTGCACTCACATACACATGCACACCCATACTCGCGTGCACTCACATACGCATGCACACCCATACTCACATGCACACCCATACTCTGTGCACGTTCATCAATTCAACTTGTGCATTTAGGTCACTTTTGAGCACTTGCTTATGTGCGCACACATATACATGGCCATGTGCACGCCCATACCCACGTGCACGCTCATCAGTTACAATATGAATGAAAAACAGAGCTGGCATGAATAAATACTTGATTGAACACATTGCATGACATCATGGAACTACAGGAGAACACTTTGGCACAAAAGTGCATTCAGATAAAGAAGCTGCATGTGAACATAAACGCAACATAATAGACAAACATACAATATCCAAACATAATACTAGCAACAGTTATTTACAGAGGGGGTCCAGGCTTAATATTATGAGGGCACTACCCCCCCCCCCCTGCCCTCCCTTAGAGTTTTAACACTCGGACCACAAGGCTCCTAATGGGTACTATGTTCTCTAAATCACTCGTCCAGAGCGTCTGTGTCCTTTTGATCACGCTGATAGGCCACTGATGTCTTATCAGTCTCCATCTCTCTGGCACATTGAGATGTCTCAGGTTGTACTGCAGCAATGACATCAGTTGATACACAACCCATCCACAGAAAACTCTTCTAACAGTTTCAACCTGCAAACAGCTGGCGTACTCTCAGCAGCAAAAGTTTCATATGAAACCTATTTTTAGAAAATCTATTTTCACGCTACCACCTGGAGCAGTAATAGTCCATGATGAAGCAAAGATACCGTAGCATATGGAAGAAAATATTGTTTTTATGTTGAATGTCAACAGATATTAATCAAAGCTGCATATTTCGATAGACAAAAACATTACTACATGTATCTTATTTCTATCATTTTTTATTTTGGACTGAGACAATTACAGAGACAAGGACTGATGCCGCATCGCCTCTGTGTGTGTTTGAAAAAGACCCGCAGTATTTTTGTAATTTATTAATACTAATAATTTGAATGTCAACATTAGGAATAAAATGTCCAAGCTTCGAACTATTCGCTAAAGCCTTAGTTCTATATACATATAGCGTGCACACGGGACATCTTGAGCGCCACGCTGGCAACATTATGATAGAAGTCTATGTTACTGTGTATTTGTGTTTGCTGTTATTAGCTAAAACTTACAGACAAAGCTACCCTTCAATAATAAAGCATATGAGCTGTCGGTTGATGAAAGTGACTGATTGTATTCATTGAACAGAGAGGACCATGAAACTGTGAGGAGATGTCTCCTGGACTGTTGTGTTGCAGCGTCCAGCCTGAAATCCACTCACAGTCTATCCGCACCATTCCTCGTCTGTCCTCCAGCTTCCCAACCATGCTTCAGCTAACATGCCATAGAATTTTCAGTACCTAAACTAACATTGCATGTGTGTTGTGTTTTGTTTTGTTTTAGGCCATTTGCTCTGAAGCCAGGACTGATTGTTTTTGAATTCAAGTTGCAGTGAGTGTGTGTGTGGTAAGCTAGTGAGTTCCCAAACTGTA
This sequence comes from Lycodopsis pacificus, assembly GCA_028022725.1. Taxonomy (NCBI): domain Eukaryota; kingdom Metazoa; phylum Chordata; class Actinopteri; order Perciformes; family Zoarcidae; genus Lycodopsis; species Lycodopsis pacificus. The sequence goes on along the minus strand of CM051689.1, from coordinate 27,171,055 downwards.
TTTATCGGGTCATTCTATAAAAAAACAGTTGAAATTACATTTTTTGAGAAGGTCACACAGCAAGAATGTATTAACACTTGCAGGTGAGATTTCCTTAATACATACAAATGAACATTTACATGTATTTATTTGTGTTAACATTTTTCAAACTAAGCTTTCTCCTCACTGAGGCCTACTGTTGGATTGTGAGCTCTTCACCATGTACTAGCTGATTTGTTTTACTCCAGCAAGACTAAATGAATGAAGCATCCTCTGACTGTGAATTCAATCACCTGACATCTCTTGAATTTATACTTGCATTTTCATAAAATAAATAAAAAGCGACAGTGTATAGATATCATAATCATGGTTTATTTGTGTCTCATAGATAGATAGATAGATGTAAACTTTATTTATCCCCAGGGGGAAATTCGTTTGAAGCAGCAGCAATTTACAGAGTAAAATATAACGTGTGGAATGCACAATATCTACAGTACAATACAATAACAGAGCAGATATTGAATTGAAAGGAATAGATTCATAAAAAATAAGCTAGAATAGAATAGACTAGTAACAACTAGTAAACTAAACTAAACAACCTGGACAGTAGAGCCAGGATCACGTGGACAGTAAATATAGTAAATACAGTAAATATTCATGGGGATTTTAGCTTATACTTAGCTAACTAACAGCCGACCTTAATTGAGCATGGGCCGAAGTTGTGGCTAACTTCGGGGCCATCTCCCTTCACTTTAATTGGAGATAAAACTTAGCTGAATTTCAGGAGCAGGACCACACCTCAGCCACTCGCCCACTTCCGGCCACACTCTTATAAATACCTACCCACTCTAAGCCTCGGCTCGCTCGCATTTTCTGCACCCCACCCTCCCTCCCTCTTGTTAATGGTTATCTCCCCCCATAGTCATCATGCTCCTATCCCATGGAGACCGGGGGTCTGCAAGGCCCGGGAGCCGCGTGGATCCTCAGCTAAGCCTCCCCCAAACCGCATCAGGCTAAATCTCCATCAACCATTCCTCAACACCCCAAACAACCGACGACGGCTCGCTCCGGCCGAGGTGGGGGCCTAAGCTAGTGAATCTGCAGGTGGCAGGCAAGACACAGACACTTGTCTTAAGGAGTTGTAGTATTTATTCACCAACAGTTCATCTGTACACACACTGCTGCTGCGTTAACAGGCGTAGCATCACATAGGATACACTTAGCTCCTCTCTCCTCTTCTCTATGTGTCCCATTAACACACAACAACAACAAATATTCCTCGTTTTTCTCACTCTACTGTTGTGGCTCTAGGGATGGAATCCTACTGACTGAAATAGTATCCTGACTTTTCACCTACCGCCACCAAATATCCTGTTGTTCGATACCTAAGTTCATCAGACCCTTTTGCAGCTGTTGTCATCATAAATATGCGTGCACGTGATGGCCACAGAAGTGGCGTTTCGCCGCAACCATCCACACGAGTTAGAAGCTTAAAACATTCTACAAAATCTGTCACCAGCATCGAAATATTTGGTTGCTTCAAGTTCCACAGAATTCTGACAGGATCAAGACGGTTACAAAGCAGCAGGTGTTTCAGTGTAACGAGTGACCCTGTTAACTGGTGACTTTCAGTCAAACGTGTCTGTAGTTGCTTGTAGTAACTTACGTAAATGGTTGATGTAGATAATAAACACAGATGGGTATGTTTTTATTTTTGTCTGCAATTGTCATCGAGCACTATTCAACATTCAGGGTTTAAGAAATTTGGACAAATTAGTCCTGCATAACAGGCAGAGAAAGAAAATGAATGCAAAGAGAGACCCTTTATCAGAGAGAAGAGCTTTGCTTTCGTGATGTATTGTGCAGTAGACTGGGCCTCAGGATGGGCTGGTGACAGAATAGAAAAGGTAAAATCAACATGTTTGTTTTTCCTCTATCTGTTTGTGTGTGTTGTGGCTGGTCCAGCAGGCCTGAGCCTGTCTGATGCTCGTCCTGTTATACTGGATGACTCCTGATGCGACAGCGGCTGCTCTGGCCTCAAATACCCCTGAGACCGGCGGAGAAGAAAGGCAGGGAGATGGATGGATTGAAGGAAAGAACAAGAGTGATGTACAGAAAGAGAGAGAAAGTGGATATGTGTGTGTGTGTGTGTGTGTGTGTGTGTGTGTGTGTGTGTGTGTGTGTGTGTGTGTGTGTGTGCGTGCGTGCGTGTGTACGAGAACGAGAGAGGTGTGTCAGAAAGGGCCTCAATTTCCCCGGAGATGCAGTGGCAGAGAGACAGATAGAAGGAAACACAGACAGGTCTTCGTTTGGAAAGCAAGAAAAGTACCACTTCTTCATCCTAAAGTGGGCAGATTCAAACAGACGCTGAAGCACATAGCATCCACAGGAAATATCTGGAGGAGCTTTTCTAGCAATGCAGGTAACTTAATACTGTCATTTTAAACATCATTTAGTTGTCTGTAGATTGAGATGGAGGATTGAAGCAACATGAGATGGTTTGTTTAGGCCCTGTCTACACATATACAGATAATCTTAAAAAAAACGTTTAAATTGAAAAATTTTAGGTAACTAGATGACTTATAAGGTGCATATTTCTCAAAACCCTGGTTACTGTGTATCCGTGTCAATGTGTAAAACAGATCTTCCATTCACACATGCCCGTTGCTGCTTTGTGCGATGAGCGTTCAACAGAAACAACAACCTACTGGTATTTTAATTAAGGTGATGCTAAGCAGCAACACCTCGGCGTCCAAGAAAAATGTTACATGAATATGTATGTTACTGAAGAAATAATTAGCTACTTTTGCTTTGCTATTGTTTTAGTTGCCAAAGCTCACTATGCATCCCCAGCTTGTTTACGAGCTTTGGATATTTCTGAAAAAGTGAAAAAGATCTGTTTTTATAAATATCCGTACATGTGTAGACCAGGCCTTTGTGTAGGCTGAGCTAATGCCATCACAATAATATAATAATTAAAGATGAAACAAACATTCTGGGCTCTGGTGAGAAAAAAAACATACAACCAAAAAAAGTATCATCAGTATTGTACATATTACAAAGCCCTTCATACAAGAGAAAACACACATTGACATATGGGAGCCATAATTAGGGACACATATTACTTTCACACAGAGCAGAGTCTCTGTGTTCCAAACACAATGCATGACTGCCAGAAATTAGCAACCTAATTAAGAGATGCAAAAAAACTGTTTATTGTTGGGGACTGCAGAGACAGATTTGCATTTCATGGTTTCCAGAGAGCTGTGGGAATCATATGATGTGCCGTGGAGAGTTGGTGCAAATCAGCTGTTATCAAAGATAATGCTGGCTGAATCACACAGACATCAGCCTCCATCAACACAGAACTATATGAGATATGAGAGAGAGGAAGTCAATGTGTCATTACATACTCTTCTATAGAACATGTCATCATGCCAAAGGTTTCATCTCTTTGAAATGGTCTGGATGTATAAATCATGTTCGGGGTTTCTGAGGGGAAGGAAAGGTCTACTACTGTGCACGGATGAATTATTATTTAGTGTTTTAAACTGGTTAAATTGCTGCACTTTCTTTGGTAAGTACAATTTAATAATACATAATAAATATTATTGGTATTGTATTATTATTATCTTTCCCAAACCCATCTTGGAACCAAAGGTAACCATATTTGGACGCGTAATGATGAATCCCACAGCATTACTTGGCAAGGCAAAGACGATTAGATTGACCAGGATAGCCCATTGGTCAGGACATAGGACCTGAGCTAATCAGGTTTCCAGTACCTTGGCGACTATGGATGCCTGGCCAATCCTAGCGCTTGTACGTTGCACAGGACGGGTCTTGCCAAGTAAAGCAGTGGTATTCACAGTAAAAAAGTTTGAGAGACCTGAGGCAATCTTTTGTACCGTCACGTAACAAGTGTCTTTGAACATGTCTCCCATGGGGAGATAGAGAGACTGCAGATGGCTCTCCATTCGTTGAGGTCACCCTTCTCGCTGAATGCCACTGCTGTCATTCCATCCCCGTCAAATCTCCTGCTGAATTCAGAGTGCATCAAATTCTTTTGAGTCTCTGGTCTGACGATAACGGGCAGGGGTTCTGCTTACCCTGGATTCAGCTTCATCTGGCATTTTTAGACCATTTTTAGACCATTCATGCTTGCTTTCACCTCGTCACCACCCTGTCAACTTGCAGCACACTTACTCGCTCCATCAGAAGGTTCACACATTCAATGCCACCAACAGCACTTGCGTCTTCGCTGTGCAGGATTTTTGCGACTGCTTCACAAGGGCCAAATAGTGCATCACAGCCTCAAAGGCTGGAAAGAGTTTTGTCTCTGTTCATGAAGTCCGAGTACTTTGTCCCTGGCGTCCCTTCTTAAACTTCTGTCCTCCTTCAAACTTTCCAGTGTGGCCAGTTAGACAGCATATGATAAGCAACAGCACTGAATAGCTTTGTTTTGCACACACCATCTTAGTGGGGCACAAGCACAAAATGTTGACAGTGACGTCAGGACAGCTAGATAGTGATTCATTCATCCAGCTGCTTGTGTTTAGCTGATCCTTTGATAAGACAAACACCCTGCACCCTACTGCTATCAGGCTCACCGTGTGGTTTCCTGAAGTACAAGATCCTGGGTTGTACAATGAGTGTGTGCTTACTTCTTTCAGCTGGGCCTGACCACCAGTCTAAAGGCGTGCCATGTTGGAGGCACCATCAAAGCGATACCCCTGAAGATGAGCAGTAATGTTCAGCTTCAGAACAATCTCTTTTAAATATGTAAACAGTACAAGTAAACAGTGTGCAGTTATACGATCATTGTCAACATACAGCTGGACAATTGCTCGACAGAGCTGATATCTGTTGTGCCATCACCTGTCGGCCCATAGCAGTCAGTCTGCTGCACTAGATACCTCTGTCCTTTTAGTAGCCTACTGCATTTCAATTTACACTTCTTCAAAAGAAGCATTTGGCTGAGATGCTGCACATATAATGTGTACGTGTGTTTGTATGTGCGTGTCCAACAGTCCTGTAACAGCATGAGGCAAACAAGCCATGGGGACTGGAGTAGGTGTTCGTGCATGTTACTGTAATTTTGGGCCACAGGCAAATCCACGAGGAAGCTTTTAACCTTGGAGACAAACAGAGGAAGAAAAAGCCAGAGAAGGAAAATAGACAGACAGCCAAACATAGAGAGCTGGAGAAAGAGGAAAACATGTGATTGACTGTGATGAGACGGGGATAGAGGGAGAGGGAGGGAGAAGCAGTGACAAATACTAAAGACGTGTGATCGCAGTGTTAGGAACAGCTTGAAAACAAATAAAGATGAGAACAAAACAAGAGGTGTCCATGAAAGACGGCTGCCCATTGGGAGCGTACAGTACAAGCACAGTACAAGCACAGTCCTGTCCTGCAGGCCACACAGTCCAAGTGGAGACCAAACGAAAGCAACTCAGGGGAGCTCGGCTGCATTTAGACTTTCATGCAGCTTTGTGTTTTCCTCTGTGTGATTTAAATGCCTGTGTGAGGACTTTACAACCTCAGGGATGAATTATGATGGCTGTAATCTGACTAAAATGTAAATGGCATAAACAAGAGGAGGAACAATTGAGAAAAGCAATCACTTTAATTGATGCTGCGGAGGCTGGGGCCATATGGGGAAGGCAGCAGCATCCACATTTCTTTACCTTCTTCTCCTCAACATCCTGAATTTGTAGGTAGACCAAAGCTCTTTAAGCTTGTGTGACATGTATATGTTTGGTATACATATGGTTGCTGTTGTTTAATATTGCATAGGGTTACACTGAAGTAGTTGTTCTGAATCTAACATGAAAATCTTACCACGGTCTCACTCCCAGGTCATCAAAGAGCGTTGTTCGGTCAGTTCCCCTTCGGCGTCTGATATCGATGCTAGGCACCCTTCAACTCTGTATGAGACGCACAAGGCTTTCAACTGACTCCAATGTAAATCTGTTTGCCATCGGCGTCAGTATTAGACGGCGAGAACAACTGTATGTAGTATAAATGTTGAATTAACCTGGTAGTTGATCGATAATCAAGGCTGTTGTTTGTGATCTTCCGGGAAAGGGTCACGTGATACGGGTGTGACGAATCAGGGAAGGACACGTCATGACTGCTAAGAACCAATCAAGGAGCAAACACGGGTGTGGGCGTCATCGTTTCCAAAGTTATGCGTTTATGACCGTCCATAAACATAAACTTATCCGTCCTCGGGAGCGTTTTCAAACTCCTCCGTTTTCGAGCACCGAAAACCGGTGTAGTGTGGACGCTCAGCGTAAATGTAGCAAAACATGTGTTTTCAAATGCTCGGCAGTAGTGTGGACATCAGCTGGCTGAATGAGCTGATGTAGAGGAGCCAGCACTGCAGAATCTGTTCTGTATTACACACAGTGTGTGTGTGCACCTTGAGAGAGAAAGTGTGGCAGTTGTGATGTCATGAGAGGGAGGGTCATCAACGGGAGATACATCCCCTCCCGGTGGTTGCAGCAAGAACTACAACCCATCATGGCAGCTGGGTAAAAACTACAATTCCCATAGGCAGCAGGGCAGCCGGGGCCAAGGCGGCGGCCCAGCTGAAAGAGAGGGAACTGATTACCTGGGGGAGGGAAGGAAATGTTTGGAGAGAGGAGGAGGACAGGAGCACACGAGGGGAAAGAGAGTTTTAGTTTACGTTAAAGACAACGACCCCGAAGTAAAGGAAGATACTTTCTTTTGTGTATTTTTTTTGTTTTCTACTGTCCAACATATGTCCTCATGTGTTTGGATTTTTCCCAGCTAGTTAGGAGTGAGAAAAGAAAAGAGAGGGGAAGAAAGGATGGAGGGACGTGAAAGGAAGTTGGGCTGCTGACTGTGCAGATTCTGCCTGGGTGGCACCCCAGTCAGCCACATCCATCACGCCCTGATGCTAATGGCTGTTACAAACCTGCACTCTCCCCACCATGCCCAGATCAGCCCCTAACACCCACCCCCTCCACTCTATCCCCCATCAGCCGCTTAGCCAGCATGGCAAAGGAGACTTGACACAGAAATGAGCTGAAACTAATGACTCTAATGAGTTTCACTGCCCCCCTGCCAATGTCTGCCATCATTACCGCTACCCCTGCAAGTGGCTCCAAATGGCTCTTTTTTTTCCTGACTGGCAAACTGCTGATCACCCTCAGTGAACAAGTACTGGGAGGGGACATTTCTGCCAGGGTCATCCTGTGGACCCAGTGTCCTCAAAAGCAGTCAGACCTTTTTCTGAGAAAAACTGATGAACAGGTTTATGCTCGTCACCAGCAGGGAGTGACGATGATAACAATACCTCCAACGTAGACTCAGAGACAAATAACGATTTCATCCGTTTGGATTGTGCCATGAATTACACCTGTGATGTTTTTACATTTAAAACATTATTTAGCATGTCATAAAAGTGACATTTATCATAAAACGTTTCAAGTATAAGACAATATATAAGAAAATATGTAATTAGAAAGACTACACACCCAAATGTGGAGTAAGTGACGTACGAGACGAGAGATGCAGCTCACTGACCGGTTTCACACAAAACAAAATGATACGACAACAAATCCATGACATGGCTGGATAAAAAAAAAGAATCACCATTGATGATACTGTACATAATTGTTCCAAAATACGGTCCCATACTTGAAGGGGCGGGGCTTAGCCTCTATAGAAGTCTATGAGAAAATGACCCATATTTGATTCACTACCTCAGTAAACATTGTAAACATGAGTTTATGGTCTAAATCGCTTCTTTAACTACAGCATCATGTGTGTGTATTTCATTATTTGTGTGTGGATGCATGTGTCAGAGCAATATAAACACCCCAGGCCTTTGCTCTGCCCTCCTCTTGGCAGCCTCCTCTCCTATTTGAACACGGCATAGTGATCTTCACCCAAAGACCATAATCCCGGCCAACCTCTCCCGGCACCGTCAGCACTGGCACTAAGCCAGGGACCCGAGATGCCAGGGTGGCCCCCGCTGGTCTGCCAAGGTCAAGTGTATTTAGCTCCGCTTCTCAGCTCATCGGGTGGGGCAGTAAAGGGTGGGGGTGAGAAGCGCAGGGTTGTAGGAGTGGGTTTGGTGGGAGGCCTGGAGGGGAAAACAATGCAGGCCTGAGAAAGAGAGCTGAAAGAAAACTCACAGTTTCTGAATATAACAAGAAATGATGATATTCTAGCCAAGTGTTCTGCTTTGTTTGTGTTTGAGTTATGAAGAGAGAGCCTACTAGGTAAAAGTGTGCTGATGTTGAGCTAAGTACACTCTGAGAGGCTCCAGTGGTGTATAGTAACGAAGTAGAACTACTTCGTTACTGTACTTAAGTCGTTTTTTTGGGTATCTGTACTTTACTTTACTATTTATATTTCTGTTGACTTTTACTTTTACTTCACTACATTTTTCAAAGAAAACCGATACTTTTACTTCACTACATTTCCCCTGAAACCTTCGTTACTCGCTACAAAATCAAATCTATCTTTAGAAACAAAATGAATCATGAGAGCAGCGTCGGGGACTGTGGTGGAACACAGACTGCAAGCAGCAGGTTTGGTGAATCAGTGGTGCTAGCAGCAAGTTAAATCGTTGGATAATCACGTTAATGCGCAATTGCAAAGAAGTGCTCTCAAAGCCGCGGTGTTGTGATTCCCAGTGATGCTACATGCTACAATGTGACAACTGGCCAGCCAGCGTTTCTCAGATTGGAGTGAGACGAGGAGAAAATGTGATGTGGTGATCTTCGCAATAGAACATCTTTGATGTGTCGAGTCTCGGCCAATCAGCGTTCAGATGTGTACAGCGTCTTCATTTCCCTCCGTTAAAGTTTAAGTTACGTTATGTTCCGTTACCTGTTAACGTTCCTCATAATTGCGATTTAGAAGGAAAAAACGTAACGTGATGAAACATGCAGCCCCCCCCCCCAGTGTTCCGGTTCAGTTCACGCGGTCACTCGTTAACGTTAAACCGGAACACCGGCGCATCTGGTTGCAGGTTGTTTGTTTTAACTCAAAGTAGAATGAGGCGACTTCGTGGTCAGAATAACTTTTATGATAACGAAACATGAGGCCCAGATACTGATGAGATGATGAGGCCAAAGAGCTTCAGGGAGAGGAGGCTGTCTGTAGCGCAGCTTGACGCAGGGCTGAGCTGTGAGTGGAGCTGGGCCTGGATAAAGGTGGAGCTGGGCCTGGATAAAGGTGGAGGTCTAAACAGACGTGAGTACAGCTTCCTACTGTCACAGTGTTTTAAATACATTGATAAGGCAGGGTATGCTAAATGTAGCCTCTGCTCCAAGGAGATGAAGTACAGCAACAAGGGCTCACATGTCCTCTCATCACACTGTTCACACTGTTCACTGTGATGACCACAGCCAGTGGACTAACAGTACCAACAGTCCCACGTTGCTCCCAAGAACCCTGAAGTAATGAGAGAGGGTTAAGGTGCCTGTATCTTCATTTCAGCGGGTTAATTTAAATAATTGAACTGGATTGAATGCATATTAATTGCAAATATAAGATAGGCCACAATTCTAACAAATGTACAGTAACAGTAGAAGTTAATATGAAGCCATACAGTAACAGGGTTCAATGAAAATGAATCTTTCTTTGTACAGGCGATGGTTCTCGCTACTCTTGCTATCTTCGTTTTTTATTTGACCAAAACGTTTGAAAATGAGACCTCGGTCTCAATGGATTTTGTCTAAATAAAGGTTAATATTAATAATAGAGCAGAAATACTGATTAATGACTGAATAATATATTCGTTTTTTGCTTAAAGTAAATGTCTCATCACTTAATTTTCTTCTCAGAATACACCAGAATGCTACATTTTAAACCTCATATTTAAGATCAATTTTGATATTTGAGTCATGTTGTGGATGATCAGATGGAGTTATGATGGTAGCAGTCGCCCAACTGCAGATTCAGCTTGAGCAAAACCTTTGCCTATTGTGTTCAAATCAGGCCCATAGGAGTTTACAAGGCAGCGTCCTTTCTCACAACACTGACCTGATGCATCAAGTGGATATTTTTTGCTGAACATAATATTATGCATTGGCTCTCTACAGCCTCTAGTCTAATGAGCAGACTTATAAACACACTGTTACAACTCCTTCATAGTGTCATATTGCTTTTCGGAGAATTATGATGATAAGTTCATAGTAGATGCAAAAGTATACTCATGTACAATATATTATGTTGAACATTGTTGCTCCTGAATGGATCACAGCCAACCCAATTATTGTCAACACAGCTCCATGTCCTTGGTCATGGTGCCACAGCACTTAAAAGAATAAACTTCATAATTCTCAAAATTCTGACCCTTTGCTTTTTTATTAACAGCATTTACTTGTACTTTTACTTTCAATACTTAAGTACATTTAATATCAGAAAAGTACTTTTGATACTTAAGTACAATAAATATCAGATACTTTAAGACTTTTACTCAAGTAGTATTCTAATAGGTGACTTTTTACTTTTACTGGAGTAGTTTTCCAGTAAGGTATCTTTACTTTTACTCAAGTATGGCTTTTGAGTACTTTATACAACACTGAGAGGCTCTGCGCCTGCTCATGTGCTCTTTTGCTGAGGCCTCTGTGGTGAGCAAATACGCACGATCCTTGCTGTTAGTTCATCCAAGACTTCCAGAGAACGATATATCAAAGCAAAGGCCAGATTGTTTTCATCCTTCCTGACCTTTTCACCTTGCAACACCCTAAAGTTGAAAATAAATCTCAAGTAAGTGTCGTGAGTGATTATTTTTCCACAGAGGAAGGACAACCTCGTACAGAACTTGTGGTCAGTGCATTACATTACATTACATTACAGTCATTTAGCAGACGCTTTTATCCAAAGCGACTTACAATAAGTGTATTCAACGTCGCTATTCAAGAGAACTAGTCACCAGAAGTCATAAGTGCATCTCCTTTTTTAAACAAGCATCTAAGAGCATAAAGCAGAGCAAAATTACAAAACAAACTAATATGAATACAATAAGTGCTGAGTGGAAGGCTCTGGGTAGTGCTTCTTGAAGAGGTGCGTTTTCAGCCTGATGAAAGATGGACAGCCCCGACTCAATACAACCCCTGCTGTGCTGTCGAGTTCAGGAAGCTGAGTGACGTGCGGGACCTCCTCCCTGTAGGCTGACTCATCGTTGCTGTTGATGAGGCCAACGACGTTGTGTCGTCTGCAAACTTGATAATGGCACTGGAACCATGTACAGGCATGCAGTGGTAAAGCGAGCGTAGAGGGGAGGTCCCAGCACACAGCTCTGTAAGACGCTGGTGATCAGGTGTGTTTGTTCGACCTGCTGCTGGATTCTCAGCTGATCATCTTCAAGGGGAACACATGCGAAATCCTTTCATCTGCAACCGAACAGAGGAACGTCTGCACTTAGTCAATTCAACGGCGAAGTGAAGTAGTTATGTAGTGTACGACTTAGCTTTGTAAAGATCTGTGTCGTGTGGACAACAAATAGTTTGGCTGTCATTGACCAGAAGTGACCATATCTGGAGTGAAAGGTGGATCTGACTGAGAAGAGAAGAAGTGTTGAAGAAACCTTTCAGTTAGAGTTCCTTTCATAAAGCAAACAAGAAACTATTAACATGAATCGACTGAACAGCCTCTAGCCCCGAGCTGCTACATAAACGATGATGAGCAATGGCTCCTCACTTCCGTTACCTATGGACCGCTGTAATGGATTTGTTTTACATTTGTTTTACAAGTATATCAAACTTTTAATGCAACTATTAGTAATATTTTTAAATTGTGGTTTGTCATGACAAATGTTTCTACTGTTACTTATAATTGTACGTTACTAAAAATGATGTCGCACTGGAGATTTACTCCCCCATCATTATGCAAACATGTAAGTTAAGTTTGCCTCTAACTTGACCCACAGCTGGGTCATATTAATATCAAGTATTTGCACTTGATTATAAATTGGACACTACATGATGTATTTCATCGATTTATTACATTCTTTCATACATCTGTCTGGTATTGTTGATGGTAATCAAATTGTTGGAATTTTTGCTGTTTTTAAATTTGCAAAAATACATGTTGTTTAAGAAGCTCTTGCCCTCCGTGATTTGTATGGTGCATATCTGGTATTGATTTTTAAAAATAGCAACATATTCAGTATTGCAATCATACAAGAACACATTGATGGAGGTTTTGCCAGAATTGGTAATTACAAGGCTATCTCTATGTCAGCTTCAATCAACAGTTAATATGAATGTTTAATTGAACATCCACAATGAAGGGTCACGGGATAGATATTAGAGTTTTGCTTTACTTTCGTGTGTCTTGTGTACTTGTTGTTTTAATAACACTGAAAACACTAGTTCACTTAACTGTCCTGTTAGATTCATCACCAGGCATATGGCACATTTGGAACAACCAGACAAGAGTGTTCTGCAGTTAATGGGAAATGCTTTCAGTGCAGTTTAATCACTGTATGTGTATTTAAACAGAAATCTTTCATCACAAATTACAAAAACATATTTACAATAGCTGTAAAATAAAACTACTGTACATGAGCTGTACTGCACTGACATTTTGGAAGTCTCCATCAAATCAAAAGCCATACAAGGACATGCAATATGCATAACTAAGCCTGAATGCTCAAATCAAACGGTCACATACTCAGTACACACTGCAGTGTTTCTATGCGTACTACATACTTCTAGTGGTACAGCAGTACACATCTATTACTGGAGTCCCGTTTCTCTCCAGGGTGGACCTCCTTTCTGTTTCCGATTGAAGACCCGTTTGATGTCTCATTTGGCAATGCTTTCACATGTGAAGTTGATCCATTGTTGAATGCCACTTTAATCATATCTACCAGCATAAATCAGGTCAAAGGCAAGAAAATGAACATGAAAATACTCAGGCCAGATAATAATAAACTGCTTACAAGTTGCGGTGTCCTTTTATCAGAAGAAGATGAACTGAAAGTGGTTTCCTGGCATCATCATCTTCATCATCACAACTCATTTGAGAAGTAAGGATGTTGTCCATGCAGTCTCTCTTTTGCACAACGAGATGAATGGCAGCAAATACGCAGCTCAAAACTTGAAGTGGTCCTTCTCTTGGCACCTGACATTCATTTCTCACAGACAGAGTTAAGACACGGTGATCACAATGACTCACGTACACATACCAGCTTGTCAGGGCGGGTACTGACATGTCTACTTCGGTTCAGGACTATAGTGTATGGACTTACAGTGTTAAATGAACAACCCATACATGACAAATGATCTTCTATACATGATGTTGTATTGTTCATAATGTTGCTGCTGTACTGAACTTCATTTCGTTGTATCTTTTTGCGATGACAATAAACATCCTTATCCTTATAGAACACACTTAAAACATGTTAGTGATGTAATCATTTGGTGAATGAATAGCGTTTCTAGACAGAGATTATCTATATTACTGTACGACTATCTGTGTGTCATGATTCATCTTAAGACATCTGCTCTGACAGAAGGACTTCATGGAAAGACATCATGCAACAGCATCATCAACCACGGTTAACTCTGAAGCAACATTTTGGAATTATTTCCTGTTTTGGGGTTTCCATGTGCTTCAAGAGACGGCTGGAGTCATTTCACATTTTGGTGAAATCATTTTTCTCTCCAGCGTATCTGTGCAGCAATTTAAATGTTCTATTTAACCGCAGTGTCAGTCACTTTGATTGTATTCAGGGTGTTTAATCCTTCAATCTACATTCAGTAAATACATCCTACAACCTGTGAATTTGATTTAGCTATCCATCAAAGTAAACTAAACAGTGTCTTACATTTAGAGGGATCTATTAGCAGAAATATAATATAATGTGAATCAGCATTTTCTTCAGTGTATCATCATCTGAAAATAAGAATCATTGTGTTTTTGTTACCTTAGAGTGAGCCGTTTATATCATATATATTAGTATTATTATATTATATATATCATATATATTATAACATATGGAGCAGGTCCTCTTCACGGAGCCAATAGTCAGAGTGGACAAACCAACCTGTGTCAGCATACACAGCGTCAGAGAACACAGGGGGACTGTTGGTGTGGTCTGCAGGGCCGGAAAACAAGACACGGTGACCTCTGTTGGTCTTGAGGAGCTGTAAAATGTATTTATCTAATTTGTATTCTTTGTAAGCCATTCCTTCACACAAATTGACTCATTTCCTCTCCCTCCTCTCAGCCCCTCAGCCTCCATCTCAAGCAGGACGGAGGCGAGGAGACTGGAAATAAGTAAATGAGATAAACCTAAAGGTTTGCTGCATGGAGGCAAATCCTTATCAGCCACTGAGTTGTTTTTCTGTTGACACGGTATTAAATAGGAAAGTGAAACAATAGTTTAAAGTTCTGCAAACATTTGCATGTTAGGTACATTTTTAAAGCGCAAAATAATGTAGTTAATATAAATTGGAGTACAGCTCTGACATCGTGATGGTGTTCGGTGTTTGTTTTTCAGCTACTTTCATCAAGTATTGGTACATTCAGGAAGACACGTATGTAGTTACAGAGAGAGGTGTTGATGCTGAGCTTGGTGGCAGCGTAGCGCCCTGTTCTGGCAGGAGGAGAACTGGAGCGTTCCACGATGGTGCGAGTGAGTACAACAGGACTCGCCGCAGTGGAGTCTTTAACTTTCTAGGCTTCCCCGGGCCGTCTTCAAATCAGAAGATCGGCGGTTTGAGTATGAAGGTGTGTGAATGTAAATGAGTTTAGATCCTGGTGGCCACCTTGCATGGCAGCCTCTGCCATCAGTGTATGAATGGGTGTGAATGGGTGGATGATGACATGCACAGCACTTTGAGTTATCAAAACACTAGACAGGCAATAAATACAAATGCAAGTCCATTTGCCATATATCTGTATATTAGGGGTGTAACGGTACGCATATTCGTATTGAACCGTTCGGTACGAGGCTCACGGTTCGGTACGCATGACGAACCGAACAATACGTTTGAATAAATTTTTTTAAAAACCTTTATTTAACCAGGTAGTCCCATTGAGATTAAAAATCTCTTTTGCAAGCTGTAAGTAACAATACAAGATGTAAGTAACAATACTACATAACATTAAGGAGCAGTTTTTGTTTGTTATGCTTATGTGTTGCTGAGAAGACACCCCAGAAGATGGGTCACTCAGGTATAGTTCCATCATTGTTCAAAGTCAAAGAATAACTTCATGATGTTAGTTGTAATGAATAAATATATTTTAAAATCAAGTACATTTCTCTGGCATTTATAGTTTTCTACTGTACCGAAACGTACCGAACCGTGGCTCCACTGTATCGTACCCAACCCAACCGTGGGTTTTGTGAACCATTACACCCCTACTGTATATTATATTATTTCATACATATATGTTTCACAGCATACCCGTACTACATGTGCATTTCAAATGTTTACACAGTAGAACGCGTTGAGTGATCCAGGTACAGGTCCTTACAGCAGCCTCTCCGGCCCAGATCCAGGCCGCTGACTCTGGCAGGGCTTGGCTCGGTCACTGCTGCTGTTGGCGGGGACGGTAATGGCAACCGTTGGCTGACCAGATGCTGGTCACAGTGGAAAGAGGACATACCTGCTGAGTGGAGGGAGCCCTGCTGGACCAGGCTAACCTGTCCCATCAACATGACGGGAAAAAAGAAAGACAGGCACATGATGGATGGGTTAGAGAGTCGAGCGTTTTCAAAACCCCTTGGAACCCTTTTTTATTGAAATGTAAATGCTGATCCTGCATGGTCTGTTCTTCCTACTGTGCTGCAGGAAGTTCACAAGTTCAACATTCAACTTTAGGAACCTAAATACATTTGAAGGCCTTGGTCAAGCTTTGGCCTTCGCCCTGGCCACAGCATCTTGAACATGTAAAAGCAATGCCAATATTTTTCGAATTTAATTTCTCTTATTTCTCATGTTTAAAGGGCTACGCACATAGTACATGGACTTGTATTACACCTTTAATAATAATAATACATTTTATTTATAGAGCACCTTTCAGAATACTCAGACACTTTAGATTAAAATCATCATACAAAAAAGCTATGCACTAAAAACATAAAACACACTTTATATTAGTCACACATTAAAGCAGTATGATTGTAGTCTTCCCACCACTCAAAGCACTTTAGCACTACATGTCATTCAGCTCTTCACACCCATTCATACACTGATGGCACAGCCTTCGGGAGCAATTTGGGGTCAAGGGTTAACTCTAATGTTAAGTGTCTTGTCCAAGGACACATCAACATCGAGGCACTTTATGGCTCAATAGCTTGTAAACAGAATCAAATCTTGTTTCATGGCAATTCAAACCAGATTTCCTTTTTAGTTTAGAGGGTATGATTTGAAATTTTGTTTCATATTTATTCACATTATTATCGACCCAACATCTTCCTCGTTGCCCGTGTTTTGGTACATTTTGTAAAATGAAAAAATGAAATCTTAAGTAAAGGGGTAAAAATTAAACACCATAGTGTGGTTTACATGTCATGCTACTTTGTCATTTCAAGTGTTGATTGGAAACAGAATTGTCACTTCGGGGATTGAACCACCGATCATGTGTTTGAGGGAGACACAGTCGTACACAGACGTGGACACGAGACACTGATAGGAGTTTATTGAGACTCAAATCAGCGACTCAAACTCTTCAAGAGAAAGCTGTAGTATAAGTGAGTATTCTATTTTCATCTTTAACAATGCTATAATGCAGTTTTTCAAACTTAAAATGAGGTTTGACGGGAAGCTGATATCAGCTCTGAGCACTTGTGTGAGTGAAATACATGCGTCTGTGTTTGAGAGCAGAAGAGGCCACAATTAGTGGCGAGTGGGAAAGTCAGACAGACATTAGCGGGGGGTATGGGGACCCTAAAAAAATAACAAAATAGAACATTGGTATTGACATAGTTTACAGTCAGGGTGAAGTGGAAGGGAAAAGTATTCATTATCCAGCAACACATTCAAATAAAGCACACTAATGCAACCAGGTCTCACTGTCAAACACCGATGGTTGGTCTGTGCCCCTCGGAGTCTGATACCGACCCACCAGGCTGTCGACTAACTCCATGTTACAAACAAACACAGGGCATGTGTCCCGTGAGAGAACCTGAAGTAAACGTTGCTATTTGGTAACGTAAGTTGTTAGTGTCATTAGTCACGAGACTCATTCGTCACATGCTAGTCAGTGCAGACAAGTCAAGAACACAGCCTCTGATTGGTGGACAAGACATCAGGAGCTGCTCGTGGATGGCTAAAAATCACACTGGAGCCCTCATCAGCATCCTGGAGGTCCTGTTAATTTAGACAAACATTTTGGACAAAGTAGAGACTTGTATTCTGGATTATTATAGTGAGTGATAAACCTCAAATGCACATAGCCGTAATACTCAATAAACTATGAACTATGAATAGGTCTGTACAATATTTACAAGCAAACTTAAAGTGTGCATCGTTATTGATGTGAAGAGTAAAAGAAAGAGCTGTGACAGACTTTACTACTCACAGCCTCTCCACAGCAGAGTCCTCCACGGGACTGGTCGCTGTGTGTTTGTGTGCTCTATGAAGGCAAACAAAGAAAAACACACTCTCCATTCCCTTTACACTTCACTAATGTTAAGTGCATGAGAACCCTTGACTAGACACTCGAAGAAATGAGAAATTAGTTCAGTGGAAGGCATACTCTCTATTTTATCTCTTGTTTTATAGTTGAAGATGAAAGCGCTGGTGGCTGTCTGTGTGAATGACACGCTGTGTTATCTGCCACCAGAGAGTCTGTATTAATTAGCAAACAGCCGCCTAAACATGTTCTGGATCTGAGGGTGAAATCAAAATGCTGACAAAGAGCAGATTAGAGAATTGGCCCAGAAAGCTTCATATCAGAGTTGAGTTCAGCAGTGGGCGTTCTATAAATACTCTGATGGCCCTTCATCGTACGGAGACAGAAGAAACATCCTCGGGTCTCCAGAAGAGACGCACGGATTCCAGATTCCTTGTCGTGCCTGCTTTGGCTGTTCTGGAGCGTGTTGGGGCCCGGGGCCGTTGTGATAACACCACACCTGAGTTTTTAGAGGATCAGGTGTGACTAATCTTTTGCCACTCACTGGACATCACGCCCCCGAGTGCTTTCTGTAAAAGACAGGAGAGGCAGGTGTGTGATGTTGTTTTCTCCCACCACATGTTGTCACATGAAGAACTCCTCTGGATGCATTAGATTCCTAGATTTTGGTTTAAGGTAATTTTGGATTATGGATTAGGTTTGAAATGAGGTAAAATTAGGAGGATGAACGGGTCTGATCG
Organism: Lycodopsis pacificus; assembly: GCA_028022725.1. Lineage (NCBI taxonomy): Eukaryota > Metazoa > Chordata > Actinopteri > Perciformes > Zoarcidae > Lycodopsis > Lycodopsis pacificus. Next base: position 27,152,753 of record CM051689.1, on the reverse strand, counting down.
ATAATAAAACACGTGAAGACCATCACATACATATTATAGTAGCCATCAAACTTTTAAAACCATATATAAAGTGAAGTAATTCAATAAACACTTGTTTTACTTTATTGGATCAATGTAGAAGATTTCAACATTGCAAATTGAAACAGGAAAAAAAAAACTTTGCTCATTTACCAAACAATATTCAATAATTATAGCTTTAATAGCTTTGTTAAAGGCAAAAACAAACAAACAAGCAAACAATTAAAAAATGAATCCCCATGAAATAAAAGAAGGGAACAGTCTAAGGCTTCCTGTCCCTATAATACTGAAGCACTTCGTTGCCGAGTATTTCCACCAGGGCATCAGAAAGGAAGTTTGTGGATCTGGGACCTTCAATGGATTCTGGCAGCCCGATGATTCTGAGATTGTTTTGTCGGCTTCGTCCCTCCAAGTCGGTATTTTTAGCTCTGAGCTCAGCACATAGCTCGGTCAGCATAGAGCACGAGGTTTGGAGGGCCTGAAAGCGATCCTCGTTTGAGTTGGCATTGGTCTCCAAACTTGCGATTCGTTCGCTGTCTTCAGCCACTGTGGCTTGTATCACATCTAGTTTGGTTTCGAGAGATGCGAATGCAGATATGAGTTCGGTAGAGAGGGCCGATGATATGGACTTGCGGTGTTCCTCCAGCAGGCTAGTCAGATCAGACCTGCTAACCTGACTAGCTTGGGGCGCCGGCTCGTCTTTTTTAGCATCTTCCCTCCTGTTCAGTTTAGTTTTGCTGGTCATTGTGCAGTTGAAGGACAGTACCTGTCTTTGAGCAAGCTGTTAATTTAACTTTTAGGTAGAAGAAGAGTTATAATTGAGCTCCAAGCTCCAAGCCCAAGTGTTGTTAGCACGCACTACCCACAATGCTTTGTTCAGTGCCAAAAGGGCATCAGCTCACTGGACCAAAACCCCACATTTACTGGTATGCCTTTTGGTTTTCTTTTAATTAAAACCTAAGGCTCATCGTTTCAGTTGTGCACATTTGGCACTGAAAAGCTCTCACTGAGAGCTTTCATTTCATATATAATACTCATATTTGCTCAACATGGCACTTTCGCCCCTTTGGCTCAGAGCCCTCGATTGTTAACTGTATATGTTCACAATGCACAAAGATGTATTGTGTTAGGGTTTAAAACAGAAGGATGCGAGGCTTCAGCAGACTGCAGGGAGATTTCTGCGTCAAGCTTCCTACTGTGCACGCGCATCAGAAAAACGGAACTGGATCCGGTTTCAAAATTAAACAATATTTAATGTACTACACTAAGTTCACATACAAACTGAATCAACTATCAATAGTAATGTTCTCGAGAACAGAGACCACAAGCACGCATCTCACTCACAGGTCTGAATTCAGGTACTGAAAAACAAGAGCGGATGTGGTCTGAGGAATTCTCTCCAGAACAGTCTCTTCTATGCCCCGACAGTTGGAAATGTCAAACAGTCATAAAACATATGAATGACCCTCCGTGGCGATTAGTGATTGGCTCCATTTGACTTCTGTCCCCTCCCTGGATCAATCCTTTAGCGAAACAGCTTTGCTCCTTGCAAAACATCTTTCTTGACTCCACCTCTGGTCAGCTTGTCCTCCCCACTGACCACATCCTCCATTTGCTGCATGTCTCATCAGAATCCCTGTCTGACCCTCAAACTATTCTTACAGTGTTTTAATACCTTTAGTGACTATACTTTTATGATTTAATACATTCAATTAGTTAATATACTGTAACATATAATGTCTTCTATAAGCAAGAATATTGTAAACATATTGTGACTAACATATTATTATTGTGACACTTCTACTCACCACTAGGGGGGTGATTTAATCTTACTTATAATGTGTTTAATACTGAAATTCTCCACAATTGGTTAATAGGGACCCTATAGCCGGTGAACCCGGCCTTATTGTTCCTTTTATTTGTGTTTTATTGTTTTCACGAACCAAAAATCAATTCAAATTGGTAACTTATGTGTGTTTCTCTTGCATTCTTCTCTTCACTTAAAAGTTTGTTGACAGCAAATGTTTTGGATGCAGTGAAACATAAAGCCTGCATAATAATCGACAATAAGCTGATCCTCCTGTGATGGGTAAGAGTGGTAGTGATTTAAAATCACAATGAATACATTTCCCCACTGTGTCTGTCTTCAGAGTGTTTAGTGCATTAGTGTGTGTGTGTGTGTGTGTGTGTACACGCGTGTGCACTCAGATATACTTTCCCGACATCTTAATCTGAAGTGACCCAGTATGCTTCAATGGGTCATTTCCCCCATGAGAGCAGTGATGTTGAATTCCCAGCTATGACAGAGTTTTAGCTGAAGGCTGTTTTTCCATCAACTCACCTAAGAAGACTCCGTTCACCTGACGTGGACGTTTATCAGGTCACACACAATGACCGGCTCTCCTCCTCCAGCTCCCCTCACGTCCGCTCGCATCTCTCTGTCCTCAGATGAGATGACACTTTGAAATCGTCTTTTGAACATCAATAAATAATTGCCGTATTCAATCTGAGACATTAGTATAACAACTGTAAACAAACAGAGGGAGTGCTTAGCAGAGCGGCAGCCCCTGGCGGCTTCTGTTCTGTCACAATGTATTGTCTCTCGACTTGTTCTTATTTGCTCGCTCTTCAAAAACAAACAGCATCATGTCCTCAGCAGGGCATTTCAGAAACACTCGGGTCAGGAGTACTAACTGTTTTCATTTTTTTCAGATAGGAAGTGTTGGCGTACCAATTGTTACAGTTGTACTATTTCATCATGTCGAGACACATCTTAAAAAGTGATGGAAGAGCTTATTTTCAATGCAAACATTACAGGCAAAGAAGAGCGCCCATTACAATTGATAGTGTGTGGGGGGGAGGTTCATAGAATAAACTCTGAATTTATGAGAAAAAAAAACGTACTTGGATATTCTCTGAGATTAAAGTCATACTTCTGAAAGTCTCTTTTATAAATGAACGAGAAAGATAGCGTTTCTTTTTAGTCAAGGAACCACATCGCTTCACTTTGCAAAGTTGGATCAACCTCAGCACACCACAGCCGTCACTGCAGTAACGTGAGCTACTGAGTGCAAAATACATTCATTATATTAATATTAATTTATGTTCATAAAGGAACATGAAAGAAATCACATTTCCGGACCTTCACTCTGCTCAGAGGCCATTCTTACCATAAGAACACTAATAAGATGGTTACCAAAGTTTTATTTTGTATGAATTTTACCCTCTGATGGTGTGTTCACACCAAACGCGGCACAAATTATTCGCGCGAGTAGATTACATACAAAGTCTATGCACAGATGCGATGAGACTGGCAAATTCGCGTCAAACGCCCAAATCGGCCCAAACGCGTGAGTTGAAATTTTTCAACTTCTGCGAAATATTCGTGTTACGCCCCAGCGCGATAGCCTATCAGCGATGAGTTGCTCCCCCGTCATCACTGACTTCATGCCGCTGTTGAATCAGGAAATAAATACTGTAGCCGTCTGTGTTCACCCAGAGCTCTACGATACCTCATATCAATAGAGACCGGACCAAACTATGTGTATACATGTGTGTGTGTAAACCATACGGTACAAACTATGTGTATAAATGTGTGTGTGTGTGTGTAAACCATATGGTACAAACTATGAATAGACACTGCCGTATTTACGTCTACATGACGTTATTCTGAGTGTTGGTGGAGCTGTTACAATGTTACCATACCCCAGCATATCCGAGCTCCATTGAGAAGACAAGTACAAATCGCCATCATTACGTAGTTATTTCGGAGTCCCTTTTTGTCGGTTTATTGCCAAAATCACAGCCAAATCAGTTTATGTTGTGTTCATACAGCTGTAGTAAACAGCGACGTGTGTCTTGCTAGACACAGTGAATACAGCTCGATACAATTCACGGAGCTCCTCTGGACAATGTTATGAACCAGACATGACGGCATTTAGTTTCCCGGAATATCTGTGACTTCCACAACACGTACTAAGCAGAAATAGAGGTTATTTTTTCCATGGTTAATGGCGGACAGTTGAACAGCTTTCAGGGCGATAAGCCCGGCCCCCTCTCCGGCGCGTCCAGCGTGATTCACGCGAACGAACACAAATAGTCCCAGGCGAGACCAGCGGCGCGAATGAAGCGAATACACATGGTGGGAACACGGCATGAGGGAATATGCAAGTTTTTTATTCTTAAATTTGTGAATTTTGTAAAAAGAAAAATCCTCTGAATATTAGCCCCTCCTCCGGCTCCATATTTTCTTTTTGTTTCACCTACAATATGCCATTCTCAGTCAACCACACATAAAATAAATAATGAATGATGATACGTGTCCATATAAACTACGTGAAAGGGCCAAAGTCATGATGTCACTTCCTGTCTAGCCTTTGTTCCATAAGTGCCTTAAACCTGCATTCTCTCTAATGACAACTCCTCTGGTTGCAAAAAGAAGTCTGATTGTATAGAAGTCTGTGGGGAATGATCCTACTTCTCTCTTGATTTATTACCTTAACCCTTTCACAGTGTATAAATAAACACTTTAGTCGCCTAAAGCTGTCTTATCCAAAATGAAGAACTCGATGCTTCAGAACTGTTGTCCACAAACCACATGGTGGGGCTTACATTCCATAGTCTAAGCCGTTCTTCCATCTGATGGTTTTATTTTAATAATGAATGCTGAGCAGTGTGATGTTCACAGTAGAACCCCGCCACCTGGTGGGCGGAACAGGATATATACACAGGCAGTCAGCAAGACCGCATGAACAGCGTGTATACGAAGCTCGGAATAAAAGCCTGTTGCAGTGCATCAAGTCGTTATTCATCTGGGTCATAATTACAATACAGAAACATTACATTGGCGACGAGGAGTAAACGGAAGGACTCAAAGAGAAGAAAAAAAAAACATGAGGGGAGAACGACGGACATGCGGATGAGTGCGGCTAGGCCAAGCTAGCTAAGCTAACACAGACACGTGGATGGTAGTCGGCACACCGCAGCAAGAATGGCAGGAAACACCGCTGCTCTCTTTCGGACCTCGCTGGAATAAATGGGTGCAAAGGTTTGAAAATTACACCACTGCAATGAACATAGGTGGAGATGCTTGGCTCAAAGCGTTATTGCTACATATAGCAGGAGAACGAGTGCATGATGTTTACGACACTAGCGACAGAAGATGACGAATATGCAGACACAAAGCAGACGTTATCTGGATATTTCTCTCCAAAGAAAAACGTACAGTATCAAGTGTACATCTTCAGAAAAACTGTACAGGAACCAGGAGAAAATGTGGACAGTTATCACACTAGGCTGAGGATGTTAGCTAAGAACTGTGAATTTGCAAGTGTCGAGGCAGAGATTAAAACGCAAATCATACAAAGCTGTACATCATCCAGGCTACGCAGGAAAGCGCTAAGGGAGCCTGACCTTAGGCTAGATGAGCTTCTTGATCATGGAAGAACACTGGAACTGTCTGAAATACAAGCGACTGGCATGGAAAGAGGCTCAACAGCGACAGTCAACTGGTTGGATCGAAAGACTACGCAGACGCATCCAAACAACAGCAGATGGTCGGAAAGAAGACGTTCTGACAACAGCTGCAGGAACTGTGGAGGTAGATATCCTCATGATGTTGAATGCCCTGCTAGAAACAAACAATGCAGAGCCTGTGGTAAACTAAACCATTTTGCAAAGCAATGCCGTTCTAAAGCCGAAGATGGTGATACAAAACGAACGCAGTACAAGGCTAACCAACACCGTCAAGAAGTCCATCACATAACAAAGATGCCAGGTGAGGAAAAAGAGCACACCTCTTCCAGCAGTGATGATGCTTATGTTTTTGCAGTTGATGCTGACAAGACCTCTGAGCTGCCACAGACTCACATCAAGCTGAATGGCAGTAGTATGCTAGTTTTAATTGATTCAGGAGCCACAGCAAACTGTGTCGGCGAAACAAGTTTTGAGAAATTGATTCCACGTCCACAACTAAGCCCCACCAGCACCAAGATCTACCCCTTCCGCTCCAAGGTTCCATTGCCTGTCAGTGGTGTTTTCAAGTGCAGCGTGGAAAAAGGACAGAAAATGACATGGTGCACATTCTTTCTAATTAAAGGGGACGGATTCAATATTCTCAGTTACAAAACTTCCAAAGCACTGGGACTGATCAAAATAGTCACAGCAGTATCATCCACACCACAGAGGTGCACAGTCGCAGATGAGCTAGTGGAGAGTCATCCTGAATTGTTTCAAGGGATCGGAAAACTGAAAGACGTTCAGGTAAAGCTTCACATAAATCCTGACATTAAGCCTACATGCCAACCACATCGACGTGTGCCGTTCCACATCCGCCAGAAGGTTGAGGATGAACTTCAGAAACTGGAGGCAGATGACATCATTGAGGAGGTCACTGGCCCGACACCATGGGTCTCACCTATTGTCGCTCCGCCCAAGCCTAAAGACCCTGACAAAGTAAGACTTTGTGTTGACATGCGCCAAGCTAACACGGCTATAGAGAGGGAACGCCACATCACTCCCACCATGGACGATGTGATACATGAGTTGAATGGAGCAACTGTGTTTTCCAAACTGGATCTGAGAGCTGGATACCACCAGCTAGAGCTTCATCCAGACAGCAGATACATCACTACCTTCACCACTCACCTTGGATTGAGGCGCTACAAGAGACTGAGTTTTGGCATATCGTCGGCTGCTGAGGTATTTCAAAATGCCATATGCCAAACACTGCAAGGTCTCTCTGGTGTGAAAAACCTCAGCGATGACATCATCGTCTACGGTGCCTCCCAGACTGAACATGACGACAACCTCCAAGCACTGTTCCAGAGACTCAGGGAAAGCGGTCTCACACTCAATCGTGACAAATGTGAGTTCAACAAGTCCAGGCTCGAGTTCTTTGGTTTCATCTTCTCTGCAGAGGGTGTCTCAGCTGATCCCAAGAAAGTAATTGCAGTTCAGCAGGCTGCAGACCCCCAGAATCCAGGTGAAGTCAGGAGTCTGCTGGGCATGGCCAACTATTGCTCCAGATTTATCAAAGACTTCTCCTCCATTTCAGAACCACTGCGCAAGCTCACCAGAAAAGACACCCTGGGTATGGGGCCCAGAACAGCAAGTTGCATTACAGACACTGAAAGACAATCTAACCAGTGACACTACTATGTCATACTTTTACCCCGGTAGAGAGACAGAACTGATTGTGGATGCTAGCCCTGTTGGACTGGGTGCAATCCTCTGCCAAAAAGATGAAAAAGGGGTGAAGTACATGCTAGCATATGCTAGTCGGTCTCTCAGCGATGTGGAGAGGAGATACTCTCAAACAGAAAAGGAGGCGCTGGCCATTGTGTGGAGCTGTGAGCATTTCCACCTGTACATCTATGGTCATCCTTTAACTCTAGTGACAGATCACAAAGCACTGGAAATCATATGGAACAATCCCAGGTCAAAACCACCCGCCAGGATTGCGAGATGGGGACTGAGGATTCAGCCCTACAACTTCAAGGTGGAATACCGAAAGGGAGCCGACAACCCAGCTGACTATATGTCTCGTCATCCTATCTTGTCTCAGACAGCTGACAGTACATGTGCAGCAAAGGTAGCAGAGGAGTATGTGAACTTCATCGCGAGTCATGCAACACCTAAAGCCATGACACTCACGGAGATCAAGAGAGAGATACTCGCAGACCCAATCCTTCAAGAGATTAGTGCTCACATCAGACACAACACATGGCACCAGAGTGACAAGTCACGACATGCTGACATAGTAAAGCAGTTCAGACAAGTTAGCAGTGAACTAACAACATCACATGCATCAGACATTGTACTGCGGGCACTAGAATAGTAATTCCCACGGCCCTACAAGATAGAGTGTTACAGCTAGTCCATGAAGGACATCAGGGCATTGTCAAAACCAAATCCCTACTCAGAACCAAGGTTTGGTTTCCAGACATTGATCGCAAAGCAGAAGCAGTAGTACGCAGTTGTCTTGCATGTCAAGCCAACATGCCAGTTGCACATACTGAGCCACTAAAAATGTCCGTTCTGCCAGAAGATCCTTGGCATAGTGTTAGTGCAGACTTCTATGGACCACTTCCAACTGGAGAGTATTTGCTTGTCATCACGGATGATTACACATGCTTCCCAGTTGTAGAGAGCATAAGGTCAACCTCGGCTAACACAGTCATTCCGGTTATGGACAAAATTTTCTCCATGTTTGGGATCCCCAGAGTTGTGAAAACTGATAATGGTCCCCCATTCAACAGTGACCAGTTCTCCCAGTTTGCAGAGTATCTAGGATTCCACCACCGCCGGATCACACCGCTGTGGCCTCAAGCTAATGCTACAGCTGAAAGATTCATGCGCAACCTAGGCAAAGCTATTCGTGTGGCTGAAACACAAGGCGTTCCCTGGAAACAACGACTGAACATCTTTCTACGTGAGTATCGATCCACACCTCACAGCACAACAGAAAGCTCACCTGCTGAACTGTTATTCCAACGTAAGATGTACACAAAGATTCCTTCAATCACTCACACTGCAAGGAACTGTTCAGACTCTGAAGTGAGAGCAAGGGACAACAAGGCTAAAGCCGAGATGAAATCTCATGCAGACTCTCATCGTAATGCTACACCACACACTCTCACTCCAGGTGACGCTGTGCTTCATCGTCAGCCCAAGCACAACAAGCTCACTGCACCGTATAACAGTAAGCCGTACACGGTGACCAAAGTCAAAGGCTCCATGATCACAGCAGCCAGAAGTGGACACCTCATTGTCAGGAATTCTTCATTATTCAAGAAGATCACTCCAGAAGTAATGGACATCTCACCAGATCCCGATGATGAGGATTGTGATTACAGTGATTCCTCCAATACCTCAACAACACCGAGATACCCCTCAAGGCACAACAGACGTCCTCCCGCCTACCTACAGGACCATGGGCAGATTATGGACTGTTACACGTGGACAATCTTTTGGCTGCATACAATAAATATGCTCAGGGACATGGACACTAATTTGATCTGTTGTGAACTTAAACGGTACTGATTTAGCCAAGTTTGTGAAGTTCAGTGTTTGTTAAACATTTCTATAAGACAGAGTGTAAAATTAATGTTTTAAGGGATACAGTTAATACAGAGCTGCCATACCTCTAGATGAGTACAATGTGCAGTACAGTAAATATAGTTGTTGAAGTTTGAGTAATATGTAAGTGCAAGCCTAGTTTAAGAATGTAAAGTTTTAGGTATTTCTTTAAAAATAAAAAAAGGGCAATGTGATGTTCACAGTAGAACCCCGCCACCTGGTGGGCGGAATAGGATATATACACAGGCAGTCAGCAAGACCGCATGAACAGCGTGTATACGAAGCTCGGAATAAAAGCCTGTTGCAGTGCATCAAGTCGTTGTTCGTCTGGGTCATAATTACAATATAGAAACATTACAAGCAGCAGATTAACTTAAAACGGAAATTTGCAAACACATTCATACACTTTTATAAGCCTTTTAAATATGAAGTAATGATATGAAATATATATGCTGCGTGTGCATCCTCCTCCAGCTTTCCCTCCGCTCTGCTCTCTAATAGGTAGCGAGGAGACAAGCTAGTAATCAGAACAGCACACATCTAAATGAAGCTGTTCAAGCCTGCCTGCTCCCACTAACAGCACAAAGGACAAATCTTGGTGGAGGGCATGTGTGTGTGTGTGTGTGTGTGTGTGGGTGTAAAGAAAGAAAAAGCGAGGCCTTGAAATCCAGTTAAGACCATCTTAACAGTCTGTCTTGTCTCTGGTCGTCTTTTTGAAGGCAGCCTCGCCCAAACCTTAAACACTCCTCATTACAACGCTGCCTCCTAACAAGTCGTTCTGCCGGTGTGCCCACTGCCTGGCTGGTTTTAATGGTTTTCTTTCTAACTCCATCCCCATCCTGTAATTGAGGAAGAATCTGTTAAGGATCTCCTCTGGAGGCCGGGCTCGTTTGAGAGGATTCTAAACGAAGAGATGCATCAGAGTTTTACAGCGGCACGGGGGAGGGGTCGGCTAATCAAGGACACACCAGTTGGCTGAGAGAGAAAGTCCTGGGTCCTAAGGACGGAGGAGGGCGAGAAGGACAGGGCCAGGGCTCATATTCAAGGACATTACATTTAGATCACGATGATGATATGATTAAGTATGTCAGACAAATTGGCCTACTTAGGAATAATCATGAAACTTCCATTGTAGAACTTTCTGCTACTTTTAGCACTACTACTATACTATTTTCATTTTATGTATCATATATATATATATATATATATCAGTGGTGGGCCGTGCATTTTATACCTGGTCCTTCAGTGCTGTCCTACTACAGTTGAACCATCTCCTAATAACCTCATTATGACGCCACAGCTACGGTTATTTGTTTGTTTCCAGGGTGTAGCAATACACGTATTCGTATTAAACCGTTCGGTACGAGGCTTCTGAACCGAACAATACGTTTGAATAATACTTCACTCACTCTATCTTTTTTTCAAAAGGGTGTTGAGATATAGCAGTTTTAATCTCATCTAGCGTGATATCAACATGCATCTCCTTTGCTGCTACTCTGTCTAATGTGCTGGCTGATATCTAGGAATTGGTTCATGATCTGGGAATTGGTGGTTTTACTTTTGGACTAGTAGAACTCTTATTTTATGGATGTTCGAGTGGCCTGTGAGTACTGCAGCTGCCTTGAGAGAAGTCTGTGGGGCTTGTCCCCCAGCTCAAAATGCATTTTAGGGCTTTAGCAAGCAGTGAGCCCATTCTTTGTGAAAGGATAGAGTTGTATTGATATTTTGCCTTGGCGATTGACTCAAGAGGGGCATTGTTAGGATTGTTCTTCAACACATTGTCTGGATTTGAAAGTTCATGGTCCATATCTTTGCGGAGTTGGATTGGTGGAGACCTTTTCAAAAAGGGGATTTAGTGTGTAACACTTAACTACAACGTTCGTATTTGAAAGATTTCGTCTTCAAAATTGGCGGCAAATGCGTTGACATATGTTATTGGTAGAGGATTTAAAACGCTTGTTACTCTGAGAAACCTACCATTGGGAACGCTATGTGTCACTGTGATGGCTTTAGTACTAACATATGCTTGATGTAGTTGGTCTTCCCAGCTGACTTTAATTATCCCCTTAGCATTATGCTTAATGTGGGTTTCTTGTATCCGCCAATAAAGATGACATGAGCAAATGCCTCTCTTGTCTCTTTTCATAACATGACCTCATCCTCTCATGTTCCAGCTCTAGATGTTATAGCCTCTCCCATGCACTTGAGATGCAGATGCATTATTTGTTCTCACAAAGTCTCAAGCAAGATAAATGCTCGCTGCCAAAGAAAAGAAAAAGTACATTACACTTGTGCTAGCTGGTGCAAAGAGAAAAATAAATGTAAAAACCATAAACAGAGCTGTGAGCGTGACGTCATATGAATGGAGATTAACATTGGTGTATTTAGTCCATGTCCATGTGTCCTTGGTCAAGACACTTAACCCCAAATTGCTGTGCATTTGGAGTTTGTTTGGGTATGAATGGTTAGATAGTTCTGATAGGTGTATGAATGGGTGTGAATGGGTGAATGGCATGTAGCGTAAAAGCGCATGCGTGATTTGTGGATCGCCTGTTCTCTGACCAAGAACTTATGAAAACAGATAACTGATCCGGATCCCCCCCAGGTTTCAGCTAACTAGCACATCTCTTTAGGAGACCCTTTCATGGTTGCTCTTTGTTTACAAAAGCATATATTTAAACTCTTCTTAAGATAAAAACACTTTTAGTTCCATTCATATCATCATATTCTCTATAGACACACTAAACTAGCTTTTTTTCATTGTGCCTGGATTTTTTTTCTTATGGAGCTGGGAGACTTGCTTTTAAGTTCAAAGCACAACATCAGACAGGAATAATTTGCTTAATATACTCAGTGCTTAAAGTGGAATCAAATAAGTGCTGGTACTCTCTATTCTTATTTTGGTATCAGCAATCTCTTGTTTCTTATTCCTGTTTATTATGAAGGCAAATCACTGTCAAAATCCGAGAGCGCAAATGAGATCAGTCGCGTGCGTATTTTACTGACGAGCGCTTTTACATCACTCCGCGAGCAGAATTCCCTCTCGCGCGAGCGAAAGTCGCTCGCGGAACTTTAACCTGCTCGCTCGCAAGTAGTTTTTCTTTTTAACAGTCAGTGGGCGGACCCAGTCACCATTGTATCTCTACATCTAATTGGTTACAATCCTCGTCTTTGGAGAAACGGGATATCACACTGACACAGACGCTAGATCTGATAGAGGTGGTTTTCAATCTGCCACTAAACACTACTCCAATACATCTCAGGATGTTCTACATTTGTCTAACTTTTCAGACTGTAGAGGCTGATGAAATACAAATGTTGTTAATAGCGTTGTTAAATACAATAATTAAAAATGTGTTTCTCTTGTAAATGGAGTCAAGTTGCTCAGATTGGTTTAAATTCACTTGATCATTCTATTACAGACTGTGTGTTTGATCGTCAAACCTCTTGTGACAAACAGCTCAAAGAAACTCTTTGATCTTAATTGATTAAAACATGATCTGATCATATTTAATCATACTGTTGTGTTTACAGAAGAGATATAATATAGTTGTATATAATATGAGCAACAATTTGGACCTGCTCAAAGATCTGGAGCAAAGATTAGGGACCACTGTTTGTATATTAGAGGTTTGCCCAACTTAAATCACTGACAAGCAATTAGTGGATGAAAAAGTATTCAGATCCTTCACTGCAGTAAACTGCAGTAAACTCAGTATGGTACTGATACCATAGAGATGAAATAATCCACTACGAGTAAAATATCTGCATTCAAACCTTAGTCAATGTTATTATTAGCAAAATGCAGTGGCGGGCCATCAGAATCACAAAGATATATATATAAAAAAATAAAATAAAAAATAATAATAATATATTTTATAATTTAATAATTTTTCTTAAATACACTACATGTATTATAATTTATAAAAATATTTTCCCATTATCTTATTTTCTCATTGCACAGCTACTGTCTCAGCCTCAGTTGCTCTGCTTCCAGTGCAGCTTGTTTTAAGTAGAGCTTTTATCCAATCAGATCTCACCTCTGTGTCTCTAGGTAAGAACAGAGCCAGAGGCCTGCAGACTCTCACCTGCAGCCAATGCAGATTGAAGTGAATGGGGACGATATTGTTGATTGTCATAGTGTTCAACCAATCAGATCTTTAGTTTGACATGTTGGGCGTATTCTTTGACGTGTCAGAGCCTGCTAGCCGGCCTATAATGACGTCAGCATTACATGCCGCTCAGTGTTCGTCTGTAGCTTTCCCGCTAGGTGCAGAGTGTGCTGTGATTGGTCAGTGGGCGAGCACGTGACTGTCGTGAAACAAAATTTAACAGCCCAGCTGAGGCTGATGGGTAGTGAATCACATCACGTGACGCAGCTCAGCCAATCAAAATGCATTCTGACTGAGTTGAGCTGCACCATGACAGAGGGTGCTGAGAGGAGGAAAGACACTGCAGAGCAATACGTTCAAGTTGTGAAAGTAAAGTCCTATGATAATGTCTTTGGGTCATGGCTTGTTGGTAATGAATGACGGTGGATCCCACAGCCAGACCACCTGACAACATTATATTTTCTTGAATTTAGGCTTTTGCATTCTCTAAATGCTCGAGCGTTAATGAAACGACAAAGACGTACATAGTTACAGCCTTAAAAAGGAGCTGTGGCGCCACGATGTGGTTATAAGGTGGTATTTCAGCTGCAGGACCAGCAGTATAAAATGCACTGCCCGCCACTGGCAAAATGTACTTTAAGTGCAGAAAGTAAAAGTACCCGTGCAGTAAAATGTACATTATTTGCCCCGGACCTGTAGTGCAATCTGAAAATCTCCTCCTAGCGTCTGTGTCAGAGTGATATCCCGTTTATCCCAAGACGAGGATTGTAACCAATTAGATGTAGAGATACAATGGAGACTGGGTCCGCCCACTTACTGTCAAAAAGAAAAACTACTCGCGAGCGAGCAGGTTAAAGTTTCACGACCAAATTTTGCTTGCGCAAGAGTGAATTTTGTCAAAGTAAAATACGCGCGGCTGTTTGATTTGCGTGCGCGCGTGGATCTCATTTGCGCTCTCGGATTTTGACAGTGATTTGCCTCCATAGTTTATCCATTATTTATTTTAGCATGTCACACTGAATCATTCATAATCAGTTGTAATAATGTTATAATATTATACATGGGCTATGCATTTTCAATAGTAGGCCTATAATACTCCCGTAATATTCCAACTGAAGCATTATGGGTAAAGGTGCTGTGTTTGCATATTTACCCATAGCGTTAATACTTAAAGTGCTTCTCTGTGTTATTTGTAGCCATTAGTATCACTCTTTAATATATTATAGGGTGTTTAGCGTGTAATCAACAGACAGACAGACAGACAGACAGGATATGAGTTATTTATTTAAGTTTCAGCAGTATCGCAGTCAGGATGCTTGTAGATATTATACAGCAGGATAAAGAGACAGTCTGAATTTATACAGTAAATAAAAGCTTCTTGGGAATCCTCCATCATGAAAATGTGAAGGTTTTGGACTTGGAACTATGCAACTTTAAATCACATTGGGCCACTGTTATCACTATAGTGGTCTTTAAGTTATAACTTAAAGACCAAACCCGCTAATCGTTTAATCGTTTCATTATTTACACTCATCACACCCTGCGTCTGAGCGTTTGATTCTTCTGGAAATCAAAAGAGCAGTTCTATGAATTTGTTCACAAATAAAACAGTTATTAAGAACAGAAGTGGTGTAATGATGTACTACAGCACCCTCTTTTTCAACCCCCCCTCCCCCCCCTGTGCGGTGCGTCGGCTCCTCTTGATGCTCTCCACATTGTTTTTATGGTCAGACGCAAAAATGCTGGCGCTGCGTGTTTAATTATGAATTGTCTCGAGAACCTGATATGGAGAGGTCAAAAAAGAGTTCTGCTTCTTTGAACTGTTACATTTATTATCGTTATTATTATTTATGTGTTTAAATGTTCATGTTTGGTGCCTGAGGACTCTGTTGAAATGAGATGGTGCATCTCAAAGGGCTTTATTGCACATGATGTATTTGCATTAATGAGTCTACAGATTGGTCATGCCTTAAAGTGCCTTACTAAATAGACTACGTTCGCACTTCAGACATTTTATATTTCACGTTCAGCTCATCCTTTCAAATCAGAATGCTTTTGCTCAACTTCACAGTTGCTCTTTTCTCTTTCGGGGATGACTTTCAGCAGTCAGTCAACATCGCCGAGGGAAACGAGGCAGATTGATAACTTTGGATGGCCACAAATGGAATGCAAATGGCCTCTGAAATCATATTAAAGTCCCTGACGGGTGTGAGTGATGCCAAACAACGTGAGCTTGATTCGCCTGTCACAGTGTCACCTTCAGGCCCTTTTCAGTTCCCATATTGACGTGGTATACATGGGATGACAGGGAGGGTCGGAGGAATGGCAGGAAGGAGAAAAAGCACACAGAAAGCCATGAGGAGAAATGGAAAGCAGTGGATTAAGACTGATTGATAATGAAAACCAAAACGGAGAGACGGCGAGCGAAGAGACAAGAGCGGTTACAGAGGTCTAACATGTCATGTTAACAAGTGGAAGTGGAGCTCCGGAAAATAAAGGCACTGCTGCTCCCACTCAGGTCTGACTTCATTAGCTCATATTCTCCTCCTTACCCTTTGTGGCACGCTGGCCTGGAACCGACAGCTTTTTCCCAAACCGCTCCTCCTCTCAGAGAGACAAAACCCAGCAGAGCCTGAGATGAAATCTGAGGGGAGGAGGAGAGGTCTAATTTAGGTCAAGACTGTCAGTACCTCTCGAACACTGCTTCGGTAGAGGAAGGAGGACCTGAATCAAAGTCAGAGGGCTTTGTCTGGGCTCTCATGTTCCCTGGATCACCTTGCAGTGAGCCGCTGAGGCGGCAGTGAATCACTGCAGCTCAGTCCATTTCACTCACAAATCACATGACAAAGGCTCTGTTTGCTTTTTGTGATGTTTTCTCCTTTGATAGAGATTTCTGTTGCCATATCCAGCAAATCAAACAAGATGAAGTCCAACACAGTGCTATTTAAAAAGCCACATCTCACTGTGCTGTTTGAACTTTCTGTGCAGTCTAGAACAAGCAAATACAGAAAATAATGATACAATCACAGTTGGATCAGTGTGCCCGACATTTGTGCCTGCTGTTCGAACATCTAACTTTGCCCCCCTCTGTTGCAATGGTCTTGGAACAGCTTGTTTGATTGTAGAGAATCATCCTCGTGACTGTTTCCTGATCTCTATGGTTGGGTTTGGTTGTGTTTGGTTCAGGTTAGAACAAGATGTTCAGTTTTAACATATTCTCGTACTGTTTAACATTTTAACTACTAGCCCTATTTTTAGGCCTCTGCTCGAAAATTGCATACCCATACTCAAGAGAGTCCACAGCTCTAACTACAAGGTCTATTTTAATCATTTTGATGGTCTAATACAGGGAACACTTGTGAGATGTGTTCAATTGTGTAG
Organism: Lycodopsis pacificus; assembly: GCA_028022725.1. Taxonomy (NCBI): domain Eukaryota; kingdom Metazoa; phylum Chordata; class Actinopteri; order Perciformes; family Zoarcidae; genus Lycodopsis; species Lycodopsis pacificus. Next base: position 27,136,164 of record CM051689.1, on the reverse strand, counting down.
ATATTGTGTATATGTTACTGGTTAACAGTGAATAAAGATGGAACACAGCTCAAATTGAAAAGTTTCAGGTTCGCCTGAAAAAAAAGCAGTTTCATTGAACATTTTTTTTTAAATAATGCCTAATGAACCCAATGCAAAAATGATGAATCTGGTTCCATGCTCCTCAGCCTCCCTCCCATCTCTTTCTACGCCTCCATCCCATCCCCTCTCTCCCTCATTCAGCTCCTCACCCTTGACTCCTCCCCCCTCCCTGCCTCCCCCTGTTAAACTCTATTTTTTCAATAAACATTTTCTACTAAAATAATTTCAAATACTCAGTTTTACTGACTTGTACATCAGTTCACCAAGTCTATTCTCTGAAGTTCCAGTCATAGTGTAAATTGTAGTTGAAATATAGGCAGCAATGCATGATTCCAATTTAATGGACAAATGGTTACTCGTAATTTCTTCGAAGCATAAAATCAATACTTGTAAATCGAAACAACTATACTACGCCCTAGTTACTTGATGTTGTCAAACTCTCTTTAGCTGTTGGCTCTCCTACTATAGAAGGATTAGCAAGATATTCCTGAGCTGCTCAGCGTTTGTTTTTGAGAAATTAGTGTTGCACTTACAACGGCTGGCCAGTGGGTGGCAGTGTACGGGATGATGCTCTAGCGACCACTGCTGGGGCTGATGAGCAACAATAGCCTACAAACCAAACCGATGTATCTGCAAGAAAAGGGCTTTTGATAAGCTGTCCACAGGAGTGACCACTATGCGTGAAAGGGTTTAAAGAAATCACTGTGGACTTAGTTAGGAGAAACTACTCTAATATAAGATTCCAACACTCTAACACCGATCTGAGGAGACTGTGTGTCAGTAGTACAGCGGGTCATCCTTTAATCATGGTTGGTAGTGTGGTGGAAAGAAATCCCATACCTGCTTTGCGTGAGTCTGTTAATGCTGAAATAAATTATACCAAAAACCAGAGGTTGTCTTTTGAGTATTTATCCTCTGCGCAGAGAAGGTTCAATCATCACAACCGAATGTGTCCAGTCTCAGTGAGGAAGAACCAAGAAAAAAGTTAACAAGCTTTATTTATACAGAGTGAGTAAAGGCGGGGGCCGATGGCCAATGTTACAGACATTTTGGTCTCAGACTGATAGGAACAACAATGAACAACAAACGGCCAGCAACCAAAACAAGCAGCCCAAAGGCCTTGGTGCTGGAACATTCTCATACAACAGAGTTAGTTATCTTTGTGAACAGGCAAGGGAGAACTCTTCTTCTGCACAACAGAGACACGGTGCTGAAGATCAAGTTCAGAGCAAAATGACCATTACAGTAGCCCCTGCCATCTGTGTATGAATGGGTGAAAGACATGTAGTAGACTAGAAAAGAGAAATACAAGTCCATTTACCAATCCACTCCAACCTCCTCTCTTAGATATTCTGTGGTGCTAGAACCTTATGAGAGTGGATAGTCAGTATTTCCATGGCTAAAGTATGATGCTGTCATTTTTTTGCTATTTTCTACACCTCGACTGTTGAGTTGCGTATTGCAGGTCACTGTACACAGCCGCCGTTTGGTCAAGAAACTGTTCCTAACACCACAATGCATGCACCCTATTTTCATGGCGGAAAAACAACTAGCCCAAGTGCTCTGACAGGCTGACTATTTTCCTGAGCTCTACGTTGTCTTTGTCCATGGTATTCTGGTGTCCAGCACAGAGCGCACAATGCACAGGTAGGAGAGGCATCAGGCAGTGCAAAGCAAGTTGTTTGGTGGAAAATCTGTCTGTCATGTCACTCAGCTACCACTTTTACTAATTTGAATAAACATCCTTCAACCAGTATGTTTTAATTGCTATCAAAACATACCTTTAATATGTCTAAAGCAGGAACACCTGGAAAGCGCTCTGCATTGATCTATAAATAATAACTACTAATAAGTGAATCTGTTCTCAACAGCTGCTTTGAAGTGAATAAAGAGCTTCTCCTTAGTTCATTAAATCCCTGCAGCCATCTAAAGGCTGCAAATCTGTCTTCTATGAAATAAACACACATCTCTATACCATATAGGAAGTGGACGTAGTAACCAGGATGTCACCCATTGGTTTGTGGACTATGATCACACGCTTGAAGAGAGCACAACACTATAATCGACTCTTTACAAGTTACTGTTGGACTTACTGGTAATAAGTTACAGCTCATACTGGCCAGTGACATTTTTCACTCCAAACTGAGATAAAACCTGCTATCTGAATATTACGTACATTGCTCTCATTGATCTTGGTATTTCTGTGGGTTAAACATTGCGAGCTTGACAGACTGAGGCCAGTCAAGTGGCGAGGTATAAGGATATACAGAGATCTAAATATCAGAATCAGGATCAGAACCGTTTATTGCCACGGTATGTTGAACATACACGGAATTTGACATGAGATGCATAACATTTAACAACAATCAACAATCAACAGTGCAAAGTAGAAACATATTCAATTTACAGAAAATATAAAATACAGTAAAATATAAAATAAAGTGAAATATAAAATAAAATAAAGTGCACAAACGAACAGATAACAGGACTATAAACAAGTGAGATGTAAGTGTAGTGTAAAAGTGTCGAGTGTAATAGAAGGGATGTGCGGGGGAGTGACCGGTAGGCAATTGTCCTGGGGATGACAGAGTCAGTGGGGGTCCCGGGCTCTGTTAAAGCTTGACAGACTGGTGACTGGAGGTGCAGCTGTTGGTGTACAGGGAGAAGAGCAGAGGGGAAAGAACGCAGCCTTGGGGGGAACCGGTGCTGATGGTCCGAGAGGCTGAGCTGTGCTTTCCCAGCTTGCCGTGCTGCTTCCTGTCAGTCGGGCAGGTGCAGCTGGGAGAGCTTGTCATGCAGCAAAGACGGGATGATGGTGTTAAAGGCAGAGCTGAAGTCCACAAACAGGATCCTGGCGTAGGTTCCTGGGGAGTCCAGATGCTGGAGGATGACATGAAGGGCCAAGTTGACTGCGTTGGCTCTATAGGCGAACTGCAGGGGGTCCAGGAGTGGGTCAGTGAGGGTTTTTAGGTGGAACAGGACTCGGCGTTCAAAATACTTCATGACCACAGAGGTCAGGGCGACGGGCCTGTAGTCATTGAGTCCTGTGATCCTTGTTTTTTTGGGGACGGGGATGATGGTCGAGGCCTTGAAGCAGGCTGGTACGTGGCATGTCTCCAGGGAGGTGTTGAAGATGTCTGTGAAGACCGGAGACAGCTGATCAACACAATGCTTCAGGGTGGAGGGGGACACAGAGTCTGGGCCGGCTGCTTTGCGGGGGTTCTGTTTTTTAAAGAGCCTGTTGACGTCACTCTCCTGAATAGAGAGTCGTCAATGGGGAGGGGGTTGGGGGGGACACTGTGATGGGCCATGATCTATGATCGAAATGGAGGTCATAGACTGTTTCCTCTGTCTGTTTCTATAAACCACATCTACTGACTGTGAAGAAGAACCTCATACAACCACACTTCTAAACATCACAACTATCTTATATTGTTTGAAAAGTTCTCACTTTTTCATTTTTGTCTTATATGTATTCATATTTTTCTGATGTAACTGGATTGTTTCTGTTGCATTGCTTGGACTATAAACCATTACGATGGGTTTAACTCTCTCATTCTTGAATTTCTATTCAAAATTGTTAAACACTGTTGATTTTCATTTAAAATGTGTCTTGATTTAAGGTGATTTCCAGCCCAGTGTAACCAATGTATATATTAAATTCAAGTGACCCTGCTTAGAAATGTATGTATATAATTTTGTATAACAAAATGTTAATTTGAATTCACTTGCTGTTGTTAATTGGTTGTCATGAGCAGGCCATGCAAACTGCAGCAGTAATAAACATCTGAAGGCCGAGCTATCAGGGCACTATGAGCGATTGTGCCTGTGGTGTTTGGCATACATTATGCTTATAATTTGACATTTCTGTCAGTCACTGTGAAATATTAACTATCACATGTGAATTAAGCAGCCTCTCCCCATCGTGTGTTATGCCCCAAAGACACTGAATCAATGCTAATCTAATTTGGAAACATGGAATAAAAAAGTACTCTTTCAAATTAGTCTGCTATTTTGGATATGTGCATGGAATACTGAGCTCTAGAACTATATAGCCCATGCTGGTGAATTAACTGAGTTATATGAGCCATCTTTTATCACATGTGGTTTCCTGAGCTATAAATGAACAGGGGCAGTCTGGAGGTGAGAGAGAAGCCTTGTAAACTGGAGGTTAGCTGGTTTTAAACTGGGGGTTGAGTTCAATGAAAAGGAAGATAAGGCTCAGTTGACTTCAAAACCATTGAAAAGGTGCTTCTGTCTTCATCACACACACACTCACACACCCTGGTACCGCTCTGGTGATAGTTGTCAAGGTTCAGTACTCATTTCACACCCATCAAAGTGGCATTTTTGCAGCCCTGATAACTCACCCACCCAAGTCTCCTCTGTAATAAAATGGTGACACCAGGCACAGTATTAGTCTTATCTGCCTTTATACATGCTCTGGAGAGCTACAGAATAAGAGCAGAATACATTTAATTGAGCTTATTAGCCTGAAATCCATGCACAGATCAAAAGTAGAGAGGAGAGTAAAGCTCAATTACACATTTATTTTAACATCCAACTATAAAGGAAGGTATCTCTGTAGGTGTGTGTGTGTTAAGAACTGTCCATCCGATCTACATCACACTTTGTGGGTGTAATGCCGTGGACCCAAGGACTGCAGCGTCACATTTTGTGTAGTTCAGTATCAATACACTTTGAAGGAACAAGCCATCGTGCTCTGTGCTGCAGCGGGGGCGGGGCCCCAGGGCTCTGCGCACTGAGTCCAGCACGTCGTCCACGGTGACTGGATGCTGGATATACCAACGTTACAAACAAACTCTTCTTCACATCCCTGGAGTACTGTATCTATTACCTAAAAGGTGATTAGCTTACAGTATATAGAACAGAATTTTTCTCAGCCCAACGGTAGTATGTCTGGAACATGTTTGGATTTTCCTGGTGCCCCGATTGGTTGACACTGCTTATAAATAACTAGGTCTGGGGTGGAAAATCCCAATTGGCTTGTAGGCCTGTTGGCAACAGGTTTTGAGTTTGGTCTGAGAAGTGTTCTGGTTTCCGTTTTGAAGCCCGCAATGTATTAAACCAATCAGGTTGCAGCAGGCTTTGGTTGAATGAAGCTAATCAGTCCATGTAGAGAGCAAATGAGCCAGAACAGATTGACTGAAATGCATTCTGGGAACCCCATCGTCTGACCATGATTTAGTTTATTATTGGTTTAATATTAGCTTGTAAACTTGCTACTTAGGACTGTTAACAATGAGCAGCTCACAGAAAAGAAAGTCTTGTCCCGGATATCTGCAGGCTACATCGGAACCCCAGAAACATAGCACCAAGCCCCCAGAGGCTCTCTGTCGTCTGACCGATGGGAGCGAGGCATTGGGTTCAGAGATAACAAATTGAGTAACTGCAAGGCTCCGGTGTTCTGCTTTTTATCCTCTCCCTCTTCTTCTTCTTCTTCTTCTTCCCTGCTGATTGAAGCCAGTGCTAGTAAGATCAGCCAATTAAAAGCAATGCCTGTTTAATCACCGCAAAATGGGCAACAAAAGGTGTTTAAAAAGTGCTGCTCACACAGAATCCAGTCAATTAGAGGACAACCTTCCTGGGAGAACTCGCTTTCTATTTTAGGTTAATGCATCAAGTCCCTGCGCTTGTGCCTGTCCACATACACACACACACACGTTCTCTCAGACACATACACACTCTCTTACTGATACACACAAACGCTCTGTGCGCTCAGCAAATGCTGATTCACGACTTTCGCTGTTCATTTAAAGCGTTGCTAAGGAGTCAAAGGTCCAGCCATCACTTTCATTATGAGAGACACACACACACACATTCTATGGCATCAGGAGACACAGACACACAGCCAGCCACGCAGAATTAACAGTATGCACATAATTAACTGAAGTTAGACTCCACGCTAATCTGCCACACACTCCTCATCATGCCAATGAGGCTGAGCTCCACACTTTCCTCGTCGTCTCCTCCTATCTCTGTGCTTGTGTGTTTATCTGTCTATAACACACTCATCTATGCTTTATCTCTTCCACTTCCCTCCCTCCGTCCTCCCTCCTTTTCCCCTCTGCTGTTTGTCTTCTTTCTCTCTCTCTCACAGACACTATACCAGCCGCTTTGCATCCGCCAGATAACGGCACGAAATTCAATTTCTCGCCGAGTTGCCTCCCTAATGGCTAAATGTGTGTGTGTGTGTGTGTGTGTGGGGGGGGGGGGGGGGGGTGAAGCGTTACCTCTCTGCGGCTGCTCTCATATCATAAGTTGACGTCGCGGCCTAAAAAAATGAACCGCAACAGTCGGCACCCATGGCGGCAAATAGCCTGCAAGATGTGGAGGTTTTGATAGACAGGACGTTCAGTAGGAGGTATGGTGATACAACACAACTCTCTGCTATGAAAGCATTACAGTGTTCATCAGTACTCACGCTGTGTTGGTAGAGCTGGTATCCTCTATCAAGTTAACATGCCACAAAGCATGCTCACATCACTTCCAGACTCACATCAACCCATCCAGTGACCCTTCTGTCCTGTATTCATTGCATTTCTCAAATCATTTGTTTTTTAAAACCACATTCTAAAACTTTGACCATGACGGACTTTTGTAGGCATTTCTCAGTGAAAGAGGAATCCTCTTCTGACAGCACTGATGCAATATACGTTGTTCCTGGTTTCCTGATTAAGCTATATGTTTGCCATATATATTTCATCAGCCTTTTCCATTCATCTTCAGAATGATCTGTACATTCCTAATGATGATAACAGATACACTACGCTGTAACTACCTGATAAGTCACCTTTTTTGCCATCAAGTCTTGATAAAATCTGAAGTATACCCATGACATGACAAGACTAATATCCTAACATACCACCACTTAAGCTTCCTGCTTTGAACCAGTGTTGTTAGAGGACAAAAAAAAGAACAAAGCCTCTCGTGGGGTTCAGTTACGTTATTCTTTTAATGAAATCGTTAACACAAATACTTCAGGGCACGTCGTCCTCAAAGGCAAAATAAAGTCTGTCAGAGGAAATATGGAGAGCCAATGATTTCCAATAGCAAAGTAAGGTCGTCTGTGTTTAATTTAGACACCTTTAGGAATATGGAAAATCTATGATGTGCATAATCACCTTCTCAGATGTGACGCCGTGGGCCCAACGCGGTCCATTGATCACAGCGGCCAGGCGTCCTCTAAAAACATACAGACATCTACACATCCAATAAGCAGCAGCACGGGACATGGCCGGGCAGATTATCACTGGGAGACTGATGAATGTTCTTCCATCGTTGATTCATTTCATCAATTAATTTCATCAATTACCTGAGAAAGCTATGTCTGCGGAGAGAGACGCATAGTCACAACACAGGGGGAGTATCAGATTACCACTAATTATCTACAGCCAGAGCACTGATTTATGGATGTTGATTAATCATAGATTTGATAAATTACAGGCGACTAATTGTCGAGTGACAAAGGCTGGATTGGAAACAAAAGTGTCTAGGGGTGGCTGAGACGCAGCGTACCTTCTCCAAGTTCTATGAAGCTAAAGAGACACACTGCTGTGGCATTTATTTACAATGTCTTTTAGAAGAGATGGAGCTCAGAATGGACTTTAAGGTGGGCAAAGGCCAACATAACAAAGAAACAAATTTAAGTAATAAGGTATAACACATACCCAAAAGAAAACAAAATAATAAGATCAACAGAAGCAACCATCCCTAAAAGCTTCAAGGGAAGTGGCCGAGAGCTGTGGCCAAATTCCTACTAACAACAACGCACCCTTTAAAAAAGAATCACCTGCATGTACTGGACCAATCACCTCACCGGCTGGCACATATTTGCATACTTTTCCCAATCACGCCTGGCCGGACGGAACATTTTCACTGATGAGACAAACACATTAACACAATACAACCACGGTTGTAACAACAGTACATTGTTATGTTACATGATTGGCATAACAGATCATAGATGGATAGATATTGTGGACCTAAACCCAGGGGCAACATCAGGTAAATAGAAGTGAATCCAATGCTGAAGTGCCTTGAAGCTGCATTCTCTCTGATGTCCATCAGGGGGCGACTCCTCTGGTTGTATAGAAGTCTATGAGAAAATGACTCTACTTCTCTCTTGATTTATTCCCTCAGTAAACATTGTAAACATGAGTTCATGGTCTCAATCTCTAGTTTCAAGTCTTCTTCAATACAGCATGATGTTCATTAAGTACATTATGGTCCATTTAAGCCATATCCACATTAGGCCGTGTGTCGTTGGATGCAGAGTTCTCAAATAGAACCGATCTCCGTCCACACGGGAGTTTTCAGCATTATTCATCAGGTTGATCTGCATCCACACGGCAGCCGTAGAAGGCGGACAGCACGTGACCATTAACGTACACTGGGCATGCGCGTGATGGTGTAAACAGGAAGTGGATTGCTTGCTTAGTTAAAAAAAAATATGACAGAGTAATGAAGTAGTCTTTAATAATGAAAGGTTGTATTTTATACTTAAGATCTTCCTCTATAAACTCAAACAGACACAGTTCGTGGAAAGTTTTAGAAGTTTTATTTTTCCGACGTAGTTACAGCGCTGCGGGTCTCTCTCTCTCTCTCTCTCTCTCTCTCCAACTTTACTTTAAAATCAACACTTACACGGAAACGTTTACTCGATTATGGTCCATAAATGTGGTCAACACACGTCGATCACTCGCTTCATCTGTTGTTGTTGTCTGTTGTTGCCGTGGGGCTGATGAATGTAACGTTAGCTCCATCGGGGTATTCCTTCATGAGATACGGCATCAGGGGATAAGCTGGGTCACCCAGCAGAAAAAACAGGGGCATCAGCTGATCGCCGATGGTCAAGCAGCTCGCTGATCGCTAGAATAACAGCTGCTTCCTCCACATAAATGCAGACTTTTTACTGCACAACAGCTGTTAGTACAACAGGTAATACAGCGTGTACAAAACCGGCGCTATCAGCGTCTCTGGACTCGGGAATTGTCGCTCATCGCTCGAAGAACAGCTCGCCTCCTCCGCCTGTAGGTAGTAGCAGCATTGTAAAATGACGCATTTAACTCCACAATAGCTGCTAGTACAGACAACACAGCAAGCAAGGCTTGCCGTTCGTTATCCATGTTGAAATGAATCGCAGCTGGTCGCCGGCTGTTTGTTTTCTTCCGGGTACGGGTCACATGATAGTGAGTGTGACGAATCAGGGACGGAGACGTCATGGCTGGTAATAACCAATCCAGTAGCGAGCACATGGATCGCGTCGGAGTACATCCGTATACACGTCTACACTAAACCAAAACCCCGGAGGTCTCAAATAGCTCCAACCTCGGCGGAGTTTTCAGGTTCCTCCGTTTAGGGCGCTCCAAAACTCCGGCGTGGTGTGGCTGCTCAGTGTAAACGTAGGAAAACTGGAGGAAAACTGGAGTAATGTGGACTAGGCCTTAGAGTCAAACAGACCATAAAGCAGGGGATGCTTTAGGGCGGGGCTACCTTGTGATGGACAGGTCACTCTCACGGTGTTGATCAGTGTTCGATTGCACTAAAAGACGCTCTTACCTTCTGTTAAGAAGGCTGTTCATTTTTATTCCTTTTGTTTTTTGCTAACTTTGCCTTTATCACAGTTAACGTAAATTATGGATGCACCTGGCTAACCGCTGAGGAGCTAGCACAAGCGTTCATGCCGGACCCTAAATTCATCCTCTCATCCAAATATGGTCACTTCTGGCTCCGAAAAAGACAAGATAGGCTTGATGCAAGTTGGAAAATATGCACTTTTACAAGTTAAAGGTAATTTCATGGTCTGTTAACATCTGTGGTGTGGAAGAGGATCATTCAAAAATAACATGACAGTTTACTAAAACCATTCAGTTCAAATTCATCACATGAAATACTCATAACTGGTTGAAATACTAAAATGTTTTTCTTACATCGTTTGCTTTGTTCTGTATTGTGTAGTTTGAGATACGTTGGTGTTGAACTGTGATCTACAAAGTGGTCTTGATATTGAGTCTGACACAGCTCACAGCTACACAGCTCTTGTCTTCTTCAGTTGCTCTGCTTCCAGTGCAGCTTGTTTTAAGTAGAGCTTTTATCCAATCAGATTTCACCTCTGTGTCTCGAGGTAAGAACAGAGCCAGAGGCCTGCAGAGTCTCAGGTGCATCCAGTGCAGATTAAAGTAAATGGAGACGATATTGTTGATTGTCAGATTCTTCAACCAATCAGGTCTTTAGTTTGACATGTTGGGCGTATTCTTTGACGTGTCAGAGCCTGCGAGCCGGCCTACAATGACGTCAGCATTACGTGCAGCTCAGTGTCCATGCAGCTCTGCCGCGAGTGCAGAGTCTGCTGTGATTGGTCAGTGGGCGAGCACGTGACTATCCTGAAATGAAACAGCAGAGGCTGTCGGGTAGTGAATCACATCACGTGATGCAGCTCAGCCAATCAAATATGGGCATTCTGACTGAGTGAGATGCACCATGACACAGGAGACTGAGACGAGGAAAGACACTGCAGAGCAGTACGTTCAATGTTGGGCCGCGACTTGTCATTAAGGAGTGATGGTGGATCCCACAGCCAGACCAACTGAGAACTACTGTCCTCCATGAGCGCAGAAAACATTATATTTTCCTGAATATAAGCTTCTGCATTTTCCAGATGCTCTGGTACTATTCAAACGTATTGCAAGTTGAACGTTACGTACATAGGTACGTACATTTAATACGTACATAGTTACAGCCTTAGAAACTGATAACTGTGGCGCCATCATGTGGTTATAAGGAGGTATTTCAGCTGCAGGACAACAGCGGAGGCCTAGGTATGAAATGCATGGCCCGCCACTGGCTTAACGGCCCCCCTCGCCGCTTCCCGGGGCAGTTGACTTAGTGCAGCGAGAGAGGCTCTGTAGTAAACATGGTGATTATAGATGGAAGGCTTTGCTCATAAGACTAACCTAGCATGGGAACAATGTTACTTTAGCAACTGAGTGGCCGTTCTAATCTATGACGGACAAAACATGTATCATGATGTAGCAGAAGGGAGCGTGACCATTCGCAGGTGTTGGGATCAACAGAGGGGCGTGTTTGAGTTATTAGCTTGAAGAAACTGAATTCTTGACATCAATAGAATTATTAATGTAAGTAACAAGTATTAATGATTATTAATAACAACGGGGCACCACCCTGTAAACAGGGACTAATAACCAAACAATAAACTAAGTCTCATAATTAGTGGTCACTCGTGATGTCAATAGTCGGGTGCGACTATGCATTCGAAATGACAATGAAGGATTGAGTACGTACACTGACTACTACATCCAGGTGTTATTACATACATATGCACAAGTAATCACAAACAACCGCTCCTTAAAATATAATAGAGTTTATTAAATCAAAATAATACATGAACAGATCAATTACCATAACAATCAACAAACGCCACCATACAGTTTTATGTGCCTAATGCCTAAAACAAATGAATAAAATGAGTAAGGGGAATGGGGGTTGTGTATATAAGTATGTGGGTGTGTGTGTGGGTGTGTCTATGTATAAAAGAAAGGGGGGGTTCTTAACACTAACAGTCGAGAAACTACAAAGATGGCCGCTAGCCAAACTAGCAGAAGGGGGGTGGAGACTGTGGGTTAGAAGGGAGAGGGCTTAAGGTATTACCGCTGAACACCACCAGATGGCGTAGTCGAGGGACTTAGCCAAACTGGGGGGGGGGGGGGGGTTAGGCCTTAAAATACTACCGTTGAACCACCACTAGAGGGCCTAGTTGAGTGACTGGGGCAAACTGGCGGATGAGGGGGGGTAGCTGTGTGTGAGCACGTGTGGCCACGAGCGTTTCAACCGCCCTCAGCCGGAGCTTTATGTGTATGCAAGTTATCGAAAAACAAGAGGAAAATAAAAGGGGCAGAGAGAGAGGAATCAGAGTTTCTGCGTGCGGGGTCGCGTTGTAGTGAAAGTGTGTATCGCTGGCCTCACATAAGTATGTCACCTCGCGAACTCACGACACTTATGCTGATAACCACGGTTCAACACTTCACTCACAGAATTGATTCAAGGAAAGAGGGCAGTACAAATGAAATAAACAATCCCAGAGGACAAAGAACAAACAGGAAGCGGACAAACGCTGCGGGCTCGGCGGTCCGTCAGCGATTGCGCAATACTCAGCAACACTATAACAATGACTTAAACACGACAAAACACGGGAATAATAACATATATATATCAAATCACCTGAATTAAGCTTAGGTTAATTTAAGCTAACTTATGCCCAGACACCATCAATCTTACTGTGAGAAGCTTCTTAGCGACGAAGGGAGTGTTCATTCGTTGATGAATGAGTTGCTTGTCGGGAGGAAGAAAAAAAAAGTCTTGAGGTGAGGCGTTGTGGTTTGAGCACAGCGGGGCAGCGTTGCTGTTGCGAGAGGCTTTTTCACTGCAGATGAATAGGCCGGAGTATCAACGTCGGCTGGAACACGTGTCGAATCGTATCTGCCGGTAATGAAACGGTGAAGAATGACGTATTCTCGTTCTGGTCCCGTAGCGTGTACACGAAAAAGAAAAGCGGAGAGCGGATGCGTTTCTCGCGGGCTCAGGGCCGTAACTCAGAATAAACGTGGTCGGTGTCGGCCAGCGAAAAGCAACACGTGGGCACTGAGTTGAGTGGGGGTAGGGGCGATCGGTCCCCGAGGTGTCTTCTCGGTGTACCGGACGGAGTCCCGGAGCGAAGAAGAAAGATGTCCGATGAGCGGGCGCTTTTAAACGGGTCCCTCTGCGCAGCGGGAGGCTGCTTGTTGACCAATACAGAGTCCGCTTGAGCGGTGACTGGAGGCGGGGTCATCTTAAAAGGGGCAAGGATCAGATTGGAGGTCAGATTGTCACAGGACGGAGCCCGTGATGACCTCAGCCAGTCACCCGATGGCGCCAGACCCCAACACAGGGCCTCGGTGTCCCTTTAATTACAAGGCCAATCGCGGTGGGCGGGCATCGCATAAATGCGCCGGGGATCCCCTTTGCTCCCTCCTGACGTCAAACGCGTGTCCCGCTTCCGGTTTGCCGGACATCCGCCGCTGCGCAGGTATGCAGGAATGCAGCAGCATTGTTTCTCCCGGTCATACTGTTCTGCCGTTATATTGGCTTTCGTTATTTTTTAGACTATCTCTGGGGCTCCCCTCGTCCTGCACAGGTGATTCACCTGCGGATCTGTCGGTGAGTGTCAATTGGGTCCCGATTTAAGTATAAGCGTGTGTTCTGTTAGTGACCGTGTTTTGCTTGTATAGCTGCCGGTAGCTACGCTACATGCCCTCCTCCCCCCTTCTGGAGCCGACGCACCTTGCCTGATTGGTAAGGTGATTTTATTCTGTTAGTTTATATACTTGGTGTTAATTATCCTTTTATTAGTTCTATGCTATCCCGTATAACAGGGGACTTTTGGTTGGGTTCAAGCGGAACGCCGCCAGAAAGCGGCTACAGCTAACTCGGTATACATTAAGGACGCTGCTGTTTTGCCTACGGCCTTGTTCAACTAACGGCTTTGGCCGACGGGGTTCGTGTACTTTGACTGGCGCTGTGTCGCCTACAGGGTCCGACGCTGCTATTGTCAGCACAGCGTCCCTGTCTTGTGCTGTTGTTAGCAGCACCCTTGTTTTAATGAAAACCACCTCTTTTTAGCCTGACCCATTCATATTGTGTATTCTGACCAAGGGATTTAGTTTGTATAAATTGGGTTACTGATCACCCCATTTTTAGTAGAATAAAGATGATTTTGTATTGGAACCACGTCTCATGCTCATTTGTACAATGAACCTGAGTGTCTTTGGAAACCTGATACTGTGTGGGGAAAAGTGAATCTTTAGGTGCAACTCCTAGGGTGGCGTTGTTGTGCTCTCTAACTATTGGCTGTTCACCGAACTTTGAGTGACGGCCCGTCCGCCTCTCGCCACAATGACTTTCGCTGGTCAAAATCCTCTTGACTCGAACTGAATTTTGGTAAAATATTGCAATGTACGAGGTTTATTTCCTGTCATTGTACAACAAGGTCGCCCAAAAACATGTAGTTTGTAGTGATGTGACTTGGTCCCTACAAAGAGGACTTGCGTTGTTTATATGTAAAGTGGGTTTAACAAGTGTGTGTCGAAGTGCACATGCTTGTGCGAGTGGATACAATACCTCATGTTGTATACAGTAAAGGTGCGTTCACACCGGTCGCGTTGATTTTTTGACCCACTGCAAAATCGCGTCCAACGCACTGCAAAATCACGTCCAACGCGCCACCGGTCGTGTTCAGACCAAACGCCGCAAAATCTCGTAGCGCCGGAGAGGGGGCGTGGTTTATAGACCTGGATCCGTTCAACTGTCCGCCATTAACCATGGAAAAAATAACCTATATTCCTACGTGTTGTGGAAGTCACAGATATCCCGAGAAGCTAAACGCCATCATGTCTGGTTCATAATATTGTTCAGAGGAGCTCCGTGGATTGTATCGAGCTGTATTCACTGTGTCTAGCAAGCCGCCGGTCGCTGTTTACACAGACGGCTACAGGATTTATTTGTCCTCCATTGTTGTTTGCGATTCAGCACCGGCCGGAGCTACGGCACTGATGACGGGGGCAGCAACTCAACGCGATTATGTCGCAGAAGTTGAAAAATTTCAACTCGCGCGTTGGTGATTTTGCGGCGTCCAACTCGTCCACCGCGTCCACCGCACTGCAATAACGCGTCCAACGCGCCGCCGAATCGCAAAATCGCGGCGCGCCAGTCTCATCGCGTCTGTGCATAGACTTTGTATGTAATCTCGACGCGCGTCAAAAAAAAAACGCGACCGGTGTGAACGCACCTTAAGACTGTATGGTTAGAAACAGTCTATAAAATAGACGGTATGTGTGCTACACCTCTGTATGCAGTAGCTCTTGACTCTCCACAGTTGTATGTGTTTGCCCAGTTTAAGAATCAGACGTGTATTCTTCCGTATGTAAACTACAACATTTGAATTACTGCGGCCTTTTGTGCATTCATCTTACAGGCTGAGGAGGAGCAGGACTGTGTGTGCAGGATGCCAGACTCTGGCAACAGGAGGAACAACACCGGTGAGCCAGGGAGCACCCAGCCATTAAATGACCGTGACGGCTCACTGAGCTGATGCCAAAACAAACCACACAGAAAATGACCAGAATGCATCAGGGGGGCGGAGAGGTGCAATGGAGAGGTAGAGTGAGGAGAGGGTTTTAGGTGGCCGGGGCAACGGGGGCTTGTAACAGTGCAAAAATGACACTCAGTACTGGCCAGAGGCCAGGAAACACAGACGAGGACAGAGAGCCGAACAGGGCTAAAGACAACATGATGGGGGCGACGGGAGGAGGGGGGGGGGGGGGTACGTCAAGGTTATTGTTAAACACAAGCAGGATGGAAAAAATCGCAGCAGCTTGTTGGTAGACTGTGGAGGGTGGCAGCCTGTGTTATCTCGGCTAATATGGGCAAGGTTAGGAGCCAGGGAGGGTTCATTACCAGGTGCCACCATCTGAGCCAACAGAGCTGGAGGACCAGGCAGAGCCAAGAGACAATGCTAATCGATGGCCGAAGAGCAAAACCTCCTGTCTGAAAAATGCCTGGATCATTTCGCAGGTAGGATCTTTGCAATCTTTCCATCATTTGGTGCAAGTTGGAAGAGGTTCTACAATGATGCTCTAAATTAAGTTTCAATAAAGGATTATTGGATTATTTTAAAACAGACTGAACATGAACAGCCTTCCTTGTTCTCATTATCCAAAATGAAATCCGGCAATCAGAAAATTCTGCAGATAGGAGGTTTTGTGCTTTGGCCCTCGTAATGTTACACATAGAAGCCAGCCAGAGCTACCACAGCAGCAGCATGGAGGGGCACAGTATGGAGTGGTCTCACTGACGTCACGATCTCCTTAGATACAAGGTCTGTCCGCCATGTTGGAGTACATACAGATGCACCATGGCGACGAGTAAACAAGGAAGTGCGGCGAAAATACCATACTTTGAATCACTGGATAGTGCATCAAAGGTTCGGTACCTGGCGAAATTGAAGGTTATTGGTAATTTGGATCCATATACGATGAGTGCAGATAGTTTCAGTGCCGATGCTACTTATCTTCCATCGGTAAACTACGCCAACATCTACACGTATCTCGTGAACACCCCCAGTCCTTACACAAAAGACGAGTTGGAATGCTACAAAGGGCTCGACGCTTATAATCAGTTTGTCAGTGGATGGGTCCGAGACGTTAAAGCAACGGTCGTCGAGAATTCTCATCTCGTCATTGGAAGGGTAAATATATACAGATCTGGTCAGATATTTAGCAATATTCAATGTTTACTCAGTGCAAACAGACACGTGTGTTTGTGTACATTGTACATGCATGTCATTGTGTGCTTGTGTGTAGGAATTAACTTTAAACTAACCCCTAACTTCATCCCCCCCCCCACACACACATACATATATATATATATATATATATATATATATATGTATATATATATATATATGTATGTGTGTGTGGGGGGGGGGGATGAAGTTAGGGGTTAGTTTAAAGTTAATTCCTACAGGCTACACACATGCACATAATGACTATATATTATCAGGGGTGTGGATATCTAGAAAATTAATTTAAGATTCCCATTGTTGGGATCAATAGGGGCTTGTTTTAGTTATCAGCATTTAAGAAACTGAATTCTTGACATCAATAGAATTATTAATGTGAGTAACAATTATTAATGATCATTAATAATAACGGGGCACCACCCTGCGAACAGGGACCGATAACCAAACGATAAAACTAAGTCTCATAATTAGTGTTCACTCGTAATGTCAATAGTCGGGTACGACTATACATTCAAAGTGACAGTGAAGGATTGAATTCGAGCACAGGCTACGCATCCAGTTCTCATTACCTACATATGCACAAGTAATCACAGACGACTGCTCCTTAAAGTATAACAGGGTTTATTAAATTAAAATAATAAAAGATCAGATCAATTACCATCACAATCAACAAACGCCATCATACAATTTTATGTACCTAATATCTAAACAAATGAATAAAATGGGTGAGGATGTCTGTATGCGAGTATGTGTGTGTGTGTGTGTGTGAGTGTGTGTATGTGTGTGTGTGTGAGGGTCTCTGTGTGTGTGTGTGTGTGCAGGTTAAGTGAGAGAGGGGGGGAGAGCAGGAACATGAGAGAGAGAGAGAGATCATGAATCAGAGTCTGTGTGTAGTGAGAATGAGGATCGCTGATCATATCTCCCACAAACTGCCGTTGTCGCGTCGCGAACTACCGTCAGCTGTGCACGATATGATCGCGATCCCACACTTCACTCACAGAGCTGATTTAATGAAGAGAGACATCCCACACGAAATGAAATAAAATTAATGAAAGTAATCCCCAAATAAACAGATCTTCCTAACTGCTGTGGGATGAGCGTCTGTTTCTTATCATGTCTCTTAAGCAATAATAACAAAATACTCCATCCACTAGCAGCGACTGATCTTAAGGCAGACAGTTACGACAGGAAATACACAATATATGGCGGGGCTCCGTGGTCCGCGATAATTGCGCAATGACGCGGTGTAACAAGACAGTGATTGAACACAACAGGGTGCGGGAATAATAACACATAAATGAATTAACCTGAAAGTATCTTAGGATAATTTAAGCTAAGCTATGCCCAAGATGCCATGATGAACTCTTACTTTGGAGAAGCTTCGTTCGATGGGGCTCGTTCCCGTGATGGGAATCCATCAGTCCCCGAGTGTTGACTCGGGAGCGCGGCTCTCGGAGCGGGCGCAGACTGTGGGTAGCTCGGTCCTCAGGAGTCGGTCGCACCCAGTAGCGTGGCTCGCTCTGGAGTGGACGCAGGCTCGGCGGACATCGGCGCGGCGTTGCCAGCGCGGGGTCGGACCTCTGTGGCGCAGCTCGCTCTGGAGCCCGCGGGTCCGATCTGTTCTCGCTGCAGCGGGGACAGTGAAACGTCGGGTGAGACGGCGTGGGGTCTGTGTCTGTTTCCCGGAAATCATCAGTCAGGAGGGGATTCGACGTCTTCCTGCCGGAGGGTTGGATGAGGGTGCGCGGCCCTCGTGGGTGAACATCGGCTGAGGTCGTTTCGTTCCTCCCGGAAATCGTGGGCCTTCGGTTGTCAGCGTGGTGCTGGGGGGGTAGAGAAGGGCCCGGTGCCTCTACTCCGTCCCAGGACGGAGTCCAGAGGGAAGGGAGCGTTTGTGTGCTCCCTTGCTCGACGGAGGTCGAAGGGGAAAAAGCGTGGAGGTGTGGGCTGCAGTTGGTTTTGTTGAACAGTGGCTGATCCACAGGGGTCCTGGTGCTGTCTTGGCTCTCGGCCAATGAGGTTGCAGCGGTGCTCTCAGGTGACTTCAGGAACCCATAGTTTTTGGGGGGGGGGGGAATTCACACCCTAATGTGAAATTCCTTCAGAGGGGGTTTGGTGCTCATCAAACCACAATCAGGATGAAACCTTTGCTTGCAAAAGGGGAGGCCTGATTTTCTTTGTTCACAGCACATGTGCAGCCATATGCTCAGACCCCAACATCCCCCCTTTGGTGTGAAGAGCGAGGTGTTGGCTTCGGTCTTTAGAGCAAACCCAGGGCTGGCACGTGCATCCATGTGTTGGGGAAACCTGAAGAGGTGAGACAATCCAAGTATTCCTGAGACCAAAGCAGTGGTTAAAACAGGCAGTGTTCAAGTTCATAGAGTTCAAGGTTCATAGCGTTCAAGTTCATGGTTCATTGGCATCTGGGCGGATGACTAAAGTGGCATCTGGGCAGATGACTTTAACTACTTTTACCTACATCTACTATCATACACAATTCAAATCATAGGTGAGCAAAACATTCCCAAATAATTCAATCGCTATTATGATGTTGTGATAATCTAGCATTGCGGCATAGTGTCAAAGGAAATAACAACCCAAATAAAACAAAACAAAACACAATTAGGTAGAAGGAAAGAATAGAAGGACAAGAAGCAGGTGAGGGGAATGCAGTGGTTACTGGTTCAACTCCTAGACAGGACTGGGGTCTGTCGGCGGAGCAGTCGTAGGTTGGCTACGTGGTGTTATGAATAGGAGGGAATCAGTTTAGTCTGTATTCTGGATCTATGAGTACATGATGTGTGCGTCTATCTCTCTCTAATCGGTAGATTTTGAGCGAGTCCTGTGTCTAAGTTTTAGAATCTATCGATGTTGGAGTTGCGTTGCTAAGACTATAGGCCGGAGGTACCTGTGAAGGTTGCATAACAGTAGTGGTAGCAGATTTACAGATTTTGATAACACGGCTAGTGTGACCAGCTAGGCTGGGATTTTCGCTGCTCAAGCTGTTGACAGCTGAGCCTTCTCGGATGAGGTCCTGGGATAAATCTGACTGCTGCGGCCTAGGTTATGTCTTCTTTGGTTACTTCTGGTTGGATGAGGGTGCGCGGCCCTCGTGGGTGAACATCGGCTGAGGTCGTTTCGTACCTCCCGGAAATCGTGGGCCTTCGGTTGTCAGCGTGGCGCTGGGGGGGGAGAGAAGGGCCCGGTGCCTCTACTCCGTCCCAGGACGGAGTCCAGAGGGAAGGGAGCGTTTGTGTGCTCCCTTGCTCGACGGAGGTCGAAGGGGAAAAAGCGTGGAGGTGTGGGCTGCAGTTGGTTTTGTTGAACAGTGGCTGATCCACAGGGGTCCTGGTGCTGTCTTGGCTCTCGGCCAATGAGGTTGCAGCGGTGCTCTCAGGTGACTTCAGGAACCCATAGTTTTTGGGGGGGGGGGAATTCACACCCTAATGTGAAATTCCTTCAGAGGGGGTTTGGTGCTCATCAAACCACAATCAGGATGAAACCTTTGCTTGCAAAAGGGGAGGCCTGATTTTCTTTGTTCACAGCACATGTGCAGCCATATGCTCAGACCCCAACACCATGTTCTATCGACTTACCTTCAAACGTGTTACGAAAGGCAAGTGGCTCTGCCCTGACTGTAGAAAACAATCTAAAAAGAAGCCTCGTAAAACTAACAAGTGATATATGTAGTAGCTGTGTTGGCAATATTCAATGTTTACTCAGTGTAATACAACATACATGTATGTGGATTGATTGGCAGAAACAAAAAACAATAAAATACACTGTACAAGTTGGGAATGTATGTAGTTTTACTTTCACAATTATTCCAGTACAAAATACTTGAGCTTGGTATGTTAGAAGAAACATGCTGACTCAAACGCTGATGTATATTTACAGAAGTCTATGGCACATACATTTAGAGTGAGTGACAGTGTTGAATATTCACCATTCACACATTGCAGTATCCCATATGTCATACAGTACTACACATAACCTGTCCAACATCACTCTATCGGAACTACTCTCAGTTTGCATTGCTGCAATCGTGGCCCCACCGAGGTCTGTCTGGCTGGCTTGGTTATTCTTATCCTCGTCCTCATCCTCTGCTGCTGGTGGGCTGTCATATGCATGATCTGACCTTAAACTCATATCATGCGATGCTGAAGCTGCATCTATGTGTTTCGCCTGTTGTACACGCTCGACACGTCTCTGGTACCGACTGCTGTCACGGGCCGATGAAGCTTCGGTAACCTTCTCATGTCCAAGTTTTAGAGACGGAGACCAGTCTGGATTATCGCCATCTTGGAGAGTAGAGGGTTTACCTGAAACAGTTTGTAATAAACATTGAAATACAATTTTACCGAAGTAGTCTTATCGGATTAATTTATATTTCCTTTGTTAAATACTGTTCACAAACGAATTAGTAAATAAAATCACTTACCGCTTATAAAGTGATCCGCACATACTCTAGTGTACGCCAAATTCGATTCCTTTATATCTCGAGAGATGCGTGACAGCCATTTCTCGCGACGTCTCTTGGATAGCTCCTTCGTGTCATTTCCTTGATGTGTAATGACCGCTGGCAAACGAAAGAATGATTTCTTGTCTCTATCACCTCTGCTGCCACAACCAAAGATGGCACAAAAGTTCACCATGATCAGGTTATGTGACTCAGTCGTGCACGCCAGCAGCTTTGTGTGTAATCCAACATGGCGACAGCAACAACTGTGACGTCACACGAGACCACTCCATAGGACCCCAGAGGGAGCGGGTTAGCGTGCATGACCCTCCGTGGTGGGATGGACCCCAAGCAAGTTCACAAAGATCCCTCTGACATCCAGATTACACTTTATTATTTTGCTGCATATTGCTTTCATGATAGGGTGCTGAACCTTTATCAGATTTTTACCATCATCAAAAATTATTATTTTTATTATTTCCATTACATAACAGCTGGCAGAGCACCCAGAAATCTGACTGGAACAGAAAAAAAAAGATCACGACTTCTATCTGATGAAATTAGAATAATAATTTAAAAGAAGATTATTAAATTGATCTTAAACTCTTATGATAATGAAAAGTTTCACTCTGAAACGTAATCATTTGGGAACTTGTCTTTATGCAAACATTTAGTCTCGCCCTCCTTTTTATTTTATTTATTTTGTATTACCACGATGCAGAAAATGCTTATTCAACTGCATTCTGGATTTACACCATGTACTTGCCCTCATTACATTCACACCCCTTCAAAGTGACAGCTAACACCTTGTCTGGCTTGTTCCCATCCATCAGTCCATCTTTAACAGATATGTCTCGGAGCTGCCTGCTGTCTGCAGGATCTCTGTGTGCATGTTCCAGTCTTTGTCAGCTGCAGTAGTGTTTGATGTGAACCAGGGGCATTTTGCTTTTGCACTTGTGAAATAGTGTGGGCCAGCTCAGGAGACGTCTTGTGTAATCGCCTGCTGGATGCAACCAGCATTATAAATATATGGTATTAATTGTAATCTCTCTGATTACTATTTGATTACTGCTATTAGAGTTTTTTATTTTCTTTCTTTACTTATTGATGCATCTAGAACACACACATCCAAATGACAACAAGATCCCAAGACACAGATGCAAAACATGTAACATACAATTTAAACAATACAAATATCAAAATGCCTTAATCTGCAAAGCAACAACTTCAATTGACTGTCAAATATTGTCATAATAACAGCAGATTCATATATTTCCTAAATATTAAACACATCTCTGAGATTCAATTTCAGTTCCTTTGCTCAACCATAAGGAATCAGAGGGCCCAACAATGAGCCACACTTTCATATCAATGGACGTCGTATTTCAACACAATCCAGTCTCCTAGAAATGATCTGTGTAAGAAGAAAACATGAATGGGGAAATGTTATCTGCTAGGAAGCAAAACGTTCACAACAAACATATCCCTGCTGATGATGTTTCTCTTGTGTCAAGGTCCTGTGCATTGTATGTTCTCCATCCGCTCCAACCACCTTCTCTCAACTTTACAATACTTCCTTCACTGGTTTCCACTGAACAGAACCCTGTCAGCAGTCATGTTTTCCCAAACATACACCTGGCCAAACAAATCAGTAATATATAACATTCCTAAGCAGCAGTGGTCATCAGCACCACAGACGAGTTCTTCCTGTGAGCTACAAGATGAACTACTTCACAGCAGTGTGTCCGAGGCTCATACACCGTGTCTTTGATCACAGTGTGTCAGAGGTTTAATGTGAATCAAGCCAAACCAAACATGTTTTCTTCGATCAAGGTTTGTTCTGACAAAACAGGCCGATAAATAGGACAAGCTTCTGTAGAATATGCTGCTGTGCAGGCGGACTGAACCGTATGAACACTCTTTAACCTCCGCCTTGTTAAAGCTAATAATGCTGGGCCGTAGCCAAGTCTTCAAGCCACCTTTGAATATCAGTATAACAGAGTTTTAAAGGCGAGATGGTGACTCCTACGTGTAAAGGCATGTTTTCTGGCTCTCTACTTGTGGTTACAACACCCAGATCATCACGTGGACATACTTGAAGCCAGAAGGGGGTTTGACAGTCAAACGTGACGTGTAAAGCCCAGAGCACACTCTCGGGGGGCCAAGGGAACCTTCATCCCCGTAGCATGGAGTGGACATTGGAGTAGTTACATATTTGAGGAGGGACCACTGAAGTGCCAGTGAGCAGAAGGGGGGCTTCAGAACCAAAGCAGCAGAGCTAATGTGGCTTGTTGTGGAAGGACAGAGGCCAAAGGGCCATGTTACGGCTAACCAGTGTGTCTGTGCCTGCTCCTGTGTGTGCTCTCGCTGCCACAAGCCACCACGGTGAGGGCGTGTTTGCAGTCTGTGTAGCCATACGGCAGGGAGAAAGAAACAGACAGTCGCCCGCCATCAACCGCCACATAACCCACATCCAAGCTGTCTGTCTACCCCAGCCAAGAGAGGAGGACAACAGAGACGCAGGGGCAGCTTTACTGTGCACAAACTGTTGGAAACACTGAGACAATAGGCAAACAAAATGTGGAAAGAAGCATTTTTTTTTGGGAACCACAAGATGACAAATTAAATCATAAAACATGCTCTAAGGTTAAGCTTGCAATTTGTGTGTACCTAAAGGATTAATAGCTGTATCCTGCAGGGCGCAGATCAGGGTGCGAGAATATCTTCTGAGAATGTAGACGGTAAATATAACTAAACAAGCCCAGGGGCCCGCTGGCCTTCATCTACAGGATGACACTCAAAGGGACTCAAACTGGCCTCAAAGTGACACAAAAAGACTACAAAGAGACCGACAACAAGCACACAGAGACACGAAGCAACTACAAAGACACTCAAAATGACTACAAAAGAGCCAAAACCATTAGAAAGAGACTCAAAACAACAAAAAAGAGACTAACCAACTCATATGAGAGAGTTGGGGGGCCTGTCTACCCCATGTTTCTGCCCAGGGGCCCACTGTCCCATAATACAATGCTGGACTATTCACCCTAGATTTTGTAGCTACCTTTCAAAGTTACATGCATCGATCTGGTGAAGAGGCTTAACAACGTTGTTTGTGTGCTCTATTAAACCATTTAACCATAAGCACATTGGTTGTATAAGTATTAATGGTGATGACATGTTCCAAACTGGTGGGTTGCTCACATCGCCGCCCTGAGGTGGATATCCACCTGCTCCCACAACAAACAGGAAGGTGTGACGGAACCTCGAGCGCTCCGGCAGGTGGGCGGGGCTTGATTCTGGCTCGACTATTTACAACATGGCGGCCGGGTCTCATTTTACAGACATTTGAGGCAAAAATAAGCAAAGCAATTTTTGATCATCACTGCTTAGTTTGACTGTTTGATCTGAGTCTTGCGAGCCTGCTGCCTTGCGATGGATGGGAAAAGTTACTTTTGGGTTTTTTGTGCATTTTTCTATGAAAGCCATGTCAATTTCTCTTTACATGCATACCATAACATGAACTTCCATTTTCACAGGAAACTCAGTTTAGGCAGGTTAGACAGGTTTAGGCAGCGAAGTAGTTGGTTATGTTGAGAAAAAGACCATCATAGTACGCAGGTTTCGTTACAAGTAAGTCAACGTTGACTTGAAACAGCTGGTTGTTGGAGCCTCCCCCTTCCGCCCCCCTTGTAGGCGCTTGTCCAGTCTTTACACTAACTACTTTATACATACTAAATCATTTTGTGTAGAATGAGTGCGAAACAGACGGTAGCAGACATCTTCGTCATTCACTGGTACTCAGCGTCAGGCTGCTCACATGGAGAGACAAAATGTCTCCTCGATGCATACAATGCCAACAGTGGAGAAAAGAACCTCCCTCACTCTCTCTTTCTCAGAGGCATCCATTGAGCTGTGTGTGTGCCCTGTTGTCCATTCACTTGTGTGTGTCAGATTACCTCAGGCCCACTCAGCCTCCAGATGGAGGAGCAGTGTCCCTCCATCTGAAGCCCCAGGTCCAGATTGGTCTCTGTGGAGAAGCAGAGATTTGGGGCCCAGCCCCGCTTCCATCTACCCCCCACCTATCACTCAGTGCCATCAAGCTCCTTGATTACTAAACTGCGTCACAAATCTCCAAGCAACTGACTTAATTCAGGAGATTTTACAATATTGAATATTTCGTTTTTACCCACTTTTAAAGTCCGGCGTTGGCTTGACATTGTTAACACAGGTGGTGATTCAGTCAGAAGCAGACCCACGTCATCGACTGGTCCGGTGTCAGGACTCGACACACCACCTCACAGCCTGCAAACACAGAAACAATTCCACTTTGTGAACATGTGTCCCTGCTGAGGAGTGCAGTGGCTAAAGCTTTATTCAGACCCTTCTCTTAATAAGTATGTCTTTTTGTTTTTTTATCACAGCTATGGATGTGTGTCTCTCGTAGTGAAGCCCAGCGGGCATTATCACCAACGCTGCTGCTCCCCTCGGACCTACAGAGCGTTTTAGAGGCTTTGAGCTCTTAGTTTGTTTGTTTTTGACTTGTAACCTTACTGTTTCTCTCTGCTCCCATGAGCCTGGAGCCTTTCAGTCAAACAACTCTAAAAAGCCACCGCAGCAGACAGACAGTTGAGAGACTAATGCTGGTGGACACAATGGAAACAAATACTGCTAGTATTAATACTAGTACGAGTTAGCCTTATCAACTTAATCAGGTGATGCCATGTTTACGCCTATTTCTGCTTCAACAGTTTCCCTGATGAATGCAGCTTGGAGTCTAACATGAAACCTATCTCTGTTTGAGTTTCATGTTAATCACCAGGAATATCTAGCATTTTATAAGCAACTGTTTGCGAACATAATCACATGCAATGTTCTGAGAAGATGAAGTTGCTAAAGCTTGCTCCGTAGTGACTAAAAAGGGTTAGTACAGCTATATCTAAAAGTATCTACCATCCCATGTACCAAGCAGTCCTCACCAAAGAAAAGCTGCATGTTACAATCCACATTAAAATGTGTTATAGGCGCCGACATTTAGTGGCTGTATTGATTGTGATGGAAGCAGAGGAGGAAGTCAGGTGACGTAGTATACAGAGGGACGCAGTCCGTTTAGGGAGGAGGTCAGGATGGATGGATGGATTCACACATGAGCCCACTGGTCAGTGTAGTTAACCTACAAACCATGTTACGTGACGAACATACTTCTTTGATCTCTTCCTGAACAAATGGTTTTGTTGCCTAAACACAACCAAGTCTTCACAATGTTTCACAGAACGTTCAAATGAACTTGGACTTCATTCCTCATGAAAGGTATGCTGGTACGTAAGCAGACCCTATGTGCACTGTGATGGATGACAAAACTAAGTCTGCTGAATGCTGCATTTTTATTCAACATAGAAATCAATGGGAAACCAAAAACGTCAAAATACAACATTATGGTTTGTAAAATGTTAAGTTGATGTGGCGCAAGTTCATCCTGCCGCTGCTTCTCCTGGATGACAGGGAACATCTGAATATGAATGGATAACTGAACCTTTAAGACAATACACCTCATTTATGGCTCAAATTGGAACTTTTAGAGAACATTAAGGAAAAAGGGTTAATCCACAAAGTGCAGTAATTACTCCCAACTACAAACATGATTATAAAAATGTATATTTATGAACAACACATGCCATTTATAGGATCTCTCACCCTTTCCCTCTTCTAATTGACTTTTAGTTTGTGCAATCTGTTCAGTAATTCCTTTTTCATGTTAAATATGAATATTTACGCTACAGTAACTCAGCAGAGTCCCTGCGGTGCTCACGCGCTACTGTTGGTCGCCTTCCACGTTGCTACGGCTGATTATCTGGTTCACCGAGGGCGAGGCAAGGACGAGCAAAAACATACGGCAACTTTCAATCTCAGAGTCTGCAAGAACCTCGCCGCCTGCTATTCTGTACATTTTCATGTCGCTCTGTTCTCCACCCTCGACCTCCAAAGATCTGCTTATTGATGCTTCCTCTGTCACCACAAACCACTGATGAGTCAATTCAAAGAGAAGTTGGCTGTGAGCGACTAAACCTTGAGAAGAGATGACAAAACATCGTTCATCTTGCAAAACATTCATGTCGCCTTTTCTTCAAAGTTTCTTGCGGCGCTTTGCTGCTTCCAAGAGTCAAAAGTCTCAAGTTTCAAGGCACTTGGAGAAGGAAGGTGTTTGTGGTTCTTGTGTTGGCTTTAGAGACATCACAACGCTGTAAAAGCATCGCATTTATCTTTCTTTCTATCTTCTTATGAGGATCAGATCA
Source organism: Lycodopsis pacificus (assembly GCA_028022725.1). Classification (NCBI taxonomy): domain Eukaryota; kingdom Metazoa; phylum Chordata; class Actinopteri; order Perciformes; family Zoarcidae; genus Lycodopsis; species Lycodopsis pacificus. The sequence goes on along the minus strand of CM051689.1, from coordinate 27,108,956 downwards.
ATGAAAGGGTCTGAGAGCCAAGTCCTATCAGTTCCCATACAAACACTGTGTAACATTAGCAATGAGAAGGAGTGCTCAGAAGCTTCACCTCACTCTTTCAACCCATGTGAAGCATTTTGCATCACAATTCTTAGCAGGTAACCAATGAACACAGGACCCATCGGCACTCTAAGGATCTCTTATTGACGTCAATGATGAAACACGTCGACACTCACTGTCAAGTGTTCAAAGAGGCAGCTGGGTCAGTGGCGCTGCCTCAGCTGGTTAGGTCTGGGAAACGATTGTGGTCTGGGTTTGCTTTCACACAGGACGCGAACAGCAGGCTCCTCAGTGTTTGTTTGACCCGTCCAGCCACCTCATAAGGCGAGCCCTTTCAACATTTAATAGACTGGTTACATTGCAGACAACAGTAACTCAATATCTTCATATCAAAATGAACCTCTCAGATATCCAGACATCCTTCTTCAAACAAATGACTCACTTTTGACATTGATGTGTATTGTGCTTTCCACAACTGCATTTCTCATATCCAGAATGAATTAATATCTGAGATAGGATTCTAGGAAAAACATATATGTTCACTAAAATTAAAATGTATCTATATATATTCATGATAAAATATTCAGCCAAAAAATGAGCTACTAAAACATTAAAACAGTGGAGGGGAACTGGGGAGTTTGGTGATAATTGTCTGTAAGTTTGATTATATAAATAGATGAAATATTGATTAGAACACCTTTAAGTGCATGCAGTTAATACTGTCTCCTGATGAGGACTGTCTAGACTCTAGACACGCTACAGGGTGTTGTGTTTTTGAATGGCACAGGCACACCAATGCTCCCTCACAGCGGGACAAAGATTTCAACGGGATTAGTCTAAAAATGAAATGTCTGCATACATTTATTCAGCTTCTTCCTGCTGTGAGTGTGTGTGTGTGTAGGTGTGTGTGTATGCTCGTATCACATTGAACTGCCCTGAGCCCTGTACAGCCAACACATGGCGCTCTGTGTTCGCTCTCTTTCTTCCAGCCACCCTGTGATATTTGTGACCACACTGTAAATCATATTAACAGAGCTCAGCGGGATGTCAGATCACAGACACCCCCGTGTAGTTCAAGTAGTTCAGATGTCATGGAGAACGCCTTGCCACTGATTGCTTTGACCTGCATCCACTTCATGAAAGCGTCGGCGTTTGTTGCTCTAAACACTGGACGGGCACTACTTAGCATGTACTGCATTCTGTACTCAGTACACAGGACTATTGAGCTGCCATTGCACTCAGACTGATTCTAAAAGCCTGAACGGGCACTTGGCTGTTGTGGGTTAATTTAGCTGATTATACTTTTTTATGATTTGGCACGGCAGGACTTCTGACTGTCATATCTCTGAGTGAGTCTTTAAACAAAAGGAAAAGTCACAATGAAGCGAGCTAGGCAGGCCTTTACTGCCATGTGTGTCCCTCCAGGATGAGAGGAGGTATGTGACCACTCACAGATGAATCAGCCAGGAAAGAGCTGCAGCGAATCACACGCAACATACATGTCGGCTGATTTTGATTCTTTATTGTGAATCTTCACTCGACTTTCAATTTAATTTGAATAAGATTCAATTCTTGCTGCATTTCAATGTATTGCATGATCCATCTTTTTATATTACTTCAAATGGTTTCTCTTTCAAGAAATAATACAAAAGTCACACAGCCCTTATTTTTAAGTCACTGCTTCTTCTGACGGAAAAACCACCAATGTTGAATTTCAGCCCAACATTGCTGACCACAGAGCAGCTGATGGCCGTCTCTCTGCTCCATGCACACAGTGTCCCGTGTAAGCTCCGCCCTCGGTGAAACAGAGATCAGAGGAGAGAAACGAGCACCACAGACACAGACCACAGTAAATGAGAGTCATGAAATCCAACCAAACTCCTGATGATGTTCTGTCACGTCAAGTCGATCACATCCGCAAGTTCACACACCTCTATCCTTTATGCTATTTGAAGTCATTCCTAGAAGGGATGGAAGTGCAGTATTGTGCCTGCAAAGGCAGTGAAGAAGACTGTGAGCTGGAAGATGTAAACAATGAAGCATTGAAAGCAAGTTCTTTGGAAATGTTGAAGGAAATACACTGATCACGTCTCTAACACTGTGTTCACAATACGAGCGGCAAAAGCGGTCAAGCGTGGCCAGCTACGTCGTCTTTAAATAGCACTGGGAACTGGCTAATTGCAGTTTATTAGACAGAACGGAACAGGGTGAAACAAAGCTGACACTTCACGGGGTCATTGGAGCGCTGAAAATAGTAGAGAGCAGCTCCACTTTGACCTGTAGCGCGTATCACAGCGATGAGTGTCCACCATCTTGTAGCTCCATGTCCCCGGCTGCCGTTGAGGACACCTTTAGAAGAAGCAAAGACAACTCGAGTCCGTCACCCGCTGCGTGCATTTCAGTGCTCAGCTCACTCTCTTGCTGAAGAACCTGAAAGCTCTGATGGCACCAACAAACAATTAACGAAAGAAATGACGACATGAGATAGAAAGAACACGCATGTGTGTGCCTACAATGGGACAGTGCGTATATATATAAGCATGTAGGCACATATACAAATAGACGTCTGCTGAGAATTCAGCTTATTTCGATTGCATATGAACAAATGAAGAGAAACTGGCACTGATTCAATCCAAATTGACACAACATTGAGTAGAGAAGCCCAGAGCAGTGGAACAGAGGTATAGATGTCAAGGCAAATCTCACTTCATTGTATGCTCATCCCACCATTCAGCATTAGCATGCCTACATCTATCTCACAGTTGAACTTGTCTGTGAGGTTTTGCACTGAGAAGAAAGAATACTTAAAGTGAACTGTGTCAGTATGGCAGCAAAGAAAGAGCTGTGTGTGTGTGTGTGTGGTGTGTGTGGTGTGTGTGTGTGGTGGGGGTGTGTGTGTGTGTGTGGTGGAGGTGGGCGATGGCTCTCCGTTAACCACGTTGCTTTTGTTAAACTCTCGTCATGCTCCATGTGGCGCCGGGCACTGAAGTAATTTCACACCTGACCGGCCTTTTGCCGGCTCCACCAACCGACGCCGGGCACCTTGGTGGGGTTGCCATGGAGACAAGGTAGAAGCCACTGCGAGTGCCAGTCCGTTCAGTGACTGTTTAACATGGAGCGGAGCGTGCTGCGTCTCATCTGCTGATGATTTTGCTCCATGGGCTGCTGGAAAATATATGTCTTTGTCACAGGCGTCCGTTGATTATCTGCAGGTTGAGTCGGAGCGCGCTCACATGTAAAAGGAAGGAGACGTATATAAGATAAGATAAGATAATCCTTTATTAGTCCCTCAGTGGGGAAATTACAGGATTACAGCAGCATCGCTCACAAGTAATAGATGAAGATAGAAATCAAGTAATATAAATAAACTAAACAGTAAACAGTAACAGTAATAAAAATATGACAGTAAAGAAGAATACAAAATATATACCAGTATTTACAGGCGGAGTAAAATGTGAAATGTAAGATAATACTTAAACGTATTGGATATTGCACAGGATTGCACGGATTAGATATTGCACCAGGTGAATGAATTAAAGTGTTCATATTCATGTTCAAGTGAATTAAAGTGTTCAGAAGTGTTCAAGTGTTCATGTTCAAGTCAAATGTCCGTGTTCAAAGTGTTCAAAGTGTTAGTGGTCTCCCGAGAGCAGTTTGTTGTGCAGCCTGACAGCAGCGGGGAGGAAGGACTTGCGGTACCTCTCCCTCAGACACCGGGGATGAATCAGCCGGTGACTGAAGGAGCTGTGCAGAGCTGCCAGAGTGTCCTGCATGGGGTGGGAGGCGTGGCTCCTCAGGGATGAGAGCTTCGCCATCATCCTCCTGTCTCCCACCACCTCCACCGTATCCAGTGGACACCCCAGCACGCTGCTGGCCTTCCTCACCAGTTTGTCCAGTCTCCTCCTGTCAGCTGCCGCGATGCTGCTGCTCCAGAAGACCACTCCATAGAAGATGGCTGATGCCACCACGGAGTCGAAGAAGGTCTTCAGGAGTGCTCCCTGCACCCCAAAAGACACGTTGGATCCCCAGACACGGAGGTGAAAATGGCAATAAACAGCAGGTAGACCACGACAAGCTCGACATGTCTAGCTGCCATAATGCACCGATTAAGAACGGTAGCTAGTATAAGAAAAAAAGAAGCGAAAGAAGTCCAAAAAATAACATAATATAAGAAAAAGCTAAGTAGTGAGTGGAGCTGCTGTAAAAGGCAGCCACTCGTGCGGCGCCGGAACCGGAAGCATATGCACGTATATGCACTGAGGACGGGACTGAGGGAGGATGGGAAAGAGCCCACACATTAATCCTTCTGTCTTATATGTCTTATGAAATGGCTCTTCACTTACAAGTAGGGACTACTGTATCATGTGAATATGAGTATCCTATGTCTTTATTTCTACAATTGTAAAATGTGTGTAGACTCGTCCCAATGACATATTCAAATCTAATGCTGATTCCATACATATAAGCGGAGGACATTCATGGTCCCCAGAGGACAACATGTCCTTTTGGGCACTTGCTGAGCTTTTAAGTTGAGCTATTCTTTGGACTAATGTAAAGTTAAGTCAAAAAGTACTCATAAACCAATACTCCATCAGACAACCTGGAGAAACGTGTCAAACAGAAAACAAAGAGTATCTTAGCATCCTTGAGGGCACGCTAGGTTGAATCCCATCCTCTCAACAGTCATATGGTTGCAATAGCTACTCAGTCCAAACAAGGACAGGCCTGTGTGGAGATGATGCGTGTGTGTGTCTATCTGTCTGTCCACAGCTAATCTCATGCTACTGGACTTATTACCATAATATTGTTGCTGCTCATTGCTGACTGTATGAGTCAATGACTTCTCGTGGTTGCAGTGATTCAAACTTTTTGAAAGACAAATATTTTCTTGACTTTTTTTACACCATCATTGAGTGCTGACTCCTCACTCTATTCACCGTCCTTTAGAGGCCGAGCTGCTGCGGTAGTGAAAGGCATTCCCGGCTAGAGTAAAAGTTTCAATTATACAGCAGTAATGTGCGTAACAATGTGTAAAATGTACATTTGTAATATGTAGTGTTATAATTCAACAGTCAGTAGGTGGAACGTGTGTCTTCTGTGGGTCCCCCTATAGATGAGGTCACCCTCTTCAGCTCGCCCCTTCTGCTGCTGTGCTCCATGGGAGAGGCAAGAGACATTGTGACCATGGTTTGCCTGCCAGCTTCAACTTATTGCGCAGTACGCTTACATATTCCTGTCACTTTCAATCTGTGTAGGAGCTCAAGTAACACTTGATGGATTGTCTGGGATTTTGTTATTTATCACTTTTATCAAAATATAACCTTCATAAAAAACAGTGCACACAATGCTAGACTCCACCAGTTAAACAACAAGCCTCACCTGGTCTGTTCTAGGTCACATTTTGGCCTTTGTCACGGCTCAAACACTGACATCTGTAGAACTTTTGGTCTCATTTTGAGACAAAGCATCATCGGATCAGTTCAGTACCCGATGTATTATATATTATGACCCACTAAAGCTAGGCACGGTTTGAGATGTATATAAATCCTAGTTTTTGTCCAATTAGTTTGTTGGTGAGCCACCGTATTAAACTCCCTTGACACGAGAAAGAGGCTTCGTGATCTCCTCCATCGTCATTGCATGTACGAGTTTTCTTTTGTGGCATTTCAGACTCGTGGTAAACTTTTTAGGAATAGCATTCCACTTTTTATAGAAAATTCAAGAAAAAAATGTCCTGCAGCTATCAACAAGAATACAATATGCAGCTCTCTAAGCATGGACATGACAAATATATATTTATGAAAAATGTGTTATGTCCATGACTGGATGAGCTGAATCACGCTAATGTCCCAGTTCTTCTATCAGTGACGGGAGTTTGATTTAATCCTATTGACCTTTAAAAATGTAACAGCCTTCATCTTTTGAAATGAATTCACTACAACTATAGCTCTAACTGGTTCACAGACCAGAGGAGACGGAGACACCTTGAGATAACAGAAAAGGGACTTTTCTATGAACATTCAGGACACGTTTACTCACAATTGTTTCTTTATAATAAGATAACAGGCAAGACAAGTTATTGAGAATGAAGCACATTGAGATGGAGACAAAGGAAAGGACACCGCAGTAGGTTACTGAGCATCTAATAATAGAAGTAGTGAATGGCATTCGGAACGCTAAACCAATGCTCCTCTTTAAAACAAGCTGCTATGAACATCAGCTGTCTCTGCATTTCATTAGTTTCATGTCAGGAAACAGTGTTCCTTCTGCCAGACAAGCTTGAAATGTCATTAAAGCGTCGAAGCTCCAGGACAGCTTCATTTCCTCATCAAAGTAGGAGTCGTGTGGAACTGGATTAGTGCCAATCCAGATTTTATAGATACTTATATTGTACGTCAAAGGACACGTCTAACTTTGTGGATTATTAACACACATTTGAATTAAAAACTTCACCCGATGTATTATTTACATTACAACAGGTTGTCGCAAAATTGATGTGATTGAAATACGTCATCTAATTGTTTGTCTTTCAATGAGATATATAAGAACAGGATACTGATAAGTGCAAATAATACATATTATCATTTCTTGAATTGTTAGAAAAAAGTGAATTCTATTTTTATTAATTCAAAGTTCAGTGTGTTAGAAACAGAACAAAAACCACACTGGAGAAAGGACATTCTGATGCGGATTGACGAGGAAGCCCTAAATGAGCGAAGACAACAAATAGTGGGATCTAGGTGTACTCACTGCCAACTTTATTTTAGTTGCTTGCCCCCGAGGAACGAGAGGACAACAAGAAGTAAAAAGTCCTCCAAATGAAACGAAAAACGTAGATTTCCTATTTCAGAAAAAAGATGTAGTGTGGGTTCAAATGACTACTTCGTTATGTTAGGGGACCTTCGTCATTAAGATGGTTATGGTTATAGAACAATTGTGGTCATGTTCACAGGGAACTTTGCTGTTGTCACTTGCCCCCTGTTTTGAAGTCCAGTGTTGTTTTGACCAATGCGTCCACCGTAACCTCCTCCCTATGTGGACTCTGTCCCTCTACAATAGCATCACTTGACCTCCTCCACATATTGCAACAGCCACAAAGTGGCGCTTGTTCTGTCAGATCTCTGGCTGGAACAACTGATGCTGTTTTTCTTCTTGTGAGGACAGTCGTAAGAGTGGTTTAACATCTTGCAAATATGCTCAAACTAGCCTATACTAAAATGGGACATATGACCTCCAGCTCTGATTATGTATTGTTCATCATGACTAATTACAGTAGACTGTATACAGGCCTGACCCTGAAAACGGTCAAAGAGATGGATCGTCAGTGGAGCTGAGGTGGAGCAGAGGAGACAGCTAGCCGCTAGCAACATGAGGCGGTACACACCTGTCACTCAAAGCAGCCCCACACTCAATTATACCAAACTTTAAGAGTTCAGTCAGGAACACTCCCGTCATGGATTTTAACCTTTTATTGCAACTTGGCGCTGATGGCTCCGCTCTTTGAATGCTCCCCGGATTAGCCAGCAGCTACCAAGCCAAGGTAACAACCCCCAAGGGTTTACAGGAATGAGCCAGAAGTACATTTTTTACCATTTGCCATGAAAGATGAACTCTGAACTAAAAAAGGGTGGCGGCTGGGGTGGAGGAGGCAAAGCTTTGCCAACGTATATGTGTAGAATGAATCAGTGAGGAGGGAGTCATATTTAAATAAACATCCTTGAAGTGAGAGTGGGCTGTGATTGGTGTGTGGCCGATTGGAAGCTACGATTCAATCGGCTGGCTGGTTACAGCTGGGGGCGTATGACTTCCGTGTCCTGCATGAACTGCAGGAACGCAATGCTTCATAATAATGGGTTTAATTTAAATGAACATCTGCTTGTGTGGCGTCTCTTCCGTCTCTTCCCGTTTCCTTCACCTACATTCCCCTGGGTCCTAAGTCCCTCCAGGTACAGCTTCTTATCACCATCTATGTACCAACGTACATTTATAACAAATACCACATATTACAGTAATCAGCGTTGTCTGACCAAAATACCAAAAAAGAAATGATTCATTTAAATTATTTTTTTTAGAGTTTTTTGTTTGGAATATGCATAATAAGCATCATTTAGTTATCTACTGAGAATTTAACAAACATAAAAACATGACGTAGATATGTTTGCAGTTTTCAAGAAGTATATTTCAAATTGCATCTATTACACACATGAAGATAAAGTTGTGAACACGGGCTGAATATCTATTATCAGAATCATTATAACTGCATTATAACTGCTACTGTGTGAAGAGAACACTGCTGTTAAAAATAACCTTATTTGTTTAAAGTGTTTGCAAACCAAATATTATTGCAGTTTTGTTCATATCTTTGGCGGGCCGGGCGCACCACCTCGGTCCAGGATGGTTTGGGCCGTGCTTGTGCCTCAATTTAATTTTAAAAAGTTGCTTCTCTTTCGAGGAAAGAAGTGTCATACAAATGTCTGTATTAATGTATTTATAAGAATAAAGTCTGAATCTTAAGAAAATAGTCAAAGAAATCATGTATTCACCAATAAAGGCCAGTATTATAAGAAGTTTATTTTAAAAAGTAATAAGCAAAAATTTAACTAATACATTTTTCAGAAATCTGATTTAAAAAAATATATGGAATTACAAATTTATTCTCCTGTTTTTAAAACTATTTACTATCCAACGATTGATTAACAGTTGCTTTCTACTAGCCAAGAGCAATACAGTATGTTAGCAACTAGCTAACTGTAATAAGCTAAAGGTAGCCAGCTAACTGTAACATCAGCACGCAGCAGTACAGCTACTACTCTACCATTTTCGGACAGAAGGCGACGTCTGCATATTGTAGCGACCCTCGATAAGGAACGCTACGAGACATCCTCTCGCTTGTTTCACGTTATCAGTGAACCGTAAGCTACCGTGAGCTACTGTGAGCCGTAGCCTACGCCAAAACAACAGACAACACCGCTAAACGTTCTCTTAACAGGCTCGACAAAGCGTTCCCGGTCATAGACTAACTCCACACATGCTAGCAGGACAACAACCAAAACATATCTCACCTCACTCTCTGCCAATCCCAGGTACCCTCACCTCTGCCACGTTTAACAGCTTCACAGGTTATGAGACCTTCACCGACCTCCTGAACTCAGTAAATGCAATAACCATTACTCTTATAATAACTTCTTCCTGTAAACACAATAACACTCATAACATTACAGGTTAACATCACATGTCACTCAGTCCGTTACACTATCAAAGGACGCCAAATCCACCTGGAGTGCCGTACAAAAGTAAAACTAGTTATTTCTAATCTAGTCATATATGTAATGTATCTATCGAAATGGCCAGTATTGGAAAAAAACCAAAATTACAAATATGCATACTATTATTCAACTGTGTGCCGCGTTTCCCAGAGGAGCAAAGCAGAAAAATAGAAGCCAAAAGAATCCAGGAAAATTCCATCTCAAACTTTTTATGATGTCAATGAACTCCAAAGCAGAACTAAAACAGACCTCATGTCACGCCTGAGGGGCAGATCGGAGACTCAAGTGCAGACAGACACTGGAGACGAGGTGAAGATTAAACTTAAAGTCCTTCACTTAAAAAGTCAAACTAACAAACGACTCCAATAGGGAGCGGGCAAAAATCCAAACGGAACACAAAAAATCCAAAGTCACAAAAGGCATAGAAACAAACCAGGAGCACGCACGAGGGAAACACAAGACTGGGAAACACAGAGGCACGAACAAGGACAGATAGTCCTTGTTCGTGCCTCTGTCTACACAACCAGAGCAGGGAAAGCAGGGGCGCATATATGTGTGGGGTGATGAGGAGATTGAAGGCAGCAGGGTGGACTGGGCAGGTGAGTGCAATCAGGGCAAACACACACACACACACACACACACACAGACAGACACACACACACAGAGACACAGGAACACAGGGGACAAAGCCTAAACCGTGACACCTCAGACCATGGATGTACATAAGAGAAGAGGTTGCGCCCTTGACTTTTGTCCTGCATAATAGTAAATAGCTTATATATGTTAAATTGTGTTTATGTTGTGCTAGCTACAGCTGTAAATCTAAATCTAGATTATGTCAAAATGTTCCATTATTCTTTCAGACTTCTCATCCATATTGACCTCAAAGTTGAGCTTGACAGTTGTTTTTCCATTGATTGAAAAAGTTACTTTTTATTAATTTTATCCTTACATGAATTGTATTAACAGCATGATATACCGACATTCATCCTATGTGACCCACCCTGATCTACCTTTTCTTTCTTATCACTTGAGAAACATTACAACATCACAATGGATCACTAAAGAGTGTGAATATATGAATGTTTCCATGCCATCTTATTGGGGCTTGAGCTGTGTCTTAGGTGGTGAAGGGTGGTCCTCCTCTTCCTCTTCTCATCTGCGCTCTGATTGGATGCAGCAGGAGCGTTTGTTCTTCTGCACGACGGCAGGCCTCCCGCACACTCTCCATGATCAAAACCCCTTTTTGCGAAATAATAAGCCGGGTCTATCCACGCAAAGGCACACATCCATGCATGGAGAAGGATGACATCCATTAACTGGCAGCCTGCAAGCCTGCCGGCTGTGTGATCAGGGATTACAGCATGAAGCAGCAGCAGGTGGTGGGTGGCATGCCTCCCCAGATGTGGCTTCCTCAGGGCCTATGACCATGTGTCTGATTCTTCTTAACAAATCAAACGCCTCCACCACAAATACTGGCTTCTATCCTAGCGAAATGTAAAAGCCACAGCTGAGCAGTCATATGTATAATTGTACGTTTAATGAGCTCAGGGCACACAGGGGTCAACATGGTGGGCGAAGGGAGACTAGGTGTTCGGGAGGGGTTTTACCATTTGAATGATTTTCTTAATAATTGCAATGGTCTTTGTTGGCTATTCAAATGACCAGACTGCAGACTGAAGTGTAAATACTAATGTGTGCTTGCTATATTCTTTTGCTGTATCCGTGCCGTGTGATTAAGCCCACTCTTTGTGGTGCCCTTTTATTAATTGAAGGTTTGGCTTTGCAGCAACACTGCTAGTTGGCATTGTTTTTGGTTCCGGAATTCCACAGTTCAATTAGATGATTCAAGGATGATCCAATTGGTTAGCACTACGGTCTCACAGCAGGGAGATGTTTGGAATCTTTGCAGGAAAGTGCAGCTAAATGCTGCGAAATATCAGATAATGTTCACATACAATGTGTTTTATGAATACTAAGTAGCCTTCCCAAGTTGATTCTACGTTTAAAAAAGGAATAAATGACATAAACACTTAATCATGCTCTGTAGGAAAGCAGGAGATGCGTATGCATGGAGATGAGACTGTACAGAAAGAGCTGTATTCTCTTTTCCAGTCAGAGCTCTGAAGAAATGTCAGGTGGAAAACAAACACTCGAAATGTGAATTCAACGAAAATTAAATTAAAGTGCCACTAAGCAAGTTTGTAGCCAGCAAACAGAACCAACAGTCACAAACTGATTCATTCATCATCTTCAGTCATCCTCATCGTCCTCAGTTGGTAGTGGTCGGGACTTCCTTTGACATCCCCCTGCATCTGGCCTCTTCATCATCCTCATCATCCTCAGACTGTTTATTCTGCAAACTGCGAAGGTGCAGTCAGTAGAGTGCAGATCTCTTCCAGGTCTGTAAACGAGCCAGCCTACAACTGGGTAACAACTCGTCTGGCCACCGTATGTATTCCATTGGGACATACTACTTCGTCATAACACCGAACCTTGAAATTGAACCCTTTTGCTCATACATGTATATCTGCTGCACAGAGTATTTTGGGTCAGAATAGCCAGAAGCATGCTGGCTTGCATATTGCAAAATGTGACCGGATGCTGTAGGACCAGCTGCTATTTTTGGCATACTGCACTATTGGGGCATACTAAGTATTTTTCTGGCATACCAAATAGTATGGTAGTATGGGCATTGGAAAGCTCTCAGTGTAACTCATCTGGGAGTCGGCGATGCACTCAGCTGTGTCAATAGTCAGAAAGAGGCAAAAGGTGTTTGGAGAAAGTATGAGTCACAGCAGACATAACTGGCCACCAATAAATATTTTGCAACTGTAGCAGAATGAGAAATTTGCCGTGAATGAGCACAGGTGCAAACTCACACGCGTGATCGCTTGATACTCCTGGCAGGATAATACAACTTTTAATAGTTTAAATCACATCTACAGGTCCTTCAGGCCACAGACTCAACCGAAAGCATCATGGATTGCTAATGAACGGCTGTCAACTACAATAACAGATAAATGGATAAAAACATTCAGTGTTGGATTTATGATTATGGTCTTCAAAAAGACAGTTGAAGGCTGTCCAAAGACATGCAGGACAAGTGAACTGGTGGCTCCCTTAGAGGAGTCCCTGTCTGTATGTTCAGGATGTACTGTACCTTGTCTCCCCTGTTTCAATGTTTTCACAGGACTCCAAGGACATCACAGTAAAAACATAAGATAATCAACTAAAGGATATATTTCCTGGCTTTAAAATCCAATGACGTAAATAATCATGAACATGACAGAGGAGATGAAAATAAGAGCTCGTAAGAGAAGAGTGAAAAAATAACAATTTTTTGAAGACCTGAAACCAATTAGATGGTTTAATACTGACTTCAAGCGGTTCCAGAGAGCCATCTGAACAGTAGCCTTTTGTTAACTGTTGCGGTCAGCAAAGTGCTACTGCAGTCAGAGAACAGAGAGGCTAAAGACTTCCCTCAGGCCATCCTCATCCTGAACCAGGACCCTGCCAAGACTGACAGGCTCCACCTCTGATGTTATGTCAATCACCTCCACGATTCTCCTGCATTCCTTTGCACCATATTTTTTTTTCCCAACTAAATTAATATTTAATATTTTATTTTGCAGTTATTTTTGCTGTATGAATCTGCTGTTTATATTGTATTGTTGTATATATATCTCAAGCACAGTACTGGAGGAGGCAAACATGCATATATGAGTGAAGGGCAGAAAATGTATTTTAAAATGGTAAATTCAACCTTTTCAATAAAAGTTACATATTTTTAGAAAGATGCTCAAGTTGTCCGAAATCAAATATAGTCAACTAGTTAAATGGGACGTATGCTCGTTTTCTCCCAAAACGTGTTTAAAAAACACATTTTCCCATACGACCTTATACAGAAAATAGCTGTAACGCAACCTGATGGCTTGTTACACTGAACCGTCTTTGCAAACATGATTGGAAAAGGGTGGGCAAGAAAAAAATACTTGGCAGGTGATTGAATGAACCATCTGTCAATCAAACTCTTACCGAAGCCAGTTAGTAGAAGAGAGAAAGGATCTTTTGCATGGAGAAAAGCCTTCAGTGTTGTTCTTTGCTCTCCAGTTCTGATGATGTTGCAGCATTCACACTCAATGCTGTTTAACACTACATATCATCATTCACCCACTGATGGCAGCGGCTACCACATAAAGTGCCACCTGCCCAACAGAACTCTAACTAACCATTCAACTTTGGAGGATTTGGGGTTAAGTGTCTTGCCCAAGGACACATCATCTACATGGACCAGCGGAACCGGGGATCGAACCGCCGATGTTCGTGAACATCGGCCAGTCGAGGGAAAGTTCACTACACTTCTAATTACAAGATAACAGAAATCCTATCAAAAGAGATTTCAAATAATAAATAAGGAATATGAACCCATTGACAATTAGACAAACGCTGCTTAATTCAATTGATCTTGAAAACCTAATGCATTACAGGGCCCTTCAGAGGAGCCTCTAATAGAGCTTCTTCTCCGTTTTGTTTCTCCAGATGAAGTTTAGCAGAGAATCAATGACTGCACATGTCTTTGGACGGACTGTTCTTGAGATAGCTGGTTCCTTGCACAGCACTACAAAACCTTGTGTGGTAGACTTTTGTATTTTGGGAGAGGAGTTGGCAGACGCTGATTTATTTAAATTAGATATCTTACTGGTTTGTACTACACCAATACTGATCGATCTCTAACCAGAAGTATGCAAATCTGTTAGATTTCCCATTTACTTGTATTAATTGTAACACCCGAAGCCCAATAGAAGTTATCTAATATGAACGGCATTTGATCTTCGTTCTTAAAAGAAGACAAGTGTCAACTACTAGAAGACAAATGATTTAGTTATTTTCTGGTAGTTCTACCTTCATTACCCATGCAATGTACATGGTATAGATTAATAACTTCAGCAGCAATTGAAAAGAAATATGAGTATATCGGGTACCCTGATACCCTGTAACAAAAAAATCTAAATGAGAGGAAGGAATTTTGAACTAAAGACACACTGCTATTGATATGTTTATGATATTTGTATGCCATCGTCAATTCTCTAGCACTGTAATGTATGTACAAACTGGCAGAGAAGAAATACTGTGCATCATACAGTAACATATTAGAAAATAGGTTTTCAAATAGTGAGTTACTTTCACGAAATAAATCCATTTTATTTTGTTGTTTAGGACACAGTCCAACTGCTTTTTTAGGTTTTACGTTTCTCTTTTACAAGCAGTAGCTATCTACTTGTGTTAGCCAACGCAACTGTAGCGTTATGGCTTGCAGCAGATTTAATAAATAATAATTAATTGAAATCAAAATTCGTAACGGTTATTATTTACTCAATTATTGTATCATAAACCCATGAATTAGAATAAAGCATGAGAATATAGAATGAACCCTGACGTCAACAAGGCACTGCCGCCATTTTGAGTTTTGAATGTGATTAATCCGTAGATGATGTTGCTGCATGCAGTGTGACAATATGAGCTAGTCAACACAACATCTAGTATCAGAAATCATATTAATGAAGAGATCATCTACACGTTGGAGAATATCGATTATCTAATTTTAGGAGACGGAAGTAATGAATAATGAAATAGTTAAGCAGTTTTAATGTCTGTGTGGGTGGGTGTTACTCACACACACACACACACACACACACACACACACATGCGTAAGTATGGCGAGCGCCGAAATAAAATCCAGCCTAGGGCCCCCTGTAGTGTAGAGCTGTGCCTGATGAAAGTAAGAGTTCCATCACAGCATCACCAGCTTCCATTGATTACATTCAGCATACTACCCCGGCTCCTGTCTCGTCCTTTTGATAAAAGCCTATACGCTTCAGTTTAGAAACAAGATTATGGCCGTCAATCAAGTGAACATTCAGTTTACCTTGATGCATCCTGACACATGTTTGTGAAATGTGATTGCTGATTGAATTTGAAACGCGATGGAATCTTAGGAGGAAGAACATGATACATGTCTTGACAATCTGTGGTTGAACAAATTGTCAATCGTTATATTCTCTCTTCAAACTGAACACTAATCTGAAAGTGAGTGTTAGTTTGAAATGTCACTTGTACAAAAGGTCTCCTGAGGCTTTATGTGTGTTTGTTGGTTTCTTCCTCCTCTACAGCGGTCCTTTCAGACAATGTTCTGGGCCGATAAGCAGCAGCAGATAAGTTTAATGATCCCTGCTTGACCTCCACAGCCCCTTTCACTTGAGTAAGCCAGGCTGAGACTCTATAATAGTGTTTCATATGCTTGGGGCCACATGGCTGCAATTCACCTCCATCCTTGGAGCATCATTGTGGTGGATCATCAGAAAATCTTCAGCGCGCTCAAACTGTGTCTCCTTCACCCGGGGTTATCCTCATCTCCGGCTCCCTCCCTCCCTCCCTCCCGCCAGGCACAACGAGATCTGGAATGCGCACAACTCTTTGAAGGAGCCATCGGCATAATTGTCTTGGCATTGGCACGGACGCACCAGCATGTTTGCATCAATTACTGTGGTCAGGAAATAGAAGGATGAATAGGGTTGTTTTTTTAGGAGGGTGGTGGAGGAAAAGAACGAGCGAAAGAAAGTCTCCAGGGGCAGTAAATTGGACTGAGATCTATTGCCAACGTGGCAGTCCTTTTAACCTGAGTTTGAGAGGGAGGCATAAAAAATTCAGTCATTTTCAAACATGACCATCACTTTGGAGAGATAATGAGTGTCCTGAACGCCGGCTGACAAACCCACCCCCGACCCGCTCTTCTCTTCCCTGCGCCTACATGACAGATAACACTTCATTTAACTACAGAGACAGAGACATGAGTGATGATGAGAATTCCCCAGCAATGTCTTTCCTCTAAAATACTCTTGCTAATTAGTTCAATGCGTCACTGGGCTGAATAAACTCTCCAATACTCCCCCCTAGTCCCCTCTCAAAGGCTCTTTTTCATCAGCAGACTCGTGGCAGTTTCACCTCCGTGTGTTGTTATAACTACTGCCAAGCTTTCAAGGTGATGCAACTATAGTTCTTACTGTCCAATAAATATGCACAATTAGGTGTTAACTCGTCAATTTTGTCCACCAGTAACCCACTTGACCTCTGCTTTCCATGCTGGTAATTAACATTCAAACACGAAAACACCTGAAAGAACCACAGATTTATTTATTATTATCTGGAGCCTCTGAATAAAAGTGTCAGGGACATGGCAGATCAGAGTGTTCGGAAAGGGATGTGATGCTTCTGTCACGGTAAGGAGGAGGAGAGGCAACTTCAGCCGATGTCAGACTGGCTATTAGCGAGGCTGTCCGTGAGACAAGTGGAGCAAAACCATTTTTGATTTCCTCCTAAATTACTTTCTTTGGGTCGTCTGGGATCTTGTGCGGATAGAGAGAGCAACCCGTAGTGTTAACAGAACGGGTAGCATTTGATTTGCAGCTTTGTTCCTCCTTCTTCACCATATGTCTTCTAATCTGTAAATTTGCGTGTCTCAGACCTACGGCATACACTCCTGGAATTAGTCGGCTTCCCTGATGGAAGTGCTGATCTACGTGCTCAGCCTAGCGCCAATTCATAGCCATAAATCCCAATTGCAACTCAAAAACATTTTAAATATGTGTGAGGGGGAAGAAGTGTAAGCCTCTTCACACAAATCACATACAAAGAGGCAGTGACATGCACACACCTAGACACAGACACAGGATATACATTTCTTGCCATTCTCTATGGATGCCTTTGGTTCCGAACGTTTTTAATTCAAATGTGTTCCAGGGATGGAAGAGGTACAACTTCACGCTGAAGCATCCTCTTGATCTTGATATTAATCTCAATAGATACATATATGGAGAGAACTCTTCAAGAGCACAAAGTCTGCCAACAAGCCCCAGTCGCGTGGCCTTTTTGTTTGCATATTGAGCCAAACGTTCAAAGGCACAGTACTTCTACTTGCTGCTGCTCCGAAATGTTTCCCTTACTCAAACCAAGACATTCAGGTTGTTCGATTTCCAGGAGTGATGTCGCTGAAGCATTAATATGACCCATCACAGTTACAGCATGTTCTTTGAATCAGGCAGAGGCAGGTTGTGTTTTCCACTTTGACTAACCTCTGTACAGACCACAGGCCTCTTGTAGCCTCTCCTTCCATCTCCACCGCCGTGTTCCTCTAATGAGGTTGTGATGTAGTGGATCCCACCAGAGACCAGTGACACTATTAGGGGATCTCATCTCCACAAAGGCTTTCATTTTAGCTCCACCTGCACACATCAATACGGCAGGTATGAAACAATTCTTCAGTAGCTGATCCAGACTGACTGCACCTCATGTGTTCTATCCTGATAGATATAAGTGCAGCCACATGGTACATGTCTCCTTCTAGCTCAAACAGTGTGGACACACATTGTAACAGCCTTGAATCCAGCAGAAAAGGAACCTGGGTTTGGTAGTACGGGGGGGAAGGAAGAGTGCAACAGAAAAAGGATTTCAGAAAAAAAGGAACTGATCCTTTGTAGTGACACATGGAACAAGATGTTTCACCAAAGAAAAATGCAAATTGCTATCAACGGGAACAAAATGTAACGGTATCAAACGCTCTTGACAATGAGAAGTCACACAAGACATGTCCTAATGAGCAGGAACAAAAATAAAATCAACCTCAGACATTTTAATCTTTTAAAACCCCGGCAGGCGGTACATTGTTAGACAAACTGCTTGTCAGTGAGTTGATTTCTTTTTCCACTGCACTCTATTCCCCTTCTTTTACAGGCTTTATTTAGTCCTTTCAAGCCTCTGCAGTGCATTTTAACAAGGTTGTCGGTCTTTGAGGGTCCATCACATGGGGGCTCAGTTGTCCTCTCTGAACATGCACACCAGTGTACACCAGTGGGCATCATAGCTAATCTGGAACACACAACCTCAAATTGAAAACAAACACACCAAGTCAAACTTTTTAACATTGTCAAAAAGAAAAACACGTCCGACGGTGATGACACTGACGACAGAATGAGACAATGACACAGACATAACTTTAGAATACAATATTTATATTATTACTTTGTTCATCAGCGGTGAAGTAAAAATACAGGCCCTGAAAGTAGCAAACAAGAGGCAACCAACCTCCAGGTCTGAAAATTAAAGCCAATGCTGAAGTGCCTTGAAGCTGCATTCTCTCTGATGTCCATCAGGGGGCGACTCCTCTGGTTGTATAGAAGTCTATGAGAAAATGACTCTACTTCTCTCTTGATTTATTACCTCAGTAAACATTGTAAACATGAGTTGATGTCTCAATCTCTAGTTTCAAGTCTTCTTCAACACAGCATGATGTTCATTGAGTAAATGATGGTCCATTTAGAGCAGGGGTGTCAAACATACGGCCCGCGGGCCGGATCCGGCCCGCCACGTCATTTTATGTGGCCCGCGAATCCGCCAGCAAAAAAAAAAAAAAAAAAAATTTTTATTTTTTTTTATTTTACAAAAATTAAAACTTAGATGTGAAAATAAAAATATCCCCATGGTCGAAATTATGAGATAGAAAGTCGAAGTGATGAGATAGCATGTTGTCTGTGTGCCGACATTAAAACAGGTGGACAGGAGATGCAACAACCCATAAAGAGGATTTCCAACAAGTGATCGTGCCTTTCTCAACATGCGTACTTCTCTGTACTTGTAAACTCGTGGACTTGTGAGACGTCATGAGTCTCAGCCCAAGTACTGTTCCAATTCAAAGTTCACATCGAGCCAAGCACGGTCCTAATGCCCGGATGTGGCTCCGCCCATTTTACCGGGGATGCATCGGAGGTGACTTGTCTGTACTTGGGACAGCCAAATATCCCAGAATGCATGTTGCAACAGGAAACAATGGCAGAGGAGAAATCACACAACTGGAAGTTGAAGCTTTCGAAATACTGCTGTTGTTAAGTCACAGAAAGTAATTTTAGGATGTTTTGAGGCGAGAAGTTAGTTGTTTAGGCACCAAATCTGTGGTCGGTTTGTCAAGATTCAGCCAATTTAAACATCTGCTCTGACGATTTCGGAGATGTGAGGTATTGCTAGCGGGATCTGATCCACATACATATATTTATTTATATATGTATATATATATATATACACATATATAATTGTATGTATGTATATGTAAATAATAATATATCATTTTTGATTTTAAATGAAAACGAAAACAGCTGGGTTGTCATATTTAGTTTGATTGTGAAAATACTTTACAGAAAAAAACGTATTAAACTCATGAGACCAGCTGAGGTGGTGATGTCATCAAGTAAGCTGCTGTTCCAATTGTCTGTAGGGCTGCAACAACGAATCGATGAAATCGATTATTAAAAGAGTTGGCAATGAATTTCATTATCGATTTGTTGTGTCGCGCGATTATTACGCCACTCAATAAGTCGCGGAGATGTTTGAGTATAAAAAAAAAAGTTGAGTTGAGCCTTTCGCGCCGCCGGTCTCGCCGGGGGCTATTTTGTGTTCATTCGCACTTGACGCGCCGGAGAGGGGGCGTGGCTTATCGCCCTGAAAGCCGTTCAACTGTCCGCCATTAACCATGGAAAATATAACCTCTATTTCTCCTTAGTAGGTGTTGTGGAAGTCACAGATATCCCGGGAAACTAAACTAAATATGTTAGGAGTAGTTACATTTACACCGTCTTACATTTACAACCGGCCCTTTGAGGGCGACCGTGATGCTGATGTGGCCTCAGAGTGAAAATGAGTTTGACACCCCTGATTTAGAGTCAAAGAGTCCAGAAAGGAGGAGATGCTTTACCATGTACTTGACTTTACTTGACTTTACTCGTAGGAGTAAGAAGCATCTAAATTACTATTACAGTTAATCCTAATTATGGATGCATTAGCTAGCTAGTTAGCGCTAGCGTTAGTGTATGGGCTACCTGGTCACGCTAAGCCTCGCTCATTCCCAGATCCACCCTCACCTCCAATTATGGTTCCAAAAATCCAAGATAATGAGGGCCAAAATGCCAATCTCTAGAGGGCACTACATAGAAAATGCACTTGATTTGTACGGCACCTTTCTAGATTGCTGACCACTCAAAGCTCTTTAACACTGCATGTCATCAGTCACCATTCACACCCATTCACACACTGATGGCACAGCCTTCCGGAGCAATTTGGGGTGAAGTGTCTTGCCCAAGGACACATCGACATGGATGTGAACAGACATATCGTACCGCCGATCTTCTGATTGAAGGACGGCCCTGCTCTACCACTGAGCCACAGTATGTGCTTCAGTGCCAAAGGTAGTGTTGTGATCCATATCTCTGCAAAGTCAAATATTATTCGTATTTCACATTTAGTTCTTGTTATAGTTACAAACTTCTGTCATTTTTCAAATGCAACATGTTTGAGTAACTCCACAGTATCCTGTGGAGGTTGAAATAATCGGCTTGCATTTCTGTAAGAACTTTCACAACACACATGTACACACGCAAAGTAGTTTAATGCTAAATTACCGATGAGCAGTTGGTGACAGTAGCATATAAGAACAAAAATTGTTCCACGTAAAGTTTTCTTCCTGTCCACAAACAATCAGCTTAAAATTGTCCTCATTGCGACTGGTCTGTATGCAGGCACATGTCGAAAACAGACTGGGTCATCAGTTTAAGGTCTAATAAACTTTTGCTTGAGGTGGTTAAAATCAGCCAAACATTGACAAAATGACCTGTCACCATGTTAGATCATCAAGGATTTTAAATGTTCTCCCATTCTGATACTTCCAAGAGATTCTAGTCTCAACTCAGCAATGAAATCCTGGAGAAAATACTCAAACCTAAGTGAGGTAAGCGGGATTAACAGTCCTTCTAAAAGCATGCAAGTGTGAATAGTGATGGTCATTTCTAAGTCCCAGAGTCTCAACCTCCCCAGTGATGTGTGTCCACAGTCTTTAGGTGTAGCTTGATTTCTTAGGTCATTCATAAGGTTTGAGTCTCTGTCTAATTGCTGCACACTCAAAGCTACAAACCTTCAATCTGAAACTCCATCTCTCCTGGTCCAGCGGGTTCATGAGGGAGAGAGCTACTCATTAGACTGACTCTGGCAGTAGTTGACCCCATGGGGTCATGTGTTGCAATGGGGGCGACAGCTGGAACCTGTATCTTCTAATCTCCAGCCCAAAATCTGAATTAGCGAGGCAGGAGTTTCGTGTGATAGCACACGGAACCTCGATGGGTTATTCCCCCTTGTTCTCTTGTCTCTTTTCTTCCTTTTAAATAAGATATTTTGTTCATTAATAAAGGCATGTCATTCAAGCACTGAAGTATATCTAGACTTTCTTTCCTGATGTGTTTTTTACACAGCAGCATTGTCTGGATGACAAAATCATGCAAAGAAATACCTCACTTTATTCCCCACTTCAGCTGGTAACTTGTTGGCCTTTTACATCATCAAAACCAATTGGCCGTTGCAGAACTTTTCTCATACATCACATCGTCGTGTTATAGCCCCTCACCATCACCAAGTGGCCACATAAAAACAGCTTGCAGCTGCTGATTTGTCTCATGTCTTTTGTTCCTTTTTTGCACGGTTTATTATCACTTTTTTACTGAAGTAAAAGAGAATGTGGGTGCTCAGGTAGCTCACCTGGTAGAGCAGACGTCCCATGGCCCTTTACTAATATTATTAGTAATCATAATAATAATCAAAAAGTGCAATTACGTAATTACAGATTTTTAAAACTATTCACGTTCAAGTACAATACAACTTTTCTTAGTAACAGTAATGGGTGTAAAGGTACTTTGTTACTTCCACCACTATGCATATATATTTGCATGTACAAAGATAAAATAACATTTATTTTACAATTAACACTTGAAATGATGAAGGCACTGACAAATACGTGTTTTTTTCTTTTGATAAAAATTAGGAAGATCTTGGGTGAATAATAATCATATACGTTTGTATATATATATGTGATTATTTACCTAATATATTCATACATACTGTATAACATTTTTCAATCAGGAAATATATCTTTAAACCAACACAGATGATCTGAAAAAAGAGATGCAGATGGTTTCAGCCAACTCATGTTACACTGCTGATGTACTTTACTTTTATAACTGGTGACTTTAAAGACAACGTTTTAATTGCAACTATACTTAAACAATACAACGATAAACCATGCCCACATCCAGTTTATCCAAATACACATTCAAAAGAAAGACGTCTTTCGTCTAGTTACTGTACCATCTCAGCTGTTACATGACATGAGTATCCAGCAGCATGGTAGATGTACAATACATAAAGTATTATGCAAAATGCATGGAAGTCAAAGTCTTGCTTTAAACACGTTTCCTCATGTTTAAAGAAAATTGTCTGAAATTGAAACTTTTTTTCTGCGTGAGGAAGAAGCTAACAAGCACGTACTTAACAGCCTTAATAAATGTCAGTCGAAGCTCAAGTCTTCATGTGGCTACTACCGTTAATAAGCTCAGTCACTCGCGGTTGGATGATCTTTTTACTGCCTTTCTATATTTAGACAATCAGGCTCTGTTGACCTGGTTCTACTTTTCCTCTTCTGAAAGGTTCAGAGGATCCATATTAAACTGGTGTTGTGTTTGTGACTCAACCTCGCCTCTTAACCCAGACCCAGTCGGAATCATAATGTATTCCTTTAGTTCAGGTCACATCTTATGACAGTGATTGACGGATCTTCCTGCCAAACACACAACACACACACACACACACACACACACACACACACACACACAGACAGACAGACAGACAGACAGACAGACAGACAGACAGACACACAGACAAGCGAGTCGGACTGGTGGTGGTTTGCACATTGACACACACACACACACATATATATATAACGTTACAAGTCATTTAGCAGACGCTTTTATCCTAAGCGACTTACAATAATTGTATTCAACATAGATATGCACTTTTATTCATGTAAATATATATACCGTATATATAAAAATTCTCTGATTAAATAAAAGATTCATGACTGATCCAAAAATGTAAAATTGCAGCACTGAAGGCCAGACCTTATGACATCTATGGTGTCAGTGTTGGTGAGTTGGCTGGGAGCAAGAATATTAAAGAGAAACCTTTTTCCAAGCAAAACTTTTTTCCAAGCGAAAAACAAATCTCTAGTTTCAAAATGACATCTATAGAAAGAGACTTCACATTTATAATTTGGAACAAAAAAAAGAAAGGTGGTTCCTCTTCTCTGACGTCATTGACAAAAACAACAGTACTGACATGCCTTGTTTGCTACTGTCGACAGGCCAACAAACCCTCCTGTGTCAGAAGCTGCTGAACTTCTATCCACCAGGGCCGGTATTGAATTTGCTTCCTTCACTGACAAAATTCAGAAGATTAGACAAGCAGTCGGTGCCACCATATCAGGTGTAGGTTATGTGTTGTCCCTGTGTTTACCGAAAACATTTTCAAAGACCTTGACACAATTTGAACCGATCAACCATAAACATCTGCAGGACATTATACAACATCTGAAATCCTCCTCCTGCTGCCTTGATGTTTTACCAACTGGCTTTTTAAAACTTAAAAAAAAATGTTTCTTCTCATTTGTCTTCCCAAAGGCCCTGATAACTGCAGTCATCAAGCTACCCTGAAAATAATAACTATCTTGATATATCACTAAAGAACAATTATAGGCCGATATAAAACCTCCCATCTTTTTTTTTTTTTATTTATACATTTTTTATTGAAAGACACGAGACAATATTAAGACAATACATAGACATAACAAGAGGATGACAAGAACAGTGGGATAAAAGCCAGCAAATATCATATAGTCAGTGTGTGCATGTGTGCGTGTGTGTGTGTGTGTGAGAATGTCCTTGAGCCTTTTGAGATGGAGGGGAAAAAAAAATATGAAAATAATAATAATAATTTAAAAAAATAATTTAAAATGAAAAACAGGTAAGTATGTGTGCATATGGATGTTCATGTATGCATGTACGTGGGTTTCAATTGGTTGTCCGGCAAGAAAAACAAAACAGAAATCAACAATCGTAAAAAATACACAAAAAATATATATATATACACACCGGTATATATACTATACATATTTCAATATTAATAGAATGGGTGGTGTCACGTTTGCAGAAACATAGTGAGGGATGACCAGGTGGAATGGTGTTCTGTTGTATTGTATATGATGGACGAGGCAGCCCAGGAAGACAGACAGTGACTCAGTTATTTCTTTCCAAAAGTGATGAACTGGTGTGCAGTGCCAGGTGGCGTGAACATAGCTATCTATGCTGTTTTGAGGCTGTTTTGAGTGCAATGTGGACAGATATCTGACGTGAATCCCATTTGAAACATTTTTTGCCCGGTGTAATGAATTCTGTGAAGTATTTTATACTGTATTAGTTGTAAATTGGCATTTTTAGTCATGAAGTAGATGTTATTGCAGATTTGGTTCCAGAAATCAGCATCAGGAGTGATGGATAGGTCTGATTCCCAATTTCTTGATGGTATGGATGATGTTTTGTCAGACTGTGATATTACTCTACATATTTTTGAGATTAACTTTTTTGAAGAGGGGATATAAACCTCCCATCTTAAAGTAAAACAATTGAAAAAGCTGTTTTCAACAAGCTTTTGATGTCATCCAATCAGGTTTTCCACCACAGAGACTGCTCTTGTTAAGTTCCAAAATGGCACCCACTTAAACACAGACAGTGGAAGAGTTTCCGTCCTAATTTCATTAGATCTCAGTGTTGCATTCAATAAGTTTGACCACAACATACAACTAAACCAAATGAAAAACTGTGTGGGACTTTCTGGCACAGCAATAAACTGGTTTGACTCCTCGGGCACAAAATACTTTGTGTCTATAAGTAATACAGGTAACACATCTGAGCGGAGAAAATACGACATACGGAGTACCCCAAGGCTCCATTCTGGGGCATCTTCTGTTTATCATCTACATGCTTCCACTAGCTCAGATTTTGGAAAACAACAATACAAGTTACCATAATTATGCAGATGAAACCAAAATTGACATTATCATATCACCAGGGGACTATGGTTCAATACAAGCACTGAGTAAATGCATTGAACAAAAATGATTGGAGGTGCCAGAATTAAACAGAAACATAAAAACTGAGGTAGCCAGGAGCCAAGGAAGAACGTTAGAAAGGGAGCGCTCAACTTTAATCGGCAATGTCAAAAATCACAAACCAATGTAGAGGTCTGGTATTCTTGTATTTTATACCTTATTCTATTTTAGAAATTTGAAATGAAAGAATGTTTTTAAATAAAATAATGTTCATTGCATTTACGTGACCCTTTATAAAGTGTTTCTTTAGCACTGTCTGTGTTCATGGAAAGCACTTTGACTTGATAAATAAACTTGCTTTGCCTTGCCATGGTTTAGTTGCAAGATCATTTGCTTGTGTTTATTTAGAGTGATTAGGTTCAAGGTAGGTACCACGTTAACCTCATCTCATGAGTTGAAATGTAACTCTCACGCTTTGTCATGTGTCCTCTTCCTGTCCCTCTCAAGCTTTCCTTCTCTCTGATGTTGAAGAGAGATCCGTTCAGCAGTCATCAATCAGTGGCTTTTACCTTGAGCTCTGTGCTGCACTTGGGGGCATCACACCATCCAGCCTTCAGCAGCAGATGCATGAACACAACAGCTAATGCTGCTTCACATTATTCAATTTGACGAGGCCTTCCTCCTGTTCCGACGTTACCCAACGTGAACCCGCCAAAAAGTTCACAGAGCCACTGGTTGCCTGCGTGAAAAGTACTGCATCAGGGCGGAAGAGTGTGAGCGTGTTGAGCCACTGAGTGGCTAAACTTGCCAATGCTGTGAAAAACTACAGTCGAGCTGCGGCATCAGCAGTTTCATCACTGCAAGAGTATTTTTCTCCGATAAGGCTCTGTGTCTGTGTCTCTGCTTGCTTTCCTCTACCCACTGTGATGAATGGTGCTAGTCAAGGTCAACTCTGCCTACAGCTGGAGCCAGGGCTCACACACACACTCACACACTCACACACACTCACACACACACACAGAGTCATTCACCTATGTTATGTCTCATAATGAATTAACAGATCCTTTTATGTCTTACCATGGATAAACTGTTGTTTAAGCACTACAGATGGCTTTGCACTAGTCAAAGCTGGGATTGAACAATAGAAAGTAGTGTTCAATGGCTGTTGTATGAACGGGCAAAGGCAGCATCACTGCACCCTCAAGTTGTACTGCAGCTGGGCTGCATATGTATAACACACAAGCGCCTTTGTTTCTGTCACTATATTCACAGCTCATGGGTCAGTGCTTTTCTGATGTGCTTCATATTTATATTCCATGCAAAGGGCATCCGTCCCTCTGGAGGAAAGGAATGAAAACATCAAATGGGGAAAAAGACACATGGATACGCATGCAAATACAAAACATGAATATGCTCTCATGCACAAATAATGATAGAACAAAGCTTCATGTGTAAGATCCAGATATGATTTAACAAGCAGCAGGGGAGGATTTCAAAAGTCTGCTTTTACGTCATGTTTTTTCCCCCAACAACACTTTTATTTAATTCAATTTTATTTCACACCTTTCCTGCCTGTCTTCAGCCAGCAAGCCTGCAACCAAATGTAACCAGTTAGCCTCTGCTATACAACCTCAACACAGCATAGGGTGATGGTGCCTGTGACTGACCACGTGTTCACACAGGAGGAGTTCCAGCTCTGTATTATAGTTGCCTGTCTTTAGGTGGAGATATACTGGTGTGAAGTCATTTTCAACAAAGAGCCACATGATGGATACGGCACAGCTGATTGACCATTCGCCGTATCTGAATTTGTAGAGTCAGAACTCAACCACTTTAGTGCAACTTTAGGCAGAGGAGGTCCGTCCATGGCAACACACCAGGCTTGCAAAACTCATATCAAACTGTAAAACAGATCAAAGATGAATCAAGAAAATATTCGCTTCGAGAGCTCTTTGCTAAAACTGTAGATCATCACAACAGAAAGTTAGAACAACACAGCTGACCAAACATTTAGAAATCAACTGAAGAAGGAAATTAATGAAATCTACACAAAAGAAACATGCAAAACATTGACTACATTGACTACATTTAACACCACCAATTAAAAGATATACAAAGTTGTTTCAATCATATTATCAGAATATATATCCCCAACCTCAATTTAACGAAGTCAAAATGAGGAATTTAAAGACAATTCACCGACCAAAGCTGACCAACGAGCCGAGTAATCGACTCAAAGCAGACAAACCTTTGCACAGATTTAACTCATCTCAATCAAACAAGGCCCAGACAGGTACACAGTAATGAAGGGTGCATTGATCTCTGCTCTGAAGTCCTTCGACTGGCTCCTTGAGGAGGGTGAGATCCCGCCCTGCTGGAAGCAGAATAAGCTGCAATGTGGTCACTTTAGACCTGTTAGTGTGCCAAAGCAGGATTATACAATATTTACACATTTAGAAGTAAAACGAAACACAAATCCTCAGTCTAGACCGGATAGGATTTGTTCACCAAATACAAACTCCAGACAACATCAGACTGACGTTACATGTTTTAAGCCATATAACTGAGTAATGTTCGAGAAGCTGCTGGGGCTAGATGCAGGCAACACTATTGATTGTGTGAGTTAATCATTTTAATATGGAATTTTGGATACATTTGGTTTATGTAGTACTTTTATTAAAGCAATAAAAGCTATTTTTGTGAAAAACGAATGGCAAGAATGTATATAAATGGCGCAGTGTTAAACCCATGTGTTTCAGAAAGAGGCAGGGGGCGACCATGGCTCATGGGGTAGAGAGCGTCGTCCGGTGTCTGCAAGGTTGGTGGTTCGATCCTTGGCTATTCCATGTTCTGTGCCGCAGTGTTCCTGAGCAAGATACCAGGCGCCTGTCATTACATGGGGATGGGTCAAATGCAGAGAATTGGGGCGACCGTAGCTCACTGGGTAGAGAGGTAACCACAAGGTGGGAGGTTCGATCCTTGGCTGCTACGTGTCCTGTGTCGATCTTATATACATTTTTATCCAGCCGGTGGATAATTATAATATTATATATATACCAGTCAGGGCCAGCAAAGCGTTCTCTGCTGGCCTAAATATAATCACAAAGTTATTTACACCACATGTATTACAATATTTTTCCCATTATCTTATTTTCTCATTGCACAGCTACTGTCTTCCTCAGTTGCTCTGCTTCCAGTGCAACTTGTTTTAAGTAGAGCTTTTATCCAATCAGATCTCACCTCTGTGTCTCTAGGTAAGAACAGGCCTGCAGACTCACAAGTGAATCCCTTTGCAGTTTAAGTGAATGGGGACGATATTGTTTGACATGTTGGGCGTATTCTTTGACATGTCAGAGCCTGCTAGCTGGCCTAGCCATACGTGACATGTTGGCAGTGGTGTATAAAGTACCCACAAGCCATACTTGAGTAAAAGTAAAGATACCTTACTGGAAAATGACTCCAGTAAAAGTAAAAGTCACCTATTAGAATACTACTTGAGTAAAAGTCTTAAAGTATCTGATATTTATTGTGCTTAAGTATCAAAACTAATTTTCTTATATTAGATGTACTTAAGTATTGAAAGTAAAAGTACAAGTAAATGCTGTAAATAAAAAAGCCAAGGGTCAGAATTTTGAGAATTATGAAGTTTATTCTTTTAAGTGCTGTGGCCACCATGACCAAGGACATGGAGCTGTGTTGACAATAATTGGGTTGGCTGTGATCCATCCAGGAGCAACAATGTTCAACATAATATATTGTACATAAGTATACTTTTTCATCTACTATGAACTTATCATCATAATTCTCCGAAAAGCAATATGACACTATGACGGAGTTGTAACAGTGCGTTTATAAGTATGCTCATTAGACTAGAGGCTGTAGAGGGCCAATGCATACTATTATGTTCAGCAAAAAATATCCACTTGATGCATCAGGTCAGTGTTTAGAGAAAGGACACCTGCCTTGTAAACTCCTATGGGCCTGATTTGAACACAATAGGCAAAGGTTTTGCTCAAGCTGAATCTGCAGTTGGGCGACTGCTACCATCATAACTCCATCTGATCATCCACAACATGACTCAAATATCAAAACATGATCAATACTAAAGCAGCACCGAAAGTAACAACCCAGTCATTACTTGAAACTGAAAAATGTCCTGTTCATCTTCAAAAGAAGTTGGTTTTCAAAATTGCGAGAATTCAGTCTCGCTCTTCTTGGGCTGAAGACTCGTCCTGCTATGCTAAATATCCTTTCACAGGCCGCTGAGGCAGGTAGAGGTGTGTTCAGCGTCACAGACAGCTTGCACACAGCTGCGAAGGATTTCCCTAATGCTAACGCTAATGCTAACGCTAATGCTAACGCTAATGCTAACGCTAATGCTGCGCTCTTGCGGCTCCTGTTAATCCTATGGTGTGGTGGCTAGCTAGCGTTAAGTTAGCTTACGTTAGCCAACTAGTGCTGCAATGATTATAGCTAAGATGACTAACATCAACAAAATCTTACAACTGTCAACACTTCCTCAGATCACTAACTCGCTAGTGATCCACGGGTGTTGGTCTTCGTCACCACCGTAGTTTGTTTCGGGAGTGGCAGGTGCTTCAATTTCTGCTCCCATCATGAAATCAGTCATCATAGAGTGGAATTATACTCATGTTGTCTACATGAGTAGTCTACTACATAACATTAAGGAGCAGTTTTTGTTTTTTATGCTTATGTGTTGCTAAGAAGACACCCCAGAAGATGGGTCACTCAGGTATAGTTCCATCATTGTTCAAAGTCAAAGAATAACTTTATGATGTTAGTTGTAATGAATAAATATATTTTAAAATCAAGTACATTTCTCTGGCATTTATAGTTTTCTATTGTACCGAAACGTACCGAACCGTGGCTCCACTGTATCGTAACGAACCGTGAATTTTGTGAACCCTTACACCCCTAATATATATATATATATATATATATATATATATATATATATATATATATATATATATATATATATATATATATATATATGGAAGGAAGAGAACAAAAAAATGTCTTATTTGCTGATAATGTAAACATTTATCTGTCCAAATCATAAAATTCATTTGTACAGTTATTCTTGCTTTCAGATCAATATGGTTTTCACTTTTAAGTACATTCCCTCAACACAACTTAACAAAAGAGTTTCAGAAAGAGTAGGAGGAACAATCTGCTGCGAGATATGTGTCAATACATATTCCAAAAGATCTTACACAATTGTTCTCCATAAATGACCTCCCTCTTAGTCATAACATAACATGAAGAGATGGGGCCTATACAAACTCTGCTTAAATTTGGGTCTCAGATTGAATCTCTTAAAATGACCAAATCTCCTATTTTTCAACAAAACAAAATGTGTAACGAGGAATGCAAGCACTTTGAGTCATAATGTATGCTTGAAGGGCATATCTAATATGTCTAACACACAACGTGGCAAAGTGTGAATGAGTTGTTAGTGACCCCACCGTGGATATAAAAGCTTCATTGCTTTCTGCCAATACATATATCTGAGGCTCAGCAGGCGTTTGTATCAATGTATGGGCTGAGTGTCCCCTCCTGGTGAATGTAATCATGAGGTGACGATGGAGTCATGTGAGGGGAGAGGGCCCTCTCCAAACCATCAAAGTCCTACAAATGCCTTCCCCACCGGCAACATAAGCCCTCTCATTAGTTAAATAAGATGTGAGCATATTGATTAGAGGTG
This sequence comes from Lycodopsis pacificus, assembly GCA_028022725.1. Classification (NCBI taxonomy): domain Eukaryota; kingdom Metazoa; phylum Chordata; class Actinopteri; order Perciformes; family Zoarcidae; genus Lycodopsis; species Lycodopsis pacificus. The sequence goes on along the minus strand of CM051689.1, from coordinate 27,077,893 downwards.
TTTAGATGACCTCACCTCCCATGACTGAGCAGAGAGGGCCTAAAGGAAGGAGAGCGAGGCATGCCGAGTTAAAAGCATAGAAACGACAGAGCCATAACACATGGAGTACAGCTGAGGCTTATGAGCATGTCTTTAGTTCTGCAGGTATATAAGCCTGCTTATGATTTGACCGTGGCACCATCCATGTTGAGATATTACAATAAAAACAATGCAAGAGGACAGGATCACCAAAGTCAGTTAGTGTTATCTTCTGGTGACCGATCAGATGCCTTTACAGAATCCACTGGAGGTGTTGCAGAGGAGGAGTATATCATTTATATACTTGTGTTAATTAATACTCTCCTTCTCCAGGATTATTATTATCTCTTGATATTTACTTTCCATGGCACTAAGACCATGCATAAAGGTGGACTCCCTCATGCTACTGAACTGATTTTCTGGAGCATACCTCCACTTTAATATCAACCCTGATTCACAAAGTCAACCCATTCTCACTCTCGACTCACAGCGACTTAACAAAGTACTTTTGATGCCTGACCCTAAAAACTAAGTAAAGCTACACAGGATGTTTATTTTGAAGAGATACTGTGCTTGTAACGAGCAGAAACTGACAGGCCACTATCACTATGAGGGGAACCGAGATCAGTCTGAAGCAGCCATATTGGTGGAGTTGGGAGTGAGAACGCGTTGTTTACGTGGGTAAGAACGAATCAGTCTGCACACACTCCATGAATTAAATGAAGAGTTTTCTTATTTTCCTCTTATTCTATTTTTACAAATAAATTTAAGAGAAAAAAACAGAAAATGTATGAATCAGGCCCGATTAGTGATTTACAGATTCCACTGCATTTAGTATTTTGGGATGATATTCTGGCAAATGATCGTCCAGCATTCACACACTGCAACACACACTTCCCTGCCTTCCTTCACACATTAAGCATGGCCACTTCTAAACAGTTACATAATGCACTCAAAATAGCACACACGAGTGAATTAGCATGCTGCGGCGCGCTAGTTGAATTATCAAAGCCTCATGCCGATCGAGTGAGATCACTCAATGTTAACGAAGACACAGGATTCACAAATGCGTTTTCTGATTTATTGATGAATGACTCCACCAAAAAAATTTTTTTAATACACTCGAGCTGTCATATATAAATGTAAACAAAATGGGTTCTCATTTTATTGTCAATCATTCTCTCTGCTGGCAGTGGCATTGTTCCAAACTCAGACTAGTTAGTTAAATGTGCAGATAGTTCTCTCTGATTAATAGAACATGTTTCACCTCACATGGGTAGAAACGATTACAGCCTCGTGGTGAAGTGGAGCGGCACCATGCTTCATCGGCCTCTATCTAAGTCCCTTCCTCTAAAACAGGGATTCCCAAAGTGTGGTGCTCCCTCTAGGGGGTGCGCGTGAGGAAAAGTGTAATGGCGTCTGATGGTGTAATAATATTAAATATATTAAAAAAAAATGTAATTTTAATTTAAAAAGTGAGATTTTTCATAAAATAAAAACATGAATTATAAAAATTCCCTTTGTAAGATTTAAAATTAAAAACGTACAATTTAATTTAATAAATGCACTTGAGCTCCTTCCGGCAGTCTTGCGCCTGCCGCCTGTGTACACACTAGCCAGCCTAGCTTGTGCAGCTAACGTGAGCTAACAGCGAACTTCATGCATTCAGCAACATTCATTTAAATATGCTAAACTGGCTGAAATCAGGGAAACTGTCAGGTGGGACATCTGAAGCCATCAGTCGTAAAAGAGGAGAGGGACAGAGAGAGAGAGAGAGAGGGGGACAGAGAGAGAGAGAGAGAGAGGGACAGAGAGAGAGAGGGACAGAGAGAGAGAGAGAGAGAGAGAGAGGAATCGGAGGCGAGGGGAACGGAGAGGTGCGTTGGGGAGAGACCGGGAGAAGAAATCGAGCCAGAGTCAGAGGAAGATGAGACGGAGGAGACCGAAAAGGAGGAAGGGATAGCGCAGACAAATCGGGAGCACATCGGCCCATCGAGTCAAGGTGAAAAAAGAGGAAACGAGAGTGAGCATCAGACTGGGAAAAAAAAGAGGAAATATGATGAAAATGATCTGTGTCTGGGCTTCACTTGGATTGGCAACGCAGATTCCTCAAAGCCACAGTGCGTGGTGTGCAGTGAGGTTCTGGCTAACAGCTGTCTGAAGCCCTCTTATTTACGTCGCCACCTGAAGACCAAGCATGCCAGTGCAAGTCAAAAGCCCCTTACATTTTTTAATGTCGAAATCGGAGGAGTTACAAAACAGCCAAAAACAACTGGAGTCTCATTCATGTGTTGGGTCTATAAATGACGCACTACGGGCTTCATATCTGGTCAGTTACCGCACACAATCGCCGAAGACGTGAGCTTGCCAGCTGCCAGAGAGATGGTGGAATGTATGATTGGGGAGAGAGAAGCAAACAAGTTGGACATGATCCCGCGTCCAACAACACTGTGTCGCGCCGCATCGATGCTTTGTCCGAAGACGTCCTGGCTACATTAGTCGTCATTAATTGTAAATGAAATGTGATAATCTGCCTCTGAGCCTGTGCGTGTGTGCTCGCATCCGTATTGCTCTTTAAAAGTGACGCCTTGTGTAACTGAAAGTTATTGAAACTTTGTTGCAGTGTTTCAGGGCGTTGTCACACCCGGAGTTCGTTTGCTTTGTTCTGATTCAGGGATTAATATGATACAATGTTGCAGTTGCCCCTTTGTTCGGTTTGTGTTCACACTGCAACATTTAACAGCGGACTAAATCTTGTAAACAAACGCCACGCGCGAGCAAACTGTTCTCTCATTGGTCCGATTTTTATGCGGCTATAAATTAGGCTCTGTTGCTTTTTTTTTTTTATTAAGGGGGGGGGGGGGGGTCGGGATGTAGAAGGGGGTGCGCGGCCTAAAAAGTTTGGGAACCGCTGCTCTAATTCATAGAAGCACACTCATCTCTTCTCCCTCGAGCTGCAAGAAGCAACGAATGCCTCACACTGAACCACTTTTCTTTTAGTCTTTTACAATTGGTTGTCTCATATGTGTATATTTTTCACGTTTGCTAAATGATGCATTGTATTGGAAGCGTGCACGTTTTGATGACGGAGATGCAGAACATACAGTGCGGTCCTTTAAACTACTGATGTTGTCATGGGGAGGTGATGTGACCCGTTGATAGCATATCCAGTTTATTGTTGTTTTAGTTTGTTTGAGTACTTGCAAAGACAAAATAAGGGATAGTAATGCTTTCATGTTTTTTTTTAACAGGTCCCACAGATCACCGATTATGTTCCACCACCTATTGAGCAGCTCATCTGAGATGACATGGAGCCAAAAGCCTGGGTCTTTTCCCTGCCTGTAATATAACGGAGCACTTCATTGTAACTTCATGTTAAAGAGTGAGAGGGCGCTTAATTATGCCGTGCTTCTCTTCAGTGTCCACTGCAGCTAGGTGTCCACATGCCTCTGTCCTGTAACACAATCCTACATATCTTCACGAAATGGTTCTTATCATGTAGCAACAGATGAAGGAAGGGAAGAAGAAAAGATGTCGGGATGCATGAGCTGGGGTCAGATGTGCAGCCTGCAGATGTAGGGATGGAATGAAAAAGGATAAAACAAATCAGACATATGGGAGCTGGCACAAGGGGAGATGTGACCTGGTCCAGAAGGAGCGCTGGAGCAGTGGGCTGTGACGAGATGTCTTCAGCAGGTCACGAGCAGGTGGCGCTGGTTAGAGAACCTGGAAGTGAGTTGCTGGCCGGAGTGCAGCTGCAGGTTGAGCATCATACACAGCCCTCCATTTTTTTTTCTGCATTGATGTTAAACACAATTTAAATATTATCTAGGACTAAGATTAATTCACAAGAAAAGAGATGTTTCTTCAGTATGGGAAAATAACCTGGACAGAAGCTGCCTTTATTATAAATCATCTCATTTTACAATATTCACCATTTCAAGCATGAAACTGTACCTTAAAAACTAAAATGAAAGACATCAAGACTATGGTGATCTAAAATGCCTTCAACTCGTTTTAAGTCAAATATGTAAGTACCCCATTTCCACTTCTAGTTCTTTATTGTTACTAATATCATTTGTCATCATCTTTGTAACCTTTAATGAGCATTGAATCAAGGGGGAAAGTATTGGGTGGCTTGTTTTTATGACATTATGCTTATCAATTATGACAAAAGATCGACAGGTAAAGTTATCATGCAATACAATAGACCTCATATTTGTGAAATCATATATATATATATATATATTATGCAGCTGAAACCCAAAGTTTCCGGGATTATGTGATCCACTACCCCCCCAGCACAGTGCTGTCCGTCTGCAGACTTGAAGGCCCACTGCGAGCAGAAACATCTCCACTAGCTGAAGGGACATCCAGTCGACCTGAGAAAAAAGAATAAGTGTCTTCCTTCACCGGTTTCTAAAACACAACACATATGATTTATAACTTATTTATAACTATGAATCCTGCCCGTCAGATCTTTCCCTCGTGGCTCTGCCGGTTCCTCCTCTTCTCTGGCCTTGTGTTTCTGACCTGTCAACATTGCCAATCCCGTGCCATGCAGCTCCGACCTGCAATGCACCAACGTGTTGAAGATTTAGTCCAGCAACTATTGAGAGCAAGAGTCTAAAAGTAAAGACTCTGAGATGAAATACTTTTTAAACCGGCAAAGGTGCCCTAATGACCCCTGCTGCTATGACATGGGGTGATACGATGATTCAGCATCCTGCTGAGAGAGATGGAGACGAGGAAGAATGGTGCAAGCCGGACCTCGATGAAGAAAATGACCAGATTCCGAAGATATCAGAGAAAGCCGAATCCAGCGAGAGATGGAAGATTCAACAAACTACAATCACCCAACAGGATGCAGACGTCCACAGAGGAACAGCTCTGCATGCAGCTCAACCTCCCATCTGCCCATCAGAGCCGTCAGGTGAAACAATACCATTCCCAGATGTAAATGACTTTGTCACATAATACAATAATCTCAGACAGAAATATCTTAGACCTAAAGATCTACATTGTATTTGAATTAAAAGACAATAAAAGGTGCCTTTTCCCTGCTGCCCCGCAAACCCAACGCTGCTGAACGGTGCATAAATGTTTGGAGCCAAATTTACGGTATCAACGTTGAGCGACGGATTTAATTAATGATACGAGTCACTGATTCTACCTTGTCACATGTAATCCTTTTCATTTCGTTATTCATTGTACTGTTCATCATATTCTTTGTTCATCCCCTTCATTTTGTTTATTTTATTGCTTATTCATTAATATTCTGTAAAGTAGTTTAGTATGTAGTTAGTCCAATAAATATTTCATCCAACATTCTGTTAAACCCTGTTAGTTAAACTAATGGTGGCTTATGACGTAAGCTGAGTACCATCATTCTTTTGTACTCATTTATGGGTTTATATATAGAATTGAATTATTCATAATCGTTACATATCTTGATATTATGAATTATCTTCATTAAATCTGCTACTAGCCACAACGCTACAGTTGCAATGCAAATATAATTTGTGGCATAGAATTGCCTCAGAGGGCTTTACAATCTATACATTTGTCTGCCAGGTGATATTTGTGTTTGTCAGTTGAATAACTCTGTCATACATTCATTTTGGTTTCAGTCAAAGCCCCTATGGCAGTCATTGCAGTCACAAATCACCTTGGAAGCAAACACATAGCTAAGGTAAGCATAAGCCAACACATGCTAGTACTAGCCAGCTGTAGTGATATGACGAATAAACCAAACATACAACAAATGGAAATGCAGCCTGTAATGTCTTGTCTGGCGAAAAAAGTGAATTGTACCACCCACAACGCAAGAGAAGGCATTGATTCCATTGTATTCCTTCAACATGGATGTAACCTTCAATCCAGTCGATGTATCACTGAGTTGATTATTTTGTGGATCTTTACACACCCATCAGCCCGTGTTTGGTTGCTTATCCCCCCGTCCAAGTCCGTCCAGTGGTCACCAGGACAAAATATAGCTCGAAGGGACAAATAGAAAGAAGAAAATGCTGTATGTCACCACTCTCCTGTCCAACTTTCTTAAGTTGCCACTAATCAACAAGAGCCTGGTGGGGTTACAGCCGAGGGAAAGCCTCGAGCTATTTTCCAATTAGTGTCACCAGAGAGAGAAATAGGAATTCTACACAGTGCACTCAGGGTAAAAGAATGAAAACAACAAGGGTGGAGTTGGAGGAGAGGGGGATGAGAGAGGGTAAGACTGCTTTGCTGAAGAGCACATTGCAAGGGCAGAGAGAGAGAGAGAGAGAGAGAGAGAGAGAGAGAGAGAGAGAGAGAGAACGAGAGAAACAAAGAGAGAAGAGGCAGGCCGATAGAGGACCAGTGAAAGATGTCGAGGCGGGTATCTCTTTTCTCTGGGGTGAGCAGATTAAACGATTGTGACAGCAATTTGGGCAAAACAACATTTGTAGCCGAGACAGATAGATAGACAGTGGGCCAAGGCCTTTCTCGGAGAATAGTCATTCATTACGGTGGACATTGGAGGAGAATGAGGAGACCGACAGGGCTCCAGCTCGGCAGCATCAATTAACTGCAGCTCGCTTTGTATGCCGGGGCTGTGTATGAAACTCGACAGTCCTCCACCAAGTTCGCTGGGCTTTTTAAGATGCAAAACCCTTTCTATTAAGCGCGCTCTCGGAGCCCAAAGGGCTGGAAGCGCTCCGCACACCTGCATCACAAAACAAAGGCACAGTGACTCAGCTGGTTCATTCAGTGTGTGTGAGCACAAGATGTGAGGGTGAAATGAGGATGATGACGTTTCTCCTCCCTGCAACGTTAGAAGTTACACTGCATGTCTCTGACCTGTGTGAGTAATATGTGCTGACTCACACTTCATGCAATGTGTGAAGAATTTGGTAATCAAGAAGGCAGATCCCATATTTAACAGATAACAGTGGTTCAGAACCATCATCCACATAAGAATATTGATTATAGGGCAGACCTAGGAAATCCTCAGGCTGATTGATCTAACCTCTTACACCTTGTTTCACAGACACATGGATTCAGGAGAGTATTATATAAAAACATGAAGAGATTGAATGTTGAACCACACAAATACAACTGTAAGTTATATAATGAGATGGATCTTATAATAAATACAAAAGAAGGGTTAACAATTTACAATATAGTGATCAACAATCTGAGCAGTTACTAAGAAACAACCAGAAGGCTATTTGAGGGAAGATGCCATCCACCTTTTAAGCAAAAGGACCAAAAGGTAATCACTTTGTTACCTGCCATAGGAGCAGAGAGAGTGCATGGGCAGAGGGGCTGTTTAGTTGAACATGTTAGAATAAGTCTAGTCCAGTAATTGGGACTCTCATAGTATAAATTGACGTAATCTCGCATTGGTTTCGAAGCCTCGAGGTCAACATATCGGCCATCACCATCTTGGATTTTGAGTTTTTTGCAACCAGTGAAAGTGAAGCAAATGTTCAAGTGCCTTAAACTTGAGTTCTTTGAAATGGGCATCAGTGAGAGACTCTTCTGGTTGAATGGAAAAATTACTCGCTTATTATCTCAGTAAACATGAGTTGATGTCTCAATCTCTAGTTTCAAGTCTTCTTCAATACAGCATGATATTCATTTAGTAAATGATGGTCCATTTAGAGTCAAACAGACCGTAAAGCAGAGTATGCTTTAGGGCGGGGCAACACGGTGATTGACAGGTTGCTACCATGGCGTCTGGTCTGTTTTCATCTTACAACTTTAACCCTTGTGTTTTCAGTTCATAAAAAAGTTACAAGAAATATTGTTCAAGACCTGAAAATGGCAGTCTACCAACCTATCAGTGACGTCACTACGGCCACTTCTTATATACGGTCTGTCTTTGGTTACTAGAGAACAATTTGGGAAATACTTTGTCAATGAAAAAGAAAACAACACAAACCAAATTGAAGAGGACAGAATGAAAGAGATTTGTGTGGGGCTCTGGCAGAGAAAAAAAAGCTTTTAGGGCTGCTTTTTCAGAAGAGGGCTGGATGACGCAAGATGCTGAAGCACCTCTGCTCTCATATAAATGTTTGGTTGTGAAAATGAACGGTCAATGAGCCGCGGCCTGTAAAAGTTTGCCGCAGACGACAGTCCACGGAGCCCTGAAGCTCCGCCCCCGTTGCGGCAAGGAGTGCTGTTTGATATTTGAGTATATTAACATTGAGCTGTGTCTAAATTGCACAAAGTTAAATTGAACATGGCACTCCTTTGGGTCCCTAGAAGTACACCAGCCAAGTGTGAAGGAGACTGTAAGAACTGTTATTGAGATATGTGAACGAACATACCCACATGCACGCAGACAGATGCCTTGCTTTATAGTGTGATACAGCGTGACATGATTTTATTGGACTAATCTCACACAATGTCACACACTCTTAAGGCATCTTTAGTTGTAGTAGTTGTAACATAGCTTTACTATTATTCTCAGAGGCATGCTCCCTCCATGTCTTTGCAAATCCCAACTTTCAGCTTTTATATTTTAGGGGTTGGTACGTCATGGTAAATTTGACGTTGCCTCGTACTCCATGCTCCCAAAGTAGTAGTACAATCTACTTTTCACCATCTCTTTCGGTCTTGTCAAGCCGGTGAGTGCGAGGAAACAAGGACATGGACCCAAATGCAGACAATCCAGCAGACAGGAACAACTTAGGAGTTTACTGAAGGTATGATACACAAGCTTACCAGCAAGTCCAATGACAAACATTGATAATCAATGTTTGATTGTGTGTAACAGAATTACTATTTTTACTATCTGTAAAAACTCAAATAACTAATACTGCACAGGATCAACTGCTACTGCTAGAATGAGTGTCCATACCACTTACGCATAGTTAAAGAGTACATTTATTGTTGTTCTCATGGTAAACGCTTTGTCTACCTCTGTGAAATGGCTTCTCTGGTTTTTATAAGCCATCATACGAGATTAGGATTCCCAACCGTCTTTTGGTCACAGATATTTTATATTCAGTCTTGTTGTGAACCCGATGACTGGGGGAGGAGGGGGATGGCATTGTTGCTGAACATAATTGTACCCTACCTGCTCCAGTACACACACAATAACTATTAATGGTTCAGTTTGGCCCTAGCATGGTCTTTTTTATGTCTCTACCTTTCTTGATTTCCTGTTTAAAGTTACTGTAACAAATGTTTAAATGGTTATGAAACAGTCTCAAAGTTATACTCTTGCCTTTATTTGACCTACATAAGTAGACGAGACCATTACCAATATTTCTATAGTTATTCTCTATATCGGAAACACTATCACTTTTGACCACAGGGACCGCCAAAATCAACACAAAATTTAATTTCTTTGTTGTAGCTTTATTATAGCTATCCTATGCAATATAGTAATAATCAATTCACCTGGCTGTCAGACAGCCCTTTCCAACAGGAAACTGAAGCTCATCCAAGTCACAAGACTCCTTTGACACAAGACTCCTTTTATCTTGCAGAATATGGCAGTTGCTGGTCTACCACTGCCTCCATTGGTTAGTTGGTTTTATTGTAGGGCTGAGGTAAATCTGAACTAACCAAAAAAGGATTTTAACGGCTTCAGGTCACCTTCATGAAGGGTTGTCTCATGGTCATGTAAAGCAGTGTAATATTGTAAATATAGTGAACACTTAAACTTTCTTTGTTATCTGAAATAGGTTTTGCTGCTGACCCATCCATAACACTACATTGTTTGGTCCTGTACTTTTACTCTTCTGTTTATCGAAACATCTACTGACTCTGGAGAAGTACGTCATACAACCACACATCTAAAATAAGAAATATCCACCTAATCACGTTCACCAGCAACTGGTCTTAATAAAGATTCCCTTCAAAATCAGGAACTCTTTTCTTTTAGTGTCAGACTTATAATCGATACCAACACTTTTTCACTCTTGTGAATGTTGAGCATTATTTCGTGTGCTGTGCAGAGTGGAGCAGTGATGGGGATGGGAGCAGAAAATAGAGAAGGGAACAGGAGGTTTGGTGAAGCTGCTGAGCATCCCTCCCCTGCCTCTTCTGATCCCATCATCATGCCATGCATTAGTCAAGCCTTGTGGCCCCTCTGACGTCTGCAAAGAATATGTGAGCGAAGAAGGAATCCATCAAGAGTAATGGTATTGCTGTATGCCCTCAGGGCAGCCATCTTAAATCCTTACCCATCATGCCTCAGCCATAAACTATGCAATCACGGCCCAGTTTGCCAGCAACAGGCTGGTCCCACTCAGCAAGCGTGTGGTCTTCATGCTCTATTTAAGAAAGAGTCTGGGGTTTTACTTTGGATCTGCTTCTTTTTTATGTTTTACCTTAACCAGATGTGTCAGGTCCCCAGCTTCTCCTCCATTCTCTCCCTTTCTTCCTCCTCCACTCCTCTCCTCCCCTTGGCAGCTGTTCCCACTGCCGTCTCTTTCTCTGCCGCCCTCCAGGTATGTCTTCACTCGCTCTCTGTTCTCACCACCTCTTCGCTTGCTGGGTTTTTATAGGTAAAATCATAATACATTGGAGCACCACAGCATGCAGGTGATACTGTACACTGTTCTTTCTAAATTACAAGGTGCTCCTGTGGACAACAACCCATTAGTGATTTGCATTATCTATGATGATTTAAAAAAAGAAACATATGAAGAAAAAAAAGGAATAGGTGAGTTGTAACAGAGCACCAACAGAAAAGGTAAATTGGAATATTCATAGAGCTATATGGCAGTATGTGTAATATGAGTTCTTTAAAGATGCACTTTATGGCTTTGTTCGAGCCTTACAGTGCCCCCAAATTCCACAATTATCTTCTATTAATGGCTGCTCATTTGATTCAGACCATGATGGCTGAGAGGGCTCACCTCAACCTAAAGCTGCACCATTCCATATCATTGGCTTAACAATAGATAACATGGATATATGAAATGGATCACTTGTAGTGATAAATCTGTAATATATATGACGGCCATTCCCATGCTTGATTATGTCTCATGAGATGTTTCTAGCATGTTTTGGGTTGATAGAAATTGTTAAACAGATTTGGTGCAATCTGTATTTTTAACCACTCAATAATTGATAAAAATAATGAAAAATCCCTCAAGAATACCACATTAACACACTAAGACCTCGAGGAACATTGGAAAATGTTCTGAAAGAATTGCATTTTTCGGCGATGGCGAGCACTTCCGCCCCTGTGAAAATGGCCATGCCAGTTTTCAGCCCCTTTCCTGACAAGCTAGCATGATGCGGCTGGTACCATTCATTAGGTTGTTTGGATTCATCTGATAACAGAACCTTTACGCTGTCATCTTAGGGGAGTTTAAGAGCTTAAAGGTTTCCTGTGGAATTTGTGACCACAGGAAACGCAATGGAGGGTGCATGCAGACGTAGGCGGATGATGTAATACACATTTCCAGCTATTGCTTTCATGCTTTTCCACTGATAAACAAGCTGGTAAACAGATGTAAACAGTGTTCAAATATAAAAAGACTGACAATTTTATTAAGAAGGAAAGTTGTTCAACCCGGTTGTTAGACCTCAAGGACACAAACAGTATGTTCTCGTGAGTAGGGATGGGTATCGTTTGGGTTTTTTCCGATACCAGCGCTAAAACAATACTTTTAAAACGATACCGGTGCCAAAACGGTGCCTGAACCGATACTTCTTTCTTCAAATTGAACAATATAAAACACACACACACACGTTCTGTACACACACTACAGCTTCAAACTTCAGCAATTATTTTGCAGAAATATGAGAATATTTGCCTTCTCTGGCAAAATACGACACCTCTCCTGACTTATTTTATTTTATTTAACCAGTTGGTGGCGCTGATGCGCCAATTCATCGTATGCCAACCGCCACTACACCTCAAAGAAAAAGAAGAAGAAGAAGGTTTTGCGTGCCGGATGTTGTGCTTGTTATGAACGGCAACGCTAAGTACCCGGATGCCGATGGAGGAAGTCCGTAGCCTGCCAGCCGTATTTTTATAACAGTTTTTTTTAATAAATCATGGCCGAAGCTTCGTCAGAATGATGGAGGGGTTTGTTTCTAAGCGCGCACGGCTCGTCCGGTTGTAATGATACTATGAGTGAGGAGCGGAGGACGAGCTAACCTAGGACGAGCTAACCTAGAGCTAACCTAGAGCTAACGAGTAGTGTAAAAAAAGTATTTCAATCGGCTCAGGCACCGAAAGGAAGTACCGAAATCTGCATTGCATTTCGGTCCGGTACCGGTCGTATAGGAACCGGTACCATACCGGCACCGGTTTTCGGTACCCAACCCTACTCGTGAGTAGCACTGAAAGGAAAGTTTGTTCTTCTTTCTCCTGAGCCCCAGGGGACGTTTTAACATTAATTGTTTTGTCCAACCAACAGTCTAGAACCCAAAGAAACAGAAGAGAGGAAAAAGTCCAGAGTTTATAACTTTTGCCTGATAGACAACAATTGTGACTCAATTACTCAGTTGTCAAAATTGATGTTGAGACTAATTGTTGAAGCCCAAGATATTATTTCAGATACCATGCAGAATGATTTTTCCAATATCAAGTGCTTATCTTTTAGCTCTTACAGTAAAATAACAACATTGTAATCACAGCTACGAGCGGAGGAAAGTCATTTGGGCTTTATACTTCGCCATATGAATGTATTTTGAAACCAGCACTGCCGTGCACAGCGGATTCTTCGCGCTCAGCAGACATCCTATCTCTACTGTATGCCTAATTCATTGGCCCCATTCTGTCATGTCAGCTCAGCTTTAAAATGGACATTTATTACATGCTGTTTTGTTTCCAGTTAGTGCTAACCACACTCAATTAGAGTCAGGTCCTCTTTCATCCTCTCTGGACCGTAGCTCTCATACATGTGCTGTGACACGATGTGAAAGTGAAGGAGCACTGCGTGGCGAGGGCAGGCCTAAAGCAACGCTATCAGAGCCACATGACGTGAACGTCTAATTACTGTTTGCAACAGGAAAACAACAAACGGGACAGACATGAACAGACTTGAACAGCTTCAAGTCATTTTTAGCCACAACGTTATTTTTTATTTGTGTTTTTAATAATAATGTTCATCTTCACTTATATCTGTTGTAGCCTGTATTAACACCAGCAGGCAGTTAAAATGAGATATGTGGGCATGAGATTGAGATGTTTGCTGTGTACTTGAACTTAGAATATCCAATCCAATCGTCATTTGTTTATGCTGCAGCCTGAAGATCTGTTTTCTAGATCACGTATCCCAGGATATCTTGAAAAACTGAAAAGATCACTCCCAAAGAAGGAACATTTTCTGTGTTTTACGTACATACGTGATGTAGTACATGACGTGGTTACACGTAACTTAAAATAACTGTATACCTAAATAACTCAACACGTTGACTTTTGGTTTTACACAGGACACAAACAACATTCTCGTGAAAGTCTTGTGTTTGTTTGACCCGTTCATCCACCTAGACCTCCTTCCTATGTGGACTTTGTTGGCTTTAAACTACATCACCTGATTTCCTCCTTTGCCTCCATCATAATTACTACAGGTTGCAGCCTAAACATAGGTAAACATAATATATGTCACAATCTGCTTGCACAGACATCAGATTGGCATTTTTTCCGATGAGGACGGCTTGTTCTGACTCTAGTACATGAACAAATCTGCCGAGGCCAAAGACCCAGAGCCGTTGCGTCGGTATTTCGTGGCATACGGGCTGCAGTTCTTCATGACAGGAAGAGTTACAGGGAGCCAGTATCAGCAGCAGCCAAGTCAAGTCAGGTTGAGTCAAGTGTACAGGTTTGTAGCAGTGAACGGTCTCAGCAGCGGACGCACTCACCTGCGATAAGCTCATTGGAAACATGTATTAGTCAGTCACTGTTTAAAGCAGAACTGTGTTCTGAATGCTGCGGGGAGGCTTTTAACTAGACAACAAGACTGCTTTAGAACTTGTTCAGTGGTTACCTGTTAACTATGGAGTTGGTAGTTTTCGGGTTTTATTCATTCAATTTAAGACCCTGCATGGCCTTGCTCCTGCATAATGGCCCAAGCCTCGAAGCCTTTCATGTGTCCCCTACATCTTCCGGTTCCGGCGCCGCGCGAGTTGCTGCCTGTTACAGCAGCTCCGGCTCACTACTTAGCGTTTTTCTTATTATGTTACTTTTTGTACTTCTTTCGCTTCTTTTTTTCTTACACTAGCTACCGTTCTTAATCGGTGCATTATGGCAGCTAGACACGTCGAACTTGTCGTGGTCTACCTGCTGTTTATCGCTATTTTCACCTCCGTGTCTGGGGACCCAGCGTGCAGCCATGGACTTGTTGTTTACGATAGGGACCAGCTGTTAGCATTCCGGGACGCGGCGGTGCTAACCGCCGAGAGACCCACTGTTCCCCGCGAGCTGAGGAGGAAGAAACGGGGATGCCGAGCGGGGGCAGAACGTCGCGCCAGGAGAAGACGCTACACACCCGTTCTCCCTTCCATCATCATGGGAAACGTGAGGTCTCTGCCCAACAAGATGGACGAGCTAGCGGCGCTAACTCGCCATCAGAGGGAATACCGGGAGTCGAGCATCATGGTGTTTACAGAGACGTGGCTAACCGAGCTAACACCAGACACACACGCTACTCTGGACGGGTTCCGCATCATACGGGCGGACAGGACAACGGAGAGCGGTAAGAGGAAGGGAGGAGGCCTGGCAGTGTTTGTTAATGATAGATGGTGTAACTCTGGGCACATCACTGTTAAGGAGCAGACCTGTACAGCGGACATTGAACTGTTAGCGGTTAGCATGAGGCCACAATATCTGCCTAGGGAATTTTCGCACGTTATCGTGGTGGCTGCGTATATCCCCCCCTCTGCTGCCGCCGAAGCGGCCTGTGACGTCATCCACTCGGCGACAAGCAGGCTGCTGACACAACACCCCAATGCCCTCCTCCTTCTCTCTGGGGATTTTAATCATGCCCCTCCGTCCTCCACTCTGCCCACATTCACCCAGTATGTCAAATGCCACACCAGAGACAATAAAACACTGGACCTTCTTTATGCCAACACCAAGGAGGCATACATATCATCACCTCTCCCTCCCCTGGGCAGATCTGACCACAACCTGGTGCACCTCCTGCCTGTGTACACAACTCTTGCACAGAAGCAGCCAGCTGTGACCCGCACAGTTAGACGATGGACCGATGGAGCAGAGGAGGCTCTGAAGGACTGTTTTGAGACAACTGCGTGGGAGGTATTCAGTGATGCCCATGGGGATGACATCGACGGTCTCACCGACTGCATCACGGACTATATTAACTTCTGTGTTGAGAACACCGTACCCACCAGGACTGTACGGTGTTTCTCAAATGGCAAACCCTGGATCTCTCCGGAGATAAAGGCCCTCCTCAAGGAGAAGAAGAGGGTTTTTAGATCTGGCAACAAGGAGGAGCTGAGGACTGTGCAGAGGGAGCTGAGGATGAAGATCAGAGAGGGGAAAGATGTCTACAGGATGAAGATGGAGGACCAGCTGCAGCAGAATAACACCGTCGGGGTCTGGAAGGGCCTCAAGGCGATTTCTGGGCTCAAGGGGCCCAACCAACAGCCTGAGGGGGACCAAAAGTGGGTGAATGAGCTGAACTTATTTTTTAACAGGTTTGACCAGCCATCCACCCCTCCCCCCACCCAGACCTCCCTGCTGCTGCAACCCCCATCATCTGCATCCCCTGTGGATTATTATCCCCCCTCCCCCTCCACCTCCCCCCTTCCCACAGCACTCTGCTCCCCTCCACACCTCCCCACTCCAACACACAGCACCCCACCCCCCCGAGTGTCCCTCAACCAGGTGAGGAAGGAACTGAGGAGGATCAAGGCGAGGAAGGCCACGGGTCCGGACGGCATCAGCTCAAGGCTCCTCAAATCCTGCGCAGACCAGCTGTGCGGGATAGCGGAGCACATATTCAACTTGAGCTTGAGGCTGGGGAAAGTACCACAGCTATGGAAGACGTCCTGCGTGGTACCGGTACCAAAGAACCCGCGGCCCAAGGACCTCAACAGCTACAGGCCGGTGGCGTTGACATCCCACCTGATGAAGACCATGGAGAGGCTGGTACTTGCCCATCTCCGCCCTCTGGTGAGTTCATCCCTGGACCCTCTTCAGTTTGCCTACCAGTCCGGCATCGGGGTGGATGACGCCGTCATCTTCCTGCTGCAGAGATGCCTCTCTCACCTGGAAAAGACTGGTAGCACTGTGAGAGTCATGTTCTACGACTTCTCCAGTGCCTTCAACACCATCCAGCCTTTGCTTCTGAGGGACAAGCTGGAGCAGACCGGGGTGGACCACCACCTCACTTCATGGATCCTGGACTACCTCACCAACCGTCCACAGTATGTGCGGATACGGGGGTGTGAGTCAGATCGGGTGTCCTGCAGCACAGGGGCCCCACAGGGAACCGTTCTGGCTCCATTCCTCTTCTCCATTTACACCTCGGACTTCAAACACAACTCTGCCAACTGCCACCTGCAAAAGTTCTCTGACGACTCTGCAATCGTCGGCCTCATCTCCGCAGATGATGATAGAGAGTACAGGGAACTAAACCAGGACTTTTTAGGATGGTGCCAGCGGAACCGCCTCCATATCAACACCAGCAAGACCAAGGAGCTGGTGGTGGACTTCCGCCGGGGTAAACGCCCCCCTCCGACACCGGTGAGCATCCAGGGACTGGACATTGAGGTTGTGAAGTCGTATAAGTACCTGGGTGTTCACTTGAACAATAAACTGGACTGGACTGACCACGCTCACGCTCTTTATAAAAAAGGACAGAGCAGACTCTTTCTGCTGAGGAGACTGAGGTCTTTTGGGGTGCAGGGAGCACTCCTGAAGACCTTCTTCGACTCTGTGGTGGCATCAGCCATCTTCTATGGAGTGGTCTTCTGGAGCAGCAGCATCGCGACAGCTGACAGGAGGAGACAGGACAAACTGGTGAGGAAGGCCAGCAGCGTGCTGGGGTGTCCACTGGATACGGTGGAGGTGGTGGGAGACAGGAGGATGATGGCGAAGCTCTCATCCCTGATGAGCCACGCCTCCCACCCCATGCAGGACACTCTGGCAGCTCTGCACAGCTCCTTCAGTCACCGGCTGATCCATCCCCGGTGTCTGAGGGAGAGGTACCGCAAGTCCTTCCTCCCCGCTGCTGTCAGGCTGCACAACAAGCTGCTCTCGGGAGACCACTAACACTTTGAACACTTTGAACACTTTGAACACGAACATTTGGACTGGACATGAACACTTGAACACTCTGAACACTTTAATTCATTCACCTGGTGCAATACCTAATCCGTGCAATCCTGTGCAATATCAAATACGTGCAATATCAAATACGTTTAAGTATTTACCTTACACTTAACTCCGTCTGTATTTACTGGTATACTTAATAGTCTTCTTTACTGTCAATCCTGTGCAATATCAAATACGTTTAAGTATTTACCTTACACTTACATTTTACTCCATCTGTATTTACTGGTATATTTAATAGTCTTCTTTACTGTAAATCCTGTGCAATATCCAATACGTTTAAGTATTATCTTACATTTTACTCTGCCTCCGCCTGTTTATACTGGTATATTTAATAGTCTTCTTACTGTCAATCCCGTGCAATATCCAATACGTTTAAGTATTATCTTACATTTTACATTTTACTCTGCCTCCGCCTGTATATACTGGTATATTTAATAGTCTTCTTACTGTCAATCCCGTGCAATATCCAATACGTTTAAGTATTATCTTACATTTCACATTTTTACTCCGTCTGTACATACTGGTATATTTTGTATTCTTCTTTACTGTCATTTTTTACTACTGTTTACTGTTTAGTCTATTTATACTACTTGATTTTTTATCTTCATTTATTACTTGTGAGCGATGCTGCTGTAATCCTGTAATTTCCCCACTGAGGGACTAATAAAGGATTATCTTATCTTATCTTATCTTATCTTATCTTACATCCCAGCTGCAGAATAAAGGGCTCTGCTGGGGGAGATCTTGGGTCAAACCATTTCACAAATAGTCTTTGGTCAAGCTGGTAGTTCAGTCGGGAGAGGGACAGGGTTCTGGTTTTGACTGACATATCTTGACTGAGTTTTTAATTCATCCAGTAAGATATACTCATGGCTCCTGGATGATGCATTCTAATGACTCGGGCAAAACCCAGAGTCATTAGGACACCACGAGGTTAACATTTTTAGTTGGCAGTGAAATGTCTTAACAACTATTAGATAGATTGCCACAGATTTTGAGAAACACAATATTATTTTTCTCATCTGGACGAATTGTTAACACTTTAAATATTTCAATATTGACGAGCTTACCATTGTCATACATCAGCTCTATTTCGGGGATGTGACTGCGTCAATCCTTCACCAGCATCACTGCCGTCTTCGGAGCATGTACATGAATGGCCTCACTCCAGAAAACACTTCCTCATGGTTGTCTTCTTCCTCACAAAATTCAGCGATAAGTCCCTCCTGAGCTTACTGTTTTAACAGTAAACTGGTAAATATGTGGAGCCAAATAGCACTCTGCAAGCTGTGTTATCGGAACTTTGCAGCCTCACAGGGAGTGAATGTTATAGAATGGTGCTTCTTGACTTGCACGTGCTTCTGTAGCTACTGCAGGCAATACTGTCATACAACATTTCTTAGCAGTGTGCATACATGTCAAATATGCCACTTACTGCGGATTGTGCAAACTGGACTTTCAGAGTAATTACCTTGACAACTAATTACCTTCAGGTCACTTCATCTATCTTTTCTTCCATCAATCTAAGGCTCCACTCAAAGGAGTTGGATTAACATTTCAAGCCATATTCTGTCTCCTGTCATGTTAGTTTTTTTTGTCCTCCTTTTCCAGAACTACAATCAATCACAGAAGCTTTTCTCAGGGGATGAAGCCATATTTCTTAACCACTGGGAGTTATGTGGATTGACTGATCAAAGACCTCACATTTCTAAGAACAGGCAACCTGATCTTCTAACCATGCGGGAGTATTCTGATAAAAGGGAATGAAGTCCTTCTAGCTGAGTGAGCAGTGGATTGTCAGATTTACTTCTTCCTTTGACTTAATTCTACATTGATTAGACACAGTTGGAAGAAGTTTGAGGCTGAGTTGTTTTCTTACACCTTCAGAGGTTGAGACATACTGTATAGTTTAACTATGCAAATATCACTGAGCTGTTACTCTACAGTTATACAATCAATCTAGCTTTTATCTCCTCAGCTACCCTTATTGTAACAAATTTGCCTTCAGTTTGCTGTAAATCTCCTTATGATTACTGCGTGTTAATGCTCCTTCTGGCAGCCGCCGCTCCTCTGACTTATAACTTATGTAAACTGTCTTTGAGTACAGATCACAAGTGGAAGGGAGGGGTGTCACACAATGACCTTGGTTGACAAAGGGGTCACAAGCCTGTTTCCTGCATGTTATACAACTAATGCCCAACATCAAACACGTTTTGAGAGAAATTTGAGATCATTTGAGAAATTGAGAGAGATTTTAGAGAATGCCTGGGTTACATTTTTCAGTCTTTTGATTTGGTCTATTAGAGAAGCGCCTTTGCTCGGACCACACCCATCTTCAAAGCCGGCCTTCATTTAGATCTCAACTACGCACCTGTAAAATGTTATGACTGCAACTTGCAAGGTTGCAATGCTATCACAGGGACAGAATCTGCTCATGGACAGATAGACATATAAACTCAAAGTACTCAAAACCTCACAAGTAATTACCACTTTGTCAAATGACTACGTGGCAAAGATCGCTTGTAGTGAGAAACCCAGAGAATTATCACCAACTCTGCAGTTCCCTTCATTTCAATGGGCTTTTTTGCCTCCTTCAGCACATTCTACCTGTTGTGCGAAAAAATTTTGGTTCTGTCTCAGCGCTCTCATCAACCTTCATTCCAGGAACAGCGGGGGCAGCTGAAAAGCTCTGTACAGGTCTATGAGGAAATAAACTAAACTGAAAACTGAAATTAAAACAGTTAGCAGGCTATAGGAGCAGTTTTATAAACACATGTCTCGTTGCCCTTTTGCCTTTTGTAATGAATGCACCAGGGAAAGCGATATTAATACTGACAGACACAGTTAGAGACTAGCTGATGAACATAGTTGAGCATTTAGCAGTATAAGAGACAGATATTTTCCTAAAGAGTTGGTGGAGGCAAAGAAAGAGTTGAAAGACAGTGAACATTCATCATAAGACACAAACACAAGTCTTAATGGAAGCTAATGTTACTTTGTGTCTGCTACTGTCTGCCTACATGTCAGCCACCTTTATAAGGGGATAATAGGTCAGTGTAGGGTTTACAGCTGCTGCCCCTAATTGGCAAAACAATCAATTAAAATAGCTTTAAATGTTTCTCCAAAAGTCGTAAAATGTCCATACTTAACAAATCGTCAACATGTCGCTGTCAATGTATGTCAGTTGTCCTATAATATCTGCTCCTTTAAACTAAAGCATGATTATAATTTATGAAGACTTTGCTTTACTTTAGGGAAATAATGGGGTCTTGGTTTAATTTCCAAAAATTCAACAAGACATTAATTCGTAAACCGGAAAACACCATATTGGAACCTTAATGAAATGCTTTAGTGGGCTAACCCTCACCACATTACGGCTGTGAACCCCAGTATGGAGCTGCAGGGACAATGTATTTTTTAGGCCAACCGAGCAGTTAGCATCGCACTGGTTTTTGGATTTTTAACAGAAATTATCTGTGGCAAACAAATGTTTATGATACTTACAAGTTTTCTTCATCAAGATAATCTTCACAAATAAACACCACTTGACTGTTGAAGGGTGAATACAATCAGCAGAAGTAAAAACGTTAGGCGTTATAAAGGAACTCCACCACGGTCACATGACTTCATGTCACCCCCACTAAGCTAAAGGAGGACTAGTGTTCTAGTGAGGACGTTTAGTCGTCACATTTACACACTTGTTAGCAGACGCCTTTTAAGACACGTAAAGCTTCTAAATTAGCCAGAGGGGGATTTACTGACTACAGACCTTATTTCAGTCATCTAACCATAAACACATTGACTTTGAGACGAGGGAACCAGAAGTACAAAAATGCTGACTCATTTCCTAGTTTTAAGACTCATTCCTGCAGCACTCTGTGTCCGTAGTCAATGTCAAGTGTTGTACGCCCACCATCCACAGCCAGCATCCCTACAACATGTGGCACTGTTCGGACTACAAGTGAACATATTTCAGAATCAGAATCAGAACCGTTTATTGCTGTGGTATGTTGAACATACAAGGGATTTGACATGACGGGAGTTGCATAACATTTAACAATCAACAACAATCAACAGTGCAAAGTAGAAACATATTAATGTACAGAAAATATAAAATAAAGTAAAATATAGAATAAAGTGATAAAGAGTCATTTCAGTTACCTTCTTACATGTATTTGGGTAAAGTATGAAATGATATATAAACGTCATCTCTAAGAGACAGGGCCTGAAGTCCAAGAGAGTTCAATGCATTGCATATTCAGAAAGCACAGACAGAAAGAGAAAGCTTGAGCAAATTGAGGCCATGTACAAATAAGCATGCGTCACTTTTTTCAATGATAACAGTGGACAGTGACATTGAGAAAATAATTGCATACTTAACAATGCTGCTCCAGCATCCTGCTGCAAACACTCCTTAAGGGCGGTTCTTTAGCACCACAGTAGCATTTCGATTCAGGGTCTTTGTGAAAGAATCACAGCAGACCCTTCTATTCAGACGTGGTGTACATTGTTCTGTACAATAAACAAGCTTCTCAAACCCAAGGACAACACCTCCACATCCTTCACAGTGAACAAATGCAGCTCTTTTCTTTCATTTTTCCAAACAAAAATTGACACCATCTACAGCAACCTGAACACCTCCCCCGCCTTTTCCATCTCTCCACCTGCCCCCCCCCCCCCCCTCCACCCCTCAGCTCCTTTTTCAGTTCTCCCTTGTGTCCCCGTTGGACCTGCCTAAATTCACAACTGGGATGAGAAGCTCCACCTGCATCCTGGATCCTATCCCATCTAACCTGGTCAAGGACTGTCTCCCAGCCATCTCACCACTCATCACAGTCATCATCAACTCCTCCCTCAGCTCCGGTTCAGTCCCCGACACACTTAAACTGGCTGCTGTCACCCCCATCCTCAAAAAACCTGGACTTGACCCTGACACCATGAGCAATTTCCGTCCCATTTCCAATCTTCCCTTTCTGTCAAAAATACTGGAACGCATTGTCGCCACACAACTCAAACCCCACCTCATCTCCAACGATCTGTTCGAGCCATTTCAATCTGGTTTCCGCTCACAGCACAGCACTGAAACAGCCCTCCTTAAAGTCACCAACGACCTCCTCCTCTCCTCAGACGCTGGTCACCTCAACATTCTCATCCTCCTCGACCTCACCGCAGCTTTTGACACCATCAACCACAACATCCTTCTCTCCCGCCTCGAATCCTCCCTCAACATCACCAGAACTGCTCTCTCCTGGATTAAATCATATCTCACAAACAGACAACAGTTCATCAGTATCAACAACTGCACCTCCTCCACTGCTCCTCTGTCTCAAGGCGTCCCCCAGGGTTCGGTGCTTGGTCCTCTTCTCTTCATCCTCTACTTGCTCCCTCTTGGTAACATCATCCGTCAACATGGACTTCACTTTCACTGTTACGCCGATGATGTCCAACTCTACATCTCCACAAAAGCCATCACCACTGCTACTCACTCCACTCTCACCAACTGCCTCACTGACATTAAATCATGGATGCAAACCAACTTCCTCAAACTGAACTGTGATAAATCTGACATGATCATCATCGGTCCCAAATCCCTCACTAAAACCTGTCACAACTTCTGCCTCACCATCGACAACTCCACTCTGTCTCCCTCCCCACACATCCGCAACCTTGGAGTCATGTTTGACAGCAACCTCTCCTTTGAACACCACGTCAAACAAATCACCAGAACTGCCTTTTTCCACTTAAAAAACATCGCCCGCCTCCGCCCATCACTCTCCTCATCTGCTGCTGAAACTCTGATCCACGCCTTCATCACCTCCAGAATTGACTACTGCAACAGCATTCTTTACGGCACATCATCCAAAATCCTAAATAAACTCCAGTACATCCAGAACTCTGCTGCTCGCCTGCTCAATCAGGCCCCCTCCTACCTCACCGACCTGCTTCACCACCACACTCCATCCCGCCGGCTCCGCTCCTCTGATGCCAACCTCCTGTCCCTTCCACTCAGGACCAAGTACCGGACATGGGGCGACAGAGCCTTCTCCATATCTGCCCCCTCCCTCTGGAACTCTCTCCCCAAAAACATCCGAGATTGCATTGACCTTTCCACATTCAAATCACAAATCAAAACTCACCTGTTCAAAACTGCTTTTAATGTGCGACTATTATTGTGTACTTTGTTTTTAGTGTAATGTTTTTATATGTGTTATATTATATGTTTTATATATGTTTATTATATGTTGTATATGATGATTTTAATGTAAAGTGTCTTTGAGTGTCATGAAAAGCGCTATATAAATAAAATGTATTAATATTATTATTATTAATTATGTTCTGGGTGGTTTTAATCACCCGCTGTAGAGCGCTCCTGACCTGGGCCAGGTACATCCCATGCCAGCTTGTCATGCATTCAGGATGCTTTCTATGGCTCCTCTGTAAAAGTTGACAAGAACTTGGCTCGGGAGTCATGCCTTCTTAATTTTCCACATAACAAATACAGCCGTTCATGATTTTTGTTTTTTACCAGGATGGAGATGTGTGATGACCATGTCAACAGGAAGGGGGCTGAGCACATAGCCCTGGGGGACTCCGGTGTTCAACACCAGAGTGGAAGTGTGACTGTTAATCCGAACTGCCTGGGGTCCGTTTGTGAGGAAGTCTCATCGCAAGTTGCAGAGTGAGGTAATCAAGTCGAGAGTTTAATAACACGTACACTATATGATGTCCTCATGTACATATTCAAACAGTGTGGATTAAACTACTCATGCTTTGTGTGGCCTGATGAAGAGAGACAGAAAAGTAGAGAACAAGTTATCAAAACAGACAAAGTGACTTTATTTCACGTGGACATAACTGATGTAATGTTTCAACCCCAGATGGTCTTCCTCAGGTCAAAGTGAAGAAGTGAACACACCTGTATTTAAAAGGTAATTAATGATGAAACATTACAACATTATCTTCTAATTCTTCCAAATGAGTCATCTGATATGAGACATTTCCAGAAAGACAAGAGACTGATTCGTCCTCTTCTCTGATTCTATTGTCTTCATGTGAGAGGAGAGACCTGGATGTGGTCCTTACCTCTCTGTGATGGGACATCTATACTGGAATGATCCAAGTTTAAGGACTCTGTCACATGTTGGCACTCTTTATATTAACTTTTTATGGACTATTAGGCACATGATTTGTTGATTTATTTGCCAAATCATAAGATAATATAGAACACATTATGCAAAGAATGTGCTTTTACTCATTGGCTTACTTAATATAGTATAATATTAATGTCATATTTAGTGATCACACTTGAGAGATGAAGTTGACGGTTTGCGAGTTGTGTTCTCATTACAGGGTATTAACAAACCTTGCACATATCACTACAGCACACTCTGTTGCGCTGGTTGCAAAACATGGTGATAGAAAGCCTCTCCAATGCCCCTTTGTATAGTTTCCCACGGCTCACTCATTAACTGTCTAACTTGGTCTAATCATCCATTACTCCTCTAACACATTATCATCTCGGTTAATGTCAATCTTCAATTTCACCGTCAGGGTACAGTCCAGATGAATCCCCGTTTCTGTGGTCCAACTGGCAGCAATCACACAAACTGTTGTGTCCTCTGTGAAATGTATTGTAGCACTTGTGTTTACATTCAGGCTGTTGTGCTGCATTATTTGCAGAGGCTCTACAGGGTAAATAGGAAAAAGAGATATAGATATAGATCGAGTGATTAACCAGCAGTTGACATGCTAATTAGAAAGCATTCAAACTTTTTCTTATAATTTTCCAACATGAAGAAGTCCTCTTTGTACTGAAAAATATAATGAAAACAAATTAAATGTTGTGATGGTCTCTTTTTCCAAAAAAAATATTTATTATATTAGTTGCTGATCGAGTACTGCATCAACTCTCAATTTGAGTTCTAGCAAGTTGTAGTGTGTTGGTCTTTATCCAACTCTGCTTCACTATAGTCTTTAAACTTCTTGGCTCAGTTCTCCTTTATTTTGTTTCATAGAATCAATGCATGTTCCTAATCTCCATCAGTCTGCGTTAGCTCCTGTTCTCTGACCATTGGCTTGAGAAATGGGGGATCTGCACTCAACCTTTCAATGCATGCTCAGTTTACAGTAAAATGTTACTCTATATGGATTATATCAAGATCGCTATGTCCTGAATTCAATTCCTCCATTAGTGTAACCTTGGACTTGGCAAAGACACTTGGCAGCAGTCAAATATATTATACTGATCTGTATTCCCTGCTTTTTTATTTGGAAGGTGTTAACTGCAACATGTACCTTGACGTTTATGTATGTAGCCAGCCCATTCTCACTCCCAAGCCATCAAATACAGCAGCTTGATCAGTGGTCCTACTCCTCAAGCTGTGGTAAGACAAGTAGCTTAAAAAAGTTAAATAAATACAGGACTTTCACCCAGGAGACCGCTGTTCATGTTCCATGTGAAACCAAGAGTCAAAGTTGACTATTTTAAGTTATGTAGGTTACATTACATTAGGTACTCAGCTTTCGTTGTGTATAGTATGTAGCCTACTAAACTACATAACATATATTAACCAAAACCACAATCTTTTCCTAAACTTAACCACGTTTCTTCCCCATGGATGTTTAAGTTGAAAAGACAGTGTTTGCATGTAATGTAATGTAAACTGACACGTGCAAAGTTGACACGAGAGGGGTTCGTACAGCATCACATTGTTAAGTGTAGGACCACTACAAAGCGATAAACCCAGGATATCTTTTGGTCATCAGGTTTAATTTACCCTAACAACCGTAATCCCGCTAAGCGTCATGAAGCTGGTTATCAACTCAATCAATCTTCTCAATCTGGCTGTTAGGGCTTTTACATAAAGGGGCGGTGTTTGCAGCATCTGACCAATCACAAACATAGAGTCTGCTGTCAGCAGAGTGGCGCACTTAACAAACAAAAATAAAATTAAAAAAATACTGAGAAGTTAAACTGAAAGTAACACAGTTGAAACAGCCAAATGCAGGAAAGTCCGCTGGCAAGAAATGACATTCGGGGGAAATAAAAAAACATAAAACATATTTTAAAGCAGTAAGAAGGTTTCCTTCCATAACATATAATCACCTACAGCAGGGGTCTTCAACTAAAATTCCAAAAGGTCCAGATTGAAAAAATCTCCTCGGGCAAAGGTCTGAAACAGTACAATAATATTTAACCCGTGCTATTTAGTGCCATATATATATATATATATATATAAATAAAATTATATATTATTATATTATAAATAAAATATATATATATATATATATATATATATATATATTCAAATCAAATAAAGAAAGTACACATCAATTATATTTTAACAAATTATTATTCTCAGTTTTCAAATTTAACTGGATGGATTATAAATAATACATAAATAAATGTTCTTCTGATTTCAAGTAAAATAATGGCTGGATTAAAGAATAACTGACATAACAGAAAGCTTTTGAAGAATGTGCATCTTAAAATGAAGTAATTCATTTTAGAAAAATGAATTTCACCGAGTTGTCCTGCAGCTTTAAATTCAGTTCATTCAGCTGTGAAGTGATGTCAATCAAAAAGCCACAATATAATATTTTTGTCATCTAAAAAGAGAAATCAGTGAGCATGGACTTTATGTGTGGTTATTAACACTTGTTTCAGCTCTATTGTCTCTGGTGACATCCTTGTTGTGAAGTGAATTCATGCGTTAGGATTCTGATCATTTTGGGCTCTTGGGTTTATTTTCTGTGTCTTCATTTAGATGTGAGTGGGTACGAATTAGCTCAAGATCCACCCTCAGGCTCCACCAGCATGGAGCCATTTTGCATCAATTGTGTTTCATTTAGTGCACGTTTGTGTGCATTGTGGCCTCATGATCATAGGCTTGTTGTCAAACTAGGCTAAGGCTACTCGTGTTAGCTGTATATAGGTGAGCTTGGGGGTGTTCATGTTTATAATCACATTTGCTTACCCGTCGTTCTTTGAACTCTTTGAAGAGTTCGGGGTGTCTGTCTGAAAGGTGCTTTGCCGTGTTAGACGTGTTGCCTCATTGGTCTGTGTGGCTTTGAAACACGTTTGGCAGACGGGTCTCTGTAGGTCAGTGGGCTTTCCTTCACTGTCTGCAATATAGCCAAAGTACTTCCACATGATACTTCTGCATCTTGTTTTCCAAGAAGCCGAGGACAGTCGGTAAAAGCTCCTGCATGTCTCCCCTGTGATCACTCGCTGTGAGTGCGCACGCTGCCTATTGTTGTGAGCGCGCTGGGTAGCCCCGCCTCCTTGCATGCCTGCAGGCAGCGTGACAGGGAGCGGAGCAGCGAGTGCGCTCTGATATTTTAATAAAGTTTTTAACGTACAGGTACCGCGGTACCTTTTTAGTATCGATACACCGTGCAACCCTACCGGTTAAAGTACAAACTTGCTGCCTAATATATGTGTGATTCCGAAATATCGATTTTAGGTCCTGGGTCCGGATGCAACTGCGTCTGGGTCTGGGTCCGGATCCGGACCGCGGTCCGCCAGTTAGAGACCCCTGACCTACAGCATAAAAACGTAACAGGAGCAGAGTAACGCTGCATCCAGTCTGTGACTGTAAGACACGGCTCCGACATGTCACACTGCAACACACGGCTCAAGAAGCTGACACACATCATGAATATATGATATGAATGTATGAGGATAATACATACAGATTTTAGTTTTTTCTATTTAAGTCTGTTTCATACTGCCGGGGTTGCAGCTGATAGAATAAGGCTAAAATACTGTCATATATGCCAGCAGAATATATCTGCAACACATTTAACATAATAAACCCATGTAATTAAAGTTAGATCGATAGTGCTAGATGAGACATGGATATTATAAAATATAGAAACAATAAATAATTCACGCATTCACACAGTCAGTGATTTATACCAGCTGTCCTTCCTTCACGTCTGTTTTAACTGTGTTACTTTCAGGCTGGATTATGACTTTAACGTCGACATTTTTATCTAATAATATCTAACGATCAATGAACCAAGCTTTGATTGGTCAGTAAGCAGCGCTTATACAGGAGTTGATCTCTTATCTCCAACATAACCTCCGTCATGGGACTGAAAACCCAGTTAGGCCTGAAGTTACCTCGCTAACCACAAATCCTGCTTCATAGTACAGGCCACAGGTGTCACAACTGTGTTTGGCTTCCTGCTCATACGGGCTGTGAAACAACAAAAAGTAATATTTGACAGCTTGAAGACTTAATTCTGGTGTTTTTAACTCAGACACATCTTCGGCATGGCGTCTGCGCCGCCATACTAACTTTGTCTAAAAACAAAGAGCGTCTCACAACATTTGCTTGATGTATGGAGGGTAGATAAAACACATGCTTCACAAAAAGAGCCAGACTATCTTCACTTTGTTATTCCAATATCCTCTTCATTTCTGTCATAGCGTCAGTATGATAGGATCATTAGTCATTTGCGCACGTCTGTTGGAGCCAAAGAGGGATTGCTGTTGCCTGACATCATCTCAGGCTGGTATTTGCAGCAGAGATAGTCTGGCTTTATCAGAGTGAGAGACTGGCTGAAAAATAACAAACGAGGGACCACTTTCTCTCCTCCCCCACTGGAGATAATCTTGTTTTTGACTTGAATGATTGGCAAGGATTTCACAGGCGCTCCATCTGTTTCTGACAGCTTTGCCTTTATGTCAAAATAGGATTTCTTAATCTAATCTTAGTGGTTCTAAACTGTTGTTTTGTATTACCTCCCTCCCAGCATAGATCACTGCTTGGGAACCCTATGCAAAGTACTTTCTCTGATCTGCCCACAATGGACATCCCTCAATCACGATAATGGCAGAGTAAAGGAGCACAATGAAAATTGCAAAAATGATATGATATCGGGCTATTGAAAATCCAACTTAAGCCCTAGTTGGGAATGTATGCGGCCTGCAATCTAGCCCAAACTGATGTCCCCACACGGCTGCTCGATGAATTCAGCTGCCAGGTTAAAACAGAATGTACTGGATTGGGCAACAGGATCAGGTGGGCTTGACAGGGTGTGTAGGTTTTGTGTCGACCAGGATTAGAGGAATGATCTGTGTCCCGGATGCTTCTTAATGCACTGTCACATTATGTAAATCCTCACTCCGTATGAATGCCACAGATACTGTATTTGTCTGTCTGCTACACGTTGTTTCCCCATGAGCCGCATGGATTGACCTCAATTTGTTTCACAACCCCGCCCCCCTCCCCCTCACCCCGCCCCCCTCCCCCTCCCCTCACAGGGAGGACGTAGTGGTAAACGACAGCACACATTTCCTGTTGCTGTGTGGGATACGGTGAGAAGGATCACGGAGCATTCTCGCTGTGAACGAGACAAAAGTTGAGACAGAGGAAGACCAATCGCCAGCAAGGCTCTCACAGACACCAGTCAGCTCCTGCTCTCTCTTCTCCATCTGCCTTTCTTCAAAGACCAGTCAGCTTCTGCTCTTCATCCTCATTCTCTCTCCCCTCTGTCTCTGAGCCTCTCTCTCCACCTGAAAAACCTTTCTGGCTGTTGGGTAGAACCAGGCTAATTGACAGACTGACCCGAGGAAAGGTAGTGTTACTACTCCTCCTCCTTGCTCCTTTTGTCTTTGGATCAAATACCCTTCCTGTCTCTCAGCGCCTCAGACTACCACGGCATTGAAGTCTTCCGCTCCGCGTTGTTATACGGACTAGGAAATGAATCATGGCCGTGAGCGTGGGCAGTCGGTCATGATAGATGAGGAGGGCAGGGCCTGGGCGAGGAGAGAGTGGACAGACAGTTTGAGTAGCTTCTGCAAGGTTGAACTTTAACAACGTAATGCCTTCCACTGAGGCCGACCTCCAGCCCTCCTCTGTCAAGAGGCTTTCATCTCATCAGACGCTCATACAGCTCAGGTCTTTGCATGAATCCTCTTCTGGGAAAGGCTGCCTCCACTTCAGTCGAAGGCAGCATCTTCTCTTCCACTTCTCCCTGCCCACTCTCCCTCAGTACAGTATGCCATTTTGCCCACGGCCTACCTGCCTTCCTTTCTTGTATGTTTCATACTCCAGTGAGAGAAAACAAGCCGAAGATCAAACCTCAAAGCTCACTGTTGAGTTTAACAACACTGTCACTCACCACAGTGGATTATTTTACCCATCATTGCGTTCCCTTTTTTTCCCCCAGCAAAGTGCCTCTGAACGTTATCTTTACGACTGTGAAAACCGACAGCTGCCGGTAGGAGTGGAATAATTGCTGCTGCCAGTGTGACAGACATTATTGACTCACTTGTACAATAGCAGCACAATGGCATTCTTTTCCAAAGTGCTTGGAAGCCAGAGGAATTCATCCATTCTCATTCTGTGGACGAGCCAGTTGTTTTGCAGCAGTAGCGAAGGGGTCTAAGATAACAATATAACGTTTTCTACTCTCAAATGCTGCTTTATTTGGATGTTGTCAATTGCAACAAAAGCACTAACCGCATCCAAACGCATCTTGGCAAGATAATTCTCAGCTTAAAAGTCCTCCCTGCTGCTTTACTGGCACGGAGTAGACCCAACATGTCACCACACACGCAGCTCATAGGTAGCCTTGTGGGCCTCACTCTGATATTCACTGCCAGCTACACTCAGCGGGCAGCTGGTTACGTCTCCTCAAATTCACAGAGAAGCAAAAGTGTTTCCTGCAGAACGTCGTGTACAGTCAAGGTTTACTGATAGACACTTATAATGTACACAGAAAGAGTTGCTGTTGAAGTGCTGTTAATCCAGAGCGTCAGCTATCATTACTGTTGGGATCAATAGGGGCTTGTGTTTGAGTTATCAGCTTTAAGAATCTGAATTCTTGACATCAATAGAATTATTAATGTGAATAACAATTATCAATGATTATTAATAATAACGGGGCACCACCCTGCGAACAGGGACCGATAACCAAACGATAAAACTAAGTCTCATAATTAGTAGTCACTCATCAGTGACAGTGAAGGTGTGAAATCCGAGCGCAGGCTACAACATACAGATCATCACATACATATGCACCATTAATCACAGACGACTGCTCTTTAAAGTATACTAGAGTTTATTAAATTAGAATAATAAAAGATCAGATCAATTAATATCGCAATCAACAAACGCCATTATACAATCTTATGTACCTAATATCTAAAGAAATGAAATAAAAGAGGAGGAGGGTGTGTATATAAGTATGTGTGTATGTGTATGTGTGTGTGTGTCTGCGTATAAAAGGAAGGGGGGTGAGACTGTGGGTTAAAAGGGGAAGGGCTTAAGGTATTACCGCTGAACACCACCAGATGGCGTAGTCGAGGGACTTAGACAACTGGGGGGGGGGGGGGGTGAACCTTAAGATGCTACCGTGACCCGCCACTAGATGGCCTAGTCGAGTGACTTGGGCAAACTGGCGGAGGAGAGGGGGGGGTCGCTGTGTGTGAGCACGTGTGAGAGAGAGAGGGTCAGAGAGAGAGGGGGTCACCTCCTGCTGTGTTGGCAGGAGGGTGAGCCAAGAAAAGGTGGAGAGAAATCGTAAGTCAACATAAATCAAACTTCTGCTGCGATATCCTGAGGAGCATAAGTACGTTATTCTCTCACGCATAAGCATGCCGTTGTCGTCTTGAACTGTCGGCAGCTTACGCAGTGATGAACACGGCCCTCCGCTCACTCACAGAGTCGAGTTAATGAAGAGAGAAATATCCCACAAAGTTGAATACAAATGAATGAAAATAATCCCAAAGAAAACAGTCACTGCAGTTAATACACAATACAAACGGAACTTCTCTGGTCCGTGAGGTTTGTGTATTTACCTCCGTATACTGCGACGGTGTCTTTAACGCGAACAGAATACGGGCAATGCACAGTGGAGCGGAGCTGGGGCCCGCTGAGTGTTGCGCAATACCTTGATATTACGCAATAGTAACGAAACACACAAAAACACGGGAATATCAACATATACATGAATTAACTTGAATGAACTTTAAGTTAATTTAAGCTAAGCTAGCCCAGATGCACAATGAACTTACGTCGGAGACGCTTCTTTGTGGCGGGGAGAGTGGCCGCTGAGAATCGTGCTTTCTTTGTCCTGAAGGAAAAAGTGGGGCTGCTTGTAGATCAGCGCGGCTGTTTAAGCGGCGGCTGTTTCGGTCCGTTGACGCGGCTCGTTCTGGAGCTGGCGCTGGACGTGATCAATCCTCGCTGCAGAGAGGATGATTTAACATCGGATTGAGACGCTGTGGTCCGTACGTCTCATCGGAAATCTTCGGGAAGGAGCGAGTTTTTCAGCTGCTGCTTTGCCGGAATGTGCACAAAAAGAAAAACAACACGGGGAGGAATCGTGGAAGAGATTCGTCCCGGTGCAGTGAGAGGGCCTTGACTCAAAAAGAAAAACACGGCTACTTCGGCCAGCGAAGATAGCGTTGTGACCTGACAGGGTTTGCAGGCCTTCGTCGACAGCGCGATGCTGGCGGGGGGGAGAGAGCTGATGCGTCTCCTTGCGTCCCAGGGACGGATGTCCAGGGTGAAAAACAGCGATTGCTCCCTTGCTCGACCGAGGTCGAAGGGAAAAAGCGTGGAGGTGTGAATTGCAGTTAGTTTTGTTGAACACTGGTTGAACCACAGGGGTCCTGGTGCTGTCTTGGCTCTCGGCCAATGAGGTTGCAGCGGTGCTCTCAGATGACTTCAGGAACCATAGTTTTTTGGGGGGGGGGAGAATTCACACCCTAATGTGAAAGTCCTTCAGAGGGGGTTTGGTGCTCATCAAACCACAATCAGGATGAAACCTTTGCTTGCAAAAGGGAAGGCCTGATTTTCTTTGTTCACAGCACATGTGCAGCCATATGCTCAGACCCCAACATCCCCCCTTTGCTCTGAAGAGCGGGATGCAGGTTACGGTCTTTAGAGCAAACCCAGGGCTGGCACGTGCATCCATGTGTTGGGGAAACCTGAAGAGGTGAGACAGTCCAAGTATTCCTGAGACCAAAAGCAGTGGTTAAAAGGCAGTGTTCAAGTTCATAGAGTTCAAGGTTCATAGCGTTCAAGTTCATGGTTCATTGGCATCTGGGCAGATGACTAAAGTTGCATCTGGGCAGATGACTTTAACTACTTTTACCTACATCTACTATCATACACAATTCAAATCATAGGTGAGCAACACATTATTCCCAAATAATTCAATCGCTATTATGATGTCGTGATAATCTAGCATTGCGGCATAGTGTCAAAGAAAGTAACAACCCAAATAAAACAAAACAAAACAAAACACAAAAGAGATAGAAGGAAAGAATAGAAAGACAAGAAGCAGGTGAGGGGAGGGGGGACAGTGATTACTGGTTCAACTCCAAGACAGGACTGGAGTCCGTCGGCGGAGCAGTCGTAGGCTGGCTACGTGGTGTTATGAATAGGAGGGAAACCAGCTTAGTCTGTCATTTCTGGATCTATGAGTACATGATGTGTGCGTCTATCTCTCTCTAATCGGTAGATTTAGAGCGAGTCCTGTGTCTAAGTTTTAGAAACTATCGATGTTGGAGTTGCGTTGCTAAGACTATAGGCCAGGGGTACCTATGAAGGTTGCATAACAGTAGTGGTAGCAGATTTACAGATTTTGATAACACGGCTAGTGTGACCAGCTAGGCTGGGATTTTCGCTGCTCCAGCTGTTGACAGCTGAGCCTTCTCGGATGAGGTCCTGGGATAAATCTGACTGCTACGGCCTAGGTTATGTCTTCTTTGGTTACTTCTGGTAGAGTCTATAAAGCATGCAAAGGGTTGGTTATGAGAGTGGAGCATCAGGTTACAGTCACAATGAACGTTTTTCAGGTCATGCAACTGTTCTGGTTCAAGTTGGATGTGTTAGCAGTTAGTGCATGTCTACAGGGTGAGTTGAGGCATGCAGCTAAATGTTAGTAGTCAATAAGTAAGCCGCCATTCGGCCGGTTGGTTTCGACACTGGCAAGATTAGAGTGTACTTCCTGTGAAGTGCATCTCTCTAAGTTTCTGTTGTCAGAGCCCACCCCCCTCGTGCTGTTCAAGTGGCGAGGGTGGATACCCCCCAGGTTACCGTCAGCACTCAGGGAAACGTCGCGAACAGTTTCACTCTGGAGTGTGTCATGGCAGGCTGGTGATATCTCCCTCCCCCCACCCTCCTAATTAAAGATGGAGACAGGTCCGGCGTGCAAGTCAAGTTCAGTTACCTACGGCACTGGCTACTTGACAGGCCCGGGCGGTGACTCGGCTGAAAGAAGGCGGTGGCTTCGTTGAACAAGCTGGAGGTGGATCGTGCTGACAGAGCAGGAGAACAAGGCTTAGTTGATGAAAGATTTTACGAGCGAGGGTGCTCGAAAGGGTGCTCGAAGGGTCTCTGAGGGTGTGACACCCTAGAGGTGAATGCGAAAAGGTGGGGGAACACATGAGGCTCGTTTCTGACCCGGAGTCGGGTAGAGCAAGAGTGTTATGACCCCCCAGTAAGACTGAAGAATATGTATAGATATATACATAACGGGCATTGCCTTTGCGGACAAGGTCGCCCAAGAAGGTGGAAGAACGAGGTGCGAAATTGGGAGTGGTCGTTTCCGGAAGTGGGCTGAGTTCTCTTCCCCCCCTCCCTACCACGTCGACTTGGCAGCAGGGGGAGAAGGTCACTCAGCTGTTGGATGCTCAAGACTATGTCGGTGTCATCGTGCTGATTCATCGGCCGACCGCGTGTCTCCCATGCAAGTTGCGCATATTTCCTAATCTCTGGCATGGTGAGGTTACTCGTTCTGCAGTGCATGGTAACGTCGTATCTCACGTTGTCGTGGAGATTGTGCAGAAATAGCGACTTAAAGGCGTGGTCTTCTTCTAGACCTGGGGCGTTACGTCCCTGGAAGTATGCAGATCTCAAGCGCCTGAAGTAGTCTCTCGGGGACTCTAGCTTTCTCTGGGAAATGGCGAAGGCGCTGAGGGTGGCAGAAGCTGGGTCGGTGTACAGGGAGTACTCCTCCCTAAGGGCGTGACAAAGGGATGAATAGCGGTCGCGGATGTTCGGCTGGAGCGTTTCCATGAAAACGTGGACGTTTCGAGTCGTGGTTTTCCACACTAGTTTGAGTTTTTCGCGCGCTGAGGGGCGTGATAAGTCGAGGAGGCAGCGATCGATCTCCCTTAGGTAGTCATCGATGCTCGAGTCGTGATTATCGGGATTGAAGCGTTCTACGTCTTTTGCAAGAGACTCAATCTGCCGGGTACGCAGGCCTCCAAGGTTGATGGGGCCTGGGCCGTCCGAGTCGTCTGAGTCTCCATACTCGCGATGGTGGTAACGACGGTCATCCTCCCTCCCTGAGGGGGATGAGGTCAGTTCTGGTCGCGCGCATGAACTGCGTGGAGGATTGTGTTCGCCTGAGGTGGGTTTGAAGCTACCTAGGCTGGCTAGGACCTGGTGTTGGTCCTCTCTACTCCCAGTTGGGGAACGCGGTTTGTCGAGACGCAGGATGGGTCGGCTCTCGGGGAATGAGGGACCTGAGAACAAGAAATGACTGGGCTGAGGGGCTCGATAGGGGGTAGCGGTACCTACCGGGGCTGCTGGAGCACCTTGAAGCGCTTTCAGTGTGTCATTACTCTCTAACGCCTTAGAGAGTTCTAGGTTGACCTCTCTGAGATCACTGCGCAAGCTACTATTTTCTGACTGTAGGGCTCTACAGTCGCGTGACAGCTCCTGAACCTCTGTTCGGAGTGTCCAGATCTCGCGTTGCTGCTCGTCGCTCTGTGCCCGGGTGCGGGCAGCTTGCAGCTGCATTTTCTGATGATAGATGAGCAGTATTTCGCCGATTACTTCCTGAATCAGGCGCTCTCGCTTACCTGATGGGTTATTTACATAAGCCACCAGCTGCTCTAACTGCTCGTCACATAGGACAGCCGTGTATTTCGCAAAGTACTCTCTTGCGCTTGCTGAGAGTCTGAGGACATCAGCCACCGCATCTCGCAGTGCGGTGTCTTCTGGAGCTTTAGCTCCAGGAATGGGGGATTGCTCGTCGGTCATTCTCTCTAATGAGCGCGGCTCCCAATGGTTGTTAATTCCCTAGTGTTAGAACGGAAACTGTTAGTGTTTACGGTTCTCAGTGAAATGTCTAGTTCTGCGTTGAACTGATTTCTACTGTTAGGTGTTAGTTGTTGTTAGTGTTACTATTCATGCAGGCGCACAGTGAAATGTGTAGTTCTATGACTTCCGTTTCTACTGCTGCTGCTCTGAGGGTATCACTACTGCTTTGCAGCCAGAGGTGCGAAAATGCTAATGTGGTTTAGCACTTTGGGCCTGTGACAGCTGTGTGTACTGCTTTGAGGGGATTTAAGAAAAACAAGCAAAGTATTGGTATTACAAACTAAACGATCAAATCTACTACACAGCTGGCTGTTAGTTTACGAAATGAAACGAATAATTAAACCTGGAAAGGAAATTAAAGTTCAATTAAAATTAAGATTAAAAATCAACAATTAAAATCAAAAATTAACTCACAATAAGAAAATATTTTGAAGATCAAAGCCTACCTATTTTGGGAAATAAGTTTCAGGACTGTGGATCATTCAAAAGAAGGAAAAAAATAATTTTTCGAAAAAAAAATATTTTTTGAAAATTAATT
The DNA here is from genome assembly GCA_028022725.1 of Lycodopsis pacificus. NCBI lineage: Eukaryota > Metazoa > Chordata > Actinopteri > Perciformes > Zoarcidae > Lycodopsis > Lycodopsis pacificus. The sequence continues at coordinate 27,041,004 of CM051689.1, read as the reverse complement.
ATTCAAAATTAATTATGGATTAATGTGCATATATATTGTAATAACTGTAATAACGTAGCCTCACACGGGGCACCACTTTGTTGGGATCAATAGGGGCTTGTGTTTGAGTTATCAGCTTTAAGAATCTGAATTCTTGACATCAATAGAATTATTAATGTGAATAACAATTATCAATGATTATTAATAATAACGGGGCACCACCCTGCGAACAGGGACCGATAACCAAACGATAAAACTAAGTCTCATAATTAGTAGTCACTCATCAGTGACAGTGAAGGTGTGAAATCCGAGCGCAGGCTACAACATACAGATCATCACATACATATGCACCATTAATCACAGACGACTGCTCTTTAAAGTATACTAGAGTTTATTAAATTAGAATAATAAAAGATCAGATCAATTAATATCGCAATCAACAAACGCCATTATACAATCTTATGTACCTAATATCTAAAGAAATGAAATAAAAGAGGAGGAGGGTGTGTATATAAGTATGTGTGTATGTGTATGTGTGTGTGTGTCTGCGTATAAAAGGAAGGGGGGTGAGACTGTGGGTTAAAAGGGGAAGGGCTTAAGGTATTACCGCTGAACACCACCAGATGGCGTAGTCGAGGGACTTAGACAAACTGGGGGGGGGGGGGGGGTGAACCTTAAGATGCTACCGTGACCCGCCACTAGATGGCCTAGTCGAGTGACTTGGGCAAACTGGCGGAGGAGAGGGGGGGGGTCGCTGTGTGTGAGCACGTGTGAGAGAGAGAGGGTCAGAGAGAGAGGGGGTCACCTCCTGCTGTGTTGGCAGGAGGGTGAGCCAAGAAAAGGTGGAGAGAAATCGTAAGTCAACATAAATCAAACTTCTGCTGCGATATCCTGAGGAGCATAAGTACGTTATTCTCTCACGCATAAGCATGCCGTTGTCGTCTTGAACTGTCGGCAGCTTACGCAGTGATGAACACGGCCCTCCGCTCACTCACAGAGTCGAGTTAATGAAGAGAGAAATATCCCACAAAGTTGAATACAAATGAATGAAAATAATCCCAAAGAAAACAGTCACTGCAGTTAATACACAATACAAACGGAACTTCTCTGGTCCGTGAGGTTTGTGTATTTACCTCCGTATACTGCGACGGTGTCTTTAACGCGAACAGAATACGGGCAATGCACAGTGGAGCGGAGCTGGGGCCCGCTGAGTGTTGCGCAATACCTTGATATTACGCAATAGTAACGAAACACACAAAAACACGGGAATATCAACATATACATGAATTAACTTGAATGAACTTTAAGTTAATTTAAGCTAAGCTAGCCCAGATGCACAATGAACTTACGTCGGAGACGCTTCTTTGTGGCGGGGAGAGTGGCCGCTGAGAATCGTGCTTTTTTTGTCCTGAAGGAAAAAGTGGGGCTGCTTGTAGATCAGCGCGGCTGTTTAAGTGGCGGCTGTTTCGGTCCGTTGACGCGGCTCGTTCTGGAGCTGGCGCTGGACGTGATCAATCCTCGCTGCAGAGAGGATGATTTAACATCGGATTGAGACGCTGTGGTCCGTACGTCTCATCGGAAATCTTCGGGAAGGAGCGAGTTTTTCAGCTGCTGCTTTGCCGGAATGTGCACAAAAAGAAAAACAACACGGGGAGGAATCGTGGAAGAGATTCGTCCCGGTGCAGTGAGAGGGCCTTGACTCAAAAAGAAAAACACGGCTACTTCGGCCAGCGAAGATAGCGTTGTGACCTGACAGGGTTTGCAGGCCTTCGTCGACAGCGCGATGCTGGCGGGGGGGAGAGAGCTGATGCGTCTCCTTGCGTCCCAGGGACGGATGTCCAGGGTGAAGAACAGCGATTGCTCCCTTGCTCGACCGAGGTCGAAGGGAAAAAGCGTGGAGGTGTGAATTGCAGTTAGTTTTGTTGAACACTGGTTGAACCACAGGGGTCCTGGTGCTGTCTTGGCTCTCGGCCAATGAGATTGCAGCGGTGCATTCAGGTGACTTCAGGAACCATAGTTTTTTGGGGGGGGGGGGGGAATTCACACCTTAATGTGAAATTCCTTCAGAGGGGGTTTGGTGCTCATCAAACCACAATCAGGATGAAACCTTTGCTTGCAAAAGGGAAGGCCTGATTTTCTTTGTTCACAGCACATGTGCAGCCATATGCTCAGACCCCAACATTACACATCATTTCATCTTCCATCATTGTCTCAAGCAATTTCACGATGATGGCTGAGCTGATTATTTATGATAAAGTCAGTGTGTAATCACTGCTTATGATGACACTGATGTAACAGTTTCATTCACTATCCTTCTCATACGGCAAGAATAAATGCTAAATGGACGGTACTCATATAGCGTTTCACTCAAAGCGCTTTCACACTACTTGTAATCATTCACCCATTCACACACTGATGGCCCATCAGACTATCGAACATTCACCACACTGTAGGCACAGCTGCAGGAGCAGTTTTGGGGTTAATTAAAACCTCTTAATGCCTAGCCCTATTTTTAGGCCTCTGCTCGAAAATTGCATACCCAAACTCAAAAGAGTGCATCTTTGCAAGCACAAGGTCTATTTGAATAATTGGTGTGTTGTAATAAAGGAACACTTGTGAGATTTGTTCAGATGTGTAAATATCAGTGTATAAGTTACTGGTTAAGAGTAAATGAACATGGCACACAGCTCAAATAGAAAAGTTTCAGGTTCGCCTGAAAAAAAAGCCCCTTCATTGTTATTATTTCATTGAAATGATGCAGCCCCAGCCTAAAACATCTCCCAAATCATAGCACATATATGTGAACAGTCTCTCTGCAAAGTTTTACTTTGATAAAGTGAAGCAGACAAAATGAGAGAATTTTTAGTACAGAAAGTTTAGGCGAGATTTCCAAAATGTGCATTTGGGCACCATGTGTGCCATGTGTGCCATTTGAATTTCCTCATGTACTAAACTACATATTTCACTTATAAATTACTAATGGTGTTAAATACATCCAAATGCAGCAATTTCTGGCTTTTTTTGAAAAAAAAAAATATATATTTTTTTTTATATTATATTTTATATTATATTATTTTATATTATATTTGTAAGTCTTCTGTTTCGACATCTTACTAATTACCGGTAATCCTAAAAATGAACGAACGGTGAAAAGGCAGCCGAAACCAAGCTCCAGCTGATCAGCTCAGCGTAATCAGCTCAGCTGAGCTGTGCGTAAAAGCAGCTGGCAGCTTGCTCCTAGTTTTTATACTTACGCAGAACAATAGCTCTGGCTCCCATTGGCCGACCTCCATGGTACATACCTCTCTGTATTCGTTAGCTCCAATAGAATTGAGCTAATCACTTGAAAATGAGTGACAGCACTGTTAGCCAGTCAAAATCATCAAGTCTCCGAAAATAGTGACTTGCAGGCTCTGGGGGAGAGAGCAGGTTACGCCTTCCCCTGTGGGGTGAAATGACCCCCTCCGAAGGAAAGGTGTGTCTCTGTTGCAAGACAGGAAGTCCATTGAACCTTTTCCGGAGAAAAAATGCGGGGATATTCAATTTTGCGGCTTGAAAACGTCAAAAGTGAGTCATATTTATGATCATAAAGCGATAGTGTGATTTGTGTTGCTGGTGTCTGTTGGGCTCATATCTCAGCGATAGTATGACGGAGAGAAATGTTACGGTTATGACCGTAACCGTTGTGTTCGTGGCGTGATTTCTGCTATCTCGCTTTGTTTGTTAGCATCACATCAAGCTATGATTGCTAAGTCCGGAAATGTCCCGAGTGTGTACACTCCTGGCGAAATATGAATATGGTATTGTAGTTATGCTAAGTTTGAGTACTGAGTTGTGTTTGGAGTATGTTCAAATGTCTTTTATACGATTTTATCCCAGGTTTCTGACGTTTCACGGGGTATGCGACATCATTATTAATTAATATGTGTTCACTGGTCCAAGTATGACACAAATGACCACGTGACAAGGGTCCCCTTATAAGGGGACCCTCGGCAGTAAGAGGTTATTAAGGACATGGAACTTACTAACTCACTGATGGGATGATGAAGATCTCTCTGTTGTGGAATACAATCAGCTCATATGTAGCTCAAGCGCAAGTTCAGTCAGGAAGACACTCACTAGTAATCTCTATCTTTCCTCTCCTTGTAATTACTCTATCAGCTGATTGGGGGTGGGCACTTTTAGTAACCTACCAGATTCGGCACACCGGTTCCTCAAGCCAATCATATCGTTGCGGTCATACTTTAAATAGTATTGTCCTCTCTGCTGCTGTCAGTTGTCATTTCAGCTACGCAGTTGCAAAGCGAGGCTATTTCCCTTACATTGTAAACAACAACTAGTTGTGCGTAACTGAGACAAGGACGGATTCCGACTTTGATGGTTTCAGGAAGAGTCGGGTCAGACAGCGATGGTTTACCGGAGCCGGCATTCAGCCCGCCAGGTGGCCGGCGCAGGAGCACTCGCCCAGCGCGGCGCAGCGGCTCCCCGCAGACGAGCAGTTCGCGGGGCTATCCAAGCTAACAGTTACTCGCAATCAGTCGATCCATCGCCGGGCTCAGCCGAGCTCCGCAGGCGGCGTCCCGTACTCTTTCTCCACCAGCACACCTGGCCTCCGATGCAGACAACGCCGGCAGTTCCACCGGATAGCTCCATCCGCTCCTTCCACTCCATCAATAATGGTCGTCAATCTCTGGTAAACGATGCAGCTTCTATTGTGTTGTTAACAGCGGCGCCGCCAGCCGCCATGGGAAATCAGCTCCACGGGACAGTTCAGGCTCCTCGCTGCTGAAACGGAGACTGTGTTTCCGCTCCTCGTCATTCCCCGACAAATGAGGAAATCATAGGTCTGGCACACGTCTGGAGCTCCGCAGCATCACTCATGGTTGGGCAGGAAAGCGCCGGTGCCAGTAGTGAGAGTTGAGCGCATTCACGAGACTACGATTCATTATGAGGGGAAGAAATATAACTAAGCAGCAGTTAAACTTAGTGGATCCTCTTCGTTGGGCGCGATGGGTACTCTCAGCACGTAATCACGGAAGGCGCGTGATGCAGGTTGGCCCGCAAGTGAGCACGAGTTCACCTCCGAATTCAATATGGCACGGGCTGTGCTCATGACGAAGTGCATATCACCAATAGTGCACTGATAAAACACTATTGACATGTCTGGGGATTATAGGAGATGGGCCAATTGGAGTAAATGTTGGGCAGGCAGATCCAATAGGTTACAGGATGTTTAACCTTTGTTTCTTTATGTTACATTTAAGACGTTACGTCTTTCCTAACAGGGCTTTGCTAAGGCAATAAAGTAGTTTATGAATATGAGGGAACAGATGACTACAATCCCTCCTCGGCTTTGTGGAGGTTGGTTCAGGGCTTGTGTCAGCTACACCAACATGCTATGGGTGTATCCTTGAGTAACACCAGTGTTTTATGCTTCACAGCCCAAGGAAGTAGCTTAAACAGTTGTATCGACGTTCGTGGTAGTCAACTGCGGATTATTAAATCAAGAAGTCGAAGGAATATGTCAGAATATGTCAGGTAAAGTAAGGGAGGCATTTATAGATTCAATTGCATAACAGAAGCTTTTAAGTACTTGCATCTTATAAAGATAAAGTACCTAATCTTAGTAAATTAATGGAACTGGATCGGCATGCAGCGGTAAAAATCCAGTGCAATCAGGGTAAATGGAAGTAGGACATTACATTGTATGGTCGTACACAGAGCAGTGGGTGCAGCAACAGTATTTAGGGTTATTAAACCATTTGCTTCAGCTCTATTCCTCTCTTTTACATCATAGTTGGGCAGTGAAGTCAGGTGGTAGGAGTCAGATTATTGGGCTCGTAGCTCATATCTGTGCCTCTATTATGCTTGGCGTGGGTGCGTTTGCTCAAAAGATTTTGCTTAGTGGCGCTTCACCTGGCGGCTGTGAACAATCGTCTCTGGACATATGAAACACACTGGGTTAAAACTGCAGGGGAGGAATGAACATTTAAGAGGCTGGCCATAAGGCTGATTAAAGTGTCCACAGTCTATGTGGTGGAGACTGCCATGTGTCTTGTCGTAACCCGGCTTAACCCGGTGACAAAGACAGAGGGCACAAGGCAGGATGGGATTTAAATGTAGTTTTGATAACAAAGCTAAGAACGGCTACCGATGGTGAAGTGTGACAGTCAGTAACGAGAAGGCATCCGTGATGAAGTGTGGGGCATGGTCTGCGGAAGTAAAAGACCACATCTTTAAACGGGCAGCACTGGCAGAGATGAGTTCATGTGCGCAGAAGAGCAAGGGAGTAGGGCTGTTATTCCTCAGAGCTCCAGGACCAGGCGCTCGGCATCCAGTAATCTGCCACAACTGCGCTATTGTGACGGGGACGGATAGTGGCAAAACCATACTTGGACATTTACACATAAAGTAGGATTAGCTCCATTCAGGCTCATCCTCCAGGGACGCGCTTTCCCGTTGGACAGAGCATCTTCCTTGTCCTAACAGGCACAATCTACCTTGAGGACAGGTGCCGCGCTGACCTGCGTGTCAGGTCACGGGGCGATCACTTGAATGGTGTAACATTCGGCTAACAAGCTGGTGAGGTTCGCTGATTCACTAAAACGTCAACACAGATGCAGGCAATCCGTGGGTTTTGGGGGATTCTGTCAAGGCCAGTGGTTTACTAGACACATAGCGTAACGCAAGCTCATTGAAGCCTAAAAAACGTGTACGGCAAGCCATGTATAAGTCATGCGTCATGTTTACGGGGTTTCTGGCAGTTGGGCACGTCATTGCATTTGGCGAATAGCCTGAGCCATTCAGGCAAAATGTGCTTTATATTCTTTAAAGCGGCCTCCCACATGCTAGGGTTCATGTGGGTCTTCACGCAGCACGGTATAAGGCCAGTACACGCAAGTCTGTTGGACTCACTATCCAGGTCTAATGGGTACGTGACTTGGCTGGCAACTCATGGCTTAAACTCTCCAAATACGGAGGGGCTGGCACAGGGTCTGTGGCTTGGATAGGTTCTGGGTTTTGGCTTGTCAACTCCATGCTGAATTCCTGTTATGGAGACCTAGTTGGTGCTCTACTATTCTTACCCCAGGTAAGGTTCCTTTAGCTGAACGTGGTGAACTAGCCTGGGGAGGTTATCCTCACTAGAATCAACTAATCACCTCAGCTATACTCAGGGCTCGCTGTTAGAATAGGGGCTGCTACTGCAGCAGCTAACTACGGCATCTCGGCTACTCCCCTACAAAAATGGGGACATGATCATCCTCTACCTTTACATCTTACATTCGCCCGATCTCAACACCGTCCTCGATAATCAGAGATCATTGACGCCTCAAAATCCTGTAAGGAATGCATATAACTGGTGGTGGTGACATGTTCACATCGATTGGTGTATCGTTGGTAGGTCTCATTAGTGGTATTGGTTCATAGCAGGGGATAGCATTATACCCTTCTTGAAATGTTCCTGATAGTAACCCTAAGGTATGGATCACGTTATATTGTGCATAGGATATCCTATCAGCACTGTATATTCTGTGCTCTGTGTTTGTCTGGCTCTATTCCTCTGGTGTGACTTGACCGTTTTCTCCATCTGATTGGTCTAACACTGCTTCCCCCAATCTCCTGGTCTCACGTGACCTGGCTTATCGTGACTGTTTTCCTAGGTGAACGTGACCTGGCTTAACGTGACTGTTTTTCCTAGGTGTCCGTGACCTGGCTTAACGAGTCTGTTTCCTGGTCCGACGGGACCGTTTTACGTTCCTAAAAAAGAAGGTGGGTCTGAGGTGCCCCGTTTCTAATTTCCTGGTCTGTATGATAAGAGACCCGTTCAGAGTTGACAAGTTTCTAATTTCGCCGTCAGATATGACATCATTTCTATTTCGCGGTCCGAAGTTGCGAGACCTGTCAAAGTTTGACATACTTCTAGTTTCCCGGGTGAGCTCACCCGGTCTGGTTGGGCTGAGGCAGTCAGACCCCGATCTTGTGGGGGCCGTTAGACCCCCAACCGTCTGTTCTGCGTTCTCTCTTGAACCCCCCTATTCTGCCCTGCGGTCTAAACGTGACCCATTACTGTCCTCCGCTGCGGTCTAAATTTGACCCAACCTATCCTTGTCTGCGGTCTAGCTCGACCCTCACCTATCCAGTCCTGCGCTCGGATCCTCCGCAGGGCCGACCCCACCATATGTTTCGGGATCTGTTGAAATCCTGCCATACTCCGCTAGGGGCTATCTAGACCCGCACTATCCTGTGTCTGCGGTCTTCCAGACCCCCCGTATCCTAGTCTGCAGTCCATCGTGACATTCCTCTATCCTTTGCTTTGACGCAACCGGTCCTCTTACCTCAGGCTAACCTCTACTCCTTCACGGTCTACCCTTAAAGTTCTCTCATGACTAATTGTCTATTTTCTTAGGAAATTCACCACAGCAGTAGGTAAGGTATGTATTTAGTTATTCATATAAATACATGTCTTTTTGGGGGATTAGGCCTGTTGGACCTCAATATCCCTACCCTCGGTGATAGTACTTCAGGATGGAGTCCAATCGCCAAAGACTTTGCACTTTTCATATTTGAAGCATGTGTAATAAATCATTGTTAACTTAGGAAACGAGTCTCTCCTGATTGAAATGTAGCTCAAGCGCAAGTTCAGTCAGGAAGACACTCACTAGTAATCTCTATCTTTCCTCTCCGTAATTACTCTATCAGCTGATTGGGGGTGGGCACTTTTAGTAACCTACCAGATTCGGCACACCGGTTCCTCAAGCCAATCATATCGTTGCGGTCATACTTTAAATAGTATTCTCCTCTCTGCTGCTGTCAGTTGTCATTTCAGCTACGCAGTTGCAACCCTCCTCCACCCCAGGCACCTCCAGTCAGCATCACAGTCAGGCTCCTGATCCATCATCAGATGGCAGCAACTCCTTTCGTCACCACCACCAGTGTCTGGACTCCAGGGGGGATTAGGCCTGTTGGACCTCAATATCCCTACCCTCGGTGATAGTACTTCAGGATGGAGTCCAATCTCCAAAGACTTTGCACTTTTCATATTTGAAGCATGTGTAATAAATCATTGTTAACTTAGGAAACGAGTCTCTCCTGATTGAAATATATATAATGTCAAAAAAGAAACTGAACTGTAATAAATTCAGTGCACTCATTGCCAGATTGTTCTTCACCACTTATGCAAGACTCTCCAGCACTGTGATTTGCCTCTGATATACCTGTCTCATCCGGTTCCACAGTAAACCCACCAGCCATCTGTCTCCCACATTGAGATGTGCTTCTGTGCTCTTGGTTCCTGTTTGCCTGTGGCTGCTTGGGGTCTCCATCCCATGACGACGCTACAGTGTGAGTGTTCCCGTCTACTTCCCTGTGGTTTACAGTGGTCCAAAGACTCTCACCATGTCGCCACACATTCCATTGTGTATGTCCTGAGAGTACCTTCCTGCTGGCTTCCCGATCTTCTACCTGACCTCCACTAACTTTCGGCCTGTCTCCCCCTGGTTTGCCCGCTTGGACTGTTAGCTTCCCTGGTTCCGGATCCTCTGCTTCCATGACTACCAGTGGTAGTCAACTCAAATTCAGAGAGGTCCAGTTAGAGAGAATTTCCTCATTTAAGGTCCGGAACATCACAATAATGTCTAACTTGCTATGATTTAGTCCCATATGTATTGAAGTAGCCAACAGTTGTATTAACGTCCGTATGAAGTCAACAACTGACTGTCAATCAAATATGAAAGTTCAATTGAATAATATCTAAACAATATTTATTATTACAGATTTCTGACTGTAATGAATATAAATAATTGTAGCAGAAGGGAGCGTTACCATTCGCAGGGCCTCGGTGTCCCTTTAATTACAAGGCCAATCGCGGTGGGCAGGCATCGCATAAATGCGCCGGGGATCCCCTTTGCTCCCTCCTGACGTCAAACGCGTGTCCTGCTTCCGGTTTGCCGGACATCCGCTGCTGTGCAGGTATGCAGGAATGCAGCAGCATTGTTTCTCCCGGTCATACTGTTCTGGCGTTATATTGGCTTTCATTCTTTTTTAGACTATCTCTGGGGCTCCCCTCGTCCTGCACAGGTGATTCACCTGCGGATCTGTCGGTGAGTCTCGATTGGGTTCTGATTTAAATATACTCTGGTGTTCTGTTAGTGACCGTGTTTTGCTTATATAGCTGCCGGTAGCAACGCTACATGCCCTCCTCCCCCCTTCTGGAGCCGACGCACCTTGCCTGATTGGGGACTTTTGGTTGGGTTCGAGCGGAACGCCGCCAGAAAGCGGCTACAGCTAACTCTGCATAAATTAAGGACGCTGCTGTTTTGTTTTCCGGTGTTTTGTCTACGGCCTTTGCTTAACTAACGGCTTTGGCCGACGGGGTTCGTGTACGCTGACCTGGGCTGTGTCGCCCACAGGGTCTGACGCTGCTATTGTCAGCACTGCGCCCCTGTCTTGTGCTGTTGTCAGCAGCACCCTGGTTTTAATGAAAACAACCTTTTTTTTTAACCTGAGCCATTCATTTTGTATATTCTGACCAAGGGATGTGAAGGCCCACTCTGGCTTTTAGTTTGTATAAATTGGGTTACTGATCACCCCCCCTGGTTGATCAGCCAACCCGAGCTATTTTTGTTGTTTTCTCTTTTGCTTATTTTTTCCTTTTGTTTTATTTCCTTTCCTGAGAACCACAGCCTTTTTGTAATTGTTTTATTTGTCCCTGTAGGAGCTGCTAAGCCAAGGTGGTGGGGTTGGTGCTTCCAGGTGGTGGTGTCTCCCTTTGTGTGCTGTGTCGTTTGGTGTGCCCCGGGTTGAAACCCTCACGTGTGGTTGTGTGTGTGTGAGTGTTGTGTACACGGGTGATCGGGGTGCCTCCTCTTTTCGGGATCCTCACCTGCACTGGTCCTCCTCGCCACTGGTAAGCCGCAGTCCTCCTCTTTTTAAATGTATAACGGCTCTTTTAGTATTTTGTGTATAAACCGCACGGTGACTTGTTAGTAGAATAAAGATGATTTTGTATTGGAACCACGTCTCATGCTCATTTGTATAATGAACCTGAGCGTCTTTGGAAACCTGATACTGTGTGGGGAAAAGTGAATCTTTAGGTGCAACTCCTAGGGTGGCGTTGTTGTGCTCTCTAAACTATTGGCTGTTCACCGAACTTTGAGTGACAGCCCGTCCGCCTCTCGCCACATAATACATACTCTAACAATAAATAAATTATCTCTCATTTCCAGTAAAATAAGGGCTAGATAAAAATCAATAAACAACAGAAAGCTTTTGAAAAATGTGCATCTTAAAATAAAGGACTTTATTTTAGAAAAATGTATTTTGTTGAATTGTCCTGCAGCTTTGAATTCAGTTCATTGAGGTGTGAAGTGATGTCAATCAAAAAAGTCGGAATATCATATTCTTCGTCTTCTAATGAGATATATGTGTGAGCATGGACTCTATCTGTGGTTATTAAAGCTCTTGGTTCAGCTCTATTCTCTCTGTTAACATCACTGTTGGTCAGTGAATTCATGTGTTAGATTCTGATCATATTGAGCTCTTAGATTGTTTATTATCTGTGACTTCATTTCAGATGTGAGGGTACGTTTGATAAAAAGAGTTCTTTGTCTCGTAGTGGTGCTTCAATGCTTTTAATAATCATCACAGTGTCTGATCATGTGAGACATCCTGGTTTTAGTGTGTGGATACTAAACATATAAGAGTTCATTCTTGGTTGAAGACTGGTTAAGTTATCCACATTTCCTTTTTTTCGAGCATGTGATGTGAAATAACTTCTCTGACTCACGTACTTTTTCCGACTGTTTGCTCTTTCTCCCCGTCTCTCTCCCGTGTGTGTGAATATGGCACTCGAGTCGAAGGCGATGCTTATTGGAAAACACATATTTGATTGTCGGTTGATGAGATGGTTTACCATGCATTAATTGGTTGGTGTGTTTCCTGATGAACGAGTGCAGTAAAGGCTATAAAAGCTGTTCCTGTTAAAATAGAAGCGCTTCGTGAAAATGTCTTAATTCTCAATTGTCTATTGGTTTTAGGTCCAGGGTCCAGAGACAACGGAGTCTGGGTCTGGGTTGTGCTAGTGTGGTGACTGGATGTAGCAATTGTGTCGGGGGCACATTCGAAGCTGCAGGGGGATTGCCAGGTTATGGTTGCTTTACCGAGCCTGCGGGTTTAAGTGCATAAGTACCCACCACAAGTAGACTCTGCTTCGGGTCAGTTAGCGGTGATGCTCGGCTGTGTCCGGGCCAATCGAGCTCTGTTTGTTGGTGGGTGAGTGCAACGGGGATTTTATTCTGTACACATCAGTTTTGGGCTTTGTGTGTATTGGGGCAGTTAAGAGGTAATAATCTTTGTTTGGTATGCCTACTGTTGAGGACTTTTTGAGAGCTCTGTCGGAGGAGTTATTGGAGCAGTGTTCACAGTGAAAATTGCTGAGCATTTTAAGATGGATGTCGGAGATAAGCAGTTAAAGGAGAGCATGAAAAACATCCGAAAAGAAAATCTGGTTGAAGCGGGTGTTCTCCAGTCAAAAGCATGCTGTTGGTTCCGCCTCAGACACATTTGGTGTGTCTGCCTCTAGTGGAGCTGAGGTGAGAAACGTTGCTGAGAATTTCTGAGTATGGTATGAAACTGCAGCCTTATCAGAATTGTTGGACATATCTGGTAACTTCCTTTGGACTTGGACAACCCACACAGACTCACTTAGACGTGGTCTGACAGACTCCTTGCATCTTCTTAAGCTTCAAGTCTATTTGTCTTACGTTTAGCGGAGAGTAATCTGCATTGACAGCTGTTTAAATCTCACAAATACCCCGCCGTCTTTGTGTTTTGAACTAGTGAACCTATATTGACGGATACGGGCTCCCTGTCTGTTTTGCTACAGGCAGATCCCCTCACTTGCTATGGTGGATGGGGAAATAAAATCAACAAATCAATACACTGTTTATTTATTTCCATAGAGCTGACATGAAAATGACTTCGGTCCAGGTAATGTCTGCTGGCAGTCAGCCTGTTGAGGGCAGGTGAGCCAGCCGGAGGAGTTGCTGCTGACAGCCGGGAAAATACGTTTACAGAAGACGCTAAATGCCAAAAATGTAGTAGTTCACAAGAAACCAAAACCAATTAGTTCTCAGTTTCTGCTTCTCAGATAGCGCCAGAATATATACATTGTTTTATTGAATTATTACAAAAGCAAGTTGTCCATTCAGATCACACTGAAGAGATAGTAAATTAGGCCCTTAGAAAAAAATAGCAAGGGCACAAATAGTGAGGCAGGGACACAGAGGGATGAGAAAATAGCTTTCTGTTCCTCCACTGCTGGAAATGTGAACCCTGTTACTGTATTAGGGGATCTTATTTGTGCACTGTAGGACAATTTGTGCTGGCATAAATACTGATAGTACAAATACACACTGATCATTGCCAAGTGGACTAAGCTAGTTTGGAATCATGCTGAGGACACCCAGGAGAGGCATGCTGCTGATGAGCTGTGTAATGAACCCACGTGTTGGATGCGTCTGCCGTCCTGTTAGGGGAGGGTTTGCCTGGGATGTAGTGGCTGACCAGACGTGGGTGACAGGTGCCATGTCTTAGAGGTAAAAAGATGAATACAAATACATTGATTAATAGTGTTAAGCAGCAGCAGGAGCTAGCTTGGCTAGCTCTGCTAATATCCAAACAGGTGTGAAGAGGCCGCTTCCTGCCACTGTCAAGGTGTCACATATGCAGCGTCAGAAATCTGAATCAGACAGGTTTATTGCCAACGTACAAAACATTTGCCAATAAGAGTGAACGGAAAGGTGTATCTCAGTCTTGATGTATTAAGGGTGTCGGGTACAGTTATATTACTGACCTGTTCATGCACGTATGATGAAAGCTACATGTGTACAGAATTGTGACCTGTGCGGGTGTTCAAAAGCCTTTGACCTGGTAATGTCTGCTGGCAGTCAGCCTGTTAACTCAAGGTTAAAAGAGTTGTATGTCATCTAGTTTTCTCTACAAGCGTATAACATTGAAGGGGCTTGAAAACTTCAGCCCAGGCTAGTCTCACTCCACTGTGTCTTGATTCCACTAACCAAAAGGCCCCCTTCAGCGTCTCTATGAGGCTAAGTGTACTGTAAAGCAATCTACGTCCAGAGCGAAAAGTAGGGTTCCGTGTGAAAAGAAAATGTATTGATTTTTACTGACAATGTTACGTGACGCGATGCTATGCCACTAAGTAACATGGCGTTACGTCCGTACCTTGTATTACAAACATGACCATGATGCTTTTGTCCAAACGCAAGTGACAGTGCTAACCGAGACTGTTTCATCACATTGACCACGTCTTAGAACGTTACCTGTGGCTATTTCACCACGTTAACAAGAAATGATAGCGTTGACCACAACGCTAACCACGTATTGGAGCGTTACCTATGAGGTCCCCCAACGTTAACCACTTGAGACTGGGTAAGAAGCCAAGGTAGTAAAGTGCATTCATGGGACATGAATGTAGTCCGATATTCAGAGCAGTGTTTATGTCTTTTATTGTACAAGGTAAGAGCAGAAGGAGTGGAGCTGGTCTGTGCTGCCTTAGTCATCGTGGAAACGAGGAAGAAGATCTGCCATCTTTGTTGGGAATACGTAGCCTCCGTGTTGTTGTACACTGTAGTCTACCTTTTGAATATGTCCATGTGATTTGTTGATGACTTTACTTAGGGTGCAGAAGCTAAAAGAAAAGTGTGAAAGTACTCATATAAAAATACATTGAAGTGCAAAAAAATACATCAAAATGCCCCTGGTGTATGAAGGCTTTTATTTAGCAGCCTCCCTTGGCAAGCAGAGAGACTGCACCGTTATAGGATATATTTTAATACATAGATGTGAATCAGGCTACATCTCAAAAAGAGCCCAGACAAGCCCTCAAAAAGACGGCTTAAAAGAGACGCTTGAACGTTGGGCTCATGCAGGATGGCGGCTTGGGGGCCATCTTCATACAATCTATCTATTATGGGTGACAGAAGAATGAGCGGAGGAAGAGCAGCTCTGAGCCAGACAGGGGGAGAGAATATTGCCTGTAGCGTTGTGGATGTAGGCAGTGATGCATTTCCACCAGGCTAGTCTGGTCACTGGGGAGCTTCTGTCTCCAGTATTCGCCACTCGCTCTCAACGGCCAGAAACTTCTCCTCCTCGCCTTAGTTTTCCAGTTTTCTCCTCTGCCTTTACTCTGCCCGAGGTAAATATAACCGCAGCCTCTAGAGAGTGGGTGGGTGTACGCTTTCAGCTCGATGGGGAGTTTGTGGAATGAGTTTGTGTGTGTGTGGTTTTTCTCCCACCCTTCTGCAGAGGGCCATCTCTTTCAAGCTAAATCAGCTTGCTCGCTGTGAGCCTGTCTCTGCTGGGCATCTGCTAATGCCTGCTCCATTACATCCAGCCCATCTCTGGCTCGAAGAGCAACAGACGCAAACACAGATACACACACCCAGCCTGATCTGTGTGTTTGTGGGGGATAGACAACTTTGAAGTCCTGCGATGCTGCCCCGAGATGCATAGCTGAATGTCGCTAGGAGGTAAAAAAGCAAAAGCAGTAGATTAACACACAAACCTGTCAGAAGCCAAAACAAGCCAGCCTCTTGGTTCGATGCCCTCAGGGGAGGCTGGGTATGTACTGGCACATTACTGCGTGTGTTCACAGGAGGTGGTGGAAGTCTTTGTCAGGGTTAAACGGTCAGGAAAAGCCTTATATTTGGGCAAAATGTACTTCACTAGCTGTGCTTCATTAGGCAGCGCCCCAAGAAACCCTGTTAATTACACCGTTCAGACTCCTTGATGGGCCCATGTCCCGATACGTGTGTGTGTGTGTGTGTCCTGTTGGGTGTAAACAAACAACATGCTCATTTGAATAATAGAAGTTTTCCTGTTGATTGATTGTGTCTGACTTCCTGTCAAGCCAAGACCTAATCACTACACCTCACTAACACTTAGGGCTGGGCAATAAATCCATTTGATCAATTAGTTCAAACTCATGGTTTTAGGACAATATTCAAAGATGAAAATTTATTTTCACTGTCACAGCTTCCCTGAGCCACGGTAGTTGATAGTAAACATGAGAGTTCTCTTCAGACACAGGTCAAATATCAACATAGCGGCGTGCGCTAATAAAAGTGAAGAGTTTATTCCCCAAAAAGGCACAAAACACTGTTCGCTGTAAAGGTTTGTCTAAAGTCTTTGGCAACTAAAAGCAGCAGCACGACTCATTTATTCCATCAGCTTAAACAGAGGCACGCAGCCGAGTGGGAGGAGTGTGAGGCATAACAGGACCGGCTAAAAAGCTGCCGACATAGGAATCATTTTCTCATTGTATCCCATATGGGAAGCAGGCAAGCGTGAAGAAAAACGCTGGAAGACCTGCCTGCTGGTTCCCAGGCAGCTACAGCCATGGAGAGAGAGAGTTGTGTATAAGATGAGGATGGCTGATGTGAATGGAAACACATCCAACATGCTAACGCACAGTCAAATCATTTTTTTTTTAAGTGAAAGTTAATGATTTCTTTGTCTCTTGTCGGCCTTTTTTGTTTTTCAGAATAACAAAAAACATAGACATCAATTGGATACTAACACTTTGATGATAATGTGATATATCATATAATAATGCATCAAATATTCAGTCGGACCCTCTCGTTGTCTCTCCCTCCCCACCAGCCTCCTCCTCCCTCTCCTCATGTTAAAATAATCAGCTGTAGACTGCTTCATTTTTCTCGTAAAGCTGTTCACAACAGCAAAGTCGTTATATTATGTCATTAATACTCATTGGAAGAAATCAAAAATGTGAATGAAATAAATAACATTTCTGAGTGAAGTTTAAAGAATGAGGAACACAGATATCCGTCAGCATCAGTCATTGCTCCTGTCTTCTGTCCACCTGGCTGCTTTGTCTCGGCCGGCAGAGAACTTCACTGGTTCCTGTTCTTCAGTGAAGAAAGCTGCGGTGGCTTTTGTTTACATGTTCACGTATTGATAAATGATTTGGCTTTTTACTGGTAAATATTTTATTGCAGGTACAGTAACAAGCATATAGTTGCCGTCAACTTGAGTGTCCTTCACCTGGATCACTTCAGCACAGCGGCCTGTCTGCTCGCGCATGTGAGCGTTTGTGTGTTTGTGTGTTTGTGTGGTTGGAGGAGCTCAGCCCGACAGAGGGAGCAGAGCAAATGGCCGCTGTATCGTGATAATAAATGGCATCAAAATAAAAAGTACTAATAAAGAACACCAGCAACGTTGGACCTTATCAATACAATTATCTGTAATAATTTACCACCGGGGTTGTGTAGAACCGGGTTTCTGAATGCACCCCTTCTTTCAGATAACGGAAAACGTGAAAGGCTCTCACTAGAGCCAGTGTCCGTTCTGAGCTGCTGGAGAAACATGATGCCAGACTCTGGAAGACGACCTTCTCCCTACGTAGATATAAAAGGCTTTTTCTAAGCTAAGAAAACATAACTATTCTTAGCTTCAGATGATTATACACTGATTAAAACAGTTATGAATATTATATTCAATATCTGCCCCCTAAATTTTACACATTGTTCCTTTAAGATAAAAACATGTTTTGAATTTCAGAAATTGTTACATCTATCCTTTTTTTTAAATGTGGACTTTTGGACTTTCCAATGCTCTGTAAAGCTAGTTATTTGAAAAGTTTGGATCACACGAGTGAAACAATCTTACGCAGCCACCAACCGCTTTGCGCCGGCTGTCAGATCAGAGAGGCCACAAGACAGACAGTCTGACGAGCATGGATGTGTGTTGCTTCTGGGACACCAACATTTTTAAAATATCTTTGATCAAATCAACAGTTTCACTCAGAAGGTGTAGATGTAGTTAGACGTGGGAGTTAGACACATTTAAAGAAGTGCAAACAGCATAAATCACATTTCAAGGATGCTCATTTGTATGGAACCCACAACTCATTACATATGAATAAATTACTATTATTTTTTTATCAACACTTTTTTGCAAAGCTCAAACTGCCAGAGCTGTAAAACAAAAAAAGAGACGATCACAAACTTGATCATAGTAGTTGTGATCACACACACAGAAACACCTTTGCACTCATTCTCACACTGTGTTCTTGTACTTGTGTGGTTGATTATATTTTATTGTAAAGTAGCTGAGGTTCAGCACGTCATCTTGATATATTTGTTCTCTTCATTTGTTCATTTCTACTTGGCTTTGAGCAGACATGTACACTAAGTTATATGGCTTGCTTGTGCTAATTAGTATTTGTATTTATGTATGTAGTTAGTATTATCTTCGTCTTGTGATCTCTGAGCAGGTTTTCTAAACTCTTTCCAGTGTTTTACAGCTCTGACGAGGAGGAGAACATCACAGCTTTGTCTTTGTTTTTGGTCCAAACAGCTATCCATGTAGTTCAAGTTTGAACTGGCTAAATGACAGCGTAGTCAAAGTGTTTGACATTACATCAATATGCCAACTTGTAAATTAAGCTGACTTAACAGCCCAGCGCTGTCGCTCTGATTTACAATTACAAGTCAGCACAGGCAGGTAATTAAACGGTGCGAAGCTGTGATTCCTCCCAAAATACACCAAACCCCTTCCCAAAGACGACTTGCAAAATATGATTTTGTACCGTGATTGCAGTGAATATTAACATGGTCGCTGTAAATAGACGGCTAAATTAGAAATCAAACCTGAAGACACAATTTGTTGTAATGACAAGCTCCTTCAAAAGACCACAGCATGCCAGCCTTCCCCTAAATTTTGACAGCCTTTCTTCACATCTCAGGCTCCTGACAGGGCTTTGTGGCGCCTTGTCACCTCAAATCTGTCTGCCACTGCTATTTTCTACTCCCCCCCCCCCCCCATGCCTGCATGCTTGTCTTACAAAGACACTGTTAATGTTAGATTTCATCAGGCAGCCACTTCCTGGTTGATCAGGTGGGATCCCAAACTGAGGACTCGCAGCCACGTGTTCTCTTTTATTCCCTCCATCGTATCTGATACGGATCCCGTTGACATTACTGATCATAAGTTTAGCACAGTGATGTTAATTCCTGCTGATGGCCTCTTCCTCTTAGCTTCCATGTAACCTGATTATGCCAATCAGAGTGTCTAACGAGTGGAGAATGTGAACCGTTGGCAGCTTGTGAGCCCCGTTCCTGAAGCAAGCTGTTTTTTCCCCCCTCCCACCACAGAGTAGATGAAGATACAATAGTCTTGGAGCTGAAAGGAGATTCAGTGTGGTGCAACATTAACCTCATCAGCCAGTTTCTATGAAATCTGAAATATCATACTACAGAGTTATGCAGAAAAGCTCAGTAACTGTAAGACTTCAAATGTATGATCTTAGCCCTAAAAGATGTGTACCAAGCCACCTCCTCCAAAACGTATCATATCTAGTCTGTGTATCTGGAACAGCAGGAAGTTTGCTGAATTGGAGCTAAGTATCGCCTCTGGAGGTACATGTGGTATCACCAGACAGGACGGGCCGGGTCTAGCTGGTTAGCGTGCTCATAGCGTGCACCAGTGGCGGCTGGTCAATAGAGGGCCATGTGGCATGGCCCCACCATGAGCCACACAAAAAATAAATAAAATAAATTATAATAATCATAAATTATACAAATTGTCAATATTTGTGTTTTTGAACTATGGAATGTACCCAGTAATGTGTGTACAATATGATATCTGCGCAAAATATATGCTTTTCCTGCTCATCCTCTCCCCCTGTGTGCTCGTCTGCTCGTGCTCTCTGCCTGTGTGCACAACACTCTGAGAACGCGCAGCGAGGGGGGCCTGATCGTTTTAGCCCAAAAGAGGCGGGTCTATGAAGCCGTTTAGCCAATTGCTGATTCAAGATATAAATGAGTGACATACAATTTAGCCAATCAGCGCCCTCAAATAGATTCAGCTGTGAGCCAGAACGATCAGGCCCCCCGAGCTGCGCGTTCTCGTCAGGAGAAGTCTCGACAGGCGAGCGCTCCTCCTCCAAGACCCATTTGAGAGGAGAACTGTGAGGAGATTCTGCAGCCAAAGAGCTGATATCAGATCAGCCTGACCTCACAATCAGACAGCAGACTCGCGGGAAAGGGAAGCAGTACATGCGAAGCTTCTGTACTAGCTGTACACCAGACAGGTTTGGCTAGCTGGATGACGTCATGCTAATCATTTATTTAGCTTTTTAAAACAACGGGGACGGATCCAGCATGGACAGTTACAGGAGTGAGGGATGAGGAGGTAAGGAAACATGAGAACACCAGGGTAGGGAGTGAGGGATGAGGAGGTAAGGAAACATAAGAACACCAGGACACACATGAGAACTCTGTCAAGCTACATATTAGACAAAGTGACCATCTTTTCTTCTACATAGCTGTCCTCAGTCTCATCTGCTTAACTTGGTCATGGAGGCATCAACATGTAATAGAGATGTTACATTAACAGTGAAAACTCATCATAGCTTAATTTAACATCAGTATTCATAATTACACTTCATGTTTACTTCTCCTGATCTTTACCTCCTATAACAAGGTCCATAGGGGCATCTCAATAAATGAACATGTTATATTATATTATATAAGTGTTATTTACTGATTGTTTTCATGTTGGAATACATGTTAAATATTTAACTGCCAAGTAATAATGCGTGTTTGATACTTTTTTTTGCATTAAATCATACTGGGATGTTTGCTGAAATTGATGGGATGGCCCTACCTAGAACATGTTCCACCAGCCGCCACTGGCGTGCACACTGTAACCTCTTAGTTACAGTGTGTTGAACGGTAGTTCATTTTTTTTATGTATCCTTGTCCCCACAATCTCATCGACTGGATTGGAGAATGTAAGGCTACAAGTTGTCTGTACAGTAGACGTGCTTTATGTCATGTATGCTCTAGACCTCCAGCTAAAAGTGGAATTAATCAGAGACAGTTGCTCCACTTCATTTTCACATTTATCTCTCAGCTGCTTACAGCTCACTCCTTATTTTCATCTGAATTCACACTCGGCAGTGTGCAAGCCTGATTTACATTTGCAGCTCCTGCCTGTGTGAAGTTAGAGAGGGAGGCATATGGGTCGGCACAGAGGAGTCGGTTCCTGCACGGCTGAAGGACAAACCAAGAACAAAAACTACCAAATGTGCTGTTAAACCGTAAGAAACTGACTTTGTGGGGCAGGATGGAGGGGACTGGTCATCAAGTGGTCCTCTGTTAATTCAAACATTAAAGAAGCTGATGCAGATATATCCTAGAGGAGATCACAGCATAGTCAGCCATATGTTCACTTCAATGTATTTCAACTGCATTAATGGATGTGGAAAAATGAAAATATAAATAAAGGTCTGCACACTGAAGCTCACTTAAGTGCAATTTATTATCACTACAAAGATGTTTTGAGCAGAATGCATTTCTTCAGACTTCTTCGAAAGTCTAAATGGAACCCATGATGTAAGCACATCACTCATTCTTCATCATAATGGAATTCTGTTCATATAGCTTAACTGTGCACAATTTCATAATGACTTCCTCCAGCATATCCATTGTTCACATGCTCCTACATAGCATGGACAGAATAGAATAAGTTGCCCATGCCAATTCTTTCAAGGCTACTGTTACCATTTCATGCTCACACAATGTATTCCAGACTTACTTCCTTTATGACCTAGCCTGCCTGCAATATGGAACACCTTATCAAACTGTTGTACTGACTGAAGCATCATCATTTCACTTTCTTTGGATTAGAAAAACAAAGGCCTTTTGGAGATATGTAACAGGTATACTAGCAGTGGAATGTAACTAAATACATGTACTCAAGTCTGTAGATATAAATGTGGGGTACTTGCTGTATTCAACATTCGGAGCATTAATATAGCAGCAAACACCTAATGTCTATATAAAGGTATCTACCTGAGCAGAGAATGTGTGTGTGTGTGTTTAGCTTCTCCCTGCTTTGTTCACATAGTCGGGTCGGCCACATACCTTTTAGTGCAAGTGAACATGTGAGCGTGCCCTGTTGGTTAGCTCACGGCTGCTCCTCTGCACTGCTCTCTCACTGCGGTTACAGCCGATAGCGCCGTCCAGACGTGGAGGTGTAGCACCTTCCCTTAGGTTCCCCCTCGGGTGAACATTGTTAGCTTTGTCAAGACGTTAGTTCGCCCTGTTAGCGCTGACAGCCTCCAGCCGTCAGCTTGCTGCCGACATGTTGAGAGCCATTGAGAAGCAATCAAAATGCTCCCAATCTTAGATCTATTTCATTCTACTTCAAACACACTCTACTCCACTACATTTCAGAATACAATTATTAACAGTTACTTTTTGAATTATTAATAATAGGCAAGTAAAAAATATTATTAATTCTCATAATCAATTTTCTATGTCTGATCTAACTCATTTTCTGTCCTGTGGGGATATTATTCATAATAATAAAATAAGGCATCGGCTTGGTTGTTATTGGTTTACCAGCCTCACAAGGCTGAAGTGCACCTTGATCCTTGTTGTTAGGACTAAAAGCACGCATGTTTTCTTACAAGTGAGTTTTTGAACATGCATAATGATCATGGCAAAAAAATGAATAAATCATTTAGGGCTACCTTATTAATCTGTACCATTGTAACATGTTTTATAACCTGACATAGTATATGTTAAATCTTAATTTACAAAGTAACTGTCAGACAAATGAAGTGGACTCATTGATTTTTTTCTCACTTGCATCCCAGGGTCGCTCCATCTTCACCAAGTACTAATAAATCACTCCTCACACAGTAGGTCATCAGAAGGCTTTTATTAATCACAAGTGTAAACATTTTCCTCTGGGAAACATGAATGTACAACATTTCAGTTTGCCCAATAATTGTTTAACTTTATCAGTAATCTTCATCTATGTCAAAATATATAAATGTGTATGTTTCCTGTGTAGTTTCAAGTTTCTTGGGACCAAGTCCTTTAACTGAGGATGAAGAGGTTAGAATGGTGCAATTAGTTCCACCAGCTGTGATTTCAAAACGTCTCAATTAAGTTTTTCCTTTTTGCAGAATGAGTAAATAAATAAGGTAGATGATATTATCAGGAATGGCTAATTGCATTGTGGCACTTGAACACAGGACCATACTTACTATAACCCATAAGACCAGGCGTATTCAATTCAAGTTCAACGAGGTCCAGTTAGAGAGAAGTTCCTCATTAAAGGTCCAGAACATCACAGTAATGTCTAACTTGTGCTATGATATAGTTCCATAATTATTGAAGTAGCCAAGTAGCCGTATTCACGTGTGTATGTAGTCAACAACTGACTGTCAATCAAATAAAGAAAGTTCAATTCAATAATATCTCAACAATATTTATTGTCAGATTTCAAATTTGAAATACTCTAATAATAAATGAATGTTCTTATCCCATTTATACAATAAGGGCTGGATTTAAAAATAAAAAACAGCACAGAAAGCTTTTGAAAAATGTTTATCTTAAAAAAAGTACTTCATTTTAGAAATATTTATATAACTGAATAGTCTTTGCCCTTCAGCTTTAAATTCAGTTATTTCAGGTGTGAAGTGATGTCAATCAAAAAAAAGCAAGATATCATATTCTTCATCTTCTAATGAGATAAATGTGTGTGCATGGACTCTATCTGTGGTTATTAAAGCTCTTGGTTCAGCTCTATTCTCTCTGTTAACATCACTGTTGGTCAGTGAATTCATGTGTTCGATTCTGATCATATTGATTTAATTGGGGAAACTGTCAAATCAAAATAAATGTATATGGCTTCTGTTTTTTTTTTTTTTTTTTAATGATTGCAGCATTGAGCATTTAAAGATCTATGAAAAACAACAAAATGACATCACACAGAATCTTTATTAAAGTTAGAAATATGATGGTCTTATATGTTTTATTAAACCACACAATAAACACAATTATAATGTGTGAATATAATACAAAACCCTGAATAATACATGAGACTGTGTTATTGAATATTTTGTGGTAACTGTTTTTGTATTCATCAATTAAACTACTATTCCTACAATACCGGCCTGAAGCCAGATACTGTCAGCATCTTATGAACGCCACAAACCAGTCCCTGTTCTATGCTAATACCAGAACATCTCAAGGCATTTACTTAGAAACTAAAAGGAATTAGTGCCACCTGTAATAGTTTCCCATTAAATACTGTTCCTGGCCCTTTCCAGCAAACACACTAACACATAAACTCTGAGAAATGGTTCGGATACTTAAAGGCCTGGAGACTGCAGGGTCAACCATGCTGACTTAATGAGCTGCCAACTCTGGAAAGTTTTCTTTAATTTGACTTTCACGGGACGGAGTGTTGCAGTGTGACTCTATGATGTTTCAGAAGCCTTTGCCGGCTTAGAAAGGGAAAAAAATGAAATCATTAAAAAACAAGACAAATAATCAAAACATGTATTAGTAGTAGGAAAGGATTGGTTATCAGCAACTCAAGTCAGAATGTCCTGCGATACAATATAACAGTATAGGTAGGAAAAAGTAAGCTGCATGAAGCCTCCATCCTACTGCACATGTCGCATAGTTACATGAGTAACCCGTGTTCTCTGAGTGAAGAGACTCCATCCTACATATTCCATATGTACGGGGACTGACCCCCATCGGGGCAGATGGCGTGCATTCTTTAAGACACATCATTAGTGGTAGCCGTGGGCCGATTACAGAAGCATCACCCAGGCGAGGCCCCTCCTGTAAACCTTGATTGGAACACGTTTCGGAGCTGCTTTTAGCTGGAGACATATGATATCTGATTTGTACAGGGACTCAGTAGGACACACAGCCAGGAAACCTTGCAGACTCAGCTGCTTCTGTGGGATCGTGAAATGGCAGTTGACTTTGATTCATCCTCAACATTTGGCTGTTTTTAGATCATCAAAAATGGTTCCCCATTACGTGACACAATACTGCTGTTGTTGTTGCAGAAGCATATTATAGTTTCCCCATCATTAGCTGCAGGTAGCATTAATTGTGTAGAAACCTACAGGTACGTTAAGTAAATTCAAGCTAAAATATAAAGGGGCATATATGTCATCTGTACAAGCAGCTAATTCCAACCCATATTTACATTTTTTCTTTGGAAGCAACCTTTAGTGGTGATAGTATTTATGACAGGAGCAAGGCAGGAGTATTAAGAATGACAAAGACTGCAGAGGGAGCAGGCTGGAGGGAGGAGGTCCGCTGTGGATGGATGGGTCAAACAAAGACATGACTTTCACTCAGGAGAACACTGTTTGTGACCCATGTGAAAGAAGTCAACTCTTTGAGTTATCTTAATTACGTATGTAACTGCATGCATTAGTACATAACCACCTTATGTACTGCAATAAGTAACAAACACACTTATTTTAACCATGACCGTGATCTTTTCCTAAACCTAACCAAGTAGTTGTGTTGCCTAAAGAAAACAGAGTAGTTCCATCACAAAGGTTAACTACATGTTAAAACTGTTTCACAACGTTAACTAGAACGGTCATGTTTAGGAATGCCACGTGGACAAAATATGTGTTAAATATGTCATATATGTTGTTTTGAGTGTCGTTGGGATCCACAGCAGCCATTGACAGTTGAAGATTGTCTTTATTGTGTTAGTTTTACTAATGGCACATTTCCTTTGTCATAGATGAAATACAGTTAACAGGGGATCAAGGATTGAGCTGCTGTAATTGATGCATATACAGCAGGGGGTCAGAAACAACTTTCTCATGACTGCACTGAGTGCCCCTACACCTCGCCCATGTTGACCACAATCTTTTTTCCCCCCAGCAGAACATAAAGTTCCCAAAGCCCGAATGGAAAAAGCAGCCCTCAGATCTCCCAGAGCACTAATCTGTCTGGCCACTAGCAGAGAATCCAAAGCTCTCTCCCAGCTCCAGCCAGTGGTTCGCTGGCTCTGATAAATATCTTCTCTCCCTCAGGATGAAAGCCAATGGCCATCCAATTGGCCGCCACACTGCTTTCCATGGTCAAACTGATTTCCTTCTTGCTGCTGGGATTCGGTAATGTCCTGTGAGCTGAGTGTCCAGCTCTTTGCCTCAAATCCAATTGTAGTGGAAGGAGAGCAGAGGTCGTTTTTCACCGCTGCTGAGCTAAGTAAATAAAAACTGGTGGATTTGGATCGGCATTTGCTCAGTGCCAAGAGGGGGTAGAGTAACAGGCAGACATTAACAGCACAGCAACAAACCACGAGTTTAGTCTTTTGAGGGGGAGAGATGAAATGAAAAGTACATTTGTGGATAACAGGGTGCAGAGCAGAGCAGCTGTTTCCACCAGCTCCCCCGGTGGCTGCTGTCTTTGTTTCCTGTTAAACAATCAGCAGAAAACAAGAGACAGAAAGCAAGAGAGAGAAAAGCCAAATGACAGATTATTTTAAAAGAGTGTGCAGAGAAATGCAGCATGTGTCAGGGGCAGAGTGGGTGTACTGTATGTGCGTGTTTATCTGTGCACATCGGGGGTGTCTGAGCAAGTCTTATTGATTGTTGGAACTGGGATGGAAGGGATTGGGGTTGTGGAGATCAATGCTGAGACAGTTTGGTCGGCCGTGGAACTTTCCAGAACACTCGTGCAGCCCGTCAGCACAGTTAACAAGATATCACAGCACACGGAATCAAGCTCAGTCTGGAACACACAGTGAGCAGCACTACTTTCACTTCAAGCTAGTTTTTCCACATTCTTGGATTTAAGTTGATTAAACACTAGTAACTTATCAAGGGGTAGTTATGTTTACTTTGCACATATGCTGGTTTCTTAGAAAATCAGAAGATCACGTGAGAATCACAGGATCACATATCGCACAAAAATCTGTCTCGTCAAGCTTCAAGCAATGTGTTTGTCTCCGGATTAATCAGTGTTATGGGAGTAGCTACTGGCAGCTAGGGGCGTGGCTTAGGAGTGTGTGATGACATGGAGTGGTTGACTCTTCCTTCTAAATTTCAGCTCCTTTATAGGTTAGCGTTGATGAAGCATCGGTTCTATCACAACTGGAGCGTATTTCTGCATTGAAATAAGCGTAAAGTATAGCACTGAAGACCTTTCTCCATGGAAAAGCAGTTTTTGCTCTTTTTCCGACTCGTCTCCCTCTCTACTGCCCATTTCCAATTCATATATATATGATGTTATTATAGTACAGTTTGATATTAGTCTGAATAATTCCACATTGTCTTTTTGGATTTACAGAATTAAGTTGTATTAATATAAAGTTAATTAAAAAATATAATTGATGGCACTTTAACTATTCATTTATTCATTTGCTCTTTCATGTCTCCTTAGCTTTAAGAGTCATTTTTAGCTCCTACCTGTCAATGTTTTGCTGGGCACAGATGTGAGCGTAACAGAGGATGAGATTGAGTTGAGTTGGGGAGTCTGCTGTGAAACAGAGAGTCAAGTTGTGTGTACACTAAGCATTAAAGGAGATTAGTCAAAGAGACTTTATATAGGTATGAAATATGTTCAAACACCGTTTTACTAATACCCGTCCCGTGTATCCGGTTAGATTTTGATTGGCTGCCAGTGTTTCTATTGTTCATCATATCGCCATGAAAGTGATGCTAACGATATCGCTTACCTCCGCCATTGTCCTTTTAGTTGTGGTGTGGACTCCTCCATTCACTTCAGTTAGAACTTTTACAATAATATATTTACAGTTATCTTTACAGTTATTGCTCTCTGTGTGGACGGCCCTTCAACCCTCTGGGTCAGATTGTTCCAGTCTTTCCCAACGAGGATGTCCTCACCGTGCATCAGCAGCCAGGCTAAGCAAGAGAACAAGTAATGCTCACCCTGGCTAGGTTTACGTTTCTGTGTCTGTTTTCTCTCCGTCAGAGTTATAAAGAGGTGTGAGGGCTGATTTACTGAGAAAATGGCGTACACAAGTATGCTGAGGTTTTCATTGAATTCATTGAAAACAAGTAGACTACAGTCAACAAGTTAAGACATTTGTTTTGTACAGCCCAAAATCACAAGTTTGTTGTATCAAAAATGGACGACAGTTGCATAATCTGCTTCCATTTAAAGATAAAATTGGTCCCCTACATGTGACAGCAGTTATTGTTCATAACTTGTCTGATCTGCTTATTAAAAAGACATTTCCTTGTTGAGTGGAATAGATAGAACTAGATTACCCTGTAATCTGCTGCAAATCATAAACTCTGCTGTGACTAATCATAAACATACCAATATCAAAACCAAGAACAATGTCATTGCTTTAGTTGCATGACAAAAAACAATGAGATTGTCCTAAAATGATCAGAGATAGGATCTGTGAGGATGTCAGATCTTTACAGAAAGGACAGTGGTGCAGATGTGTTTGTCAGAGATAGCAGGGATTACCAGGTACTAACAGCGTGGAGCTGCTTTGCCGCAGCTTACAGCCAGTAAATAACAAAAGAGTTTAGTTGGCCAGAACATAAAACAGCATGGGAAGTAGAACTGTGACAAAGCAACAATGTGCCGCAGCAATGGGCCATGTTGTGGAGACACTTTAAACCACTTTCAATTGACGAGTTCCAAGAGGAAAATAAGAGCAGTTAAAGTACTGAAATGTTCCTGTCTCTGTCTCTTTAAAGAGTACCCCACTCTTTCATCAAAGGCCCCCCTGGTGGGTTTGTAAAGGTAGCTGGCTCCTTGGGGAGGATGGCAGCCAAAGTCTTTCACAATAGTTACAATGGTGATCCCCAGTCACAGCCAAAACAAGACACTGAAATCAAAACTCTCTGGCACATAATTCATAACTATGCTGTTGATCCATACGTTCAGTATGATTCAAACACAAAGCAGACTTCCAAATAGTCACCCAATGACAATAGACAAACAGCCCAGGTTAGTCAGTATAGTGTTGTTTTAAAGCTAGGTTAACGGTTACTCATGGCTCCCTGTAGCTTTCATTATCTAATATAAAACTCATTTGTTCAAAGTGCACCAGGACATCCCCCACCCATTGTGAGCCTGATCCATACACTGGATATCACACATGAGTAGGGGTGTAACGGTACGCGTATTCGTATTGAACCGTTCGGTACGAGGCTCACGGTTCGGTACGCATGACGAACCGAATATGTTTGAATTAAAAAAAAAATATATATATATATATATACACCTTTATTTAACCAGGTAGTCCCATTGAGATTAAAAATCTCTTTTGCAAGATGTAAGTAACAATACAAGATGTAAGTAACAATACAAGATGTAAGCAAGATGTAAGTAACAATACTACATAACATTAAGGAGCAGTTTTTGTTTGTTATGCTTATGTGTTGCTAAGAAGACACCCCAGAAGATGGGTCACTCAGGTATAGTTCCATCATTGTTCAAAGTAAAAGAATAACTTCATGATGTTAGTTGTAATGAATCATATATTTTAAAATCAAGTACATTTCTCTGGCATTTATAGTTTTCTACTGTACCCAACCCAACCGTGAGTTTTGTGAACCGTTACACCCCTATAAATGAATGATAATTATTCAACCTCCTTTGTTTGCCAACCTGTTTAGCTAGCTAACATTATTAGCATCTAGCCTTGGAGCAAACAATGTAGTTTTTGTTGATCTTCTGTGGATTCAGCGGTGAGTAATCTGCCAGACCTGAAAGCTGGACAGGACTCCTGTGCCTTGTAACGGATGCTAACGAAGGACTGGATTTAGGGAGGGGCCACCTGCTTGTCTGAGCCCCTTTCCAAGCATGCGGGAGGCGAGTATTTGACATTAAAACATTGTTTTTCATTGAGGTAGATAGTAGTGGAATAGAGGTCCCGTTTAGCACGAAGCACTAAGACAGAAGTGGGGAACTGTTAGCAAACAGCGTATTCATACCAGTGCTCAGTCTGATATCCATCACTTTGGCTGTGTGGAATGAGACAGCGTGACTTCAAGAACAACACGGGGAATTTATAGGCAACAGAAAAATGCCGCACTGACCAATGCATCAGCACCGAGGTTGTCAGGAGGCTATAAATAACTGGCATCTGCCGAAACTGTGCCTGATGCCAATGAAGAATGAAATGAAACACAGCACAGGCTCATAAAAGTGCCGTGCCGATTTACACCGCAGTAAGAATATTAACCGCTGTCACTTATTTCATTTAGCTTTTTTACAAACTGACAGGCGTCAGAACTCTTAGGAGAGTGACAGGCAGACAGACCTCCGGGCGGAATAACAGGATGGAGATGGAGGCGGGGGGGTGATGATGCATCTTTTATGGCGTCACTTTACTCCTCCATTTGCTCTACTTTGTTTCACGCATGTGTGTGTGTGTTTGTTTTTCATTTTTTTCTTGGTCTCGCTTCTTCCTCTGCTGTTTGTTGTTTGGTTTTGAGTGCTCTCCCTCGGGGATCGCCTGAGTAAGCGCCTACGCGAGCGTGACAAGCACTTAAGGGACCATTGAACACCCGCATGGATATATAAACTAGCTGCTATCGCGCACACACACACACACACACACACACACACACACACACACACAGGTTGTATAGGCTCACTGTCATGCGACAGTCATCCCGACTGGTCACAAATCCCCAAAAACACTTTTGCTTGAGGAGAAGATACAGAGCCCTGTGAGCCGGGCGACCTGTCCCGGTCTACTCTGCCTTCACTCAATGGCAGCTGGGATCGGCTCCAGCCCCCCCCCCCATAGACCTTGAATAGGATAAGCAGTTACAGATAATAGATAGATGGAGATGATACAGTTGATCTACTCAAGCACAGATTGACCTCTGACCTTTGTGAATCCTCCATGCCTCACATTGGTCCGCTCATTCACTTCTCATGCCTCTCGCTCTCCCTCTGCTTTCTTTCCAATGACATCTGACTCCCTCTCACAGGACCGGAGGAGAACGGATCAGTAGGCTGAGTGTGGCGCTTTAGAAGGGCTTAACCTTGCTTGGCCTTTCTTTGTTTTTAATATCATTTTCATGTATTGCTTCCGTGGGTCCATGCTTTGGATTGTAGCAGCAGGCCTGTGCTGCTACCTCTGCGAGTTGAGTCGAGTCGTCCATTCATGTAAACAACTGGAGAAGATCAATGTCCGTTTTCCAAATCTGGCACATGTGGCCGGCAAAGTGTGTCTCACTGTGTCCGTGTGCTTGTCTGTGTTTGTGTGTGTGTGTGTGTGTCTTTTCCTCTGTGTATTTTAAAGTAAATATCATTTAAAGGCAGAAGTGGAACTCAAATTGAATGATATTGCATTATTAAATATTATTATGTTGACAAATAAATAACTGTGAATGCAACTTCAAAACATATAATTAACTCGTGATTTGTGAAGTAAATCACTCAGAAAGTCTGAGCTGGATGAAGGTTCTTGAACCTTGAACAGAGCAGTTTGCAACTCAAGGTCCTTCCTTGCTGCTTCCATCCATAGACGCTGGCTTTTTACTTGATGTGATTTCTTCACGTTCATTTTCATAGCAACAGTTTGATTAGAAATCATTTTGGTTTGATTATTTTTATTACAAAACGTCTTTCACAGTACTATTTTCCCCAGTAACTCCTTCATTTCACTTTTCACTTTTCTTTTACTTAACGTTTAAATCAAAATGTATCTCTGCCGAAAGGCTTTTTGATTACCTTATTTACGTTGTGTATTGTGTTTGCACTTGTGTATTCATATGTGTATGCAGGTTGGCATGTGTGTATAAAATCAGTAGCATGTATGTTTGAGAAAGTTTTAGTGGAATACTTCTTCTTTTGTCCTTGTAAAACTCTTTGTCACTTTGGTTTTGATATATAAATACACTTTATTATTCTCTTTTTTCTATTTCCTTCATACGATTCATTGTTGGGTGAAGGTCCTCCCCTCCTCGTCTGTTTTGAATGGATGTCCAAGCAACATGTGTACAACATGTGTAAAGACAATCAATTGTTAGCTAAGCCCCCCCCCCCCCCCCCCAATCTCCATCTTTTTGAAAAACAAAAAAGCAATTTGTGTGAGAAGCAGACAGAAACGTTTACAACACATGTTTGACGGATACATCCAGAATGTCAAACTGATTCAGGATTGGATTAAATTCTGATCTGATTGGAAAGAAAATGTAATTTCAAAGCAGTTCCAACGATTTGTGATGCTGAAGATTTGGATTCAGATTAGGTTATCAAATCCGACCTTTAATCTGGACAAAATGCTGCATTTGGGTATTTCAAACTTTAGAAATCTGGAAGAGGAACCAGGATTTAAACTCTACCGATGGTAAAGCTCCGCTTATTGATGCGCTGCTATAGGCGCTTTGATCCGGACTGAATGAATGAGGAAATGAAACGGCGTGTCTGACTGTCAGAGGAAGGACACAGAGAGAAACTCAGGGTTTGTTAAAGACCTAGAATGAGGGTTTCAATTGAGGTTTTAGTTGTGATTTCCATTGATTAATTAGACAAAACCACCAACAAAGAAGTACATAGTTGGCCACCAAGAAACATATTTCATAATGTGACCTCTGACGAAACTATTCTAAGCACGGTCAGCTTCAGCTGCAAGAGACACGGCAATAACAAATAACAATTCTTTTTACAATCAACACCTGAAATGATGAAGGCACGTACAAATGACAAGGTAGTACAACGTGTAAACCTTTGGTGTTTCATTCTTACCTTTTTACTTAAGATACTCAGTACTCTGTGTATTTGTCTGATGTCTCTGCAGCCGGCAGCTTAAGCTGCTGAAGTTGACGTCCCGAGATGTTTTGTAACTCTGTGACCGCCCTTGAACACTTAGAGCTCTTGAACGCCCCCCGAGCCAGTTTGCGAAGACAGCGGGGAGACGCAGCAGCTGTCGGCTACAGAGAGGAAAACAGAATTCATAATTCAAGCCTGGTTTTATTTACCATTTTGGTTGTCTTATCACGTTACTCTTCAGTTACAGGACTTAGTAGATTTTCTGTTTGCTGTAAACTGCTGTAGAGATCAAATGGAATGTTAGAACTGTACTTATGTACACATTTCTGCATCCGTTCATGTCAAATTCCTGAAGAGATTAAAAGTAGGATTTTGATGAATTTTCTTTCATAGCTTTTTATATTTCAACTTGTAATTCCCTTTTTAAAAAAATTCAAGTTAAGTTTTGCTAAACTTTTCCACTTTAATACTTACAAAGATATACAGTCATAGAAAAAGAGAGACTTGCAGCGAATAGTCAGAGTTTGCGTGCAAAAGCTCATTGTGCTTTCCAAGGACACATTTCAAGCACATTTCAGGGTCTTCACTGGATTAACAACTTCAAACCAGTCTGCACAGAGTACACGTACAATCCACACGCGCACAGACATCTTGCAGAATAAATATTTCTACTCTCCTATTAGGTCTTTTATCCCATAATCTGATCTGCAAGGAATATAAACTACCTACCTACCAATGGCAATAAATAAAATAATCCCAGCACAATGTGGATTAAGAAGCAGAGCGCAGCAGCCTGGTAAACAAGAGACTACAGGCCAAAGCAAACACAACTCTACAGTGGATAAAGGAAAGAGCTCTTCCAGGAAACTTAGATTAGAAATAAAATACCCTCACTCCCAACGTTCCACCACGCAGGCCTTCAGGTCTGTTCCTTCTGGAGCATGTCGAAATCACGTGGCACAGTGTTCCGTTGGAGTGAATATATCTTAAATAAAATCAACATGGATTTGGAAAATGCTTCTAATTTATTAATTGGAAAAACATACAATTAAATCCCCCCCTTAAACCTACCAGTCTCCGTTCAGACAGCAGTCATTTTACCTCGCTGGTCGTCGAAACACACTTCACTCAACCCGACAGAAACAAAATAAAACTGCTCCAACGATCGACATCTCTGCTTTGACAGTTGAAAGAGAGACTGAATAAGTAAAAGATATTAATGAAAGGTAGACACTGAATCATTTTCACTGTTTACTAGCCCTTACCGGTACATTTGTGACATTGAACGTGACACACCAGAACACTTACATACTTCACTGGCCAAGGGAAAGGAGCCTGTCGCCTATTTGTCAGCAGGTTTTATAGGTGGAAAAAGGGTATTATTTTGCACATTAAATATCAACCCTTCTTCTCCAATGAACATTGATAAAGGTCCACGAATCCATATCAAAATATTAGGAATCCAGATTTTGCCTCACAATCAGCCAATTTAGATTGTTGTTCTTCAGGTTTAAAAGCACTTCAGTGCGTACAGCCATGGTAGCATTGTAAACAGGAACTCATGTTAGCTAATGCAACATGTCTCACCTTTAATGTGGAATAAAACTAACAACTAACAAACGAGAACAGGGCTTAGGCTCAGCAAGTTTACTGACTACATTTTTATAAAACTCAAAATGTCCGACATGTAGATATCAACAATGTTTCATCACTGGCCAAATAACCACTATTGCTGCTTAGTACATGTTGTGGAAGTCCAGATACGTTCACCTGAAGGTGCTTGTTTTGAACTGTACATGTTTTGCTAGTTTATTATGCTGTATAAACCCAAAATAAACACATGATTTAATTGTAATACGTCAACGTATCTACGTAATGATGCCGATTTGTAAAAAGTCTAAATTCCTGCTTTGTCAGGTCTGTCCACAAGACAACAAGTAAACAACTTTTAAAATGATTGTTTTCTGAATAGAGTTGAGAATGATCGGTGCTAGGCTATGCTAAAGTTGTAGCTGCTCCATCAAAACCCGCTGGCAGGATGGAAAAGCATGTCAATCATCAAAACTAAACTATTTATCACAGCCAGAAGCTGGGAAAACCTTATTGCCAGACGTTAATCTTTCCAAAGGTCCTTGAACACTTGGAGCCTCCATTTCCTTCCTTGGAAACAACTTGTATAGATTCCATTGTTTGTTTGTAAAATGAATTATATTTATTAAATATATTCCACAGGAAGGTTTTCTATTTATGTGCATGTGTGGTTCTGAAACATGTAGTTATTAATTTATTTGTGCACAATTGCACATATCTGTATGTTTGCTGTATGTACTACCTCCCCCAACAACTTATGAAAATGTGTTTTTATGTTTATATGTGTGCAATTCCAGTTGCGTGCTGGTTTCACATGACAGAGACGGGACAAGGGGTGCTCGATGACGCCTAAACTCTAACGTCTGAAACTCTTCCTTCCCCGTTAAATCAATTTTGCCTGCTCCACACAGGGCCACGCTACTTTACGACATTCTCATGAGTCGATTTGCATATTTATGTCGACAGGCGACACACACATCCTGGGCTCAGGGAAATATGTGCATCTATGTGTTGTGTAGCGTGAAAGATATACAATACCTTCCCCTTTTATGGAGGTCCCTCATAAATTGTGCACACAGAACATTTTGTGAGTGGGGAGGTAGGAAGCTGTATAGTCCTGCTAGAAATTAATTGAGCGTCACTTTAAGAATCTCAGACTGCTTGTTGATAAAGTGCAAAGATTGATGGCAGCCTGGGTCACTTTAATGGATGGCAGCATCATAAAACATTAGATCATATACAGAGACCAGCTCTAGCTGATACTGATACTCCTGTACTGTGGGGTTTATGTGTAAGTGTGTATACACTCTGTGTATATGTATACTATATCAGCAAAACAAACCTTAGTAGTCCATACTGAGGCATGCTTGTACAAGTTTTTCTCAACTTGTAGGCTAGTTCAAACAGCTGTACGCGCGTGTATGCACATCACCATGGTAGTGATGAAAATGATGCTCATGGTAATGGCCATTATGATGATGGCAATTACAAAAGTGATGGAGGTGATGATTTTAATAATGGTGATTATGATAATGTAATGGTTATGATAGTGATGATGAGGGTGATGAGGATGGTGATGAGGATGATGGTGATGATGGTGATGAGGATGATGGTGATGATGGCGATGATGATGGTGATGCTATGGTAATGGTGATGGTGCTTTAGATGATGATGATGATGATGATGATGATGATGTTATGGTAATGGTGATGGTGCTTTTGATGATGAGGATGATGATGTTATGGTAATGGTGATGGTGCTTTTGATGATGAGGATGATGATGTTATGGTAATGGTGATGGTAATAGGGCTTTTGATGATGATGATGATGATGATGATGTTATGGTAATGGTGATGGTAATGGTGCGTTTGATGATGATGAGGATGATGATGATGTTATGGTAATGGTGATGGTAATGGTGCTTTTGATGATGATGATGATGATGATGATGATGATGATGATGATGTTATGGTAATGGTGATGGTAATGGTGCTTTTGATGATGATGAGGATGATGATGATGTTATGGTAATGGTGATGGTGCTTTTGATGATGATGAGGATGATGATGATGTTATGGTAATGGTGATGGTAATGGTGCTTTTGATGATGATGAGGATGATGATGATGTTATGGTAATGGTGATGGTAATGGTGCTTTTGATGATGATGAGGATGATGGTGATGGTGATGATGATATGGTAATGGTGATGGTGCTTTTGATGAGGATGAGGATGATGATGGTAATAGTGATGGTGCTTTTGATGATGATGATGATGATGATGATGATGATGATGAGGAGGATGAGGATGATGGTGATGGTTATGGTGATGATGTTATGGGGATGCTATGGTGATGGTGATGCTATGGTAATGGTGCTTTTGATGATGATGGTTATGGTAATGGTGCTTTTGATGATGATGGTTATGGCAATGGTGCTTTTGATGATGATGGTTATGGCAATGGTGATTTTGATAATGATGATGGTGACGATAATGGAGATGATGGTGATGATAATGGAGATGATGGTGATGATAATGATGATGGTTGATGTTCCTCATTGTAATGATGATACAAATGTTCATGGTGTTATTGATGAAAATATGATAAATGTAATTGTGACATGGTAATATAGGGGATGATGCTGATATGATATATCAATGATGATGATGGGGATGATAATGATGGTGATTTTAATGATAATGATGATGATGGTATGATATATCAATGAGGATGATGGGGATGATAATGATGGTGATTGTGATTTTAATGATAATGATGGTATGATATATCAATGAGGATGAGGATGATGGTGATGACTCTCTTTGTATCCATTGGGCACATGTTTTTTGAAAAATATCAAACATGCAGGATACATATAAATTAGACACACACACTCATTAGTGCGATGTCTCGCCTACCATTCCTAGTTGTCAGTGTGGCAGCTGGGGTGTTTTTGGTATCGCGGCCTGGCCTGCAGACACAAGCAGCGACTGTCAGTGTGGATTACACCCTAACACTGATGCCCCCCACAGTTACCCCTCTCCCCCTCCCCAATCTCTGAGTCCTCTTCATATTCTGTTTGATGTATCCTTGAACAGGTTTAATCATGTTTTTATGGAAGCACATGATATCATTTTCATGTCTGACTTGTCCATAGGGCTTGTTATTTTGAGTTTGCATACACATTATAACGAGAAAAAAAGACATTAATCACAAAAAAAGAATGAATATAATCTGGGTTAAAATGTGATTATAAAAATAAAATGTACAATGCAAACAAAAAGTAGTTTGAAGTGAAAGCTAGGCATGCACATTTTAAATGATTTAATTTGAATGACAACATCAATTCAAACAAATCTACAAATACCAACAGCAATGGTGACTCTTGCAGATGCGGCTGCTGGTAGCTCCCACAGACCTCACAGCACTCATGAACATGGGAAAAGGAAGTATGAGGATTGCATTAAGTGCAGCAGATGTTGAGACGATCACAAAATCTTCCAACTACTCAGTCAGATCGGCTGAACCAAACTTCATCAAAAGTGGTGTGACCATGGAAGAGAAAAAAATGAAAATGAAATCACCACTAGTTGTTGCAGCATGTAAACCTTTGGGGAAGCAGGAGTGTTTTGCAGATCTGTTGTTTCTCTATCATCTCCGTCTTGGTCAGTTGCCACAGTGTCTCAGAAAGCAGCTGCAGGCTACCGCTAAGCAACGCTGTGTCTTCTTCCAAGTGTTTTCTCCCCCTTAGGATGCACACAAGTAAGTCCAGGCCCGCTGTGGCTCAAAGGTCGAGGAGCTCATCTTACATTTGGCAATCGGGAGTCCGATCCCAGGCTCTTCCAGTCCATTTTGAAGTGTCCATGGGCAAGACGCTGAACCCAAATTGCTTCCCGATTGCTGTGCCATGCTGGTAGGCACCTTGCATGGTTGCCCCTGGCATCAATGAATGAATGTCAGGGGCTACTGAAGCGCTTTGAGTGGTCAGAAGATTAAAAAGGCGCTATACAAATGCAAGGGCATTCAGAAGAGAGGGTTTGAGCTCAGCCTCTGACTGGTCCCAGAACTCCAGTTCTCTGTTATCTCTCACCTTTTGCCTCCATGTTTACCATGGATATTCATTAATCATGCCTTTCCCTTGACTTTGTGTATGATAATGGTGTCTCTAAAATTTTTAATTTGCATTTAAGCAATAAAATAGTTTGAGTGCATCTCAAGACGCATATTTCTGTCCAAACCCGACCCGAGTCCGAGAGCTCAAAGTAGCTGCTGATGCTGCATAGCTCCCCCTGTCTGGAATCCATAAAACTGCCTCAAGACTCCATTGAGCTTGGTTTTCTCAATGGACTGAATGTTGATGTTTATATTTTTGAGACTGAAGGCTTTAACTCATCAGGGGCGTGACAAGTAAGTGACACCAAAATGCAAAATATTCACCTTCAAATATTTAAAATGTAGGCTTTTATTGTGAAAGGTCAAAACGGAAGGAGTGGATCTGGTCTGTGCTGCCTTTGTCAATGTTGAAAGGCACAATACAGTTTGCCATTTTATTTCAGACTACATTGCCTCTTTATTGTTGCTTACTGTAAGCAACTCAACTCATTGCGCACAGCGTTGATGCCTCTAATCACGGAGTGAAGCTCAGTTCGTCCTGGTAAGCTGTTGTCATATGAGCACACGTGACGGTTTGAACTGAAGTCTCCAGGCTTCTTCATTTCCCTTTGTCCTCTTCTGACCACCAGTCATTTTTCTTGTCATATGTTATTCATGAAAAGATGTGCATCTCTGCGGTGCAAAGTGTATTACAATCTGAGACAGACCGTTAAACCTGTTAACACATCTGTGTCATGTACACAACTGCTATGTATAGGTAGGCACTGATGCAACATATCGTTGGAAAGCTAAGATTCTTGTGATTCGATTTATGCAAACCATTTCAAAATTCAATCACAACAGCCGGTACAATTATCGCCTCTGTCAGACCACCAACCAACAAACAAACTCACGATGAAGCTTCATGGTAATCCACCCATCAATAATATTCCAACAAAAATGGTCAAAAAAATTGCCAAAGGTCCAGACGATAAAATATTTTGTCCAAAACACATTATTACGTCCATAAATACCCACGGACTGCTGTTGCATCTGTGGCGAGAGGCGGACGGGCCGTCACTCAAAGTTACGTGAACAGCCAATAGTTAGAGAGCACAACAACGCCACCCTAGGAGTTGCACCTAAAGATTCACTTTTCCCCACACAGTATCAGGTTTCCAAAGACGCTCAGGTTCATTATACAAATGAGCATGAGACGTGGTTCCAATACAAAATCATCTTTATTCTATTAACAAGTCACCGTGCGGTTTATACACAAAATACTAAAAGAGCCGTAATACATTTAAAAAGAGGACTGCGGCTTACCAGTGGCGAGGTGGACCAGTGCAGGTGAGGATCCCGAAAAGAGGAGGCACCCCGATCACCCGTGTACACAACACTCACACACACACAACCACACGTGAGGGTCTCAACCCGGGGCACACCAAACGACACAGCACACAAAGGGAGACACCACCACCTGGAAGCACCAACCCCAGGTGTGATCAGTAACCCAATCTATACAAACTAAAAGCCAGAGTGGACCTTCACATCCCTTGGTCAGAATACACAAAGTGAATGGCTCAGGCTAAA
This sequence comes from Lycodopsis pacificus, assembly GCA_028022725.1. Lineage (NCBI taxonomy): Eukaryota > Metazoa > Chordata > Actinopteri > Perciformes > Zoarcidae > Lycodopsis > Lycodopsis pacificus. The sequence goes on along the minus strand of CM051689.1, from coordinate 27,001,150 downwards.
AAGAGGTGGTTTTCATTAAAACCAGGGTGCTGCTGACAACAGCACAAGACAGGGGCGCAGTGCTGACAATAGCAGCGTCAGACCCTGTGGGCGACACAGCGCAGGTCAGCGTACACAAACCCCGTCGGCCAAAGCCGTTAGTTAAGCAAAGGCCGTAGACAAAACACCGGTAAACAAAACAGCAGCGTCCTTAATTTATGCCGAGTTAGCTGTAGCCGCTTTCTGGCAGCGTTCCGCTTGAACCCAACCAAAAGTCCCCTGTTATACGGGATAGCATAGAATTAATAAAAGGATAATTAACACAAAGTATATAAACTAACAGAATAAAATCACCTTACCAATCAGGCAAGGTGCGTCGGCTCCAGAAGGGGGGAGGAGGGCATGTAGCGTAGCTACCGGCAGCTACAAGCAAAACACGGTCACTAACAGAACACCAGAGTATATTTAAATCAGGACCCAATCGAGACTCACCGACAGATCCGCAGGTGAATCACCTGTGCAGGACGAGGGGAGCCCCAGAGATAGTCTAAAAAATAACGAAAGCCAATATAACGCCAGAACAGTATGACCGGGAGAAACAATGCTGCTGCATTCCTGCATACCTGCACAGCAGCGGATGTCCGGCAAACCGGAAGCGGGACACGCGTTTGACGTCAGGAGGGAGTAAAGGGGATCCCCGGCGCATTTATGCGATGCCTGCCCACCGCGATTGGCCTTGTAATTAAAGGGACACCGAGGCCCTGCAAATGGTAACGCTCCCTTCTGCTACACATCATTTCAAATTAGCCGGCAGATATGCCTAATTAGTTTTGTATTTTTCAATGTAACTTCAGTTCGCATGTAAACATTGCTGGTCTCTGTGTCTCAAAATGGCGGCTGCACTCTGACCTTTCGATTGACAACTCATTTGACCCAATAGGAGCTTCCATGTCCTGTCCACAGCCTACAATCGCCAACGAGAGTCCGCGTTGAAGGGAAGTGCCTGCCCCTCTTCTTTCGTGTAAAGCTTGAGCCAATTTCAACCGATCGTTCTGATGACTGACTTTTCGTATAGCCAATGAAATTTCGAAAATAACGATATACAGCTTCAGGGGCTAGATTTAGAGCCAGAACCTGGATGTTACCTGCCTAAACGCGAGTCAGGTCCCTGTGTCTGTGCGTTATATTCAAAGTGTGGTTTTTGGGAATTTGGGAGATTTTAGGAAAGTAAATAATGGTGAAATAACTTATAGATTACTGTATATCGACATAAATAAGCTTTAGTTTGAATTATAAATACACATTTTTACACAGCCTAGGTATGTTGCTGTGGTTACCATGGGTCTCCAAGTGGCCTGTTTTGGAAAGCGCCTAGACATACCCTTAGAAAAACATGTGTAAAATATTCATTCTCTGTGGTATTGTTATACAATTTGAACTTGGACTAGGTAAGGCTTCATGCTGCGGTCTCATTGTGTTTCCAGCTAATAAGTCCCAGCTATAGTCATCTGCAGGCAAAAAAATATTCAGGCGGAAATAAAAACCTTCTACTGCAGTGTGTTCAAACTTCTATTACTTAATGCCAGTAGCACTTGCAGTGATTCTGACTGTTGGGGAAAACACTTCAGAGTGTTACCTTTCACAAGAGACCAAAACCATGCATGTACTCCAAATGGTTCTAGAACAGCTTTCAATTTACTTTTTTTAGGCTAATTTTACTGGAGTGGTAACAGGTTAATGTGTCAATGAAAATATTACGTGTAACATATCATTGATTTGTGATTAACAGTTATTAGAGCGCAGTGGCAGGCCGTGCATTTTATACCTGGGCCTTCACTGCTGTCCTTGCAGCTGAAATACCACCTTATAACCACACTGTGGCGCTACAGCTATTATTCAGTTTTAATGCTCTAACTATGTACATCTTCATATTAAACCTTTTGGCACGAGTCATTTGAATAACGCTCGAGCATTTAGAAAATGCAAAAGCCTAAATTCAGAAAAATATAACGTCCTCAGGTGGTCTGGCTGTGGGATCCACCATCATTCCTTAATGACAAGCCACGACCCAAAGAGAATAACATAGGATTTTACTTTCACAACTTGAATGTTGAACGTATTGCTCTGCAGTGTCTTTCCTCGGCTCAGCACCCTCTATCATGGTGCAGCTCAACTCAGTCAGAATGCATTTTGATTGGCTGAGCTGCATCACGTGATGTGATTCACTACCCATCAGCCTCTGCTGGCTGTTAAGTTTCATTTCACGATAGACCAATCACAGCACACTCTGCACCTAGCGGGAAAGCTACAGATGAACACTGAGCGGCATATAATGCTGACGTCATTATAGGCCGGCTAGCAGGCTCTGACACGTCAAAGAATACGCCCAACATGTCAAACTAAAGATCTGATTGGTTGAACACTATGACAATCAACAATATCGTCCCCATGTACTTTAATCTGCACTGGCTGCACTGGTGAGAGTCTGCAGGCCTCTGGCTCTGTTCTTACATAGAGACACAGAGGTGAGATCTGATTGGATAAAAGCTCTACTTATCTACTTAAAATATTTTTATAAATTATAATACATGTAGTGTATTTAAGAAAAATTATTAAATTATAAAATGGATTTTTTTTTTTTAATATGCATACAAATGTGCTTTGTGATTCTGTTTAGGCCAGCAGAGAAGGCCTTGCAGGCCCTGACGCCCGCCACTGTTAGAACGCCTGTTGTACTCTATAACAGCACTCATTGAATGGCTCTTGTCCAATCACATAGCTCAACAGCTAGTCATTGACTGTGTCTCCACCTGCCCAGACTTCTGTTTCTTTATTTTTTTTCACAAGAGGCCATTGTTCACCATCTAAGTCATTTTACTGGCCCCTGTCATTTCACATTTCTGATACTGCCCTCTTTACAAGGTCTTGAGTAACAGCAGGCCACTGCCATTAGTTAATGCAAACAGACAGACCTTTTTTTCAAAGTCTCAACTCTGATTTGACAACAAATGTATTCTAAGGGGTCACATTCCCAGCAGGACATTCCTCCACTGTCACCGACTGAAACTTTCACTGTTTTCAGGGTGTAAAGAGAGGTGTGGAGGGGTGTGGAGCAGTATGAATACGAGCCATTCCGAGGGCTCAGGCGTGAAAGTGACAGAGAGAAAAGTGTGATTCCATTGATATTCTCTGGCAGTCAGCACCTGGTTCTTGATATTGAGTTTATTGCTTTACAGACTCGACTGAGGAGAAAGAGCACGGAGAGTGATGGAAGAGAACTGATGAAAATTGAAAACAATAAAGAAGTGGATGGAGAAAATGAGAGAAAATAGAGAGGCGAGAATGGAGGTGCTTCTGAAAAAATGAAGAGCTCGTCGGTTCACATGTGAGGGATCAAGACAAGAGATGGAGGAGAATCAGTGATCTGAGACAGGGGGAAGTGACGAGAAGGTTTTCGTTAGATGATACCACACTTTTTGGGAATATTGACAGGCTTTGGTTTTTGCTGATCTCAATATCTCTTCTAATTTACAAGTTAACAATAAAACAGAATTATCTTTTTTATTTTTACAGTAATGTGGTGGATAACTTTAAAAATGTGTATGAATTAGTGCAACATGAGATTTGTTTGAAGCTATGTTTTAACCTTAATTATTATTATTTAATTTTTTTTCAAATGCTTTCTCCACCAAGGACAAACCAAAACTGAGTGCCAGGAGTTGAAAAACAGTTTTCTGATGATTTTTGTAAGGCATGCTGAAAAAGTGCAGTGGGTGCAGCGTTAAAGCAAATCATATCACGTCTTCACAACCACTCTTTGAAAGCATGAACATCACGTCTTACAGTTGCAATCGGGCAAAATTATCAAAACAGGCAAAAACTTAAAAGAAAAGTCTCTGACAGTCATTGGCATCTTCTACTGTCCAACGGAAAATAATGGCTCATGCTGAGAGAAGACTCCGAAATCCAAATCACTGTGCACCTTTCAGGAAATAAGACAGCAGAGCATTTTAACCCTTTGATGCAGGTTGAGTTCAAAATGTCACCCTTTTCTCTTGGACTTGTGATTCGGTTAATGCCATATACATAATGCAAAAACCACTACAACTCCACTAAAATCAGTAACCATATACATTTAAAAGTGAAAGTAAATAAACCTGGTGAGAAACCACAGAAAAAGATGCTTCTTCATCATCTCCAGCCTTAAACTCATTATGATGTGAGGTTTTTCTTCACACTCAAAAGTAAAAATTCTGAGTTGTGATGCAATATAGCAGGGTTTCCACATGTGCTGGAAAACAGTTGACCAATTTTCCAGTCATGGAAAACACATGGAAAAAGAGAAAAGGTCAAATGTCACAAAAAATCGTGTTGTCCTGGAAAATGATTTCAACATTCTCAAGCTGTTATGTCGTGAACACTTCTCTGTGTCACGGTAGTAAATGTAGGTTGGATAACATTGCCACCTACAACACTCCAAATAATTTAAGTTCCATTTTCCTTCAAATCAGAATCAGAATCAGAATCAGAACCGTTTATTGCCAAGCAAGTTTTCACCTGCAAGGAATTTGTCGTGGTGGAAGGTGCATAACATTCAACAATAAACTATAACACTTAACTATCAAATAACATTTAACTATCAAATAACACTTAACTATCAAATAACATTTAACTATCAAATAACACTTAACTATCAAATAACATTTAACTATCAAATAACACTTAACTATCAAATAACATTTAACTATCAAATAACACTTAACTATCAAATAACATTTAACTATCAAATAACACTTAACTATCAAAATATCATTTAACTGTCAAAAACAGTCAGCACAGTGCAGGAAATAGAAACATATTTGAAATGTAGAATAAGATATGTAATATAGGATATGGAATAAAGTGCACACAAAAACAGATAACAGGACCGTAAACCAAGTGAAGTGTATGAATGTTAAAAGTGACGAGTGTGTTTAAGTAGAGAGACAGGGACGTGCAGGGGAGAGACCAGAAGTAGAGAGACCAGAAGGAAATGTCCTGGGGATGACAGAGTCAGTGGGGGTCCCGGGCTCTGTTAATGAGCCCGACTGCCGACGGGAAGAAACTGTTCATGTGTCGTGAGGTCTTGGTCCTGATGGACCTCAGCCTCCTGCCAGATGGAAGGGGCACAAACAGTTTGTGTCCAGAGTGAGAGGGGTCGGCTACAATCTTTATTGCTCGCTTCAGGGTTCTTGAAGTGAACAAGTCTTGGAGGGACGGCAGATTGCAGCCAATCACCCTCTCAGCAGAGCGATTGATGCGCTGCAGTCTGCCCTTGTCCTTGGCAGTGGCTGCAGCACCAGACCGTGATGGAGGAGCAGAGGATGGACTCAATGATGGCGGTGTAGAAATGCACCATCATTGTCTTTGGCAGGTTGAATTTCTTCAGCTGCCTCAGGAAGTACATCCTCTGCTGAGCCTTCTTGGTGATGGAGCTGATTTGAGCTCCCACTTGAGGTCCTGGGATATGATGGAGCCCAGGAAGCAGAAGGACTCCATCGCGTCGACGGGGTGGAGAAATGTAAATATTAGTCACTGCTGGCTGCTAACTGTAACCACTCTGACCCCCAGGCACTGATACGAGTTGCTACAGCTGTTAACTGATGATCTGTCTATAGAGCTAACAAGATAACTTACAACATTATCTCTGCATGCTAAATCTGCACTGACAATTTAGTTCATGACCCTAGGTTCATGTCTTTACATGTTGTGGAGTAAAAGTGATGTAAAGTAAGTTGTTACAACCAGCAGTTGAAATGGGTCAAAGTCATCTGCTCTATAATGAGAATGTTCAATTAGCATGCCAAAGAATGTTATTATTAAAATGCATCTTCTCAGCAGCTGGGAGCAGTTTCACCTGGAAAGGTAATTACAGAGAGGTGAGAGTTTGACTCATTATGTGAAGAGTGCAGCTGTGGGACAAGAGAGAATCTAGTCAACCACAGAAAGACAGTCGATGTAGTTTTATTAAACTACTGCAGAAATGCTGTTTTTGGTAGATTAATTGATATTGTTGGATAAGTTGTTTGCATAATCAATGAAATGTTCGGAATATGAGCATACCGTGTTTCCATCTGCACATCCTCATGGACAGACCTAAACTCTTTCCTCAACACTGGGATCTCCAAGATTCTTCTCATCTAGCTTTCAGCAAGGAAGAGTCTTTCCCAGTTGTTGGAGTATTTCCTGAAGGTCAGGGAACATAGTTGGTTTCAGATTGTCTGATTTTGACAATCAAGGTCACTGTTACCGTTTCCTCCAGACAAACACGATGGGGGCTTTTGAACATGCTTACTTTTGCTTCCTTGCATCCTCTCTCCTCGCTTGACCCTGAAATTGTTCTTCGTTCACCATCATGGAGGATCTTCCAATCCCTTGAATGCACCTCGAGGAGACAAGGCGAGAGGAAGCTTCCGGAGGAGATGAGACCAAGGAAACACCAGCGTATCCTTTGATAAAGTCTATTCGGCACCTGTGAAAGACGCATGACACACAGCGGTAATATGGAAAGGATGTGATTAATACACTGTAGCCTACATTTACCTCCATGAGGTATGATTTAGCGTTCTACAGTACTGAGGTGGATTTGGAAGTGCACAATGTTTGCATATATTATCTATCAGAGCAAGTCCCTATCCACTTGAGGAAACAACAACCATTGTGTGTCTAAGCTTACATTAATTAGAGTGTCTCCTAACTCGGCTCCATCATATAGTGATTAGGTTAGTGTAAGCTCCATGCCCACTGCGAGGGTACAACTCATTTAAGCAGCAGGAATGCACTCTGCTTCTCTGTGCAGATGATGTGAGTGGGTTTAAAGCTGTCTTGATGTTTGAAAAAAGAAACGCAGTAGATCGTGGGATGTTTCTCTATGTTGGGTTAAGGCCTGTATGTCCCCAGTCAAGTGCCATGGAAATCCTGTTGGGACTGAGCACATAGCTGCATTCTCTGTGGCCTAATCAAGTGGTATCTGAACTCCAATCCTCTTATGCTGCTTGACTGGACCACACTTCTGTAAAGCTGGATTGTAGTTGCCGGCTGGAACTCCAGAGAGAGATGGGAGGGAAGAGAATGAGCAAGATGGGCTGCCTCTGTCTCATTCTCTTTCTCCACTCCTGAACTTTGCCCCTCGACATGTTAATGCATGCGTGCATTGGTAACACGCTGAGCATCTGCTGCTGCTTTTTTCCATGACTTGATCAATGCAAAGCAAGAACAGAGTCCAATTAGTCCAAAAGAATCCCCTCTCACTCTTTCTCTAAATCTGAATGCCTCCTCTTTCTGTCGGGCTCCAATTACCTTTGTGCGAAGTACAAAGGTTGGCCCCGCTCCCCTGATGAGCTCTTTTCACACAGAATGCCGTGACCCTGAAAAGCACAAGCACAGAACACGGCTCCCGAAAAAGCTCCAGGACCAAGCCACTTCAGCGAGAACAAGCAAGCTCATTTCATGACGTTTTATTGTGTGGAAATCCAGGCCTTTGATTTTTAAAAGGCAACAGAAAGAGACTGTCTGAGGTTCAGCGCCCCCTGTTCATAAAAGATGATAAAAAGACGACTCAGGTCCGGGTCGACGCTTGGGCGGATTGAAGGAGGTAATTAGCATTCCCATGGACAGGGACTGTGGATCCCATGTTGCGTCCAGATGTCCGGGCCAGTGCTCAGGCTGTTAGCTCACTGGTCCATGAGACTTGATCCATAGATGGAAGACAATGACCCCAGCACCAATTAGCTCCACCAGTCAAGTGTCCCTAATTGGATTACGGGCCCGGCTTTTTGGGACGCCGTGTATCCAACGTTGAGCAGGAACCATTACGGTTCACAACGGGTTCCTCAGAAACTCTCCGAAATACAGACAAATACTCATAATAACCGTTCGGATTGTTCAACGCTTAGACGGTTGCGTATCCTGGCCAGATTTCAAAATACTGGAAAGACAAAACCACAGAGGCTGCTCAAACCTCTCTTTTCATTTGTCACTGGAAAGCAGATACTTATCACACGTTGTGTGATGACATTCCGGAGAGGCTTGTTTGGCATGCATGCTAAGCTTCTCTTTGCCTCTACAAAACAAAAGGTTTTCACTGAGCCACAATACGCTGAGAAGGAAACAGCTTGCACAAAAGACTGAACAAACCATTGTGTAGCATTGCATGATCTAGTCATCATTTATTTAAACAGCAAGGTCAACAACGGAGCTGTGTATCAATTCAATGGACCACAGGAGAAAGAGATTGATGCAGCATGAACGTACAGTCGTTAAGAAGTGTTGCATATCCAGACCCTCTTCCTGGTGTTTGTGTGCATTTTATCGCCGGATTAACAAGATCTCAATTATTCCTTTCAATATAAACCATGAATGAGTTAAGGATCAGTAACAAATGCTTCACTCAGCAAGTTCTCTGGATCACAACACTGCTGTAAATATGTGCATATGTGCAGTGTAGGGTATGCACCTATGATCTCTGACCAGCTTTGTGTTGGTCCGAGTCAGACCAAACCTCATAAAGATGTAAGTCTTTAACGTTTGGTCTTGTAAATTAAAATAAAAATTCATAAGAAATGAAATACACGCTTTCAATCAGGTCTTTGTCTTTTTCAGATTGTTGCATCTTTCTGGTAGAGAACAGGCCTGTAACGCAGAAAACACACCGGAAAAGCAACAAAGTGCGGCCTGTGGAAAGCGGCCATGTAATGTCTGGAAAGCTGCCTTTTGTTTCTGCGGCGAAGTGCAGCCAAACTAAAAGTTGCGTCGGAGTGCTACCAGAAAGATCAGTGAACTCCCGTGACTCGTTGACCTATTTTACAAAGAATTTATTTCCGCCTGAATCACATGAACACAACTTATTAATTATTGCGGCGAGCTGCACTTCACCGGCTGGGTGTGTTTTCATCCTAACAGTGAGCAAGACGTGAAAGCTCAGTCTACTGTTGAAGAGGAAGAGGCAGCTACTGTAACATCCAGGTGTATCTGAACAGTCTGTATGGCTCCCTCACCTTTTGAATATGCCAACTTTTCCACCTCAGGCAAAGGTCAATCCTCCTCTGTGATAATAAGGCTTGTTAAAATATCCTATTGCTTCCTGTTTTTTATGTGCAAATTGAAAGTGCAGATAAAAAAAGGTTTTATGCAACCAGAATCTCTTGAAAGGAAATGAATATTCCCATAAAAAAAACATAAAAAATCCTAAACATGACGATGGATGGAAACTACTCATCTGCCAGACATGGACATTGGTCCAACCCCCTGTCACATTGACATGAGGCTGTGTTAACTGTCTGTACCATCAAACCCAAACTAAGAAGGTAAACCAATGAACAGGTCCGTAAACAAGCCAAGCAGGCCCTGGTCGAGATGGGATTCTAACATTATTCAAGTGTGAGTACAGGTATGTCTTTGTCTCTCCATCTTCCAAAAGGAATTGATGTGCTGACATCATGTGCTGATTCCCAGTTATTATCAGACCTTCACACAGGGATGTTCTAGAATGAGATGGACCATCTCCAGATTCGGACCAAGTGTCTGATCCAAGTGTGGCCGACTCGCCTCCAAGCGGGTTGTGGTGACGTGTCGCCGGCCTCAGACAATGCTAAATGCTAAGTAGACGATTCGCAAATAGATTCAAGGATTGTGAATAGTATAAAGTGCAAATGGGGATTTTTTATTAAAAATGTATTTGTACAACTGTCTGTGTTCATTTACAAACGATCAGAGTCACAGATGCAGATCATTTTGTTTGTGAATACTTATGAGATGATTTTAACACCATACTCCTGCTCATGTGGGCAGAGGGACCGCTAGTTCTGACCCTCGGCCGGGTCACCACAGCCTGAGGCGCCCACGAGAAGCCCTGGAAGAGCAAAGAGAAGGAGAGCTGTCATGACGAGGCTAAACTGCAGCATGTGTGGGCAGCAGAGGGACTGAGAGAGCAGTGGGGCGTGAGAGATTTTGGGAGCCACCGAATCTTTCAACTGCCTCTCAAAACCTGTGGATGTCATCTCCTGCACAGCTGGGATAAAAGAGGCAGAAGTTGTAACAGGCACACTCAGGGGTGTCTTACTCAGCCAGTGTGAGCCACAGATTGTGACAAGTCACAACTAAAAAGCCTGTGATCCTCCTGACATCTCCTAACATGGGACCGGTAAGGCTTTCACATCACGGAGAGTCATTTGATTCACTGTGAATATAAAGTAGATTGGCGAGAGAGCTAACTAAGAATTGGCGAGAGCTGAGACATGATTCTCAAAGGTTAGCTGTATCACAGAGTACATGACGTTCTCACAAGGAGAGCAGAGCAACAATATTTTCACCAACCCGTACATGTACCAACTAATCGAACAGATCTCCAATGTGAACGGACTATCCACCGACCGCAGTGGCATCAGTGTTGACTGAGAGTGCTGTGATTCAAAACACTACTTCTTCATTCAAAAACACATGAAATGACAGAGAAAGCCACAGAAACAATCATAATGTGATGTCCCTGTTGTACATAATAGGCTGCTGAGCTACTAGCCGTAGTTCAGCGCTTGTAAAGGCTGAGGTTGGTACTGAACTGAACCTAACAGCTCCTGAACTGAACCTAACAGCTCCTGCAGTCAGCAGAACGTTCTGCTTTCAAAGCTGTCAAAGACGATGACCATGGTGGATATTTGAAAACATGGTTTCCACTAAACAGGATGGCGGTCTAGGTGGTGATTTCGACCGTTGGTTCAGGTACGATCCAGGGAGTCCACTCTGTTTAATGGGTTCACGCCTTTTAAGGTTCATCAGATGCCGCAAAACGTGTGTTACACCACAGATGGGATGTTACCGCTCTGGAAAGTTATCATGGCGGGTACGTGAGGTAAACAGTAGAAATATGGCATTCACATTATAAAGTAATGCATCAGGAATGTGTGCATGTGAGGGGTGAAGTGCTATTTGTTTAAGTAAGTCGTGCACTGTGGACTCTTGTAAGTAAAGGCAATAAAAAAAAGAGCTTTCAAAGGGTTAAAGTGCTATTTTTGCAGTTGTCACAGATCACAAAAAAGGCTTTAAGACAAGCAGAACCACATATGATAGAAAATAGGGCTTTGATATTGCCAGCAGGCTTCTCAGAACTCAGACGTGACGTACCAGAGATGACACCTGATATTTGTGGTGCAGCTTGTGCTGCCTCCATCATGTTATCCTGGTGGGCTGTGGATGCTAGGGGCCGCTGTTTAAACAAGCTCACAGGATGTGATGTATCTCCCATTCAGTTCATTTTGCTGGCCTGAAACCCACTAACTAGTAACTAACTAACTAGTTAATGTCCAAGAAAAAACCTCATGATGACAGGGTTCACTAGCTTCTGTGTGTACGCTGACAATAAGAAGGCGGTGTTCATGCACAGCCCTGGCTCTGTCAATAGGAAACAAACAAAGTGTCACGATATCAAATGTCATTTTGTTGGAAGCTTCTGTAGAGCTTTTTGAATGAAGCTTTAAATGTCTTTCGTCAAATTTGAATGGCTAAATGCCAACAATTTGGTATTAAAAAACAGTATTTCTTTATTTGTTTTCAATGCGTCCAGTCATTCCATATCGTACTATCTGCTTCACCCTCTAAGTGATATCACTATTGGGGTTTCCCAGCGCGCATAGGCTGTGGTGAAGACTTTATTTGCGCCCTCGTGCCCTGCACTGGCCCCGCTTACGGCCTCATTTGAGATATAGAACAGCCGTGCACACTTGCTCTTCAGGTCACTCAAAGCGTGGCTTTGTCCAAACAGCGTTTGTCTCACTGGTTGTGTGACGCCATCACACAAGCCTACAGTGCAGCGGGAATGCAGCCACCGCAGGGTGGCCGGTGCACTTCTAGAGAGTTTCATCCTCATCCATGACCCTCCTCAGAGGGATGACAGTGGCAGACATCTGCACAGCGGCATCCTGAACTTCTTCGTGCCCTGCTATTCGTTCCTGCAACGAATGGCAGTTATTCAGTAGTCATTCAGTGTTAAATGTGCTCGACGGCAGAAAGTGTTTCACAATCGGGATCTTTTTACGTGCGTGTCCAACGGTGCGCTTCTAATCTGATCATCAGGAATTTGTGGGCTGCATGGGAACCATTGTGATACATAATATTTGTCACTCCTGTGCAGCAGCAGTGCTGTGTGTAGAGAGTGTCAAATATTTCTTCTCCACACAGAGCTGACATGGTGTTAACCGTGGCCCAGTCGGTGCCTCTCTGCTTTATTATGAGTAGCATATACGGTTCGTGAGCGCCCTCGTGCCCTGCACTGGCCCCGCTTAGGGCCTCATTTGAGATATAGAACAGCCGTGCAAACTTGCTCTTCAGGTCACTCAAAGCGTGGCTTTGTCCAAACAGCGTTTGTCTCACCGGTTGTGTGATGCCATCACACAAGCCTACAGTGCAGCGCAGGGTGGCCGGTGCACTTCTAGAGAGAAGCCCAGTCTTGTGCTGTGTCCTTCCCTCTGACGCGCTCGTTGTACGTTGATGTGCGTTGCATCGGGTACATCATCACACACAAGTTTGTTGAAGGAGAGTTTGTTTATTTCCTTCAGCGTGGAACAACGTAAAACCAGTCCAGTTCTTTCCAACGACATTAAACGCACCATTTGCATAAACACATGAAACTGTTATCGTAACGTGGTCAACACCCTTTGTCCTTCTGGGGTCAAACACCTGACAACAACGGTGATTACAGGACCTATATACCTGAGCCCAGGACATGAGAACAGTGCCACCCAATGCATACACAGAGAAATACGGTTGTATTTACAACAACATATTTGGCTCTAACAGCGTGCTTGTGGACTTTGGTGTGACAGCTGGGCACAGACGACATCAGCTCTCAAAGAGCAAAATACTAAATGTTACAGAACATTAGTTACGTAATAATAACTCCTAATTCTAAGAGTGTAGCACACTCAGCGGTGGTTCCCTCTGGCTCCACCTTCACCAGCTGGTCTAAATTGGAAAGAGAATAATAGTCGCAGCTATATAACAGCCACCGATGTTATATATCGTATATATAAGTGCGGCTGTAAGGGGGGGCCGTGCAGAGCACAAAAGCTGTCAATGGGGATAAACCCAATAGCAACAACTCTTAAAGTGCGATGCCTATACGCATAGAATATGAAGTTAAAATATGTACTTTTATTTATTTATTTTTTCAGGGACAATGCACACTAATTAACAGTTACACTGTAAGTGAGCCAGAGTTAGCCAGAGAGGCTAATTTCCATCTGCTGTCCCCGGCCAGATGTTTCAAGGCAGCCTAAAATAACAAAACTTGAACATGTGGGCCGTGAATGAAGCTATAGACTGACGGGTCAAAGAATGGTCTTAGTGGTAACAGTTAACCGCTGATGTCAGGGGCACAAACCCACCGCAGAAAGTGTTTGTATTAATGACTGATTACTCTTCGTGAAAATTCATTGTATATTGCTTTTTAAGCTGCTGTTGATTTCTCTCCATTTTGTGTACCAATCAATTACACCCTCTCTTGCTGTGCCAACACACCCAATTGATTCCACACAGCGGATCCTTGTTTTGGTGTATAATCATTTATTTTACTTTGAAAGTTCAGAAACGGGTGAGAAAAGTACAACAGTGCAGCTTATTCACGGGGTGCAAATCAAATACTAATTTTCTGTGTGCGCTCAGCCTCAGTGGGATGTGTTTTAGCCTCTAAGAACCAAACTAAAGCACAGACTTCTGTTGGTGACAGCAGGAGCGGCAGCAGCAAACCCACGTAACAGCTCCCGTTTACGAGCTGTTATATCTTCCCGTTTGGCTGAAACTGTGACAATTTAAGGACTTCTTTTAACAAGAAGCCTGAAGCAGTAAATATGGTTGATGCTGGGGGGAAAGTCAGAGGTTTCTCGCTATAATGAGATTTGTTCCTGCGGATTTGTGGCTCTTACAATTCCTCCTCACAGGTTCTTCTCTAGTCCGTTTGATCACCTAACACGAGATTATGTTATGGCTCGGGATTAGCTTCGGAGGGAGCGGCCTGGCATCCTAGGTGTGTCTTTCTGCACCCTAAGAGGCTTATGGGAAAATATGTGCTGGCTAATAGCCTTATATTTTTCTGCTTTTTTTTTTTTTTGAAGAGAGAATCAGATTTCTCTTCCACTTCCCTCCCTTAAAAGTTTGTCACATAGACGCTGATTTGTCATAGACACTGCAAATCCAGTTTTACTGTGTAATACGTCTGAACATGCCGATAAAGCTTTGGCTTTAAGTCTGACTTCGCCACAGGAGAGGAGCTTTGCGACAACACAGGCCTGTCAAATGGGTAGTTGGAGTATTCTCATGCAAGCAGAGCAGGTACAGTGTTGAGTTCACTTGCAGAGGGAAAGATTCACTACCTTTCTGACACTGTACAGTGAGAAGCCCTGTTTCCACACAGACAGTGTTTCGTGGTGGAAGAGGGCTGCCACTATGTCTGATACACATCACAGCACGCAGCGGCCAACGTCTCGCTCTTTGCTCGACGCAGTGAAGTCACTGTGACGCGGCACAAGTGGGTTGAGAGTGCAGTGGTGCCCAGGTTGTGTTCTGAAAGGGTCTTCAGCGAGAGACAGAGAGGGATGGAGAGTGCTAAGAGGAAGACATGCTTAAAATGAAAGACTGAATTAAAAAGGGGTGACTATTAGTTTATGCCAGATATTCACCCAGGTTCACACATTGTTTTTTTATTTCATGCTTTCTACAACTTCACATTCGCAGTACTCACAGAAACCTGGAGAACAAGTTGAAGTGTAAAATCAGCCATCTGGCAAACACACTCTCCGCAAATAGACTTTGCTGGTAGATGTCTTAGTGACACGGACTGTGTCATCATGTTGTTTGTGTCACTGTCATTGGACATGTTAGGTGTCTGATAAGCCTTCATGGATCTCTTTCTCAAACTGGGCTTCCTCGGACGTATTGAACTGTCTCACCACTACCTGAAGGCCATGGGAAACACCCCAATGCTAAAATAATCAACAGGATTATCTTTTGGTTTATTTAAATATATTTTCCTCTCAATCATCTGCAATCTCATTTCTTGTCACCTGATCTCCACTCTTCCTTCTTCTTGTCATTTAACTTTCTTCTTTTTTAATGGCTGCTCACTTTTCCATTTACGAAGCCCTCTCCACCTCTCACCATCGCTCTTCTCTCTCTCGCCTCCCTCATGTCTGCAGCCGGCCCGACTGGCCATGCAGCGAGCTTACCTTGTCAGCAGAATCAACAATGGCGGGGCCATTTTGCAGTGGGTTCCCATGCATTGCAAATCAGCCTCTCATTCAGCGTGGATGGAATTAGGCAGCAGGTACACGGAGCCCTGTGTTGTGGCAGCGTAAATCAAGGTCCTGTCTAAAAAGCCGCAAATCACCGGCAAAGCGCCGTGTTAGGTGAACCGAGACAGCGCGGTCATACTGTCGAGCCTCAATGTCTTCTGAGCTCACAGGCATATTTGCTGTGGAAAAACAGAGAAAGAGCACACGAGCACACTGCTGTTCTGCACCTGCAGTCGATGTTTCGTCAATAGAGGCTCATAACGGCGGACATTTATGAGCCTGTGAAATATATGATGGCCTCTCTCTTTGCTCTCAAAGGCATGTTGGGAGAATGCAGTTATAAATAGGCTGATACGCAGGGCCTGTGTCACAGCGGGTTTATAACCAGCCAAGGATGCCGGTGGGCTTTTGTTCCTGTTGCTTTCTTCATGTACGCTCACCGCCCTGACATTTATCCTACACGGTGAAACAATGGAGTGAAAACCCCCGCCGCCCTCACCGAGCACCTCCACCACCTTCAGGTCACGCTTCCATCCGCAGTCAAACTCAAATGTCAGCCGTGCTCTCTCTTCCCGTCTGATCTTTTCCCACATCGACACCGATAAAGTCTTTCGTCGCTGACAGGAGGCTCACTTTGACTTGATGTCTGATCAATGCAGCTAAGATCTCAATAACATTTAAAGCTGCACAAATGAATATTTTGATATTACCAGTGAATTAAAAAATTACATGTAATGTGAAAGGGCTCACTTTTCCCCAATCACCTGTTTCACAAATACTGGCAACGCTGCAAAATGCTCCGTGTCAAACTGTTTTTCCTTTAGTCATTCAGCAAGCGTAGAACGTTTCAAGCTCAGGTACATCAGGTGTGTGTCACTGAATGAACAGACCCTCCTGTGGGTGTGGCCACAGTGATGGTGCGTCTCCAAGCCAGACTCAATCAAATACACTTCCCTTTACCACCAAGGATTATCAAACAACTCAATGTAGGGCTCGATGATAGAGCCAAGATGTATCATATTTAAAAAACATATTTAACAATAATAATGCTCAATTTACAGTTTTAAGATGATTCTCCTCAGGAAAGAACCAAAAGCTTAATTATGATTTATAATATACAATTATTTTTTATCAGAACAGGTTGGGGTGTTAGTATACGACGCTTCGTGTTGGCCATCTCACTGCTGTGCACTACTTTTGACCATGCGCACCACAGACGTGGGCCGGGACTGGACTTAAGTGAAGAAACGGATTGTAAATCTATACATTATTGGACTATATAAAGCATAAAAATACCTTTTAAAATGATCATTACTAACAAACAATAGAGTGCAGCAATATGCCATTGCAGCATTTAGTTTGCTTGATCCAAAGAAGACTTCCGGTTGGCTCTTCTAGACATCCAGATGTTATTGGAGTCATTTCACTCAAAACAATTTATACATTGTTTTACAACCAAAACAGAAATGACTGTAAGACGTCTGTCTGTCCAGAGAAAAACGCATTCAAATACAACTTTGATTTTAGATGTTATTACCCAGCCCTGACTCAATGCTCCATGTAGCTTGTTAGCCTCATTTAGCTTATTGGTTTGGTTTTACAGCAATCAACTGTACTGTTGACTCAATCTCAGTGCTCCACTTTCCAGTTCTGATAGATCCTCTGTACTCTACCTGCTCAGCAGACAGACAGACAGACACAGTTAGAGACTAGCTGGTGAACACAGTGGATCATTTAGCAGCTAAAGAGACAAATATTGTGTTCAATAAGTATTCAGATATGACTGTTAATGTTCTTCTGTGTCTGCTACATGTGTAATTGACCAGTATGTGCCATTGAGATAGACATAACAACTTTATAAAGCAGTAATAAGTCAGGAATGCGTGACCACAAAATGAATAGGTGCAGATTCAAAATTGTATTACATGAACACAACATTGTAACAAATTGATAAATACTCAGACACTTTCTCAAAAAAATATGTAAATATTTAACTTAATATTTAACTTAACTATTTTCACTGTTTTCTTTTGACACTGTACTTTGCCAGGGTATCCAAAGAGTTGGATGTCTTCAGGTGACAGACAAACTGGGTGCTGTTGAGCCTGGGTTTGTCAAGGAGCACAGCACGCTGTGACAGTAGCTTTGCACACATGCAGCCTCCATGGTGTGTCAAACTAAGATACTGCATCCAGTATACTTTGTTCCAAAAGCAGGTACAAGTGGCCACACTGTAGCTGGGTGATATCAAGTAAAACATGCTGATTTTAAACATGGTGCTCTAATGAAGGGCTTTGTGATGTATCAGACTAGCATCCGCTGCAACATCGCATGCATCATGTGATGCTTGGTCCACATTTGAGGCATTTTACTATCAGTGTTCTGTGTTGCTGTGGCCGTACTGTTAACACCTTTAACAGGAAGTGGATTGTTGAACTCATCACCGAATAGAAATAATAGGATAATCACAGTTTTGCATGCATGTGTTTTTCTACTCTTTAAATCAGAGCGTGGTGTGTAGTGTTCCAGAGAGTAAATCAATGAGTCATTGTAGAGGGAATAGAAATCCTCAAGCGCCGGAAAGAAATGTCGCCTCTGGATGTAACTGCACTGCTTCATATGAGCAACAAAATCTGTCCAAATGATCTTTTGTAGTCAGCTCAATTAGCTGCAACACATAGATTGCACAAGCACCGCAGGAATCATTGCATGTAGACATTTTATATTGCTGTCTGCAGTTTTCAGAATCATAAGTGACATTCATGATTACTGTGAAGAACTGCTTTCTTGTTGGAGTAAAATTACATTCAACTGCTCTGAAACATGGATGTTTGTTTTTCCAACCTTATCCTAAAAATATTATAGAAATAGAACAACTAATAATAGCTGCATAATGTTCATAAATCATCTAGTTTACACAATATCAAATGTGATTTCAGATCAGAAGAACATGAGAGTGAGAAGTTACTAGTTGTAATAATAAAAGGTTGTTTTATAGAAGAAAGCTGTGCCGCATGTACTGTAGATGTCACTGTATAGCTTTAATTCTCCTCAATATATAGCAGTTAAAGTGATACTCCATTTTCTTCAGTGTCCCCTAAAGCAACTGGATTTCTGGTGTAGGTCTGTATGCCCCGATAGAGAGCAGTATCAATAACAAGGAACTGAAAAGTCTGCTTTCATTTTACACTCCCAGTATATTTTATTAGGCTGATACTAATGCTCTGTCTGCAGGGCCAGAGTCATTTTATTTCCCACACTATGCAGACTTAACACTTAATGGATGGGTTTCTAGATATTACTGTTCCTCAGAGGATGAATCCTGACTTGTCATCTACCAGCTGGTCAACGTTTCCCTTCATCCTTTGGTGTATCCGCCTCAGCTGTGCTTTGTGTTTACTGCTACTGGTGAACATGGTGACGTAATAACTGCTGAACCTCAGCATGTTAGCGTTGCCATTGTGAACATGTTAGCATGCTGACATTGGGATTCATCTCAAAGCAATGCGGTGCCCAAGTACAGCCTCAGAGAACAGCTGTTTGTTAGATCCAACTGCACATTAGGGATGGAATACTAAAAAGGTTTTATTTTCAATACAGGTCCTGATACTGATCATTCCTTAAATGGGTATGTGATTGATAAAAATAAATGAAAATTATACTTGGAGGAAAATCACGACATGTACCAGTCATTAATAACAGATTTATTATAAAAGCAAATGTAAGTACAGTCAAATAAAAATGTTTAAGCAAATAAGTTTAAAAATAGTATTTTACAGAAATACTATGATGCCATAAATAATAACAGTTAAAATAATAAACAAGAATAGCTGATGTTACATTGTTTTCCACAGTCATGTGACACGGGCCAGCTAAAAATGTCAGGCCTGTTTTGACACCAACATTATACAAAAGTTGGGAAAACGTTTGGAAGTGATGCAGCCACGCACGTTTGTGTTCACATGATTTAATTTTACGTACTTTTTTAAAGGAATCAATATCAAATGAGTAGCTTCCCAAATACCAAATGAGTATCGTGTAAAAATGCTGCAGTATCCATCCACCAATCCCTACTGGTATCTATCCACCAATCCCTACCGGTATCCATCCACCCATTCCTACCGGTATCCATCCACCAATCCCTACCGGTATCCATCCACCCATTCCTACCGGTATCCATCCACCAATCCCTCCTGGTATCCATCCACCAATCCCTAGTGGTATCCATCCACCAATCCCTACTGGTATCCATCCACCAATACTGCACGCTCATTCTAAGCAGGTTTTGACTCCATAGTGTGTTCATAGAGTGGCAATCCAGACAGATTGGTGTTTGACATTTTTCTGTTGAAGTTTTAGACAAAAAAAAGTATGTGGAATTATTTTATAGTATCTTTAAACACGGCGGACTACAAAGGTTAGTATATATAGTAATGTGTATGATTAGCATGTAATATGGAATCTTGTTCAAAGCAAAAATTCCAAAACATGATTGGCTCTAACGTCTCAAAACTGAACATTTGCTAGTTCTCAGAACATCTGTTTATTGGGAAGAAACAAGACTTGAATGAACATTCCGATCAAAACGTGTTTATGTCTAGTCACGGTCTGGAAATTGTGATGGACATGTTTTAATTTTTATTGAGAATTTGTAATTCAAGCCACAATATAAACAAGAAAATGATTAGGTAAAAAGAAATCATGAGCTGCAGCCTTAATTAGAATAAATGCACACTCCCTTTCTCAGAGGTTAAAACACACACACACACACACACACACACACACACACACACACACACACACACACACACACACACACACACACACACACACACACACACACCATTTCGAGAATGTGTAAGAGGACGTCGTGGAGCGCATGTGGACCACAGTTCACTGATCAATGTGGCCAACACACAGTATCACTGTCAGCTCTCTGTGTATTTCAGTGAGTGACACTATTCACTGCATGTCTTCCACTGTGAGGAGTGAAAAGCTCAGTGCTCATTGTCAGGATTTTTCAAAGAAGTCTCTTGTTCCGGCTGACCAGCAGGTCAATGATTTTTAAACACCTCGTCACCGTTGTGTGGAGGGACCACAGTTCCAGAAAGTAGGTCATTATTTCCTCGGCGCTCCGTTCTGCACGCCGCTCCATCTCTTAAACATCATCCTCCCACGAAAGCCGCAGCCATCCCTGTGTACAATATGACTAAAGCATCTCAGATCAAGTGAAGGATGACAAAAGGCAGGAAAACAAGGAGGATGTTTCACTCCAACATACCAAGGGAGCTGCTTTGTTTACCTGTGTGGGCTTATTACTCCATGGTAACTGAGGCATAGAAACAACACCAGGCCCAGTAAAGCACACAAGTTGTGCTTTATTCTTGACGAGCATCCTCCTCCTCGCTGTTTTTTTGAAATGTGTAATTAATGCGTGCAGTTTGTTTACACATACGTTTATTTATCTGCTCTTCTGCCTCGTGTATTCGTTTTCATTCCCTCTGAATTGTCTGGAGGTTTGAATAATTGAAGTGATTTGTATTCTCTTAAAGGCGATAAAGGAAGGGCCCGGGGGAACGACTGAGATTGAAAATACACAAGGCCCTAAAGTTTATCTCCAGCCGCCTCCTTAAACACCTCTTTTACTGTTTAAATATGTCTTATGAGTTTTTAATATGGAGGGAAACAAAGGGGAGAGAGTAAAGGATTGTAACTGACATGTTTTTCAAGAGCCCAGATGATAAAAAGGAATAATAAACATTTGTTTTAAAAATAAATACAGTTTATCCTTGAACCCTAAATATAGACACTGCTATTTTTTTGATGTAGTAAGCTGTATATCGTTGACTGCCTGCAAGCCTCTCCCTAAATGTTGGCGGAGAACGTATTATTCAAATGTTGCCCGGAGCCTCGGCAGCGTTTGAAAGGTTAAACAGTACTTTAAACGTAGGCTGTCCAAATGTTAAAAGCACAAAATGATTGCTGGTGCAGCCTGCTTATGTAAAGGCACAAAAAACAGACGAGTGCCCACACAAACAGGCGAGAGCTGGGAGTGTAGACAGTGATGTGTTCCAGCCTCTGACAAAGGTAATCACATTACACCTCCTGTGTAATCCTTCAGTAGAGACGTGTCTGAAGTATGGAGACTCATTTATACAACAACAAACAACAGCTGCTTAACCAGCTTAAGATTTACGTTTCTCTTTTCATCGAGCAGTAGCTAGATATTTGTTAGCCAACGCAACAGTTAGCTTGTCACAGCGGCCCTGAAGGACCCGTACTGGGACTCAATCTCAGGTTAGTGGAGTGTTATGGTGCGTGTTGCTTAATTTTTAGTTTAACAGAAGAAAGTAGAGATGAGTAGCCAACTAGTGGAGTAATAATACTGATTTTATTCATACAGCACTTTCCAAGCTTAAGCCGGGGGGGGGGGCTGTCGATACAGTTTGCCATATACCATCGGAAAAAATGCACTCATCACGAACGAATATAATAATGTCGCACACCAAATGAAACAGCAGAACCTGGGCTACAAGGATATGTAAGCCGTTTGTACACACTCTAACACTATCACAATCCATCTAGCGCCCCCTAGGCAAACCACTCGCCACATTTCTGGCTCTACCGCTGTGCTATTTCATGCAGTACACACACATGATAGCTCAAAAGAAAGCAGACAACCTACGGATTCCGCACATATAAGTCATATTCCGCTATCACCGAGATATGAGCCACCAAACACCAGCAACACAAATCGCTTTATCGATTATGATCAGAAAATTCACCTTACTTTTGCAATAATACCCCGCATTTTCACCGTAATATATGTTCAACGGATATCCTGTGTGTCACTCAAATCATTCCGTCAATTTCCGTGGCTTCAGGGGGACCAGGGGTGGGATTTCATTTTCAGCATATCAGATCGTACGCTTCACAGTTCATGGCACGTTGTTGATTGTGACTGGCTAACAGTGCTGTCAGTGCTTTTCCACGTTGGTATAGCTCAATTCTATTGGCTCTGACGTGTCGAAACCTAATCAAATCAACTAGAGTTGATCCGTCTTCACTCTGGTATGAAACTCCAGTCAGTCAGTCCGATCGGCTGCAGTGTCCAATCACATAACTGATGAACAATGAGGAGGCGTGTCGGCCGTTAAAAGACTTCCTGGAAGTCTGTTCTCGTGGTTCCTCGCTCATGGCTCCTCCGAGGTCCCTCCTCCATCCTCCATCCTCGCTCCGAGCTACATTAGAGCTTTGGGCCGGCCGTCAATATGGCGGCGCAGAAACAACTTCCAGTTCAAGCGAGGATCGAGGAGTGAGGAAATGAGACTTGAGAGGTACCCACAGACAGGGCTCAGAGATGTTTCTGGCTTTCAAAATAAAGCTAAAACTGCTGTATTTGGATGTATTGAACACCATTAGTGATATGCAAGTGAAATATATAGTTTGGAAGATGAGAAAATTCAAACAGCACACATGGTGCCAAAATGACCATTTTGGAGACCTCGTCTGAACTCTCTGTACTAAAACCTCTCTAATTTTGTTCTGTTTCACTTTATCAAAGTCAAACTTTGCAGAGAGACTGTTCACATATTGTGCTATGATTTGGGAGAGGTTTTAGACTTGCAGCTGCATCATTTTTTTTTGGGCAAATCTGAAAATGTTTAATTTGTGCTGTGTGCCATCTTCATTTATAACATATATACATACATCTTCATTTATAACATATATACTAACATATATATACACTAACATATACTAACATTTGTAACATACTGGTATTTACACATCTGAACAAGTCTCACAAGTGTTCCCTTCATTATAACACTAAAATTATTCAAATATACCTTGTTGTTGTTGATATACAGTATATTTAGTATGTGCATGCATACTAAAAAATAGGTCAGTTTTGAAAAGTGCTTTCCGTATTCAAAGATTTTACAGAATTTAAATTTTAGAATAAGAACAAGCGCACATGTCTCCAGCAGCACTGAACCCTCACATCAAATGGTGCAAAATAGGAGAAATAACTAAATCAATGATTTGAGTCACCAGTCGCTATGATCTGTAATATTCGTCTCACCTGAACATTACATCATGAGTGTAGTGATGACTCACAGTCTCTGAACACCAACACAGGTCACTTATTATAGCTTGTTCAAAGAAAGGGAAATTAAAAAAATTGAAAGCAATTAATTCCCTCATAAACATTGTAAATATGAGTTCATGGTCTCAATCTCTAGTTTCAAGTCTTCTTCAGTACAGCATGATGTTCATTTAGTAAATGATGGTCCATTTAGAGTCAAACAGACCATAACGCAGGGGATGCTTTAGGGCGGGGCTACACAGTGATTGGCACTTCTGGTGCAAAATCCAAGATGGCGACGGTCAAATTGTTGAACTCGAGGCTTCAAAACTGTGTTCCACAAACCAATGTGTGACTTCGTGACTATGACCACTTCTAACATACGGTCTATGGTAGGACCTTATAAGTGTTTACTTCTGCTTTCTCCTTTTCGAACATATTAATTTCATTTATTTGTTTAATTTACTTTAAATTCTTTTCACTGGTTATTCTTGTTTTGTTTCCTTCAAATTGTTTACATGTTCAAAATAAAAATCCAATCTCTTTTGCTGACATCATGCCTGCTGCCACAACCGTCACATGGAAGTCATGCCGGCACTTGCTGCTGCTGCCATTCAGCATTTTAGAACCACCACCCCAGCATCCACCTGTAGGCCCTGAGTCTACGTACTCCTCTCAGTTGTCATCTTCATGATCACTCGCTGCTGTGCTGATCTTTGTGCTTCATGAGTGGAGTGACGAGGTCAGAGCAGAGATACCAAATGTCAACACTCTACATAATCTACATCCCAATAGTAATCTTTTCCACATGATTTCGCTCTCTAATTTGGAACTACGTGGCCGAGCCTAAAGCCCTGAAAGCATCCCCAGAGGGTGGGCCTACGTACTTTACAAAACATAAAGTGGAAGTCTGAACTTATGTTGAATCGTTTGTACAAGGAACCATAATCAAATACCAACGACGCTGTAATGGCACATTTTACAGCTTGATAATGATGAACATGATTTACATGTTAGCTGTAAAATGCATTGAACATTGAATCCAAAGAGAATGTGGGAAAACTGCTAGTGCTTTGAGAACACAACTAAAACGCTGATGCAAGGCTATATGCAAGGCATACATAAGGAGGATGGCAGAGCATTGTGACAATGAAGCATCTCCCATTGATTTTACAGGCAACATTCCCTTTGGATGGCCGCCGTGCAGGCTGGCTGTAACCCTGCGGACGCATCACAGAGCCGGCTGTCTTCTTCTGCTCTCCTCTGTGAAGCTGATGAAGCACATTTGGTCCGAATAAAAGACAGAACTGCCACCACTGGGACCATTGGGATGAGTAAGGTCGTTCCCTGTGTGCTCCCCCTGGATAATCCTACCCACAATTCATAGCCTAATGGGACACGTAAAATATTACAGCACCATGATTTCTACAGTTTCTGGCAGCCACTGCTTCCCTCTTTTTTTGAATCCTGTCTCTCCCTTGTCAACCGCCAATCAGGAACATAAAAACGTTATATTTAGAATATTAAGAATGTTTAGCCAATAAGCTGTCAGTGATTCGAATGCACAACAATTCTCGATGTCTCTCAACGCATGTCCTCAATTTTCTAAATCACTGCACGTGGCTATTTTTCCAAAAATGAATACTCAGTTAGATAAATCCGAACTATGGACGTCACGATTTGAAATTGTGATATCATGATTATTTTAAGAGACATGGTTTTGCTGTTTTCACGATTATTAGAAAAACTATTTCTAATATTTTCATCACTTCCTCTCTAATATCTAATCTCTAATATCTATTTTTGCGCTGTGAAAACATATTTTTCAAACAACTGTATTTATTCACATTTATCGCCGAAAACTTAATTCTACAAGCTTACATTTGAACACATAAGTTACAATATATCTTCATCCAACAAGTCACTTTGCTGAAAGGGAAGAACGGCTGCTCTCATTGAACATCAACCACACCATCGTACCATCATTGGTCAGCATGCTGCTCACCATGTGTCGTTGAACACCTCGGGGCAGATTTTTACTGAGAGACAGCGTAAGGCTGAATCTGATTGGATAAAAGCTCTACTTAAAGCAAGCTGCGCTGCAGGCTGGAAGCAGAGCAACTGAGGAAGACAGGCGCTGTGCAATGAGAAAATAAGATAATGGGAAAAATATTTAGAATACATGTAGTGTATTTATGAGAAATAATGAAATTATAAAATAGCTAAAACTTTGTGATTCTGTTTAGGCCAGCCCTGACGGCCCACCACTGGCATCTCTGATCATTTCTGTTTCTTTTTTATCATCAGTGGTTTTATACATCAGGATATACCCGAACAAATTGTCAGGAAGCCTCGAGTGGCAACACATATTGTTTTATCTCTCCTCTTGTGATTTGATTGTAAAGGTTGTAAGTGACCTCAGGTCCAATATGGATATGAAACATTTGATGTTCGTACTACTTGACTCAACAGCAGTCTCTCATACAGTAGATCACTATTCTTTTAGGGAGACTTCACAATCTGATGGGTCTCTTTGGTACAGTTTTTGATTGGTTCAAATCTCATCTTAAAGATAGAGAATGTTTTTGTAAGTATGAAGGAATGTTCCATTAAAAGCTATAAAATGACTTTTGGTGTTGTTCAAGGTTCACTTCAAGGTCCTTCACTTTAAACTTTACATGCTGCCACTTGAAAACGTCACCAGGAGCCATGGCACAGATGTCTATAGCTATACTGATGACCCACAGCTGTATATTATATATCTATACGTCAGAACTAAACCCCATGGTGAGGTATCCTTCTCTTACTGGGGTCCACGTCTCTGGATCAGCCTTTAACTATTTAGTCTTTTTTCTAATTATGTATTGTACTACCACTCTTTATTCTGGCTTTCTGAGCTGAATTTATTTCAAATCCTACTCCTGGTGTTTCACCCTGAATTTATCTTCTGTTTTATTATGAAAATGACTAATCAAATCAGGTCTGACTGATGGATAGGATGCCGGGTCGCTATTTTGGCATCCGGTCGATTTTCTCCACTTGCTGTGAGCAAATCTGGCAAGAATACACACTGATAATCTACGATAAACAATATAAATGATATATTATACGAAATAAAAGATCTCATTCTGTTGAAATATGCATCCCACGCTTTTGACTTCTCTCATCTCTCTCCCTGCTGTTCTCCTGGAGTTTCAATTCCCCCGGTTCCCCTCCCACATCATCAAATTTCAAAATCCATCCACCAAATTTATTAGAATTAGCCCCGTGTCACTGCTGTTTGTGATTGTGGTTTTTAAATGATGTACTTAACACACACACACACACAGAGATACGTCCCATAGAAAACAGCAGAGGAGCAGAATTGCTTGTTGATGGTCGCTGAGGAATGCACTCGTGGTGTGAAGATAACTGCTCAAGCAACAGTCCAGTGTGAACCTGCCGTACTTGGTTTAAGTCACTGCATCTCCCAACAGGGTTAGCAACACCACGGCTGTATTTCAGACTGCATGCAGGTTCTTTTAGCACAACAGTAGTAATCGGAGCAGCTGATATTTATTGGTAGCGAGAGCGACAAGCCAGTAGACGGCTAGGTGCACACAGAGTTTCTGCTCACTCCACCCTCAGTGAAACACAGAGATCAGAGCAGAGGAGGGAGGAGAGAAACTAGTGCAACAGTTAAGTAAATAAACGTAAAGACTCACACTGAGCTGAAACCAAACCAAACTCAGTCAGTGCATCGTCAGTGCATCGATGCAGTCGATCACAACGCACCTCAGAATGCAGACATTCCCACACCTCGATCTTCTACCACAGCGGTTTGGATCGGAATCAGCCTCAGTTTCATGTTGGAAACCAACACACAGACAGACACACACACAAACACACTTGCAGACAAATGGAACGACACACACGCACGCGCTTGAACGATAGCTTACCTGCAGTGCAGCTTTTTATTGAGCAACACGGTTTCAGTCATCCTGGTTTCTAATGATGAGCACTCTATCGAAGAGAGGAATAAACAGACACCACAGATGGTGTTGACTAACTCTGCTGATGATGGTGTGTGTTTCTGCGTGTATGTGCCCACACTCATGAGCCCTGATCTACAGTGATACAGTGTTTTTTGCTGCTTTCATCTCAGATCCATCACAGTAAACAGGACAAATTAGACCCTCACATTTCACAGACTTTCACATTTCAGCTGTGTTTGTTTGATTTGCTTCACAGTGTTTTTCACTGGCACCGCTCCCAGCAGGCAGCCGGGGAGCAACAGGCACCTGGCACCACTTATGGAGTCTCTAAATGTATTTACAGCTAGCCCGCCAGTTGTTACAGTAATGTGGTTCTATTGTGTCGGACCCCGGGAGGTTCAGCGGGACATGTATCTCTTCTGAGGCCTTTCTGGTACCGTAAAATGGAAAGGTGTGGAAATGAATAAAGTTACATTTTAACTGGAACTGCATCGATCAGTAAGGACTGTGTGTAGTCATGTGCCCTTTAACAAAACACTCATTGATGTCCATCCAATGAAGAGGTGCCCTTTAGTGAGACACTGAACCCCAAGTTGATCCCTGGGCGCTCTACAGCAGCCCACTGCTTCTGACCATTAGGATGTGTGAAATGCAAATGTCATATTTCAAGTATGCAGATGACAATTGAAATAAAGTTTCTTACCACACGATTCAAATGGGTCTTGTTTTGTATTCATAGACGTTTGTTTTACAGGCAGGATTTAGAAAATGGCCCAACCTGGCAACATTTCTTGGGCATTAAATTTTCCGCCCCAGATTGCCGTGGGGTGTCAACCAATCAGGGAGCACCGGGAAAATCCAAACATATTCCAAAGACACACACACACCATCGGGCTGGGAAAAGTACGCCTCTCGACACACAACGATTCACTAAAATAAGTGAAATAGCAGGTTACATATGCAACATAATGTTTTAATCAAGTAGACTGCACTTATTCACAGAGAATGGTGAATGTACTAGTTTCTCTCACGCTGATTTCAATCGCTTCAATTGAAAATTTAAATTATTGTAATTGCGTTTGATCACCTCCAAAAAAGGAATATATTCAATAGTTATGTAACAATTCTGAAACGGGTGTATGCGAGGTCAAAGCACCAGCTCTAATTTGCCCTGTTCACTGCGTGCCATTGTTGGGCTCTGACTATATGGCTTCTACATGTGCTGTGGAACAAAGAGTCAGGTCTCCCCTTTTGCAAGCAAAGGTTTCTTCCTGATTGTGGTTTGATGAGCACCAAACCCCCTCTGAAGGAATTTCACATTAGGGTGTGAATTTCCCCCCCCCCCCAAAAACTATGCGTTCCTGAAGTCACCTGAATGCACCGCTGCAATCTCATTGGCCGAGAGCCAAGACACCCCAGGACCCCTGTTTTTCAGCCACTGTTCTACAAAACTACCTGCAGCCCCCACCTCAATGCTTTTCCACCGATCCCCTCCGGGGATACAAGGAGGCACACAGCAACGTTGTTTCTCTTTTTAACCAAAATCCTAGGTTTCACAGTTATATTCGCTGGCCGAAGTCACCAAACTGTCTACTTTATCTTTGTTCGCATCCACGAAGCGAACCCGTTTAATCCTGCAGAAGTGAAGAAGCAGACTTCTTCAGAACGAGAGACCGAGACCTTCCACTCTCCCCCAAGCGCGTCGTCTGCTACGGCCTTAAGGACGCGAAACTCCCTTATCCAGACGACAGCGATCCTCTCCCACCGAGAGAAACACGGCTTCCGACGCCGCAGCATGAGCCCACTGAAGCTCAGAAGAAACCCCCAAGAAGACTCCCCTCAATCACCACGATTGAATCGTACCGTAAGGCAAATAGATTCTGGGCAGAGTTAGAGAGAGTTCATTTGTGTTTATTTTATCTTGTTTGTGTGCTTAAAGTACTGTTCATTTTTATAACGAGGTGTATGCTTAATAATCGCCGACACTAACGATCGCGGAGATCGTAGGGGTCGTGTAGAAGTAGCGTGTATTCCATGCTACTGTGATCTGTGTTGAGCGAGCCGCCTAGTGAGTTCGAAGCTGCTTCTCATCAGTTCAGGAGGTCAGAACCGCCGGCTGAGACAAGAGTCGCTGTTCTTGCTCCCCTGGCTGAGAGAGCAATCGTCGTACTCCCGCGCGGCGCAGAGGATCGTAATCGCTTGTTTTATTTCATTTTGTTTGGGTTCCGTTCCCTTCTCTTTTACTAACCCACACACACACATATAGCTTTGAGCTAATCTAGCTACGTGCTGAACAGCTGCTACCACATGTAGACGCCGGGTCTCCTTGTTGGCTAACCGCCATTTTGGGTCTCACGCATGAGAGACGTCACCACGTCCTAACTACGTCACACGTCAGTGAGCTGTTCCCTCGCTCCCCCCCCCCCCCTTTGCTCACAAACACACACACACACATACGGGCACGGGTGGTTTATGAGGACTTTTTCCCCATACCAGTTCAAACCCTGGTATATGGAGACGCACCCTTTCCTTAGTCATAGACAGTGATAATAAGTATTAAACTGGTCCTTATGATAAAGGGAACAAACCTCACTGTTCAGAATTAATATCTAGTCAAAGAGTCTGGAGATTTGAAGACCTGACATTCTACAGGACTGTTGGGACGGGGCGGATCCTAACATGACGCTGACTTATGAAGACCCTGCTGGTTTAGCGGGACATTACCAATACACACACACACAAACATGGCAAGACCCTGAGATATCTATATATATATATATATATATATATATATATATATATATATATATATATATATACACACACACACACACACATATATACACTAGGGGTGTAACAATACACGTATTCGCAATGAACCGTTTGGTACGAGGCTTATGGTTTGGTACGCATTATGAAGAGAACAATACTATTGTATTTGGAAAATGCAGAAGATTAAATTGTGGGAAATATAATGTTCTCTCTGTGGAGCCACTGCGCTCAACATGGCAACCCACCTGACATAACAGACAATGTGCTGTCTGACACGCCCACCACGGAAGAACAACATTCTACTCTGGTGAGGCACGTGTGTTCTGGGAGGCGCACTACGCTAAACTAGTTTACCAGTAAAACCGACAGCAGCACACCCGCTTCAAACTCTTCCCGCAGTGTTTAGGCAGCTACTCCCTACCGATTCAAACAGGGCTAAAGCAATCGCCACGGCGATTGTTATATTTATAGCCGCGGATATGAGACCCTAATCTGGAGTGGAAAACCAGACTGTACCAACATGCTTAATGTTATTGAGCCCCGTGACACTACTCATTCACGAGCCCATTTCGCCAGACCATAATTTCTGCTTTGTTAAAGAAAACAAAAGTCCAAACAGAGAATCAAATGTCTGAGGCTCCCGCTGTTCCTCTAACAACAGACGGCCGGACGTCACGGACTACACAAAGCTACCTGACTGCAACGACACATTACCTCACTACTGAATGGAGATGAAGAGCCATGTTCTTCAGACACGCCCCCTCGAGTCTCACCAGCGAGGCATTTCTGCTTATTTGCTGTATTGAAAATGTACCGAACCTAACCGTGGCACCACTGTATTGTATTGAACCAAAACGAGAATTTCGTGAACTGTATACCCGTAATACACACACATAAACTCAAACAAACCCCTCCCATTAAACTAGAATTACCTCTTCACGGTTGTATGCATCCATCAACCCGTCATGTTACAAATTACATCCATGTAGGTTTAAATGTTAACATTTCACACGCACATTTTTTGTATTCATTCGTGTGATATTGTCATAATTAGCAAATGAAGACTTTTTGTCTGGTCAGTGACCTTTGACCATCAAAATCTAATAATTTCATCCTTGAGTTCATTTGCATAAGAATGGTAGAGACGGACAACATTTGAAGTGCATATATTCAATGTTTATTCTGGAAGGTTGCTTTTACTTTAAAATTGTGACCACTTTTTAGTTTGTTTAGAATAAGTATAAAATGGTATCAGCAACAGGGTAATGGAGGAAATAAAATCAAAAGCTAGATCAGAATGCCTTTAAATGAAAATACATGTATTATGATGTACATGACTTTAAACATTTAGATGACAGTACAAGATTTCTTTGTCGTAAAAAAAAAGAAAACAGCACTTTTAAACTGCACTGCAGTGAAACTGTGACCAGACAAAAAAAGAAATGACAAAAGGCAACCACTGCTGCGAAACGCACTGCAAGCGACACAGTGTAACGCACTGTGACCAGTAGGGGTGTAACGATACGCGTATTCGTATTGAACCGTTCGGTACGAGGCTCACGGTTCGGTACGCATGACGAACCGAATACGTTTGAATAAAACCTTTATTTAAGATTAAAAATCTCATCTGCAAGATGTAAGTAACAATACAAGATGTAAGTAACAATACTACATAACATTAAGGAGCAGTTTTTGTTTGTTATGCTTATGTGTTGCTAAGAAGACACCCCAGAAGATGGGTCACTCAGGTATAGTTCCATCATTGTTCAAAGTCAAAGAATAACTTCATGATGTTAGTTGTAATGAATAAATATATTTTAAAATCAAGTACATTTCTCTGGCATTTATAGTTTTCTACTGTACCGAAACGTACCGAACCGTGGCTCCACTGTATCGTACCCAACCCAACCGTGGGTTTTGTGAACCGTTACACCCCTAGTGACCAGACAAACGCCGAAATGCAATACACTGCGGCGAAAAGCGCTGTAGCGAAAAGCACTGCACTGCAAGCGACACAGTAACCGGCACTGCAAGCAGCGCAGTGAAACGTACTGAAAGCGGTGCAGTGCGCAGTGAAACGCATTGTGACCAGAAAAACGACGAAACGCAACGCACTGTGGCGAAACGCACTGTGGGAAAACGCACTGTACTGCGAGCGACACAGTGACCGGCACTGCAAACGCACTGCAAATGACGCAGTGCGCAGTTAAACGCACTGCAAACTGTCCCATTAACCGGCACCGAAACAGAAACAGACGCAGTAAACGGCGCTACAAACTGTGCTGCAACAGGTGCAGTAATGCAACAGATGCACTAAACTCTACGGTTAATGGATATTCATGTTACATTATTCCTTTTGTAAGTCAGGCCCCTGTTCCTCACAAAATCTCGGATGTTTTGAACAGTTCTGTATTTCAAAACATGGTCTTGAGCATTCTTACATTGCTCACACTCCAACTTCGTAGCAAGGTGTCCCTTTGAAAAGTGTATTCTAAAGTGTTTCATGACAGATGATACTTCCACCTTGCTCCTTGCTTTTTGGAAGATCTTCTTCAGACATCTGCCAATCACAAGAACATATTTTCCTTGATTAGATTATTATAAAGACAATCATAAGTTTAGTCGAGATTTACAACATTCTTGGAATAACTGTTGATGCACTCAAATGTAGCATTTGTGGGATATCGAGTATATTATTTATCAAAGTTACATATACTTAAGTTCAATTAAAATGAGTATAAAAACAGCATTATGTCACCACTGTACCGATAGTATTCGGTAAATAAACTTTACATAACTCCTGCTTAAGGCTGTAACATAGTACACTTAAAATATATATTTGAAACATTCGAAATTGTACAAAAACTTAGTGTCTAAAAAAAGAAGACTAAAACTGAATATCCAGAGTTCAATATACGGCTTTCACATAACTGAACTATTGCAACTTAAACAAAAGAAATCAAGTCATGATAACTAGTGGCATTTCTATATACCTTTGGAACTCTTGGCTTCATCCTGGGCAAACTCCATCTTTTTTCTTTTTCCTAAGGACAAATAAAAACAGACTTAAAATTTAAATTAAAGCTCAGAATGCAGGCAAATCCTATTTGTTTCTCAAATCTTTAGGACTGACTATCCACACTGTTATTTTTGCAAGTGTTCTTATTTCTATTGTGTGAAGGCAGAGGCGTTGCAGTTATGAAGGCATGTACATTTACAGTGGAACAGCTAGCCTACAGAGTACTCCAGTCTTATACACAATGACAACAGAAAACTGAGAAAAACAAGTTACACCTCTGATAGAAATCTATCAAGACCTTCCTTCAAATAGCGCAAATTATGTATGCAAGTCATTTGTTGTAATAGTAATGAAAGTATGTCCAGCCTTGAATTGTGTAAGTAAGGCCTGAGCCTAGTCAATGCTTAAAAGCTAACATAAAACCAATGTGTTTGACCAGTGTGTGAAGAAATATGATGGTCCTCATAAGAAGAGGTGTCCTCACAAAGCAGGTCCATGCTGTACCCATCCCCCGACACACAAGTGATGCCATTTACTGACCGTGATGGTTAGTTCATGTTTGACAAGTTATCTGCAGTTCTTCCACATTATTATTATTTACACTGTTTTATATTGTAGTTTATATAATTTACACATTTCTTATTTCCATATATGTTATTTATTGTTGTAATATACTGCACATTTCTTCACATACTTAGTTCTTATTTCAATTTTCTTATAATTTGTCTACTTTTCGATTCTAAATGGGCAAAACTGTATAGATGAAACCCAAATTCTCCCCGGGAATCAATTTAGTAAATTCTATTCTGATTAAATACCTACTGCCACTTTCACTGTTAGCATGTGGTGTGCACTGCAGACATGAAATACATCCCATCCCAGGAAGTAGGCTGATATGTCATGGAGGTGTTGTTTCCCCCCATTCTAGCCAAACAGCATGCGACTGCGATATTACAAAAAGGAACTTACCATTTATTTTTCTGACGAGAATGGAACTCCTTTCTTGGGTTCAGGATTAGACGGTTCTTTAGAAGGTGCCTAAGATTGTACAGAGAAAATATATGCTGTTGTCATGTAACTTCTGGAGAAGTTTGAGGAAGACATTTGTGAGAAGGCAGAGGCATTGCAGTTATGAAGGTGTGTACATTTACAGTGGATCAGCTAGCCTACAGAGTACTCCAGTCTTATACACAATGACAACAGAAAACTGAGAAAAACAAGTTACACCTCTGATAGAAATCTATCAAGACCTTCCTTCAAATAGCGCAAATTATGTATGCAAGTCATTTGTTGTAATAGTAATGAAAGTATGTCCAGCCTTGAATTGTGTACGTAAGGCCTGAGCCTAGTCAATGCTTAAAAGCTAACATAAAACCAACTTGTTTGACCAGTGTGTGAAGAAATATGATGGTCCTCATAAGAAGAGGTGTCCTCACAAAGCAGGTCCATGCTGTGCCCATCCCCCGACACACAAGTGATGCCATTTACTGACCGTGATGGTTAGTTCATCAAGTTATCTGCTGTCCTCACAAGACACTGTGACCAGACAGCATTTTACTTTACCAAGTTTTCTAAAACATTCCACCAGCTTCTGTTTGACCCAAAGTGTGGAGACATATATAGTTCAGGTAAAACAGCCCGGTACTACCGTCACTACCGTACTACCGGCACTGTGAGCTACAAAGGAAAGACTCACCCACTCATGGCATATGTCACCCGCGGACGTACTGTAAACAACCTACTCAGCAGGCCGTTGTCTGTGGAAATGAATCTGGTGAGGAGAGTGGATGAAACGGTGTGCGACAGACGACATCCACAGGCATATGGTGAGCATGGGACATTAAAGACTGAACCGGTGAGAATACTGCTGAAAGACAATGCTGTATAAACAGCACGACACGTACCTCTCCATATGCTGCAAAAGGTAAAGGAGGAGCTCCAGAGGATGGAGGGAAATGGCATCATCGAGAGGGTGACAGCCCACGGACTGGTGTGCACCCATGGTGCCAGTCTTGAAGAAGAGCACAGGTAAAGCCCGCCTATGTGTTGATCTCAAGAGGCTGAACGAGGCTGTGAAAAGAGAACAGTATATCCTGCCTACTACTGATGAGATTACAGCAAAGCTGAGTGGGGCCACTGTCTTCTCTTCGCTCGATGCCGCCAGTGGGTTCTTCCAGATACCGTTGCACCCAGACAGCTGTATGCTCACTACCTTCATTACGCTATTTGGCAGATTCAACTTCAAGCGGCTACCGTTCGGAATAACCGGCTACCGTGTGGAGGTCTTCATGGACGACATTCTGGTCTATGGGGCCACAGAGGAGTCAGCTGCTAGAAATCAGAATGGCGACAGCAGCCGACGCTGAACTGCTGTCAGTTGTGAAGCTCATAAAGAAAGGATGGCCTGAACACTAAAGCAATGTGCCCATGGACGCGGGAGATTACGTCCAAGTGAAATCAGAGCTATCAGAACACAATGGCCTTGTCCTCAGAGGAAGCAGGATTATCGTGCCAAGGGCAATGCGAGGTGAGATCCTTCAGAAAATTCACGTGATGCATGTAGATACAAAATGCAACTCTCTCTTGATATTTGATTACAAACAACTGTCTCCGGTGTGAGGGAGATACGTAACTTCCGGTTATAAATTAATTTGCAGAGGACGGAAAAAAGTTAAAATATCTTAACTTTGGACAATACCGTCTAGCTTCTATTGTTGCAGGTATTATCTGTCGCCTCAGCTAATTTTACCGTCCTGCTATCCGGTTTGCCGTCTGCCTGATTCCACGTGAATGCAGCGTAGCTGCTACTGACTATGTGAAAACTAACATCTCTGCCTTATTGTGACACAGCACAGATAATTCCAGCCCAGTTACAATGCTATTTGTCGAGACAAACAAAGGGCAGTTTCCAGTAAACATAAGGTGTTGTTGTAATGTCCCTAAAGAAATAACTTTAGCAAACGCCAAACACAAAGGACGAAGAGAGCAGGACCTCATCAGCCCGTCATGCAAGGTAGTTGTGTTTTTAGTAAAGGGTGAGATCTAATTTCATCTCAACTGGAAAACCCCCTCGCTTCCATTACTGCTGTGACTGTCACCAATCTTCTCTCCACCTACATGTTTCGCCCACAGGTAGATACAGCGCGTGACCACCCGTTGCGGAGGGGTTGTCGAAATAAATGCTGAGAAATGTTAAGTGCACGAGGCTGGTTAAGAAACAACAGTACACATTATCAGTATCTTTTTCTAATCTTAACCAAAGGGTTTCAGCGGCCTAAACGTCAGCACACAGGCCTTTGCCACAGGACAGCATTGTAGTGATGAGCAAACATTCTGGAACAGTGTTGCAGATACAGTACACGTGATGAGGACGAGGGCAGACTGCAGCGCATCGGTCGCTCTGCTGACAAGGTTGCAATCTGCCGGCCCTCCAAGACGTGTTTGTCTCCAGGACTCTGAAGCAGTTAAGCCATAATCACAGCTGTCACTTTTTATTATTGTGTTATTCAATAAAATAAAATAAAAAACTGTCGTATGGTAACCGACAACGGATGCTGTTTTATCATAAACCCATAAAAAGACTATGCTCCAGTGGGACCACACACACCTATGACCACACCATATAAAGTCAAATGTAGGGAAGAGCGTACTCATCTGTGTGGTGGCCCGGACTCTCTACGGAGATAAACAAGCTTGTGATGTCATGTCAGGTGTGCTGTGGACTGAAAAGAACACAACAAAAGGAACCTCTCATCTCCACACAGCTTCCGGAGCGACCCTGGAAGAGAATTGCAATGGACCTTTGTGAGCACAACCACCACAGCTACCTGGTAATCTCAGATTATTACTCCAGGTTTATAGAGACACTGCAGCTGCCCTCGACAACGAGTGCACAAGTTATCCAAAGACTGAAAACAGTCTTCGCCAGGTTTGGCATTCCAGATGAGGTGGTGAGTGATAATGGA
The DNA here is from genome assembly GCA_028022725.1 of Lycodopsis pacificus. Classification (NCBI taxonomy): domain Eukaryota; kingdom Metazoa; phylum Chordata; class Actinopteri; order Perciformes; family Zoarcidae; genus Lycodopsis; species Lycodopsis pacificus. The sequence goes on along the minus strand of CM051689.1, from coordinate 26,964,038 downwards.
CCCTAATTTTCAAGTGCGGAGCTCAAGGAGCGAGCGAGGCAGCTCGACTTCAAGCACTACACAGCCAGCCCTCACCACCCACAGGGCAATGGGCACGCAGAGAGAGCCGTACAGATGGCAAAGAAAATTCTCAAGCAAGAAGATCCTGTGATGGCTCTGATGAGCTATAGATCCACTCCCTGCTCCACCACAGGCTTCAGTCCAGCCAAGCTGTTGATGGGGAGGAAAATCCGTACCACACTCCCCACTCTGGAGAAAAAGCTCCTACCTAGGACAGCTGTGAACGAGAGGGATGGCAAGGAAAAGGCTCAACAGGCTCACTACTTCAACCGCCGTCATGGAGCCAGGCCCTTACCTGCCCTGCGACCAGGAGATGTTGTATTCTCTAAGTTTGACCATGAAAAGTCATGGTGTTTGCCAGCGGTGATCTCAAGTGAGAGCACCGCCCCGAGATCCTTCGTCATCAGGACGCAGCATGGAGCAGAGCTGCGGCAGAACCTCCAACCAGGGGAGATCACAGGGACAGACACACCCTCTGACGGAGCCACCATGTTAGAGACAGTTCCTGTCAGTCAGAGTGTGGCTACACCCACAACCCTCTACAGAGAGGAGAGGAGACACTCTCGGCGTATTCTCTGCAGTTAGTGTATTTACAGGTGTTGAGCTTCATTTTAACATGAAACAAATAATAACCGTAGCTGTGTTTCAGCTGCAGGACAGCAGTGAAGGCCCAGGTATAAAATGCACGGCCCGCCACTGGTTAATAGTAACTTGTCAATTGACAACATGTACAAACCTGCTAGTTAACTCGGGCTATGATGTCAGTGGTGTCCAAACAATATGAGATGAAAGACTTACCTTTAAATGTGTCAATGAATTTTCCTTCTAGAAAAGATTTGTCTCTGGCCAGAATGATATGGTCCATGGGATCCTGGTCAGGAATCGTTCTTCTCCTTCTTGCCTCCATCTTTGCTGCAATAATTTCCAGAGAACATGCTGAGTCTGCAGTACGAAACCAATCTGTATTTATAGTGAGGATAGCAATAATTAAATTAGGTTTCAAAGTTTGATAATTAACAGTGGCATATTGTTTGATACAAACTTCCTGAAAAACAAAGTTGCACAGATCACCTTTTTTTAATAATAATAATAATAATAATAATAATAATAATAATAATAATAATATATGTGAAGAGACTGATCACATGTCCATGTTAATTATTCCTCACAATAATTATGAATACTCGGGCTGACGAACGTCACCGGGCTTAAGTCATATCAGCTGTCACTAATTAAGACGTCTTATTTCTAATTGTAGCACCCAGTCACCACAGATACCCGGTTCACAACACCGTAAAGGCACATACACACAAGAAGCAGGGTTATGAAAATATAAATGTTTTATTGGTACAACCCTATGTGAAGTAACCAGTGACAGCTGGTTTAGCAGGCAGGAGGAGTTCCCAGACCATGCGATAAGGTGGGCATGACAAACAATTTAAAGCCAAATAAACAAAACAAAAGACCAAATAAACAAAACAAAAGACCAAATAAACAAAACAAAAGACCAAGGCAGCGTCCCACTAACTGTTCAGCAACCTAGCCACCCCCACTTGGATTCCCCCCCAGCTACCATTGGGTGCACTGCTCAGGAAGCTCTGAAACAGCCATCCCCCAAACACCCGCTGTCCCCTCCGTAACGGACGCCTCTCAGACACTGCGCTACTGACGCAACGTATGCGGCCTCACGATACGTCTCCGCTTGTGGCGGCGGAGACAGAGAGCAGATTCAGCACAGCCGCTCGTGACGGCGGAGAGAAAGACACAGGACGCGAGTTGCCAGCAGGTGCCTCTTTTCACCTAATCAGGACCGTGCACCTCATTACCGGTCCGGCGGACCCATTAGTTACACCCAGTCAGTTCCACTTGGTTACATAATGGATATTATTTTTAATACTTAATATTTTGGTTACTCTGTTACTTTGCTTTTTGGTGTGTCTTGCTGCTGTAACATACAAATTTCCCCCTGGGGATGAATAAAGTACCTCTATGTCCGACTCGCTAGCTTCTAAGCTAATTTTAACATTACCTCCAATGGGGAAATGCTAACCGCGATTAGCATTAGCGAATATACCGGTAATAACAGTTGCTTGTCGTAGCTCGTAGCTCGGAATAGCATTTACGACTAACTGACTTGGCCAGTTGCTGCTAGCACAACGAGCTCCAATAACAGCTGATTCATCCGGAGACTTTGACAGTGCAAGTCTGTGGAGGAATCAGCTGAACATTACAGATTGATTTCACCTGGAGAGGCTGGTCTGCCGTGCAGAGCCGGCTCTGCCTGGCTCATGAGGAAGTGGCGACGTTTGTTTTACAAAGCAATGAAAAGACAGCCCTTCACTAAATGCATTTAGTTGTTAATACATCGTTAAAACTTTCACTTACCAGTTCGGTAAAGTTAATTCCAAGTCCGTATTAGCCGACAAAAGACCGCCGGCATTACTTCATCAGAGTCCACTCATTTCAGCGTGAGACCAAAACATGACCGCAGGTTCAGAAGCCAATCACTGACCAGCATCTCCCTGACTGACTTCGAGAACAGCCAATCACTGATCAGAGTGTGTGATTGACTTCGAGTACAGCCAATGACCAGTCTGCCTAATACTAGCCAATCATTGACGAGACATTATACACAAACGCGCGAATATGAAAAAATAAAAAGAAAACTGAAAATGGAATTGATACACTGGCGGCATACACTGGCATACACTAGAATTCTGGTCTCTTTTCACTAGTCTGTTGATCTTAGATAGCGTGCTCATGAATGTATAGTTGTTGTTAGTTTAGATATTAGTTGACTAGATCATTAGTATTAGAACTTAATAAACTCTGTTATATTTTAAAGAGCAGCTGTCTGTGATTACTTGCATGCGTATTGTGATAATAACTGTATATGTGGTCTGTGCTCGAACTTAAACCTTCACATTCACTCTGAATGTGTAATAGTACTCAGACTATTGACATTATGAGTGAACACTAATTATGAGACTTAGTCTTATCGTTTGGTTATTGGTCCCTGCTCGCGGGGTGGTGCCCCGTTATTAATAATCATTAATAATTGTTACTTACATTAATAATTCTATTGATGTCAAGAATTCAGTTTCTTAGATGCTGATAACCCAAACACGCTCCTTTACGTTCCCAACACCATGTTTAGTTTACTTCAGTGAACAATTTAAAATATCTCGTATTTTCAATTTTAAATATACTTGCTGTTTTTAATCCTTTGAGAAGATAAGTTTGATGTTACGTTTTAGGCCTAGATATAACAATGTGTTAGTACCAGTGGTGCAAGGCCTTCTCTGCTGGCCTAAACAGAATCACAAAGCTATATCTATTTTATAATTTAATATTTTTTCTTAAATACACTACATGTATTATAATTTATAAAAATATTTTTCCCATTATCTTATTTTCTCATTGCACAGCTACTGTCTTCCTCAGTTGCTCTGCTTCCAGTGCAGCTTGTTTTAAGTAGAGCTTTCATCCAATCAGATCTCACCTCTGTGTCTCTAGGTAAGAAGAGAAGCCAGAGGCCTGCAGACTCACAAGTGCATCCAGTGCAGATTAAAGTAAATGGGGACGATATTGTTGATTGTCATATTCTTCAACCAATCAGATCTTTAGTTTGACATGTTGGGCGTATTCTTTGACGTGTCAGAGCCTGCGAGCCGGCCTATAATGACGTCAGCATTACATGCCGCTCAGTGTCCATGTGTAGCTCTGCCGCAAAACTTAACAGCAGAGGCCGATGGGTAGTGAATCACATCACGTGATGCAGCTCAGCCAATCAAATATGGGCATTCTGACCCGAGTAAGATGTAGCACACCATGACACAGGAGACTGAGAGGAGGAAAGACATTGCAGAGCAGTACGTTCAACGTTCATCTTGTGAAAGTAAAATCCTATCATAATCTCTTTGGGTCGTGGCTTGTCATTAAGGAATGACGGTGGATCCCACAGCCAGACCAGCTGACAACATTATATTTTCCTGAATTTAGGCTTTTGCATTTACTAAATGCTCGAGCGTTATTCAAACGACTCGTACCGAACGGTTTAATACGAAGATGTACATAGTTACAGCCTTACAAATGAATAATAACTGTGGTGCCATAATGTGGTTATAAGGTGGTATTTCAGCTGCAGGACAGCAGTGAAGGCCCAGGTATAAAATGCACGGCCCGCCACTGGTTAGTACAGAAATCTCTTTGTCAATGCAAATTAGCTTTTTTGACATTGGTATTACGGTAAATGACAAATAATGTGTTGAATCAACATGATTTTTAAAAATAAACTAATGTTAATAAAATATTTTGGTTTGACGAAAAAAGCTAAATGATATCAGTTGGCATGTGGGACTGATGTACACATTCAAATCAAGTAAATTCAAAGGATTTTTTATTTAGTGTGCTAATCAGGCTAGTATGAATGCCTACTGTCCACAGAGGATGAATTTGTGTGGTTTTGTTGACCCCAGGCAAAGACGGTGGACAGTGAAGGCGTATAAGCAGCATAATAAAAAAAGGAAATGGAATGGTTCAGTGTTTTAGATATTGCATAACACACCTATAATGATGAACCTTATGACCTCATGACATGATACATAGAGATCTTTCATGATTTGTTGAACAGATCAAAGGACTGATAAAAACCTATCTGTCCGTCCATCTTTATATTTATTTTTGGATGCCTGCAATTTTCAGTGTGTGGACTACTTTCCCTTTAATGACCCCCTGACCTTTCCTCGTTTGTGTCACGGATAAAAGACAAACCTTCAAATCTAACAGGGAGACAGACGTGACATTTGAGGAGCAATTTAGCTGGTGCTTTTAGGGAGGAAAAGAGTGTAGTAAAAAAACATTTCCAGACTAGGATAGGATGGAATGTATTAATCCCCAAAGGAGATTTTTTAGATGGGCCTCTCTTTTATATGCCTACAATACGTCCACAGCAGTACGTTGCTCCTGTGCTGGTACTCCAGTCTGTTTCTCCAAACTCCATCTACTGTAGTAATACAGTCACTATGGACAAGAACCTCATACAACCACACTTCAAAAGACCCAAACTATCCCTTTAAGGAGCCTGTTGGCTAAAGTACTTCACTATCCACAGATATTTGATCTGATCGGCACCGTGCATGTACTACATGAAAGAGAGGCTCTGTCAGAGGCCTTGAGAGAGATGGTGAGAAATGAGGAATTAATTTCCAAGGCACCAAATCATTAGCAGCAGGCAGTTCTTCATGAATTAATAAACACAACAACGTGTTGCAAGTTTGAATTCAATTACAAACTAGGTCAATAGTGCATCCCAGATAATTAGACCTGCACAATAATAGATTATCAAATATTTCAGTGTAATTTAATCAAGAGCTCTTTGGCATGTCAGACGGAGGTTGATAAATGTCTCTACCTTTCTTTAATGTTGACAAAGTGGGTCAGGTGGGAGCTCATGATAATGTATCAAATGTCAGATAGGATTTCAACATATCACATCGTAATTTGGGGCAGTTGAGTTTGTATCAGGTAATATATAGCCACAGAAAGACGAACAATTTGTTAGTTTGCTCACAAACTAGCTGACCTCTCTATCCTGTCCGTGGCTCTCAGCCTTAAGCCTATTGGATCCTACTGAAGACTGGATGGATCTTTACAAACACCTCACCAATGTATAGTTTATATTTAAGAAAAGGCTCAGTAGAACCGCAGGTCATCACACGTCTCAAACAGGAGGAAACCGTGCTTTTGTTGGGGACTTTTTTCCACGAGTGTTTCTCTAGTGACTATATTGTGGCAGCAGGACAGTGTTTCTGGGATCGAGACCAAATAAACTACAGTTTGTGTGGAACACGTCACACAATGCAACAGTGGGGCTCATGGAAGGGATTTAATGGAGCTCTATAGCACAGTGGAATGATGTATGAAAAGAGCAACAACAAAAACAATTCTCTGGGCAGATAATATGGGCGTCATCTTCACATTAAAAACGTAACATGAGGAAAACATTGTCCATCAACTTCCACTATGTTTAAGCAGCAAGCACCATGATGTGAACACAGAGTCCACCTCCTCTGGTCCACCAGAGTCCTGCTCTCTGTCCTGCTGTCTGCCCGTAAAGTGCAGCTTGATCCGGGATGCCACGATGGAGTCAGGTCTCTATGAAGATGTAGGCTTTTATTCCTGTGACCGATCATCAGACAGCCAGCAGCATGCTGGGTAGTGGTAGTAGCCTCAGGTCCTAGCTGGGTTAGCTTAGCTTCCATCTGGGCTCTCCTCCCTGTCTCCTCTCGGCCAGTTTGGTGGCGTTTGGTCCGGCAGGTCTAGCTGGTTGGTCGGCCGTGATCGTCTCAAGGGCCGCTGCACCTTCTCAGATGTTGAGTGTATTCAGTCATATGCACAAGTGCTCCAGTAATAAACACCAAAAAACATAAAATGAAGACAAAAAACAGTGAGAGTGACATTGAGAGTGAGACAAAGGAAACACACTTGGCCTGTCTTTGAACCACAAGAAGGTAATAATGTAATCAGCCTCACTCACATCATGCTGGTTATTGTGAATTAGTGTGTGGCAGTGTATGTATGGGTGTGTGTGCATGTTTCACTGTGTGTGTATGGGGGTTTGGTTAGCTCAGTAAGAATGGCAACTAAATAAGGCTCAATAAAACTGCTTGGCAAGTGCACATTTACCTGCTCTGCTTTGATAAATGCCACGGCTGGCTGCGGAAAATTGGCTGCAAAGGACAGGGTGACTAATTCCCTTGCAAAATGTTGTAAGGGATTTTGTGTGCCTGTGCATGTGTGTTTATGTTTGTGTGTGTGTGTGTGTGTGTGTGTGTGTGTGAAGGACTTACAGGTTGTTTGAATGAAAATGAGAACTGTTCAATAATACATAAGGCTGTCTGCAGAACACGATTACCAAAGAATATGTTTTATGAAAGCCCCCATAAATGGTGGCGCTGGATATTTGCACGCCACCATATATTTTACAGATTTGACAAATTGCAGACAGGAGTCGATATTGCATTTGGGTTTCACGCTTGGCCGCTTAATGTATTCCCTCAATTCAGAAAACATTGAAAAGCGGCTTGGAGGAAATATTAGGGGCATTTTTTTCATGACATTACATTATTCTGCTGGTTTGTAATCTATGACATCACTAAACATTATGAGTTCCCTTACAGCAGGATATGGATATGAAACTGCTGGTTAGCCTTCTCGCCTGGCATGTAAACCTGATACCTTCCTGTCCTGTTAATCCACACACCACTCTCATGTGCTCCGTTAAAACAGCTTGCTTGTCTTTTTGTCTTTCAAGCTGTACAGAACCGTATGTGTTGTGTGACTCTGCTGTTTCTCTTCTGAATTTCAAAATCATTCCTAGACAGCTTTTAATTCACAGTAAAACTTCATTTAGTAGTCCAGTTTATTTTTGACTTGCTTCACTCACTGAACTCAAACAACGTCTACATGAGACAGACCCTTGATTACTTTCACTTGTTTATTTTAACCAGTATCTCTTGAACAAAATGCATGCTATTGAAACGTATATCAATTACATATTCATTTGATCTGGACTGTTAACACCACTGGTTTCACGGCACCCTACATACAGACAACGCCTCTCTTCAGCCTTTCAAACCCACATGCCCGTCAGCGATGAGCCTTTTGTCAACACTGAGAAGGAAAATGGATGAAAACTAAACAAAGAAGGGTGGGGACACTTATTTTGTAGGCAGCAAGGTAAGACAAGCATACCCAACAACGTGTGCAGGAAGAAGAGAACATTTCGTCAATACGAGTTAAAGTGAGGTCTTTGTTTGACAAACTAAGTTAGCAGACACTGAGCGCTGACAATATTCACAACTTGGATACATTATTTTGAAAAAAAGAAGTTGTTTATTTTGATCGGTGGACTAAAGGATTATAAATAATTGTGGAATGGATGCATATTCAGACTTAATGACCTCTTCAAAGGTAGTCACCACTGAACGTATCTCTCTTGTTTACAATGCCGGTAAATCTTAATAAATAAAACTTTGGTGCTCATGGTTTCTGATAACTTGAATTGTGGAGGATCAAACCGATGTAAAGGAGCATGTCCTTATTGACAGAGGTTACAGGGAGTCTAACTGAGACCTAAACATGTAGCAACCCCCAGCAAGTAAAAGGGATCGGCTTTCATTTGACGTTTTGTTCTCAGCCTTTGACAAGGATTGCTTTTAGTTGCATTTTTCATTCATTATAGGTTACAGATTTGTAGTTATTTGAGTGAAATTTGAACCTCGTTCTTTTTAATCGTCTGCTGAGCTCTCTGAGGCTACAGTCACCTGTCACCATTTTTGATAATTAATTACAGTTCCATGCAGGGCTGTAGTCAAGACCAATGTAATCAAGTCCAAGACCAGGTCCAGTCGAGTCCACGTCATGAACTGTTGAGACCAAGTCAATACCGAGTCCAAGGCAGAGTCCTGTTGAAGACCATAGTGTCCAATGCTAATATATTGATGAAAGAGTTAGATGGACAGAACTATTATATCAATAAATAATATTGATCTATCTTCTAATATCAATCTATTCATAGGATTTAGGTTTGAGGAACATACTTTTTGTTTTCATGGTTCATGTTTGTAGAATCAGGCAACGTTCAGTACAACTGTTCCCAAATCAGCAGCCAGGAACAACGTTTTCTCATTAGCCAAGACCAAGACCAAGACAAGTGCCCGATTTCATAAAAGTCGTCTCGAGACCTCGAGACGTGTGATGAGTCTGACTGTAAAAAGAGTGGATTTACCTTGAACTGGCCTCAGTATTCGTCCCTAAATCCTAAATGCTTTTGTCAAAGCTTGTCAAAGTTTCATGCTATAGAGTTATTTTAAATGGTCAATACACTGAAGTAAATAAACAGGTTCTGGGTTTCATTAAAACACTTTGAATGAACTTTTAATGAAGAGTATGCTTGAAAGTGATTGTTATGATGTTGAAGCGCTCTCTACACAGCCCAGAGGATAATCTTGCAGAAGTATTTGTATTTATTCATTAATTGTATTTTATGTAGAATAGTTAAAAGTATAAAGAGTAAATCAACTGAAAGGATTCTACATGAGATAGCTTAGTGATGTCATTGTCATGACAACAGAGCCAGCAATGAAGTCAGAATTCAGGGTAAATCAACTCTTTCAGATCGTATATAGAGTCAGACTAATCACATCTCAACACTACAGTAACATTCACCCAAATAGTTTGAGAAGCCTCTATTTAAATAAATCACATCATGAATAGATGATATCATGAATCATTACATACAAATAATTCAGTGCTTGTGCCCAATGGCAGTTTATTCACGTCCAATTGTGGAAAATTGGCAGAAATGTGACTTTATCATAGTTATATATTATGTTCATTATTTATAATAATTGTTTGTTGCTTTAATTTAGCTCTCCTTAAATGAATCACTGGAGCAAACACGTTTGAAAACGCGCAACTTTTACTTTGAAGGCGAGCGGTCTTTCCAGCTCTCAACTTCCTTTCCTCAATTTTTTCATGATTAAAGTTGCTTAATGGAACAAGCTGATGTTTTGGTGCGTTGAATTGCATTGCACGTTCATTCAATGATACAATAACATATGGAAAGAGTTAACCGCGTTCAGGCAGCATCCGCTATCGAAAAAATCGAATCAGAATACATTTACATGAACACAAGCAGACCAATGACATGAGGTAATACCCCTAAACTACTATTGTTCATTATACAACGTGAACAATGGCAAATAATTATACTTCGTGCACGGAACCTTCTCAAAGGGAACTGCATTATATCTGGGTTATATTATAAGTATTATAAGTATTAATGTGTGGTTTTTGACTTCTATATCTAGAGTTCAAATGAAAAGCCCATCTACCTGAGACTGTTAATGCTTTCATGGCCGGCTACAGAGCGGCTGACTGTAAACTGCTTTCAGAAAAGTAATGAAATTGAAGGTGTGCGTTTGTAGTGACTTGGCCTTGGGTGTTAAATATCTTTGGCTGAAGGAAGTTGCACGGACTCAAGGCTGCAGGTACCAGTGAGTTTATCCTTGAGCAATAGTCTGGTCTCAGAGAACATTTATCAATGTCTACTGTTTCTCCCGTTTCTCCTCTTTGGGCTCAAGGGAAGTATGTACTGCTGTCTGTGCTTTGGTTCATTTGTTTGTTTACATTTTCAGGTTTGGGGCAGAGATTGTAAAGGGTAAGAAATATATATATATATACGTATATGTATATCTACATTGTTCATGTAGATCGTCTTAAATGTATTTGTCTGGGTTTGAGATACCTGTGTCTGAGATTCTACTTCCACTCGAATGCGATGAAGGTAAATGGAATATCTGCAGGAATTACAGCAAAGAAAAACTAAAGGAAAAAGTGTAACTGCAATATCTTCTTCCAGGATAATCAACACTGTAATCACTTTCTTAGAACTACTTTCTTCAATAGAAATATACACTATGAAATATGTCAATATGATATGGTGATTTTGGTGAAGCCATCTGAGAGAATAATATGAGGATTGAACCTTAATTATCAAAACTCAGCTGATTATAGGTAGGATTGTGTCACGGCAGTTCACAGTTAGGACCCAATAGCAAGACCACAGGAGACAGAAGTTGACATAAACAGGTTTTATTTAGCCTGAATGAAGAGGACAGGAAGGTGTGGAGCCCGTGGTCTGACACCAGAGAGTAGGCAGATCGACGGTGTGAGTCCCGTGGCTCGACACCGGAGGGCTGGTAGCTTGACGGCGGGTGTAATCCGTTTAACACAAAGGAGGGCAGAGCGGCGGTGTGTAATCCATTTAACACAAGGAGGATTCCAGACGTACACCGTACAGAACAACAAACAAGGGTGGGCGGAGGGGTCCGGAGGAGGGACGTCCCAGCAGATACAAAGCCAACCAGGGTGGGCGGAGGGGGTCAGGAGGATGGGTGACTGGATCTGACCGGCCACGGGGCCGCAGACAGGAGCGGACTGGGGGAAAAAAGTGGCCCGGGAGTTACTGTCAGACCGGCCCACTCAATACACGGCGCGTTGCCCACTCAATGCATCGCACGTATCGACCAGTCAGTGGCCTACTTGGAAAAATACCCATACACTTAACATTATTTTGGATGATTACAAAGAAATTGCATCATATATGTTTTTTTTATAACATTTGGATCCACCAATTTGCCCGGATGGACACATTGAATAAAATGATACTGGCTATTGTAACACTCCAAGGTAGGTATAGTTTGCTAGATGAATATGCTGAACTCTGGGATAGTATCAGATGGTTATACGCAGTGGCGCTGGTGCACATGTTCTAGGTAGGGCTGTTTTCTATTTCCCTTTAATAACTTGAGGGTTACCGTAATAATTCCCTTTAACAGGAAACGATACAATCTAACTATATTCAGGTTACCTTTAATTAGAGTTTAAAACAAACGAAACACACACAAGTTGGAAAAATGAAATGCAAGAAAACCCTCGTTGCTGGCAGGATGTGTCACCTGAAGCGTGGAAGTCCAAACTCTTAGTCCGCTTCACTCAAGAGAGCAATAAGATAAAAGTGTGGTACCTTAGTTAATGCTGCTGATAAATCGGTATTACATTACTAATCCCCTCCCCCCCAAAATAAAATAACAGTAATATGATAAAAATATCTACATAAAAGGCTGTAGTGATCTAGAATTAATTGTGGAAGGATAACATATAGCAGATATGTCACTATCTATATGTGGCATTCTAAACGTGAAGAGGCGGGGCTTAGGCGGCTTGTCTGTAGTTCAGATCAGAGACGCTCCGTGAACTACTATCGACCAGAATGCCGGCGCCGGCACTGAATCGATTTGAGGACGCTGATTGGCTAAATTGTATTTCACTCATTTATATCTTTAATCAGCATTAAAGCATCATTGGCTAAACTGCTTCATAGACCCGCCTCTTTGGGGCAGATTGCATTCTGGTTGTGTGAGTGTGTGTGTGTGTAGGGGTGTTGCGCCGGCTCGCAGATGGAAACCACGAGTGTGAATACAGATCGCAAGGAGCAGTATAAATCTTCGTCAGTGACTATGAGCTTTAAGTATTAGAGTAAATTTAACGTGTTCTGTGAAGCATAGAATACAGTCGGGGTTGGCGATCTCAGAGCGAGGGCCGGTTGATGATGGAGGTGGTCCGGTATTGGACCGGCCCAAACCCCGTCGGCCTACCGGGGATTCTCCCGGTATCCCCGATGGCCAGCCCGCCCCTGGCCGCAGAAGAGGTTCGGCCACAGGTGCTCCGGCGGAACATGCTTCGGACACGGGTGCTCCGGCGGAAGGCCGGACTGCCGAACTGCCGAGCGGGCTGGACTCTGACTCTCTGAGTCGGGGCTCCGGGGAATAGGATGCTGGTCCAGCGGTGGCAGGCACTGGAGGTCGCTGCTGCTCCGAGGCGGCAACTGGAGGTCGATGTGGCTCCGGGACAGCAGCGGCGGGAACTGCAGGTCGCTGCTGCTCTGGACGGCAGCGGCGGGAACTGCAGGTCGCTGCTGCTCTGGGACGTCAGCGGCCGGGGCTGGAGGTCGCTGTTGCTCTGGGACGGCGGCTCGGAGGCGGCCGGGACTGGAGGTCGCTGCTGTTCGGAGATGGTGGCGGCCGGGACTGGAGGTCGCCTCTGTTCGGCGGCGGCCGGGACTGATGAAAGCTGTGGCGCAGAGGCGGTAGGAACAGGAGCTGCCTGCAACGCAGATGCGGTAGGAACAGGAGCTGGCTGCGGCGCAGAGGCGGCAGGAACAGGAGCTGGTTGCGGCGCAGAGGCGCAGAGGCGGCAGGAACAGGAGCTGACTGGAATGCCATCCGAATACGGGGAGCCGGAGTCGGCCGGGCCACCGAGTGTTCCGCTACACTTGCTTGGCCCCGTCTCCGGCTGAGATGGTGCTTAGCCATATAATCAGAGTCCACCAGAGAGTCAAAAACCCTCATCAGATCCTCCACAAAGTCCACATAACACACAGTATTAGGCCGATCAAAACCTAATGTTCTCGCGGCCCAGTTCAAAGCCCTTCCCCGCAGTAATCCAACCACGTTTCTGCTGGCGTGAGTTTCAGCCCTGACACCTCAGGAAGCCTTCAGCTGTTGGTGCTCTGCAGCAGTCTGTAGGGCAGCAGTGGAGCTGCTATGTTGGTCACACATGGCTGTGTTTCCTTGATAGGGTTTTATTGCCTCCAAAATGCCAAAGAACATGTCACAGCTAACCTTTTCGGTAAATGTATGTGTATGTGTGTGTGTGTGCACTTCCCAGCAGCTTTCCGCAAAACAACAAGCTTTTTGTGCAGCTACCCTCTGGGAATTGAAGTCACACAGAGAGCAAAACGAAGGCTGCTTTAGCTTCTGATGGTGAACTTTGGCCTCTCATCCAGGTCTACAAGAACATCTTTTGCGATTCATTACATTTGTTTTCTCAAACTGGTTTTATCCTCAGGAAATTAAGGCTTTTGTTCAAATTGCACATCTTTATTTTTTGTGACATTTTCTTTGTGACAAAATACACACTCTTTCATCTATGAATAATTTTCGAATGCAATTTGATTGGAGAAGCAACAATTGAAGCCATTATAACAAAAGCATAGGGAAATGAATTGAAGTAAGAACTGAATGCAGACATTAAGAGGGATCGGCAGGGGCCACGGTGACACACACAAACACTCATACATACACACACACACACAATGTGTGAAAAAACAGGAATGTTGTTATTTCTTCTTGTTAATGCTCCCAGGGCTGGTTTGTCTTATTTGTGGTGGTGATGAGTTGTCCTTGAGTGGTGCACAAACAGCATCATTATCCTACCTCGATATGGGTTTCAAATGGATTGTTGCATGTTGAAGTGAGAGTGATGGATTTAGGAAGAGGAAGGAGGTGGGGGATGAAAGGATGGAGGTTGTGGGATGAATGGATGAAAGTGAGTCAGCCATGGAGTTTTTTAAGCTGGGATGTGGGAGGCTTGGATGATGACCAAGGTGACCCTCCCATGAATATATCTAGACAATGTCACCATCTTTTGTTCATGATTTCTACCACGGCGCTGCTGTCTGAAGATATTGCGATGGTCTTTTTGGATCATTCGTGCCCCCAAAGAATGGCTGCTTTGACTATGTGATACATTTTGGAGATTGTGGAAGGAGTGAGGGATGAGAATTCGGGTGGCCATTTGGCTGAGAACCAGTACTGGCGTAGAAGCCAAAGAAGCCAATGGAGGGGGCTGTGTCTGTGAATAGCGGGATGCCTTTCGGCTTGTCTTGGTCATCGTAAAAAGAGATGTCATTCCATGAGGAGAGGAACTGGTGCCACAATTGTAGCTCCATTTTGCATGCTTTGTTAAGTGTGAAGTGGTCATGGAGATTCGAAACGGAGGCAGCAACTGAAAGGAGGTATGACAAGAAAGATCAACTTTGGAGGATGATGTGGATGGCATAGTTGAAGTGGCCCAACAGCAAAAGTAGGAGAGGTAGAACTTTGGTGCATTTGAGTGACAGTCCAAAGCACACCGAAAGGGTGACAGTAGACAGGGTGGATGGGAAGTATTGAAGGCGCTGGTGATGTCTGCCTTAGATAAGCAAGCTCCTTGACCTGCCAGGCTGATGAGGGATGTGGTGTGATCAATTGTGATGTACTGTATGAAGTAGTCCGGGCTGGGAAATAGGCTATTGATGCTTTGGACAGTAGAGCCGTGTGGGGATGGGAGGTCTATGATGAGTCTCTTTTTCCCGAAATATTTTCGAGTAGCTACGCCGATAAGACTGATTAGGAATATGGGGAAAGCTGGGCTAGTGACTGGGACAATCATGTATCGGTCTTTGACTTCCTCAGCCAGGAGTTTATCGACTGTGTCAGCTTGGAGCTGGCTGATTGCAAATTTTGACATGTGTCGGAAGATTCTGGCTTAACCTACAAGCCTGGGTGAAAGCCGGGTGTGAAACCATGTACGAGGAAGCTAATGAAATGGTGGTCTGTCTGGTTCTTTAAGGCAGAAGCTTGAGCATTGACGTTAATTGGGGTATTGAGATACTTAGACAGGCTGTGCTTGGTTGGGTTGTGGGGGCAGGTTGGTCTGGCATGGGCCCCTCCGCAGAAGGAGCAGATGTGGAGGAAATCGATAGCTAGAGGTGTTGCAACCTAGGTCATTGAAGTTATTACAGACCATCCTCACGCCCTGGTAGAGGACTGGTTTACCTCTCCTATCTACACCTTTGGGGAGAATGCAGAAGGTGGTTGACTGGTCGATGGCTGGTTTAGGAGTAATGTATGGTGTGGGGACTACAGGAGGTAGGCTACAGAAAACGGTGGGGCTTTGTTTACTAGGAGATGGGGTAAAAGGCAGAGGGGCTGTGAGGGTGCATGTGGTGGAACAGGGAGAAAGATCAGGTGAATTTCACCATTGTGAGTTCCTTCGAGCGGGTGGGGAGTGGCTGTTTGAGTTCAATGGGGTCGAGAGCGGTTAGCAATTCCCAAGGGATGTGGGGATTGCATGGAAGCGGATTCATTTATTGAGCAGGGTCAATGTAGTTACCGGCAAGCATATGTTGACTGATCATGTGTGACACGGGGGATGGTCGGGCGGATGTGGGTGGGCATGCTGGAGGTAAAGCTCTGCCTAAGGTGAAGCTGGTGGGTGGAGGAAGATAAGTCTGTGGACAGTTTGAAAAGTTTTGCTTATTTATCAGACTGATAGAAGGGGATATTGTATATTTTAAAAAAGTAGAAAATTCCTCAAAGGAGGATACCAATGCCATCATGCACTTCCTCACTTGAACTTAATAAGTTATCATCTCCCCTAGCATGAATGACAGCCACCTTTTCCATGTATCTGTCAGGACCCAATAGCAACCACAGGATACAGAATCCGTTACGAACAGATTTATTTTAGACTGGACAGATGACAGGGTACGGCTGTGTGGTACCCATGGTCCGACACAGGATGGAAGCTGGATCGACGGTGTGGTACCCGTGGATGGACACCGGAGGCAGGCAGATTATCAGGTACTCTACATCCTTAGCAGAGAGGAGAGAGATTAGCACAGGAATCGTCAACAGAAAGTTACGGACGGCGTCTGCAGGATCAGGGTTGAACTACTGCCAAGATGTGATTAGTGGAACCCGGGTCTGGTGTGTCAGCTGCAGGTGGTGATCGGCTGGATTGTCTGCAGCTGTGCCCATGGGAGGTGTCTGGAGGCAGACAGAGGACAACACAGACACATGGACACAATAACAAACAGGGAAATGACAGAACACATGAGGAGAGGAGATCGGGGGAAACAGAGGTAAACACACAAAGGGTCAGACAGTGTGCCACCATCAAGTTCCAGCTACTTCTGCCAGTTTGGTCTGTTGGACACGTTATTAAAATGAAATGGATCACCAGCTCCTAATGAAAAACCATCTTATTTGTCTTGTGATCCTGTATCGTTCCTGACGCTAATGTTGTCAACCACTGGGCAATACCACTTGTAGACAGCCAATAAAAATGAAACATTGTGGAGGTGAAGCGATAAGATTAAGCCATAGTTTTATATTTTTTTTTTTTTTTTTTATGTATTCAGCAAATTTCTAACAGCATACTGAAGCTGGTATCAGCCTATAAAATGACCACCATGTGCAATGTAAAGTCCTCCAGGAAGTAATACCAAGAGCTCTGTTTAGCTTTAGCTTTGCAGTTTAGCTTTGCGTTTAGCTATGGCCCTAAAAGTCATCTATTCACCATGCTCAACATGGATTCAGCCATTCATGAGCATGTGTTATTTGACTACTAGGTTGCCTTTGTCTGAGCCCAATGTCAATGCCAAGACCATGTACAGTATGGCCTTGTAGAGATCATCCATCAAGATTATCCACCAGAGAATAGTGCAAGGACATATGGACAATAGAAATATAGACAATGAGAGATCAGTTTTGTTGTTTGTTTTCAAGTTTTGTGTAGGTTTGCACCTTTCTCAATGTAATGATCTCATCCCTGCTCAACACATTTATGTTGTAACATGTCTTAACGTTGTGAAACCTTCACGATTTTACGTGGTTAGTATTGTGAAACTGTTGCGGTTAATGTTGTAACACGTGGTTAGTGTTGTGAAACTGTCGCGGTTAATGTTGTAACACGTGGTTAGTGTTGTGAAACTGTCGTGGTTAATGTTATAACACGTGGTTATTGTTGTGAAACTGTCACCGTTAATGTTGTAACACGTGGTTATTGTTGTGAAACTGTCGCGATTAATGTTGTAACACGTGGTTAGTGTTGTGAAACTGTCGCGATTAATGTTGTAACACGTGGTTATTGTTGTGAAACTGTCACGGTTAATGTTGTAACACGTGGTTATTGTTGTGAAACTGTCGCGATTAATGTTGTAACACGTGGTTAGTGTTGTGAAACTGTCACGATTAATGTTGTAACACGTGGTTAGTGTTGTGAAACTGTCGTGATTAATGTTGTAACACGTGGTTAGTGTTGTGAAACTGTCGCGATTAATGTTGTAACACGTGGTTAGTGTTGTGAAACTGTCGCGATTAATGTTGTAACACGTGGTTAGTGTTGTGAAACTGTCGCGATTAATGTTGTAACACGTGGTTATTGTTGTGAAACTGTCACCGTTAATGTTGTAACACGTGGTTATTGTTGTGAAACTGTCGCGATTAATGTTGTAACACGTGGTTAGTGTTGTGAAACTGTCGCGATTAATGTTGTAACACGTGGTTAGTGTTGTGAAACTGTCGCGGTTAATGTTGTAACACGTGGTTAGCGTCATTGGTAGGTTTAGGCAACAAAACTACTTAGTATGGGTTTGAAAATAAATCATAAGGCCAACCATGATTTTTTAGCATCTGTAGTTCAAATTATGAAACAGCATTTGTGACATAATGGGCTAGACTCTATAGTCGTCATCAGTATGAATAACAAATTTTTAGATTTTACACAGGACCAGAAAGGCTGGTTACGTTATGTTGTCACACATGGTTAGTGTTGTGTAACAGTCACAGTTAATGCTGTAACATATGGTTAGTGTTGTGAATTAGCCACGGTTAATGTTGTAAAACGTGGTTTGCGTTGTGAAATACTCAGGTCTACTGTATATATTTATAACCTATAGGAGCGTTTCTTTGAATGCTGATGCTGGTCCTGCTGGTATTGGTACCACAGTATGATGGAAGGAGAGGAAGGCCAGTAAATTCTCCCTAAGCGCTCATAAACAAGCAACACTGTCACATCAAATGAGTGAGTGAAGCCGCCATAACTCTGCTTGTCAGGCTCTTTAATGGGCTTCAGCCTGTGCAGGTTTGTGTGTGTGTGTGTGTGTGTGTGTGTGTGTGTGAGAATTTGTGTCACAGCTTGCTTGTGTAGATGCTTTCAACATCTGTGGATGTATTGTCGATGGTGGTTCACCCAAGGTTCACTAAGGTAAAGGGAAAAGGGTGGGCCATTATCTCTCATTGAACCCCTGTCCTACTACAGTGCACTGCGTTCATGTACTGCTCATCCTGAATCACAGCACACATGTCACCTTGCTCTGCTCTACTGTACAGCTGAGCACCTGTTCACAGCTACTGGGCTTCTACAAGTCTGAACATCAGCGCTGAACAGATGCCCACTGTATATAAACAGTTGATCGTTTGTTCAGAACATTCTATTACAAAATACAATACAGATACAATTAATTATATCTCCCTACAACTACATTATAGTGTGTTACAAACCATTTATTAATTAATTGATGTTCATTCTTCACCTTGAGAACAACAGTTTGAAAAACATTCTCACCATGAGATCCATTCAGTAGATGCTCTGGATGTTTTGATCATATCTCATGGCTTTGATCAGCAGGTAGTGTTTGCCCAGTTGTAAAAGAACTACAGCTCTTCAAATAAGGCGGCTTCAGAGCAGCTAATTCACCTTAAACATGTATTGATCATTTATAAACTGCTCATGAATAAGGGGTTACAAAAATAAGGGGTTACAAAAGAGTGTCACCCAATGCCTTTGGACCAAAGCTGCACATAGTTTGTTTAAATATTTATGTCAATTTTTGGTTTTCTTTCTTTTATAAGTTTAACCTTGTCTGGTTAGCATGGCCATTTTATACTGCTATGGGGCCACTGGGCCAAAATGTGTTGTAAGGGCCCCTGTTGGCCCCTATTATCCATGACAGGCATCATTTCCTCAGACACCAGCAAGTGCCAGTTTAAGCATTTGCATATATTGAACGTTCTCTTAGCTTATGATTGTACATTTTCCAAAATAGAACAATGTGATTGCCCATGATTAGTGTAGCCTCTAACAAGCCCACCTATAATGCATCATAATGTATTCTGACCGACCCCATCCTATATCCCACTACACCATATGTGTACCAGGTGAACCTTGCAACCACATCACCAGAAGTGCATTGGCCCCGATGCATGGGGAGGGCAGAGGGTGTACTTGACTGCAATCGGCACTGCCCCACGGGGTTCACCAAAATGGAGCTCCAGAGGTGTGAGAAGAGCATGTGTCCTCCATCTGCACTGAGTTTCAGTTTTCAGTCATCCAGCATACTAGCAGTTGTTGATGACAGATTCCATTGAGAGGAGTCATTATTGGTGTTAATCCAGTATAGTGTTGAGTCTCAGCCAACGAAACAAAAGAGGAATAGAGCATCAACATGTGAGCACTTTGCATGATGAGCTTCCCATGCATTTAGAACATTAGTTTTATATTGTAACTGAAGATTGTATGAGTAAAGGTGAATCCCTCTAAGCTGTGGGCCCCTCTGGGTCCACTTACAGCAGATGAAGAAAAGCTGGTTTAATTGTGAGCAGAACTATGGATGCATAGCTGTTTTATGTTGCAAGTGCAGATGAAAGAGAGGCATGTGAACAGCACAGGGCCACAAAATGATCTTCACACCTGCGCATGAACGTGTCAGGATCCAGGATCCCTGTCTGACCCGTTGTGTGTTTCCCCTGATCTCCTCTCCTCATGTGTCCTGTCATTCCCCTGTTTGTTATTGTGTGCCATGTGCTCTGTGTTTGTCCTCTGCTTCCAGACACCTCCCATGGCCACACCCTTGATTGTGCACAGCTGAGGACACTCCAGCCGATCACCTCCTGCAGCCTGACACACCAGACTCAGGGCCCACTAATGAGTCCCCTGTCTCTATATAAACTCTGGTCCTGCAGTCTGGGGTTGTCAGGTCGTACCGTCTTTCACCCGCTTCAACCCCGTGGCATCCTCTGCCCTCCTTGTGTCAACGGACTACACACGCCGTCAAGCTGCCAGCTGTCCGGTGTCGAGCCACGGGACTCACACCGTCGATCTGCCTACTCTGGTGTCGGACCACTTCCTGTCTTTAGTCAGGCTAAATAAAACCTGTTTCCACTAACTTCGGTCTCCTGTGGTCTTGCGTTTGGGTTCTACCTGTGAACACATCATGACAGAACGTGGGGATAAACCCAATCGTGACAGCTCTTAGAGGGCTACGCCTGTATTTATAGAATTCAATTCGTAACTTACGATTTAGGGCTGGTTGGTGTAAGTGCTTTGATACAGCCACCAGGTGGCCTCGAGCAGACAGAGTTCCCTACAGTGCAAGTCAGCTTCTGTAAGATGTCTGCGGTCTGCTGCTTAACACTCCCAGTGTGTGCAGCGCAGGACGGATGAACTACTGCTTCTGTCACGCCTGTGGTGTCCACACTAACAAGAGATGCTGCTACTGCACTCTGCTGCTGTCGCCCCTCTTTGTATCGAGTTTGTCTTTCATAATGGACAGAATGTTTAATTTCATTATATAAATGTAATTCATTTATTTTACACAGGAAAAGGTCAAGAACCATTCGCAATCCACAATTAATGGACGGTACACTATTAATTAAGGGAGCAGTGCAAGTCATATTTCAGAATGAAAGTCTTGTTACAATTGAAGAGATTCTATCCACAAAAAGATGCTCGAGGGGCTTTTATTTTGAAACGGAAACAGGAAATGCTTAAATGCAAATAGTAATGCAACAAATAGTAATGTTGCTGGTATGATATAATATACTTATAATAATAATAATAATAATAATATATAAGAGTTTGATGGTATTTTGTGGAAAAAAATGGACGAGACCTCGATTCTCTAGAAGACACTCAGCTGACACGCAGCCGGGCTGCACCTGAGCCGCACTGCTCATGCAGACGTTGTGGAAGCTCTAACCTGTCAACATGGGCCCAGCCTGTGGCATGAGACCCACAGGCCCGTAAGTAACTCAAATCTGCTGTCTGCCAATGTGTGTTTCTCGTAGCGGCGCTTTAAACAAGATGGAATTTCTAGTTTCCAGCATATTATTTTAGACTGACTAGAAAATGATCGCATCTTTTGATCACAGCTTGCTGTTATATTTCCAAAAATTATATTTAAACGACTTTTACGATTGTTAAAAAATACTTCATCAGAATAGTTGATTTACAGATTTGGAAACCTGAAGACTCCATGGTTTCAAACAGTATAACATGCATATCTTCTATAACCAAACCTTTTGCATCTACCTCACAGGTGGGGAACGGGCTTAACCTGTGCCTCCTCCGATTAGAACACCCATTTTATGATTATTTAGCCTTATGTTTTAAACAGGTACATGTACAGGAGCTGTTGCCCTAATCTGAAAAAAGAACATCCATCCCCAACGAACGTGTTTTAGTTGTCTTTTGAATTATTAAGACCAAGAAATATGTATAGATTTTTAGGACTTCAGGACATTGTACTTCATAAGGGGGAGTCTTGTTTTTTTGTATCTTTTTTATAAACAAGCTCTATTTTGATGCTTTTTGATGCACTCTGGCATCATATTTACATCCAAAGTACATGAATGCAGGACTTTTACTTGTAATCTGTAACATTTGTATGTTTTACACTTTTAAGTTGGTAGAGATATGAGTACTTCTTCCACCACTGTATATTAACATTAGCTTGTTGTTAAAAAAGTTTTCTTTCTTTCTACTCACACACACACAATTTTCAGCTAAAGTTCATGCTGTGTAGCGCATGCATCGTTCACCTCTCCATCATTTGATGCTGCCTGTCTCTCTTTTTCCACGGTGGCGTTATGTGCGTTGGGTTTTCATTGATAGTAAAATGAGTCAGTCCGCACACTTTGTTTTTACATATCACAGCTCTTTAGCTCCACTAACATCATTCAGGGACAGAGGAGTGTAAGCCGGGGCCACGGAAGGGAGGCGAATGGGCTGTTGCTCAAGCAATTTGAATCCAGCCTTGTGCACATTCCTGGTTTTATAATATGATTGAAAATTACACATTTAGAGGATTTACAACAACTTCCGGTGTCTATGCCTATGTAAGTCTGAGCATTGAGGAAATAAACAGATACTTAGTGCCTGAAGCTTGAATTGTTAAAAACAGAGTTTTTTTTTTTGTTTTTTGTTTCTTCGTTTAAAAAAATAAATGTTGTAGCTTCTGCTGCCTTTGGACTACAGCAGCACACCATATGATCCACACAAGGAGCTACAGTTCAATAAGAGAAATAGAGGAATCCAATCCAATTTTTGCAGTCTCTCAGTAGCTTCTCACTCTGCACTCTGCCAACACATTTAGTAAAACCCCAAATCCTTTTTTGCTCACATGAATGAATGAGTGAGGGTGTAGAGGTGTTTCTTTTTTCTCTTTATTCTCTGTTTGAAAATTAAATCTTTGGTACTCAGCGCCCTTAGAAAAACATAGCAAAGGGACTCTACAGCAAAAATGAGAGGAGCTGGGGAGAGGGAGGGCCAACTAGAAACAGGCAGAAGAAGTGAGTTTTCAAACAAGACAACTAAAGTACAGTTTAAGGCAGGAGGCAAAGAACACAGTGTGTGTGTGTGTGTGTGTGTGTGTGTGTGTGTGTGTGTGTGTGTGTGTGTGTGTGTGTGTGTGTGTGTGTGTGTGTGTGTGAGAAGAGGAAGCAGAGGAGGCGACAACCTTGATCTAAAGGGAAGAACACATCCTCCACTTCCTGAAAGGCAGGGAGTTCCACAGCAGAACAAAACGCTCAATGGCAAACGTCTTCAAATGGTCTCAATAATTCATTTGTCTGTGAGGCACTTCTGAAGATACGGCTCCTTTGAAGTGGTGGAGGCACAGAAGGTCCGACCACTGCAACACACACACACACAGTAAGAACACTAAATCGCTGTACAAGCCCACGCATGCACAGAGGTGTTCGTACCTGACATACGACAGTTTACATGCTCCTGTTTCACACCTATCTCTAGCCCGCTGACACACACACACAGTCACATTAGCACCTGGCACACAAAATAATATGTTACTGAGGGTTAAAAGTAGATCTACCTGTATCTATTGATGTATGGATATATATTACACTGAGGAAGTAGGTAGGTAGGTAGGTAGGTAGGTAGGTAGGTAGGTAGGTAGGTAGGTAGGTAGGTAGGTAGGTAGTTAAGTAGGTAGGAAGGTAGTTAAGTAGGTAGATATGTAGGTTAGGTAGATAAGTAAGTAGGTAGATAGGTAGGTAGATAAGTAGGTAGGTAGAAAGGTAGATAAGTAGGTAGGTAGAAAGGTAGGTAGATAAGTAGGTAGGTAGAAAGGTAGGTAGATAAGTAGGTAGAAAGGGAGGTAGATAAGTAGGTAGGTAGATAGGTAGGTAGGTAAGTAGGTAGTTAAGTAGGTAGAAAGGTAGGTACGTAGGTAGGTAGATAAGTAGGTAGGTAGATAGGTACGTAGGTAGTTAAGTAGGTAGATAGGTACGTAGGTAGTTAGGTAGATAGTTAAGTAGGTAGATAGGTAAGTAGGTAGATAGGTAGGTACGTAGGTAGAAAGGTAAGTAGGTAGATAGATAGGTAAGTAGGTAGATAAGTAAGTAGATAAGTAGGTAGGTAAGTATGTAAGTAGGTAGATAGGTAGGTACGTAGGTAGTTAAGTAGGTAGAAAGGTAGATAGGTAAGTAAGTAAGTAGGTAGATAGGTAAGTAGGTAGAAAGGTAGGTAGATAAGTAGGTAGATATGTATGTAAGTAAGTAGGTAGGTATAGGTAAGTAGGTAGATATGTATGTAAGTAGGTAGATAGGTAAGTAGGTAAGATGGCTGACACTTTCCAATTGTGTAGTTGGGTTCATTTGGTCTTGACCAAGGGGAAAAAGATACATTGTTGCATTTCAATTCTGGTCCGGTTCCTATTCACACAGACTTTTTACAAATGGACCAAGAGGACAACTTGTTTATTGGACGGTTTTGGTGATTGTCACTTTGCATCATCAGGACCCACGAGGGGAAATCCATTTCCAGTGTCTGACAGAAGTTTATGCAGCACTGTATTGCTTCTGTTGTGTATATTTATGAAGAAATAACTGATTATGAGCTTTATTAGTATTACTAGACTACAAATGACCTGCATCTTATGAGTAATGACTAACTGAGAGAGGACTGTACAAGGCCCCTTTACACTCTCCCAGATGACTGGTGTGAAGGTGGAGGAGCGGAGAGACACGTGCATTAGGCTGTACAATAATGATCCAGAAAGATTATTGTAGGATTACTGTTACACATTCTTTAATGTGTTTCATGAACTGAGTCGGATACACGCGGAGCAGTTTTAGCAGCTTTTTACCTGTTATTCAAGGAAAATACCTGCGCTGACGTGCATATGTGTTGCCATGGTTACCAAATGATTTGCATAAATAGGGTATGTATATGACCTCGTAATGATCAAATTGTAGATGGCTTCCTGAACTGACAGAATATTGGATTCATTTAATGTTTAGCTTTTTGAAATCATGCCAAAATCCCATATCTGCTTTCATGAAGAAGTCCTGTGGTTGCTTTCACACCACAAACAAACTCACCAGAGTCCACTTAGAAGCAGACCAAGAGGCACCCTTTCAGGCGATCTTGGTCCGGTTGTGTCTGGATCAAGGTTCAATTCACAGCTTTCACACCAGCCCAAAAAAAAAATGGACTAACTGACCTAATAGCCCTTACTTAGTTTTCACCAGACCAAACTGGTTAGGTGTTGTTTACGCTTTGATTTAACCATTGTCTTTCAAATCTGAACACTCCTCACACTCAGCTGGTCCGCAGGGTATTATCCAGGCCAATCTGTGCCGACCCCAGTAAATAGAAGTACACTTTAAGCTACAGTTGGTAGCTTTAATAAAAATAACTGTCATATCTTCTGTCCCTATATCCTGACAGTCGTACATGAGACAAATATTCTGTCTCCTCTGCCTCATTTTAGTGCTCCTCGAAGCATTCACAAAACTCCACCTGCCCGAAGAAAACCACAAATCAGAGCAAAGGTCTTTAACACGAGGCGGTGTTTCTGCATCGCCTCAAATGTTTTCAGTGACATTTTGAGCTGATGAACGTGCATCTTCATAAAAGTTAGATTTAATGTTATATAACTTTAAATTGTTAAAAAAGACTAACAATAGTACATGTTCATTATATTGAAGAATTATCTGCATTTTCTTATCAATGGTTTACATAATAATTTGACGGTATGTCGAGCACTTGAGTCTAACTTTGACAACATGCCTGAAAAGAGAACCAAAACTCAAAAATACATTTGTTTCTTCATGTCTTACAGAACAAATCAATTCTTTCAGTTTTCCCTTAATAATTGTTCTCTCTCTTTGTTTCAACAGCTCACACTTTGTAGTTCAGCTAACATTTCCTGATATTGTCCTCGTCATGTGAATGCTTGGACTTGTAAGGATAACGTTTTTGTCTGCTGACTTAACATAACTCAGATCTTTAAGATTTCTGAACTGACATTTTATGGTCAACCGTATTCATGAGTTGCCGAAGCAAAGTTATTTTCAGCTTTAACAACTTAAAATGAATGAGTAACTTCACTTGAAACTTGTGAGGCAATAGGTTTCCTCATTTGTTTTAAGTAAAGTTTTAAAGTCAACTTATTGCAAAAACGAAATGTTTTCCACAGTGTAGTATTCCGGGGGATATATTTTTAGAAATGGAATATATGCATAATTCTTCTTTAGTGTAAAATCACTTGAATTGTGTTTTCAATAGGTTAGAATGAGGCCATGTCCACATTACTCAGTTTCCATTTGAAAACGCATATGTTTTACTACGTTGACACTGAGCGTCCACACTACGCCGGGGTTTTCGAGCACGCCCACACCCGCGTTCGCTACTTGATTGTTTCTTAGTAGTCATGACGTATCCTTCCCTGATTCCTTATCCACCTATCACGTGACCGTTTCTCGGAAATCATAAACAACAACATTGATTACTGATCGACACCAGGTTAATTCAACATGGACAACTGATTAGCGATTAGCGAGCTGCGTGTCCAGCGGTGTTATCAGACCTACGAACCGGCCGTCTGAAGTCACGGTTAGCGGCTTTAGGGAGGGTGATGGACACAAAACGGAGGACTTTCCTGTCCTTATTAATGCTTATTTCGTTCTGCACAACAATTGTTGAAGTCCACATATGAATTGTAAAGGAACAAAACCGTAATTGCTCTCCAGTAGGACAGATAGTTAAGCCACCAGCAGAGCTACGAGTGAGAACAGACAACGAAACGAGTGAGGGACCCATAATCTAGTAAACCTTTATGTGTAAGTGTTGATTTTAAAGTGCATGTGATGAGATAAAGAGCAAGACCTGCAGCGCTGTAACTAACACGTCAAAAACTTTCCACTAAATGTGTCTGTTTGAGTTTACAGAGGAAGATTTTAGAGAAGCTCTTAAGTATCAAGCACAACCTTTCATTATTAAAGACTACTTTATTACTCTGTCGTATTCTTTTTAACTAAGCAAACAATCTACTTCCTGTTTACGCCGTCACCCGCCTCCATGCCCAGTGTACGTGAAGAGTCACGTGATATTGGTTTTCAGGCGTTTTAGTCTGGATGGAGATCATCTCGAAAACGATGCTGAAGCGCCGTGTGGACGGAGATCGTTTTAAAGGGAGTCGTGTGGACATGGCCTGAGTCCTCTCTACAAAGGGAGCAGGTCTTCTGGCTCTAGATAGAGACTTTCATCTTTTATGTAACCTGAAGGTCACTGTTAATAACAACTGACGTCATTTGTCATGAAAAACAATCATTTGTTGAAATCAATGTCAGTCAGGTTATGTGTTTTTTTTTTACCTAAACACAATACTCTGGCCTAAATATCTCTTTTGTTAAATGTATTTGTGCAAACGTTAATCCTATCATTGTGTAATGATGCAGTTCAAAGTCGTTCTTGTGCCAGTGTGAGAAAATCAAACTAGAAGAAACAAAGCAAAGATGGATGTAGAGAAAAGGCTGCTGCTCTCTGCAAACGACTTCATTATTTGACGGTATTGTCTGTGAACCGATGGGAGAGTAAGATAGAGTTGGAGGATGAGAAGGATGTGCAGGTACAGTAGATGCAGTGAATCCCTGCTCGCTGCTTTGACTCAAACTAGGGTGTATTCACCGTTCTCTCCTCAGTGTCTCTATCTGTCAAACTCTCCATGTAAATGAGCACTCTATATACTCTCTATACTGCCTCTATCGTCTGCTCTCAGTCCCAGAACAAGGTGGGATTCCTCCAGCAGGATTGAAGCTGCTTCACTTGTCAGCAAACAGACGGGATCATTGCTTTGTACTGGAGCCCTGTTATCTCTGGCTGTGTGATAAGGAACTCCACAGAGTTTCTCTACCTGGAGGAAGAAGAAAGACGACCCCGAGGTAAGCCCAGATTATGACAAGAATTTATCATTGCCATCTCACCTATTTACATTGTTTGTTCCTTCTCACTCACAGGAAGACAAACATGTGCACTCTGCTTTGGCTCACGTGTCCACACTAGACAGGCTGATATATCATCGTATTTACCAGAGAGACAGTTCTTCAGATATTTTAATGTTAAAAAATAAAACATATCTATTCTTCTTCAAATGAAAAGTTGAATGTATGGGCATCTCATCATAGACAGGGCTTTGTTGCAGTGGTCCTACTTGGTTTTGTATGACCAGAGGACTGGCCAACGGTACCTCCTGCCGGGGTCAGGCCTGTGTTCCTTCAGCATCATCCTTGGCCATGTTATCAGTCCATAACTTTTTGAGATATCGTGCTATATTCAATAACAGACAGACATTCTTGCCAGTAGCCTACATCATTCAGCATAATAATTATCCACATGCTTCTGTTTGTTGTGCATTTCACAATGCTTTATTCTTTCTCACTGATAGAATAAGGCTAAGATACTGCCATACACCCATAATAATACACCTGCAGCACATTAACCTAACGGAATACGCACAAAATGATAGTCAGATATATCATTCAGAGTCATTTGTGCATGTGTCATTTTAAACTGTGTAGCTTTCAATCTGGATTATGACTATAACTTCTTCGTATTTTCGTAATATTATCTAAAGATCCTCCGACTGAGCTTTCAATGGTCAGTAGGCGCTGCTTCTATATAACATAACCTGCTCCCAGTGGTGTATAGTAACAAAGTAGAAATACTGTACTTAAGTAGTTTTTTTGGGTATCTGTACTTTACTTTACTACTTATATTTCTGTTGACTTTTACTTCACTACATTTTGCAAAGAAAACCGATTTTTTACTCCGATACATTTCCCCTGAAACCTTCGTTACTCGCTTACAAAATCAAATCTATCTTTAGAATAAAATGAATCGTGAGAGCAGCGTCGGTGACTGTGGTGGAACACAGACTGCAAGCAAGCAGGTTTGGTGAATCAGTGGTGCTAGCAGCAAGTTAAATCGTTGGTTAATCACGTTAATGCGCAATTGCAAACAAATGCTCTCAAAGCTGCGGTGTTTTGATTCCCAGGATGCTACATGCTATAAGCTAGCGGGCGACTACCTGAGTATAATTCCACTCTACGTTGACTGATTTCATGATGGAAGCAGAAATGGAAGCACCTGCTACTCCCGCAACAAACTACGGTGGTGACGAAGACCAACACCCGTGGATCGCTAGCGAGTTAGTGAGCTGAGGAAGTGTTGACAGTTGTGACACCATAGGATTGACGGGAGCCGAGAGAGCGCAGCATTAGCGTTAGCATTAGCGTTAGCATTAGGGAAATCCTTCGCAGCTGTGTGCAAGCTGTCTGTGACGCTGAACACACCTCTACCTGCCTCAGCGGCCTGTGAAAGGATATTTAGCATCGCAGGACGAGTCTTCAGCCCAAGAAGAGCGAGACTGAATTCTCGCAATTTTGAAAACCAACTTCTTTTGAAGATGAACAGGACATTTTTCAGTTTCAAGTAATGACTGGGTTGTTACTTTCGGTGCTGCTTTAGTATTGATCATGTTTTGATATTTGAGTCATGTTGTGGATGATCAGATGGAGTTATGATGGTAGCAGTCGCCCAACTGCAGATTCAGCTTGAGCAAAACCTTTGCCTATTGTGTTCAAATCAGGCCCATAGGAGTTTACAAGGCAGGTGTCCTTTCTCACAACACTGACCTGATGCATCAAGTGGATATTTTTTGCTGAACATAATATTATGCATTTGCCCTCTACATCCTCTAGTCTAATGAGCAGACTTATAAACGCACTGTTACAACTCCTTCATAGTGTCATATTGCTTTTCGGAGAATTATGATGATACGTTCATAGTAGATGCAAAAGTATACTTATGTACAATATATTATGTTGAACATTGTTGCTCCTGGATGGATCACAGCCAACCCAATTATTGTCAACACAGCTCCATGTCCTTGGTCATGGTGGCCACAGCACTTAAAAGAATAAACTTCAAAATTCTGACCCTTTGCTTTTTTATGAACAGCATTTACTTGTACTTTTACTTTCAATGAACAGGTTATGATGTTCATTTAATGTTCAGGTTATGATGTTCATTTAATATCAGAAAATTACTTTTGATACTTAAGTACAATAAATATCAGATACTTTAAGACTTTTACTCAAGTAGTATTCTAAAAGGTGACTTTTTACTTTTACTGGAGTAGTTTTCCAGTAAGGTATCTTTACTTTTACTCAAGTATGGCTTTTGAGTACTTTATACACCACTGACTGCTCCAGAGCAGGTCAGTTGTTCTGCATCAGTTACCATGGTGACTCATAACCCAGACCCTGAAGTTACCTCGCTAACCCCAAATCCTGCTTCATAGTACTTGGTCCTGGCCTTGAAAAGTCTCAAAAAACGTTGTGTTTATTTCATTTCTGATTGTCTGACATCATTACAGAGGTCGGAGCTGCTTTGTAGAAAACTCCTGGGTCTACTTCTTAGACCCCTTTTCACAGCAGTCCTTTGGACGTGTCATAGCAGGGTAAACACAGGTGTAATAGATCAAATGAATCATGGTCCCGTTAGTGTCACAGTCATTCCAGTGAGCCAGATTGCACAACACCATCATTAATGTGTTTACCCTGCAATGACATGCCAACATGGCTGCTATTACATCAAGGGACACATGATTTTAGGTTATTTTCAAAGCACTTAACTGAGTGATTTCAATGAAACATTTGTTTTTTGATGAAGATTCTCTATCCGTAAATTATTACTATCATGATAAGAATTTAAAAAAAATAACACAATAATACAAATATTCCAGATTTCATTGCAGAATTTTAATTGTTGCTCTATAACATGCACAGATTATAAACATATAGTAATATGTACATGCACACACACACACACCAAAAAGCAGATCCAGAAGAAGCAAGGGATCCATGTTAGACTAACACACCTTTACTCTCAATAGAGGCAACAGAGACCATCTCCAAATGTCAGCTAGATTTTTCCCAACAGGGTAGCATTGCTATCTGTCCCCCCCATTATTATCCTCCTTTTTCCCACAATCCTCAGGGGCCTTGGCCTGACCACCTCACAGGGCTTTCTATGTTAGAGAAATGTCCGACAAAAAAGAGTGACCTTCTGCTTCTCTCTTGGCTCAGCGTAACGGCAATCAGGATGAGGAACAATGGCTTCTTTTTTACAACTTCAAAGCCGTGACTGTTACGTATATGAGGCCTCTTGAAACGCTGATACCCGACGCAGGGAAACAACTTCAGCACCTGTGTCTCTTTGAAGATGAATATGCTTTTATTCCAAAACCTTCAACTCCGCGCGTCCCCTGATTCCAAACCTTTAAAGCAGGTAATCTTGATTCCAGATCCGTCTTTATTCAACGTTATCGGACAGGTGACAACAAACAGTTTGACCCATGAGATGAGGATCAAGACTGAGGAAAAGTGAAAATAGAATGAGAGGAAGGAGCTACAGTGAAAAACAATTCTCAAACTCTGCATCTCATTCTGATATTTTCCCTGGAATATCAAGACATCTCAGTAATTTCCCTGAAATATTCAGCTCCCTCAGTGCAGTTATTGATGTATCGCGAGGTCTGTTTTCATTGTAGCCTGGAGTAAAAGCACAGCACCCTCTCACTCATACCCTCAGCGGATTTATCACAGAGATACGGCAGGCTTTTGAAAAGACTGTAAATCATGGCGGAGCTTTTCCAATATCCTGTGTCTCATGCAGAGCAGGGGAGCTGAGCGTAATCATCGAGTTTGTGGAGAAGTTGAAGGATGATTAGGATGTTAAAGGCTTTCTTCCAGATCAGCGCATGCAGTTCATTTAGTGCAGGCTTTGCTGGGGAGAGCTTAACTCACACACACACACACACACGCACACACGCTGATTGGACAAGGAAAGAGTTGGGCTGGGTAAGAGCACCATCAGTCCCCGCTATTCACTAATGGCTCCTCTAGCAGACTGACGTTACGCAGCCTAATTACTGAGAGCAAGGGGGGAACTACACAACTAGCCACCGCAGCTGATGAAGTTGAAAAGCACCCACCAGGTTGTTATCCATTTTAGTCCACAGCAGACATCGAGAGGGTCCTCTCCCCAGTTTGTCCCTTTCATCATGCAATTATCTCTATTGCTGTTATTTTCAGGCTTGCAAGCAGCAGCATGGCTACAAGGAAGGCCAAGCTCAGTCAGTCAGTCCACCACAATGTGCTGTAAATGAGAGAGTAACACAGTGAGTGTAAATCATGTTTCCTACATTAAATGATCTCTCCGTGTCTTTCATCTGTAGGGTAAGTTACGTAGCATCTTTGTCTTTCTGTTTTAGTACTATAAAACATTATGAGGTGATTCACATTACCAAAATCATTGGTTTTGGATGTTATATTTATTCTCTCATAAAATTATTATAATTTGCCTCGAGGCCTTTACACACCAGGGGCACTTTTGGGGGCCTAGCAATCAGCCCGCTCCAAACGAGCGATGAACTAATGGGCTTATATTGTGAAATAACCAAAACTGTTTTAACACCAGCATGACATCTTGTGTCCATGTAGGACCCCATTATTCATAGTAAGAAGCAGATTGAGACAATATGTTTCTGGGGCCTTAATGTAAAGTATATTGACTTTACTTGTAATGTAATATTACTCGTAGAATTATATATATATATATATATATATAAGTATATATATAAGTAAAAAAATAAAAGCTTTTAAAAAAAAAGCTCCTTTCCTAAACTTTGATGGCTGCTATGAGCCTTCATCAGTGTGGTTTCACAACAAACACGAAGCAAACTTCTTGCACAGCGCGACCAAATACCAAGTCAATGCAAAGCCACTAACAGATATGGACTTGCGATGGGAATGGAGACGAAGCACAATGTAAAAACCACGGCCACAATATGCAACCACAGATTATTCTATCACCATGTGTGCACCTGGGGTGCACACAGGGGTGCAGTTGATAACTAAAAGTTACACAAGTTAGCATAGCCATGTGTTATAAGCTACTAGCTAGCTAAAGTACTTGCAAAAATGATACTACATGGCTTTCTGATGTATCCACATACATACAATAACCATAACTAGGGGTGTCACGGATCACAAACCTCACGGTTCAGGAGTCACGGTTCGGATCATTTTTCGGATCAACAAAGAAAAGGGGAGGAGACAAATATAACTTTGCTTTCCATTTATTAATTAAAGAACTTCAAGAACACTTAAAGCAAAGAACTTTGGCCTATAGTCTTACATGAAAACACAAATATTGAAGATGTCCAATTTGAAACAAAATGAAATAAATAAATAAAAATAAAACATTCAAGAATACTCAATTCTGATATCCTCGTCCTTTCATCAATACTGAAAGAAAGAAACAGCCAGTGAGCTAGCTTCCACTGTTTACACTGAACTGCTCAGCAACAGCTTGGGTCTCTGTTTACTTCCTGTCAGGTGATGCCATTCAAATATACAATAATGTTTACCATTACTGTGACATTATTTTCAAAAAGATGAGAATATCTCCATTGTCTGGGGAGAGGGTCGACCTTTCTGTGGTGACTGGAATATTATTGGGCCTGTCTAGCTTCACTCTGATGCTTCTGTCAGCACCTGAACCAGGTGTGTGTGTGTGTGTGACTCTCACAGAGGGGGCGTGTCTACAGCACCGGACTAAGAATCACTCCGCCGTGGTGAAAGCGGTCTCTACAGTCTTTTCCTTCTCATAGAGGCCTGGAACAGCATCACACTGAAGTGGGTGCGTGAGTGGATTTCGTAGCGTGGCTCAAGCATTTTAACCAGATTTAGAAATCCTTTGTTTTCTACACCGGAGTGTCCCCGTCGCTGACAGACGGGATGGTGTCTCTTCATGTGTGGACATGCCGATGTTTTGCCGTTGTCGTGTCTCTCTTTAAATAATGCCTACATACCATAACGCTTTGTCCACCACCCTCATCCGTCATTATACGTTACACGGAAGACAAAATGTCCCCAAACTTGCGACTTAAATGACGCCGCGGCTTCTCATGTTCCTCCGCTCGCCATGACTTCACCGTTAAATGCTTCTAAGCTGCTCCCTTCACGTGAACACACTGCTGCTTCATATCTGTTCACTGACACTCTGCATTGATATTCGGGGACTTGTTACTTGAAAAGGAATAGCAACAGTAGAACTTTATTACACACTATGATGATTACGCTGTAAAAAAAAAACTCGATAGATCCACGGATCACAATTGTGAATTGTGATCCGAACCATGAGGGCTGATCCGAACGGATCACGGATCGATCCGTGACACCACTAACCATAACACAAGTTGCATTCTGTCAAAATGCTTTAGTTTAACCGACAGAAGTGTAGTTAGGATCCCACAGTCTTCCCATTCTTTCTGCTGATGCCTCACCTGTACTTTACCCTGTTGGTTGTGCATCCCTTCATGCAGCAGCTTTTAGGCATGTGACTGTTGTTTTCTAGCAGACGGAAGTGACAAGGAGGCACCTACACACAATACAAATCCATGGAGAGCGATGATTCTTTTCTCCTCTGGTGTGGGCGGGATTTAAAAGCACAAAGCCTATCAGTATGGAGAGTTGTTGGATCAAAAATGGAGGAAAGAAATAGCAGCCAGAGCTCCAAGATAGGACTTCATATTGTTACAGAGACCAAACCAAACTACATGTATCAACTATGTCACCACTGTATTTATGCTGAATTTAGAGAACGTTATTTTGAGTGTCGATTGGAGCAGCTACGATGTTAGCATAGCAGAAAACAAGCATTCTTAAACTTGTTTGCTTGTCTTCTTGCCGACAGAACTGACAAAGCATGATTTCAGACTTTTTACAAATCAACATCATTATGTAGTTATTTTTGCATCCTGTTTTATTCATTTATTGCAATTTTCGAGCAGAGGCCTAAAAATAGGTCTAGGGCTTAAGAGGTTAAATCACAGTAAAATCAGTTTAGTTTGGGTTCATTCCACTGTAATAAACCAGATAATTCAGTGGTGTGAAGTGGTGGACATAGTGAACACAGTAAAAGGCCTCCTGATGATGTTATGAACCCAGCCACGACGGCGTTTGGTTGTCCAACGTCAGCAACAGTCGTTATTTCGAACATGGTTGATGATGGATATGAATAGAGGAAATAATCGTTATGGGTATCAAAGAGGATCTGAACCACCTGTTGGTATCTACATGGAGGTAAGCCCCTCCTCCTCTCTGGCACATGTGTGTAAGTGGAAGGGTAGTAATCAAATATCTTAAATAGCTGTGTACTATCCTTATTA
Organism: Lycodopsis pacificus; assembly: GCA_028022725.1. Taxonomy (NCBI): domain Eukaryota; kingdom Metazoa; phylum Chordata; class Actinopteri; order Perciformes; family Zoarcidae; genus Lycodopsis; species Lycodopsis pacificus. Next base: position 26,928,925 of record CM051689.1, on the reverse strand, counting down.
ACAATCAGACATTCTGAGAGCTGACCAATAGAGGTTGGTAATGAACATATGTCAGATCACTGGGGATGTGAAACCTTGTATGTTTGATTTTTGACAGGCAAATGTTCTGATTGAAGCAGGACATTAATGTGATGCCCTCCTATTTTTACTCTTTTGCGAGTAATTAGACCAAATGCACTGCCACTCCTCATTGACAGGGAGATTGTGTAATTGAGCTGGAGAAGCTTCCAATATTTAACTCCCCAATACTCATATTTATTAATTTAACATAATTAGAAAGTCATTCGACAATTTTCAGGTGTGAGAGTCGGTACGAGAGTTGGACTGTGTTTCACTGTGACCGGAAGCTTTGCGAAAGGAAAACAACACTTATGGTGTATGACCTGTGCTCGTTTAGCCCAGTATCTTCACCAATATTTCACATTTCTGAACCAAATGAACCCTGCAGCTGTCGCTTTAGAGACAGTGCAGAATAGACAGACAATAGGGGAATTATTAAGTCTAATCCAGGTTCGATGACCCAGCGTACGACTAGCAGTCGACGTAGAGCTCTGAGACAAGAAACTACAGTATTTTCTGTCGGTCACTCGTCTGACTGCTGCACAGACAAGAAATATCCACCCCGAATTACACGAACAACGGTTTTAACAAAGGTTTAATTAGAACACAATATAATAACCAATACTACAACAATGACAATTCCACACATCAAAAAGTGTCCAAGCAGGTAATGTGAAAATCAAAAACCTCAGATCTCAGGAAAAAACTTGATTAAAAAAATTATAAAAGAAAGAGTTGAGTTCTCAAATGTCCTCCCGCCCCCCTGTGCACAAACAATGTCCAGCTAAATGGACTCCAGGTGAACCGTGATGTCCGACTGAGAGGAGGATTCCCTCAGGTGAAGGTAGACGGTAAGATGAATGGCGATGGGGTGAGTGGTGGCAGGCAGGACGGTGGATGGACGACACCTCTGGTTCCAATGAAGAAGCTATACAAAGAACCAGCCTATGCACATGTGCAGGACAATAGTTCATTACTAATCCAATTTACTCAACTGGGCCTGCAACCCGCATGGCTGTAAACATCACACACAATATGGTGTTCTATCAGACGGATACAAAAAATGCTAAAATGGCTAAATCGCTAAAACTAAGGGCAAAAGGTGGGCAGACGTTATTATACCTGTGGCCCCACCTAAGTAAAGTATATGTATGGGAAACACTGCATACGCAGCAGCACTGACCAATACACCCCCCTCCATCCCACCTCCTCTGCTTACAACCTTGATGTGTTTCAGGGAAAAAATAAGAAAACATTTGTGCGGGCCTAACAGCAGCTCTGCATAGGTGACAACAGGATGATGTTGCTTAAATAAGGTCTGGACCTTTTTGCCCATTATATAGTGCACACCACACCATAGAGGCCCTGCAGTGTGAGGAGGACTTATAAATGAAGCCTTTAAACATGGGCATTTCCCTGTGGACGGAGGCAATGGAAGGCTTATAGTATGTCCACCAAAGAAAATGAAATCCCTGTCCAGACAACAGCTCCCAGTGGGCGTCATGGCGTCTGGAGATACTGCTGCTCTGCTACAACATAGACAAAGGAGGAGGAGGGAAGAGAGGTCCCCTGAGTTAAGGATGTTTTCAATTTTAGAGAGCCGTGATTTCAGCCAACAGCCTGAAGCTTTCAGTCAAAATGACAAGGCTGTGTTTGTGTGCACGTATCAGAGAGCACCACACACACACACACACACGCAGTCAAGAGAGCCATTTAATCAATCTCCTTGCCTGGGCCTCAAGCCTGCACACTCATATACATCAGGTGTGGCGTGTGCATACTTCATATCGCCCACTGAGATAGATTTATCATCGGAGGTGAGGCCATGCTTCATATTCCTCTCCAGCCATCGATCGGCCAGAATCCTGCTGCCCCGCACTTCCACTGGGAGCCACTCCATCTGGAGATGGAAGTCAGGAGCTTGTCACCCTGACGCTCTGAGAGATCAGGAGGCATTTTCTATGTGCTCACTAGCTGCTGTGATAGATGAGCTGGATTCGATGATTTCTTCTTTCAAAATACCATTGTTCAATTCAGTGAACTGATGGGTTTTGCTGCTACAGTCTTCCTTGAAGCTGTGATTCAATTGGCCGGCTGTCAGCTGGATACAGCTGGGGCGTATGACTTCCGTGTCCTGCATGAACTAACGCGGTGCTTCACGAATTGGATAAACTAAACAACATGTCAAGTCAAAGTACGTTGCATAATGGTTATCTCAAACCACTGCTCTTAATGTGACATTAAGACTGCTGGCCCAGTCCACTGTAAACAGATAGCAAGGATGTATGCGTTGAAACACTTTTGACGTTTGATTGTTATCATGCCGCGTATTTAAATCAGTTATCAAACCAGTATCTTAACTAGTGCAAAGACATGAACATCAGCAGTCCATCAAAAACCGTCTACAGGCAAAGAGTGTCATTCAGTGAGGTTGTGAATGACAAGTTGATTATCTTTTTGCATGAAGATCCTGTGTTGACATCCACCAGCTTTGTCCCTAATTAGTGTGTGTGTGTGTGCTGTGTATGTGTGGAGCTTGCTCTCTGCTGTTTAGGAGACTAGAATCCTTTGGATTCATCTCTTAAGTTTTAATTAGTCTCTTCCATTGCAGAGAAGAGTTCCCACAAGTGACCATATGGGCACTATAATTTAATTTGGACAAATTGCAAGCATGTACGGCATCTCAAGTGTTAGGGATGCCGCGCTGTTCAGTGCTGCGTCGAAAAAAGGCCGCAGCACTGTGTTTGGTACAGACTTGACAGTGTCACATTGAGAGTGTAACCACAGCCAAAGACACCAATATCAAGGAACGATTTCATGTCAATCTTCATCTGACTTGTCAAAGGGCTCCCAATTATCCCAAATACATCATTATGACTCAGAACGATGAGTGTAAAAGACAGTAAAATACCTCATGTATATGACCAGAAAAACAAAATCCAATCAAAAAGATGATTAATACTTTGGTTTATGACCAAATAATCTCAAAACTAGTGACATCCCCCATGATGACTGGAACCCAACACATATTGTTATACACACTGAACAGGCCTGAATAATAAATATGTACAGATGTCATTGCATGTAAGACTCTTGTAACTTCATGCAATCTGATTCAGTCCCTAAAAAGATAGTGCAAGACAAATGTAATATTTGTTATGTCACTGAAGCTTGGGCATTAGTGATACAAAGAGGTGCCGACTTTGACAGATCATTTATTTATTTAGTTCCAGAAAGGATTCCACCTGAAGGCTACATGATTTCAGAGCTGACAAGCTCAACATGAATGGGCCTTTTCAGATGGAGGGGACCAGTATAAGCTGTTTGCACTGGTTAAGCCCTGAGCACCGTGATGTGGCAAACCCGTCAAGTCAGTCGGATGTGAATTACTTAAGAAACATTGATTTTCTCTCGCCTCTTTGCTCATCGACAGGGGATATTTTGGGTTTCAGCTTATGAGTTGGTGTTATGAAGCTACAGGCGGCTTTGGAAAGGCATTTGCTATTTTCATGTATCCTAAGCCCTCGCTATGTGTCCTAGAGCATCTGTTCCTGCATCACTATAGAGCCTCTTCCCTTGACAGTAATCAAACGGCTGTGGCCATGAATACAAATTCCCGCCTCAGAGATCCTGAGACATGTGTGTTTTATGTGTGTTCCAATCCTCTGCAGAGGAGAAATAAAGCTCAAACTGTAACGGTTCTGGGGCAGAGCAGAGATAGACACAGGAGACCAGGTGAGGTAGAAGGCAAGGTCTTATAGGCACCAAGCAGTCTTACACAGGAAGTCAGTCTGTACAGAATCAGAACAACTGCTCAGACAAACAGATAATAGTACTTTAAACAAGTGTAATGTAAGTGTAGGTAAAAGTGGCAAGTGTATTTAAATATGAAAGGATGTGCGGGGGAGTGACCGGTAGGTAATTGTCCTGGGGATGACAGAGTCAGTGGGGGTCCCGGGCTCTGTTAATGCGGAGCCCGACTGCGGATGGGAAGAAACTGTTCATGTGTCGTGAGGTCTTGGTCCTGATGGACCTCAGCCTCCTGCCAGATGGAAGGGGCACAAACAGTTTGTGTCCAGAGTGAGAGGGGTCGGCTACAATCTGTGTTGCTCGCTTCAGGGGCCTTGAAGTGAACAAGTCTTGGAGGGACGGCAGATTGCAGCCAATCACCCTCTCAGCAGAGTGAATGTTGGGCTCCACTTTGCCCTTGTCCTTGGCCGTGGCTGCAGCACCAGACCGTGATGGAGGAGCAGAGGATGGACTCAATGATGGCTGTGTAGAAATGCACCATCATTGTCTTTGGCAGGTTGAATTTCTTCAGCTGCCTCAGGAAGTACATCCTCTGCTGAGCCTTCTTGGTGATGGAGCTGATGTTGAGCTCCCACTTGAGGTCCTGGGATATGATGGAGCCCAGGAAGCAGAAGGACTCCACCGCGTCGACGGGGAGTCATACAGAGTGATCGGGGCATGTGGGGCTGCGTTCTTCCTGAAATCCACAACCATCTCCACTGTCTTTAGAGCGTTGAGCTGTAGATTGTTCAGACCGCACCGGGTCACCAGATGGTCGATCTCCCACCTGTAGGCGGACTCATCCCCACCAGAGATGAGTCCAATGAGGGTGGTGTCATCCGCGAACTTCAGGAGCTTGACGGACTGGTGACTGGAGATGCAGCTGTTGGTGTACAGGGAGAAGAGAAGAGGGGAAAGAACGCAGCCTTGGGGGGAACCGGTGCTGATGGTCCGAGAGGCTGAGACATGTTTTCCCAGCTTCACGCGCTGCTTTCTGACAGACAGGAAGTCTGTGATCCACTTTCAGGTGGAGTCGGGCAGGTGCAGCTGGGAGAGCTTGTCCTGCAGCAGAGACAGGATGATGGTGTTGAAGGCAGAGCTGAAGTCCACAAACAGGGTCCTGGGGTAGGTTCCTGGGGAGTCCAGATGCTGGATGAAATTAAGCTGGACCTGTTGGCTCTGTAGGCAAACTGCAGGGGGTCCAGGAGTGTGTCGGTGATGGTTTTAAGGTGGGACAGGACAAGGCGCTCAAAAATCTTCATAACCACAGAGGTAAGGGCGACGGGCCTGTAGTCATTGAGTCCTGCGATCCTTGTTTTTTTGGGGACGGGGATGATGGTGGAGGCCTTGAAGCAGGCTGGTACGTGGCATGTCTCCAGGGAGGTGTTGAAGATATCTGTAAACAACAGGCAAACAAATCCGACAGGGAGCAGGCAAAAATCCGAGAACAAGGCAAAGTCACAAACCATAGAAACTAACACGAGAGAATAATGCTGGAAGACGATGAACACACGGGGTAGAACAAAGACAATCTGGCACCGGAACAGGGAAAGCATGGGAGTATATGTGTGTGGGGTTGGCAGAGGAAAAAACAGGGGCAGGAGACACACACATGGGACTAACGGGGTGTTACACAAACGCTCAAAGTCACACTCTGTTCAGCCACCTAGTGAAGACTGGATTGGGGAGCAGTTGTGTTACCAGGTAACCAGTAGAGCTTGATAAATCAGCATTTCCAATATCGTTGGCTGATTTTAAATTTTCATAATACACATTTGTAAGATATGAAATAAGCTTTAGATAGGAAGGAATTACAGTACGGGAATGAGCATTTTAGGAATTTACAAACAGTGCCGTCTTCATCATAGTTTGCCCATCAGAGAGAGACGGATTACTGCAATATGTTCTGCTCAGAACATGTGCCTATCAAACCTTTCTCATAATTACCACGTTCAGACAGTTTCTTTAGTATCAGAAGTAATCCAGAGTTCATGGTCAGAGTTCATGGTCAGCGCAAACAGGAACTGCAGATGATGCATCCTGACTTTCACGGCGCTCATTTACCACACTGTTAAGAAATACTGAGAAAAAGGGTGGTTTCCATGGCAACAATATACGTCCATGAGCGTAGAAATCGATTATTGACTTTGGCAACAGTAACAAAAGAAAACCTTAAATTAAGGTAAACTGCAGCTTTCTTTCTAGAGCCTTTACAGTCTTCATCAGAGTTATTGGTCCAGTCACAAGATCAACATGTTGTATGTCAGTCATTAAGACAGTGAAGATGGAGACTATTAGACCGTCATTTGACAAGATTATTTTTTATAAAAATCCACTTCATCTTCTTCCAGAGCTTTCGAGGAAGATATAGGACCTTGTTATAGGATCGTGTCTAGATGGCACCTCCTTCAACAGTCAGACTAGGATGCAAAGCCAGCTCCTCAGGCCTGTTCTTATGCGGCCCAGTGGTTAAGTTAGAGCATGGGGTTGGATCTTATATCTACTCTGGCTACAGGCAGTCTGCCTTGGGAGTACAAACCAAAAACAAGGACACAGGGATTGGGGAGAGAAGTCCCTGCAAAGATTTCCCCAAATGATACCAGGCAGTTCAAAGCAAAACGAGTGGCAGAGCAAATATTCCATATCCCAGCCCGAGCCTTTAGCTTCAGGCAACAGCAGCACTGAGATCTGGAGAACTGAAGAGCTTTATCGATTTGGACGTTCCTTAAAGGTTACACCATCTCACATCTGCCTTCCCTGCAGACAAACAGAAAGAGAGGCAGAGAGAGACTTCCAGGAGGACTCGCCAAAAGGCAGCGCAGCCAGGACTATTTGAGGTATTTTTTAATTTCATGCACGACAGGTCTCATATTGTCACACACACTCACACTCTCTACCTTTTCACCCTTCTTCCCGTCTCCAGGGTTTGAATTAAAATGATGCTGCATCCTGAGCCATCCGGATGGGACCGAGGCACGGAAACAATGTTCATTTTGTACCTTTCCTTTATGAGCGAGGCACTTTGGCCTTATGCAAGCAATTTATTCTGCAGCTCGTACACAAAAATTACAAGTCTTTTGAAACCCGGGCCTCACAATTTATATACGTATTAAATGTCATTGGTCACCTATAAATGCTGCATCCTGTCCTAATTATGTGAAGGTAATAACCTTCTCTAAGTTATGGTCTCTCCTGAGTTGTATTCTCAGAAGCCTCCGGGTGAGAGAAAAGCTGACGGATATGTGTGCGGATATGCGGAATGCTGCAGAGCCGGGGACGGGGGGAGGAGGGAGCTGTGTGTCAAATGTGATTACAGGGAAAGAAATAGGTAATTAAGTGTAGCGATTTTGGCTGAAAATTCAAGTCAAACCTTTTGACCTGGAGTGCTGCCAAATCGCCCTCGATTCACTCGCCAGCCAATCGAGCAGGCAGGATCAGCAGGTCGCAGGGGGCTCCGGCGGGGAATGAGAAGTCGGACTATGCGAAGCATGTTTGACCCCTGACTCTGGTGAGTTAACAGCCTCGGGTTGCTTTCCCAGGTTCATTCTCACAAATGGAGGAAAGTGGAGATGACGTCTCTCAGAGAAAGCTTGTGTGGTAGAAAGCTCTGTCACTGAATCCTTGCAGAGCTCATTAAGAGACTTAATTAGTCCAATATGGCTACACTGATTGCTCCACACAGCGTAGAGCTCCAGTTTCACTGTGCTTATCAAAGCCAGCACAAGGCCCCTGACAGGTACGCGTTTCAGGTGCTCTCTCTGTTTGCCTGTCAAGCTGGTGCTAAAGGACCTCCCTCCTCTTTCTGCCGATCAAATTTCGCTCAAGGACCCCCTTCAACTGTGCCTGTCAAATTTGATTTTTGAATGTCACTCCAGCGCCTTGGGTTAAACGTTTTAACAAATCCAAGATCCCAACAATCTGCTTGTCAAATGAAGCCACAACCGGCGTGTCGTTCCCCTTTATCTCCTCCTCTGCCTGCCGTGAAAACAGATAGCAGGGCTTGTGCATGTGCAAACACAGTCACAGTGCTGTAACAGGCACTAGTCCCACTGCTCATCTTGCCCCGGCGTTCTGTGTCCAGGTCAATCTCAGGCCGCCTCCCACTGGCTTCCCTCTAGCTCTATTCTGCCGCTTGATGCTGCTGCTTTGTAATAAAGCAGCCAAACCGCAGTGTGAGCCCTCGCAGCCGCAGCGTTGGCTTCGAGGGTAATTGCGCTGGAGTCTCAGAACGCTCCAATTCCCTTAATTATTAACGAGTGTTATTGTAAATTATGGATTATTAGCCCCCTCCACGACACAGAGCAGCCGGGGCGCCGCCTTATGATGCCGTCGAATAGCAGGAACAGGTGAGGAAAAAGAAATACGGACAGAGGCAGAGGGAGCTAAATGTGGACAGAAACTACACCTTATTGAAGGGGATGTGTGGAGAAGCAGGGGTGAAAAGGAAAGACGGTTCTAAAGAGGAGCCCAGACTCTATTTAATCACTCAGCTGCTGTCTGCACCGCCTATCCCAACAGCTGAGCTCGCTGCAAAAATTACTTGCAAATCACTTGTGTGATTCTTCATTTCGATGCAGTTAAGATGAGAGAGACTTGTCAGAATGGGATGACATGCCTGCTCGTGTGTGTGTTTTGTGTTTGTTTATTTTCCTGCCAACACCCCTTTCATCTTGTAATGTGGAGATTTCTTTTTGGTGGGGGGGGGGTGTGGGACTAATTGAGTGGGTCAATTGCAACGCAAGATGGCATGCAGCACGCAAAGCCCTCATCATTAAATCATTACAAAGCATTGAATATGGATTTGTGTCATTTATTTCACAAGAGGAGGGAGGCTTGCCGAGATGCTAATTGAATACAGTTCACGCTGATTGCAAATAGTCCATAAAGAGAAATAACTGCTTTGTTGGAGTGTGTCTGCATGCTTGTTAATTGAGTTATAAGTCTTGCATCTTCATCTTATCAGTAGTTGCATGTTTAGTTGAGCATCTTCACATTTTCTTTGGCTGAATTTGGTTAAAAATCTTTTTCATTGGCCGAGACCATCTGCGTGCAGCAAGACCATCTCATCAATATCGCCCTAACCTCTCAGTTTGGAGTTTTACAGACTCTGAAGCCAAAGTGCTTTTATTTGCTCATGTTTATACTATTAACTTTGCAGAATGTGACTCCTGACACACACCAAGAAGAGGGAATATATGGAGCCATTTGTAATGTCCATAGCTTGCCCCTAAATTATATATCTGAGTGTCTCTTCCCTTTTCATGCTGCACACAGTCTGAGGTTCTGCTGGCAGTTAATATGTCAGAGTTTAAGACTGAAGGCCGTCACAAATGACATGGACAATCCAAAGAGCTGGTGTGCAAGTTGTATATATCTGGAGCTTTTATTGTGTAGGGTTAGAACATAGTGGTTGGGATTACTCTGCCTCAGTGTTTCATGAAAATAGGAGCAACTCAACTTGTTCCTCATGTGATTGGTTGATGCCTTTCTTTGCTCTGAGAAAGCTCAGAATTATTTATTTTAAAAGATTTAAAAAAGTCACTTTTTGCAGTATAATATTGACGTTCTGTGAGAGTACTCATGATAAACATAATGCATCATAACCCCAGAGTATAGACGGAGCCTAATGACGGAGCATCGTTGTTAAGGCTCTCTTACATGGGAATGCCTTTATTTAATCATGTTAACTTCTATTGTATTTAAGTCAATTCATCTTGTGAATAACCTCATTCATATATGTATCTGCTCATGACGCATGTTGTAACTGATGAATAGAAAATCATAACTGTATTATTTTTTTATCATATCTTTCTTGGTTTTCTTCCGCCCTTTTTCCTCGTTTGTTTTATTGCTACCTAATCAAAAATGTTATGTTCACATATTTGTCTTAATGTTTCATTGATTTTATTTTAGCCTTTTGTATTGGTGCTATAAAAATGATAGTTGTTGTTTAGTTCTTGCAGCTTTCTCCGTGCAGCAGAACAAAAGCAGACTGGTTGGCTTCAGGCTTCAGCACGGCAAAAGATTCTATAGCAGATTAGCATCTCTGCAGCCTTCCTCCTCGAATAAGATGTACGAAGTCAGACTGGTTCAGAGAAGAGACAGAACCAGGAATGGAAATATGGAAAAAGAAAGTATTAAATATGTTGAGAGAGTTGAAGGGAAGATAATAATCAGCTTGGAACACAGGTACAGACTAATCATTTTCCAGACGAGATTAGGAATTAGAAATGATATTAGTCATGCAGGAAGCCCAAGACGTAGCGCTCATTTTACACATCCGCATCAATCTCTGAGCCTTTGTCTCCCAGCCTCATTAGAAGCACGGTTTTATATCGCATTACATCAGCTGCTTATTGGTGAGAATCAAAGGCAAATCCGTACCACTGCTTTCTCTTTCATGTTTGTCCCTTTAGTCCCACTTCTCCTTTTTTATCCCCCCTCCCTCCCCTCTGTCTCTCCAAAGGATGGTAAGAATTTTAATGACAGCTGAGAGGATTTCAGAGATTTAATAGGAAATTGCAACTGTCACTCAAAGCATCTGGGACTATTTGGCAGAGAAAAACAGGGTGAGGAGTAAGATACAGAGTGGAGAAAGAAAAATCCTAGTTTTGTTTAAACAAAGAAATGAACAGTTTTTTGCATTCAATAGCCATGCAGGCTTGACTACAGGAGGCAGCCATTCACACACACACACACACACACACACATGCAGCACACACGGGAGCTCTGCAGCCGGTAGACTCAGTAGATTACAGTGTTTCCGACGAAGCAAAGCCGCTCTCTCTCACATTCACCAGCGTCCGTTGGGAGATGTGTGTATATTATACGCATAATGTTCATTATTTCAAGTCTCCCACTGGACAGCTACACTTCCCTTTAAATGTTACTGTTACTGGATGAGGACTGGATCGAGCCTGACAGCCGGTACGTCCTGTTCATTAGGCCGAACAGCCAGCCTCCCGTGGAGAGTTATGTTTACCGTCAGCACGGCAACAAGCACACATGCTGTGATTATTACCATGGAGACCCATGCTATGGGTCGACTAGCACAACGGCACACAGTGGAAATTGGTACTGAAAACGATGCTAAACAAGAGTCATGGGTACAATCATCCCCTAAAAATGCAACATGTTGTGGTGAGTCCCATTTGAAGAGAGGGGTGTTGGTGTATGTGGAGATAGTCAGCTGGGAGTCAGTATCTGTGCACATGTCAGCCACTGGACTGTTGGAGGGTCATCTGTGTGTTTGCATGAGAGAAGCAGGCAGCCAGGCTCACACACACAGAGTGCTACTGCCACCTACTGGACCGATGCAGAACAGAGACACCCACGCACTTTAGTGTTCTCTGTGTGGCAGCATGCATGTGTCAACCTAATGAAAGAGAAAGTGAACAGTGATGAAAATATCTGGTACACGTTTACTGCTTTTTCTCTCTTATGAACAACTATAGAGCTCATTCATTGTTTTTGCAGTAGCATACGACTGAATGCAGTGAGGAGTTCACTTATGGCTGACATTGGCAGGAGGAGGGGAAAGAGGGGGAAGAGTGGGGAGGAAATGTCAGTTCTTTGTGTTCCAGGAACCAACACTGCATGGACCGGTACCATCACTCATCACAGGTGTACCTGACATCAAATCCACACTCAGTTCATAGATGCACAAAGAATAGCAGATGAAAGCAGCCTGCATGTATGTAACGACCAGCTCATCTTTCATTCATTATTGATGGAGATGAAGTCAGGAGTTTACCTTTCATTCAGTATACATGTTATAGAAGTTCAAACCATGACTAAATGATGAGAGAAGGCCTGGTTGTCAGTTTTAGAGGGTTAGATTCTCAGTTTGACGCATACTTAATTCTTAAAAGGTAAGATTATTAAAATATTGCAATTCCACACTGAGTGACCCAAAACTCCATGTTGTTTTAGAGTTTCATCATTCTATCACATTGAAATATTCGACATGTCTTGTGCATTTCTTTAGACATAGTTCCCCAAAAATCAGCATGACATTTTTGGTATTGTTAGTTATTTTGAGATCTCCAATACAATAAAAAATAAAGTTATGTCGCTTTTAATAATGTATGGTTGCACAGCATGAGTCTAAAGATTGACCCCCCCAGTGAGCTGATAGTTGTTCTCTTTTTGATTGGATAGTCCATCTGTGATTGAGTCGTGTACATTATGTTGTCTCTGCAGAGTACCAGACATAATCACCGTTTATTATCTCTGCCTGATGAAGATCCTGTGATGTTAACGGTCTATGTTTTAAAATGATGAATACAGTACATCTGACGAAATAAACTTTGTGCGCTGCCTAAGAGTGTCTGTAGATCGTTTTAATCATCAGGTTCTCTGGATTTACTGCATGTGAAAATGCATATTTGGTGATTTGACATCATAGACCAAACGTTCTTTCATCATCGGCCTACTGTAAACAGTGTAAAGCAGTGCACGAGGAGGAAAGAGGTACCATCACCAACTCAAAGTTCATCAAAAGGACTTCAGCAGAACTGAGATATCACATGGTGCTGTGGCATTTGATTGACAGGTGAAGTGCAGAGCACAAAGACACTGCTCAGCAACAAAGATGGAAAGAATTAAACGTCTAATTAGTGCAGCTTTATATGAAGAGGAATTGCTACTTTGGGGAATGCAATACAATAATTAACAATAGACAAGTTAATTGTCCAATTAAAACATTCTGACATAACGTTGTTAGGGATTACAAATGGTTCATGGTGCTGGCATGACTCAATGATTAATACAATATTCAAACTACAATAAAGAATGTAACGATTGATTATGAATTTGATGTTGAGGTCATTTTTTAAATTTCTTCAAATTGATGATTTTACAGCTTTTCTCAGTTTTATCATTATTGTAAACTGAATATATTTAAGTTTTGTTTGGTTGGACAAATAACATTATTTAAATTTGCTGAATTTAAAATTGCTGAATAAAAAAAGAATAAACAGGAAGTCAAAGAAGCTCCGATCTGTAGGCTAATTATATTTTGTAAATATATATTTATGTGGAAATGTGTGTGTGTATGATATTGTATGATATCCTTTGTTCTTTTTATTTCTGCCTTCATTGCACAACATGAGACTAATAGCCAACAATCTAACATTAAGTATTACAACTACACAGAAAAATTGAATTTTCTACAAAACGGTGTTTGTTGTCAAATCTAAGAGCCAATCAGCTCTCTGATCTGAGGACAGCCAGGCTGTATTTTATAATCTCTGTCAGATGAGCATAACTGTGTTCATGACAACTTATATATTTACTATTCATTTACTTCACTATGTAGCATAATGGGACAAGAACGATCAGATGTCACGCATTTTTTATTTAACACACATTTATATTGTAGGCTTTCAATATTTTATTGTGTGAAGCACTACAAATGCTGGTAGGAAAGGTAAGAGATTGAGTGATATATATATATATATATGCTGTGCAACAATTACAATTTTTAATCGTGATTAATCACATGATTTATTTGTGATTAATCACATTGTTATCCGCAATATTCAATAATGAATTAAAAAGTAGTGTATTGAGTTCTTGTATTTTTGTGAAAGTACTGCTATATGAACAAAAGTGCAATAACATTTGGTTTGCAAACACTTTAAACAAATGAGGTTCTTGTTCACAGCAGTATTCCCTTTACACAGTAGCAGTTATAATACACTTATAATGATTCTGATAATAGATCAGCCCGTGTTCACAACTTTATCTTCATGTGTGTAATAGATGCAATCTGAAATATACACCTTGAAAACTGCAAACCTATCTACGTCATGTTTTTATCTTTTTTTTTAACATTTGTTAAATTCTCAGTAGCGATAACTAAATGATATGCTTATTATAAAAAACTGCGTTAACGCGCGATAAAATAATTGTCGGCGTTAATTAATTAATGCGTTAACGCGATATGAACGCGTTAACTTGCCCAGCACTGATATATATATATATATATATATATATATATATATATATATATATATATATATATATATATATATATATGATATACACACAAACACAGTCCTGTCTATCTATGTGCTAAATGCAGTAAATTAGTGCTGAATAGCCTACGTTCAAGATAAAAACTGAAGTGACGTTCATATCACGGTGAACGTCATTATGGTACGATGGTATTGTGTTCATGGTGAAGAAGTAACATGTCACCTAGTGCAAAAGTCTTGTTCATTGATGTGTTTTTTTCGACAACAATGGAGCTCAATGAGGAAGACGATATATCAGAGTTTAATTCACAATACTTACTAGAATACTTTCATGGTAGTTCAAGATAAGCAGGACAGCAGCAGGGGAAATACAACACTAAGGGGTTGCATTCATACATTTATATAGGTCAATCAGAAATATTGCTATAATCTGCCATAAAGTCTCATTAGTCATCATATTGGCATACTTGTGCCGTAGTTTAGAAGAAGGTAGGCAAGCTGTGCCTAGATTTGTGTTGTTTCATAAACTGTAAAGGAGTTGACTGAAGGTAGCATATATATATATATACTGTATATATACAAACCAGAATACATCATCATCATCATCATGGCCCTTCAGGAGGGAAGCAGGCATTACTAGTGACCACAAGGACAAATGAAAGGAGAACTAAGGGAGGGGAAGGGTCAAAAAGGTAAAGAGAGAAGAAAGAACAAGAATTGAACAGGTTTTATGTGGAGGAGGAACAAGCAGCCTTCCAGGTCATGCCATTGCATAAACTGTACAGAACTCCTGCGTCTGCTTCCTTTGTTCTCCACACCATAATGCAAACTCTTTCAGCACCAGATCCCCTGCAGAAACACTGGCATGCATGTGCTTTTGAACACACACACACAAAGGCTCACGTACGCATTTTACTTCAAATTCCAGCCATTTAGCCTGAGTACCACTCCTGCAGAGTACCTGTGTTGCCATAGCAACCGCATCCCAGCATGGGCGAGGATGGATGGACGAGAGTGAGCGAGAAGGATGGAGTGAGTTGGAGAAGTTGAGCTGACTTGAGGAGTGAAAGCATTAAATGCAGAGAGAAAGAGTGAGATGGAGTGAGAGAGTAGAAGGAGAGTGAAAGTCTGAGACTGAGTGAGAGTGGTGAGGAGGGCGAGGGAGGAAAAGCCATTAGTGGGCAGAGAGAAACAAGCAGACGGAACATACAGAGAGAAAAAAGGGTTCAATACAGAAAAATAACTCATGCTACTTCTTCATGGTTTACTGTATTTTTGGGTAAACATGGTGACATCAGTCCCTCCTTCAGACATGTCAGCTGAAGCTGTCTGTGTTGGGCTGAGCCGGCACTTTCTGTCTTAACCAGATGGAAGTTATTACCTTTACTTCCTTTACAGAAACCAAACTAAGAGAATGTTTGGGTGCTTCTCATCAACTAGTGAAGTTAAAGTTGAAAAATAAAACAAAGGGATTTGTCACATCTAACTAAATCGTACATAAACAAAAAAAACAGTTTGCAGCAACATTTTTTAACCTAATTATTTTACACTTAAATAATAACAACAGAGTCAAAGTCAACCACTGCCTGGGTGAGCAGAGTGTAGCATGTCAGGCCGCCGAACACCACCATAGTCTCACTATAGTGATTTAAACCACTCCAGAGTGCCAACACGGTGCTTCACAGGACTCTTACATTTATGACTATTGAGTTGCCAGAAATAAACGAGGAAGAGTCAGGACTAACTGATGGAGACTGGAGGACTGACAGCGGCTCCACACGTCACCGGCCTGGCATGGCAGTAGTGAGATGTAGCCCAATGCCAGGTACTCTGTCGCTCCATCTCACCGGCTCCCTGAGGGGGGGTGACTGGGAGTGACCAGACTGAGGGTCCTGGTGAACTTCGTCAGACTTTGGGTTGGCGATGGAGCTGCAACTTAATTCACACCACCCAGAGGACAGGCATGAACAATATAAAGAAATAGTTAAAATATCTCTAACCACAACCCGGACAATAATCTGATTACGACTGATTCCACAATCCAATTCTGACATAAGAGACATTTCTGATCCCAACAATACTAATGCATACACCCGTATCAAAATTTGAACACAACAATATTTCTGGTTTCCTTTAAACAAGATACACAATACACTGATCAATTAACCCTTTAAGTAATCTTCCTCTGCATGACTTATGGTCTCTACAGGCAGGCTGCTGTAGTGATGGAAGACGGCTGCAGAAACTGCACTGCTTCCACTAATGTCTAGTACATAATGAGATGCCTCCAACTGTATTCACTGTATTCTTTAACCCATGGTGAGTTAATACAATTTGCACCACTATACCAATTTGTCCAATGTTGTTGGTCAGTGAAGAATGAGGCAAGCATTGATGGAATTCATATGCATAGAACTGTATTCTATCTGATATTAGACCCTGCTTGGAAGATTACACTGTTAGAGTATGATGATGAGATCACTGCTGTGGCAGGAGGTTTAATAGCAAGGGGAGAGGTTACACAGAGAGTCGATTAAATAAAGGACAGGACATGAGTATATAGTTTTCATTGGTTCCCGCCAATAACCACTTGTGCAATAAGGCCATTCCTTTGATCCTCTAATGCAGTGGTTCTCAACTGGTCTGGCTGCGGGACCCACTATCACCCCGTAATGACAAGCCACGACCCAAATCGAGGAAAATTTTCAACTTCTCAAATGTATTTAATGAAAAGATGGTTCAGTTTGAACCTGAGCTGAACATGTCCTCTGCAGTCGTAGTAGTAGGGAGCTCTCTGCAGATAAATTGTTCCTGTAAGTCTCCGTCCCACACATGTTTCACGTAAACGAGTAAATCTGCTTTGTTTGTGATGTCTGTAGATTCGGCCATTTGTAATGCACATTGACCACTTGCCTAAATTCGAGCTGTGGTCTGTTGTTTGACGTCATCAGACATGTCTTCAATTCGTCTACTTATAGTGTCATTTGACAGGAGGTACAGTTTTCAGTTTATCCGTTGCAACGTTAGTCCTCAATATAAGAAAATCCATATCTCATGTAGTCTGTGTCGTATTTGCGTTTAGCTCAATTAGCATGAAAACAAACTTTGTGGGTGTTCTTCTATGCTGAGAAATGGCAGGTGTCTATTAGCATTACAAGGCATTAACGCCAAATACTGTTAAGGAGTGTGAATAGATGGCACTCCGCTGCATAAACAATCCCCTTCAAAATAAAAGCACAGGAAGTTGTTTTTTCAGACCCACCAGTTGAGAATCACTGCTCTAATGTAGCTCATGCGCAAGTTCAGTCAGGAAGACATTCGCTTGTGATCGCTGTCTCTCCTCTCCTTGTAATTACTCTATCAGCTGATTGGGGGCGTGCACTGTTAAGCAACCAACCAGATTCGGCACACAGTTTCCTTAAGCCAATCAGCTCGTTGCTGTCAAACTTTAAAGTGTTCTCCTCTCTGCTGCTGTCAGTTGTCATTCCAGCGTTAAGCAGATGCGACCCGCCTCCACCCCAGTCACCTCCAGTCAGCAGCACAGTCAGGCTCTGGATCCATCATCAGATGGCAACAACTCCTTTCACCACCACCACCAGTGTCTGGACTCCAGGGGGGATTAGGCCTGTTGGACCTCTGTATCCCTACCCTCGGTGATAGTACTTCCGGATGGAGTCCAATCGCCAAAGACTTTGCACTTTGCATATTTGAAGCTTGTATAATAAATCATTGTTAAATTATAAAATAAGTCTCTCCTGATTGAAATGGGGTTGTGTGCAGTCGGCCTTCATAAAGTTGCTCTTACCGTTATGTCTTCCAGCCTTTCAGCTGGACTGGCTGGACCGCAGTGAAATGGCAGTCATGGGGAAATTAACCCCTATGTGCTGCTCAGGAAATTTGATTTCTAACCCTGAGACAGCATATTATTTTTTGATTATGTTCATATTTGTGTTGATATCATCTGTCTTTATAGAAGGAGGGGAGAGATCCCTCTTGGTGTGTGTATGCATGTAAATCACATATCCATAAAGAGAAGATGATGTAGGGGTATTTTAACTGCTGCTCTCTTCAGCCAGGTGTAATGCAGGAATTATACTTCTACAAAGATCTCTGAATTAAAGCAACGAAAGGTGTTATGTTATAGGTAAAAAAAAAGAAATCCAGCATGGAACAAATAGGTGAACAAAAAAAAAAGACAGAAAGCAAAGTCTCAATATTCAATTCATGCCCTTCCTGATGCAACCCATCCATTTATAGTGCTTAGGTATACATGTTCTGGAGATGGGAGGAAACCCATGCAAACACTGAGAACATCCAAACTCCAGACAGACCCAGACCGAGGATCAATCCTGGGACCTTCTGGCTGTGAGGGACAGTGCTCATATAAATATACAAGATAAATATTACATGTCTGAAAAATAGTAGTTAGAAGTATACACATATGATCTTACCCCTTCCTCATAACTTAAACAATTAACATAATTTATTATATATACAACTTTAGCTATTAATAATAACTTAGGTTGCAGAAGAACTGACACACACGTAACTGAATTTCAATAATGCATTGTGGGGGGGGTCATTCTGTTTGAAGTGTTCAAGAAACATTTGCACTTTAAATAATTACATAGTTGTGAAGGGATGCAGCCTTTGTTGGATAAAGATCCTTAGGCAAGTGACTCAGAGCTCAAAATTCCATCATCAGGGGCCGGTATTTCAAATGGATCTCACTTGATTGGACTGGTTGGATTGGATTAAGGGAACCTGTTTCCAAAGTTTAACATCAACATGTCCAACATATGTTTATTTTAGTCAGACAGCAGGCAAACAGAGGCAACAGGAATGAAGGTTCCTAATGGGTTTTAATTGTGCTTTTTAATTGTTTAATTACGCAACATCACCAACAAACAAGTACATAATTGGCCACCAACAAAAACCTTTCACAATGTGGCCTCAGAATAAACTATTCTCAGAAGTTCAACAGAAATGAGCCTGTTATCTTGAGTTGAAAATGAAACAAGCTTCTTCTCCATCAGCCGTCTCTTATTTGTCTTTTCCTCGCTCCTCGCTTGAACCGGAAGTTGTTGTGCACCGCCATCTTGACGGCCGTCCCAAAGCTCTTATTTCTGCTCAGAGGAGCCAAGAGGAAGGATACACGGGAGCAGCCTTCACAGAAATCGTGCAGCATACATATTAATGAGGTGGAGAAACTACACAAGTGTAAGAGCCCGTTATTTGATGTCATTTCATGCTTTGAAATCTAACTTTACACTAATGCAACATGTGCTTAAGTTTATTCTCGCACAGGCCACATATCCAGCTATCACAATACACATACACAAAGTAATTACAGACAGCTGCTCTTTGAATTATAACAGAGTTTATTCAATTCTAACAATACTGATCCAGTCAAATAATATCTAAAAATAACAACTATACAATTACGAACCTACTATATAACATCAACAAACAATCACGTGGTAAGAGTGTGTGTGTGTGTGTGTGGGGGAGAAGCGAGACAACTACCAAAATGGCGGCTGTAGTCTCGTACGTGATCACACTACGCAAAACTACATAAATGGCGGTGAGGCCAGGATAGAGGCCGTGTTTACACACCTCGTGCGTCTGAGATGAGTAGCACAACCTATATGTGTGTGTGTGGGTTAGTTAAACAATAAAGCAAAGGAAAAACACAAAGCAAGGCCGATCCTCACCGCCACAGTAAAATACAGAACAGTTTCTCTATCACGCAGAAACCACTTCTGATCTTTGAACTGATAGTTACAGAACCAACCTCACTCGTGGTGACTGATCTAACCACAACACTATTACAGCAGCATAGAACACAAAAGTAAGTTCTAAACACTACGAACAGAACTCGGCGGTCCGTAAACATACACAATACAATAATATTGTTGTATTATTAATATGGCAATATGAATCAAACTGGTGTTGGTTTATTCATTTTAGGGATGCTTTTGTCTGTTTGTGCTAATTAACTCTTCATCTATAGACTTCATTTCTGTTGTGGAATTATGGAAATGTTAAAAGTAACTGTGTTGGCAGGTGGTGGGGGCTATTGTTAGTGTGTGAATGCAGCGGTATATAGGCTATTCAGAGCTTCCTGCTAGAATTCTCCCTGTGTTAAGGCCATAAACCTACTTGGTCAGATTTGGAACTTGAATGTGATCATAAACTGACTTTTTACTTGTGGTTATTGACATTCAGGTCTGAGTTCACGACTGCACCAGACCTCTAGCTTGGTTTTAACATTGCCGATTGAGGCAGAACTTCATCCTTGTCTACAAAAAACAGCTACCGTAGCTTTGTTTTTGTTAAATTGAAGAAAATTCTGGCACATCCGATCATTTTCGTTCAATTTATTTACTCAGTGCTTGTATTGGACCATTGTCCCCTGGTGATATGATAATGTTAATTTGGGTTTCATCTGCATAATTATGGCAACTTGTTTTGTTGTTTTCCATAATCTGAGTCAGTGGAAACATGTAGATGTAAAACAGAAGAGGCCCCAGAATAGAGCCTAGGGGTACTCCATATGTCATTTGTTTCAAATGTATTACCTGTATTACTCATAGACACAAAGTAGTCCCTGTCCTTTAAGTAGGAGTCAAACCACTTTAGTACTGTGCCAGAAAGTCCCATGTTACACTAGTAATAATTTTACTGAAATTGTGCCACCGTCTGTGTTTAAGTGGTTGTCATTGAAGAACACAATCTCAGAGCAGTGATGAGGTGAAAAACCAGTTGTTTACTGCCAACAAGTTGTTCAGCTTTTGAAAAACAGCCTTTTCAATGGTTTTACTTAAAAGCGAGAGGTTTGATACGAGTCTGTAATTGTTCATTAGTGACCTGTCTAGATTGTTGTTTTTTAAAAGTGGCCTGAGAGAAGAGACGTGTTTACAATTGTGTGTGTGTGTACGTGTGAAGGAGTGATCCCGGGGCTTCTGTCAGGATGCCTCATAATGAAGATACACACGCGACGAGAGGACAACAAAGTAGAGGAGTAGAGGGCAAGAGCCATATGAATAATGTAGAGAGCAGGACAGAGGGAGGGAGGTGTGGGGGGGCTGACTGATGGCTGGATGGGTATTCTCATTGACAGTGTGTTTAGTGCTTGTTGCCTGTGGCTTCATTAAGAGAGACAGCAAGGCCAGAGAGCAGGACTGCTGTGGAATAAAGCAGCAGTTAACCCTTCACTGTTGTCTGACTGGCAGATATGTAAAATATCTACTGACAGCTCCCAATAAAGACAATTGCAAGGTAATTATAGTAGATGGAGTAAGACGTTATGGTATTGAAATGACTGTTGATAACTGAAAGGAGTGCTTTCAACACCTGTTTGGTGCAGCACAGATGAACCCACCTGGTCTGGTTCGTTTAGGCTGGTGTGTTTTTTTTAATTGGTTTATTTGAACGGGACAGTGCACATTAATAAAAGCATTTCTGCAAATGTGCCAGAGTTTGCCAAAAGGCTATTTTTCATCTGTAGTCCCAAGTGTGAAGGCCATCATTCAAACAACTGCACCATGGGGGGTATTGACATGCTTCCGGTTCAATCAGGAGAGATGTCATTAGAATGAACAATAATTTACTACACATGCATAAGAAATGAATAGTGCAAAGTCATTGGCGATTGGAGTCCATCCTGAAGGAGAGGGGTAGTGATGCTGAGGTCAGATAAAGCAGTGGTGATGAAGGGAGTTGCTGCAATCGCCTGATGAGTGAGGAGCATGACTGTGAAGGAGGAGGGTCGCATCCGATTGTGCTGCAAAGATAACTGACAGCAGCAGAGAGGAGAACATTTTTTAAAGTTTGACAGCAATGATGTGATTGGCTCAAGGAAACCCTGCAAAATCTGGTTGGTTAAATTAAGGTTAATGCTAACAATCAGCTGATAGAGGAGTCACAGGAAGAGAGAGAGAGATTATGAATGAGAAGAAGATTAAAATCTTCTTGACTAAACGTCCGCTTTCCTCTGGAGTGCTTTGATTGTGGCTCACACACAAACCAGACCAACTCCATGATATTAGATATGATTTGAGTGTGAATTCAAACACCAGGAAGTACTCTAAAGTGAATTTTGCAATTATGTTCCCATGCTTTTTCACAATTTCCTAATATTTGGGTTCTGTGTGAAAGTATTCATGACAAAAACAGTTGAAAATATATATTGACATGCACATTATTCGCAGGAAAATAATCACCCTGTGGTGTGTAATGGCCTGAATTGTGATAAATTAAATGTAAGGTCTTATATAATTAAGATCTGATTAGGGTTTGTCCACCACAGTCAAATTGCCAACTTTAACTAAATTATTTTTTGTTTCTATAATTTTGTTTCATGGTTCAGACCAAGTGAACGTCAAAGCAGCTTTAAAGTTCTTTCACAGTGATGTAATAAAAGACAACTTAAAATATAGTTAAAAACATGTTTCAAAGATAGAATGCACACTTCTATAGCTAGAGTAGCATCAGGAAACATCAGTGTAGCATCAGGAAACATCAGTGTAGCATCAGTCTTTGAACGGCCTCTTTGACACACCTTAGTTTGGGATCTCGTCAGTTGATGAATAAAAATATTATCCGTGTGTCTTTGATTGAAAAACTCAAATCCAACCTTCGCTCACTCATCTATCTACTAGTACATAAGCCAGTAGCTCTAGACTAGTTAGGCTCTTCTTACTCATGTATGCTATTACATATAGAAGATCAAAAGGTTTTTTGCCTCGGGTTAATCCTGAGTACATTGAACCCACAGAGAAGGATGTGATAAGAAGGAAATACAAGTTATTTGCAATGAAGGCTGCACTTGCTGTGGGCATACTGCTGACTGGTGTGTTAGGATGTAATGTCATATAGTGGGAGCCATTAGAAAGACTGAGATATGAGATACATTGGAGTCTTTAGCAGAATCTCTGGGATCATTCTTGGTTTTCATCAAATTTCAAAGTGTGCCTCAATAAACTGTCACTTTTCCTCACAGTATAGTTGAATATAGTGGAACATTTTGCAATTTTAAAGTTGACAGATGCTAATATCCAGTTATTGTAAAATTTCTAGCAAGGAGTCCTATCTTAAGAGTGATTTACGAAACTTCTCAGAGTGACTTTGAGCAAGGAAGGTGTTGGGAATGAAAAGGAGCTTGTTTGAGTTATCAGCATATAAGAAAACTAAATTATTGACATCAATAGAATTATTAACGATTATTAATAATAATGGGGCACCACCCTGCAAACAGGGACCAATAACCAAACGATAAACTAAGTCTCATAATTAGCGTTCACTCACAATGTCAGTAGTCTGAGTACTATTACACATTCAGAGTGAAAGTGAAGGGTTAAATTCGAGCAACAGACCACATACCAGCTATAATCACAACACATGCACAAAGTAATCAGACAGCTGCTCTTTCAAATATAACAGTTTATTACGTTCTAATACTAATGATCTAGTCAACTAATATCTAAAACCAACAAGAAATACTGTACGTTTATGAGAACGCTATCTAAAATCAACAAACTGTGGTAAGAGGGAGTGTGTGTGCGTGTGGGGGGGGGGGGGGGCGAGAGCACAGCTCAGACAACGTATGTCGTGAGACTCCAAAATGGCGAGTATAACGGTCTCGTTATCTACACGTGTCTGAAGCAGTTAGCTCACCCAGAGCTAAATTAGCGTCACGCTATATGTGTGTGTGTGGAGTACGGAAGATTGTTCTCATCTACAGAAACACGACTGACGACTCTTTGATTCGCACAGCTGCGGCGGTTCTGACCTTTGAACCGATGAAACAGCAACTTCCGGCCTCACCAGCGGTGAATCATCTCAACACGATTGCAGCAGTATGAAACACACACTAACGATCTCGGTCGTTAATCCCGGCGATTATTGAGCAGACACACCTTGTTATAAAAATGACAGTAACTTAAACAACACAAACAAGATGATAAACACAATGACCTAAAACTAATGAGATGATTTCCTTGGCCGGAGCGGTCGGTCCTTCGAGTGGTGCACTCGGCTGCGCGGGCTCCAAGCTTTGCGCAATGAATTATGGACTGTACTTTTATACGGACTGTACTTGTATCGGGCTTTTCTAGTCTTTCCGACCACTCAAAGCGCTTTCACACTACTTGTCATCATTCACCCATTCATCCACTGATGACAGGGGCTAAGTGACACCTGCTTATCAGATGCTATCACATTCATACTCTGTAGGCTACAAAATCAGCCTACTATCACCTGAAGAATATATCAAGGATTAGAGGACTTATGTCTCAACAGGATTTGGAAAAACTTGTCCACGCATTTATCTTCAGCAGACTGGACTACTGTAACGGTGTGTTCACAGGTCTCTGTAAAAAGTCCGTCAGAAAGCTGCAGCTGATTCAGAACGTTGCAGCTCGAGTCCTCACTAAGACCAGGAGGGTGGATCACATCACCCCAGTTCTGAGGTCTTTGCACTGGCTTCCTGTCCAACAAAGAATTGACTTTAAAATCCTGCTGTTGGTTTACAAAGCACTGAATGGTTTAGGGCCAAAATACATCTCTGATCTGCTGCTACCTTATGAACCATCCCGACCCCTCAGGTCGTCTGGGACCGGTCTACTTTCTGTTCCCAGAGTCAGAACTAAACATGGAGAAGCAGCGTTCAGTTTTTCTGCTCCACACATCTGGAACAAAGTCCCAGAAAGCTGCAGGTCTGCTGAGACCCTCAGCTCCTTTAAATCAAGACTGAAGACTTTTCTGTTTGCTGCTGCCTTTAATTGAACCACATTCAATTAATATATTAATCAATTTCCTGCATTTCTGCATTTTACTCCTGCATTTTATTTCTTACACTGTTTTTTAATGTTTTAATGCAATGAATGTTCTTAATTGTTTTTAAATCTCCTTTTCTTTTGTCTTATGTTTTGATGCTTTTAATGGTTTTATGTGAAGCACTTTGAATTACCTTGTTGTTGAAATGTGCTATACAAATAAACTTGCCTTGCCTTGCCTAGGCACAGCTACGGGGTTAAGTGTCTTGCTCAAGGAAACATCGACGTGCGACTAGTGGAGCCGGAGATCGAACCACCAAGGACGACCCTGCTCTCCACTTAGCCGCAGTCGTCCCAATTATCTCTGTAGCAGAGAATTTCTTCGGCTCGTTCGAGGAATTCTCAGTCCTTGTAACCGGCATAAGTTGACTTGATTAGAAAGACAATCTGTCCTCTTTCTCTGAAGAATCCGTCTTCTTCACTTCTGCAGGCAAACTGTCCACTACTCCCGTTACAGAACAGTCTATTCATCCAGCAAATGTGAAACGGTTTCCCTAGGGCTTCCTCTAAAAACAGCAACGTTGTGTTTGCCTCCTTACTTGCGAACTGAATCGCATGGACTGGCAATGCGTTCAGGGTGAAGGACATTTTTGTGGAAACAGGGCTGAGCGACAGGGGTCCTCGGGTGTATGTGGGCCTTGACCAACGGGAGGACAGCATTGTGTTTGGGTGAAGATTTCACAGGTGAGTGTGAAATCCTTCCATGCGGGGGTTTGAGCGCCATCTACCCAAATTCAGGCCCTGAATGAACATACAGGCCCGCTCTCTTTGTCTCAGAGCACAGAAGCACATGGTCCCAATACAGGGAAAAGCCAAATAGCAAGGAGAGAGAAAGACAGAAACCAGGTAGACTTCGTGGTCGGGGACAGAAGGCTGAGGTGATTCCCGGGATCACGAGTAAGCACAAAAGTTGGAGGCAGGCGGGGTCGGCAACAGGAAACCAGTCCAAGAATGAGTGCTGGAGAGTTGCATAGAGATGGGAACAAACAATCTGGCAACGAGTGAGTGAGCAGGAGAGGCTGAAGCACTGGCTTGATTGCAGATGAGCACAGGTGAGCTGATGAGGTGGGAGTGGCTGGCAGGCAGAGTGGAGCAGAGGGTGAGTGGAAAACTACTGGGAGGCAGCAGGTACGCAGTGGAGCAGACTGTGTGACAGCAGGATAGGAGGTGGCGTCACACCCAGAGAGTGAGATTCTCTCCCGTCGATTTGATTGTGAATCACAACAGTGTGTGGGCTCATAGTCTGAACGATAATTGTGTTGATAAATATCCAACAATTTATAACCAAGTTGAAGTTATTCAATGTTTTCAGATACATATGTTATCTCTCCAATCCAAGTGATTTACCATCCACCAAAACTTCTAAATTGACTGAGACTTGAAACAAAATCGAAGTCCACTTCTGGTTTTAACGGACATTTTGATTTTGAAAATGTCAGAAATTCAACATCCTCAATAACCCCAAAAAACACTAAAATACTGTCCCTGTATGTGCTTATGCTAATTAATAAGTATGTTAAATATACAAATGACCAGCATATGCAAATTAGCATCCTGCACTTTCTTAATCCTGGGGACCAGTACTGTTCATTCAAACATCAAACTTTGGAGTACTCATCATGTCCGGGTTCACAATAGGCTGGCACGTAAACTATAACCTGGCACACTTATTTTAAGACAATCAATGTTGTTTTACTAAACCTAACCAAGTTGCTTTTTAGTGTCTTTGTTTTCCATTTTAAACATTAACCACATGTTTAAAGCTGTGACTGTAAAATCATGTTTCCATTGAAATGTAGAATGCAGTTTAGCTGTATTGGAACGTCCGTGTAAGGCAGGGGTGTCCAAACCTTTTGCAAAGAGGGCCAAATTTGATAAAGTGAAAATGCCCGGGGTCCAAAAGTTCCTTCTGACATTTTTTTAACCACAAAAGTTACATGAAAATACACACGGTTATAAAACAATTTTCATTGTCACAATTACCTTTATTTTTCAAATGACAATGTAACCAAATATAAGCCACTCAGGCAGACGTGAACAACTCTAAAAACACAATTCTGCCTTTCATTCAGTCAGATAACATTGAACAAACTATAGAATACCTTCAATTTCCATGAGTTAAATATCTTTGCCTCATGAACATTTTAAACAGGAGTTATAAGTAATGCAAAGTGGTTTGTTATCATTAAACTTTAAAACAAGTGAATTTTGCCTTTGTCTTTTACAAGATCTTTCAGAAAGCAATAGTTTGTGTCACATCTACAGGTACATAACATCAACAGTTATAACACATATCTTATCACACATATCACATGAGTGCCATAAGTCCAAGTGCATTAGTGTGCTTTAGGCTTTTCACTGTTAATAGTGACAGATGTTACCGTTCAAAACACTCAATTTCAGATTGATCAAGGAACAGATAACTTGCTGACACTAATGGGAAGGGTGATACTGAGATCTAGATTTAAGTAAAGAGGCCAGGTCTGGCTTGAGAGCAGTGGTTGAGATGCGTAAAATGTCACGCAAGTGGGAGTCACTCATCCTTGACCTCAATCGGTTCTTATTAAAGTTCATGACAGAGAATGTTTGCTCACACAAATATGTGGACCCGAATAAGCTCAGCATTTTCTTAGCGAATGCCGGTAAAAGTCAACAAGAGAACACTGCTGGTGTTTTCCGCGGCACTCATCGTCACACTGCAACTCAATGAGCTCCAGCTGCAGCTGTGGAGGAGCATCATTATGGTCCACGGAGAAGGGAGAAGAGAACAGCAACATGTCCTTTTCAATAACTGCAAAGTCCCGAAAGCGTTTGTTAAATTCCACAGAAAGAGATGCGATAGCTGTTGCGTAACTCTTCATTTGCGCACCGATGTTGTCCTGTGGGAAACTGTCAATGACCTCTTTCAAAGCTAGGAAGTGCACGGTGCAGGGCTCGGTTTGGGACAAGTGTCTTTGGAAA
The DNA here is from genome assembly GCA_028022725.1 of Lycodopsis pacificus. NCBI lineage: Eukaryota > Metazoa > Chordata > Actinopteri > Perciformes > Zoarcidae > Lycodopsis > Lycodopsis pacificus. The sequence continues at coordinate 26,901,297 of CM051689.1, read as the reverse complement.
AGTTGCAGTTTGGTTCCAAAAGCCTTGATGTGAGCGTATAGCTGGCTCACCACTGCATCTTTTCCTTGATGATTAACATTCAGCGCATTCAGATGCTTTGTTATGTCAACAAAAAAAGCCAGATTTGCCAGCCATACAGGATCGGACAGTTCTTCCATTGGTTGTCCCTTCTCACCCAAAAAATGTCCAATTTCCTCTTTGAAAGAGAAAAATCGCTGCAGTGCGGACCCTCGACTTAGCCACCTCACATCGTTGTGATATATTACGTCACCGTATTCAGCCTGGATGTCACGCAAGAACTGCTGAAACTGTCGGTGGGTTAGAGCTTTAGAGCGAATAGAATTGATTGCCTTTGCCACTGGTTTCATAACATCGTCAAATTTGAGATGTTTGGCGCAGAGAGCCTGCTGGTGAATGATACAGTGAAGTTTGATAGCGTTACCTGCTTCTTCGCTGACTTTATTGCAAATCAATGTGGACAATCCACTTCGCTCACCAGCCATGGCAGGCGCACCATCGGTAATGATCCCAGAAACTTTACTCCACGGTAGTTTCATATCATCAACAGCTTCACAAACAGAAAGGAATAAATCTGTTCCTCTGGTTTGCCCTTTAAGGCTTTTCAGGTCAAGCAGCTCCTCTGTCACGTTCATATTGTCATCAACTCCTCTTAAAAAAATAAGTAGTTGTGCAGTGTCAGATGCATCGGTGCTTTCATCGCAGGCTAATGAGAAATAAACAAAAGCCCCTCCCCTGTCCCCCAGTTGTCTCTGAATATCTGACGATATGTCCTCAACTCTCCGTGCCACAGTGTTGCGTGCCAGGCAAACATTCATAAATTCTTGCTTCTTCTCGGGGCAAATGTTCTCCACCATTTTCATGACACAGTCTTTGATGAACGCACCTTCAGTAAAAGGTTTGCCATGTTTAGCTATTAACATGGCCACTTCGTAGCTGGCTTTTGTTATGGTTTCCTTTGACTCAGAGGCCCGCGTGAAGAATCGCTGTTGTGATGCCAGAGCAGCTTGGAGTTGCTTCACTTTTTCAGCGCGGCCACTCCCTGTTAGCTTGTCGTACGTTGTAGCATGTTTAGTCTCGTAGTGTCTCTTTACGTTGAAATCCTTAAACAAGGCAACCGCCTCTTTACAAATTAGACAAACACAATTGCCTCGATATTCATTGAAGAAGTATTGTAATTCCCACCGCTCCTGAAAGCGGCGGGACCTCACTGTCAACTTTTCTCTTTTTTTTTGCGGTCGCCATGGCAGAAATGATTTGAGAAGGGTTCGCGGCATGGATGCAGAGCCAGATAGCATTAGAATGGTGCTGCCACCGTGTGGTGAAAGGAGGAATTACATCTTTACGTTTGTATGATTTATTTATTCTGACAGAGCTAGCGAGCCATAACTAACACATTATAGGGCCGTATGAAATCTGCCCGCGGGCCGGACTTTGGACATGCCTGCTGTAAGGGGATTGTCTCGGACAACTTTAACGGGACAGAAATGAATGTTTCACCAGACTTGGGGAGCTTTCTTGTTTCACATTCTTTACACATTGCATCTTCCTTGAAGAACTTTCTCTCCCACTATTCAGACAATTCCTAAACACTAAGACAACAGCTTGATGTATGAGATACTATGAATACCTCAATTGTTTTTTACATATATATATTCATCGTCACATTACGTACATGAAATTTCACCTCTACATTTAAAACACCCTAAGCATTAGTGGGCTGCTGTAAAGCGCCCAGGGAGCAACTTGGGGTTCAGTGTCTCACTCAAGGACATAGAGACAGAGGAGCCGGGAATCAAACCTATAACCTTGTGGTTAAAGCTCAGCCTGCTCTACCAGCCAAACTGTTGCTGCGGTCCATAACTGGTTCTACTTTCTGTCTCATACGAGTGAATTGTTTCTTTCAGTTCATAAACTGTTTCTTGACAAAAAAATCTCCAAAGAGAAACACTGTTAGTAAATGTGTTTTCTCCTTCAAGCTCATTTCATTTACGGTGCTGCAGGTTTGCTGCTGGTGGTTCTGCACCACCCACACAAGGACGTCCGTTTTCTCCATGAGCTCCACATTGTTATCTCAATTACAATTGTTTTCCAGCACTGCGTTGCAAAGAATAATGCTTTACAAGGAAGTAAAGGAAAAGCAATGATTCACTTGTTCATAACCAGTGGTGGAAAATTATTTAGATCCTTAAGTAAAAGTACTAACACCACACTGTGAAAATACTGCACTACAAGTAAATATCCTGTGTTCAAAACCTTACTTCAGTAAAAGTATTTAAGTATTATCAGCAAAATGTACTAAAATTATGAGTTTTATATGATGTTACAGCTGCGTCAAATACCAAGGCTTTGTCACACTCAACAGCATCTGATAGCGACTCACCAGGCTTTCAACTAACTCCGATGTAAACCCATCTGGGTGGGCGGACGGGAAGAAACACAGGACTCTCAGCCAGAATGCTGCTGTTTGTGTCTGGAGTGAAACCAACCTCCTGTAATAAAACAGCTGTTTGTGTCCCTTGCCATGTGTTTCAGTTTCATGTTAATAACAGCTGATCTGTGTTTTAAGTTTTAAGTAGTAATTTGAACACAAACCTTGTGCAAAGTAAGAGTTTCTTGTGTTCACTGTAACCGTCGTGGAGCGTCATAGGTTGAGGAGCTGAGCTACTACTACTGACAAAACCACAGTATGTGACGAGTTGGGATGAGAACGTGTTGGATGTTTCTGGATTAATATTACTGCTGCATTAATGTTGCATTTGCTGTCTCTGTTTTTTTTAAGTCCTTGATTTACTGTTGGCTAGTTTAATCGAATGCATCATCAGATCATCACGTGTTTGTAGCGTCGCTAAACCTAAAGGAACTACAACTTTCATGTTGTTTGAGCAACCCTGTATTGTAGAATGTTAATAAATGAACATTGAACCCTGTAAAGTGTGATTGATGTTTAAAACAGACAGGTTTGGATCATAATTGAACTGTTTACCTTTGAAACATAGGCTGATACTAATCATCACCATATAAAATGACTAAATGAGAATGGATCATTATCTCGTAAAGCCTTCATCAATTTATTGTACAGTATACAAAATACATTACATTGCAAGTACAGTCGTGTAACTCCCTCTCTCCATAATTGGCCTCCATTGTTGCGCAGACAAAGAGCAAACCTGAATCCTCTTTGTTGCTGTGATTTCGGGTCTAATTGTTTTCACAGGTGTATTCTAGGTGCAGGTGATTGATAATTCACCCTTCACTAAGTCCGGCACCTCCAACATAGACGGGCCAATCATAGCGTAGCATCCGCCAGCTCAAACCAGTGTATTTTGCAATTGCAACAAACTATACATTTTGTGTTCCAAAAAAAAAGGTTTTGGTGTGAAGTTACTCTTTACCGCTGTACTTTTAATGGTCTGGTTAGCGTGACACTGTGCTAAATGACTGACCAGTGTACAAAACAGGTTCAAAAGAGAGCAAAGCCCATAAAAAACAAAGATGATGGTGTATTTGTTTCTTTATATTTACAGGTGTGTGCGTGGATTTAGCTGCAGGATAGTGTGGGAGGGTGAGAACCTTCTGAAGAGGTACATTGTGTGCTTGTATATGTTTTGGTACCCAATTTTGCACTGTCCCCAAAAAGCTGGCTGAAAAAAGCTCCAGATCCATGTAATGAGAGAGGAGTGTGTGAGTGAGTGAGAGACAGAGAGAGAGAGGTTTAAAGGAGAGAAAGAGAGGTTTAAAGGAGAGGTGTTGAGCTGGCTCATTTTAATTGGTGCAACATGCATACAGATGCAAATGTCCATGCACAGGTTAGTGTTCACTTTCATGCCCACAGAAACAGCACAGCTGTTAAATGCAGCACTGGTCTGTTTCTTCCCTCTCCTCTCCTCCACACACTCATCCTGTTCTTCCTCTCTCATTACAGAATGAGCAGTGTGGGCAGCTCAACCCAATCTGGAACTCTCAGTCACTGACATTTACCAGCACAGATAAAAACAGCCACCGAAATGTTGTTTGTGTCTGTCTGTTCCTGTTAGAGTGACCGAGACTGACTAAGTAATCACTCCACTCATGTATCCACCTGTTCCTTAGTACCTCCATCCATAAATGATATGGATACACCAGTGAAATACCAAATACAGCAAAGCATGAATCCAAATCAAAATAATCTTAAAATAAGGAAATAAAATGGCAGCAGCATTCCCACAGAGAATGGCAGGTATCATGAGGGGAAGAATGTTATTTTAAAAACAAAGTAACAATCGTTACATCAGGATTATCATTCATACATTTCAATTGCTTAATTTGGTCCCTAATGTATACAAATTATTAACTACAATGAACAGAACAGGACCAATCTGTTATCATGTTTCAGGAATGTCAGAGATAACACAGCAATGTGTTTGACAGTCAAAACCCCATGTATGGCTATATCTGACAAATATGGAAGGAGTCTCTGTCTGTTCTCCATTTTTCTCGACAGCCGTTCAGCTGATCGACTTCACAGTTGGCGGTGTATTACTGAAGAGCCAAGAAGGTGCAGTGTTGAGCACGAGATCTCGATACCTACGGGACATATTTATTAGCAGTGTGTTACGTACACACTCTGCAGTGTATATAAGAGGGAACCCACATTAACTCAATGCCTGAAGGCATGCTGGGTACAGCTTGCACTCCGTCGATATTTCTGTGAGCCAAATGACGCATGGCTTAGGGAGTAACGAATACATGGAACGGCATTGAGTAAGCAGACTACCAAAAAAAGTTAACTGTTACAAACAAATCTTTTTACAGATACATTTGGTAAAAATGTGTATTACTAGCAGGGTTACAAAAAAATATTTAAAACAAAGAATGATACACTACACCAGTGGCGGGCCGTCCATTTTATACCTGGGCCTTCACTGCTGTCCTGCAGCTGAAACATCTCCTAATAACCTCATGATGGTGCCACAGCTTAAATTGTAGGAAATATAATGTTGTCTGCGCTCCCGTAGGAGACAACAGGCTGTGTGACCTCTGAACCAGAACAAAAAAAACCACAACAAAAAAAAGCTGAGACTTCTAGGAGGCTAGGCTAAACTAGCTTAACAAACAGCATGACGGTATGCTTCGTAATTAACGGACAATGCATATAGTCCAAATATATATAATTAACACAATGACAACAACTAAATCACAATAACCAGTCACATATACATGACAACAGAGCATGACAAATCAATCCAGCAACACTGCAGCGGAACACCTACACACTCGAGGGCCATTCAGGTGTAAAAAAACAAACACAGTTGACTTACCAAATGCTGATCACTTAAAGACAAACTCCATCCTCCTTTCTTTGTTGACAAAGAGGTTAATCCCACGGTTGAATCCCAACTCACAAATCCGTTTCTCCTCCTAAAAAAACCGACATCATGCAAAATGCAAAAAATGTCATAATTTCTTCCTTATCTTTACATTTTAACTCTTACTACTCCGACTAAGCTTTGCTGGCTACTTTAAGTTGCGTTTCACGATAGTCACGCGCTCGCCCACTGACCAATCACAGCACACGCTGCACCTCACTGCAGAGCTGCACTTGAAAACTGATCTGCACATAATGCTGACGTACTTGTAGGCCAGCTAGCAGCTCTGACACGTCAAAGAATACGCCCAACATGTCAAGCTAAAGATCTGATTGGTTGTCAATCAACAATATCGCCCCCATTCACTTCAACTGCAAAGGGATTCACTTGTGAGTTTGCAGGCCTGGGGCCTCTCATCTTACCTAGAGACACAGAGGTGAAATCTGATTGGATAAAAGCTCTACTTAAAACAAGCTGCACTGGAAGCAGAGCAACTGAGGAAGACAGTAGCTGTGCAATGAGAAAATAAGATAATGGGAAAAATATTTTTATAAATTATAATAGTGTATTTAAGAAAAATTATAAAATAATAAAATAGCTATAACTTTGTGATTCTGTTTATGCCAGCAGAGAAGGCCTTGCTGGCCCTGACGGCCCACCACTGCACTACACACACATGTTTTTATCTAACAAAATAGTCTGCGTTTGTTGGCATTTGGCAACAAAATTTCCACTGCAGTCAAATCACAGCACCTGCATTAAGGGGGCGCTCTCGCAGCAATCTAATAGCACCATAAATTACATTTCATAACCACATTAACAAAAAATCATATTTTCAAATTTTGTTACGCCAATGACAGACGTGACGTCATACATTGAAAGCTTCATTGAAAAACCTTTTTTAACATTTAGGTAATTAGTAATTGTAACAGATTATACTTTTAAAGAAACCCTCCCAACCCTGTTGCTAGGGGACGCAGTGATATCGTGCCAGGTGTACTGCTGAGGACACAAGGAAGCACGGTGTTGAGTGTGAAGTTGTTTGTGTGAGCGGTTCTCCACAAACATCACATACCAAACATTCAGCCAGGACTGAGCAGGCATGTGTTGAACAGGCACTGCACCAGTCAAAATAATAATGTGACCTCACAACTTTCACCCATCCATCTATCCATTCTCCAAACCTCTTACTCGGGACATTGGACAGGTTGCCTCTTATTCCAAAATGTAAACAATTCACTTTCACATTCACACCAATGGCAGCTGGTGACAGACCCACGGCACCATGTTGTTTAACACTAGTTGGCTACATTCATCTACTTTTTAATTTATGAAACAAAAGAATGCTGATTCAAACACTAACAGAGGAACCAGGTGTATATCATAGACAATATTATAAAACATACAGATATTAATTGTCTTGATAGCCTTTCTATTAGTCAAATTAGAAAGTCGGGTCACATATAGCTGAACATCCTTCAGGACAACAAAATAAGATTTGTATTCTTACATTTACGTATAGTTTTTACCAACATCATGATGAAAAATATTTATATTCCTTTCTTGGGTTTATGACAAAAACCAACACCACAGTAACAATTATAATATAGTCTTAAAAGTTATGATCAATGAAAATGAAAGGCTCCAAATGCCTTGCCAGAATTTCGTGTGAGAACAAGTGTTTCTTAATATTCATCACAAAAAGAGCAGTTTGTGTTTTTTAAGTTTTTTAATTATTGTATTAAATTCTGCATGCAGTGATTGGCAGGGTATGAATCATTTTGAAGGACACTTCCTTAACTTTTATGATTTTACGATTCTATGCTTTTATGAGGAAGCATCCAGACCTTTTAAATCAAAATGTTATAATTTCTTTTCTAATACTATGAATGTTACAATCAACTGCTTTCCTGCCAGTATGTCACACTCACATACAGTGGTCGAGAATTGAAGATCATCATTTTACTTGTTTTGGTCGATCACAGATTAGCATTAAAACAATTAAATACACTAAATTGATATAGTGTCACGCCTCTACCCCCCAACACCACTGTATTGTCGCTGTTGAAGCAGAATTCCAAGATTTTTTTTCAATGATTTCAAAACAATATATTTCTTTCTGTTTTGAAACGGTCGATAATTATACCCAAGTCTTTCTCGTCTTGTGTGATTTGAAGCCAGTGGGTTGTGCCGTCATTTTTCTTCATTGTGTATTTTGCGTTGTGGGTTGGTGTTCCCGAGGTGCAATGCTTTGCATTTGTCTGGATGAAATAACATGCACATTGTTTGGGCCCAAGATTGCAGATGGTCCAAATCACACTGAAGACTGGAGTGCTAACTCTGATATGACTTCAAAGATCTTAATGTCATCGGCACACATGAGGACAAAGTTAGAGGAGATCCGGTATATCAGCCATAAAGTGTGCAAACAGCAAGGGGCCAGGTACTGAGCCTTGAGGTACCCCGCTGTTGACGCTGGCCCATTCAGAGAGTTGTCCATTTACCACTACTCGTTGTCTGCAGTTGGTAAGGAAGTCACGGATCCATTGAAGTATGTTGTCTCGGATGCTAAAGGTTGAAAGTTGAAGCAGAAGTCTCATGTGGAACCGTATCAAAGGCCTTGGTGTAATCTAGGAAGATAATATCAACTGGAAGCTTGTGACGAAGGGCTTCAGTCCAGATGTCAATTGCTTCCACTAGATTGGTGACTGTTGATCTACCGGCCGTGAAGCCGTGCTGTTGGTTGTGGATCTGGTGAGGCCCAGGGGATTTGTCTGTTCTGATGGATCTGAGCTTTTTGTGTATCCTGTCCTCTGTAATCGAGATCCGCAGGTCTGAGGTCAGCAGCTTTGCTATGAATGTTGGCATAGTAGAGGTGTCCTCTCTGGTGAAGATGCCTGAGTATTGGTGGTTGAGAATGTTGGCTTTGCTCTTCTTGTTGCTGGTGTAGGTTCCATCCTTGTTCTTCAGATCCATGATGTTTGGTCTGATCATTCTGCGGCTATTTACATAGCTCCAGAAGGCTTTGCTGTTGGCGCGTGATTGTTTTGCCAGCTTGCGCTCAAAGTCCCGTCGAGCCTTTCATGCCGCATATGTCTCCTTGTTCCTTGTGGTGATGTATGTCTGGTAATCCTTGTCGGCCTTGGTATTTAGGTACCGTATCCAGGCATGGTACTTCTTCTTTACCTTGCGTAGAGCCTGTTTGTTCAACCACAGTGTTTTTTTTCTTCCTTGTTGTGCCCAGGTTGTTCGCCTTCAGGGGGATACACTTCGCCATGGCATCGAGGATGGTCTGTTCCAGTATGTCGGCAATTTCCTGTGTGTTTTTCCCCGTCAGCCTGTCTTCCCAGTTGATGTCAAGCATAGTCTTCATTGCAGCATAGTCACCTTTGTTGTAGTTGTAGGTAGGCTTTGACGATATAGAGGAGCTGGTTCCAAAGACTAGTCTGAATGAGATTCCCACATGATCACTTGCTGCTATGGGTGCCATAAAAGATAGTTGCTCAACAATTTCGCATTTATTGGTAAAGATCAAGTCATCTCTGGTGGGTGTTTGGCCGGCCCGATATCTGGTAGGCTGAGTGACATGCTGGTGGTAATAACAGTCCCTGATGCATTCAACGAACTTGGTGACTGGGGCTTGCGTTTTCCGGGAGTTCGGGTGTAGGGGACCATAACACGTCTGGGTGGTTAAAGTCACCGACTAGAAGTTTGTGTGTGGGGAGTTGAGGCTGCCCACTGTAGAGTTCCACGAAGATCGTTTTGAGATTGGTCTTGGTGTAGATACATGTTGGTTGTGGACATGTCACTTGTAAACAGGTCGTAACCTGGGATGATCATAGTAGGTAGGTCAGGTAATTTGTCCTATCTTTGGTTTGGTTTCGGTAAGGCAAATAACACTGAAGTCATGTGTGTTTACTAGTGTTAAAAGTTCATCATATTTGCTCATGATCGAATTGTCCGTATTGGTATAGTAAGCCTTCAGATTTCCTAGTTTGCAGTTAGTTTGGACTGGTGGTGGTTTACATCTGTTTAGGTCTGGACTGGTGTTACTGCTTTTGTGTTTCCTGGAGCCTCGACTATCCTTCCTCGCTTGGTAAAACATATTGTAGAAACTATATGTATAAACCATATGGTACAAACAATGAAAAAGACACTGCTGTATTTACGTCTAGATGACGTTATTTTGAGTGTTGATGGAGCTGCTAGAATAGCACCGATCGATCGGAGCTCCATTGAGAAAACAAGTTTTTTTAAAGTTATTTGCTTGTCGTCTTGCAGAGAGAACTAACAACATGAATTCAAACTTTTTACAAATCAGCATTATTACGTAGTTATTTCGGCATCCCTTTTTATCCTTTTATTGCAGTTATATCACAGAAAATCGGTTTATTTTGTGTTCATACAGCTGTAGTAAAACAGCCGACATGTGGCTTGCTAGACACAGTGAATACACATCGATGAAATACACGGAGCTCCTCCTGATGATGTTATGAACCCAGACAAGAAGGCGTTTAGTTTCCCGGCATATCTGGGACTTCCACAAGTACTAAGCAGATATACAGGTTATTTCTTCCGTGGTTGATAGCAGAATTAAATGGCTTAGTTGCAGTGGTGGCTGGTGGAAAATTTTCTAGGTAGGGCCATCCTATCAATTTCAGCAAACATCCCAGTATGATTTAATGTAAAAAAAAAATGTAAGTATCAAACACGCATTATTACTTGGCAGTTAAATATTAACATGTATTCCAACACGAAAACAATCAGTAAATAACACTTATAATATAACATGTTCATTTATTGAGATGTCCTATGGACCTTGTTATAGGAGGTAAAGATCAGGAGAAGTAAACATGAAGTGTAATTATGAATACTGATGTTAAATTAAGCTATGATGAGTTTTCACTGTTAATTTAACATCTGTATTACATGTTGATGCCTCCATGACCAAGTTAAGCAGATGAGACTGAGGCTATGTAGAATTAAAGATGTTCACTTTGCATAATATGTAGCTTGACCGAGTTCTCATGTCTCCTTACCTCCTCATCCCTCACTCCCGTAACTGTCCGTGCTGGATCCGTCCCCGTTGTTTTAAAAAGCTAAATAAATGATTAGCATGACGTCATCCAGCTAGCCAAACCTGTCTGGTGTACAGCTAGTACAGAAGCTTCGCATGTACTGCTTCCCTTTCCCGCGAGTCTGCTGTCTGATTGTGAGGTCAGGCTGATCTGATATCATCTCTTTGGCTGCAGAATCTCCTCAAAGTTCTCCTCTCAAACGGGTCTCAGAGGAGGAGAGCTCGCGCTGGCGCGCTCGCCTGTAGAGACTTCTCCTGAAGAGAACGCGCAGCTCCGGGGCTTGATCGTTCTGGCCCACAGCTGAATCTATTTGAGGGCGCTGATTGGCTAAATTGTATGTCACTCATTTATATCTTGAATCAGCAATTGGCTAAACTGCTTCATAGACCCGCCTCTTTTGGGACAAAACGATTAGGCCCCCTTAGCTGCGCGTTCTCAGAGTGTCGTGCACACAGACAGAGAGCACGAGCAGACGAGCACACAGGGGAGAGGACGAGCAGGAAAAGCATATATTTTGCGCAGATATCCTATTTTACAAATATTACTGGGTATATTACATAGCTCAAAAACACAAATATTGACAATTTGTATAATTTATTAATATTATTAAAAAATATATATTATTATTTTTTTTTTTTTTTATGGCTCAAGGTGGGTGGGGCCAGGCCCCGTGGCTCTCTATTGACCGGCCGCCACTGCTTAGTTGATAACTGTTTCCATGGAGATATGCCACTCCTCCTTTCCAGTAGGGCAAGCATGAATGAAGCGAATAAACACAAATGATCCCACGAGTAAACTCCAGCAAGTAAACGACAGCACGTCTGGTGGAAACACCAGCAGCTGCCGGAGTGGTAGCAATCAGCTCCGGTAGCTGCATCGTGTCGCGTCCAGTAGAAACAAGCAAGAACGTTAAATTTATAGCGGCTCAGAGGAAGAGCACATTTCCTCTGGTACAGCGCTACTCTGGTTGAGTCCGAGCTTACAGGGAGATCTTTCAAAGTGGCATGGCAATGAGAGACACTTCCACAATGATGCGTTTGGTTCCCTTCTCTTCTTTATATACACCTCCTCCTTTGGTCCAATTATCCGCTCTATCTGTCCTTCCCGTCATCCGTCCTTCAGCACGGATCTCAGCCTGCCTCAATGATATCTCAAACTGGATGATGGTACCACCTTTAACTCAGTCTCTCTGTGAAGTCCTGGTTATCCCAGGCAGTGCTTCCTGATTGACAACCAAAACATTCACTGAGCATGTTGCGTCTGTCACTCATATGTATTTAGTATTCTCAAAGGCTTCTCTTTGATCTACTGGGGCTTGGATTGTACCTCATTTGTACATTGCTTCGGACAAAAGCGGCTGCCAAATGAGTAAATGCTAATGTACTGGCTACTGGGAACCAGTACAAAAGGCCTTTCATAGTGAACCATGTTTATTATGCAAGTATCTGGCTACTTATACTTATGTTTGTGAAATACAGTAAAGTATTGTGTGTATTGGAGTGTGTGTGGGTGTGTGATTTACAAATTGGTATACGGAGTAAATGTTTTTTTGTGTGGATGTTTATTTACCTCCCATTGTCTCGACAGGCAGGCTGAGTCTCTCATCAATCGTCTCGTGTGAACAATGGGAGCCTCCCTGCTCTGAATTATCTCTGTGAGGAGGGAGGCAGGTGCTGCAGATGGAGACGGCTCCCATTCATTACCAGCACCTTTATTACAACCATTACCACAGCACACAGGCAGAGGGATCGACGCCAAGCCTGCTGCTCTCATCAGCAACAAGGGTACATTAAGTCACTGACCCACTTTGCACTTGCCTTGCCTTTGTATAGGAGAGAATCCTGAAGGATGGCAACCAGAGGTTGGTAGAGTAGCCAAAAACAGTACTCAAGTGGAAGTACTGTTACTCTACCCAAGTAGAGGTAAAAGTAGTCATCAATATAACTACTTGAATAAGAGTTTAAAAATATTTACTGAAAAAAATGACTCACAGAAATAACTGAAGTAAAATACTAAGACAAAAACACAGACACACTACTGTCTTTTATTTGATGTGGATTTGACTGGAAGTATTTCAACCACACACGATCTTCCTCACGTCAAGCTAAAGAAGTGAACACACCTGTATTTATTCGTGATGAAATGACATCTCATATAAATATAATAGATAAACTGCATCATAAACATCAGACAATATTATTCTCTCAAGTGTGAGAACAAATTATATTAATATTGTACTCCATTAAACCCATAAGTAAAGTATTGTCTTAAATTACATTCTTTGGTTGTTGTTTCCTATATTATATTTTTATTTGGTAAATAAAAAGTTAATATAAAGAGTGCCAACATGTGACAGAGTCCTTAAACTTGGATCATTCCAGTATAGATGTCCCATCACAGAGAGGTAAGGACCACATCCAGGTCTCTCCTCTCACATGAAGACAATAGAATTAGAGAAGAGGACAAATCAGTCTCTTGTCTTTCTGGAAATGTCTCATGTCAGATGACTCATTTGGAAGAATTAGGAGATAATGTTGTAATGTTTCATCATGAATTACCTTTTAAATACAGGTGTGTTCACTTCTTCACTTTGACCTGAGGAAGACCATCTGGGGTTGAAACATTACATCAGTTATGTCCATCCAGCTTTGGTTTTGAAACGAAAAGCTGAGTTGGGTGTAGTGGGCGGGGCATACGCTGCTGAATGTGCCAGGAGTTTCTATTGGTCGGTTTGACTTGTCTCTCTGTATCTGCATCATCTAAACACGGACGGGAGGTTACGGTGACATGGAGGTAAGTTGACTGCTCTGTTTTGTCAAAATTATTTTAAATATAGCAGCACTTCACTTTGTTCTCATGTTGTTAGTGTCTTGGAGTCTCTTTTTAAGAATGACATGTAGCCCCACTGTGGGCTAACGTTACATGCACCTGAGGCATCTATGTTAGCTAAGGTTAGCTACACATGTATGACACAATTTAAAACAAATCCGATGTTCTTAAAAAGAGACTCCACGACAATAACAACATGAGAACAAAGTGAAGTGCTGCTATATTTAAAATAATTTTGACAAAACAGAGCAGTCAACTTACCTCCATGTCACCGTAACCTCCCGTCCGTGTTTAGATGATGCAGATACCGAGAGACAAGTCAAACCGACCAATAGAAACTCTTGGCACATTCAGCAGCGTATGCCCCGCCCACTACACCCAACTCAGCTTTTCGTTTTAAAACCAAAGCTTTTATTTTTTTAACCAAAAATTCAAAAAAAAAATTCTAGTTTCATAAGCAAAACTAACAAATAAATTATTCTCAGTTTATATATTTTCACTTACAAACTTGATTTTTGATTGCAGTGCGAGAAATTTGCGAGAAATTCTTTTTGTTTGTGTAATAAAGACACAAATATACCTTCATAGCTGACCACCTGCCTCCTAATGGATCATAAGATAATGAATAGCAAAAGGAGCGGGATGAATTCATCTAAATGTAATGCAGTACAAGTATTTATTTTTTTCAAAAAATCTATTCAAGTAAGAGTAAAACGTATGCTGCAATAAAACTAATCTGACGAAACAATTTAGTAAAAGTTACAGATTACAGGTAACTTGCTGCTACCAACCTGTGATGGCACTGGGCTAAGGTACAGTAGTGAGAAACCTGAGCATGAAATCCTGCTCCAGCTCCTACTAGAGACTAGAATAGATAATACTATAAAGCAGAGGTCTTCAACGGGGGTCCGCGACCCCTAGGGGGTCCACGGAGGTACTGCAGCGGGTCCGCAAAATTATTTGATTAGAAAAAAAAAAAGATTCTTTTTTTTCTCTCAACATGAATCTGTCCATTATTTTAATAGTTCAGTATTGTATGCACGATAACGGGTATCTTTATGCATGGCAGTGGCACTAATAAGCCATCACTCATTTTTCATTTCCACATTTGTTTAAACAAAAAAGTCAGTTTGATTATCATGCAATTGACAGACAATGTTGATATTGGCATTGGTATCAGCTGACAGTAGGCAGTGGCACGGCCACCCTACTCACTGTACCTTACACATGTTTAAAATAAAAACATGGATATATGAACCTGTGTATTTGAATAGCTTAGTATTGAATGCACAATAACAAGGTAGATTTATACATGGCACTAGGCCCAGTATGTATACAATTTTATACAATATATATAGTAGGGGGTCACTGCTCTATCAGTTTGAGGGTCCTTGGCCTGAAAAACATTGAAGACCCCTGCTATAGAGACTAATAGACTACTCTGTCAACTGAAAAATAGATATCGGTGCAAAAAGCATTGGGCATGACAATTTGTTGTTTAATCCCCTGTAGGTGGTCTACAGGGGATTAAAAAGGGCCGCACCAAAAGACCAGAGAGGGGATTGTTTTCCTCTACTCGTGCTCCAATGCTAATTGGGATTCCTTTCCTGAAAGTGTTGCCAGGTCCTCAAAACCAAAAGTAAACATACAAAGATAGCACATTTCCAAAGGGCACATCATCAAGGATCACATCATCTAATATCCTGTCTATCTCAAAAGACATACATGGCATATAGTCCTGATCCTGGCACAAGTGGTTGCGCAGCTCCCTGTGGCCACTATGGGGCTACCAATGAAAAACTTGTAAATGTGAATTCCAATCATAATTTGTTGTCAAAATTAAAGTGTTTATTCAACTACCTCTGTCCAAAAGACAGAGTTACATTACTGCTAGTGGTGTAACGGATCGTTCACGTCGATCCGTGATCCGTAAGGATCTCCACTCACGGTTCAGCACGCATGTGAACTACGGATCAATTGTACAGTTTTACGTTAACCACTACGGTATGAAATAAAGTTTTACTGACCCGTCGATATTCAGTACAATATGCAATCAAGACATTATTTATGTTTTTCTAGTCGCTGATCTCTGATAATGTTACATTGTAAACAACTAATCTGTGTTTAAATTGACAGGAGAGCTAGTAACGTTAGCAGGACCGCTAATGGCCAACGAAGGACGGTTCCGTTCGGTTACATTATGATGCGTTCAGGCTATGTTCAGAATTATGATGTGTTCACATGTGATCTCGTAAATAACTCCAGTTGTTTAAAGGAGATGTTTTCACAGTTAAAGATTAATTATGAGCTGTTTAACTTCCTAACACTAGCTCTAAACAGATTATAATACATCACTAAAACTAGTAATGACAATATTTGTTTTAATCAATAAATATACAATCTTGTATTTCTTTATCATTTGAATTGTGTGTTTTTATGAAGAAGAAAAAATCACTGTGAATTACTTTAACAAAGTAAAAGCATAACGTTTACAGACATCAGAGCATTTGAAAACAAAAATTGTCTGGAGCTTTGTAGACCAGCTGTATGATCTGCAATTTGTATCAGTGTCAAAAAATGTGATCAGGGATCTCTGAAAGTTATATTTGCTCCCTTTTTTCTTTTGTGCTGATCCGATCCGTGACTCTGATCCGTGATCCGATCTGAACCGTGCGTTCTATGATCCCTTGTACCACTAATTACTACACTCACAAGTCCTTATGGGCTCACATGGATCCCTAGTCGTGACTGAGACCTGAAGCAGCATCTGAGTTAGACCAGGTCCAAATTATATTCAGTGCAATTGGATTGGGTTTGCATCTCAAGTCGTGTTCTTCAGTCCGTTTCTGAGGCATCTTTACTTGAAGGAGCTCTTTCTGCCCCTGCTGAAATTTCTGCAAGTGGGGTTGGATAGATTTTCGATGGGTCTTTTTATCCAGGTGGGGTCCAAATGGATTTCGAAACAGGTCTAATTATCCTGGGTTGTTGTTTGGACCAGTTGTGTTTTCCTTCGGGTCCCTTTCAGATCGGGTACCTTTTTTAGTTTTTCAGAAAATGAATTTGTGCTTGTTTATTTTGGGTACGTTTTTAATTTATTCGTTTTGGGATCATGCCCAGATTTTTCGACTCAAAGACGACCCATGTGCTGCTCTAAAAGGATCAAGGAAGCATGGAAGAATTCAGGAGGATCTTCACTCCCCTTTTCCCCATTTCCACACAAACTCCCACTTCATGCTGAGAGGTGAAAAACGATACAAAGAACAGGGTTGCCTGTCTTTCCCTCTCTGTCTGTCTCTATCTATATCTCTCCTTCCCTCTGGCCCCGAGGGGAATCAATGCAATCTTCTTACCTATGAACTGCTATTTTTCTCACATCAAACCACTATAGCCTGTAGCATGGTGGTCTTCCAGCTCCGAAAGTGTCGGACAAGTGGGATGATCGATGTTTACAGCCAGTAAAACAGCTACTATTAGACCTGTGTTTTACTTAAGCCTTGGATTCAGTTGTCAGCTGTCTGTCTGTAGCCCTCGGGGACCGATAACACTATCTTCGACATTAGCTTTTCTCCGAAAAGGTCTGAGACGGCCTCCCTTCAAAACCAGGCCGGCCTCTGGGGTTGGAAAAAACAACAAACAAACAGAAATCTATTTCATTCCTCTTCTCTTCTCTTTCTGTGTTTGTTTGGTGGATAGGAAGGGTTAGGGAGCTTAGGGGAGATGTGTGCCCTGTGGAAACGTCAATGCATTTCATCAAAAACTAAAAAAGAATGAAATACACCTCCAAGCAAGATGAATGCGTGCAATATGTGGACCCATATGGTGCAATCCCATTAGCCTCTGCAGCCTTGCATGTTAAGGTTTGTCACGAACAGACGGCGTGTAACAAATGTTCATGGCGGGAACAAGGCTTCTGTTTACTCTGGGAAACTGGAGCGAAGCACTGGACTGATACAAGTTGTGGAATGCCGATACTGGTATTTCTTCAATTATAATGGCTTTTAGAACAACTTTAATTATATATTATTTTACATTCCTACATCCTTTGATGACTTACACTAAACCAGTGAATTAAGGAAACTTGCTTACGTTATAATAATAGTTTTACTCTCAGTGCCGTGATCATTAAAATGCAATAAATTCATGGGAAGTACTACAACTTTAAAGGAGCTGTATTACTATAGCAGCCAACACCTGTTATCTTTGTAAAGATAAAGTGTAGTAATGTCCACCTGAGCAGAGAATGCCCACTACTTGGCTCACGGCCACGTGCCGTAGTTTGTACTGTTAGCGCTGTTTTTACGGTTAGCACTGTTAGCTATGAGCTGCCGGCTTGCCATCGACATGTTGAGAGGCAATTGAAACACTCCCAATCTCAGCTTTAAAGTCGGGGTATACAAGAAATATCTAGAGGGAATGTAATTTGTACAACAGAGGCACTATGTTATAAAATAACCAGGCACGAGCAGGTGCATTTTCATA
Organism: Lycodopsis pacificus; assembly: GCA_028022725.1. Taxonomy (NCBI): domain Eukaryota; kingdom Metazoa; phylum Chordata; class Actinopteri; order Perciformes; family Zoarcidae; genus Lycodopsis; species Lycodopsis pacificus. The sequence goes on along the minus strand of CM051689.1, from coordinate 26,883,545 downwards.
TCCTGATTATTATGAACAATGAGTGATGTAATATTTTGCAAATTAACATAGAAACCAAAATTGATGAGCCTTGATAGATCTATCCTTGATAGAGTAGGCTAATGCACACACGTCAAAAGGCAGAGAGGTCTAGTGTATTGTGAATCACTTCCCACCAGGACATGAACCCTTCTGTATACCACAATGAGATAAACAGCTTCATCAAGTGGTGTGACACTAACCATCTCATTTTAAACACCACCAAAACACAGGAGATGGTCCTTGTGGCAAGCCACGGACCATGAGCCATGGTCATCAAGAACCACACAGTCATTCAGGTGTCCTCGTGCCTCAGATGTATCCATAGACAATTGTCTTTGCTGGAGAAGACATATTGATAACCTGTGCAAGAGACTGCAGCAGATACTCTACCTCCTAAGAGGATTGAGGCTGTATGAAGTGAGCAGCCAGATCATGGGCACTCAAATAAAACGGCGGACAGTAAAGGTGGTGCACGATACAGTAAAGGCAAGGCAAGGCAAGTTTATTTGTGTAGCACATTTCAACAACAAGGTAATTCAAAGTGCTTCACATAAAACCATTAAAAGCATCAAAACATAAGACAAAAGAAAAGGAGATTTAAAAACAATTAAGAACATTCATTAAAACACAGTGTAAACAGTTTCATAGTAAAATGCAGAAATGCAGGAAATTGATTAATATATTAATTGAATGTGGTTCAATTAAAGGCAGCAGCAAACAGAAAAGTCTTCAATCTTGATTTAAAGGAGCTGAGGGTCTCAGCAGACCTGCAGCTTTCTGGGACTTTGTTCCAGATATGTGGAGCAGAAAAACTGAACGCTGCTTCTCCATGTTTAGTTCTGACTCTGGGAACAGAAAGTAGACCGGTCCCAGACGACCTGAGGGGTCGGGATGGTTCATAAGGTAGCAGCAGATCAGAGGTGTATTTTGTAAGTAAAGAGTGACACAACCTCTGTCTTCCTTTCCATGATCTCATATTTTCGATACACGTTGTCAGACTTTCAGACTCGGTGGAGGTGGAAATGCATGCAGAACAAATTGCGATTAAAACACGATTGGTTTGGCCAAGGTGGTCAAGCTCGCATTGTGATCCGATCTCAGTGGGTGTACTGCGTGACCCAAAGACTGTTTATAAGAAGATGTAGTCAGGGTGACGTCACTCGTTGGTTTGCGAACTGCCTTATTGAAGTGTCCAGGTGTAAATGTGAAGGCCAGCTGATCAGAGGTCATTATCCATGTAATGTTTTTGAATACAGATCACATATCAATGCCAGGAGGCCTCATTCCACATCCTCACTTTTATTTTACACTTATGAACCTCAGAGATTATGAAAACATGTATATATCTTTAAGCTTCATTCCATAGGCTCAATTTTACATCTGGGTTTCTTATGAATGTTTTTCTTTTCATTCAACATACAATATCATCATGAAATCGAATTAACAGTGTAATTCTTCTTCAGAATTTCAACAAAGGTCTTCCATACACAATTACTCCAGTGCTGATCAATTCTTCAATAAATATGTCATCAAACAAGCTTGGTAACATTCATTATATCAGAGACACCATAGATATAGAAATTGTATCCGATCAAAGAAGAGTGTGGATTCTGCTGGAAAGCTTCTGTTTATGAAAAAAGGCTTTTTATTAGAGTAGGTGATGATGCACAGATATGGGCTACCTCCATACGACAAGCCAGGAAAGCTTTCTTCCTCTCTGCCTCTCTCCGTTTCCCTCTTTCGCTGTTTCTCTGAGATCCCAATCTCAGAGACGATGCGAAAGCTTTATTAATGTTGCGTCTACTGCAGGAAGACAAGCCCTGTGGCGGTCGATAGCAGGGCGGTAACGTGATGCTGTCATCCCCACAACCTCCCTTACACATACTCTCATTTGCCCCAGCTCTCACACACACACACACACACACACAGGCATGTGTGTGCTGCTAGATGTTATTTGAAGGGACATCAGTTTCTATGAAATATAATAGCCTTGCAGCTGGGAGCCAACAGTCATGATGAGCCCTACAATCATTAGAGGTTGGGGGTGAGATATCAGCTGGAGGAGCCATCCTGCGCTTGAAAGGTCACAGAATTGAAATCCATTACAGACAATCTCCATCTTCTTTTTACTCATTATGTTAGAGCAAAGCAAAAAAAACAAAAACACAAGTGTTATGACTGGAAGACATGTAAAGATGACTTCAGAAGACCAAATGAAGGTTCCCTCAATATAGTTTGGTGGCTTGTCATCATAGTCCTGCAAAACCCTGTTCTTACAGCCTGTACAACTGCTCTTCAATGCGTGTTGCATCGGTGTAAGCTAGCTATGTAGCTGAGGGACACTTTCTTACACCCTGGTGTAACATACACACATGTTTGTTGCACCCACTTCCAGAAGCAGTCCATTTCTGGACATTAACACTTGTCATTTGAAGTGTGTCGGATCTGCTCAGTGTGCCTTTCACGTCGGCATATATGTTGAAATGGGTTATTGATTTTATTATAACTGTTTGAAAAACATTTGGCCAATCAAGAATGTGGACATTATCATACCTACATAGCTAGCTACCTACCTCAATATATCCACAAAGAGTAGCAATACAAAAATGTGACGAGCATAGATGTCCCTGTACAGGTTGTTGTAAGTCAATTTAAAGAAATGACCAATCTTAAATCTGCATTATAAAAAAGTAGTGCTGGGCAAGTTAACGCATTCATTAATTAACGCAGACAATTATTTTATCGCGCGTTAACGCATTTTTTAAACTGAAAGACAAGACAATACATATACATAACAACAAGAGGATGACAAGAACAGTGGGATAAAAGCCAGCAAACATCATATAGTCAGACTGTCTCATGTTTATCGTTTTGTATTAGAGATATGATGTCCCTTCAGGGTTGCCGTAGAGAAAAGGCGACTTCCGCTGCTCTCCCTGGAGACTACTGTACATCGCTGCGGTAAAGTCAGCAGACACTCAGATCTCCGTGGTCAACTCAGCAGACACTTACATGTTAGTGCACCTATATGCTGACATTCACCGTAAACGCATTTAAACGGCACAGATCGGGAGCAAGCGAAGGACTTTGAAAGTTAGCGGAAACATTAACGTGAGACAACATCCGGGTTCTTCAGATGAACATCCGGTTTTCAGAATAAGATGCCAACAAAGTATGAATTATATTCACATTAAGTATAAAACATGCTGCCTGCATCTCGTGAACCAAATGGTATTGCCCTTTTGTTCATATAGCAGTACTTTTAAAATAAAAGTGCGCAATACACTACTTTGCCATAACAATGCGATAAATCGCAAAAAATCCATGCGATTAATCGCGATTAAATATTTTAATCGTTGCCCAGCACTATAAAAAAGACATAAGAACAATGCCAGGTCCAATGAATGAAGTCAAACTAAATGATTATCGCTCTTGTCAAAAAGAGTTGAGATCCCAGGGAAGCTGCCTTAAATGAGGGAATACATGTTTGGTATGTAAATTAGGCTAAAGGGACACAAAGCGTATAAGTATAGTTTAAAGGATGAAATCTAATTGTCATATTAAAGCAAATGTGTATGACATAACAAATGTAACCTGATGATAATACTGTACGTGTATCTGAGTAGAGTGAAGTCTGTCTGTGTGTGGAAAGAGCGGAGAAAAGGGAAGTGAGCAAGATGAGATCATAACAGACGTTGGGTGTAACCGGACACACGCGCGGAGCCTTGATTGAGTAAGAGCAACCACGCAGGGAAGGGAAGTAAGGGACTTTCCACAGGCACACACACAGAAAATAATCTAAGAAGAAATTGTAACCTGATCTAATTAAGTATAGTATTATTTTTATGTGAGCTGTAGCTGTACCCTTGCTAATATATCCTGCAATAAATATCTAATCTGCATTCATAGTAAATTTCTCAAGAGAATTCATTTGCTTAAGTAGTAAAAGTTCCTCGTGGCAGTAAAAGGTTAAATCTATTGTTTGCTTAACAACAGAGTTCTGAATGGTTATCCTAGTGACCGGTCAGCTTAACAGTCCCTTACGGTTTTAGTGAAATCCTAGCCGTTAAAATCTAACCTGGCAATTTACCAAGAGCCCGGATCCAGAAGAGGAAAGCTGCCATAACTGATGCGACTGGTAGAAGCGCCCGGCCAGGGTGGCCCCTCGGCCGAGTGCACGTTACCGGTGGAAGCAGGGTAGACGTCAGGAGTAACGGTAGTTAGCAGAGCCAGGCGAGTTTCCTTACAAGAACACCAGCTCGCCAATCTTTTAGTAGTTAGCCCCGTATCGGGCCAGTAAAAACCCCCGGATCTAACACTCTGATCATCAGAATAAACTAAACCCACGATCATATTGGCTCAGAGTCTTCAGCTGGCAGGATAAGTAAATGTTTTGGATGCTGGGTGAAAGTAAAGAACCGATTTAATAAAAATGGTTTCAATCGATTATTTTCACCTATTTCCAAGTATATTTAGACGTTGTCAGCTTACTCCCATTATTTGAGGGCAACACGGAGTTCATTTTGAACTCCACCTGTTCCTTTATGATACGATAGGATAAGAACTTTCTTGATCCCATATTGGGGAAATTCAATTGTACAGCATCTCCATAATCAATGACGCAAGGAAGAGACATGAAAAACGTAAGATTAAAAAAAATGAATAACAGCAAGATACAAATATACACTATTTACAACAAATTTCACTTATTGTACTGAATAATTGCACAGGATAGTTGTGTCTATGGTGTGTAGCATTGTTAGGACAATGCTATATAAATGAATAAATATACTTGAACCGGACACAGAAATGACATAGCATATACTGTCTGGTTGTAAGTGTTGGTGGCAGACAACAGCAGTGATTATGTTGTGTTCAAAAGTCTGACTGCCGTTGGAATGAAGGAACTGTGGTAGAGCTTCGTCTTCCACTGTGGTTGTTGTAATGTGGATAGTGCTGAAGGCTCCTACAGTCTCATGCAGGGGGTGAGAGCTGTTCATAATTTAATGTCAGCTTGGCTAACATCCTCTCACCCACTTCCTCTATGGAATCAAGAGGGAAGCCCAAGACAGAGCCAGCCCTCTTAAGCAGGTTGTTAAGTCCCTTTTGTCCCTCCCCGTGCATCCACCTCCCCAGCAGACGCAGTGGAGGATTGCAGATGCCACCACATCTTCACAGCAAATGAAGACATATTTGGCCCCTTTTTTTTTACAGAACATCCAAGTTGTCTGACCAGTGTAGGTTATTGTTGAGGTGAACACTTGGGTACTTGTACGTTCTCACCATCTCAATATCCAATCCCTGGCTGCTTACCGTGGTCTGGAGTGTCTTCCTACCGAAGTCCGGTACCATCTCCTGTCTCACTGCCGTTTAAGTGAAGGTGGTGAACCTCACAGTCAACAAAAACCTTGATGACCTGCCTGTATTCCAGCCTGCTTCCTTCTGATCACATCACCAACCGGCATTAGCACGTGCTACGCTAGCTACTGAAGGTATACTGCATGTCTACACATGCCGCTTTGCTTTTTTAGTGATTGCAACAGTTAATGAAGCCCTACTCGGGTTTACAGGAACAGGGTTGTTTCTTAATTTAATTCCCTTCTGTCTTGATCACCAGGTGGTGTGCTGGTTCACTTTTACACTGTGATCCGGAGCTTTAGCGTCTATCTTTATCTTTTTAACATGTTTTTACTGCTGAATCAGTTTGACATCCTGGATATATTCAAACACATATTGTAGACCCTTTTGTCTGCTTCTATCTGAAATATCTTTTTCGTTTTTAAAAAAAGAAGATAATATTCATTCAGAGAGTGCAGTTCGTGACGGTGTGGGCTCCATGGTAACGTAGCTCTGACAGCTTGACAGAGTAGCAGCGACAGGCAGGCTTAGCAAAGCTTAATATAAACTTGATATAAGCTAATATTTCCTTTTCATATTACAGTTGGTATAGCATGTTATAAACTGTTTACTAATAATTTATATACTGCAGATGGAATATACAAAGTATGGATCTTGGGTAGTTCTGAAAGTAGTTTCACATCAAAGTAGGCAGAAGTTCCCAGTTTCCACTGCTTTCCAGAAGCCAAGTGTGCAGACCTTAAACCCTGCAGCAAGAGTGGAAGCGAAATGGAAGTAAACTTGGCTTTTTTTTTTTTCCTTCCGCTTGCTCTTTAAACAGTGTGTGTCTGTGCATAGCTTTTGTTTTGCTGCATTTTAAGTAACAACAAGTGACAGTTCAACAAGTGAAGAACCCTCATTTCTCAGAGATCACTGTCTGTCAGTCAAAATCAGATCTTCTCACCCTAATCTTGGCAGTGCATAACAGGAACATCATGTTTAAGTAGAAGAAGACAGACAAAAAATTGCCCTTTCTGCTTCTGGTGAGGAGAGAGCATCCTTCAATCCCTGAAGATCTGAGGGATGCCCATGTCATGGAAACACTGTTTGTCACACATAGAGGGAGAGACAGGGAGGTGAAGGGGGACAATGGATGAAACAAAAACATGATGAAAAACAGAGAGGGAGGAAAAAAAAAAACACAGTGGATTTTAAAATTGCCTCATGCCAACTCTGCTTATTATATTTCAAATCTCATTATGTGGCGGGGGCTTTTCTGGAGATGGTTGTTTGTCAGCCGCTTTGACTGGAATAACAATGATGGGAAGCTTGTGTTTCTGCTTGATTTGCAGAGAGAAAAGCTTGTTCCTGCACCGACGCTGACTCCGACACAGACAAGGTACATTCGTCAAGCTGTTTGTCCGGCTGAGGACAGACAGCACTTGAAGTACATACTGTCCTTTTGTCCTTATGCTGTTTAGCAGCTTAGGCATCTTTAAGCTAATCTGTAATGTAACTGTTTCAGATGAATGTTGTTCTCTCACTGTAAGTGAAGTGTGGGAGTGTGATCCGGAAACCCCAATATATATATATTCCCTCATAATGTACATCATTTGTTAAAACTCATATACAACGCCTGCTGCCTATTGTCGTTAAAGGGAACATATTGTAAAACACTTTCTCAGTGCTTGTGCACATATATTTGAAGAACTGTAGTGCCTTCCAATCCCAAACTGTGAAGTAAAACAACACAGTCAGTGTTTTGTGGGCTGCCTATCAGAAAACATGTGATTCTACAAGACATTCAGATTTGGCACCCCTTCCTATATCACATGCAGGCTCATTAGAATGTATCGCCACCATCTGAATACATCTACCCATGGCTTGAGAACTACCCCAAAGGTGCCCCATATTTGTCTCCCAAGTCAATCAGAGCAGACCAGGCCTTTTCGGGAGGGGAGCTTAAAGAAACAGGCGCTACAACGGAGCATTTCAGATAGAGGGTGAATACAGCTATATTTACATAAAATAAAGTGTTTTTTGAACGTTAAAGTTAATGTTAACATGTGCAATAGGAAGTCAAAACAGGCCTGAATAAGTATGAAACTGAAAATCAGCATGATTTGTCCCTTAATGTCCACTGTATCACTGTGCAACATGCTGGCTCTGCAGCTCTATTCACCAAGTCAAGCCCCTCACTAAGGTGGGGCATTGGGGTGCAATGTAACCCTGCATCATGTGGACCAGAGGTCCTCGGACCTCGGTGACGTCACCGGTAGTTACAGCCATGCCAGTAACTGGTAACCATTGGCACACAAGCTACTAGAGCCTGACAAAACAATCTGCCCCTCCATATTATACAATTTTAGCTTGTCAACCCTTATGCATCACAGGGGACATTTTTTGCTTTTAAGTGTTTCAATAATGTTGTCTATGTTAATGCATTTGGCATAAGTTTAGGCAAGGGTGTGTTTTTGGGGATTTTTATTATGATGCACTGCAGTGTTTCATGCAATGCATCTAAGAATGCTGTTATTATCTTTAATCATTGACACATCCCAGACTGAAAGAAAAATCCCCTAGCATTTAGTCTATAGAAAATAATACAATTTTTGTGTTGTCTTTTTTCATTAAAGACAGCAGTGGCGTTATACAAACATTTTGAAAATAATCATTAATATTTGGTACTTATATTCAACTCGGTGAAAATGGAAAATAGTAATTTCATTGCAGTTGACATTTTTCTCACAAGCGTTGAATAACAGCCTTAAATATCGGCTTCAAAATCCAGTTTTGGTTGGGTTCCACTAGCTGGTTACAGTAGATTAAAGGTTTTCAAAGGATGACAGTGTTGGCCCCCCTCAGACAAAATCAAGACTACTGTGTCACATGTCCATGGAAGCGCCAGCTAAATATGTCCCCAGAGCAACATTGGACCTAACAATGGTTCCTATCACATATTAAACCAAACAAAAATCCATCTTCATAAAAACAAGTTGTACAAATAATAATATACAAACAAGCACAAGCTACTGCAGATGTAAAAACAAACGCATTTAAATTACCAGAGCTGCTGTTCACTATTTAAAGACAAAGTGCATCCTCCTTTCTTTGTTAATAAAGAGTTTCATCTCACGGTTGTTCAGTACATCCGTGCGTTTTAGTTCCAGTAAGAAGTCCTTCTCCATTCATGGACGCCAGTGTTGGGGTCTGGCGCCACCGGGTGACTGGCTGAGGTCATCACGGGCTCCGTCCTGTGACAATCTGACCTTCGATCTGATCCTTGCCCCTTTTAAGATGACCCCGCCTCCGGTCACCGCTCAAGCGGACTCTGCATTGGTCAACAAGCAGCCTCCCGCTGTGCAGAGAGACCCGTTTAAAAGCGCCCGCTCATCGGACATCTTTCTTCTTCGCTCCGGGACTCCGTCCGGTACACCGAGAAGACACCTCGGGGACCGATCGCCCCTACCCCCACTCAACTCAGTGCCCACGTGTTGCTTTTCGCTGGCCGAAACCGACCACGTTTATTCTGAGTTACGGCCCTGAGCCCGCGAGAACCGCATCCGCTCTCCGCTTTTCTTTTTCGTGTACACGCTACGGGACCAGAACGAGAATACCTCATTCTTCACCGTTTCATTACCGGCAGATACGATTCGACACGTGTTCCTCCCGACGTTGATACTCCGGCCTATTCATCTGCAGTGAAAAAGCCTCTCGCAACAGTAACGCTGCCCCGCTGTGCTCAAACCACAACGCCTCACCTCAAGACTTTTTTTTCTTCCTCCCGACAAGCAACTCATTCATCAACGAATGAACACTCCCTTCGTCGCTAAGAAGCTTCTCACAGTAAGATTGATGGTGTCTGGGCATAAGTTAGCTTAAATTAACCTAAGCTTAATTCAGGTGATTTGATATATATGTTATTATTCCCGTGTTTTGTCGTGTTTAAGTCATTGTTATAGTGTTGCTGAGTATTGTGCAATCGCTGACGGACCGCCGAGCCCGCAGCGTTTGTCCGCTTCCTGTTTGTTCTTTGTCCTCTGGGATTGTTTATTTCATTTGTACTGCCCTCTTTCCTTGAATCAATTCTGTGAGTGAAGTGCTGAACCGTGGTTATCAGCATAAGTGTCGTGAGTTCGCAAGGCGACATACGACCACTTATGTGAGGCCAGCGATACACACTTTCACTACAACGCGACCCCGCACGCAGAAACTCTGATTCCTCTCTCTCTCTGCCCCTTTTATTTTCCTCTTGTTTTTCGATAACTTGCATACACATAAAGCTCCGGCTGAGGGCGGTTGAAACGCTCGCCTATTGTCTCGACGCACGTGGCCACACGTGCTCACACACAGCTACCCCCCCTCATCCGCCAGTTTGCCCCAGTCACTCGACTAGGCCATCTAGTGGTGGTTCAACGGTAGTATTGTAAGGCCTACCCCCCCCCCCAGTTTGTCTAAGTCCCTCGACTACGCCATCTGGTGGTGTTCAGCGGTAATACCTTAAGCCCTCTCCCTTCTAACCCACAGTCTCCACCCCCCTTCTGCTAGTTTGGCTAGCGGCCATCTTTGTAGTTTCTCGACTGTCAGTGTTAAGAACCCCCCTTCCTTTTATACATAGACACACACACACACACACACACCCACATACTTATATACACAACCCCCATTCCCCTTACTCATTTTATTCATTTGTTTTAGGTATTAGGCACATAAAACTGTATGGTGGCGTTTGTTGATTGTTATGGTAATTGATCTGATCATTTATTATTTTGATTTAATAAACTCTATTATATTTTAAGGAGCGGTTGTTTGTGATTACTTGTGCATATGTATGTAATAACACCTGGATGTAGTAGTCAGTGTACGTACTCAATCCTTCATTGTCATTTCGAATGCATAGTCGCACCCGACTATTGACATCACGAGTGACCACTAATTATGAGACGTAGTTTATTGTTTGGTTATTAGTCCCTGTTTACAGGGTGGTGCCCCGTTGTTATTAATAATCATTAATACTTGTTACTTACATTAATAATTCTATTGATGTCAAGAATTCAGTTTCTTCAAGCTAATAACTCAAACACGCCCCTCTGTTGATCCTAACACCAGTGAAGACAGTCGAGCCTCCCCAGTTGTATTTCTTGAATGCGTTTGAGGGCTGAGAATGTCCGCTCGACAGAGACAGCAGATATTAGGATTGTCACCGCCCAACATGTTGGGCTAGTCCACTGACCAATCACGTACTTGTAGGCCAGCTAGCAGCTCTGGCACGTCAAAGAATACGCCCAACATGTCAAACTAAAGATCTGATTGGTTGAACACTATGACAATCAACAATATCATCCCCATTCACTTAAACTGCAAAGGGATGCACTTGTGAGTCTGCAGGCCTCGGGCTCTGTTCTGCCTAGAGACACAGAGGTGAGATCTGATTGGATAAAAGCTCTACTTAAAACAAGCTGCACTGGAAGCAGAGCAACTGAGGAAGACAGTAGCTGTGTAATGAGAAAATAAGATAATGGGAAAAATATGTTTATAACTAATATATGTAGTATATTTAAGAAAAAATATTAAATTATAAAATAGCTATAACTTTGTGATTCTGTTTAGGCCAGCAGAGAAGGCCCTGACGGCCCACCACTGTTATATACAGATGAATGGTGTCCCGTGACAGATATAAGCAGTAGTTTGTTAGGCGATATATTTCAGGTTGTGTTCATCTCATCACAGCTGTATAGACTTAAGTGTGTTCAGCTGTAATCTTTGTGTCTAAGATAAGCAAGTTAGACCAGCCGTAAGGAAGGACAGTCGAGATCGCAGATATTCATCTGAGACTGTCTTCTTGTTGTATTCACAGCATAATAAATTAATCTGTAAAACTGAATGGAAATTGTCACACAGGCCATAGAAGAAGTAGATGAAAGTAGTCTGACATAGCCAAAATGTAAAACGTTTGCAATATTTCCCCCTTTTTTCCCCAATTTCTGGAATTTATACCCATGTATGTTTCAATAATTGAATCAGAAATGCATACAAACACATACTTAAAGAGTTAAAGAAAGGCACTACTCCCTGCTTGTCTTGTCCTTCACCTTTATTGATGGGGGCACACCGTTTGATTCCTGCAATAAAAGGCTAAAAGCAGGGCAGGTTGATAGGCTGTCTCACCCCTGTTTGTCAGATAAGGCTCTTGCTCCCAGTGCTGATGAGTACGATAACAAAAGGTGCTCTGTGTGCTGACTGACTGACAGCTGAGCCCCAGATGTAGTAAAGACTCTCTAGAAACCCCTTAGGGAGAGCTGGCACCTCAGCAAAGTAGCTAATTCCTGAGTCCTCTCCTCGTCTGACGGACGGCTATGTAAGAGTTGCAATGAACTTCCTCTCCACTTGAAGAGAAGCACTGCCAGACAGTGTGTCAGTCTTTCGCCCAGCATCTCCAACAGACCGAGGGAGACAAAAGTGTTGGGCTGCTTTTGTTCTGCCAGTGAGACACGCTGGGTGGCTCGGTTTGTGAAAGACGCACACGCTGTGAAAGTTTCTTTCGCATTGTCAAACCTGGCTGTTTTTCACATCTCATTGCTTAGTAATTTGATGAGCTCTGTGTGTGTAGCCTGAAGGGGCTCAGCTCTTTGGAGTATTAGCCATGGATGTTACAGTGCCGGCACAGCCTCCCTGACTCAAAGCTAACCTGCACAACAAGCTCTCCCATTAGACATGTGTTTTTAAGATTGTGTTCATTTTAACTATGCTAATTTTATAGAACAGCAAATTTCAACGGCTGTCATAGCGATGGCTCATTTGTTACCACATGATTTAAGTATGAAACTCATCACGTGGTAATATCTCAATGGTAACCCCTGTCTTGGATGGTACTTGGTGTGATTATATATGAATGTCCTCCTTGATCTTTGACCTCTTCCCATTCAATAAATAGAATTCTGGCCCAACTTGAGACCAGGGCAGACATAGGTAAATCTGTGGGGACCACCAAGAGCATCCCAGGGATCCCTCCCTCACATAACTGGACTGTCAGAACATCTTACCAGTGTCTTCAAGTCTTAAGGAGTTTAACAGTTGGTAAAAACCATACAACACCATAAAAGAGTACTCTGCCAATTCATCATTACACTCCTATGACACCGTCGGACTCACAATGTCCAGTTTAAAAACAGGATCAAAATCAATGCAGTAGAACCAGAAGTATCTTATCTATTCCGTGCATTCTTTGTCGATATCAAAATCTGCTTCTGTTGTCAAACTTGTCGTCTTGAGACCCAACCAATGCTGACTCAAGTGACATCACTTGAGGACATTTATTAGACATCACACAGCTCCCTCTGGAGACACAAAAAGCGTTCTACTACAACATGTGCAGTTGTAGTAAAATCTGTGGATTTCTGCATTCTGTCAAACAAATAAATCCAGATCATTTTGTGCATCTCTCACAATGCAGTTAAACAAAAAGCTCGATAGTGAAAGGATACATGGATGACATAGGGGTAGTATTTTGAGAAAGAGTGATTTACAATCTTTTTTTATCATCCTGTATATCTGCTCATGCAGATTAATGACCAACCGATACGACTATGGTTTTACCAGGAAGAAAGAATTACTTCAAGGATGAACATAGGCTGGAGGATTATGTACAGTATATACATGTAAAGATGTCTGTATACTGTTTTGTGTAGGTTTCATATTGACAGTGGCAGATTATATGTACACAATAAAAAGACGAATTGTGGATTAAAAACTAACATTTTAATCTATAACGGCAGTAGTGGATATGTTGGTGTTGGCGGGTTATTGACTATGAATGACTCAGCAGCTGTATCCAGCGTGTACATGCAGGGTGTAACATGTTACCACTTCCACATGTGAATGTACGTAACTGAGTGTGAGCAAGGCCTTCCTCTCAGAGAAGTCTCTGTTTTAAGAGAATAATTGAGAAATGTCGAATTGGATCGTGGCTTCATGTGTGTAATGTAAAACCTGCTTGCTTATTGCTCATTGTGTCTTTGATATCAGCTGTTGACTGTTGAGTCCTCCAACGTATGCCGTTCAACTGGGTCATGTTGAGTTGATTGTTGGTCATTGGTGTCGTGGTGGACATCACAGTTACTAACCACTAAACTAACAGTACCGGTGCCGACGGCAGCCAAGTAAGACGATAAAGAGGTTCAGGATATTCGATTTACAAGCAGATGCAAACATCAGTGCAGGATCATGGTATAAAGATATATAATTGTGGAGTGGACTGATCATTGATCATAGTGGACTGACCACTTCTTCATGGTTTACATTGTTTGAAACACAAGAAAGGCAAACCCGTAGAGCCATTAAAACATGATTTATAGTACTGACAACTTTTCTGATATAACAGTGCAGAAACAATACATACACACACACAATATACTAAATGCAGAAAAATTGCTTCACAGCTGTTCCCTCCTCCACTTAACACTTAACTCAGCACTTTTCCCCTTTCATTGAGGTTTAAACGAGCAGCCACATGGAGGTAAATGCCAGCTCCCACCTGCACCCTCCAATTTCTGCTATTCCAAAGACATAACAATAACAGCTTGGCAACTTCCTAGTGGCTCGGCACAGTCTCATGGTGATAGATCTGCCCCGGCATATTTAGGAGAGAAGGGATGGGCCGTTTTCTGGGAGAGCTTAACTAAAGAGTTCCAGTTAGCTCGAGGCGAGTTCCAGTCACTTCAGAATATATTCATTAATCATGGCTAAAGCCTTTTACTGCAATAATGGAAGAGAAGGAGGGGGGGGTGTCTCTGCTCCAAAAAAAGCGTATCAATGCGTATGACTGAGCTGGGACACAATTATATTAATGAAAATGAAGGAAAAGACGTGTTTAAGCATTATTGCCCCATAATGCCGACAAAACTATCTGGGATTTATTTTTCCCGATCACCCAAATGGCTCCCTGGGTGCTGAGCACACACACATAATGCCAGCGAGGAAGCAGAAAGCCAATCATTCTTGCTGGGCCGTGGAGCTCAATTGGATTTACTGTCAAGCTCCTTCATCAGTTTAATAAAGTCCCTCTCACCATCCTTCCATCTCAAATTCCTGGGGTCTGTGTACCTACTAGACCACCGGCATCAATAAGGCAACTAAAGGCCCTGACTTTACTCACTGCCATTCATTAGTCCTCATCAAAAGTATTGTGTTGCAATATATTGAACTTGTAGCAGAACAGAAATACACAGAATAGCCCTTTTCCAACCTGAAGGAGGGGAAAGAGAGGCTATCGATTAGACACACCTGTGAGCTGGGAGGAAGGGCAAAAACAATCAACTCACCAAAGCTGCATGGAGGAGAACAAAGAGAGGAGTGAGAGTAGCTAATGAAGCTATTGCAATTAATATTCAGGGTCTGGACCTGTTACGCTAAACTAAATCGGAGCAGCAAGGATCCATGAACCGGCTGGATACACGGAGCTTTCTGGGAGGACAAGGCCTTACTGGAGGTGTGCTGATCCCGGGAGCAGGTGGTGGAAAAGGAATCGTGTTCCGCTACAGCTTGGACCAGCATGGGCCTCCTTAACTTCGGGGATTCATCAAGCTAAGTCCCTTTTAACTGCAACTCTCCAGGCTTCTCCTTCTTCTTCTCCTAGAACACTTACACACCCAGAAATAAACTGAACGGGAGTGAAATGAACTGCCTCCCTCCATACTACAAACAGTGAACTGCAATATATTCCTTTAACTTTGGAATGGACCTACAACCCCCCAACACACACACACCTTATCACTTGCACATAAACCATTGACAGTTACCCAGAGTCCTCGTTTTATTTTAGATTAGCCAATGGACATTTGATTTGTATATCTGGACCCGGTCATGTGGTGTATTTGATTTAATGTATATGTTTTTGTGTATAATTCTGTATTTAAAAATAAACTATAAGAAAGGAGGTGTGCTCTACATTAAAGGAATAGTTGAACATTTTGGGAAATATAATTTGTTTTCCTTTCTGAGAGTGAGATATAACTCTTACTGTGTGTGCACATGTTCGTCGCTACAGTTAAGGACACTGGAATCGGGAGTTTCGGAACCTGACTGGAATTTAGCTCCTTCAAACACAACACAATACAACATATATGATAAGAATCGCTTGCATTCGGGTCTTAAAGAATTACAATTAATTTAAACCAAGAACTGAACAGACATTTTACAGTTGAACATATTTAAAATACAATGTTTAGAAAAATAAACATGAAATTAAAATGCGTAAGTTCAATGATTTGATTTCAACGTTTGAGTATCACCACGCCAATAATGACATAATCATCTTCTACATGAGCTACCACTGTAAGCTAGCCAACGTTCCCTCAGATGCAACGATACAAAATTGATAATTTTTTTGAATGAAAAAGTGTCGTGAGAGGCAACATGCATCAGTAGAAGCTCATAAGTGTGTGGTGAGGGAATATGACCCTGAATATTTAAATCAGAATCAGCTTTGTTGGCCATGTATGCGTATGCATACATGGAATTTGACTCCGGTGTCCACTTCGCTCTCGATGTACATAAACAAATGTACAATAAACAAGAAAACAAAACAGATGTAGGTATGAACATTTAACAATATGTACAATATAAGTATAAACATGTATCCAAAAAAATATATATATATATTAGTGCTGGGGAAGTTAACGCGTTATTATCACGTGAACGCATTAATTAATTAACGCCGACAATTATTTTATTGCGCGTTAACACATTTTTTTATTTTGAAAGTCCGTTGCTCACGGTGGAGGAACGGAGACGACTGGACATCGCTGCGGTAAAGTCAGCAGACACTCAGATCTCCGTGGTCCACTCAGCAGACACTTACACTTTAGTGCACCTATATGCTGAAATTCATGGTAAACGCATTTAAACGGCACAGATCGGGAGCGAGCGAAGGACTTTGAAAGTTAGCGGAATGATTAACGTGAGACAACATCCGGTTTCTTCAGACGAACATCCGGTTTTCAGAATAAGATGCCAACAAAGTATGAATTATATTCACATTAAGTATGAAACATGCTACCTGCATCTCGTGAGTTAAAGGGGAAATGCACCTACATTGTGGGTAAAGTGTCTTTATTCTTTGATCGCTGGGTCACCATCATTACCTCGGAGTTACAGCATTATATTGATGAACAGTAGCGCTGCATTCACATGCTCTGACTGTCATGAAGACAGACATTTTTGCTGAAACGTGCTGAAACATTTTATTCCTGTTGCACAGCAGTGGAACGTTTCACATACAGTCACACACTGAGCACAGATGGTGAAGAGATAGAACTGCTACTGTGTAAAGGGAATACTGCTGTTAAAAATAACCTGATGTGTTTAAAGTGTTTGTAAACCAAATGTTATTGCACTTTTTGTGCATATAGCAGTACTTTTAAAATAAAAGTGCACAATACACTACTTTTGAATTCATTATTGAACTTTGCCATAACAATGTGAAAACAATGCAAAAAATCCATGTCATTAATCGCGATTAAAAATTGTAATCATTGCCCAGCACTAATATATATATATATATATATATATATATATGAACATAAACCTATGAAAACAATGGCAATGGAATTGAGGTGATAGTGAGTAGTGGTAGGCTAATGTAGGCAGGCAGAGGTAGTAGTGCAATGTGTCTGATTAATTGTTCATCAGAGTCTAAATTGTGATTCCTAATGGCAGGCAGTGATGGTGAGGTTTAGCACAATGTTTAGTTTGGTCATTACAGCAGACAGAGGCCTCACACGTATTTACAGTGCTGTGTATTCTAATCTTAATCTAATCTTTTGCTCGTTTCTTTGGGAAGGTGCTCCTTGCTTCACAATCAGAAGTGGGCCTACAGTTACGGAAGATTGAGAACCCTGGTAAAGACCAAAAGATCAAAGATATTGAAAACAAAGAATTATGTAATGAATATATCACAAGTTATTACAAGAGGAAATGTTGAAATAGTATCACTTGATATTTGACCTCAATAATATTATCATTACACCTTTTACAATCCTCTGCTTGTTTGTGTCCTACACATGAGTGTCCTGTGCCGTTCTCTCTCCCTACCATGGCAAGGTTACGTTATGTTGCTATAGCGCTGAAGAATTCACACATACAGACTGTCAAGTGAAACTTAGCGCACATTCTGTCGTCGCCCAACGAGCGTGTCTACATAAATAAAATGCTTTTGCCCACACCTCCTTCCTTCTGGTGTAGGTGGTGCATTGGGGCAGCTCTGCCTAGATGCCTGCGGTGCACTCACAGGAGCGGGGGTGGGCCTCATGTTCAGTTCAGTTGACCCGAGCTGTGCTGAACATTGTGGGGCCCCAGATGGTGCGTTCCACAGCACCGTCTGAGGAGCCGTCATTGCTAAAAAAGGAAAGGTACTTTAAAAAAAATACATGGCAGGTTATTGTCAACTAAACTCTTGCCGTCGTATCAAAACAAAAACAACCAAAGAAACAAGTCGCTTGTTTTTCTGCTGAAATGTGAATAAGCCTTAAGTCAGTTGAAGGAGTGGAGGACTTGAGAAACAAATGCAAAAGACGGCGAGATATGTGTGAACATAACATTAGCAAGGAGCTTAAGGTGGTTAGCTCAACAAAGTCCATGACCACAGTGTCTCCTGCCAACAGTTAAGATGGATTTATTTTAATCCAGGACCATGATTGTTCCCTACTCTTAACTAAGACCTTACCCACAGAGATAGCACACCAGAAAACTACTTTGAATTATATTTATGTAGCTGTTTTGTGAATCAGTGAAAATGATGTCCTCCCGCAGGCTAGGCCATCAGAAAACTGGATGGGCTGGTTTTGAGGTGTTTCAGAATTGCATATGTTGCTGTTTAGTCTGTTGTTCCTACCAACTGTCGTCGATGGTTTATTCAGACCAGGATCTTTCCTTAACAAACAGTTCTAGCTGCCATATTTAAACGAAAGAGGTGAAAAATCGGAATTATGAATCATTTTATCATGATTAGTTGTAACCTTTTGCAGGGGTCTTCAACGTTTTTCAGGCCAAAGACCCCCAAACTGATAGAGAGATGGAGCAGGGATGGAGCACCGACTATATATATTGTATAACATTGTGTTTTATATTAAACTGGGCCTGGTGCCATGTATAAACATACCTCTTTATTGTGCATTCAATACTAAGCTATTCAAATAATACACAGGTTCATATATTCATGTTGTTATTTTAAACATGTGCAAGGTACAGTGAGTAGGGAGGCCGTACCACTGCCATGTATAAACATACCTTGTCAGCTGATACCAATGCCAATATCAACATTGTCTATTAATTGCATGATAATCATGCATACAAGCTATTCAAATAGATGTTTTTACTTTCAACATAAATGTGGAAACTAAAAATAAGTGATGGCATATTAGTGCCACTGCTATGCATAAACATACCTGTTATCTTTCATACAATACTGAACTATTAAAATAATGGACACATTCATGGTTAGAGAAAAAAAATAATTAAATATATATATATATATATATATATATATATATATATATTTTTTTTTTAATTGTCTGATCAACAAAAAATTTCGCGGCCCCCCTGCAGTACCTCCGCGGACCCCCTAGGTTTGTTTTCTCAATGGAGCTCGGATCGATCGGTGCTAGGCCATGCTAACATTGTAGCAGCTCCATCAACACTCAACATAACGTCATCTAGACATAAATACGACAGCTTTGTCTCTTTTTCATAGTTTGTACCACATAGTTTGGTCCGGTCTCTATTGATATGAGGTATCGTAGAGCTCTGGGTGAACACAGACGTTTACAGTATTTTTTTCCTGATTCAACAACAGCAGGACGTCAGTGATGACAGGAGAAACATCTCAACGCTGATAGACTATCGTGCCGCAGCGCCACGCCATTTTTTCGCCGAAGTTGAACAATTTCAACTCACGCGTTTGGGGCGTTTTGGCGTTTGCTGCAACTTGGCCCGAATTCGCGCCGCGCCATCGCAAATTCGCGTCACTCCAGTCTCATCGCGTCTGTGCATAGACGTTGCATGTTATCTACTCGCGCGAATAATTTGCGCCGCGTTTGGTGTGAACACAGCATTAGTCTAATGATAGGAACAAAATTGGCCGGTGAGCACATGTCATGAATCCAATGGTAATATTGCGTGTGCAAAGAACATTTCTACGCACATATTAGTGAATGAGGCCCAATGATTTCGTCGCTGAGTTTGGAGGGCTTGCTGCTTCTACTAACAGTCAAATGTTGATTTATTTTAATCATTATTGTGATCCTTCCCTGACCAAGTAGTTTTCCTTGTGCTAATCAAACAATCCTTCAACCTAGAGGTGCAAAATCATAAAAATACCAATGAAACATTAATATTAATATACATATCCTTATAGGGGTGTCGGATCAGAACCACTCATATGGATCATTTAAGAAAGGTATGACAAAGTCCTATGTTGTTGTTTAGTCTGGCTGAGCACTAGGCTTACGATATGTATGCATCATAAGTTAAAATCAGCAAAGGAGAAGTATGTGTTTCTCTCAATGTATTGGTACATCACTGTGGTACTAGATCCAGAAAAAAAGAAACATGAACATGAAAAGATAGTATCTTCCAAAACTGTGGCACATCATGTTTCTAGATCTGGATTTTCCATCTTGTTAATCAATTGTGACGATCAATAGCATGGCAGAGCTTTTTTTTAATTGAACATCATGTTTCCAGGGGGACTATATATCAGTGTAATCAACATGGAAGAGAAGCAGACAGGGAACAGAGAGAAGGCCGCCTCTCCTTAATGTTAATGAATTAGGCGAGCTGCTTGTAACACATCACAGCGTAATTAAATGATACGGGGCCGAGCATCGACGGGCACAGGGCGTATTAGATGTACTACTTAATGTGACCAGGCAAATCCAAGTGCCGTATTGATCAGCCGCTTAATGTTCTCAGGATCAGCCTCAACCCTCAACCTCCATTTCATTTTCCAGTCATTAGAGTCAGCCCGCAGGATTTAGTGCAGCTGCAGGCAATACGATGATGCATCCAGGGATGGAAAATAGGAGGTATA
Source organism: Lycodopsis pacificus (assembly GCA_028022725.1). NCBI lineage: Eukaryota > Metazoa > Chordata > Actinopteri > Perciformes > Zoarcidae > Lycodopsis > Lycodopsis pacificus. The sequence continues at coordinate 26,863,102 of CM051689.1, read as the reverse complement.
TTGTCACCTTTATCCCTCTCCTCCCAGGTTCAAATCAATGAGCATTGCTAATGGCTAAATGCTAAATATACCTGTCTACTGCTGGCAAGACAGCATTTCATTCCGGCCCCGCCCCGTCAGGCTGGGCCTCCAAAGCAGCCAAGTCGGCAGACATTTTAGAGCCCCCGGTAGATGCGTATCGATGAGTCCATGATTTGGGATGGTGGAGGGCACAGGAGGAAAGGTGGAGGGTTGATGGTGGGAGGGAGAAAGACAGGAAAGGACAGCTATTGATTAGCACTCCCATTCAGAAGGTTCAACTACAGTGACTTCTTGGCTCTGCATTAAACAATATGATGAGTGGAGATCAATGAGGTGTCAGAACGGGTGCTGCTTTAAGAGAAAGGTGGTGCTGCTGGGATGTAAGAGAGCAAGGACGGCACCGTGTCTGTGTGTGTACTTGTACAGCTATCTCTGAGCACCAATTTGAGTTCTAGACCTTCAGAGTGAGGACAGTTTTGGTATGTGAGGACATTTAGGCTGGACCTCACTTTGGGACCGACCTTGTTTGACGGTTCATACTTGGTTTTAAGGTTTAGGTTGGGGTCAGACATTTGGTTGTGATGGTTAAGGTTAGGGGCTAGAAAATTACATATGTCAATGACAGAAGATTGATAGATAGATAGAAGTGCAAGGTGGTGTGTGTGTGCTTGTACACCTGAGAGAGTCATTTAGCTTTATTCATTAACCATGCTCCTCTTGTCAGTGTGGGTTCTCTCCAGGTTCTCCGGCTTAAATTAATTGATGACTCTAAAGTGCCCGTAGGTGTGAATGTGAGTGTGAATGGTTGTCTGTCTCTCGATGTGAGCCCTGTGATAGTCTTGCGACCTGTCCAGGGTGTACGCTGCCTTTGCCCTCTGTCAGCTGGGATCGGTTTCCCTGAAGTCCCATGGTTCATTGACAGGAAGACAAATTCTTGTGCACCTCCTCAACTGTGTTATAAGAGCAGCAAAATAGCAGGCTGAACTGGCAACAGAAGTAAGAGTTTTTAAGCATCCACATGAATGCAGTTCAGCTGTACACACACACACACACACACACACACACACACACACATATACAATCCACACTCCTCCCCATTCACCCCTCTGCCTGATCATCAACATGGCAGTCTGTCCCTGTTCCTGTCATGGTGTTATTTGTCAGGTGTGAAACATTTGAACCATAGCTTACGAACGCCTAGAACTCTGTCAGACGACTCCAGTGTTACAGAACATTGTGGTTGTTCGAAGTAAACTTAAAAACAATTGTAACAGGAAATAATACTTTGCCCAACCAGCTACTCTTACTACTTCTAATTCTGTGCGGTCAGGCAGGTTGAGAGACGCTGCAGCAGTAATATCAAGTAAGTGGAGTGCTTTCCATTCTGCAAGATCACAATTATTAATGAGGCCCCTCCAGGCAGGTACAGCATGAATGTACAAGTGTCTCTTCATCGGCTGAAAATGAAAGCTTTGAAGCAAACTTTGTAGCTTTTACATATTAATGGTGTCTTGTGAAGAGAGGAATATCTGTTGACATCCAAAACAGCTTGTTGCTGTCGTTGAGTGAGAAGTCTAGTGCTATACGAGGTCAACTTTTCAGAGACGAAGAAAAACACATTTAGTTTTATGAGTATTGCTTTTATTCACTCTCAGAATTCTCTCCACTTGAAGTAAAGTGAGATGAAAATGTATTTTACATATCCATAGTGAGTAATGTATCTGTCAAGCTGACGGCATTGTTCGTCGGCCGTTATGCTTTAACCAGGTAATGCTTGCCACAACAAAGAACAAAATATGCTGTTATTATTGTAAGACGACTATACAGCTGAGTCAATCTCATCCATGTCACCGAGCTGTGATACCCCGTTCATCGCACCTAAAACGCCCTGATTGGTTGACTGTTTCACTAAACGTCAGAAACAGTTATAAACACCAGACCTATAGTGTTGCAAAGTGACAGAAGCTATTTTAGGTGTCAGTTGTTCTAGAAAGAAAAGGTCAGCAGTAATATCATTAGTGGACTGACATTTGTAGCACTTGAAGGCTTGAATGTCATTGGTTGAATTGGCAGTAAATAACAAGTTAAGAGTACAAGCCTATGGAGAAAAAAAAACGTAAGGGTTCCAGTATTGAAATTATAGATAATTATGTTGTGAAAACTGAAAAAAAATAATGAATTCAGCAGCTGTGTGGTCTTTATCTTCGGTCTCAAATTCAACAACAAAATGATTTTACGACTGCTTTGATTCACAGCTGGAACTGGATTTTCCTCCATCAACAGCACCTGAGGCTCCTCAGGTTCCTGAGGCACCTCCAGAACCAGCGGACACTCCCACTTCACAACTCTATCTGAACTAACTCAATATTTGGGCAGAGATTCAGATGATCTGGATCCGGCTAACTAACAAAAATGTTGTCGATAAAATTCGTAAGAAAATGTCCAAGGAACAATATTCTTTCCTCTAAACCTCTAAACCTCTTTCCTCTGCAACAGGTGTGAGTCAGGGTACACAACAGACTAACACATTAATAAGTGTGAGCAATTTGGTGTTTCCAATGCAGCTATCATGCCTGTCTTTGGATTTATTTTTCAGAATTGATTTGTTTTTATTGGCATGGCAAGTCTGTTGATTTGCATTTCCATTGCTAGTTTAAACGTGCAGAGTATTGCCTTGCTCTAGAGTCAGGCCAAAGCACGCCACCAAGCAGGTTGTGGTGACGTTTCACCAACCGCGAACAACTCAATATGGACCCCTCTTCTCCCCCTCAGACAAGCCTTCAACTCATCTATGTGAAGGAGCCCAGAGAGAAAGACCTTTTCAAACATCTTTGTGCTCAGCTCTCCGTAAGTTTGTAGCTTCTAACTGAATCTCTGTGGTTTGAAGTTTAGTTTCTCTCCCACGTTACCGTTTGCACTTTCAGAAATCTGCTTTTTTAATTTAGTATTCTAATGATTTTGCTGCTTCATAAAAAAAACTTAGAAATAACAAAGTAAGGGGGGACTTTTATTGTGAAGAATATATAGGAAATTAAATATGTTTAGCACTGAACTAGCAGAGCTTTGTTAGTAGCTATTCTTCAAGTCACCTTTGCAAACAGCTCACCTCAACCGCTTACCTGATGTGCTGAGTGATGGAAAAACAATTGCAGAAAAATAACAAGGGACTTAAGTTGTGAACACTTTTTGAGGAGATGTAACCTGATGTAACTTAGATGCAAATCCCTGCTGCACTGCTGTGCTGTTTCAAACCGAGTCAAACCCAGCCAGCAGGGGTGGGAATCACCAGAGATCCCGCGATACGATATTACCATGATACTTAGGTCACGATGCGATATTATCACGATACTGCGATATATACTATATTGCGATTTATTACTTTTTTCAACTTCAAGTTATGTCCGCAAAGGAAAACTGTGTCAACATGTTTTATCTAATAAGATAAAGTTTTCAGTCTGTTCTTCTCACGTCAATCATTTTTATTGCAGCAGAATATGATTGTCAAGCTGACGGGCTGACCAACAATGTCATAAATGTTGCATGAACCCAACAAACTGAACTGGTTGTATTACTATATAGTCCAACTTAACTAAATGCAAACGTGTGGACTCAGTATATGAACTATAACTTATATAAGTAGGATATAAGAGTTATATAACTCAGTATAACTTGCGATGCGTGGACGTCGAGGGCAGAGAGACAGTTATGCGCTGCACTCTCCCCATGAGCCTGGCTACTGTTGGCAGATTTAACCCCGTTGTGAGGCCAGATGTCTCTCTTTGTTTTGACCAACTTCCGACCAATCACGCTGACCTCATCAGAAGACAACTCGGCACCATCTAGTGGACTGAAAAAGCAATTGATTTGATTTTTCGAGTAATGTTTTTTTTTTTTGTTAATAGTTTATATCATAAAAGATCGATACAATATCGCCACGCAAAATATCGTGATACTATGCTGTATCGATCTTTTCCCCCACCCCTACCAGCCAGCAGGTCTACAGAAACGGAGTACATGTTGACTCCACAGCTGATGGATACAACCCTGGACCTTCTTGCTGTGAGGTGTCTGTTTTCAACCCCCGTGGCCATCAGTTTGAGCTGTCACATGCTCGTGGCCGCTAGATTGCAGTCATCTTACATCATATATAGAGCTGAAACAATCAGATCATTACATGGAAATGTTGTAGAATAAAGCTGTGCAATGACTTGCGTTTGGTCACACCTCTTTAGAGTGCTATCGCATAACAGGAAAGCTTCATTAAAAGGCATGAAATTAGAATTATAATGAAAACACAAACAGTCAAATGAGATCTTGCTGAGCTCAATGGAAGCATTAGAGCTGATGTAAACTCCCTCTGCCTGAGTGGCTTGTGGGAAATAAACAAGGATCACGTCCAATCTTCAAGCCAATTATCCTCCTATCTATTTTAGCACAGGAACATTTCCCAAACCAGAAACAACTGACTCAGGAAGAAGAGGTGAGAAAGATCTCGACAAGCCCCTCCCCTTTCTGCACCAATGTTCCAGCAGTCATCCTGTTTGACAGGAAGCTGTGAGAGAGGTCATGTCAACCAGATTGTACATAGACAGAGAGTAACACAAAGACAAGTGAACGGAGTAAAGATACAAATTACAAGGATGCTGTAACCTGCCTCATTCTATAATGATAATCATGTGTAATTATTACTATCAGTAATAACACTGTATTGTGCTGTATATCAAGTATAGAATACAGTCAAGTACAGTTTTTTTTTTAATCTTTTTTTTGTTAAAGGACATAAACATAACGCTGGGCAGCATTATCAAAATGCACCGTACTGTTTATTTGTAGGAGGAAGGGTTGTATACTGATATCTTTGTGACAATATAAAAAAATATATTTCTCTTCAAAATCATCTGCAACTATATTGAGAACAAACCGTCTATTCTTTATCTTTATCTTTCTGACAAAAATACATTATGTTCCACACAAATATTTGAATATCTGAGGTATAAGTGCATCTCAATTTTCCACCAGTTGGGGGCGTAATTATGTTTTGCCGAGAACACTCAAAGTACATCACAATCGTATGCATGTCATCATCAATCAAGACAAAATCAACTTTCCAGTATCAGTTGAATCTGGGTGAGGTCCCCCACTTGAATTCAGATTTAACCCAACCCATAAAGACATTAAGAGACTACATCTGCATTACTGTCACCATAAATACTATTGATCGTAATCTCCATATACAGTGAGTTTATAGGAAGGTGTTAACAAGCTGAAACCTTTGTCGACAGGTTCCTTAACGGTCTGTCTTGTGGCTTTGGCAGTTCCCACTTGGCTTTCACTGTTCTTACAAAGTTACACTGACTGAAACTGTACTGTAATATATTTCATCTGCCCATATATCTATAAAGTAGTAATCTGGCAGAATGATATCTACCTGAAAAACAAGTCGCGAGTGAGTCTGTGTTTACAAGCTCTGGTTTGCTCAGAACGAGACGCTGTGATTATACTGTAAATGAAGCCAGCACAAAACTTCAATTCAGCCAGACAACCAACTCTAAATATGCGTCTCTGATTTTCACTGAGTCGTGTGTTTGAAATAATCCTCAAGACACATTGAAGACTTACAATTTGACCCAGTGGGAAGATTCTCTGTCTCTCTTGTCTTATAGTTTATCTCCCTTTGACTCTCCTCCTTACTGTGTTGAATTATACGACGGGTTACTTCACCCAACTTAAAAGGGTTGAAACATTACTTTTTTCAGTTTTGATAAAGTTAAGGAGATTAAGTTCTATGTGCATATTCTCTAGATTTGTTCTTTCATTTAATATTCTAGTTCCCCTTCAGAGCGTGTTGCCATTCGTAACGGGCCAATTAGTAGTGTTTGCAATGGGCGTGCCCGTTTGGAGGGCTCGACCGATGCTCGTGGATTTTTTCTTTGTTGCTGTTTTTTTGTGATTTGGGTGAAATGTTATTTTGTACATATGCATGCTAATGTTGACACAGACCAGCGGTTGTGCACTAAAGTACGCGCCATATATAAAACTATCATCTTGACTTGGTTGTAATCTTCTGCGTTGCTGCTTAAAGGAGCTGTGGACTATGATGCAGCAGTGATGATGGAGGCTGACAGCAGACGGCCCCAGAAACAAAGGGATGACGTCTGCTCAGGTGCTCTCAGCCTGACAGAACTTTTTGGTTATGCTCTTATGGATGGCGAACGATAAACAATAGAACATATCTAAGTAAAAAGCAGTTGTCATGGTCTTTTATTAATTGTATTTCTTTCGCCAAGTGCAGACCATTACAAACAGAGATAGCCTCACTTGAGTGAGGTTTTGATTGATTGATCAGTCATGAACCCTGTTGTTTTACTGGTTTCAGGGAACTGTCTCCTGCACCCTTATTAGGTCACACATGCGCACAATTTAAGTCCCTGCAAATAACTTTTAATGGTTATGAAACTGTCAATGAATGAACAAAATGAAAGTTCCTCATAGTAGCTGTAATGTTGGGGAATTTCGCCTCCCATTCACTTACATCTATGCGAGCAAAAGGGTAAAAAAAAAAACGTTTTGCCTACGTTTGTAAAGCAAATTTGCATCTTCGCATCACGTGGAATTCAACTTTGACCGGTGAGGTCTTGTTCACCCAACAGCCAAGACTTGTGAGGTTGACCCCACTTACCACACATGTATTCGTGCAAGTGTGATCCAAACCCATTTTATTTAACTATGGAGGCAGGATCAGAAGGACGCTAGCTAATGGCACCCATTTGGGAAGATAATACAGCATAGACTAATATCAGTAATATGAAAATGCTTAAAAAGTAAAAGCTCATTAATCATATAATTTTAAATGCATAAACAATAATTCATTATTCTTGGCTGTTCTGAATTAGGCTTTGTGGCAGATGGCTCCATTTAACCAGCCACCACTCACACTATGAATGGTGAGTAGTGTGTACCCTGCATTGTGAAGGTGTCTCCCTGAGATGAAAAAGCTGAATGAATGAATGTAATGATAAAATGTAGAGTTTAATTCAGCTTCAGTTTGGCTATTATTGGTTTCTCTGAGTTGAATATGTGGATAGAGCACCCTGGCCAACAAGAACTGCACCTCATGTCACAAAAGATACTGACCCCATCTATAGATAATCCTAATGCCAGTTTTTTTATTAAATATATGAAGAGAGTAATCACTCTAACCCTGACATTTGTGTCAGCTTTCTCTTAGACGGCGGGAATCCATCTACACCAGTATAATGGAGAATAGAGATCAAACAAAGTTATCTAAGGTATCCTATAGATTTACAGGTTTGTTCCGCTATCATATTATTATATTAAGTTAATATTATTATTTACTTATACATCTTTATGTTTTAACCATCAAGCCTTTCAATAAATAGGCATTTAACAATACTGCGTGAATCCCATCAAGCTTTTGATTTTTAATCATTTCTGACATCTCAATGCATATAAAACCAGCCTCAGCGCCGTGTGGTCAGGCTCCCACTTTAATGGCTGCCACTAAAGGCTCCCACTGATTTGATGAATCCTTACGAAAGTTCCCTGAGCCTCTGAGGCTGAGCAAGAACACTTTATTCATGAAGCACATTTCATACAAGTGTTTGACGTGATGCATTTAATGGCATTATATCCCATTTTCCTCTGCTCATTTAAAGTTACTACAAAGAACTGGTAGTGTTTCTATGAGCACCACTGATTCCTGTCGTGAACATCTGCAGCTGCCAGACTTAGAAAACCTCTAATTTTATCAAAAAAGAAAACCAAATTGTATTGCAGCAGAGTCTGACAATATGTCCCTCTTGGTTCTGGTTCTGGTCCTCAAGTGCCCTCCAGCGAAACCCAGCAACACGGCCTGGGCCTCCAGCAGCCTGGCTTCTGAGTTGGCTTCCAGGAAGCGGGCAGTAAGCTCCAGGACCTGCAGACGAACCGCTGATGGTGAGTGGTAGGGCCGTAACGTTTGAACACAGAGAGAAGCCGCCCTCCCCCTCACTGCAGCCATGTGCTTGGCATCCGTTTCCAAAACAAAACCACTGGTTCGACTTACAATCAAATGGATTTATTATCCCACAAATGCAAAAACAGTTACAAACCAAATCACACTATTAATAACATAATATTTCATGAAATTGAGGCCCAATCCGGGCCACGCAGCAGACTGCTGCCTGGCCGATGGCCCCCAGAAGATCTGAAGCTGCTCCCCACTTCACTGTTCTATTGTGTCTGAAAGTGTCCGTATCAGCTCAGTGATGGGCTGAAATCCAATTAGCTCCTCCTGGCCTTTGACCCGATGGTCAGTCCTCCTCCTTCCTTAAAGCAGCATTCACCATATCCTCGCTCGGCCATCCTTCGTTGCAGCAGACTCTACTCATGTCCTTGAATGGTTGCGACCTGAAAATCCCTCACTCACCTAACATCAATGTATCTCTTTCACAGTTCAATAGTTGAAGTTCATTGACTATACTTACATTGTTCAATACATACAGTGACTATACTTTTAGTTTAATACATTCAATGATTATGCTTTTATCGTTCAACACTTCTATAAGTAAATATACTGTAAACATACACTATCCACCACTAGGGGTGCTATTAAACATGCTTAGAATGCTTTTAAAACATCTGCCTGCTGCTGGAAACAACCGACTTTACATTGGGGCACTGCAGCATTCACATTGATATAAAGGGTTTTGTGGCAAATCAGATTTGTCCCTGTTGAAGAGCTACTGGCCGGTTGGATGTTTTACTAAATGTATACCTAACGTTTCCTGGAAATGATGATTTGAAAGGTTGATGCAGGATTTAATGTGTTTTAAAAGACATAAGGGGAGAAATTCAGAGGAAAAGGAGTTTTGAGGAATGCTTTCTTCACACATGACCTGATATTATACGGGAGTCATTGGGCTAATCTGCCTCTATCTCTCAAGACACCTGCCCAGCTGTTCCTTTGCTGATGTTGATGAGTGTATCTCTGTCAAACGCAAAAGATGAAAAGACGTTCCTGGTATCTACCGGCTGCCGTGTCTGCACACACCGCTGTCACCACGAGGTCAACTGTATGATTTCATCCTCCGACTGTAAATGTTACACCCCCTGAAAAAGGGGGATAAATAATCACGAGAGTGATATGATGCTTTTTCCTCAGCAAGAACTTTACAGCAATTAACTTGTCACATAAACTTGCAACTGACCCAGACTGGAAAAGACCCGTTCCAACTCGGTCCAATCATAATCAGAATGGGCTCAGCAGTCATAACATGAGCAGATACAACATACTGTAGATGAGAGAGAGGGAGAGCGGCAGCTCACATATACGTTAGGTCAGGGCTAGAGAATACTGTCGCCTGTATGAGGGCTCCGTAGATTTAATTAAATTACCCACAATGCAACACAAACGTCAACATTTCCATCCGAGATTCAGATGTGTTGGAGGAGTAGCTGGTCTGGAGCCGCTAGCCTCAAACAGAGATGAGGATAGGGCCACAGAAGTGTGGAGGCACTTCATCACACAGCTGCCTCTGGAGACACAAAAGCCTTTATATGACTTTTCCACAGATGCAGTAGAACTCCCCAACAGCTGGAAACACACTTTGATGAAGTTCCCCTTTAATACATGGCTTAGAGACGAGTGCTCACCCACATTTAGCACATTCCACTGTGAGTATTGGAAACAGAATGGAAATGTTACAGCAGTGGAGCCGACATAGACATTTATTTAAAAAACATCCCTGAGCTTGAACATCCCTGAGCTCTTAAAGTAATAATTAAAAAACAAAAAAAACAAATGGACTAACACAAAAAACATACACATGTGCACAACAATATGTATATTTTTGTTTAAAGGGACATGAGCTGTCAGAACAATAAATTATTTATACAAAATAAAGAAAAATACAAATCCGAAAACTTAACAGGATTTGTTTGAATGTCAGAACTTGTTCTCTACACTACACTCACAAACTGAATCATCACCGTGGTGCTCCCGTGCCATATCATGTCACTTTTGCATATCTTGCAATGAACACACTTTTTCAATTCATTAAGTGTGAAATGCTCCCACACCTTGGACGACTTAGGTCGTACTGATTTCTCTGCCTCCGCCATGTTTCAGAACAACGTTACGGGTCCGATGGGCTTTCCTCTGTTGTAAATTGTTTGATCGCATGTTTACTTTTATTGTGAAGAGTATGAAAACGGAAGTGATTTTACTGTGAAGAGACAGGAAGTAGCATGATGCATGCTATGTGCTATGATACGACAACAATGATAACGATAAGTGAAAACCTAACGTATATGTCGGGTGCAAGAGCGCGGTCTGTTCACTGTAACAGTTGTTTACTTCCTGAAAACTGCAGTTTAAGTGTTCCGTTCAAAACCAGACATGTCTTGGTCGTCATTACCGTAGAAGCTCCACTTCACAACAACCTGCGCTCCGCTCTTTTTTTTCTCAAACATCTCCGCGACTTATTGAGTGGCGTAATAATCGCGCGACACAACGAATCGATAATGAAATTTGATAATCGATAATGAAAACTATTTTAATAATCGATTATTATCGATTCGTTGTTGCAGCCCTAATTGCAGGACATGTATTTTTGTTTCATTTTATTGTTGTATATTTTCAAACTAATAGGCACTAAAATTAGATTACCAAAACCCAACTGGCAAGCAGTGAACCTGGAGGTTTTGAGGATGGCCCAGTTTGAAACCCTGCCTTTTTTACGAGCATATTTGATATGATGTTACATTTACTATGTTGACATGCAAACTTCAAAATATGACAATATTCCCAGTATGATAAGGGTTATGTAAACGGAATATTCCGTTTGAATATTCTTAATTAGGCTTTATTTTGAAAGTAGAATTTTCAGATTAAGACGTGGGATATGCCGATATTATTCGGAATATTGAGAATGGTGACAGTGAGGGTACAGCATGGGAGCAACATGACTGCAGTTGGAAAAGGAGATACATTTCGGTTATATAAAGGGTGTAGCAGTTGGACGTACATCATGGGGGAGTTTTATGTTCAAAGTATCCACAGCTGCATGTAAACAGGAAGATTAGTGGAATATTCATTGTCATTAGCCATATTAACAGCTCAGCTAGAATAATGTCTTTTTTGGAAAATGGACGTAGAAATGGTATATTATGTGCATGGGAATGTTGTTAATGACTAATATCTTGTCAGTCTAGATTTTCAGTAAGTTCTGTTTGTAAATGATTTCAGATTCAGAGACTGTAATCCACAGCTGATGGTTTAGTAAGGTGAAACAGCGGTCCAGTGTGAATGTGGCTATGCCTACTTTGGCATTCACACGATAGACTTTTCTCCACATTCTTTTCCCAGATTGCAGAAGAGGTGAACTCTGTATTAGCGACGGTCAATCTGCGGCGCTTTGTAATTCCTCACAGAAATCACCCTTCATGCAAGATTCATTTCCCAGAGAAGACCCGCGCTATGAAAGGTTATAAATTGACTTTAATGTTAACTAGCTATGCATTAAGGATACAAAGCTCATTCTAGTTGGCACACTTCCACATTTCCCCATCTCACTTTGTCTTATTCTACCTTTTTTTGCTCTCTCCTCTCTGAGCATGCATCACAGGCGTGCAGACGTTAATGTAATAGAATGTGATAACAAATCCAAATTATACTGCAGGAAAAAGTGCTTTCATTTGTCTAACAGTCGCAGACCGGGAGCTCCAAAATGGGGCTTTAGAAAAAGTAAAGAGATTTTTTTTCCCTTTTTGTGCAGTGTGTATGTGTGTGTGAAAAAAAAGATCATTATGAAAATCCATGTGTAGCATTTTCCCTCCGAGTAGATTTATAATTTTGTGTCCCCTCTGTCAGCCATTATTGCCTCAAACAAAGACAAAAGACCTCCCTCTTTGACTTCCAGGACTTCCAATATATTTCTGTGCTGCGTGTTCTCGCTCTACGTGTGGTGAACGTCTATCACTGCTTCTCTGAGCGGCTGGATGGCTTCTGCTTGGAGTCAATACAGAGCTTTGTCATGATTTCTGAAGTCTCTTCGTGTTTCTCCCTTGACGGTGCACAACAGCCGACTGGAAGTGCAAATCTGTCCCTGTGTGTGAAAAATGATTAGAGAAAATGAATTTACAACACATTTCATCACTTTCATGCTCTCTCTGCATACTTGGCTGGGGTCCCGTAGTCAAAGCCAGCAGAATACCTGGAGTCTCTCCTTGAGCAGAGACACAGAACAAGCAGACAAATGCAAAAAGGTGACTCTGTAGGGGGTGAACGCTCATTGTGGGACGTGATGTGGAATAAAGCGGTCAAAAGATAGGAGCTTACCCCTATGGCAGTAAAATACTTTGCACAAGCATCACACAAACATTCAAATCCCATCAGCATGCCAATATTAAAAAGCCATTGTAGCTCATCTGCCAGGCAAAGTGTTTTTCTTTTCTGCTCTCATTTGTCAGGCTGATGGGAGCTCAGGGAGAAAGCATTGTAGCCATTCATTCATAGCAAGTCTAGAGCAGGTCTCATACACCTGGATAGACACATGAGTGACACTGCTGTGTGGCTCAGCATCTTATTTAGTTTTCTTCTCAAACACTTGGTCAGTGGCCCTAAGCTTGAAACTATGGCGCTCTGTGTACCCCTCGCCAGTATGGGACGCCTATCCACAGATTGTCAACATGCGCTTGTTACATGCATAGTGTCTTTTCAAAATAAACTTCAGTCTTTATCGGAGGTTTAGGTTTAGGCAACAAACCACTAAGTCAGGAATTAGACTGACTGACGATTGATGTGACTACTGAGTGCTTAACAATTAATGGTAAATGTGATGTACTTGTATAGCAATTTTCTAGTCTATCGACCTCTCAAAGTGCTTTAACACTACATGTCATCATTCACCCATTCATGGACTAGCGGAGTTGGGGATCAAACTGCCGATCCTCTGATCTTGAAGGACAACCCGCTCTAAAGGTGCGTTCACACTGGACGCGTCGATTTTTTGACGCGCGTCGAGATTACATACAAAGTCTATGCACAGACGCGATGAGACTGGCCCGCCGCGATTTTGCGATGGCGCGGCACGTTGGACGCTGCAAAATCGCCAACACGCGAGTTGAAATTTTTCAACTTCTGCGAAATAATCGCGTGACACTGTGGCGCGATAGCCTATCAGCGTTGAGTTGCTCCCCCTGTCATCACTGACTTCCTGCCATTGTTGAATCAGCAAATACATCCTGTAGCCGTCTGTGTTCACCCAGAGCTCTACGATACCTCATATCAACAGAGACCGGACCAAACTATGTGTATACATGTGTGTGTGTAAACCATACGGTACAAACAATGAATAGACGCTGCCGTATTTACGTCTACATGACGTTATTGAGTGCTGGTGGAGCTGCTACGATGTTAGCATAGCCTAGCACCGATCCAACAGAGCTCCATTGAGAAGACAAGTAGCCTACAAATCGGCATCATTATGTAGTTATTTCAGAGTCCCTTTTTGTCGGAGAAGACAAGTACAAATCGGCATCATTATGTAGTTATTTCGGAGTCCCTTTTTGTCGATTTATTTTCCGTTAAATCACAGCCAAATCAGTTTATTTTGTGTTCCTACAGCTGTAGTAAATACAGCTCGATACAATCCACGGAGGTCCTCTGAACAATATTATGAACCAGACATGACGGCGTTTGGCATTCCGACGTTTGAGGGACTTCCACAACACGTACAAAGCAGCAATTGTCCTTATTCCTGTCATGGTTGATAGCAGAAAAAATGACAGCCAGGTGAACGGCTTCCAGTCGATAAACCATGCCCCCTCTCCGGCGCTATGCGATTTTGCGGTGTTTGATGTGAACACGACCGGCGGTGCGTTGGACGTGATTTTGCGGTGCGTCAAAAAATCAACGCGTTTGGTGTGAACGCAGCATAACACTGAGCCACAGCGGCCCAGACTCGTGTGACTAACGACACGATCGACTTGCAAGACCGGCGACTGACATGACAAAATAAGTCTCGGTTGACTAGTTTCACACGAGACATGAATATTGGTCTCCTGGGTTTGTTTGACACAACTAACATTACATTGAATTCCGTTTGTCTCATGCTACTAACACAAGTAGCTAATGGCTGACAGCTGATAATACATCCACACAGTACGGGCTTTAAAACATACAGCACAAGGGTGTATTATAAGTTACTAAAAGTGATGGATTACAGCCAAATATATCCATTATTACAGCCGAATACAGCTAGCAAGAAGCAGGACCGGCTGGGCGGCGCAGTCCCGAAGGTCTGATGCATGTTCATTATGTAAGAATATCAATCTACTGTGGCAGACCAGGGGGAAAAGCCGAGCCGACACAGCACAGGAGGCGGATCCCCAAGCTCAGGTTGGGGGAGGTGATAGAGGGAGTGTACTATCCGGTGCAGGTGCTGCAGCCACTAGGCACATGGCAGTGGTCACACCTGCAGCCCATGAGCTAATTAGACGGAGCATATATTCCCAGAGCTGTGAAGCCGCCGGGGGAGAAGAGACAGAGACAGACCGACAGGCTGGGCAGAGGATCCCAGGCTCCATGGAACCCCTGGAACAGAGCTTCAGCCGACGAGTGGTAACAACGCGTACTCACCTCTCTCCTCTGCTCTGCCCCAAACAGGACGGCGGAACCGTCTCACGCGGAGTGTAGACAGCCGGCCCAAGACCCCGACCGGGAGGAATCTTGTGTTTAGTTTGCCCCTACCCTGTTGATTAAAGGACACTTTTGGTTACCTGACTACTGCCTCTGAGTCATGTGTTTTATCGCTGAATCTTGCCTCCACGTCCCCCGGGTCGCCACATTTGGTGGAGAATGTGGGCACGGTGATCCGTCGCTAAAGATTCAGAATAAAATAGGTACTCAGAGAGCGAGAGAGAGAGAAGGGTGGAGGAAGGGTGACCCGGAGACATCCCCCCACATGCCCGATCCCCCAGGGGGGCCAGCCCCGGCCACCCCTCCCCCGTCGACCCCTTGTGAATCAGGACCGCCGGAAGTGCTTCACCTGTGGCCAAGAGGGCCATTTAGCGTGGAATTGCCCAGTGGGTGATGTAATGATGCCTACGGCGGGCTCATCAGACGCCCCCCCGAAGGCCGGCAGCTACCTTATTACTTGCTGGGCCCATGAGGGCACGAGGGCCCCCAAACTTCCCGTCAGAATAGGGACCCAGGACACAGAAGCCCTACTGGACTCTGGGAGTGCCGTCACTCTCCTACGGCCAGGACTGACAACCGGGCCCAGAGGGCCCCCTATCCCAGTCTCCTGTGTCCATGGGGATTACCCCACCACCCACATCAAGATTCAGACGACGAGTGGCACTTTTGAAGTCATTGTGGGGGTGGTGGAGAACTTGCCGGTACCAGTGCTGATTGGGCGAGACTGCCCCATATTTTGGTGGTTGTGGGCCCCCAGGGCAGCGGGCCACAGGAGACGCTGTTCAAAGAAGAAACCTCGGGGCAACCGGAAAGCTGAGGTGGTACATGCCTGTGCAGCACCATCTAGCCCAACCATTTCATCTGAAGTGGAGACAGATGAGGAGGCCCGGGCCCCAGCGGAGGCCCTGGTGAGGGAGGATTCACAGCCGGACGAGGCGTCGTCAAACGAAGTTTTTTCTGAGTTTCCCCAAGCAGAAGAAGGAAATGCTAGCTGCCAAGGCCAGCTTGGGACCGCCCAGTTGGAAGACCCCCAACCTGGAACAAGTCAGACGAAACCTGGGGGTGGTTGAGGGGAAGCTGGTAGAAGGGGTGAGTGTTATCACTTTTCCACATTTTTCGGTGAAGAATGGCCTCTTGTATAGGGTTGCTAAGCTGGGGGAACTTGTTGTTGAACAGTTGCTAGTCCCTAAATGCTATGTTCCAAAAGTGTTGTACCTAGCCCATTCACACCTGTTGGGAGCTCATCTGGGAGCGGAGAAGACCTACGACAGAATCCTAGGTCACTTCTACTGGCCTGGGGTGAAAAGGGCGGTCCAGGAGTATTGCAAGAGCTGCCAGGTGTGCCAGATGACAGCTCCAAAGGTACACTATCAGAACCCCTTGATCCCGTTACCCTTAATTGATGTCCCCTTCCAGAGAGTGGCCATGGATATAGTAGGACCCCTGCCGAAGTCCAGCCGGGGGCATCGATACATCCTGGTCATCATGGATTATGCCACCCGCTACCCAGAGGCCGTCCCATTACGCACGGCAACTGCTAAGGCCATTGCCAGGGAATTATTCCTACTCTTTAGTCGAGTTGGCATGGTAAAAGAAGTCCTAACCGACCAGGGAAGCTGCTTCATGTCTCGGGTCATGAAGGAGATGTGCAAGTTGTTAAAGGTGAGCCAAATAAGAACCTCAGTGTACCACCCACAGACGGATGGCCTCGTAGAACGGTTTAATAAGACCCTGAAACAAATGCTGAGGAAGACGATTGAGGTGGATGGGAAAAACTGGGACCAACTAATCCCCTTTGTCTTGTTTTCAATCCGAGAAGTTCCACAGGCCTCCACTGGGTTTTCGCCGTTCGAGTTGCTGTATGGACGGAGACCCAGGGGCATGCTGGATCTGGCGAAAGAAGCCTGGGAGCAACAGCCATCACCCCACCGCTCCGTAATAGAGTACGTGGACCAGATGCAAGAAAGGATGGGTAAAATATGGCCCCTAGTGCGGGAGCATATGCAGCAAGCACAACTTGCTCAAGCCAGAATCTACAACCGGAAAGCTCAAGTGCGGGAGTTCCTGTCCGGGGAGGCTGTCCTGGTCCTGGTTCCCATGGCCGAATGTAAGTTCCTGGCAAAGTGGCATGGGCCCTATGAAGTGATTGAGAGGGTGGGCGAAGTGAACTATAAGGTGAGACAACCTGGGAGAAGGAAGGCCTGTCAAATCTATCACATCAATCTGTTAAAGAAATGGCACGCTCCTGACAGGGTTCCGACGGCAACATTAACCGCTGAAATCCCAGACCCTGTCCCTTCCCAGGTACCTCTAGGGCCCCAGTTGGGTCCGGCCCACCGGCAAGACGTGGTGGAACTGACCAGCCAGTTCAAGGATGTGTTTTCTGACCTACCGGGACGCACCGATGTGATCCAACGCGACATAATCACGGAGCCAGGAAAGAAGGTCAGGCTCCGGCCCTATCGCATCCCAGAAGCAAAAAGGAAGACCATCAAGGAAGAGGTGAGAAGGATGTTGGAGATGGGGGTTATTGAGGAGTCACATAGTGCCTGGTCCAGCCCAATTGTTCTGATTCCCAAGCCGGATGGCATGGATAGGTTCTGCAATGACTTTAGGAAATTTAATGAAATATCTAAATTTGATGCCTACCCCATGTCGAGAGTTGATGAGCTAATCGAGCGTTTAGGCCCGGCCCGGTTTGTGTCCACTCTTGACCTCACCAAGGGTTACTGGCAGGTTCCCCTCACAGACGAAGCCAAGGAAAAGACGGCCTTTGCTACCCCGGAGGGCCTATATCACTATAACGTCCTGCCCTTCGGAGTCCATGGAGCGCCAGCCACATTCCAAAGGATGATGGACCAGGTGCTCCGACCGCATCGGGAGTATGCAGCGGCCTACATGGATGATGTAATCATCCACAGTCCTGACTGGACCTCCCATATAAGTCATCTGAGAGCTGTCTTGGGAAGTCTACGGCAAGCTGGCCTGACTGCCAATCCCAAAAAGTGTCACCTGGGTCTGGAAGAGGCAGAGTACCTCGGCTACACTATTGGGAGAGGCAGTGTGAAACCCCAACTCCAGAAAGTGGACGCCATCACCACCTGGCCTAAGCCAGCAACGAAACGGCAAGTAAAAACGTTCCTGGGACTGGTGGGCTATTATCAGTGTTTTGTCCCTCACTTTGCTACCCTTGCAGCCCCCTTACATGAGATGACGAAAAACAGCCACCCACATCATGTACTCTGGAGCGCCGAGGCAGAGGAAGCGTTTGCAACCCTTCAGAAGGCCTTATGCACCGAGCCGGTCTTAAGTACGCCGAACTTTGAGGACCCGTTCATCGTTCATGCAGATGCCTCAGGATCAGGGGTTGGAGCGGTGCTGTCCCAGGTTAGGGGGGGGGGGGAGAACACCCAGTGACCTACATTAGCCGTAAGTTGCTAAAACATGAACGGAACTATTCAACTGTAGAAAAGGAATGTCTGGCAATTAAATGGGCGCTAACCAAGCTACGATATTACCTCCTGGGCAAAAAATTCACTCTGGTAACAGATCATGCACCATTGAGATGGATGTCAACAGCCAAGGACACTAATGCACGAGTTACACGGTGGTTCTTGGAATTGCAAAACTTTCATTTTTCTGTTGAGCACAGGCCTGGAAAAGCCCATGGAAATGCGGATGCCCTGTCCAGGAGAGAGGAATGCTGGTTGGTCGACGCTCCTAGCCCCCACCTGGAGCTGGTGGAGGGGGTGTGTGGCAGACCAGGGGGAAAAGCCGAGCCGACACAGCACAGGAGGCGGATCCCCAAGCTCAGGTTGGGGGAGGTGATAGAGGGAGTGTACTATCCGGTGCAGGTGCTGCAGCCACTAGGCACATGGCAGTGGTCACACATGCAGCCCATGAGCTAATTAGACTGAGCATATATTCCCAGGGCTGTGAAGCCGCCGGGGGAGAAGAGACAGAGACAGACCGACAGGCTGGGCAGAGGATCCCAGGCTCCATGGAACCCCTGGAACAGAGCTTCAGCCGACGAGTGGTAACAATGCGTACTCACCTCTCTCCTCTGCTCTGCCCCAAACAGGACGGCGGAACCGTCTCACGCGGAGTGTAGACAGCCGGCCCAAGACCCCGACCGGGAGGAATCTTGTGTTTAGTTTGCCCCTACCCTGTTGATTAAAGGACACTTTTGGTTACCTGACTACTGCCTCTGAGTCATGTGTTTTATCGCTGAATCTTGCCTCCCCGTCCCCCAGGTCGCCACACTACATTCAGCTGTTTCACACTTTTAGGACTAAATGATTTAAATGGCCACATAAGTGTTTGTACTTGGAAGCTGATTTACCTCAAAAAGAATTATCCTGCTTCAGAGATGTCTCTTTATACTATCATGACCACAGACTCTGCAGTGCCATCTAGGAGCGCTTTTCTGGAAGGCACCAGAGTTTTGTCTATGTTACATCAGTTCTCTGTGAGTGTCTAATATTGGTGTGAATGGATTTATATTTGGAGTTTGTTGAAAGCCGGTGTGACGCTAACAGCCCAGTTAGCTTCGAGGCAGAGATGTCCACTTTATGGGAGCAGGAATAAAATAGTCATTGCTAACGTGCTAGCAAATTGGAGATAAGACCTCAGCTGAATTTCAGGAGCAGGGCCACACCTCCTCGGGGCCACTTCCGGCCACACCCTACAAATACCCACGGCCACTATAGCTCGGCCTGCCACGCCTTTCGCACTAAACAGCAAACGCCACGCAGAAAAACAAAACAAAGAAATCCCTTACCTCGCAGCATGGACCTGCTACCCTCCGGGCCTTCCGACGACGACGACCAGCTTGTCTCCCCAGCCGCCACTCGCACATCCCGGGGACGCACTCCACCACGGTAGGGCTGTCAGACGCCATCGATTGCCTCAGAGATCGCCCAGGCAGCTAAACACAGCCGAATCCGCGGACCAGCCCACCCATCGACCGGAATCCCTCCCTCAGGACAATCTGCCAATACGGGGACCCAGACAAACCGCCATCTTCCAGCGAACCACGTCGCGG
The DNA here is from genome assembly GCA_028022725.1 of Lycodopsis pacificus. Lineage (NCBI taxonomy): Eukaryota > Metazoa > Chordata > Actinopteri > Perciformes > Zoarcidae > Lycodopsis > Lycodopsis pacificus. Next base: position 26,843,336 of record CM051689.1, on the reverse strand, counting down.
ACGGAGGTCTTCCCCCTCCTCCTCCGCTCGCTCCAGAGCAAGCCCCCGTAGCAGACTGAGACCCGCTACCCCCGAGCGCAGGCAACGGACGCGGAAGTCCCCCCCCCCTCCTCTGCTCACTCCGGACACGGCGCTCGGGAATGCTCCCCCGACAGCCCAGCTTCCGTCGACTCCAGCCGCCCAGTACGCCACGCTCGAAGCCGCCGCACGGCGCTCGTGCCCCGACCGGAAACTGCTCCAACTCCTCTCGGCCGCCACGGCACCTCGCCACGCAGCAACCCGCTCTCCGGCAAAAACACACCGGCGCGCCGTCAGTGACGCAGGCACGCACCACCAAGCCCCGCCCCGCCGGCCACACCGTTCCAGGTTGCCAGGTTCACTGCGTCCCCCTCAACCATCCCAAGCAAACAAACCATCCCAAGCAAACTCCTTTTCATAGCAGCTCTGGAATGCCAACTCTCTTTTTCCCTACTTCCGCAGGATCCTACTGCACTCTCCAGCTTGGATCCTCCTGCCTGTACTGTCACTATTCCCCCTCACCACACTTCCTCTGCCCCCTGCCCTGGCACCGGGCTGCCAGGTTCCTTCTCCTCTGTTCCCCCCCTATCCCACTTTTCCCACTACGTCTGCCTTCCCTACAACACAGGTTCCCGGCACCGGGCTGCCATGGTCCCTCGCCTCTTCTTCGCCAAACTGCTCACCGGCTCCCCCACAACTTTCCCCCAGTTGTCCCTACTCCTCAAAGGCCTCCAGCGCCGAGCACCTCCATCGACGCCTCGCGGCCTTCCGTTGACCTCCGACCTGGTGTCCCGCTGCATCGCCACCCTCCGCTCTGACCGCCTGCCCCTCCCGGCACGTACCCTAGAAGCCATGTTCTTACTCGCCTTCTTCGGCTTCCTACGCTGCTCCGAATTCACGTCCTCCTCAGCCCAGTTCAACCCTAGCCTCCACCCTTGCATAGCCGACCTCTACCCCGTCTCCGAAAACTGACGAGCCTTCCGGCTCAAAACTGAGCAAAACGAACCAGATCAGTGAACCAGTCCCCGTACTATTTCAAACTCCACTCACACCTGAGCCCCTACGAACCCCTCATGCACCACCTGCAAACCAGGAAAACACAGCAAACCACTCCCCACGAACCACGGTTCATCACCGAGACAGGCCGCATCGCCGACCGATCCTGGTTCCTCGCGCATTTCAGGGGGATCCTAACCCTCTCCGGGATCAATCCAGACTCCTTCTCCGGCCACTCCTTCCGCGTAGGAGCCGCCATCACCGCGGCAAGCAGAGGAGTCCCCGATCACCTCATCAAAGCCCTAGGCCGCTGGTCCTCCCACGCCTACCAACTTTATACCCGCCACAGCGCCACCGACATGCGCAACGGGCAGGCAGCGCTGCTCCCGTAGGCAGGCTTTTGGGGGTCTGCAAGGCCCGGGAGCCGCAGTGGACCCTCAACCTAGCCTTTCCCCAAACCGCTTCACCTAGGCTACCCTCCACCAACCATCCCTAAAACACTCCGACCAACCACGTCGCCGGCCGAGGTGGGGCCCTAGCTAGTGAATTGGAGATAAGACCTTAGCTGAATTTCAGGAGCAGGGCCACACCTCCTCGGGGCCACTTCCGGCCACACCCTACAAATACCCACGGCCACTATAGCTCGGCCTGCCACGCCTTTCGCACCCCACCCTCCCTCCCTCTTTAAAACCACTCCCTGGAGGCACCTTCCTCCACAGTCACCACTGTCCCACATGGACGGGGGGGTCTGCAAGGCCCGGGAGCCGCAGTGGACCCTCAACCTAGCCTTTCCCCAAACCGCTTCACCTAGGCTACCCTCCACCAACCATCCCTAAAACACTCCGACCAACCACGTCGCCGGCCGAGGTGGGGCCCTAGCTAGTGAATAGCTGCTTATTTACACAGCCATTATGGAAACAGTAGCATTCAAGAATTGGCTGTCGTTTCAGCTCTGTTTTGGTTTCTACCAACTGCTGAGAAAATATATTCAGCTGCTTTAACCTGATCGCTGTGACTCAGTTGAAGTTTCTTTTTACTTCTTTACAGGGTCAATGAATTGGTTTTGTATATAGACGAGTAAGCAGAAAAATTAAATGTATTATAGTCGTTATTATATACATTAGGTACATATGAAATTTAACTTCTGCATTTAACTAATCTCTAGCATATTGGGAGCAGTGGGCTGCTGAGAGGTGCCCAGGGAGCGGTTAGGGGTTTAGTGTCTTGTTCAGGGACACTTCGGCACAGGACACGTAGCAGCCAAGGATCGAGCGGCCGACTTTGCGGTTAATGGACGACCCGGTAGAGAGGGTCGCCCCAAAAAGAGGTCATTACAGGGAGTCTGTATACCATCTTTTCACTGGTTTTACTATTTCGAAAAAAAAAGGGACAAAATAAAACATTTTTAAGGGGAATTGTTGTATTGCCCATTCAGAAACATAATTATTGAATAGTTGTCTGATACCAAACATGAAAGAGCATAGAAATACGTGAAGGCAAGGGCTTAATTGTTTTGTGCTGCAGGTAATTACACAGCACTGCCTCGTTGGTCCAGCTGTACCATTTGTACTTTTTTTTTTTGGACCTACAAAAAGTAATGCACTCCCCAAAATCATGATCCAGGACGTGCAGGTCAGTTGCTAAGGAAAACAGGTAACTTAGTCTAAAGAGCAACAAGTCTGTGTAGGGACAAGGTCGGGGTGGATGGATGGGTCAAACAAACACAGGACTTTCACCTAGGACATTGCTGTTCATGTTCCCTGTGAAACCAAAACTCAACAATGTGTTGTTGTACAGCACTTTTGTATAACATATGAATTTAGCTAACACCACATATGTAAATCACAGAACAAACAGTTATTTTAGGAAGTAAAAATACTTATTTTAACCCAAACAACGATATTTTCCTAAACCAGCCAAACAGCTTTGTTGCCAAAGCAGGTTCATCTCCGCAGTGGCACTGACTGCTCATGTTGCTGGAGATTCATAGAATGTATGAAAAATTAGAACATTTTGTAAGAAATCATATGTACTGCTGTATATGTTACGTTGGTAATGGATAACATAATACTATACTTTTAATACTTTGATATTATGTATGATGTTTCAATGCCTATTTATAAAACAAGCTGTGTGTCTTGTTTCTTTAAAATTAATAAAACAAACAGAAATGTAAAAGGGATAATTTGCAGTTTACAGGAAGTTATCACTGTCATTTCATTTTACCATTAATGAACATGTTATATAGGTCATATAATATAGGTTCATAATCGTCAGTTCAAAAATAATATATCGCAATTATTAAGTTTTTTCGTAACCCTGATATATCAAAGTGGGTTATGTCCCTTTTTCCAAATCCATCTTTTTGCTGAGGTAGGTTAGACAAGAAATTACCTCCTTCCTGGCACTTCCATGCACTCACTTTGATTGAAGATCAACATGTCTGATTCCCTAATCATTCAGAGTAGAGGACATTGACTTTTCACTTAAGAAAGGAGGGAAGAGTACGTATGTAGCAAATTACAAGAATAAATAGTGTTCTGTTAGAGATATGCTGCAGGATGTATGATCATTTATCACAGATAATTATACATTAACATTATGGCTGAACAGGCTCGGGGGGGCTCCCCACTGAATCCAAGCAGCAGCAAGAGTCTCAGCAGGGAGTGTAATAAAGCCCTCTGGGCTCGACAGAACAGAGACCAACAGACACATGAGACTCAGGCACATGGAACACTCACTGAGTTGATGGAACATTGCTGACTTGTTTCAGTGTAACTGGTGAAGAGTTAGCTGATTCAGACTGAACATTGCTTCTATATTTTCTGTTTTTAACAGGTTCTCCAAATTAAATGACAAAAATAGATCCATATTGTAGAGCGACACAAAGAGGCGTCAGATCAGAAAACACGCTATCAGCAAGAAATCATTTGTCTGTGCCTACAAGACCATTACAAATCACAGTCGAAAAAATGAATCTGTTCCATCTTGTGACAAAGCTAAAACCTTTGCAAACCAAATCCGTATTTTGGTATGCATTAAACCTAATCTGTCATCTGAGAAAAAAAATGTTACGCACCGAAACCTTGCACAGATGTGTTTTAGTTTTTCTATTTGTTGAGAATATTTGCAATGCGAGACAAACTAATGAATGATTGCCATTAGCAAGAAGTTATCGTTTAGCGTCCTACAGCACAATCACTGTGTTGGATGTCTAATCTTTTGTACCTGCTTAGTTTTGTGACCATCCCTGAATCCAAGTTGTGTTGCAATGATCAAACTTTATTTGTTACTAAGTGCTTTGCGCTGGAAACAAAGGAACAAAGTGAATCACCTCATCAGATGTAGTTTTTGGATGATGACTTTTGCATTTCCGGTGACTGAGTGGTCAAACAAGTCTGACGGGTGCGGAAAAAATCCCAGTAAATAGAACCTGTTCTGAAAACTTTAATGGTGGACAAATGTTTCTGAGTTGGTGTGTAAAAGTGATTGGCAAAATCAATAATCAATCAATCCTATCATTGTACATAATCTGGGATTTGGATACATTCTGTCTGTCAATAGTGTTGAACAATACATGTGCTAATTTGGACAAAAAAGGCCAATCCCACAATGCATCTTCTTAAATTCCGAGTCTGTTATTATCACACAGGAAACAAATATGTGAAAGAAAGAGAGGACAGAGATATTTCCCTTTTCCAGTTAATAGTAATTTAATTGTAAAAGTGTATTTTTGACACACTTTGATTATAAATATATGAGGAGATGCTAGCTCAGAACAGCACACCAGTGGGCCTCACACGGGGGAAAATGTATTGAAATAGTACAATGATGTTTGAAGGGTATTTATTGTTGTAAACACTTTTCATTTCATTTGGACTTGTCATTGGATGATAGAAACCAATGCATTTGTTCAGTGTTTGCAAGGATCCAAGTGCATTTGGTTGATTTTACCTGTGGGGTTGAGTGGGATGTGAATTTGTTCATGAGCCTTTACGTGGTGTAAAATGCTTGCTGGTAAGTTGGATGGTTCAGCTGAAGATGGTGCCAGTTGTTGTGGATAGCGGATCTACCGTGCCGAGAGAATTCTCATGCCAAGCCCGTCTTCCTGGCACCGTGAGAAAGACTCTGAAGCAGCATCACAGGAAACCGAGCAGCTCTTTATCACTGAGTGAGGCAGGTGGTTTCAGATGGTTGAGTAAAATCCACGCACATCAAACTGGAATGCTGTGTTTGGTCATTCATCTGATAAACAAATAAGAAGAAATAAAACATACTCATGAGATATGGTTAGGGAAGAACCTGCTACGTCATTTGGATCTCTATATGTGAAATGTATGTGGTAGTAACATTCCAAAGTTTGATTGATGTCTGATGTCATACGTATTATGTAATTACTTGTTAGTATGAAGTGGTAATGTATGTTGATATTTTAATACTAACTGCTAAAGCTATATACTAGCACAAACCGTATCGTAGTAGTATGTGTGCTATACAAATAAACTTGCCTTTTTCTTGCCTTGCCACTCCAGTAAAATTAGCCTAAAACGCCTATCCAAGACATACCCAAAGTCAATTGAAAGCTGTTCTTGAACCCTTTGAAAGGTCACACTGAATTTTTTTCCCCAATAGTCAGAATCACTGTAAGTGCTACTGGCATTGAGTAATATAAGTTTGAACACACTGAAGTAGAACGTTTTTATTTCCGCCTGAATATATTTTTGCAAACAGATGCCCGCAGATGACTATAGCTGGGATTTATTAGCTGGAAACACAATGAGACCGCAGCATGAAGCCTTAACTAGTCCAAGTTCAAATTCAAATGGTATTGTTATCAAATTGATAACAATACCACAGATAATGAATATTTTACACATGTTTTTCTAAGGGTATGTCTAGGTGCTTTCCAAAAAAGGCCACTTGGAGACCCATGGTAACCATGGTCACATAGGCTGTGCAAAAATATGTATTGATAATTCAAACTAAAGCTTATTTATGTCGAAATACAGTGATTTACAAGTTATTTCGCCATCATTCACTTTCCTAAACTCTCAAAAACCACATGGACGCAGAGAGCAGACTCGCGGTCACGCAGTGACTTCCGTGTTGTGGCTTTAAATCGACCCCCTGAAGCTGTATATCGTCATTTTCGAAATTTCATTGGCTATATGAAAAGTCAGTCATCAGAACGATCGGTTGAAATTGGCTCGAGCTTTACATGAAAGAAGAGGGGCAGGCACTTTCCTTCAACGTGGACTCTCGTTGGCTATTGTAGGCTGTGGACAGGACATGGAAGCTCCTATTGGGTCAAGTGAGGTGTCAATGTAAAGGTCAGAGTGCAGCCGCCATTTTGAGACCCAGAGACCGGCAATGTTTACATGCGTACTGGAGTTAGTTGGAAAATACATAAATAATAAGGCATATCTGCCGGCTAATTTGAAATGATGCAACAGCAGTCCGTAGGTATTTATTGACGTAATAATGTGTTTTGGACAAAATATTTTACTGGATTGGATCGTCTGGACCTTTGGCAATGTAACAATACCTTTTTTGTTGGAATATTATCGATGGGTGGATTACTATGAAGCTTTATCGGTGAGTTGCCTCAATTTTGTAACTGCTTGTTTGTTGGTTGGTGGTCTGACAGAGGCGTTGATTGTACCGGCTGTTGTGATTGTATCTGAAAGGGTTTGCATAAACGAATCACAAGAATCTTAGCTTTCCAACGATATGTCGTATCAGTACCTACCTATACATAGTTGTGTACATAACACAGATGTACACTTAACACTCCAAAAGCCATGGGCGGGCCGTCGGAGTGTTAACAGGACCTGTTGTTGTAGCTCAGCTGACAGATTGAGACATCAACCTGCACAACATGTTTTCTTCATTCTTTTATTGATATCAATTTACAAAATAGAGCATTAAGAAGCTCTGAGATCGCCGACCCCGACTGTATTCTATGCTTCACAGAACACGTTAAATTTACTCTAATACTTAAAGCTCATAATCACTGATGAAGATTTATACTACTCCTCGCGATCTGTATTCACACTCGTGGTTTCCATCTGCGAGCCGGCGCAACACCCCTACACACACACACACACACACACACACACACACACACACACACACACACACACACACACACACACACACACACACACACACACACACACACACACACACACACACACACACACACACACAATGCAATCTGCCCCAAAGAGGCGGGTCTATGAAGCAGTTTAGCCAATGATGCTTTAATGCTGATTAAAGATATAAATGAGTGAAATACAATTTAGCCAATCAGCATCCTCAAATCGATTAAGCGCCGGCGCCGGCATTCTGGTTGATAGTAGTTCACGGAGCATCTCTGATCTGAACTACAGAGAAGCCGCCTAAGCCCCGCCTCTTCACGTTTAGAATGCCACATATAGATAGTGACATATCTGCTATATGTTATCCTTCCACAATTAATTCTAGATCACTACAGCCTTTTATGTAGATATTTTTATTTTTTTATTTATCATATTACTGTTATTTTATTTTGGGGGGGAGGGGATTAGTAATGTAATACCGATTTATCAGCAGCATTAACTAAGGTACCACACTTTTATCTTATAGCTCTCTTGAGTGAAGCGGACTAAGAGTTTGGACTTCCACACTTCAGGTGACACATCCTGCCAGCAACGAGGGGTTTTCTTTCATTTCATTTTTCCAACTTGTGTGTGTTTTGTTTGTTTTAAACTCTAATTAAAGGTAACCTGAATATAGTTAGATTGTATCGTTTCCTGTTAAAGGGAATTATTACGGTAACCCACAAGTTATTAAAGGGAAATATAAAACAGCCCTACCTAGAACATGTGCACCAGCGCCACTGCGTATAACCATCTGATACTATCCCAGAGTTCAGCATATTCATCTAGCAAACTATACCTACCTTGGAGTGTTACAATAGCCAGTATCATTTTATTCAATGTGTCCATCCGGGCAAATTGGTGGATGCAAATGTTATAAAAAAAACATATATGATGCAATTTCTTTGTAATCATCCAAAATAATGTGAAGTGTATGGGTATTTTTCCAAGTAGGCCACTGACTGGTCGATACGTGCGATGCATTGAGTGGGCAACGCGCCGTGTATTGAGTGGGCAACGCGCCGTGTATTGAGTGGGCCGGTCTGACAGTAACTCCCGGGCCACTTTTTTCCCCCAGTCCGCTCCTGACCACATCTGTCTACGAAAAGGCCTTGAATATTGGCAGAGGGAAGCAACGAAGTGTGTGGCCTTCCCCAACGGCCTGTTTGAGCAGTTTCTCTGAAACAAGAGAAAAAGTAGTTGCTCACAAAAGATCACTTAATAAAAATATTGAAAAATGAAATGGAGGTTTTACCTCTTAACCTGCCTGCTTCAACATCAATCTATACGCTTGTCTTAACAAACAGGAGTACATTTTGAGAGAAACATTAAAATCCGCTGTGCAGGACCTAAGACCCTTAAGGGAGACCATACACATACACTCTTTAAGGTCAAGCCAGAGTAACATGAGTGTGGTCCAATTGGCCAATGAAGAATGTATACGGGGGGGGGGGGCTCTCCCTACTGTGAGATAGGCTCACCAGGCCTGTCTCACATGTGTCTCATAAGTTGATGTAAGTACAACTTAAAGCAAAATTCTGCCCTATGACTTTGTAACCTCTGGGCACATGTCCATAGACACAACTTGAAAGAACCACATTAATTGTAGGTGTTCATTTGAAGAAAGTGAATTTCCTGTTCACAGACGTTATTTACAAATATTTGGACAACCAGAATCCTTTGCACTACACTGCTTTCTCAATTCCAGCCTGCTCATCTATACATTTGATCCATTACAATTTGAAGTCTTGAAAAGCTGTATCAGTAGTTTATTTTCATTTTATGTGTGCAGGGAGCCAACAGGAGTTCTCTCACATGAATACATGCTTTCAACAGGCTTGGCCACAGAAGGATTATGGTGCTCATTCTCTGTTGGTCTAAACAATGGGGCACCATTTTGGAATACATTAACCAGTTAATACAATAATACAGTTCAATTTTCAATTCAATTTATTTAGTATAGCCCAAAATCACGAATTTACCTCAGAGGGCTTTACACATACGACATCCTCTGAACTTTGACCCTCACATCGGAACAGGAAAAACTCCCCCAAAAACCCTTTAACGGGAAGAAAAGAGGAAGAAACCTGAGGGAGAGCAACAGAGGAGGGATCCTCTATCAGGATGGACAGAAGTGTGATAGATGTCACGAGTACAGAATGAACATCATAACAGAGTTACAACACATTCAATGCATATGACACAACCACAGCAGGAGGCAAAACCAGGGTCCAGGTATCACCAGGATCCACGGAAACCTGCGAGGTGAGAAAGCACAGAGACTCCGGTGAAGAACCAAAGTTAGTAATGTGCATTAATGGTCCCCAGAGTCTGTGTATCAGAGGACCCGTCGCTCCTCGAGGACCTCCCACACCCCGATGCATAATGGATGCACACCTCACTGATGCTGGGGGATAAGCTCATTATTTAACAATGGAGGGGCCCCCTCTGTCCACCCTGTTGAGCTTTGGTACAATCATTTAGCCGTGCTGGAAGGCCTGCCATACAGACTCGTGAACAGAGTGGAATGTTTCCATTTGAAATGAGAGTTGCCTGTCTCACATCAGAGGGCCAGCCTGGGGTGTAGGACTGAGAGGAACTGGAGGATTCAAAGTACTTGGAACATTTCCTATGTTCTTTCTCACTTTTATTTCTGCGGCAGAGGGGTTGACCTGCGCTACATCTCATCACCATTATCATATTTAATATATATTGGAACTGTGCTATAGTTTGGTATTGTTCTGTCTTTATATGTTTACTTATCTATTTTTTCTGTCTTTTACTAGTCTGTCTGTCCCAAACAATGTGGGTGTGAATGTTAGTTAGTCCTGATGGGCAGGTGAAACCTTGCATGGTAGCCGGGCTGTTAATGGCTGTGAATGGATGAATGGGTGTGAATGAGTGAATGATGTCATGTAGTGCTTTGAGAGCTTTGAGTGGTTGGAAGACTAGAAAAGAGATATACAAGTACAGTCCATTTACTATTTGTTTGATGAAAACAGGCTCAACTCATGTGTTTCCACAAACCATGATGGCTTGATGCCTTTAGTACAGGAAGCTCAGAAAAATTGGCCTCATTCCAAAAAAAAAAATCACATAGCTTTTTGCCAAATAACATTTGCATTTTCTACTCTGTAAAGTAATCTTGACAAAATCAAAAAATACACATATTTACTTGCAAATGAATCGCACAAAAAAACAAGCCAGTGTTTTAAAGGCCTAAATACCTATTTTTGAGTTTCCCATAACGCACTGTCTGAGGTTCTTGCAGCCACAATTTTGTGTCATACATGCAATGTTCATGGTTAGGACCCAATAGCAAGACCACAGGAGACAGAAGTTGACATAAACAGGTTTTATTTAGCCTGAATGAAGAGGACAGGAAGGTGTGGAGCCCAATCAGATGAAGAGAGCTGAGATCACACACTTTCAAACACAATTATAAATTAAACAGTGTGTTTGCAGATAACTAATAATTATCTGCGTGTCACCACCACAAATGCTAAGTGACATTTTACTTGTTCCATATCTACAAAGCCTCAAGACGCTGGGGTAGCAGGAGTCTATTAATAATCAGGAGGTGACTTTGAAACCAAAAAACTGTCACATTCTGTAGTTTGTTTCTGTGAGCGGACTTTTCTGTGATTACGGAGGATTTGGGCCGGTGTTGATAGAGATTGAGTGATGAGAGAGCTGACATTTATCAAATATTTGCAGATGCTTTAACTTAATTGATTTTGCCGTCTGGCTCTCTGCGCTGTGGACCCCGAATGAGTAATCCCTGCCATCCTGTGGAATGTGTGTGTGGTCGGGTGTGTTGTTCTTTGCCTTGTGACAGCCAGTTTTTTTTTTTTTATTTAGAGTTGGGCGTGTTACATTTTTAGCTTTGGGTTTAATATTCCAGCCATAATTTAACATTTTGGGAAGTATGTTTGCTAATCGAAAGAAAACTATTACAAATCAGGTTTTACTTTTGTCGCTCAGGGGCCCGTTCACAAGCCAAACTTATTTCAGTTCATGAAGCAAATTCAACATTGTTCAAGCTCAGTAACAACGGCAACTTATTGCAGGAACTAACCTGTCTGAGGCCGGCCAACTGTCAAGCCTGAGTGTTGCTTTACCAGAGTTCCTGTAACACTGACCTGATTTTACCTCTGACTTACTAGACTGCAATATTATTTGACTTTATTAACCACTATCAGTGGAAAAAATGTATCTACCTAAATAATAAATAATTAAATACATTCTATAAAGATAAATGATAAGATAGACCTACATACGTGTGTAACTATAAGACATGTGATATTTAACGTATAAGGACCTATATTTACATTACGTTAAAATAGGTCTGAATTAACCCAATAGATTAATAACAATAGCTAACAGTACAATTGTAAGAAATATAGTATACAAATCCTTAATTTTCCACAAAGGAAAGCATGTTGAAAAATGTATTGGTGAATACATTTGCTTATGTTAACCCTTTAATCGTTTTGTAACTTGCAGTCTTTCTAATAACCAGCTGGGGGTGACTTCTCTGGTTGTCAAAAAAAGTCTGATTGTATTGATTGTATTGCTATGTATGCTCTGATACTGGTCCTTTAGACCAAAAGCTATAAAGTGTTCTCTGCGTAGATTTAAGTGTGCGGATATCTACTCTACCATGGAAGTCTATGAAGAAATGACCCTACTTCTCACTTGATGTATTACCTTAGTAAACATGAGTTCATGGTCTCAACTGTGGGTGTGGCTCAGGAGTAAAGCGCGAAGAACGGCAGTTTGATCCCCAGTCCACATGTCGGGAGTGTCCTCGGGCAAGATACTGAACCCCAAATGTCTCCCAATGACTACCATTGGTGTGTGTGTGTGTGTGTGTGTGTGTGTGTGTGTGTGTGTGTGTGTGTGTGTGTGTGTGTGTGTGTGTGTGTGTGTGTGTGTGTGTGTGTGTGTGTGTGTGAATAAGCATTAGTTTAGATACTGATGGGCTGGTGGCATCTTGCATGGCAGCCTCTGCCACAAGTGTAGGAATGTGAATAAGTCAAATAGATTCCATTTAGAGTCAAATAGACCATAAAATGTCTCTTCCACAGCATTGTGTCTGGGAATTGTTTTTTCGTTCAACTTTAACCCTTTAACAGTGCGTTTTCAATTCTGAAAGATAATGAAAGAAAAGTTCTTGTTCAGCATTTGGTCTTAGCTCTGCTGTCTCGTGACACTTCTAGTTCCAATAAACCAAGATGGTGATGGACAAAATGCCGAACTCAAGGTTTCAAAACTGCAGTCCACAAATCAATGGTCGTCATCACGGGGACAATGCACACTCTTCTTATAGACAGTCTCTGATGCTAACCTCACATCCTCAGCTCTGTACTGAACACACTGGTTGATGTCCATCTTCTCTCTAATTACACTCAGAAAAAGAGCAAATATTTCCTAAAAGTGTTGATGTATTGCTTTATATTTTAAGGGATTACATTTAGGATATAGATTGACAGTCATGGTTTAGGATGTGGCAGGAATATAAGAACAGTTTGTGTTTGCAGATGTGTGCAGGTGTAAACATTGTGTAGAAATCCATGCATGCATCTGTGCATGTGCTCAAATGCGTGTCAGAGGTTTAATAAGCGCTGTGTTGAGTAATTAGAACCAATCAGCTCTGCTAGAGTCAATCACACACGGCTGAGGAGAAAGTGAGTTTATAACAGGAAGGAGGGGATGAGAGGAGGTGGGGAGCAAGCCAAAGAGTAAGACAGGAAGAAATGGAGCTTATAGATATGTATACCTTGTCTTGACCTATTTTGTATGAAGTAAGTCTAGACAATGATACAGACGAGTGCCTTCATCATTACGTTTTTCCTTCGTTCATAGTGAAGGATTGGAATTCGCCAAGGTTGACATAGTCTGTCTGTTTTACTGCTGACGTGTAAAAATGTAATAACATTTAATTCCATTAAGTCAACGCCGACCTTTCTCAACTGCTGTTTGCAAGAGCAGAAATTAACTTGGAACATGGAAGAGAACTAAAAGTGCAAAATATAAATTATATTTGTCACGGGGTGTGGTGGAGGATTCAAAAGCAGACAGTCAAATGCAGTGAGAAACGGGTTTTAATGAGATATGAAAACAACAGGGAATCCAAGGACGAGACAAGAGACGAGGGGGAAAATCCAGCAAGACACCGACCGACCGGCCGGGAACAGGGAACAGGGAAAACGGGCAGGTAGACATGGCAATGATCTGGCAAAGAGTGCCTGAGAGGCAGGGGTTTAAATAGTGGCTGGATACAGGCAGGTGAGGGGAGTTGTGCTGATGAGGGGAGCACTTGATTAGTGATCAGTAGCAGGTGAGGGGAGTTGTGCTGATGAGGAGCGAGGCAGACAGGTGCACTGAATGAGCTGATAGGTGAGTGAGAGATAAAGTGACAGGAGAGAAGGAGCAGAGCTGTGACAAAATTGATGACAACTGGGCACATCTGTTGATAATGATCATATGCTTGAAAGCTCCAGAACAGCTACTAAATGGACCTTGAAGTGAGATTGCTTTGTCTGATAAATTAAATTAGTTTGATGAAATCATTTTAAGGGTTCACTTACTAGTTTTTTCCAAAGCATTCAGCCAGTTATCAGACTTTCTGACAGGCAGACCTCAGACCGTGAGAGTAGGCACCAGCTACTCATCCACCAGAGTCCCTTACTCTACAGTCTGCTCAAACATGGCTGGGTTGCCAACTATCATAATACCAGCTAAGGGTGACCCTGAACAGTTGACAACTCAACGATTCTACCTAAGCAGCCTGATTGGATTGTCTCACAGTTGAATCGTCGCAGTGTGGGAAAATGTGGTGGGGGTCGGGCGACAAAGCATGATTCAATGATGAGTCAACAATAGGCAAGACTTAACCAATCAGATTCAACAATGTCAATTCTTAGTGGGTCACATCCCTAATAACAGCATTGTGAAATACATGGGGTGGGCAACCAGACTGAACAAGACTACAAACAACTGAGGGTTGAGGACATTTACTCCTCTGGCTGCAGAAGGAAGGCTCTACGTGTTCCAGAGGACACCAGCCTCACACGCGTGCTGCTCTCACTCCTTCCCTCAGGAAAGCGGCGACAGAGCGTCAGAGCTCCAACCAGCCGCCTCAGTGACCGTTTTTACTACTGAACAGCAAGTGGTGTTGTTACGTCCTTATTCTAACACAAACCTTGACTTTTTTATAACCTTCACCGAGTAGCTTTGCTGCCTGAGCCGAACCAGTCCTTTCACAGCGTAAACCACGTGACATTGTGCGTTTCTGCCATCGTGATATGACGCTGATATTTAACTTATTCATGATAAACAATATATATTATGAATAGTTTTAACTCAGTCAGTCGACTTTCAACGTATCCGTGGTTTGCAGGAACATACAAAGGCCAGACTATTTAATATGAACACTGGTTGCATGAAGAGATGTTGCTGCGGATTTCTTTCAATGTTATTTTGTATTCTATTGTATTAGAGTGGAGGTAGAAATCTCACACATGGATATCTCAACCCCTACTACTGTGGAGGCAAATACAAACGAAGAAGTGTGTCTGTCATTTAGGTGAACGGACCCTTTAATACCAGCAATAATCACATCTAACATTCAGCTTCAAATGAAGTCAATATGTACAGAAGCGGAGGATTTTCAGAGAGATCTACTGCACTCGTAATGAAGGTTACTGGTGTGTGTCACTTGATGCATTGCTCCATAATGAGGCGGGGTAGAACCCTGTGAGGCTGAACTGTGATTAAGGCTTACACAAGTATGTTTGTCAAGCCGTCGTCACCAAGGATGGATTAGGAAGTCTTTTCTCCGCTACACCAGCTAAACCCTGCCAAAGCCCAGTCCCTCAATCAACACTCAGTGACCACAATGACAAATTGTGTCACTTTGTACACAGCTGTGATTTATCTTGGACAGAAAACTCCAAAGTGTTCTTGTATCAGTGATCCCAAGCACCCATCTGTGTGAAGACTGTCGACATGTGGTGTAGTTGGGAATATGAACTGTTATCAAAGGCTGTATGAACAGATAATACATCATTTACTAAGGCTGGATATATAATGACCCATGAATACAAATAACTTACTTATTAATGGCTTGTAATTAATTTGCATTAATAAATAAGCAAGAATGTATGATGCATTGACCAAACCCTTTAAAAGTGCTGCCCTCTTATAAACTGATGCTCTAAACTCAAGCACGAGCTTCTTCCAGAGCTTCTGGCTCCAGACACTTGCCGGTTGAATTGGCTTCATCAGCTTTATAGATGATAGAGGTCAGAAAGTGACCGCTAACCTGTTCATCCGACTTTCTACTTGAAAGAGGACTTTCTCACCATGCTGTAACATAACACTCCCCCCAGCCGCCAGGGCTCGTTCAGGGGTGTCACCCCCTTCTGGAGGGACGTTGATTAATATTGTTATATTATTAATACTGAATCACTTAAAGCATCACTTCAGGGGACCTAAGTTAAAGTTTTTATGTTGACATTAATCATACATGGTGGATATTCTCAAATGAATTTGTACCTATATGAACTACTTATTATAACCAATACATAGAGTGGATGAAACGGAGGGCCAGAAGAGGCCAAAGCTTATTTTTGCCTGGGAGCTGCTTAGCCTCCTCATCTTTAAGCCTTAAATATGATGAGAAAGAGTCTTTCTTATCTGGAATATACGTAACATTGCGAAACATTATGTCAGCCTTTACAATAACACACACTGCAGAACAGTTCCACCTGTGACGGAAGTTGATCTAGATCAGAGGTGTGTAAACTAAATCTCACGGCTGAACTCATCATTTATGCATTTTGCTGTTGGTGTGAAAGGAGGAATGAACAAAAACAGAAGTGAACAGCTATCTGCTGAGGCTTTGGAGACGGGAAGAGAAATCCAATTTAAGTAAGCATACAGGGGATGCATTTTAACACCAGGTGTAAATGTAATCCAGCTAAACCGGAGCAGAGACACATGCCAGATATGAGACACATGCTGGTGCCAGTTGGAGAGGAGGCCAGAGCTGGAGAAAGGGAGGATATCGAAGGGATCATAGCCATCCTTTTGTTATCCACCGCTGATCCATTTGCTGCTTTAGTCAGAGAGCTGGCAGCCACATCCACGGGGAGGCAAGGGAGCGGAGAGTGAGAGTGAGAGGAGGCTCCTGAGGAATAGGAAGAGCTCCACCTAGTGGCGGGAAACATCAGTAATATATGCAAAAACACAGTGAGAAAGAGAAGGGACAAAGATACAAAGACTCCTTTTAATGTGTGTGTTGTCTCTGTGAAAAGTGCAGACCTTTGCTCGCAACACACACAGGTCCACGCCACCCTTCTGTAGCGCCCACTTTTTCCCTGTCTGTGCTTTTTAATAGCAACTACCTGCTCATAATCACACCAGCTAAGCCAGGGTCAGCCTCTGCTTTTCTCTCTCTCTCTCTCTCTCTCTCTCTCTCTCTCTCTCTCTCTCTCTCTCTCTCTCTCTCTCTCTCTCTCTCTCTCTCTCTCTCTCTCTCTCTCTCCAAGGAGAAGGTGTCAGGCACTTTCACCTTGCCCGATGACAGCCATATCTTTATTAATATGTGAGGCAGCTTTGTTAGCGGATTAATTTGTCAGCTGTGGCAGCAATGTTTGTGTGTCTCTGGCGGGCAGAAGAGGCGCTGTTGATGAGGTGCTGCACAGAGAAACGTATGCTGCATGACAGGTTATATGCTGCCTCGGCGGGTGTTACTGTATCTTCATATGTAAAGGGACTTCTTGGCAAGTGTGACGTTGTGACTCAAGTGGGAGATATGTTAGTGTAAACACACACACAGTGTGAAGCAGATTAGTCATGTAGCTGCATAATTATTGCTGATGTTGAATCGGCACAGCAACTCTGAGCTCTGTGTGACTGGGAGAATACTGAACAGTGTGTGTGTGGAAATGAGCATGTATGTGTATGTACTTAACCTGCCCTGCAACCAAATTTCAAAACAGTGGTATCTAGTATGTAGTGCAGCTGCACGATATCCCAAAAACAACTAAAAACTAAAAAGTGACCTTTCACTGAGGACAGGGCACTGAGGGCGCATCAGGCACAAAGTCCACGGCCCTTGGAAAGGTGGAGGTCCAGTGGCGCTGTAAGGTCACGGCCGGAGCCATGAGTCACCTTTAGCCTCGGGACTTTTCAAGCCGAACTAAAGCCAGTTGCAGCGCACCACCATGAAGGAACGGTTCTCCTAACCGTAACCAAGCAGTTGCCTCAGTCATGATCTTCCCTCAACCAAGAAGGTTTTGTGCCTAAACCTGAACAAAGCTCAGCCAGAGAGACGCACTAAACAGTTACACTTTTAAAACAGTGATTAGTTACAATTTTGGAAGGAATTCCCCAACAGAGCTGTGAGAGACGTTGAACTGTTGGCCTCCACCCACACCTCTCTCACCAGTATTGCTAGATAAAGGACGCAAAAGATGGACAGTCACACTCTTTTAAAAATAATTATTTCCAAACACACACGTCTGCGCATTTTAGGGTCTTTCAGCAAATGATTTAGTGTTTAAGACTCTGAACTTTACTATTTGTTCATCGTTCTTATTGAAAAAGTTCCGATAAACCCACTGGACTCTAAACAGACAGCCACAGTGAGCGACTAGCTGGTGAACATAGTGGAGCATTTAGCAGCTAAAGAGACAGACATTTCTTGAAATGAATGATGTGCTTCATGTAACAACCGTTTGATGTAATACAGTATCCATATGAATATAACATGTCCAAAGATTTTAAAAAGAGTACTCCAATGATTCAGAATTGCAAAAGTATACCGTCAGATTTAGGATGGACAGTAACAATTGTATATTGTAATAACAATTGTAAATTGATGAAGCTGAACCTTTTTGTTCCTTGAGTATCCTTTTGATTCCATGTTTCACACGCAACAAAAGCAGCGGTCTCCTGGGTGGAAGTCCTGGGTTTGTTTGACCCATCCATCCATCCACACCTACGAGGAGTTCCTCACTCTTTATACTACTCTGTTGCTCTCGGTGTCTCATAATGGGTTTACATTGTAATTAACTGAAAGTCTGGTGCGTCTCAGACAGACAGTAAAGGGTAAAGGGTGCCTCGGTGCCTCGGTATCAAAAGCAGAGAGGCACTGACCGAGCGAACGTGAACCTACAGCTGCACACATCGACTTCTCTCAGCTTTGTATGTCCGACACACTCTTTCTCTCTCTCTCTCTCTCTCTCTCTCTCACACACACACACACACACACACACACACACACACACACACACACACACACACACACACAGTGGTATCAGTCTAATCTGCTGTGGAACAGCCCCAGTATGTCCACAGATGTTGTTTACTGCCATATACCAGGAGATAACGCTGGTTTAGTGAGCCTTAACGCACGCGCGCGCGCACACACACACACACACACACACACACACACAGACTGAGACACTGTGGCGCATCAAAGCAGCTAGATAGATGTGTTACACTAGGCCGCGCACCCCCTTCTACATCCCGACCGGGTTCGCGCACCCCCCCCCCCCCTTAATAAAAAAAAAAAGCAACAGAACGCGTGGCGTTTGTTTACAATATTTAGTCCGCTGTTAAATGTTGCAGTGTGAACACAAACCGAACAAAGGGGCAACTGCAACATTGTATCATATTAATCCCTGAATCAGAACAAAGCAAACGAACTCCGGGTGTGACAACGCCCTGAAACACTGCAACAAAGTTTCAATAACTTTCAGTTACACAAGGCGTCACTTTTAAAGAGCAATACGGATGCGAGCACACACGCACAGGCTCAGAGGCAGATTATCACATTTCATTTACAATTAATGACGACTAATGTAGCCAGGACGTCTTCGGACAAAGCATCGATGCGGCGCGACACAGTGTTGTTGGACGCGGGATCATGTCCAACTTGTTTGCTTCTCTCTCCCCAATCATACATTCCACCATCTCTCTGGCAGCTGGCAAGCTCACGTCTTCAGCGATTGTGTGCGGTAACTGACCAGATATGAAGCCCGTAGTGCGTCATTTATAGACCCAACACATGAATGAGACTGCAGTTGCAGTTGCAGTTGCAATTTTGATTTAAAAAATGTAAGGGGCTTTTGACTTGCACTGGCATGCTTGGTGTTCAGGTGGCGACGTAAATAAGAGGGCTTCAGACAGCTGTTAGCCAGAACCTCACTGCACACCACGCACTGTGGCTTTGGGGAATCTGCGTTGCCAATCCAAGTGAAGCCCAGACACAGATCATTTATCATATTTCCTCCTTTTTTTCCCAGTCTGATGCTCACTCTCGTTTCCTCTTTTTTCACCTTGACTCGATGGGCCGATGTGCTCCCGATTTGTCTGCGCTATCCCTTCCTCCTTTTCGGTCTCCTCATGGCTCGATTTCTTCTCCCGGTCTCTCCCCAACGCACCTCTCCGTTCCCCTCGCCTCCGATTCCTCCCCCCCTCTCTCTCTCTCTCTCTCTCTCTCTCTCTCTCTCTCTCTCTCTCTCTCTCTCTCTCTCTCTCTCTCTCTCTCTCTCTCTCTCTCTCTCTCTCTCTCTCTCTCTGTCCCTCTCCTCCTTTACGACTGATGGCTTCAGATGTCCCACCTGACAGTTTCCCCGATTTCAGCCAGTTTAGCATATTTAAATTAATATTGCTGAATGCATGAAGTTCGCTGTTAGCTGACGTTAGCTGCACAAGCTAGGCTGGCTAGTGTGTACGACTGATGGCAGGCGCAAGACTGCCGGAAGGAGCTCAAGTGCATTTATTAAATTGTACGTTTTTAATTTTAAATCTTACAAAGGGAATTTTTATAATTCATGTTTTTATTTTGTGAAAAATCCCACTTTTTAAATTAAAATTACATTTTTTTTTAATATTTAATATTATTACACCATCAGACGCCATTACACTTTTCCTCTCGCGCACCCCCTAGAGGCAGCTCGCGCGCACCACACTTTGGGAATCCCTGCACTAAACAATCAAGAAATGCAAAATGTTCATACGCAAAATGTAGCGCACACACAAAGATTGAGACATACACAGCGAGACAATAAGGCATACGCACACAGCAGCTATTGTTCAGCTGATGGTCCATTATCTAACCACTGCCAGCCCTTCTCATCACTGTGTGTGTGTGTGTGTGTGTGTGTGTGTGTGTGTGTGTGTGTGTGTGTGTGTGTGTGTGTGGACAGCGCACCTCCCACTGTGGCTATAAGCTTTCTGTCACACTACAGCTGCTACATTTACTCCACACACACACACACACACACACACACACACATAAATGCACGTATACACAAAACAGACATAACCCAAGTGGAAAACATGTTCTAGTATTGCTTGGATGAAAACAGGAGCATATTTTCTTGACAAAAAAACCCAGCCATATTGCATTGTGAGAGGTCGGAAAAGGAAAACAAAGAGTGATGAAATGGTAAAATGTTAACTGCAATGGATGAGGTATCTCAACAATGGTGCAATCTCAATGAATGCTTACCAGGTTCAAGTTGCAGTAACTTAGTCAAGATGTATGTCAGTGTGTGTGTTTGTGTGTGTGTGTGTTTTGTGTGTGTGTGTCACTCCTCTGGAGTATTAATGCAGTGTACAGTACGTACAGTACTGAAGGAATGGTACTTACAGTGAGATCGTGGATTATTCTGAGAGTTGAGGATCATTAGTGACTTTGGTTACACATACACCGTGAAAGTAATTCTAAACTCAAGGTTCACTTGCTTTTCCCTAGTTCTTTACTGTTGGTTTGGTGTGTCTGGGCCTTTACACTCCATCACTGCGAAAAGAAGTTGTACCCTTAGTTATCACTTCTTTACTGTAGATCTGCCTTTATTACAGTAACAGGCTATGAACCACAGTCCTTTAAGGCTCGGCTTGGTACGCTTAAGAAACCAGCAAGAGTATGTTAGTCGGCAGCCCGTTCCTTCAGGCCTCACTCTGAAGCCACTCCCCCAAAATGATCATAACACAACCAACATGGCTGCTGTTAGTACTCACAGCTGTTACGCTAGCAGCTTGTAGAAGATTTCGGTGACGTGCAATGAGTGCACGAGCAGAGTGCGCACAGGTAGATATCCAAATTAATCTCTGTTGCTCTGTGTCCAGAGGTTGGAGAATTAAATGTCTTTTCCATTTAGCAGTTGGCAAGGGGATGTTGTTATCTATATTGGAGATCAAGTTTGAAAGAATTTAGGTGGATGTAGAACATTCCATTATCTGCTGGATGGGGCAGTTGAAGTAAATTACTTATTATATCGGTTTAAATGTTCAGGAATAAATGATAAGACATTGGAGATTGGAGAAAGCCCCCTCCCTCTGACCTCATACCTTTTGGATCAGGTCTTTAAATGAGATGAATGAGTTGTTTTGAAATAGATTGTGGAGATATGTGATTCTTTTTTGTTCCCATATGTTGAAGTGAAGTGGAGATTTGTTGAGCTGAAAACCATGGTTTTTATATAGAGGTGTGTTCATGAAAGGAGTCAATTGTGATTTGTTCATTTCTAGTGTTTTCCACCAGGCTGTCAGAGTTCAGAAAATGAGCGAGTTTTTGAAACAGTTATGATGTTTGAGCCAATGTAGGGTAAATCAGAGATTGCTATGTTGCATTCGGCCTATTCTAAACAAGATATAAAAGCTGGGTTAGAGTAGATGCATTTAATGAGAGATGGTAGCTGGTATGCTCGGTAGTCGTGGAGAAAATTGGGTGCATTTAGTTCTCCCCTGAGTTTATTTTTCTCTTGAGTGGAGAGATTGATTTATTTTTCCAGTAGAAGTGTGATTTGACTTCAGTGACTGAGATTATTTGGCTATAGGCTACAGATCTTTGAGATTAGGTAATTGATTTAAGGTTGAATCTTCATCTTCATGGTTGCTATTTGTCTGATTAAAGAGAAGAATTAAAGAGAATGTTAGACAATTGTTACGTCTGAAGGACGCAGCAAAAGCAGGGAGGACCCAAACACAGAGTCTGAGACGGGCAGATTCAAAGAAGATATTTTAATAGAACAGGGTCCATAAAGCAGGAAGGTAGAGCAGGCAGATTACAGGGACACAAAACTATTCACCACGAACCATTCATACCCATCATGACTATCTAACCATTCATACCCATCATGACTATCTAACCATTCATATCCATTCATGCACATCATGACTATCTAACCATTCATACACATTCATACACATCATGACTATCTAACCATTCATACCCATCATGACTATCTAACCATTCATACCCATCATGACTATCTAACCATTCATATCCATTCATACACATCATGACTATCTAACCATTCATACCCATCATGACTATCTAACCATTCATATCCATTCATACCCATCATGACTATCTAACCATTCATACCCATCATGACTATCTGACCATTCATGCACATCATGACTATCTAACCATTCATGCACATCATGACTATCTAACCATTCATACCCATCATGACTATCTAACCATTCATATCCATTCATGCACATCATGACTATCTAACCATTCATACACATCATGACTATCTAACCATTCATACACATCATGACTATCTAACCATTCATATCCATTCATGCACATCATGACTATCTAACCATTCATATCCATTCATGCACATCATGACTATCTAACCATTCATACACATCATGACTATCTAACCATTCATACACATCATGACTATCTAACCATTCATATCCATTCATGCACATCATGACTATCTAACCATTCATATCCATTCATACACATCATGACTATCTAACCATTCATACACATTCATACCCATCATGACTATCTAACCATACATACACATCATGACTATCTAACCATTCATACACATCATGACTATCTAACCATTCATACACATCATGACTATCTAACCATTCATACCCATCATGACTATCTAACCATTCATACACATCATGACGATCTAACCATTCAGACACATTCATGCACATCACGACTATCTAACCATTCATGCACATCACGACTATCGAACCATTCATATCCATCATGACGATCTAACCATTCATACCCATTCATACACATCATGACTATCTAACCATTCATACACATTCATGCACATCACGACTATCTAACCATTCATACACATCATGACTATCTAACCATTCATACCCATCATGACGATCTAACCATTCATACACATCATGACTATCTAACCATTCATACCCATCATGACGATCTAACCATTCATACCCATTCATACCCATCATGACTATCTAACCATTCATACCCATCACGACTATCTAAGCATTCATACACATCACGACTATCTAACCATTCATACACATCATGACTATCTAACCATTCATATCCATTCATACACATCATGACTATCTAACCATTCATGCACATTCATACCCATCATGACGATCTAACCATTCATACACATCATGACTATCTAACCATTCATACCCATCATGACTATCTAACCATTCATATCCATTCATACACATCACGACTATCAAACCATTCATACACATCATGACTATCTAACCATTCATACACATCATGACTATCTAACCATTCATACCCATTCATACACATCACGACTATCTAACCATTCATACACATCACGACTATCTAACCATTCATACACATCATGACTATCAAACCATTCATACACATCATGACTATCTAACCATTCATACACATCATGACTATCTAACCATTCATACACATCATGACTATCTAACCATTCATACCCATTCATACACATCACGACTATCTAACCATTCATACACATCACGACTATCTAACCATTCATACACATCACGACTATCTAACCATTCATACACATCACGACTATCTAACCATTCATACACATCACGACTATCTAACCATTCATACACATCACGACTATCTAACCATTCATATCCATTCATACACATCACGACTATCTAACCATTCATATCCATTCATACACATCATGACTATCTAACCATTCATACACATCACGACTATCTAACCATTCATACACATCACGACTATCTAACCATTCATACACATCATGACTATCTAACCATTCATACACATCATGACTATCTAACCATTCATACCCATTCATACACATCACGACTATCTAACCATTCATACACATCACGACTATCTAACCATTCATACACATCATGACTATCAAACCATTCATACACATCATGACTATCTAACCATTCATACACATCATGACTATCTAACCATTCATACCCATTCATACACATCACGACTATCTAACCATTCATACACATCACGACTATCTAACCATTCATACACATCACGACTATCTAACCATTCATACACATCACGACTATCTAACCATTCATACACATCACGACTATCTAACCATTCATACACATCACGACTATCTAACCATTCATACACATCACGACTATCTAACCATTCATATCCATTCATGCACATCATGACTATCTAACCATTCATACACATTCATACACATCACGACTATCTAAACATTCATATCCATTCATACACATCATGATGATCTAACCATTCATACACATCATGACTATCTAACCATTCATACCCATCACGACTATCTAACCATTCATACCCATCATGACTATCTAACCATTCATACACATGACTATCTAACCATTCATATCCATTCATACACATCATGACTATCTAACCATTCATACCCATCATGACTATCTAACCATTCATACCCATTCATACCCATCATGACGATCTAACCATTCATACACATCATGACTATCTAACCATTCATACCCATTCATACCCATCATGACGATCTAACCATTCATACACATCATGACTATCTAACCATTCATACCCATTCATACCCATCATGACTATCTAACCATTCATACCCATTCATACACATCATGACTATCTAACCATTCATACACATAATGACTATCTAACCATTCATATCCATTCATACACATCATGACTATCTAACCATTCATACACATAATGACTATCTAACCATTCATATCCATTCATACACATCATGACTATCTAACCATTCATACACATCATGACTATCTAACCATTCATACCCATTCATACCCATCATGACGATCTAACCATTCATACACATCATGACTATCTAACCATTCATACCCATTCATACCCATCATGACTATCTAACCATTCATACCCATCATGACTATCTAACCATTCATACCCATTCATACCCATCATGACGATCTAACCATTCATACACATCATGACTATCTAACCATTCATACCCATTCATACCCATCATGACGATCTAACCATTCATACACATCATGACTATCTAACCATTCATACCCATCACAACTATCTAACCATTCATACACATCATGACTATCTAACCATTCATACACATCATTCCGTTTAATATTTTTCATGATTGGGTACAGGTTTGTTTATTTTTCTGAGAACTTTTATCTGGGTGTGAATGAAGGTTTTGAGCAGATTGTCAGATTTGATGTTTTCTATTTTGCAAAAGAATGTTATGGTGCGAAACAAACTCTCCTTTGACATCAGGACAGCAGAAAGTCATAGTCTTCCGTCGCAGACTTAAAACGTTCAGGCTGCCCTTTGGCCCAAAAAATAAAACAAAAAAAAATCTCAAAAAACTGTTGAAGCAGTTCAGCAGTTTTGCTGAAGTTGATGTACTTTTTGGGTTGCACCCACACTGTTGAATGCATTTATTGTAAGTTAGGATAAAAGCGTCAGCTAAATACAAGTAATGTAATGACAGTGGTAGGATGAGGACATTTGCTTTAGTGGTGTCACTATACAGAATCTCCAACTGCCACCAGAGAAGAGAAGACAACATCAATGTGTCCAAAATGAGTGTTTCAGCATCTCAAGAAGACAAATGACTTTAATCAATCAGACGGGTGCTGCTGCTGTCTGTTGCTTCGAAAATGAATACAAATCCGATAAAGGCAACATACACACCCCTGATACATACGCACACGCATGCACGCACCCTGAATGAAGCTGCATTAAATCTCACATTCTGCATAAGCATTAACTCTGGCAGTGACACACACGTCAACACATCTCAAACACACTCCCATACTGTGTAGCAGCGTGCCCATGACAATAGCAACATTGGTAGCGCCATTCCTGCTGTCACTGAGGGGGTCTGTACTGACGAGATAGCAGTAAAAGTGTGTGTCGTGAGAAAAAAGGCCAAACTGCATTAGAGCTCTGCTTTGTTATCTTCTCTCTCTTCCTCTAATACTCGCTCTTCACCTGAATCTCTCTCTCTCTCATGGACGCTCATTCACTCTCTCTCTGTCCTCTGATTCCGCAAATAACCTCAGATTGCAGAGACAGACAGACATTGAAATAAAAAACAAATGTGAGATGAATCGTATGGGTTGTAGCAATTATATATTCTTTTTTTCACACATTTCAAGCATCAACAGCATCCTTCTTAGTCCAGATTCCCCCATGCAATATGTAAACTATTGACCATGCACCATGATCACCATCATCAGTTTGGCAGAGCATGGAGTTTTAAAGTAGACATTGTTGTAAATTGTTTGAGTTGTATGTTTACTTTTATTGTGAAGAGCATGAAACAGGAAGTGCTTTTACTGTGAAGAGCGAGAAGAAGCATGGTACGTGTGTTATTGATGCTAACAATGATGATCGTGGAAAAAACCCTATATGTCAGGTGCAAGAGTGCGCTCCGTTTACTGTAACAGTTGTAATACTGCAGTTAGAGAAGAAAACGTGTTCCGTTCAAACCAGACGTGTCTTGGTCGTGATTAGAAGCTCCACTTCACAACAGACATCACTAGTGCTTTCAAAGTGTAGCCCATCCAACCTGACTTCTGGCCTTTCTTTCAGAGTTCTGTATGTCACACTTTTGGCTGCAGAAGTAGTCCTAAGATGTTGTACTCCCTTTCAGAAATCCTACGTTGCAACTTACTCCAAACTTCCTTACGTTCTCCATCTTCTCGATAATTTTCTTGTTCTCAATCCTCCAGTCCAATCTCCTTCAAAGCCTTCTCAGAACTTGCTGTTCATCTCACCGAAAAAGCAAAGCTCATGGCTTTGCACCTCCATCAGGTTTTTAGACTCCTCACTTCTTTCCAGTTATCGTTGTCTTCAGAGAAAATGTAGTGCATCATGCGGCAACGAGCAACTCCAGATCAGGCGGCGCTTCTCAGGCTCCGGGTGTCATCATCATCCCTCCACATGAAATTAAATCGTAAAAAAAGGAGCACATTTGAATTCTCCAACTTAAAACTGTCTCTAGGACTTGTCTTATTGAAGGACATTTAAGGACCCTACATTGAAAATCGACCTCTTTTGTTGTGGGTTTGGAAATATTGTAATATATTATCCTTGTACTTATCCTTTTAGTCTATGGCTCTTTGGTTGCTAAGCATCGCACTCTACCTGATTCAATGAACTAATGAAGTCCGACCCCCTGTCCCCCTTTCAATGGGCTCCTTTGAGATGAGTCAGGTCAGAGTCTAAACACTCATTATATACTGGTATTCTACTTAAATACCCAACATCATTTAAACATGTATTGGTGGTTGAGTCAGTGGTCTATAAGCCAATTATGAGAGGCCCCAGTTCACCCTTTACTAGTTATATAGATATATTTCTACTAACTATTTTACCCCCAAAAACTTAAAGCTACGACAGAGATGGACTTTTTCAGAGGATATTAAGCAAATGACACCAATTAGAGTTAATGTGTGATCTATGATAAACACAGGTGTATTTAAAATACTGTCAGGCATGAAACTGGAAATGCACTGAAACCTTTGTCACACTGTACAGCCGAAGGCTACCGGCACCTCTGACATCCCTGTGTTTAAACAACAGTAAGTTATATTTATAACAGTGGTGGGCCGTCAGGGCCAGCTAAGCCTTCTCTGCTGGCCTAAAAGAATCACAAAGTTATAGCTATTTTATAATTCAATAATTTTTCACAAATACACCACATGTATTTCCCATTAGCTTATTTTCTCATTGCACAGCTTCTGTCTTCCTCTGTTGCTCTGCTTCCAGAACAGATTGTTTTAAGGAGAGCTTTTATCCAATCACATTCAGCCCCTCTGTCTCTATGTAAGGAGAGAGGCCCGATATCCGCTAGAGAGCCTTTGCAGTTGAAGTGAATGGGGACGATATTGTTGATCGTCATAGTCTTCAACCAATCAGATCTTTAGTTTGACATGTTGGGCGTATTCTTTGACGTGCCGATGCTACCCAGGTAGCCTGCTAAGTACGTCAGCATTGATGTGCGCCATGATTGGTCAGTGGGCCAGCGCGTGACTAATATGAAATTTAAGGAAGCTGGCAGAAATTAGTTGGAGTAGTAAGAATTCAAATAGAAATATATGGAAGACATTTTAACATGTTTAGGGTTTTGCTTGGTGTTGTTTATTTATTTTTTTACCTAGCTTTGTGTTTTTAACACTGAATGGCTGACTCAGCCAGGAAAAGGATTTGTATGAACGGTGTTCCTGGCTGACAGCGTCACACATTTTATGGCTGGGAATGTGTTTCATTTTAACTGAGCATCTTGGTGTTTGGAGCTACGCTACGCTAACCTGAGGACGCCATAGCACGGCAGGACACTATGGTGCTTTTGAAAACTTTTGGAGAAACCCGAGTGGATCTACAGATCAACGAACACGTTCGCAGGGAAACGGAGCTCCACAACCGAGGCCGGTCCGCAACTGGGGACGCTCGACTGTCACCTGGCGTCCATGAATCGAGAAGGACTTCTTACTGGAACTGAGACGATGTACTGAACAACCGTCGTTTTAAACTCCTTGTCAACAAAGAAAGGAGGATGGACTTTGTCTTTAAGTGAACAGCACTTGGTAGCTAAGTGACAAACTGCGTTTGTTTTTTTTACATCTGCAGTAACTTTACTACTGTTCATTTGTCTATCGTGTCGTTTTTATGAATAATATGAATGGCTCGTGCTCTAGCGCTGCTGTGTTGCTGGGTTGATTTGTCATGCTTGACATTTTATGTGGTCATATGAATATATGTGACTGGTTATTGTCATTGTGTTAATTACATTGATTCTGACTTGTCCGTTAATGACGAAGCATCGCGTCATCGCGGGGTTATTTCGGACATTTGCTTCTCTGTTTGAATCAGTAGGGAACAGCTAACTGCTGTTGTTTCCCCGCTAAGCTAGTTAGCTTAGCCTCTCTGAACACACGCGGGGCCTCAGTTGTTTTTTGTTATTGTTCCGGGTTCAAAAGGTCACAGCCCGTTGTCTGTTACATGAGCGCAGTCCACCGAAAACATTATGTTTCCCACAATTTAAGCTTCTGCATTTTCCAAATGCACTAGTATTATTCAGTTAGTAAGCCTCGTACCGAACGGTATAATACGAATACGTGTATTATTACACCAATAGAAACAAATAACCGTAGCTCAGTAGGACAGCACAGAAGGCCCAGGTATAAGATGCACGGCCCGCCACTGATTTGTACACAGTACTGTACTGTATTACAGTATATTTTAATTATACACAGTGCAGTCATTTAATTTAATTATTTATAAAGCGTTTCAAACTGTCAATAAACTTCAGTAAATAGTGAAGCGCGTTTCACTACTTTATATTACACTATATTTGTGTAATTAGTGGGTAATCTGCATGAGAAATAAAGAAATCTAAAAAAAATCTGATGTGTTTATTGTCTTTATTGGTTCCTGTTCTGGTGAGACAATACATATTTAACCGTTGTTGTTGTTGTTTTTTATATTTTGTTTTATATTTTGTTGTACTTTTATATTTTTATATTTGTACTTTTATACTTTTGTTTGTATTTTGTCATTTTGGTGATGGATAATAATGTGTGTCCCTTGTTTGTTGATCCAGGTGAGTGTGTGCTTGATTTTCCCTGCAGGTCCCGTTCAGCCGTTTCCCTGAAAGCTGCAGGGTAGTGGTTTCCCCTCTAGGGGGCTCTGTCTGGTTGTCTGCTCTGGTTCCCTGTCAGGGTTGTTGCTGCTAGTAGTAGTAGTGGTAATGTGGTGGTAAGAGCTGGGTGCTGGAGTCACTGGTTTACAGTGCACATGCTGAGCCTCTAGGTGTCACCCATTATCTAGTTGTTAAGGCAACAGAGGAGGGAGGCGTTTCCACCAAATCCAACCCCATCCATGAAACTCTCTTCACAGCAGCTATTTCCATCTGCTTCCACAGCTAATTTCTCCCATCAGCCACCAAACATCCAAGTTTGATCCTTTTGTTTTGGGAACTCAAGTGGCTCTGAGATTGCTGACAGAATGCAGGGCCTCTGTGTGTGTTTTTCTCTGGGCTGAGGCAACAATCCTGTATCAAGTAATTTAGTGTTAAGAACATCACATTTGCTGATGTGAAGATGAAGACTGGTGATGGGTTTAGTGAAGGATAACAGTGTGTTCCTCTTTACATCACAATGTATGGATGATTGTCAATCAACAAGAGTTGGAATTCAGCTAATGGCTATTTTCAGTAATCTGTCACTTATTGGTTCAATTATGTGATTCATTGTCAAGCCTATAAAATGTGACATCCTCAAATGTATTTTTCTTTGTCTGACCAACAAACAAACATTTTGCAAATATTTTTATTTGGATAATAATTAATTTATTATCAAAATTTTTGTTATTTTGAATCAGTTAATTGCCTGAACAATGCTTCCCCTATACCCAACATTTTGTCTTCATTGGTATTGCATTGAAATATTGGCCTGATATGTCTTTTGATGACTATTATCTTGAAAGCCTTTACATGGATTTTTGACCTGTTATGTTGTATTATTTGACTCTTACATCAATGAGATTAGTATCAGTAGTTGTACTACACAAACCAGTCCCACCCCAGGGTCCACTTAGCTCTGGAG
Source organism: Lycodopsis pacificus (assembly GCA_028022725.1). Lineage (NCBI taxonomy): Eukaryota > Metazoa > Chordata > Actinopteri > Perciformes > Zoarcidae > Lycodopsis > Lycodopsis pacificus. The sequence goes on along the minus strand of CM051689.1, from coordinate 26,812,266 downwards.
CTTTTACTCGTTTTTAAAGAGGAAATGGAACAACTACTAACTCTGACAAGGCAAACAATGGGCCCCAGTGCATGCTAATTACTAGTTGAGAAGCGCACACACACACAATCAACAAACTATTAGGCATATGTAATTTACCAATAACGTGGTGGATTTCAGAGTGAAATGAGTTACTAAGGCTGTTGTATTGGGAAAGTAGAGAGGTCAAAGAGAAAGCTAACAGGACTAGCGACAGTATATCATATCATATATATATATGTATATCATCCTCACACGATCAAATAGAGACTTAACATTAGACTACGACAGTCAACATACACATTACCCAGCATATAGTTTACATAGAATAATGACATCATTGTGTTATAGATTGCTGGAAACCAAAATGAAATCCATGATGCTGATGGGTTTCCCTTTTTAAAGGGTTATAATGGCCCCCCCAGTGAATCATTGTTGGGTTCTTCTTTGAACACAGGCTCTAGTATGGGGTGTCACTCCGAATCAGCTGCAATGGCCCATTCTCTGCTGACACAGTGGAACACAGAATACCTACTCTCTCCACCGACTCTTTTTCTTGAGGAAACTTCGATCCCTCAACGTGTGCAGCAAGATGTTGGAGATGTTCTTCCAGTCTGTTGTGGCCAGTGCACTGTACTTCTCCACTTACTCCGCTGTCACAAGGAAAGATACAGGAGAACATTCCAGCCCTCTGCTGTCAGACTGTATAATAAATCACCTCTGACCAGATCATCCTTAACTATAACACCGTTACACTGTTGTTTGTTTGGTTAAATCTTTGGACTACTGTTTAGTTAGTCAATTTTACATTATTCTATTTCATTGTATATATTGTGCATTTGATATTTAATATTTGTACTGTTATTTTTATTTAAAAAATGTCCCCTAGTGGGATTAATAAAGTAATCATCTATATATCTATCTATGTGAGATCACTTACCAAATGGTAAACCTATATAGTTTTTGTTCTTGGTTATGCAATGCATAAAGTACCAGAATAAATATAAACAAACAGACACCTGAATAATGTTTGTTATTTTTATTTGTTTATCCCCTTCCCCACAATAATCCACAAAGACACATGTCCATTAATTCATTAATATATTCCTGTATACATAGCATAGTGACAAATAAAAAAAGAATCACAATACAAAAGACAATTTAAATATGTAGAATATCGATCGCATGTCAAAGTCTTGATTCAAGGTTTTTGTATTCAACATGCATTCATATTATAAAAATAGACTTTTATGTTTAGTTTATATACATTTTTTTATAAATATAAGTATACAAATGTATTTTTAAAATACAAAGATAAATACAGTCACATAGTGTACATTGTGTACCAAACCAGCAATTACAAACAATTTTTTGGGATATTTAGCATTCACAAAACACAATTATTACATTAGAAATGCAACTTTAACGACAATTGTTTTTTGTCTTTTTTTTTCTCTCCTTCTTCCACCCGTGGTCCCTCACTTTTCTTTTGAAGTAAAGAAAGCAGTCAGTGGGTAGTGAATAAATAAAGAGGACCAGAAACAGGAAGTCTAGCTCTGCCGGACATCCTGTAAGAGTTTGTTGATCTCAGCCACCAGCTCGCTTGCATCCACCAGCTCGTGTCTGCTGTCGCTGCGTTTGCCTTGAAGGTGGCCGAGCACAGAGTCAAAATCGTCCTCCTCGTAGTTCTCTGGGATCTCCTCCATGGCCGGCAGCCACTTGGAGGAGGGCCCGGGGAGCACCACCGGTACCGGGGCTGGGGAAGGCTGCACCAGAGTGGGGCTGACCAGTGCCGTGAGAAGCGGGCTGCTGTGGGGTTTAGCAGTGTGGCCGCTGTTCTGGGGGCTGTTTTTGGGCACCTGCGAACCCTTGTGGCTGCTGCTCTGGGAGCTGAGCTTGGTGCTTGGTTTCAGGGTGTGGTAGCTGCCACCTTGGTGGTGGCCAGATGGGCCAATGCTGCTTCCCGGGTTCTGGAAGTGGGTATTGGCGGCCCAGGCCGCCACGCCCTGCTGGTGGACGGAGGGGTTGGGCTTGCCAGGGAGATGGCCTCTTCTGCGATCTAAAGATCCAGTAATGGGTACACCCACCCCACTGTGACTAGTCCCTTTCTGGTTCTCGTTGACCTGGACATACGAGTCCAGACCCTGGGGTAGCAACCTCTGGAACACACTGCTCATCTCTGACAGGAGTGACGTGGTCCCACACAAGTCCTCATCTCTTGCCTCGCCCCGACCGCTCCCTCCCTCTTCCTCTTCTCCACCTTCCTCACCACCCAGGTCCTTGCCGAAGGTGGAGAAACTCTGGTTTCGGGCGGGGCCGGTGTCAGTGCAGGGCTGCGGGGTCTTTTCCTGGGAGAGGTCATTTGCTTGGCGGGCTTCTTCCCCAGGGATGTAGAGGTTGCTGCGGTAGTCAGAGGACGAACACGGGGAGGCCAGGGGGGGCATCCAGCACTGATCTGAGTGACCTAGGACACGACACTCCTCTGTGCAGAGCCTCATAGCTAGAAAGAAAGACAGAAATATTCTTAAGTAATCAGGAATATTGAACTGTAATAGAGTACACACACAACTGTTTCAGCTGTATTTACACTATTAGGGACTTTAGGCTCTTCTGAGGTTAGTTCAGCAATTGTATCTGCATTATATGTGCCATGCAAGTATGTATGTATGTATGTGACAACTTGTGAAATGGAACTGCAAGTCGGAGTTGGTCAAACAATCATAAAAAGGCGGGCACCAATAGACTAGATTTGCAGTATCTCCATATTTTAAGTGTTCAGACAAACAAGAGGATGAAGTTCTACTTCATGAGCTGAGGAAATGATCTTACCACTGAGGCTAACAAAACTTTAAAAACCAAGAAATGATCTTTAAAATGCGTTGTCTTGAAAAGTTGACATTTAGAACATACAGCACTTGGTTATCACGTATATTATATCTAAATAGGGTATGATGTTTGTATTAGATGCAGGCATATCTTGCAGATGATACTCATTATTTTGTGTGTATGTACATTTGTTTCATGTTTGAACAAAACAACCATGAATTAGATCACAAAATCAGAGAAATGCAAAAACGTTTTCTGTCAGTTGAGTCTTCTCCTATCCAGCTAATATCCGCCGCCTCCCCTCAGGTGTTTTTTTTTGCTGCATTGTCTCTGGAAACATGGGAGAAATCTGCTCTAATTAGTTTGGAAGGCTCTCTGCAGGAGCACTGCCTGCTACAGTACCTTCCAATGTATTTACCGCAGAGAGACAATTCCGAGAGGCCGATCAATGCCTATTACCCATTCAAAATAACCCCTCCTCTAAAAGCTCTGCATCTTTCCCTTTCAAGTCGCTCTTTTCAATATTAAATCTTCAAATAGAAAATCTCTGAAGAATAAATTAGACAAATCAAATATGCCAACTTAAAGCCTTCATTAAAGGAGTGCAGCGCTTTTCAGTCGTGCTATTGAGGGACTTCATTATCCCCTCATTAACATGAAAGAACATTTATAATACATCTTAGAGCAGATGAAAAGTACATTTGGGTGCACTGGAAGGGGGGGGGAGTGCGGGGACAGCGCAGATTGGGTGCCTTGCTGATGAAAGGGTAGAAATGAAAGATTTAACCTAACTGATTTGTGTGTAAAAACGAAAAAAGAACATGTCAGGCAAACATGAACTGAAAGCTTGCCTATCTGACTGACTGTGAAGTCAATTCAGCTGGCTTACTAATTGATTTACTTGCCAACGGGTTTTATTCAGAACCGTAGACCGAATGGCTCGCTGCCGATGATGACTTTGTTTACTTCAGAGTGTTTCTTTTAGCAAAGAACACAAACTCTCCTTTTATCTGAGTACAATGTGGAGACACCTTTAAAGGGACATTTCAACTATTTGGCATTGTAGTTCTGTAAAGTTGGAGTGGTTGTGGGAGACCAATTAAAAAACAAGTAAGGTCAAATTTGAAGCAAAAAATCTTTCAAACCCCGTGCACTCAATTTGTGTCACAGGTTTTAATTCTTTGTCTCTAAAGCTGAATGATATCATACGATAGTTTCCGCGGGCTGAGTCGTCGCCCAACTCCTCATAAGCAGTGAACTGACTTTGCCATATACAATTGGTGGAGTGCTCCTTTAACCCCTTTATAAGGTCGATAAGAAGCAGCCTTCATGAACACTACATGGCTGTCCTGCCTGTATGTGACAGTACTGTTTACTCCTCATTCATTATGCAAAAAGAATGGGCTCAGTTCTGGACGGTGAGGGTACTTTTAATCAATGCGATCATCAGCGCTCTGACTCCTGTACTTCAGTGTCTGTGGTTGAGAGGCCCACTTCCATCTGTAACACTGAGAACAAGCAGATATTGTTTTGGTCTGAAAAATGTCCTCAATTTCAAAATGTCAAGTGTGATGCTATTTTGTCTTTAAATACCTAAAAATAACAATCTAAAACAATGTGGCTTGAGTATGAAAGGGCTAATAATTCAATGGGCAAATGAGCTCAATCACTTTATTTCAAGAGTAGAAGATTTATATCCATATCATGCTTGGTGTTGGCATGGAGTTTGAGTGGTTTGCCTAGCTTAGCATTCAGACTGGAAGCAGGAGGAAACAGATAGATAAAGAAAAATAAAGCGCAGTATCTCTGAATAGCATCGGATGAATGTTAGTGTACACAACTTTCAGTTTCGGTGTACAAGTTTGATGCTACCACAGCTGACGATCTCACTATGAAGACGGCAACACTCCAGGAAGTTACTTTCGCCAGCTGTTGTTTGTCAGGAAATAGTTCCAACAGCTAACTTCCTCAAATGTTCATTTCATTGTTTATGTACAAATTAAAAATGAGGTAAAATGGATTCCTTAGGTGCTGGTGGGTGTATTTTTCAACTTTAGACAGAGTAGCAGTTCCCCCCTCCTTGCAGTCCTAATGCTAAGCTGGACTAACCACTTCCTGACTCTAGATCTGCACTGAACAAACATGAGCTTCTCATCTCTCTCTCAGAAATAAGTAAAGAAACCAAAGCAGAATAAGGATTTGCCTGGTTCATACTTAATCCTGCTGCTTTAGAGATGTCATGATTTCTTAAGCATATTGAAATAAGTTGTTCAATGTTTCAAGCCTGAAACAAAGAGTTTCTACCTCATTCTTCCCTTGTGCAGGGAGGGCTACCATATCCAGGCTTAATGACAGGGCCCCGACTAAACGCTGCTCGAAATCATCCATGCTGCAGTGGACATGAGGGCGGGGGGCGGGGTGAACATACAGAAGGAGAAAGGTGAGCTTTGAGATGTAATTATGCTCTTCAGGGCTTAATCACGAGCGCAACTCGGCGCCGACTCCATAGCAACTATTTGTCACATGGCAATTAAATGGCCCTTTTTCATCAGAGGAGCACGAGGGCTTCGGTTTGGATGGTTGAAAGTGAAGGCTCGAATGTGGAGAAAAAAGACGAGTGACTAACGAGCAGAGCTATGAAGGAAGGGAGGGAGGAGGTGTTGGTGATGAGATTGTCTGCCCGTCTGGGTCGACTCTAATTGGGATGTAGCTCAAATGTAGTGTCGAGTGATGACTGTGTGGGAAGCTGGCTGGAAAAGAAGCGGGAGCTCTGGGAGGAGAGGGATGGCGTGATAAAAGAACCTGTGCGACGTGTGCTATGACAGGCTGAGAGGCAGAGAGCTTTTGCTCCAGGTGGGAGAGAATATTTCAAAGTTAGTACGGGTCAAACAATGTTCAACAAGTGTTCAAAGTTCTTCCTTGTTAACTCAACTGTGGAGAGGAGGGGAACTCCATGCAGTGTGACAGTAGGGAGACGAGATGGGCGGCTGCAAAGGAGGATCAGTTGAGCTATCTGGAGATATCTCAACAACGTAATGACGGCGAGGTGAAACTCTGTGGTTGAGTACGTTCAGTATCATTCACAAACCTCCAAGGCCAATGCACATGCACCCACTTGTAATGCAGAACAAAAAATGGCATGCCTAATGGCTAAAACAGTGCTTTGCTAACAGGCAGCTGATGAATAAAAAAAGTGAGGTATGGAGCTTGCAATGTGTTGATCGAGGGTTTCTCAGCCTCTCTAAGGTTCACAAAACACTCATGGCCCAGCAACGGAATATTCACGTGGTCATGTGGATTTGTGAATGGCAGAAACCAAAATCAAGGCTCACATTTGTTAAAGTCTGTCCTAAACAAAATGTACAGACCCTGAAGTGATCACTTCCATTAAATCCATAGTCCTCATTCTGTTTAAAGCACACTTCATCTTTAGCTTGTGTAAGGCTTCAGAAGTCAGATTCATATCAAGTGGGTATCTTCCAATGTCTTTTGTACAAGACCTCTTCTTTACCTCCACTTGATTAGTGTACAGCCTCATATTAGCTTCACCTGAACCTTGGAAAGCCTTTTTGAACAGAATGAGGACTGTGAATTTACTTACGTTGGGATTGTGCAAGGAAGGGAACCCTTCAGGGCTAGTTTGAGATAAAGGAGGAATGATTACAGCAACCAATAACTATTTCATTGAGTATAAATCATGTAAGTATATTATAAAGGTAGTCCAAAAGTAAATATAAACATACCCTTTAAGATTTATAATTCAAAAGATATCAAATACATCTACATGTAAGTCTGACAAATCTTGCGCAACCTGTGCTCATCAGGTGACCTCTAGGTGGGGTTGTACTCCACGGTTCAGTCATATTTAAAGATTGGGCCAATAAATAACATGTGTTTATCGACCATGTAGTGAAACTGATGGACTCATTTATTACACCGAACAGATATATAATGTAATTGTCAACATTTAGAGCTGAACAATTAATCGATTGCTCTATTTGTTGATGCTCAATCAACAGCAAATTAATTGGCAACAATTGCTGATTCCAGCTTCTATACTATCACGCTGAAAGAAGCCATGGGCATTTGTTGCATTTATAAAGTACTTTTCTAACATTTATAAAGTAATCCGTTAATTTGAATTAAGTATTTGAGCAAACTTTCAGCAGATTAATCAATGATGAAAATAATTGGCCTTCAATCTTTGCTAAAATGTTTATTTATTTTAACGAACTGATGCATTGTACAACCTGAAAAAAAAAGACTGAACTTTGGATCCAGAACTAAGACAGGAGGGAAATGGTTGGGTATGAAGGGGCAGGTGTGGGGTGTGGTGGATGGGGGGCCAGGGGTGTACCTGCATGCGATCTGTGCTGGCCATCAGGGGCATATATCTCAGTAAAGCCCTCACCAAGGAGCCTGTCCATGGGTGACTCCCTGCCAGGCTCGTAGTCACTGTCCCCCGCCTCACTGTCTCCACGACCGCTGTCCTTCAGACTGAACTTGTCCATCTCATTCAGGGCATATCTGCACAGAGAGACAAGCGGAGAGATTTCATGCATTTCTCATAGAGGACTGGCTAGTCAATAATATTATCAAATAGCTAAGGGAATGCAATGCTACTGATGGATAACAGAGAGCGCCCTGCAGAAGAGGTTTTACATAAAATTATGCAAATGTGAAGTTATTGAGCATACAGTTTGACACTCAACCAAAAGCTACTGGATATGGATTAAAGGGACTATGTGAAAGCACTCATAGCAGGCAGAATCATGTGGACATGATATTATAGAGGTGTACAACAGAGTTAGTCTTATTTTTTACCTTGCCTGACAATAAAGGTTTTAGAAGCATAATGTTGGTTGTGTGTTACCTGTAGCTCCTGGTGTATTTGTTGCCTCTGAAGCTTGGACGTGGCTGGTACTGGCCCTGATGGAGCATGGACAGAAGCTGTGAGACTTGCTACAATCCCAAGAGAAACCCAAAAAAAAGACAAAAAAAGAAGGAAAAAAGACAAAAATAAAAGGAAAAAATGAAGAGGGGAAAATGAATGGAGTCAAACAAGACAAGCAAGGCCACAAGACAATGTTTGGGGGTGGGGGGGGGGGGGGTGGCATGACATAGTGACTTGCTCCTGAATATGATGGTTAACAAAAACATGACACAAAGAGCTGAAGGTAACAGAATATGGGAGCAATTTATAAATTCAAAACAAATACTAAATATAAGACAAAGACAATAGTATATTATTTAGGACCATCATATTGCAAGTGGGTTATCTTTAGGTTTTAACAGATGCCTAAGCAATTCATAAAACACATAAAGCTGTATATTTACACTGTTCTAGCACAAAACATCTAGGTTTCAAGAGAATTAAATAACAGCATAAAAGACACATAAATGTCATTGTCTTACCTCTACCGGGGGTGTGCTGTGGGCCAGTTCTAGGGCAAAATTCTCCGGCACATGATTGGAGGAGATGGTGACTAGGCTGTTGAGGGACTGGCGGCTATGGTGGCTCTGCCTGCTGCCCAGGGTGCCCCTCTCAGGTGTGGGGGAGGCTGAGGGGGAGCGTGGGTGGGCCCGCACAGGCAGGGTCCCATTGATGGTTGGGACCAGTGTAATATCTGCCTTGTGGATCTGCCTAGCAGGCTTCTTGGGGTGGTTCTGGTAGCTGTTCTCTGCCACGCGGCAGTTGTAGTTGTGTCTGGGGTCTTTCTTCTCACGGCTGCAGCGGGCAGTGGCAAACATAACCATGACGATGAGCAGCAGAGCGCAAACGGCACCAAGAGAGATGATAACAATGAGGGAGAGATCCAGTGGGGCCTGGCTGGAGCCGGTGGGATATAGAGCAGGGAGCATGTCCATATTTTCCTGCAGGGAGAGTCTAAAGAGGGCCCCTGTGGACAACCGAATGGTCCCCCTGTCCTGCACTTCCACCCTGATCTCCATCACGTCCCGTGGAGCCTGCTCCAGGCTGCCGTTAGTTCTGAGCTCACATCGCCGTGCGTCCATCACAAACAGCCCATCCTCATTGCCACCAACGATGGCGCAGCTCACTTCTCCATTGGTGCCGGCGTCGCGGTCTGTGACTTTAAGTGCAGCGATCAGCTGACCAGGTGATGCATACTTCCACACCGGCAGCTCAGCGGTGTGATTCCGGAGGGAGGGGGCGTGGATGATGGGGGGGTTGTCATTTTCATCTAGGACAGTCAGAAGGACAGTGGTGTTGGTTGACAGCACAGGGTTTCCCCCGTCACGTGCCTGAACGGTGAAAGCGATACGGCTGACATCTTCGTGGTCAAAGCTGCGTAAGGCATAGATGGCGCCATTAGAAGGGTCAATCGTGACGTAGGTGGAGATGGGGCTCCCCTGGACCAGAGCATCCATGATGGTGTAGGTGACCTGGCCGTTGGTGCCCAGATCTGGATCTGAGGCCACCACAGTCATCAGGTAGGCTCCAGGAGAGTTGTTCTCTGATTTAAAGACCTCGTAGCGGCTCTTTTCAAAACATGGAGGGTTGTCATTTTCATCCAGCACCTGAACGGTGAAGTGTTTGATGGTGGAGAGGCTGGGGGAGCCCCTGTCCTCAGCTATGACCGTCAAACTGTACTCTGACCTCTTCTCCCTGTCCAGCGAGACATTGGTGAGGATCATGTAGTTTTTTTCGTGGGTCTTCTGGAGTCTGAAGTGGCCGTGTCCGTGCAGCCTGCACACCACCTCGCCATTGAGCCCGGCGTCACTGTCGTCAACACGTACCAGAGCTATGAAGGTGTCCACTGGGGCACCCTCTGAGATGTAGGCCACTTCCTCTTTGCCAGGCGTCATCAGGTTGATGTTTATCTCTGGTTTGTTGTCATTTACATCCACTACTTTCACCACAATTTTGCAAAGTCCAGGAATAGAATTTGGGCCTAAGTCCTGAGCCTGAACATCCAGCTCATAAGAAGGAGTGCTTTCATAGTCCACTTTTTTAATAAGTGTAATGTGGCCATTTTCTGGGTTTATCTTAAATATTTCCAAGATCTTTGGAGAGACATGACTGCTGAAAGTGTAGACTATTTTCCCATTAGTGCCCTCGTCTGGATCCGTTGCGTTCAAATCAATGATTAGAGTCCCTAGGGGAGAACTTTCCAGCAAACTAATAATATAAGCCTGGTCCTCAAAGGCTGGGCTGTTGTCGTTGGAATCCGAGATGCTGATCTTGAGCAAAGTAGAGCCAGATTTTGGGGGTACACCATTATCCGAGGCCGTAAGCTGCAGCTGGTAGCTGGACAGCACCTCCCGGTCCAACTCTCTCATCACCACCAGCTCTGCGTACTTGGCCCCATCCGTCCTGGTCCTCACATCGATCTTAAAGAAGTTATTTGGGGTTAGGGAATATGTGTGCAGGGAGTTTTCCCCGACGTCCGCATCCACGGCGCCGTCCAGCGGGATGCGCGTCCCCACGGATGCGCTCTCCGAGATATCAATGGGGACGATGGCGCGGGAGAAGTGCGGGGAGTTGTCGTTAATGTCCAGCACATCCACCTCCACATGGAACAGCTGCAGGAACTCCGTCGGGAGTGTGACCACGTCGAATTCAATAGAGCAGTTCAAGTTTTTGTCACAAAGCTTCTCACGATCGATTTTGGTGCCGATGCTGATCTCCCCGTCCTCCTCTCGGACAGACAGGAACGGCGTACTCCCTCGCTGCATAGCGCGGAACCGAAAGGTCAGGGTACTCGGTAGTTTGGATAAAACCCCGGCTACATCTTCTTTTAACCGTGTAATAACAGTGCCCACTTTCTGCTCCTCGTAAACTTTATATTTCAAAGTCTTACCGGTGGCGCCGCGCGTAAGCGCGACCAAAAACAGTAGTTTAAATAGTGTCGAAGAGAATATAGTTCCTTTGGTTTGGATCATTTTTGCCCCCATCTTCTGTGCGCACATTGTGGCGAATTCTTGCACAGAGGGGAAAAATCCGAGGGGGAGGGAATAGTAGTCTTCTCAGACGTCTGGCATATTTAATCCTCCGCAGCTGCTCAATGTTGCCAAAAACTCAGCAAAATAGTGAATCAAATAAATAAATAGACGGATAAATAAATTAGTAAACTCTGCTTCTTTTGGAAAAGAAAAGCACTAAAAAGCAAACCGCGGCGATCTCCTTGTAGACGGATCTGTTGCATATATGGACATATGCCCGTCGCCTCGTGTGTGTGCGCCAGTGAATGAGTGAGAGTAGATGAAAAGACGCAGCTTTCTCCCAGTCTGTGTGTGAGAGTGAGTGAGCGAGAGAGAGAGAGAGAGAGAGAGAGAAGGAGGGAGTCTGTGTGTGCGCGTGCCCTGCTCCGTGCGCTCTGTTCTGTCGCCTCTCCAGTCTCTCCGCCCTCCCCGCACCCAAACTGCGTCTCTTTTCCACACAAGCCCCCCCACACACCTCTTCCCCTCCCTCGCCCCCTCTCCTCCTAAATCACCAGAATGGCCTCCTTCAAGCAGCACAGGAGGGACTATTGATGGTAGCCCCGTCGCCCTCCCGCCTCCCCCAACACAGAAGAACAACCCAGTCTCAAAAGTGTGCCACAACAATGGGCCAGAGGAGGAAATATTCTGGGCTCAGCTACTTTCAACACAACCGCACACTGACCCGCGGCAGACGTACATTGTTATGGTTGCAATTCACAACGTGTGCCAACTTGGGTCTTTTGTCATGTGTGCGTAAAACGCGAAGTTGTGGCTCTCAGAATAATAATGCCACGGGGAAGGACATATACCCATCACTCAGAGGAGGTTGTGTGGCCGGGCCCCACATTTTTAAACCATAAATACATAAAATACCTCTGTAATATCAATTTACCATAGTTTGTTTCTGAAAGCTCAAACCTATGGCTATTGTCGGATTACATAGTGTCATAACGTTTTATCCAAACTGCATCCTCTCTTCTTTGTGCGCAATGGTCGCATAATAATGAACAAACCTCTGCGTCAGCTGATTCCTACCATTAAATATCAGTCTGCCGCTGTCTGTCTCTGGGGTTATGTGTCACCTGAATAAGATCTCTGTATTATCCTTACGAAGAGTTTAAAAAGAGTTTGTTGGTTACACCCAAAAGCAAAATCTTGCCCAGTTTACACAGCTTTATACTCTGGTGACCATAATGTTGCCAGACTTTTCTTTTGGGCTCTTAAAATATTTCTGAGTATCTGAACTACAGAAGTCCTCTGATGTATTTGTGCGCACAGGATAATCAAAAAAGCGGAAAAATATATCAACTGATGGCGCCTCAGTTTACCAAACTGAAACAAACGTCAAACTATTCCACATATACAAAGAAAACTTCAATTTACAGCTTACAATATTGGTAGTTGTTAGCTGGCTCATGAATGAAGATCATTCCGCCAAATTGATAAATGTTTAGGACTTGGAGATGTTTAAAACATGCTCTTTTCACAAGCATCCTCTTCTTGCTGCATAATATTATTGTATGGAAGCCTACACTCTCTTGATCCAACCAAATTACCATCCTGCAAACTGAAAGTGTCTCTCAGGGAGAAAACAACGGGGCAAGCGGATTTTTACGAGAGAAGCAGCAGGCCATCTGGCCCGCGCCTCCGACAGACCAAACCTACAATTACCATCTATTCAGACCGAGCCGCCCCCGGCCAAATGACACCAAGTGAGAATTAGCCCCAGCTCATGTCAGATAAAATCAAATATTCTCCTCTCGTTGCTGTGGAAAACTCTTGTATGGGTTTACTCAGTAGTTATGAGAGGCCATCGGTGCACTTTGGATTGACTTCATTTGGATGTGTCATATGTGCTGATATGACTCAGTAGAGGGGAGAAAGGAAGGAACAGCGTAAAGATCACACAGGCTGATAAGTGTTTTTATGGCCTGTATTAATCCATCCTCCGCTCCGTTACAGTCTACATCATATCCAACATGTCTATAGGACACCCTCATCACTGTGGCACAGACTCCAGTAAGACTGCAGAAGCCCATTTTCAATGTTCCCCAGATTTATTTTTCCCACTAAATCATTCAGAAAGTAATGAGTCGCCGCTGCGCAGACTTCTATTCTCAATAAGCTTCATTTGGAGCGCGAGCCACATCTGATAACCGCAGCGCTGATTGGTTTCAACAGAGCAAATTATCTGAAGCTACCGGCATCTTTGAGAGGATGCGTCTCTGTGATGGATTTTATCTGCATTTTAAATTCCTATGTGTGACCCGTGGGAACAGGCTCTCTGCGCCGCCATCTGCCTCTGAGCAAACACATGGACTCCATCGACTCCAGAGCTGACAGACACACACAGACACACACACACACACACACACACACACACACACACACACACAGTGATGCTGAAAGGATCAACCAGGGCAACGTGTCCATTCTGTCCTCAGTTTAAATATAGTAAATTTACGATGTCCATCATTTAGTCTTAAATATTAATCATCCAGCTGGAGTTTACTGCCTCCACTGATTTCAGGTCAGATCATTGAAATGTTAATCACTGAATATTTTGAGATTTTTGTTGGTCAAATAGAGATGACTCAAAACGTCTAAGAGGGAACATTGTTCTGAGTAATCCACCCACGATGATATTCTACACTTACATTGAGTTTATTAATTTAGAGTGTGTTTGCATTCAGCGAGTTTGAATTTGGACAGACTGCACTGCACGAATCAAACGTTGCCTTGCTGAACCAAACCCATGTGTGTTTTTGTAACATTTGAAGCTTGTGAGTTTTTATCCAGCCTATTACGCATTGAGAGAGTCATTACGCACGGTGCCAAGTTCTCTCCACGTGCACCGTGGTGTCTGTCGCGGGAGCAGATACGCTCTCCCGGCGTGTCTACGGAACACATCGTGTCTCCCGTGACATATAACAACGTTAGCCACGGGCCGGTGCCCCTGCACACATACTGCTACACCCCTACACCCCACCCCCGGCCAGGAGCCGATGGAGCCCTAATAGCATTACTGGCGTAGAAAACTCGCAAATCACATTTCCTCTGCAAAAGAAAAAAACTCCACACTTCACACAGATTACAGCCAAGAAATGTCTTTAGTCCCACCAGAGCTGCACCAGAGGAATGCACGGTGTGTGATGATACAGTGAGGTAGAATATACAGCCACACTGTTACTATATAGACACATATAACTTCTATAAGGCAGAAGGGCCGCTGAGGCCGGTTGGAGGAAGGGTGACTGGGTGGGTGATGTGGTGGAGGCAGATATATTCTGTCCATAGGGACCTTTAAACAACTGAAAGGAGTAAGGGGTGTGTGTGTGTGTGGGGGGGGCAACTTTGTCATTGAAATGAAGCAGGAGATCCCGAAGACAAAGGCTGCCTAGCAGGTGGAGAGAGGGCGGCGCGGGGGGCCCTCCCAAACCCTAAAGAGAATCAGTGCGCACCGGGCGGGGGGATGGGGTGCAGGCTGGGAGCGGTGGCGGGGTTTGTGTCTTGTGTGTGACTTTTTTTTTGTTTTTGAAACATGGGAATATATGTGCTCCCCCTATTTACAATCATCCGTCTGATTTTATTTTTCTTATTTCCGATTGAGATATCACATCAAGAAAGAGCTAAAGCTAGCGATATGAAATGAGCAAATACTAACAACAGTCCTGGATGGAGAGAGAAGAAGTGAGAACAAAGATAATGTTTGGAGCAGCACTATGATATTCAATAACAGTCTAGTTCAAATAGTTATAATTCAGCACCTCTCTATCTTCCAGGCAGAAGGGGAGTGTTGGCGTGCGTCGGGGGGTCGGAACAATTGTAAAGGCACGCGAGCATCTGCCACATCTCATTACCATGCTGTTAGCTCGCGCGAGACGGAAGGGATTTGGGCTCAGAGAGAGGGGAGTCAGGATCTTTCCCTCCACCAAGCATGGCCAGAGATGACACATCACAAAGCCACATTTAAATGTGATGCAAAACCAGCTGATCACTGGTCTCCAGTCAGCCCCAAGAGCATTGCGGAAGTCCAACACTGATGTTGGGTGATGAGGCCTTTCAGTTCATCCCAAAGGTGTCTGTGTGGGTTTTTTTCGGGATCCATTTCTTTATGGAGTTGGCTTTATGGAGCTGCATTGTCATGTTGAAACAGGAAAGAGTGAAAAACACAGTTGACCCAAAGTTTTGTCTAAAATAAAAAATATAGTTTTATGCTGGAGCATTAGGAGTTTTATTACTTAAGTCTTTATTACTGATAAAGCAAATCAAATGAATTCAGTAAACAGTATATTATGTGTTTATTCCACCAGTTAGTCACATTTTATACAATCATGAATTGCCTTAAAAACTAGGTACACAGTAATAATTATGTTTCAAAAATATTTTTTAGAAAATAATACATTGACTTCTAAAGGTACAGTACAGTTCAATTAAAGTTACTACAAGGAACTTTAACTTTGTGTTGATGTTGTTGGTCCCTGTGGACACAAGTGGTAGTGTTTCTGAGCACCAGACTCCCTTTAGAAAACCTCTCATTTTACAGCAGCAGGGTCTGACAGTCTGCTCCTTTCAGCTGGTTCTGGTTCTCCCGTGCCTCCATTCCCTCCAGCGGGTCCAGTAATACGTTCTTGGTCTCCAGCAGCGTGGTGTCGGTGTTTGCTCTCAGAGAGGAGAAGCTCTGCTCCTGGAGGAGGAGGAGGAGGAGGAGGAGGAGGAGGAGGAGGATTAAACTGAGACGGGTTCATAACTCAATTTGAATTGTAATTTTGATTTTTTGAACAGATTAATCACAAACGTAATAATCCGTGCGCTTCGAGGCATTGTCCATTCTGGGCTAAGCTAATAGCATCCCAGCTCCGCTGCTTCACAAAGAAACTGAATGAGGATATTTTTTTAAATGTTAACTCGTCCTTTAAAGGCCCCTCTGTTCCTTCAGCCCCTCACACATTTATTTCTCTTCAGTCTGTGATGTTCACTGTATCTCACGAGTTATTTTGTGATGAAATCTTGCAAGTTTTTGCGCTGCATCCTCAGCCTGCATTGCTTACCTCAACAGCAGAAATGGATTCCTAGCTCTCTGACATGTTATTCCCCCTCTTTGTAGAGTTGTGACAGTGTAGAAAAGATGTCACAAAATGGCACAAAAGGAAAGACAACAGAGAATATGGTGACACATCTGCAACCAGCACAAACACCGGCACAAATAGGAACACTTTGATTAGAGAGACGTGACGTTCAGGTGTCAGTGCCTTGGAAACAAACTCAATTGTAGTTGTGCAGAAGCTAGCTCAGCATATCACGTTGTCTGCATTTACAGGTATCAACAACAACACAAAGACGTTTCTGCCCACATCCTTTAGGTCCTATTGTTGTCTCTTTAATACAACAATTATCCCACATAAGTCTACATTAGGTATACTAGGTGAAGGAAAAGATCGTGGTCTGAGTTATGATGGTTACGTAACTTACGTTCGTGGCTTTAGTTCGCAAGCTGACTGGTCCAACCATCCACCCTGACCTCCTCTCTAAGCACACTTTACCAGTGTTTATTCATGACACAGGTGGGCTTACATTGGAGTTAACTGAAAGCTCAGTGCGTCTCATGCACTGAGCATGAGACGCCGAGGGGCACTGACCAAGCCTCGGTATTTGACAGGCTGAGAGTGAGAAGGAGCTTCTTGGGTATTAGAGATATAGACACACAGACCAGAATGGAAACTAACGCAGACCCGTTGAGGCCAAACATAATTTGGACGCAGCTTAACTCTAGTCTCTGGTTGGGTCTTCTCATCTATTTTACAAGTGAACTGCTAAATATATCTAGGTTTCAAGTACAAAACATCCTTTTTCCAATGAGCTAAATGTACTACCATGTGTTGAATATTGTATATATGTTGAATTCCTCTTTCAGTGATGCATAGTTGTGGAGAAAGCAGCCTCTTCCTGTGTTTCTAAATGTGATAATATGGAGATCAGTTCACTGTTAAAGTAAATATTGTCGGCATTCTCACATGAAAGCACAGAGAGATGGGTTGAATGTAACTTGTTTACATCACATGCAGAAGTGTGTCATGCTGAGCTGCTCTCGTGCTGTAAAGCCCGTTCGCCTTTCTCTGCAGCAGAGCAGCTCGTTTGCTCTCCTCTTGTATCTGATCAGCTCTGATTGTCTTTGCTGGGATTGCCGGACCATCCATAAAGCCCCCGCTTCTACCTGGGGTGTAGTCGTGTTAACTGCCCCGCGGGACTCCATTCACATTCGGAGGTATTGAAAGAGCTCCTTGACTTGGTAATGGGGTCTCCGAGCTGTACACAAGGCCCTTGTCTTGTTAGGTATGTGCTGTGCGACGCCACCATTTACCTTGTTGACTTTCTCCGCTTTGAAAAGAAGCTTTTTACAGGTCCTCCTGTTTCACCTTGAAGAGCAGCGCTCACAAAGACACTCCGTGTAAAGAGGGTCTCTGGGTGTCAGGGATGATTTGCACTGAACACAAAAGAAAAAATGCTCTTCATTTCTATAAAAGAGACTCAAAGAAAAACACATTTCTCAGATTTTAAAATCGTCTTGTGTTAAAGTTGTTTCGCCCATGAAATATGAATGAGCTTCATAAATCAAGAATGTCATGTCAATACTGTCTAAAAGCAGCATGTCGTCAGCGACCTTGCTCTGTAAATTGGAGCAGTGCTGTCAAACACCACCAACTGGCCGGTTTTGTCTGCTGTGAAGGCTCATTGACCTCTCTGGCTGGCCGACATAGACTCACAGTAGTCTCACGTTTCATGCAGGAGCAGTGGAGGGCTGTTTACCAAGATCACAGATCACCTTTACGCCGGGTCCTCCCCTGCATTCACGTTGTGACAGAGCCAGAGCCCTCCTCCCTGACGGACACACGTCTGGCATATGCTGCCCTGATACCTGATCACTTGTTTTTGAGGTTGCACAATAGCCTCTCCTGGTCTACGCCTCCTTTCATAACTTAGGACTGGGAGATTAGTGTCCAGCTCTCAACCTTCAAACGCTACCTTTTTGTATCAGTCCACCTCAATTCATCTCACCACACCCCTTATTCTCTTCCTCTTTAAAAAGGCTAGTTCTGCCAGATGCTAAGCAAACACTTTTTTGTCTGCTGTTGGATCCATTCACAACCTGTTCCCCCTGCTCTTCACTCTGAACAAACAAAGCAGCAAAGTGCCTCGTCCAGTGTTCGTATTTGCTTTGGTTCAAATCATAAAACTCACAAGTTAACCAGGTTTCGTGCAGAGTCAGGATCGCCAACACAAAGCTGTCTGTTTTTCTCAAGCTGTCTGAGAGTTGTGGGCGACGCATGCTGGCGGGACAATAGAGGGACGACAGCAGTGACTGAGGAGTTTTTCTGCAGCGACCCGAGTGCTGGAGGGGAGAAGGGAGCGAACAAAGACCTCCGATGTGGCTCGAGTTGAACGTTTACCACGTGCAGGGCCAATGGGTGACATATTTTCGGGGGTGCTCATTCATTAGAGGGAAGATTTACTACCCCCACCCCCCACTTCTTCCTTTCTGTTTGTCTTGGCAGATGTGAGGCAGGCACTGGCCTCTCTCTCTCTCTCTTTCCTTTTCTTTTGCGCTCACCAAAGCATGTGTTCTTAATTTTGGGGCCATTTGTGTGGAAACTTTTGTTAATACCTGGATCAGCTTTCACAGTGGGCTCGACGCTCTCCCTCCGACGTGAGGCCGGCTCTCCCACTTTGTAATCTTTGCTCTACAATCTCTTCACTTAGTTGCTCTTTTGTGTACAATCCCCCATCATTGTGGATATTACATCAGTGCGGCATTGCAAGCAATCAACCGGTTATTAAACTGTAAACAGATGACTTAATGCACAAATGTAATTAGCAAATCTAATTCATTACAATATAACT
The DNA here is from genome assembly GCA_028022725.1 of Lycodopsis pacificus. Taxonomy (NCBI): domain Eukaryota; kingdom Metazoa; phylum Chordata; class Actinopteri; order Perciformes; family Zoarcidae; genus Lycodopsis; species Lycodopsis pacificus. The sequence goes on along the minus strand of CM051689.1, from coordinate 26,793,579 downwards.
AATAAGCTGATTCAATAACAATCATATTTTCCATTTTAATGCGTTTTTGAAAGTGCTGTTATATTGCAATTAGACACAAGACCAACTGTAAAGTGGGAGCTAGTCATCAGATTTGTTTTTCATTATAAGCTATTACCAACTTTCCCAATGAGTACTTGGGTGCACCACAGAGCTTTTGTAATAATTGCCTGCTACAGTGCCCCACGCAGACACCACCATGCTCTGTAGGCTTTCACAGTAACCAGCTATTGCAGACAATCCAGTGCTATTAGTTATCACGGCAGGATCTTGTTTTACGACCTTAATTAAAAGGTGCAGACAGTGAAAACAGCAGTTGTGTTGATCATGGTGGCCCAAGGGGAAGGGGATACTAAAGGGTGTACTTATTACGCAGCCCATAACCAGGCCAGTCCTAATGACTCTCAGGCCCATGTGCTCTATTGAAACACGTTCCAGGTTGGACCTGGGAGGAAACGGCAAAGGCCTCATCCAGGCAAACCTGACAGGCTCCAGTGTTTAACTAATGACGTCAGCGTGATCCTCTGCTCTGTTTGACCTCCGACTTCTGAAGAGAATCCAGAAATCAGATAATCTGAGAGAAATCTTCTCAGCAAGTGGTGCACGCTCAGCCAAACAAACCATTTCTTCCTTAAAACATGACTGAGTTGGGTTTGTAGAAACAATTGTAAGGTTTGCCAACAAGGATTAAATGAATATAAGATGAATGAGGGGGGATTGTGTTCTCTATGAAGCCAAACCTCCTCCGATGTAAGATTAAACTCAGGATCAGGTTTAGAGCAAAAACTAAACTGATGTTTAAATTGATTCCTAAATGTAATCTTTCTTAATTTTAAGCTACTTTTAAAGTTTGCTGCTCGATGATTTAATGGGGTTTAAAAATGAATCCATGATTATGGCGACCCAACCCAAGTGTATACTTGTTCAGATGTGCTCTCAAATCCGCCAGTTGAGTTGAGTCGCTAGGAGAAATAGACAGGGGAAAAGCACAAGTGCAGGCGGTACAAGTTTTTTTGGAAGTGTAGCAGGGATGAGAAGGCCCCAGAGTGGGGCTGCGGTGTAAAAATGAAAAGTAAACAAGATTTTCTGACAGCTAAAGAGTCTCCTGGCATCTACCGAGCTCATGTTCTCCAGACAGACCCACTCCCAGCTACTGAGGGAAGTGTAGAGGCGGCCACAGCGCACAGTGACAGGAGCCTGTAGAGAGTGTGTGTGTGTGTGTGTGTGTGTGTGTGTGTGCAGAGTGTGTGTGAACTCACATGGCTGAAATGTGGGCCAGAGCTCTACGCCTAGGGCCAGTACCTGTGTGATGATGAGGAGGGACACATTAAAAGCAGCCACCAATTCGCATTAAGAGTTGCAAACACTTAGCGGCATGTTCCCTCCTGAATCATTCATAAGCAACTCAACACATACATTTAAAAGAAAAAGAAAAGGCTGAAAAGTGGGAGTGTAGGACGAGAGGGAGACGACTTGCATTAAACGTCAGACGACTGAGGAGCATTTTTCTGATGAGCTTCTTCCTCTATATAGGAGAACCAAGTTCTGGCATGTTAATAGTCGGGCTAATTGACTGTTAATTTGAATCAAAGCCTTCCGCGGGACAAAAATAACTTTGAGAAAACACCCTAATGATCGGATTTGGTGCATTGTGTGCTCTCTTTCTCCTCAGCTCTCCCCACCGCTCGTCTTCTTCCTCCCCATTCATCCCAGCGGGTTTGTTAATGAAAACTTAAGGCTCAAACAAATCCAGTACTCCCAAGAGGGATCCTCTGGTGGGTTAGCTGGAGAAAGAGCCAGAGATGCACCAGAAGCATCTCTTTGCGGAGCTGTGTTTAAGCTAATGAAAGAGCTTCCTAATTACTTTGCCAGCGTTGATTTCCATGAAAAAGCCCCAGTCATCAGTCACGACACCTTATTCATTAGTCTAGCCAAAAGGACGGCCCCTCCATCGCTGCCCCCCCTCGTCTACTGCTTTCATTTCTAATCTACTCATCCTCACTCCCTTGCTTTCCCTCCTATCATAACAAGCCATAGTGTTTTCAGAGTGAGAAAAGGGGAGAGGTGCAATTAAGGGAGTAGCTGCACTCCACTTGGACCACCACATTCATTATACACAGCTCCATGCAGGGGGATGGAGTAACCTATGTGAAATATGTGCTCATGTCAAACGCTGTGCAGTGGAACATTGCCCATACATACTGCTCGGGTCAAATTTGACCCGTTTTGACATTTGACAGCAGTAAAAAGACCCCAAACGTCTTTTAGCCTGAAATGATATGACTTTTCCTAAGGTGACCCAAAATACACAAAAATGAAAATATCTAAAAATGTTATACTTTTGTACAGGTGCTACAATGTTTTGTACACTGAGGCTGTTTCGGGTCAAATTTTCATTCCTACTCGTCATATTTGGCCACTTGAACAGAAGCTCTTAGCTTCACAGGGGCAGCCCTTCACATGGTGTCTTGACGCAGAAGGGTCACTCATGGGTATCGTTGTAAAACACAGTGTCAGGTGACACAACGACATCAGTAAAAAACACTAAAGTCTTGCTTTCACAAGGGACACAAACATTGGTCCTCAGGGCATTGGCATTTCATAAACACCTTTGTCATTTTATTTCAGAATTGTACCGCACCTTAATCACATTGCTTTTGCAGAATCATAAAAAATGTGTTTACATGTCAAACCTATTTCAAGAATTTTTAAGCAAATCATTGAGTTGTAAAAAAAGAAAAAAAAGAAAAAAGAAAACTGAAAATAAATGCTTGATGCAAATAATCAAGCTTTGAATGTCAGTAAAAGAGCCTTTGGCGCCTGCTGCCATTGGCCATATTTCATGTTGTCTCAAGGCAAGGCATATATTATTTAATTTGTTCAGAGCATTTGCAGATGCCTTTAGTCTCTTGTTGACAGGGCAAGGTAAATGTGTGTGTTGTCTGCAAAATAATGATTGTTGATCTCATTGGTTGAATGAAAGTATAACAATGTTAAATAAGAGAGGTCCAAGCATTGAGCCTTGGGGAACTCCACACGTCATCTGCCTAACCGAGTTTGTCCATCGGTCCAGTAGTGTTGTACAAATCAAAGATGAAAATGAATTCAAAACACAAAACAGAGACTTTTTGAAATGCGTAAATACTAAAATGCACCAAATCTTTCTGCATGAAAACAAACTTTTCTGCAGGTCAAACTTTACACTTTCAGAAAGTCTAAACAGCAACGGCCTTGCACAGCCAGACTACATTTACATTAACTCAATTTCTGGTATGAGATTTCAGGTTGGAGTCATCGATTCAGCCGGTTCAAATACACCAGCAAACAGTTTGATGATCATGTCATTTGTCTCAACTCGTGCAGTTTAAGCATAATTCTGGTTTATTACAACTTGAATCTTATTTTCATAGCTTTGCCACCATTTCTATCATAAATAATAATGTTGTGGTCACTCAAAACATTATGCTACATACTCAAAGTCAGGGGTCTCTAACTGGCGGACCGTGGTCCGGATCCGGACCCAGACGCAGTTGCATCCGCACCCAGCACCTAAAATCGATATTTCGGAATCACACATATATTAGGCAGCGAGTTTGTACTTTAACCGGTAGGGTTGCACGGTGTATTGATATTAAAAAGGTACCGCGGTACCTGTACGTTAAAAACGATACGATTTTGCACATTTTTAGTGTCGATACTTTATCAAAATAGCGTGTGATCAGAACGCACTGGCTGCTCCGCTCCCTGTCATGCAGCCTGCAGGCATTGACTGCAAGGGGGCGGGGCTGCACAGCGCGCTCACAGCAACAGGCAGCGCGCGCACTCACAGCGAGTGATCACAGGGGAGACATGCAGGAGCTTTTACCGACTGTCCTCGGCTTCTTGGAAAACAAGATGCCAGAAGTATCATCTGGAAGTACTTTGGCTATATTGCAGACAGTGAAGGAAAGCCCACTGACCTACAGAGACCCGTCTGCGAAACGTGTTTCAAAGCCACACAGACCAAGTGAGGCAACACGTCTAACACGGAAAAGCACCTTTCAGACAAACACCCTGAACTTTTCAAAGAGTTCAAAGAACGACGGGTAAGCAAATGTGATTACAAACATGAACACCCCCAAGCTCACCCATATACAGCTAACACGAGTAGCCTTAGCCTAGTTTGACAACAAGCCTATATGATCATGAGGTCACAATGCACACAAACGTGCACTAAATGAAACACAATTCATGCAAAATGGCTCCATGCTGGTGGAGCCTGAGGGTGGTGCTTGAGCTAATTATTTTTATTTTTAGTTGAGGAAAAATAATTATTCCATGAATTAAGATAAAATATGAAGTGAAAATATCAAACTCACTATGCAAGTAAATGAAGAAATGAGGAAAATAGAAATGAGGAAATAGAAACAAGAGCAGGAAAATTGCGCTAATCAGAGAGGTTATCTCACATGACGTTCTCCAAAAAGAGAAACGTGTTCAGAGAGAATAGAATTTATAAGCAAGGATGAACAGACTCTTCTATGTTAATTCTTCCCACAGGCAGTGTGTCATATGTTCAGAAACCGTAACTATTGATAAAAGCGGCAAATGAAGCGCACTACGAGACAAAGCACAACTCCTTAGAACAAACGTACCCACTCACATCTGAAATGAAGACACAGAAAATAAACCTAAGAGCCCAAAATGATCAGAATCCTAACGCATTAATTCAATGTCCCAACAATGATGTTACCAGAGAGGATAGAGCTGAAACAAGTGTTAATAACCACACAAAGTCCATGCTCACTGATTTGTCTTTTTAGAAGACAAAAATATAATATTGTTGCTTTTTGATTGACATCACTTCACACCTGAATGAACTGAATTTAAAGCTGCAGGGCAATTCAGTGAAATAATTTTTTCTAAAATGAATTACTTAATTTTAAGATGCACATTCTTCAAAAGCTTTCTGTTATGTCAGTTATTCTTTAATCCAGCCACTATTTTACTTGAAATGAGAAGAACATTTATTTATGTATTATTTATAATCCATCCAGTTAAATTTGAAAACTGAGAATAATAATTTGTTAAAATATAATTGGTGTACTTTCTTTATTTGATTTGACAGTTGTTGACTACACAGAGACGTTGCTACTACTACTAGGCTTCTTGAATATATATATATATATATATGGCACTAAATAGCGCGGGTTAAATATTATTGTAATGTTTCGGACCTTTGCCCGAGGAGATTTTCTCAATCTGGACCTTTTGGAATTTTAGTTGAAGACCCCTGCTCTAAGTTAACAGGTAAGAAACACAAGATCCACCCAATGTTCCCAGATCTCAGCCATTACTTTAGTGAATAAGATCATAGAAAAATAGGATCATAGTTTGACCAAAATAATCTACACTATGGAAATAGTCACAAATGAGCTTTCTCACAGAAGACCCATCAAAAAAAAAATGGAATTGTCCCCCACTATATCAATATCATCTAGACGGCAACTCAACTTTAATGTTTTAGGAGATATGTTGGTCTCATATTTTCAACAGGCTAAAGTGATGGCCCAGGCAGACAAAGGCCTGTCTCTGCACTCTGCACCTGTTCCTCTGCTGGTGTGCGTAGCGCTCACTCTTCACTTGTTACTGCAAGGTTATTCCTTCCAATTGGACCCAATGAATAGCTGCACGAAGATGCAGATGGACGCAGCTCAAATCAGCCAATCTGCCAATGCTTGACAGCAGGCAATGCTCGACACCACGACATGCTGTTACATATCTACAGATGTCCACCCCCGCCCTTCCCTCTCTGCTGCTTTCCGTCGTGGTCTCTCTCCCGCTGAGGGATAAGTGTCAGCGTGTCAGGATGTACAGATGCTGATCCGTCATTGTTAGGCCAGGCGAGTGCTGATGGTAATAAGCCTCCTCCTCCCAGCCCCCACTCCCAGGCGCATGACTTTTTGTGGGGGGCTCAGGCCCCTTTTGTCAGGCAATGGTGACCCCTGACCCCTTAGCCCTTCCTCCACCGAGGACACACTCACACATAGTTCAACCCCTAACTCACATTTTCTCAAACGTCACCCACCCACAGGCACACTTTCAGACAAAGACACTTGTATGCTGACACTGCCTCAACCCTCTCCCTCTTTCTGGGTCTTTCTTTCTTAACTCTCTGTGGGAGGTGAAGCCTCCTGCAGGTCATTAGCACGCAGTGTGCTGAGATTAAGAGAGCCTCCTCCCTTAATTAAGAGTAAAAGAAAGAGAAGCGACACGGGGGATAGATAGACCTCAGCCGGAGAAAGAAAAGAGAGATGCTTTGCTGGAATCATTAAAGCTTACGGAGCAGAATTACTCCCACCTAACTTTCCCCAAAATGAGCCCATATTCCTCACTGAGTGATTGAGGCTGTCTGTAAGACACACGCAATTTAGTATTATTGTATTTCCCTCCAGTAGCATTACAATGTTAACAGCTTCCTTGGGGAGATCACAAACAGTTTCCTCTGGAAAATCACACATTACCTTTGTCGAGAACCTGCATTATCAAGGGGAGCTTGGGTAGTTCTTAAGCGAACGATGAGTTCGAATATTCTAGCTTTTCCAGAAGCAAATAAACTTTACCTCACAGTTTGAGGATACACAGGGAGCTCAAGTTGTTTGTATTCCTCTGTGGCCCACCTCATCGCCTGGATTTTAAGACATTATACAGAATGCCTCTCAAAGCTCTGAGGGGGGTTGGCACTGGTAGAAAACGGGCAGGAAACGAAAAAGTAAAAAGATGAAAGTGGGCGACTTATCAGGATGAATATTGATGTGGGGCCTATTTAGAAATCATCCTACTTTTTCTACATCAAACCAGGAAAAAAAAACACAATACTGACCTCCTTTTTACCATCTCTTTCTTGCTCAAAGTAGGAGGAAGCATCATGAAAGTGAAATAGTAAGAGCACTTATTGTATTGCCAATTTTCCTTGTTGTTGGAAAAGTTATTAATTGGGTTCAATTATAATTTCCAGTCATGTGAATACATTATTTCAGAAATGGAATGGAAGGATTTCCAAATGACTACAGGGATGCACTGCTATTGAAATGAGAAAAGTCACTGTGACTCCTTTACTTTCTACAGTGACGTCCCCAGCACTTTCCTGAAAAGTTCCGAGATTTCAAACTTGAAGCGCTCGGAGCGGCTGCACAGAAATGGCGGACTGCTCAGAAAGACAGCACCTTTTCTCTTGGCGGCCGCCATACGCTCTCTCCGCATAAGGAACAATTTGAAAGCCATGTTTGCGCTCAGAAAAAAATGTTATGTGGACACAGGCCCTTGTGCAGCACACGGACCCAGTAGAAATAGATGCAGGAATAGGTCATGATAGTGCTGATGACTGAACAAGCGTTGTGTAAAGTAGCCTTGATTGTCTGTACTATAGACAAATAAAGAATTCCGGGGTACTAAATGGATTGTTGAACTCACTAATCCTCGCAGTGCTGTTCAAAGACAGCAAACAGACAGGGTTTTAACCCTCATGTGTAACAATAAGGGCCCTACTTCTTTGAGACTGGGACAAAGGGCAAAGGCAAGCAGTGGTGTCTGAAAAACACAAAAAGAGGGTTGCTGATGTTTTGCTAACATTCAGGTGTTCATTCATATGTTTATGTATGTTATGTTTCAGTATATGATGCTGGTGTTTGTGTGTGTAATGAAATATATGTTTCTGCATTGAGTCAGAGCAAGTGATGTAGTATATCGAGTGCCCATTGGAAGTCACGTGGTATAATACTGAATATAACAAGCTACGTAGGCCACAAAGTCTGCTCATGGCGGTTGTTATTTATTGACACTATGTTGTACGTTGTTACGTTACGTTGTTACGTTACGTTGTTACGTTACGTTGTTACGTTACGTTGTTACGTTACGTTGTTACGTTACGTTGTTACGTTACGTTGTTACGTTACGTTGTTACGTTACGTTGTTACGTTACGTTGTTACGTTGTTACGTTGTTACGTTGTTACGTTGTTACGTTGTTACGTTACGTTGTTACGTTACGTTGTTACGTTACGTTGTTACGTTACGTTGTTACGTTACGTTGTTACTTCGTTACGTTGTTACTTTGTTACGTTGTTACGTTACGTTGTTACGTTACGTTGTTACGTTACTTTGTTACGTTACTTTGTTACGTTACTTTGTTACGTTACTTTGTTACGTTACTTTGTTACGTTACTTTGTTACGTTACTTTGTTACGTTACTTTGTTACGTTACTTTGTTACGTTGTTACGTTACGTTGTTACGTTACGTTGTTACGTTACGTTGTTACGTTACGTTGTTACGTTGTTGCGTTACGTTGTTACGTTACGTTGTTACGTTACGCCGTTCACGTTACGCCGTTCACGTTACGCCGATCACGTTACGCCGTTCACGTTACGCCGTTCACGTTACGCCGTTCACGTTACGCCGCTACGTTACGCCGCTACGTTACGCCGTTACGTTCTTAATACAGCATATAGCATTGTGTGTTTTTTAACCTTAACCAAGTGTACTAGTTTTTTGTTTTGTTTTTGTAAACAAGCACAGTTTATGTCTTCATTAAACATTTCTATCAAATGAAATACATCCATTTGGAATATTAAAGTATGCAATATTAACATTTTTTGATTGACATAATCATGCAACTAATTCCTTTAAAAACCAGTTTAGTGTTGATCAATTCTCAAAATATGATATATTTAAATGTATGGTGGGTGGGTGACACTGATTAGAAGAGCTTTTAAACGAAAAGGTCAAAATGGAGCCCATGTATCCATCTCATCTCGAGGGTGCACTCTGTTGTTTTTCAGTCTGAGCAGAACCTCAGCTAATCAGCCCAGCAATCAGCCTGCTCTGTGTGTGTGTGTGTGTGTGTGTGTGTGTGTGTGTGTGTGTGTGTGTCTGTGTTCACTGCAGCATTCATTCCACTCCATTTGGCCTCCCTCCTCAGCCAACTCCCCCCAACTGTCTTTTCACATTTTGTCGGTCGTTTTCTTCCCACTTCCTTAATTTCTTTCTTTTAGTGGCGGACCCCGCCCCTCCCGCCAACGGGCTGTTCGCTTGGCAAGAACTTTGGAGCGGTTGTGGTACGTGTGTGTGGGTGTGTGGCTGTGTGTGATGATTTCAAAGCAAGGCCACCAATACACAGGCATTCACATTAGACACATGCTGACTAAATGCCCATATGTTTGCACACACGGGCCACCAATCTCTCTCTCTCTCTCTGCCACACACACACACACACACCTAAACACACACACACACACCCACCCGTACTAACTCAAGGCGCACAAGCTGTAGCTATACATGCTCATTGACAGCATAAGGAGACCAATCTCTCTCTCTCTCTCTCTCTCTCTCTCTCTCTCTCTCTCTCTCTCTCTCTCTGTCTCTCTCTCTCTCTCTCTCTCTCTCTCTCTGTCTCTCTCTCTCTCTGTCTCTCTCTGTCTCTCTCTCTCTCCATCTGTCTCTCTCCATCTCTCCCACACACACACACACACACACAGGAATGTATGCAGATGAAAATGTACCACATCACAGGCATAGCACTGTACCACATCACACACACGTACGCACATCACACACACACACACACACACACACACACACACACACACACACACACAGACAGCACCTCCCTCACGCTTCCTCTTGAGGAAATCAGTCTCATCTGGAGACTTGCAGCTCTGTCTCTCTCACTCTCTTTCTCCAGCTTTCTTCTCCTCTTTTTCTGTATTCTCTGTCTCTCTGTCCACCCTCAGAAAAATCACCCAAAAGCTGCACAAGGGGTCTCAACCCCTTGAATTCCTGCATAGATTTGGATAGGTGAACATGTAAACACACTGTCACTCCCTACTATTAAACACAACAGTTCATGAGTAAACGCACTAAACACATTTGCTTTGAATATGGGCACTGTATGTCCAGCTCATTTTCTAATTCAGGCCACCAAACTCAAAGCCCATCAAAAATGTTGCATTTTAAGTATGCACTGTGATGAGTTGAAATGAACCGAGGGAAAAAAATACATTAAAGGACAGTAAAAGTCACCATAAATGTTGGCCAAAATACAACGGCGGTTTAGTGGAGACAGTGCAGGTTTATGTCAAACACTGAATCAGTAACATAAAAGAAAAACTGAGTAAATTAGATGGCATCAGAGGCTGTGGTTCACATCCTTTCTCTTTCCTACTAACTGCCAATGTTGGGTTTGTTTACCACATTCTTTCTCTTAAAGGGATACTTTTGCGATTTTCAACCAGCTTTGTATTATTACGGTGTGGGTAGTATATGCAAATGAACAATGTTCATATTCCCTCCATGTCGCCAGCACCCAAAGGCATTCCCTCATTTACTAGCAAAAGCGGATTTTGCCGGCTCTGGGCTGTGTGTTCAAATTACAGATTGTATTACCGCATTTTTTGTACCCGGCCTCACCGCTCCATAATCAAAACAACCACTGGGAGACCATGGCTGAAGGCATTGTTCCTGTTCCGGGCACGTGGAAGTGTAACATTACACTCAAGCTTTGGGCCACATATGGACAGGGCAGAGATGGAGACAGGTTTCAGGATCCCGAGAAGAAAGTGGAAAAGAACAACCCAAACCAGCGGCGCAAAACGCACATCTGAGCATGGAGTACATGCAGCATTAACAGTTTTACCGTTGAAAATAGTATTGCACTTTGCAAGCCCAGTGCATTCTGAGTGTTGTAGGTTTTTCTATCTTTTGAGCGAAAGTGATTACTCGTGCCCTTTTTCTCAGGTCACGCAGCACCAATTTCAAAACCAGTTTCTGTCGTGCATAGACAGCCTAGTATTATGAAAAGACCGTCTTTACAGCGGTGAGCTACTTCTTTAACCTGAGGGAGTATTCGTTGACTAAACATAACCAGCAGACTAGTCTTGAATCCAAAAGTGACTTATGTAAAAGTACAGAATTGATGCAATAACTTAAACACAGCATTCTAATGTCACAACTATAGCCAAAGTGCAGCTGCTAACTGCTTTATATATTTGATTTTGAATCAATAATAATCAATTATGTTTCATAATCTCATGATAATTTGGTATATCAATTATTAAACTGCAAAGTGACCAGTGACTGCAGCAGTAAATGGATGTAGTGCAGTGAAAGTATATTTTTTAGCATTTACAAATGCCATTACGGTTTTGTAGAGCAACTAAATACTGTTTATTGTTTAGTTTAAAGAACTTGTTTCAAAATGCTGAGCCAAATGTAAACTCTAGCCCTATTTTTAGGCCTCTGCTCGAAAATGGCATACCCATACTAAAGAGACTTACATTCTTTAAATACAAGGTCTATTTTAATAATGTTTGATGCTATAATCAGATAACACTTTGAGATTGTTCAGATGGGTAAATATTGTGTATATGTTGCTGGTTAATATAGTACATGAAGATATTACACAGCTCAAATTGAAAATATTCAGGTTCGCCTGCAAAAAAGCACTTTCATTGATATTGTGTTTTTGAAATAATGCAGCTGGCTGCCTAAAAACTCTTCCAAATCATAGCACAACCGATCAGTAGTCCTAGAATAAAGGTTGGCTGTGATAAAGTGAAGAATAAGAGGCTTTAGTACAGAGAGGTCACGCGAGGTCGTCATTTTGGAACCAGCTGTTGCAGCTCTTACATTGTACTTCTTTATACTATATAACGATATATTTCACTTTTTGTATCACTCATATTATTCAATACATCCAAAATACAGCCGTTTGGCATCATTTTGAGATCCAGGGTCCTCTCAGAGCCTGTTTCTGGCTCTCATCCATTGGGATTTTCTCAGTTGCTGTGTGTTTATGGGGCTCTAGCTCAGCCTATCATCAGTCGATTTCAGTCAATGAGCCCGCCTTCGACGCGTCAGAGTCTCAGGAAGGCGGGCGTCGAAGCCGGGTGTTGATTGACAGAATTTTCAGCGAGTAAAGATGCAAAGAGTGCCACGCATCCCTGAGTGTAAAATTCCATTAGACAAAAGTCTGACCACACACCCACGGGTCCAGCACGTTAGATTGACCCCCCTTATACAGGAAACAGATAAAACGCAGACAGGATGTTGTTGCCAACAATGTTTCTAGCTTTGAACCGGATAACTTTCGCCGTTATTTTTATGATTTCTTCATAAAGGTAAGCAAAAACCAACGATTTCTTTCGGTAAAGGGAACTGTTGTGTTGCCGTTGTTGGCTCACAGCTTTGTACTGGTTTCACGGAGAGAAAAACTGAAGGCATTTATGCGTTCTGCGTCGAATGCTAACGCTAGTCGATGTACGGATTAGCTATGTAGCAGTTAGCATGGTGTAAAAATATCGAAGGGCAGTAAATATAATTTTTGCCCAGGAATTCGTGGTTTTATGCCACATTTTCTAGTTGCTTATATTAGTAGTGTATAGTTGTGTTTGGAGTGTGTAAAAAGTGACTTATATGATAGTGTTGCCCATACATTGCTGTTTAATCCGGTATATAAAATGTACACGTGTACAATAATCCCTATCAACATGGGCCTTTTTTGGACGATATTTGCAACCCCCCTAAGCCCGAGAGACCCCAAATTTGGGGGCGTCGCGTACAAGAGGTTTTGAAAGAAGGGGAGCTGCACTGGAACCAGGCAGCGTGACAAAGCGTGACCTTTTCTTGAGAAAATAAAGTGTAATGATCACATTCCATGATATCAAACTTGATATCATGTATAACGGAATTAATTTGTCCAAATTCGTATGCGACTGCAACGTTACTTTGTGTGTTGTTTGTTATTTTTGTACCCACAATAACTTTAAAGACCCTCATGTCATGACTTTGTTTTTACAGGATTGACACTTTTAATATTTAAATTCACTTTTTTTAAAACTTCTGTATTTCCCACTGTTCCGAGCAACATATGGCTGATGGTGAGGCGGGACATCGGGCTGAAGGAGCAGAGGTTAACATCTCCCCACCACCACACACACACACACACACACACACACACAGACACACACACAGACACACACACACACACACACACACACACACACACACACACACACACACACAGCAACAATGATATCTATGAATGCATGTGACAATGTGATTCACACACAAATACTATAGGTGTGACTGCAATCTGTGTATGTGTGTGCGTGTATCTGTGTGTGTGTGCGTGTGTGTGCGTGTGCGTGTGTATGTGTGTCTACCAGCTGGACACATGATTTAAGGCTATTTAATGGTGCATTTAGACACACAATGCAGCCCACATGTGTCATGGCCCATTTGTGATGTTCTGAGCGTATTCTCCCATGGCTGTCTGTGTTTTATGTGGCCAGTGAGTCATTAACTGCATACACACACACACGCACACACACACAATAATTTATTAATGTCCAATATTTGGGGAGTATTCTGTGTGCCATGTGGTTGCTAAGTAGATGCATTGTGGCAACAACTCTAAGCTTTTTGTCTGTTGCCTAAAAATATTAAAAGGTATTTATTATTAGATGCATTACAGAGCACAGGGCTCAAAGCATATTTAAAGAAAGGACATATGTTGTGAAAAACACTTTTGGGAAATGTACTTGTTTGCCATTTTGATAGCAGAAAATGAACATCCGGAGCTTAGCACATTCATTGGAAGCAGAGGGAAACTGCTAGCCTGAAGCACCGGTGATGCCAGTTTTGTCGTCAGAAGGCTCTGTGCAGACGTCCATGTAACACCAATATGTTATGTATGTTATGACGGCCTGGACTGTTTGGGTAGCACCTTTTTACACTGTGGCGTCAACACAAACAAATGCCAGTTTACACCGGTGACTAGCTGGCAAGCAACAGTGGGTACATAAGACAAGGTGCTTCATGCTGCACAGCTTTCTCTACAGCCCGGTTCAAAGTCTTTGTGTTGTCTTTGTGTTATCCAAAGTCTCAGCCTGATCCTCAAACACCAGCTAGGGCTCACAAGCTTGTGGAGATGCTCCATTCACATTACCTCTATTTGGTTTAGAAAAAAACATCATGGTTGGGTGTAAAATGAAGTAAAATATGTCCAAAATTATGGAAAACATGTCACAAAAGAGCTGCTTTTCAGTTCAGATTACGGTGCTTTTATATTCATCTGTTGTGGTTTTAACTTATTTCATAGTCTGTTTGTTTTTAAATTCATTTGATTGTTTTTACTGTCATATTTATATTTGATTTGCTGACACCTTGCCTCTTTCCCACATCTCCTTCATTGCTTAGTTCTGTTTTATGTATGTGCAGCACTTTGGAACTCTGCTTTTAAAAAAGTGCTTCATAAATAAAGTCATAAATAGTTATTTTCTAGGCTTTAGAGTGACGTCAAACAAATGTCATTTGGACATTTGGCTTCAGTTTACCATGTTGGCATCAGCATCACCAATTCCCACTGACTGTAAAATGTATGAGTTCCACATGTGCACACTCTCCAGTCCAGTATATAAATCATCACGTGTGTGTTGCAGTGATTTTCTACTTCTTACTCATCAGTGTGTGTTAATGCAGAGCCTGAATGTCTAAAGGCAACCCTTTCCTCACGGAACAGAGAGAAACAAAGGAAGATTGAGGAGGCTGCACGCAGAATTCCTGTGTGCAGCCTGCTGGTGTGTGTGTGTGTGTGTGTGTGTGTGTGTGTGTGTGTGTGTGTGTGTGTGTGTGTGTGTGTGTGTGTGTGTGTGTGTGTGTGTGTGTGTGTGTGTGAGAGAGAGCGAGAGGACGGGAGAAGGAGGAGGTTTTGATTGGAAATATTTTTTTTGAAAACTGGAGGTTGGAAAGCAGTCTCTCCCCCTCTGTCGCTCTGTCTCTCTCCCCCTCTCCCCCTCTCTATCTCTCTGTCTCTCTCTCTCTCTCTGTCTCTCTCTCTCTCCCTCTTTCGCTCTGTCTCTCTCTCCCTCTGTCTCTCTGTCTCTCTCTCTTTTTCCTGTCTCATTCTCCCCCTCCATCGCCCCACCTTCATCCTTCTGGTGTCCCATAACCAAAATGGACCACTCCACATCACTTGAAACATAATACCTCTTCCGTCCCACCCCCATCTCTCTCTCGTCTCCCTTTGAGGGAATTCAAAACAATGAGATCCTTTATACTCTGTCTGTCTCTCCAGACACCAGCCAAACCCCCAGCTCCCCCAGTCAGTCCATACCTCCACCCCCTCCCTCAACAGTAACAAAGCCCCCCCCCCTGCCTTTTGAAACCATAGACTTATTCTGGCAAAATGCACATTCACATAAACATTATGCTCATGTACTGTTAATGCTATGGCTGTTAGAGATTACACACTTTAATGTCAAGTCATGTATTTGAACCCTGTTTAGATGGTAAATCTCTCTCTCTCTCCGTCTCTATCACACACACACACACACACACACACACACACACACACACACACACACACACTCCAGCTGCCATCTCAAAAGGCAAGGCAGCTTTATTTGTGAGATTCAGTATATATCATACTGCATTACGATTTGACTGTGATTTGGGTTTCTGCACACGTCGCTCTTCGTACAGTTTGTATGAGAAAGTTGGTCGGTCCTAAAGGCCATATGACTGAGTCCTTAAAATACAGAAATGAGTCAGCATTTTTGCACTTCCGGTTCCCTCTTCTAAATTCAATGAGTTGTTTTAGTGTGTTTTCAGTTAAATGCCTGAAATGAGTCTGTGGTTAACGCAAGAGATTTTAACATCTGGTTTACTGTGTAAAATACGCAGCCCTGTCTCGCTGCACTCTTGTGAAGCATATTTTGTTTTCTTTTCAAACACTTGGTAAACGAACAAAACAAAAAACACTACAAACCTGCTTAGTTTAGTGAAGTTAAAACCACATCATGGTATGGCCTAAAATAAATACCAAATTGAAACAAAAATAATTAACCAGTAAAAGTACTCGGTTAGGTTTTAGGCAACAAAGTAATGCTTGGTTATGTTTAGGCAGAAAAAGTGCTTCACACAGGAGACAAACAGCAGTCAGAGTTTTATGATCCACCATCCTCAACCCCTCCATCAACAGAGTTCTGCAGAATCATGTGAAACGTATTTGTGATACCTCGAAAGCAAACGTAATCCACCACAAAATACATTTCCCTCAAAATGTTATTCACAGCGCAAAACTCCTGACTTTTCTCTTTCTCCATTTTTTACGTGTCTTACAAGTGACTAAATAAGATGAAATGTCATCATGCCAAACACGAGTCCACCTTTACAGCCCCGTGTTGCATACTCACGCTGTGCCTGCGCTGTAGTTTATACAGTATTATATATTGTTAGCTTTTTACTTCCATTGCATTAACACTTAAACAAATCCTAAAAGTGGTGTTCACTTGTGAAGCTCATCAGCTGCACTGAGCCGGCCAGATTGGGAATAAGTATCATAAACTTGCCCGAGAGCATATTTCGGCTAACAAATTGGATTTTTTGTCAGGGGAACCAGGGCGATGCTAACATCCGGGTTTGCCTACAAAAAGATGTCCTCCCTGTAGCTCTCTGCTACACAACCTGCCTCCTGTGTGTGCTCTGCTGACTCCTAAACTGTCGTTAGCTGCAACCTTCGGTCATACAGACAAACTATAATCATTGCTTGAGCCCGCAGCATCTGCTGAAAGTGCTTAAAGCTGATGGACCCTTGTCTTTTTGTGAGCGACATATTAAACTAGATTATTCAATAAGAATGCAAGATCATAACACAGGATTAAGGACTATTTGACCAGTGTACATCTCCTTTTACTGAACACTGCTAATTCATTGTTGATGCAATTTGCTGTTTATTATTGGTCTGTTGATTTTTTCTTTTATGCAAAATGTCTTGTGCTGTTTGCTTGAACTTCTTTCTGTTTTGTGTTACTTGCATTTGTGCTGTTAACTGAAACGCTGTATGCTGCCATCTTACTCAAGACACCTTTAAAAAAGAGGTTTTGAATCTCAATGGGAAATATTCACGGAAGATAAACGTTAGATAAAAATAAATAGCGCATCTCTCAATACAGACAGGCCAAAGCAGGATGTTGCATTGAGTAACTAACTCATGTAACTAATAACCTGCTTACATAATGTGCATATGTGTCACTTTTTGGATGAAATCGCAAAATAATTAAAACACATCATTGCTCTTTTCAACAAACTGGAATTCTGTGGGATATTTATATCCTGTACTCAGGTTAAAGTATAAATATTTAATAAATAAATAAAAATTGAAAGTAAATATACTTAAGTGTCAAGAGAAAAAATATTCATTATGCAGCAGAATGGGTCCTGTGTGGGGCCTGTTCTGCATACATAATATTTTCAAATGTGGAGAGTTGTGAAACTGTTTTTAATGCATCTGTGTGTGTAAAAAAAAATGTTTTCATTTGAGAGTTGTGGGGACTTAAATCCTGCAGCATCAGCACTACATATAATTCCCATGACTGACAACAAGACATGGGGGACTTTACTGTACGTCAGAGCTTTATTGATCTCTGGTGTTCACAGCTATGAGGGATGCACTGATACCACTTATGACCAGAGGCTTATGGTGGCTAATGTTGGCTAATTGTGGTCCGATGTGTGTAACAACTCTTCCATACTTGTGCTGGAGTCACACAACTTGTTACAGTTTACAGCAAAAATGGTATGATAGCAAAGAGACAATCACAATCTGTTCTTCATCTCGACTTCAACTAAAAACAGACAGTGATGCATTTGTAAGACAGTCTTTGCATTCACACTGTGCCCAGAATTGACTTCAGACAGGCAACATACAGAACAAGGCCAACAGGCACAGGGCATGTGTTCAGAATGATTCTGGGAGAGCCGCTATGGTGTGATTACTGTCAGATTTCTCTCTCTCTCTTTCATTCCCTTTCTGTCTCTCTCTCTGTTCTTTCCATCTTTCTCTCTTCCTCTCCCATCTTTTTTTTGTATTATGCTAGAGAAAGCGTTTCCAGCCACAAACTTGGATCCAGACCTCACATTTAATACACACACACACACACACACACACACACACGCACACACACACAAACACACACACAGAAAAATAAAAATGAGAGAGTAAGAGAGAGAGCTTTATAAAGTTCATGCTTTTTATGGCACATTCAGCAGAAAAGCACTCTAAACCCAAGGGATCCCCGTGCACCAGACATGAAAACGTGCCCAAAAATAAAAGAAGAAAAAGCAGCGTGAAAGGAGAAAAGAGGAACTGAAGGAGGAGGGCTGCAGTTGGAATGGCTCTGGCTCCTCTTACGCTCTTAAATTGCAGCCTCTCTTTTTCTGTTTTCAAAAAACCACCGCCGTAGTGCCACAGAGTTTGGGGACTGCAGCTAGTCAAATATTGGGTTTGAATGATGTCAGGGACATGCCATTCTGGAGAGCCACAGCCAGCGCTCGGCTCTGGAGACCCAATCTGAGACTTACGCTGGCAATGTGTCTTCAGGCACAGAAACATGGCACTGTCTCGCACTGGCACTTGTCGATACACAGAGCTGGGAGAAAGACAATCCTGCATGTGTTGACTGTGGATCCCTTAAGACAGCTCATCTTACTCCTGCTGATCCCTGACTGTCGGGCTGAGGGGAAATATGTTTTTTATTAATGGGAAATTGGTCATATTTAAAGTTGATAGATCTGCAGGGGGTTGATTTGGTTCTTGACGAGTGCCAGTGACGCCACAATTACTTGGCCAGCTGCTGAGATATTTGGCTTTGAGAATTTGCTTTCCAATCTGTAGTGTTGCTCCCTCCCCTCCACTATAGTACAGTCCCTAAAACACTTGATTTAAATACACAGCATCTGCTGCTAAAACTGAAAAACACTTTCCTATTGTCCCTCGTTGCCAAGATCCATTTGTTTATCACTTCACTATGTATGCAGGTTTTGGTACGCAGCATTGGAGATGACTTGTTGGATTTGGGAAAGTGGTGGAAACTGGGAATTGAGCCTCTTTTCACTTGAAAGAGTTGAGGAAGCTCGAGTCAACTTTTCCCTTCCTGTTATTCTCAGATATGATACGTCTTTTGAACGGGAACATTAATGTCAAAGTCATACATTGGTGTCACAGTCTTCACAGACACATAACATTGTATGAAGTCACATCTTAAGTTAGCTAATGTTAGCAACATGCTAGCTAACTAGCAAACGCATTGCTAATGTTACATCAAGCCTTATGTCACATCCCCACCTGTGCCAGGTTCATGACTGTGGTAATGTTAAGCAGATATTTAAGACGACATGAAAGATAAGGCGAACATGCCTTCTCTATAAGGCTAGGTGCCGCTCCGCATTCAATTTGGGAGTTATTTATGTTGATATACACAACGTCCAACATCTCAGTGGTAAAAGTTGCCTGAGTAAAAGTTATCATTGTGAATATGTCATTCCATCGCATATACTTGCTGTTGGCTTCTTCAAGCTATATGCACGTCTTGCCAGTAGCGTGTCTGCCTGCCCTCCCCCGCTGTCTGATAATCCCTCCGATCTTGTAAACTACTACAATAACACACTCTCCTCCTGTCTTGATCAGCTGGCTCCCATTAAAACCAAAACTGTTTCATTCACACCCTCAGCTCCCTGGTACACTCCTGAACTCCACCAGATGAAATCCCAGCTTGAAAGACTCTGCAAGAAAACAGGTTTAACAGTCCATCTGCAAGCCCACTCCGACTACCTTCAACAATACAAAGACGCTCTCATCCCAGCCCGGTCCACCTACTACTCACACCTCAGACACTCTGGCTCCTCTAACCCAAAGGCTCTGTTCTCCACAATAAACAAGCTTCTCAAACCCAGGGACAACTCCTCCACATCCTTCACAGTGAACAAATGCAACTCTTTCCTTTCATTTTTCCAAACAAAAATGTACACCATTTACAGCAACTGGAACACCTCCCCTGCCCTTTTAATCTCTCCACCTCTTCTTACTTTGAAAAGTGGAAAATAACTGTTTAAATGCATATCTGGACTAGTTTATTGAAACAGCGCGTCATAGAGGTGTTGCTTTTTCCGTGTCACAGCCACTCAGCGGCTTATGATAGCTTTCAAGAAGTTAGATAGCAATTTATATGCTTCTTTCAAAGCTCACAAGACTCCATTTACAAGAACATTTTACCGCACAGATCATGGCAGTTGCTGGTGTACTGTTGCCTCCATCCTTAGTTTGTTTATTGTGTGAAACCTGATCTAACCTTGTTGGAGTGGCACACACGCACACACACACATAGTGGTATGACATAGTTTGGACCGAAACATAAACAGGCATTGTCTCATGGAGTTTCAACAAACTGTTTGCTTTCAGGTTTTACTTGAAGCCAAACAGCAACCCCAAAAATCCTCCTGATGAAAGGTTATGGTTGGAGCCAAAGAGTGAGCTTACTAACATTGAGACTCTGCTGCTGCTGCTGGGGCCACATTAAGAACGCTGAGGTCATCACTTTTGTTTCCAAAAAAAAAGGATACAGGACAGGAGATGAATTATACAAAACCCAAATGAAACACTTCACTCGTTTTGTCCATAATACAGTCATGTGTTCCGAGTTATTTCTTTACTTTTAGTTATGCGATGGAGTTTTTGCATGAGTGAGTCGTCGTTTTGAGAAACAGGACTCCACTGATTCTACAGGTGGCAATAACACGACAATATGTGCTGAAATGCACCAGGAGAGACAGTGAAACCTGCAGTCAAAATAGTGAAGGATATACACGATTGGTTTTGGTCAGATAACGGTCAGTGATAGTGACGTAGTATGAAATATGGACGGGTCCAACAAGCAGGACTTTCAACCAGACCGGTGTTCAACACCACGTGTCCCAAAGTGTTGTTGTTGCCTAAACCAGACTGTACATAGTAATTTTAAGGGCAAACATGATGCTTTTCCTTAACCTAGAAAGAAAACAAACTTGAGGTCAGAATCTTGGTGAAACTGCGTGGGTTTTAAGAAGAAATCTCTTCTGAGGAACGGTGGGTGAATGAGGCCCAAAGAGCTGAACGGAACGCCTTGTAGAGCTGGTAGAGCTCAGGGAACCGGTGCTAACTCCTCAGTGGGTTTGCTGCTATGAGTGGCAGCTTTCACATTACTCATAGTCACATGATTAATTGGTGACATAACACTATCAATTGGTGCATTATAATGGCTTTTATGGGTCATTTTTATGATTTCTGCTTAAATTCTTTAGTTTTGACCTCAATTCATGTATCTTGCTATTGATTTTATGTGGCTTTGGCGCTTTGTAACTGAAGCATGATTTAAACCTCATACTTTAGATATTCTCACAATACACAAAGCCGTGGCTTAAAATATTGATTAGTGCCGTTTTAATGGAATGTTTTACGGGTTACTTTTATGATTCTTGCCTCTTTTTATATTGTCGCTCTTAAAGGGACAGTGTGTAGGATTTTGTGCATTTGGTGGTGAGGTTCCGCTCACTCCTCCCAAACAACACCGCAGTAACTTCAGAACGTGGTAACGGCACTCACCTTGCCTAGAGGCCGCCCTAAGCAGAATAACACTCCTTTACTTTACTACTTTAGGAGCAACAAGAGTCAGACTGCTGGCGGTACCACGGTATGACCACAGTCTCACAAGTGTGTTGGAGAACTACGGTGGCCTTCGGGTAATGTAAAAAAGCAAAAGTCTGTTGCTATTGATTATATTTGTTCATGATTACTTATTTTACTCATTTGTGCAGCAGTAAAGCATTTTTCATACTTGTCAACAAAGTCATGGTCGTACATGGTTGTTATGTTATTACTCTTGTTTGTCGAGTTGCTTTTGAGCAAGTCACTACACCCCCAGACTCAATGTTCTGGTCGGTACTGAGTCTGAATATGTGGGAAAGTGAAGCAGGGTGTTGTTTGGAAAGAGCATTTGAGCTGAGCTGATTTTCCCTGGATAAATGTAAGTATTTAAAAAATAATCTGTGCGTGTGTGTGTTTACCGTTGTGGGAGACGCTCTGTGATTCGTGGGTTGACTCCCGAGTCTGCATGTTCATTCCAGTTTCTATTCTTGCTCGGGATGTGGGGAGGAGACCGGGAGAAGGAATGTGTCCCTTGTCCCTCCTGGGAGCAAGGATCCTTTAGGGATATGTTTTTGCAGCACACTAGTTTGCTACTTTAGTAGCAGCTTTATTTATGTGCTCCAAAAATGTCCCTGTGCTCTATAATACAGCAAGAGTGGACATGTAGTGACAATAAAAAATGGGGCATGTCATAAAAATAGTCTATAGTTTATTTTATTAATGAATTGATTGAATCATTAATACAATAACAAGCAACTGGGCAGCTTTATACAATGTAAATTATAACATTGTAATTAAATAATTTACACTTATGTCAGCTTCTTTACACTGAAGGAAGTTTTGGCTTTATTATGAAGGTTAACGTTTTGGCATAGAGCCCATAAGCTCCGCCCCCAGTCATTGTATTTAATTCCATTAGTATCAAGCTCAATGTTTTGAATTTCAGGAAAATCGTACAAAATGAAGCCGTGTGGAGTTGAATTTATAGAGAAATCTTCATCTCTCTGTGCACATTGTCTGGCTGACATGCAGACGCATAGCAGCAACGTACAGCTGCAGCGAATGAGGTAGCTATGTTTCTATACATCTATGCTGCAGGATCCAAGATTGTTTTTCAGACCGTCTCATTGGGAGTTTCAGACCAGAGCTGTGCCTATGCTAATAGTAAACCATCCCTCAACATTCACAGCCCTGGTAAGAACAGATTAGAATGCTTAAGAACATTCGGTGCATCTGGAGTTGAAAAGTAGGAGAAAATAGTCAAGAAATTTAGAAGAATGTATCCGCATGAAGCCAAACAAAACTTTTTTTCCAGTTTTGAAATATGACATCCCAGCCATCCCATAAGAAAAACTGATACATAGCCTGCAGACCAAGTGCTTTATTGAACGTATTGTAACCATAAAAACATTAATGTTGTTGTGTTTTAGTTACCAGAAGCAGATAATTGTAGGAAAACAAATGAAATACTTTCCGACTGTGGCTCAGTGGTAGAGCAGGGTCGTCCTTCAATCAGAGGATCGGCGGTTCAGTCCCCGGCTCCGCTAGTCCATGTCGATGTGTCCTTGGTATAAATGTTAGTTAGACCTGATGGGCAGGTGGCATCTTGCATGGTAGCCCCTGCATAATCAGTGTATGAATGGGTGTGAATGAATGAATGAATGTAGTGTTAAATCACTTTGTTAAAGTGCTTTGAGTGGTCAGAAGACTAGAAAAGAGATAAAGTACAATCCATTTACCATTCATGGCTAACAGCGCTAACACTACAAACTACGGCAAAAGTGCTGACAGATGGAACAGTGTTTACCTGAAAGGGACAGGAAGGTGGCGCTACGCTTCAACAGCGTCTGGATGGCATTATCAGCTGTAACAGCTGTAACAGCGGGGGCGACTGTGGCTAGTCGCATGTCGATGTGTCCTTGAGCAAGACACTTAACCCCAAAATGTCTCCTGTAGCTGTGCCTACGGTGTAGAAATGTGATAGAATCTGAATAGTAAGTCGCTTTGGATAAAAGCGTCTGTTATTAAATAACTGCAATGTAATGTAATGTAAATGTAACCACCGTATGAGAGCAGTGCAGAGTGGCAGCTGTGAGCTAACCAATGGGGCACGCTCACATGCACTAACGTGCACCAACAACTAGTTTCACAAAGCAAGGAGAAACTCTGATAACACACACACACACACAGAGAGAGACTTCATCCTCTGCTCAGACATTAACCAAATACGTTTAAGTATTTACCTTACACTTACATTTTACTCCGTCTGTATTTACTGGTATACTTAATAGTCTTCTTTACTGTCAATCCTGTGCAATATCCAATATGTTTAAGTATTATCTTACATTTTACATTTTACTCTGCCTCCGCCTGTATATACTGGTATATTTAATAGTCTCTTTACTGTCAATCCTGTGCAATATCAAATACGTTTAGGTATTATCTTACATTTCACATTTTTACTCCGTCTGTACATACTGGTATATTTTGTATTCTTCTTTACTGTCATATTTTTTACTACTGTTTACTGTTTAGTTTATTTATACTACTTGATTTTTTTTATCTTCATTTTATTACTTGTGAGCAATGCTGCTGTAATCCTGTAATTTCCCCACTGAGGGACTAATAAAGGATTATTTTATTTTATCTTATCTTATCTTATCTTATTACCCCGCTATATCGTCATATAGAAAATGTTTGTTTGATGTTATATTAATGCTCTGAATGTTACAGCTCCTTAAACCACATGGTTGGCAGTTCGATCCCTGGTTTCCTGTCCATAGGTTGAAGTGTCCTTAAGCGAGACACTGAATCCTAAGGTGTTCCCCGGAGCTTCACAGCAGCCCACTGCTCCTAATGAGGATGGGTTAATGGAGAGGTCCAAATTCATGAATGTGCCGATGTATATGACCATTGAAAGTTTTAATTTAAAAAAAGTTTTTTAAAGGTTTATAGTCCTGGAGACAGGGTTGATTTGAACATAAACTAACCTTCAAGTGAGGGCTGGTAATCTTAAGAAACCAGCAAGAGTACATTAGATTTAAAATATGATACAACCCATATACCCAGCCCAGTGTTGACAACTCTTTTTCCAATGAAAGTAGCAGCACTAGCTCCAAAAGATGCCAAATCCAGCTAGAAAGTTGCCAAGTCTGCAACACTGTCAACCCGTCCCTTCAGTCCTCCCTCCAAAGACACTCCCCCGAATATATTAAGGCCATATCCACATTAGGCCGTGACTCGTTGGATGCAGAGTTCTCAAATAGAACCGATCTCCGTCCATGCGGGAGTTTTCAGCATTATTCGCAAGTTGATCTGCATCCACACGGCAGCCGTCGAAGGCGGACAGCACGTGACCATTAACGTACACTGGGCATGCGCGTGATGGTGTAAACAGGAAGTGGATTGCTTGCTTAGTTAAAAAAAAATATGACAGCGTAATGAAGTACGTTAGTCTTTAATAATGAAAGGTTGTATTTGATACTTAAGATCTTCCTCTATAAACTCAAACAGACACAGTTCATGGAAAGTTTTAGAAGTTTTATTTTTCAGACGTAGTTACAGCGCTGCGGGTCTGTCTGTCTATATCTCTCTCTCTCTCTCTCTCTCACATCAACTTTACTTTAAAATCAACACTTACACGGAAACGTTTACTCGATTATGGTCCATAAATGTGGTCAACACACGTCGATCCATGTGTTGTTGTCGTGGGGCTGATGAATGTAACGTTAGCTCCATCGGGGTATTCCTTCATGAGATACGGCATCAGGGGATAAGCTGGATCACCCAGCAGAAAAAACAGGGGCATCATCTTCGCCCTCTATCAATTCTTTTGGGCATTTGCTCCATCTTTCAGGGCACAACATCATGCAACAGGTCCGACTCGCTAGCTTCTAAGCTAATTTTAACATTACCGCCAATGGGGAAATGCTAACCGCGATTAGCATTAGCGAATATAATATATCTTCGTACATATTTTCATGCTCCATAAAGAAATACTTGCAGACTAAGGTCTCTCAAGGCTACCAACCGGAAGAAGTAAAAGGAATCAGCGTTGATCACTCGTCTCTCACTCGTCTCCTCTGTGTTGTCTTGTCTGTTTGTAGCTGTAGCTCTTCTTGCTAACTGTAGCGTCAGACAGCCGCTCCGTGGGGGCTGATCGCCGATGGTCAAGCAGCTCGCTAATCGCTAGAATAACAGCTGCTTCCTCCACATAAATGCAGACTTTTTACTGCACAACAGCTGCTAGTACGCAACAGGTAATACAACGTGCACAAAACCGGCGCTCCATGTACGGCTGATAGCGTCTCTGGATTTAAAGTTTGTCCACACAAGATGAGTTGATGGCAGACCCTCTGCGAGGATGAAGAAGGTGAAGTCAGTTGAATTTCCATCTTATTAATCAGCGATGAATAAGGCAGCGGGAAAGGAAAATTCTGGGTTTGTACTCGGCCAGAACCGGACCGCACAGTCCAGTCAGCAACACAAATATCTTCGCCTCAGGCTGTTTGTTTTCTTCCGGGTACGGGTCACGTGATAGTAAGTGTGACGAATCAGGGACTGAGACGTCATGGCTGGTAATAACCAATCCAGTAGCGAGCACGGGTGTGGGCTCATTTTTTTCTAACAGACATCTGTATCCGACGTCTACACCGAACCAAAACCCCGGAGTTCTCAAATAGCTCCAACCTCGGCGGAGTTTTCAGGTTCCTCCGTTTAGGGCACCCCAAAACTCCGGCGTGGTGTGGCTGCTCAGTGTAAACGTAGGAAAACTGGATTAGTGTGGATATGGTCTAAGATGAATGTATACAACCACCATGGTTATTGTTAGCACTCACAGCTGTTAAGATAGCAGCTTGTCTCTGGAAGTCTCCAGTGACGAGCAGTGAGTGCACGGCCAGGATAGACGGGCAGGGAGAGAGTCCTGTGGCAGCAACAGAGACCAGACTTCTTTTTCTTTTTTTTGTTAGAGCATTTTATTCATTGTTCGCTGTACAGGTGTAGTGAGAATTTCGACAAAAATATCAAACATGCTTTTGAAGAAGATTGAGTTGAATGAGTTGTTTTGTCATTAAGAGACTCAGAGTATTTCAGACTTTTTCAGTTGATTGCTTTGACAGAATTCAGTATGAATGAAAAACCATTAAGATGAATCAGTGTCTCCTCTCCCATTCATATGAAATAAACTAAAACATTTACTAAAACACCCCAGGCTACCACACAGCACTCTGCCTCCCGCTAACTTCCCACTGCTGCACACTGGGCTGTGTATGTCTGTGTGTGTGTGTGTGTGTGTGTGTGTGTGTGTGTGTGTGTGTGTGTGTGTGTGTGTGTGTGTGTGTGTAGGGGGGGTGCAATCTGCAACATTGGACCGTGTGGGCTGCTGTAAAAGAGACAGAAGGTGTCTGAGGGGAGTGTGACAGATGCCCTTTTCACCACCAAATGCATGCAGTCTGCCAGAGGTCAAAGCATCACTCAGAGAGGTCAAAGGTCAACCCGCCTGCAGTATGCATGGCCCTGCTAGTGACGGGACAGACACGACGATCAGGGGTCACAGGATCTGGCTTGTGGTCTATGAAAATATTAGTGAGGACGCATAAGTGTGATGTGCACCAGTGCACTAAATGCACACTCTAACGTGGCTGCAATGTATGCATGGCCACACACACACACACACACACACACACACGTAACCAGGTAAAAGCAACACTAATGCAATCTCTAATGCCTCTGCATGAAACATGAAAGATTTATACAAGAAGAGAGCAACATTCAGCCCTGAGGCCTCTTTTCACTGGAAATGGATCCTCTCTTCATCCCCGCATTAAGTTGTGTGTGTGTGTGTGTGTGTGTTATTATGAGCATGAATGACTTGTTGTGTGATGCAGGCAGAGCATGCCTTTTGCGCACATACACAAAGACCTGGATGTCGGGACGGGTAAATAATACGTCCTATTTTTAGAGGTCTACTCCAATTTGTCCTCCACTCCTCTGAACCCAAACTGAGTGGGAGCTAATCAGCACTGCCTCCCCACAGACACACGGAGAGCAGCCATCCACCGCTCGCTTGTTCCTGCGTGGAGAACAGACCTCCGTCTCTCCACAGCGGAGCAAAGCGGGAGGCAGATTAGCCACGTTTTTATTTTCCGAATTCTTTTGTAACTTGCGTAACTCTGTGATCACATGCTTTCTGGCCCAAATATCCCTTTATTCTATCTATCAAGGACTTGGTACTTGTCGATGTATGCATTTTAATAAGATAAGATAAGTTGGAACTTTTCCCGAAGGTAATTCTTGTGCCAGAGTTTCATTAAAGATTACAACGAAAGAATAGCAAAAAACAGTGGAATAAAGATACAAACATAGGAAGTGTAAAATAAATAACACTGACAACATTGCAAACTAGAACACAATAGCAATACGAGTAAGGTAGATAAATAAAGTAAAATACAACAACAAAGATTAAATACAAGAGTAAAAATACAAAGTGTGTAAGAAGTGATACTAACACCAGAGTCTCATATTATTATGTAGCATGATATTGAGAGAGATATTGTCAATGATATAGAAAAAATATTAGAAAGTTATATTGCACATAGATTAATGAAAATAATATCAAAATGTACATACATACAGATATGTTTATTATTGTTGTAAGTGTCTGAGGATGTAGCTGTCCTCCCTGCAGAAGGGGGAGGAGCTTTATAGTTTGATGGCCACAGGTAGAAAAGACTTCCGTGCTTCATGTTTGAATGTCTGTTTGCTACACAACTTATTTTGTCTCCCCGAAGTCTCAGTATTGTCTTTGCAGGCCGTCTTTGACTGTTCGGTGCATGTATGTGCTGCTGATGGACAATGTCTACGGGCTGTTTGGGTTGATGCCATTTTATCTTGATAGTGCAGTGAAATAAGAAAGTATGCTCCATGCTGCACATCAATTCTAATGTTTTGTCTTTAACAAACATAAATTATACATTTAAGGGAACAGGTAAAGTCATTTGAAGGTTCTAAATAAAAATCTGAGTGTGTGTGTGTGTGTGTGTGTGTGCGTGTGTGCGTGCATGGAGGGTAGGCGTCTAAGCTCATGTTTGGTCAGAGGATTTTATAGTGCGCACACAACATCTTGACCCCTGAAATAAAGATCACATGCACGCTTCCTGCTCACATGCCTCACATTCCTCCCTGTTTGCTTTCCTTCCAAACTTCTCCTGTTTTGGCAAAGAGGAGAAGCGTTGACCTCTAGTTGGTTTCAGGAATGACAACACCACGAGGAGGCTGACAGAAGACAACAGATATCGGGAAGATCTGGTCTCTAAAGACCATTAAAAGCACAAAGTAGCATCCTGTTTTTAGATTTACATTTGTTTTACAGTTTGGCTCAAAAAAGAATGACTCTCTTTTTTCAACATATTTTTAGAGCTATTAAAAAATGTAATTGTTATTCCAGTTTTCCAAAACAAAACCTCAAGTTTTAGGTGTGAGCAGTTTCCTGGGCTTTCAGCCACAATCTATTTACAGTCTACATCAGTGGATAAAAGTCAAAGAACTTCCAGACTCCATCTGCTGTTGAAGATGATGAAAACTGTGAGATGTGGTTGGATACTCCAGAAAAAAGCTAGTAAGAGGACCTTGAGTCAAGATTTTATTTTTCAAAGAATATTTAGGATATCTTTAGATTAAAAAAGAAGTACATTCAGGGCCCGTTCTCATTTCCAACTCATCACACTTGGCTTCACACAACTGGGTACCGCTTGAAGTCTCTTCGGTTTAGGTAACTACTACTTGGTTACGTTTAGTAAAAGATCATGATTTGGGTTAAAATAACTGTGTTTGCTACGTAACTTAAAGTTATTGTGAGGAACCTTTAACTGGTAATGGAACAGTCTTAATGTAGTCCTGATGCCTCTATATGACCTTCATAAGTAAACGGGACCATCAGAGAGAAGATTGGCTATTTCTATGATGCTTGTCCGGGTTGGATTCCGCTCGAAAAATCAGATGAAATCATGCTGGTTCAATAGAAACTCCTTCACTTTAGACTCCCGCGGGGCCTCCGGGTTTGCCTATAGCGGGGCCTCCAGGTTTGCCGATAGCGGGGCCTCCAGTTGGGCCTACAGAAGCGACCAGCCGCTGAGGACAGACTCAGATCCAGCTTCGGAGCTCTGAGGAGAAGAGCTCAGTTACTTAAAAAGCCTGGTGCATCTCATTCAGACACTAAAGGTTGCCTTATGCGTCGGGATCAAATGCTAAAGGGGCGAGACAAAATGTCTGTATTTGACGCACTGGGAATGACAATATGACCATTTCATGAAGTGCAATTAATAATAATCCCAGTACTACCAGTTTCTTGGGCAGCCAAGTGTTATGTTTGGCTTGGTTCCAACAATCCGAAATGCACAATCACACTGTGTGTGAGAGTGTGAGAGTGTGTGTTGAGCGATATTTGGAGAGAGACAAAGAGAGATGTCTGGCCTTATGCTCTATCTCCACTTGCTCTCTTCTGTACATAGTGACTGCAGCCTGGGTTGTGTGAATTATGGGACCCAGCTGAATAACTCTGGAATGATGTGCGTGTGTGAAAGGTTACATATGTGCAGAGGAAGTGACCATTATAACACTGGTCTGAGGAAAGACTTGCACTGTGTGAACAGAAAAACCCATTTTTTGGACACTGTCTGTGGATTCACATCTGGTGTAGTTAATGGGGTTATTGCATTGCATTATGGTATTTTGAGTGTTGGTAATACTCCAATTCACAGATAGCTGACAAATGAAAGGAAAATCCTGAAGAAATCAGTGCAGAAACACAATGTAGATGCTTCCATACAGAACAGCAGGGCTCACTGAATGGTTTGATGATAGATAGATCGAGTAATTTACAGAGTAAAATATAACATGTGGAATGCACAATATCTACAGTACAATAAAATAACAGAGCAGATATTGAATTGAAGGAATAGATTCATAAAAAATAAGCTGGAATAGAATAGAAATAGAAATGCACAGTATATACCATGAATATAGTGGTATTAATTAAATAAAATTAGCAACTAGTAAACTAAACTAAACAACCTGGACAGTAGAGCCAGGATCACCAACAACAAGCAACAACCGTGTAGCGTTGTAGTCATGTGAAGGACGATGATCAGGCCCGAGGTGTTTTATTATAAAGTCTTATAGCAGAGGGCAGGAATGTTTTTCTGAATCCGTCCTTGTGACAGCGGCGCTGGATCAGTCTGTCTGTTGGAGAAAGTGCTCCGCTGTCCCTGCAGGAGGTGATGGAGAAGGTGGTCCTGGTTATCCAACATGGATAATAGTTTCTTCAGTGTCCTCCTCTCCACCACCTCTTCCAGACTGTCTTGTTTGCAGCCAGTGATGGAGCCGGCCCTCTTAAGCAGTTTGTTAAGTCTGTTGGTGTCTCCGGCTCCAATGCTGCTCCCCCAGCAGACTACAGAAGTACAGTGCACTGGCCACAACAGACTGGTAGAACATCTCCAGCATCTTACTGCACACGTTGAAGGATCGAAGTTTCCTCAAGAAAAAGAGTCGACTCATCCCCTTCTTGTAAACAGCGTTGATGTTGGTCTTCCAGTTCAGTCTGCTGTCGATGGAGACACCCAGGTACTTGTACTCCTCCACCATGTCCACATCCTCTCCAAGAACTCTCAGCGGTTGTGGAGCCGTCGTCCTCCTCCTGAAGTCGACCACCATCTCTCTGGTCTTGGCCACGTTCAGATGCAGGTGATTTCTACCGGCCCACTCCACAAAGTCATCCACTACTGCCCTGTACTCCTCCTCCCATCCGTCCCTTATACACCCGACCACTGCAGAGTCATCAGAGAACTTCTGCAGATGGCATGACCCCGAGTTGTACTGGAAGTCAGTGGTGTACAAGGTGAACAGGAAGGGAGACAGAACAGTTCTCTGTTGGGCTCCAATATCACTGACCACCGTATCAGACAGCACACGGCCCAGTCGGACAAACTGTGGTCTGCCTGTGAGGTAGTCAGTGATCCAGGAGACGGTGGACGCGTTCACCCCCACCACCCGCAGCTTCTCACTCAGCAGCACTGGTTGGATGGTGTTAAATGCACTTGAGAAATCAAAGAAAGTGATTCTCACAGAGCCACCAGATCATCCAGGTGCGACTGAGCTCGTTGCAGCAGGTAGATGATGGCGTCGTCCACCCCCACATGAGGCTGGTACGCAAATTGCAGAGGGTCCAGTGAGGATTTCACCTGCAGCCGGAGGACCAGCCTCTCCAGCACCTTCATCACATGGGATGTGAGGGCAACTGGTCGGTAGTCATTGAGGCCAGATGGTGTCGTCTTCTTCGGTACAGGAACCAGGCACGACGTCTTCCACAGCACCGGGACTTCCTCCTGCTTCAGGCTCAGGTTGAAGAGGTGTTGCAGGACATTAGACAGCTGGATGGCGCAGGTCTTCAGGACCCTGGGGCTGATGCCATCAGGTCCAGCAGCCTTGCCTTGGTGGAGTCTCTCCAGCTGTCTTCTCACCTGGCCAGTCGTCACAGAGAGGGGGGGTCATTATGTCCGTGGTGGCAGAGCCCTTTGAAGTGGAGGGCAATGAGTCCATGCAGCTCACCAGGGGGGACAGAGGGGGAGGTGTTTGGGAGGTGTGGTGTGTGGAGGAGACAGATGAGGGCTGTGAGCTAAACCTATTGAAGTGACAGTTTAGCTCGTTGGCCCTCTCCAGGGAGCCCCCTGGTTGTCTGCCTCCCACCTTGAAGCCGGTTATCTGCTTCATCCCTGACCACACCTCCTTCACGTTGTTCTGCTGGAGTTTGGCCTCCAGCTTCCTCCTGTAGGTGTCCTTGCACTCCCTGAGCTTCACCCTCAAGTCACGCTGGACTGTCCTGAGCTCCTCCCTGTCCCCAGACCTGAAAGCTGCCTTCTTCTTGTTAAGAAGAACTTTCAGGTCACTGGTAATCCAAGGTTTATTGTTGGGAAAGCAGCGTACACTCCGGGATGGTATGGCGGTCTGTTCACAGAATATAATGTATTCAGTGATACAGTCCGTCATGCCGTTGAGGTCCTCCCCATGTGGTCCACAAAGCACATCCCATTCCGTAGACTCAAAGCAGTCCTGCAGGGCGTCGATAGCCTCCTGAGACCACCTCCTCACAGCCCTAGTGGTCACAGGCACCAGAGGAACATACCTGGGTGTCAACAGGATCAGGTTGTGATCGGACCTGCCGAGGGGGGGAAGGGCAGTGGCACTGTATGCATCCTTAGCATTAGCATACAGAAGGTCCAGAGTTTTATTGTTCCGAGTGGGGCAGTCAACATACTGGTGAAAAGTTGGCAGGGCTTTATCCAGAGTGGTGTGATTAAAGTCTCCCATAATAGTCAAGAACGCACCTGGATGTTGAATCAGCAATCCAGATACAGTGGAGTGGATGGTGTCCACTGCTGCCTCAGCGTCAGCTGATGGGGGGGACGTACACAGCCACAACAATGGCGGACGTGAACTCCCTCTGCAAATAATATGGACGCATCCCCACGGCCAACAGTTCAATGTCCGGGCTACAGAAGCGTTCCTTCATACACACATGGTCGGGATTGCACCACCTCTCGTTCACATACACTGTAATCCCACCTCCTCTCTTCTTACCACTCTGTACAACGTCTCTGGCCGCCCGAACAGTTCTGAAGCCGGGCACCGACGCACTGTGGTCCAGGAAATCCGCATGCAGCCATGTCTCCATGAAACACATGACGCTGCACTCACGGAAGTCCCTCAGTCTTTACCAGCACGCCGAGTTCGTCAGTCTTATTCGCCAAAGACCTCACGTTCCCCGTTATGATCGCCGGTACCGAAGGTTTGTACTTCCTCCTCTTCGCCCTCCGCTTAGCGCCCGACCTGCAGCCCCGAGCCCTCCTCCGTAGCTCCGCCGGGATCTCATGCCTGGCGCCGGGCAGTGGCTGCGGTTTCATCAGCGCCAACAGCTGATCGCGGGAGTAAACAATGGACCCACACATTGTTTGTTGTTGGCTCTCCGTTACAAACAGGAAGAAAAGTCACAGAAAGCCACGAGAAAGTTGACAAAAAGTTACAGTCTGTTGTCTGACCGTAAGAACCAAAAAAAATAAAAATAAAAAGTAGAGGGGAAGGAGTGAAAAAAGACTAAAATTAAAACACACAGAGGGGAGCTGCTGCAACAGGCAGCCGCTGACATCTTGATCAAAGAGAATCAATCAATGAGCAGCGGTGGAAAGTAACTAAGTACATCTACTCAAGTACTCTACTTAAAAGGATAGTTGTGATGCTTTAAGTGGGTATTTCAAGTTGTATGAGGAACTTCTCCATAGTCAGAGTATGTAATACACTGAAGATGAAGTTTGGAGGAACAGACAGGAGCACCAGCATGGGAGCAAAGCTGAGAACGGGGGCAACAGCAAAAGCTATTTCAATCAAAGTTAAGACCAAACAATGAGACATCACTGAAAATAAACCCTGCGATAGTCTGGCGACCTGTCCAGGGCGTGTCCTGCCTTCGCCCAATGTCAGCTGGGATCAGCTCCCCCGCGACCCTGAACAGGATAAGCGGTTAATGGATGGATGGATGGATCACTGAAAGCAAGTCTGAAGGGACAAGAAAGACGAGCAGTCAGACGATCAGACGAGTTGTACACAAACCCAGGTCGATTAAACTTATTCAGAAGAGAAATCAAAGATGAACTGTGAGATAATTTCCAAAACTGTGCGTTGTAAACATTCATCCCAGTTTACAAACCCTCTTTCTGCTTCAACTCCAACCTACTGTACTAAGCTGGGCTGCACAGAGTTTTCCTTTGCTTATTACTGACATTTCGGCAGCACTCCACATAAAGTATTAAAGAAAATCTGTATAAACTCTCACTTTACAACTTGCCTGACAGCTAATGTTTCTCACCAAACATACTTGTGTCAAGTGGCCATGTTACGCTTTTCTACACCTCAACAATTACGTTGATGAGCACAATGTTACCACGACCAGCAGGAAGGAACGCCGGCTGTAAGATCCTCAAAAACACAATTTTCCCAAACCCATACGACCACAGGTGGTTTGTTCCTACCTTTTGATACAATCCACAGCAGCGTTTCCTAAACAGCTCCCTTACTGGTGGAAGGAGATCAGAATTAACGGTTTCATTAAACATATGGTTAATGTTGTGAAATGGTTTGGTCAGGTTTAGGAAACAAAGCTATCTGGTTAGGTGTAGAGGAACATCATTGTTTCATACCTTAAGGTGCATTCGTAAGTCAACCTACATTGCGTACATAACGTAAGTTAAGTACAGTAGGTGGACTTTTCATTTCACATGGGATGTGTTTGTTTGCCCCATCCATTCACCCCAATGTCGTTTTTACCTCATCTGACTTCCTCCTTCCTCCTTTGCTCCTGTCATAATTACTATGGCCACTGAAACATCAATTTGGTTGTTTATTTTTGGTGGAAGGACGGTCTCTCTGAATGATGGTAGACCACATAGCCAACAACTTGTAGATTTAACACAAGTGAGTGAGTTAGTCAGCCCTGCAGCTTTACCTTTGCGCTTGATTTTTATATGTTTTTAATATAGTTGTCAAATTCAAAATGGCGCCCATTACTTTTCAGGTGGTTTGGTGTCATTGCTCTTCACTCAGCAGATAATTCTAACTTTCTCCAGTTAGCAACAGCGCAAAGAACAACATTACCTCGTTCACTGAGGGCAACTGAACATGCTCTGGGTCAGATGGATGGTGCATTTAAGGAAAGCCCCATCCAACCCTGTCTCCTACAATAAAATGTTCTGATATAAGTGAATTCTCAATCACATTGCAAGGGAAACATGTTTTTTCCCAGATGGATGGATGGTTGCTATTTCAAACACGAGATTAACGTTTAAATCGAAACAAAACAAAAACCCATCAAAGCTGTATGGCTAGGTTTAGTTAAAACATTATAGTTTGCTTTAAAATAAGTACATTTCTTACGCTATGTAAGTTACAGACATGAATTAAAATAAGTCAACATTGACTTTTGGTTTCGGATGGGACTCGTCCTCCTTCTCTACTCAGACTTCAACAGAATATGATTGGAAACATATTTGTTGATATGACAATGACAAAATATTTTTCCCTCTTGTCACAGATGACGATTCAGTTTCATTGAAATTCATTTTTTGAGTAAAAACTGAGGGCTTAATAAAGAATATGTACAGCAGAATGGCATAAGAAAAATCCAGCTCTTATGAAAGCACGATTGGTTGTTCATCAGTACAATTCAAAAATAACATCAGAAGCAATTACACAACCAGAAACCCTTGCTGGTAAGTATATAATTATATTCAAAAATGTGACAGTAAATCTTTGTTGTTTTGTCTGCCTTCGGAAATCCAACCCATGTTTGCGTTCCTCAACTGCAGCTGCTTACATTAGTATCACGTTAGCATCACAGATTTATCACCCATGACATATGTGCTCATGTATTTACAACATGGATTTATGCCCCTGTGTTCTCCCATGCACCTGTGGAGCAGATTTATGATATGCAAACTCTCACAAATCACCAAGTGTGTCTTCCACATTAACAGGATGAGGAATAGTCTGTCTCTTAGACAATGCTTATTTACATACTTTTTCTTCCTGTTTAAATTTAATTTGGGAAGCAGAGAGAAAAAAGTATCTTATTTCCCTCTCTCATTGTTTATGCAAAGTCAGCTGCTGCACAATCCTTTTCCACCGATAACAGAGATGAGATCGCCGCTGCGGATCTGCGGTTTTCTGCCGACATCTGCACTATCTCAGGCTGGTACACACACATTCACCCGCAGGCTCTCACACACACACTCCCTAATCTGATTGTTCCGGAAAGCTGAATGTAAAATTGCAATCAGTGTAGTGCAATTATTAGCCATCCTACAATTCAATCTGCACTCTTCTCTACCTCCTCCACTGCTGAAAATCAGCACATTCACTACAGGCAAAAAAGAGGCACAAGTGGGTGGAAGGAGAGACAAAGAAAGAATGGAGTAAAGACACACCGAGAGAAATCGCTTAAAGAAAGGAAGAAAAATCAATTGCTGTCAAATCCATTGCAGGAAATACATCAGTAGAATACATAGAAAGAAAGAAGTGAGTACAAAATAGGCTCGGAGATGGAGAAATGTCTGAAAGAGAAGCAAAGTAGGAAAAAAGACTGAGGAGGAAGAAATAATTGAAAGAACAAAAGCAAAATAAAGAAATCAATTAGTGTCACATCTGTCGGGGGAACTGGAGCGGTGGAAAGAAAGAAAATGAGAAAGGTTGAGGACGGGAATCTCATCTGAAAACCTGCATCTAAAATTCAGAAAGCTTCTTTCGTGAACCTACTGAAATATTCAAATGGCAGCAGCACAGGGACGGTACATCCATCGGCCTAATATGTTTGATATTTCCATGTAGAAATAAAAGCCAGCGAGTAAAATATTGATATCTGCTTCATAATGACCTGTGGAGGATGTGGAGGAAAATGATGATGTATAGAAGACGGGCAAGAGAAGGAAAATAGAATAAAAGACACAAAGTAAGAGACCCATTTATCCCAGGAGACATTTCAATACCCTCATTACAACATCATTCATGGCACAGGGTTGGGAGGGTCAAGACAATTACCAATTACCTGTTAAAAAGTGAAGTCAGTGACCTAATGCAGTCCCACAGTTTAAGTAATGTAACTTCATTACTTTCTGTTACTTTTGGATTACCTCAATACCAAATATGCAAACAAAACAAAAAAAAAAGAGACATTTTTCAACATGTAAAGCAGAAAAGGGGACATCACAGTGCAGGTTCTGCCTTCCAGCTGTGAAAATGCTGTCATCATCCAGGGACTTCAATCATTTAGCACATTAGTGTTACCGGCTTTTGACTTGGAGCATCAGCAGCGCCCATATTAATTAAATTAACCTGTTTGTCCTGCTTTATTGTTTGTTGGACCAGAAATTTGAAGCAGTTCGCACATTTCCTATGAACCACCTTTTCATGCTGGGATGCCTCTCGACAGAGACAATAATCTTGATGAAGTGGAAAGCACTGTACTGATAACTGGCAGTGTACTGTGATGCAGTTCCCCTCTTCTGCTTTACACACAGAATACTGGTGACATTTACGCAGTGAAAGCATTTATTTCACTAACATTAGAGGCCATTGTGTGAGACTCTTGTGATACGTGCGTAGACGCGCATTGGAGTATATCACTTTGATTCAAATTACATTTCAAAATTGTAATCCGGCTAGTAATCCCAATATATACTAAATGCATGTGATGTATCTGCAATCTGATTACGTTTTTTCTTCTTTCATCACAACAATACTAAAGGCACTATTGTTTTGAGTTGCTACATCCGTTTGTCCATCCACCACTTCCGTCCACAGCACAATATCAACATGTTCAGGCAACAGTGCCAGGATATTAATGAGTACCTATGGTCCCCAAAGAATGATTACACAGTGTTTTGGTGACATTTTGTTAAGCTCCCCCAACATATCAAACTTTCTATTTGCTCAACACAACCTTTAAAGCTTGTGTTCTGGTTTCCATGACATTTGCTGTTGATGTGAATGGTCCCCATCAACATGTTTGTGACCCTGTGGCCTTTCCTGCAGCCCAATGTTGGGATCAATAGGGGCTTGTTCGAGTTATCAGCATTTAAGAAACTGAATTCTTGACATCAATAGAATTATTAATGTAAGTAACAATCATTAATGATTATTAATAATAACGGGGCACCACCCTGCGAACAGGGACCGATAACCAAACGATAAAACTAAGTCTCATAATTAGTGGTCACTCATAATGTCAATAGTCTGCGTATGACTATGCATTCAGTGACAGTGAAGGGTTGAATTCGAGCACAGACTACTAGATACAGTTTCATTACATACATATGCACCATTAATCACAGACGACTGCTCTTTAAAATATAACAGGGTTTATTAAATCAGAATAATAAATGACTAGATCAATTAATATTGCAATCAACAACGCTATTATACAATTGTATGTGCCTAATACCTAAAGAAAGAGTAAAATGGGTGAGGGTGTGCGTGTGTATATGTGTGTGTGGGTGTGTGTGGAGAGAAAGGAGAGGTCTTGAAATACTACAGCTAACCTACCACCAGATGGCGGAGTCGAGTGACTCGGACAAATTGGCGGCGGTGGTGCTGTGTGTAACCACGTGTGTGATCGGGGCAACGGGTTACCCGGGGGCAGACTATGTGTGTGTGAGTTAGGGGAGAGTCGAGAACGAGAGCAAAGGTGGGGGTCATGAATCAAACTTCTGCGTGTGTTGTCGAAGAGAGTGTGTGAACAGCTGGTCTCATCCTACACAGGCCTGCCGCTGTCGTAGGAACTGGCGGCGGCGTGTGCATGATAGCCACGGTTCTACACTCCGCTCACAGAGCTGATTTAAGAAAAAAGAATATCACACGAAGTGTAATAAAATAAATGAAAATTCCCATAACCAAAACAGATCTTTATCACTGCGGTGAGATGAGAGTATTGTTTCCTATCACCCCGAAACTCGGTCAGCGAGACGAAGGTCCGCCACCGTAGGTTCAGTCTTTCAGTGATAATACACAAACTTTCCATTCACCAGCAGCGATGAATCTAATGCAGGCAGTTACGACAGGAAATACACAATATATATAGCGGGACTCCGTGGTCCGCGATAATTGCGCAATGACGCGGTGTAACGAGACAGTGATTGAACACAACAGGGTGCGGGAATAATAACATAAATTAATTAACCTGAATGAAACTTAGGTTAATTTAAGCTAAGCTATGCTAAGCTATTGCCCAGATGCTATGAACCTTACTGTTTGAAGCTTCTTTGCGACGGGGCTCGTTCCCGTGATGGGAATCGATCAGTCCCCGAGTGTTGACTCGGGAGCGCGGCTCTCGGAGCGGGCACAGACTGTGAGTAGCTCGGTCCTCAGGAGTCGGTCGCACCCAGTAGTTTGGCTCGCTCTGGAGTGGACGCAGGCTCGGCGGACATCGGCGCGGCATTGCCGGCGTGGGGTCGGACCTCTGTGGCGCGGCTCGCTTTGGAGCAAGCGCGGGTCCGATCTGTTCTCGCTGCAGCGGGGACAGTGAAACTTCGGGTGAGACGGCGTGGTCCGTGCGTCTCCCGGTAATCATCGGTCAGGAGAGGATTAGACGTCTTCCTGCCGGAGGGTTGGATGAGGACTCGCGGTCCTCATCGGGGGCCTTCTGTTGTCAGCGTGGCGCTGGGGGGGGGAGAAGGGCCCGGTGCCTCTTCTGGCCCCAGGACGAAGTCCAGAGGGAAGAGAGCGTTTGTGTGCTCCCTGCTCGACGGAGGTCGAAGGGAAAAAGCAAGGAGGTGTGAGTTGCAGGCAGTTTTGTAAGACAGTGGTTGAACCACAGGGGTCCTGGTGCTGTCTTGGCTCTCGGCCAATGAGATTGCAGCGGTGCATTCAGGAACAATAGTTTTTTTGGGGGGGAATTCACACCCTAGTGTGAAATTCCTTCCAGAGGAGGTTTGCGCTCATCAAACCACAATCAGGATGAAACCTTTGCTTGCAAAAGGGAAGGCCCGATTCTCTTTGTTCCCAGCACATGTTGAAGCCATATGCTCAGACCCCAACACCAATATACCCCGACCTATTGTAGCCATGTTACTTTTAAAGTTACTGAGCATGTTCCTGCTATATCATCCAGCTATCTATCCTTCATCTTCCACCACTCAAGTGGATAGTTCGGGTCTTTGTAAGTGTGGTTGTCTGAGGTACTTATCCAGAGTATTATCTACAGTAGACAGCAGTCAGCACGCCCCCAGTTTGGAGAATATTACATGACTAGCAGCACAGCAGCAAAGCAATATAGTGCTGTGGATGGGGACTGCTGCCATCTGATACTGCTCATACTGCATTTCCTTTTCACTCATTTTTCTTTGAATATGTCCTACTGCTGTCATTAGTGCAATGACCTAATTTAGCTGCTGGGATCATTAAAGTTTGATCTCAGTTTTTACTATTTAATCTCTCATTTCAGTCTGATAGATAATGTGCACACTGATTGAAATAATCAGCAGAATATTGTGATCTACAAGGGATGCACCCATCTCATCTGCCAGTTCAGGGGTGAATAGTGGGGCCAATACTGACATTATTAAGCGGATCAGGTATCAGTCAGACGTGACCAATCTTTGTAGTCGGGGTAAAAAGGCTACTCTACAAAACACAGAGTGAAATGGCAGTTTGTTTTCCTGTCTACTCAACAGGCTTAATACCTCATTTCTAAATCAAGACATGGCCCCTATGAAAATGAGGTGAAAGAACTGCCAATAAAACCATTCTTGCAATTAATGATGAATAAGGTCTAAAATGCACATTTATCAATGACTGTACACAAAATAAGCTAATGGGAAAAATAATTACAATATATGTAGTGCATTTGTGAAAAATTATTAAATTACAAAATAGCGATAACTTTGTGATTCTGTTTAGGCCAGCAGAGACGGCTTAGCTGGCCCTGACGGCCCACCACTGCAATATTCCCTATATAGATGTGGAACTGGCTGTTGAGCTTGAGAGGGATCTTTTAGTCGTGGAGGTAGCTTCAGCTATTTGAGCCAAGCAAAGTCTAAAATCTCTGGGGTTGGATGGTTTTCCAGTCTGTTTACATGCAATCTTAACTTGCTACCGTGCGTCAAGCTGTTATCTAGATCTCTATCTAGGATAGAGATCCTTCTAATTGCAGTTCATACTGCCCTGTATCACTCTTGAACACACATGTTTTGTAAAGATCTTGGCACGCCGCCTCGAGAAGATTATCCTCTCTATTATTTCACCCGGACAGGCTTTATAAAAACCTTTATTCCTTTTTAACATGAGTTGTTTACTTAATATCTTTGATGGTTCCTCTCCACTCGACCTGGGATACTGAGGTGATACTCTCACTCAATGCTAAAAGGTGTTTAATCAGGTTGAGTGGGACTATCTTTTCAAGACCCAAGAAGCGTTTTAATTTGGCACAAAATTCAGATATTGATTTAAAATGATATACACTCTCCCCGTTGTTGCAGTACGTACCAAACCAACACAGGACCTTTGTCCACGAGGCCGCTGTTTGTGTCACGTGCGAAACTAAAATAGAAAAATTGAAAATGTTACACCTTAGTTGGGGATTTATTTTATTCATCTGTAATGACGGGATTCGACTCAATCAAGTTAATGCAACCATGCTCTTTTCCTAAACCTAAGTCGATTTGTTGCCTAAACTTCACTTCCTGTGAAGACGAAAGTTTATTTTGAAAAGACACTATGTTTGTAACAAGCTGAAACTGACACGCCTTCCCTGCCATGACAAAAACTAATGCTAGAGTCATAATTTGAAGTTTAGGGCCACTGACCAAGCGTCGGTATTTGACAAGTTGGGATTGAGAATGTGTTGATCAAGGGGATTCACTCGGTGGGTACATCGCTTAAAGTTTCTCTTCATGCAGACGACATGTTTTTGTTTAAACTCGACCCTCTCACAAGTCCTCCTAATTCATTTTGGGAGAATATCTGGATATAAAGTCTACCTTCAGAAAAGTGAACCATGTCTATGCATTTTGGGTCAGCTCCCTTTAAAGTCAACCCTAAGAAATTAAGATATCTAGGTACAGTGTATGGGTTATGCACTATCACGGGGATATCTTTCAGGCTAATTATCAACCCATGCTATCCATCCAATCTACAATGTTCAATTCAAATTGTCTGTCTGATAAACTGTCTGATAGACTGAGTTAGTTAAGCTTCATCTACTCCTGAAATGTCACTAATTTCAAGATCTCTTTTGCAATAAAGACCCAGAACAAATTACACAAACCTAAAATAAATTCACTCAAAACAACCACCACTCAAAGCCACACTAATCAGAGGAATAAGTGTCTCTAACTTCAATGTGTGTTGTAGTTCATTTGAGTTCATAAGCCGAAGTGTGGTATGGCTTCGTACTCCACGGTGCATTATTACAGCACATTACTGTTATATTAGGCTGAGCGACAGCTTGACCAGCCAAGTCTAATGGAAAGACACAGAGCGGTGACCACAGCCAGCGCTAGATGCTTCACTCCACCACCAATATTTTGGTCAAATGATTCAATTACTCCATCAACAAAGCAGTGAGCCAAGGGAAGCAGGGCGCCCTACTCTTTTTTAGTTTGTGTGAGGGTGAGTGCGAGTGTGTGTATTTGTGCACGTGCACACAGGGACCTAAAAGGGGATCTAATTGAAACCAGCTGTTCCACTGAGACTGTTCTGGAACGAGGCCAGAGCATCATATTAGTCTGACATGAATAGAGTGAGAGACATACAGAGACGGGGAGAGAGGGGAGAAAGAGATAAAAGAATGTGAGGCTAATGCAGAGAGTCAGTGTTTGTAGAGAGGAGGGGGAGCGGGCGGCTCGGATTGTTTCTCTCCAGACCTTGGTGACAATTTGATGTTTTTCGTACTCGCACAAGCATCAAGACTTAGGAGCTAAGGAGCTTAAATAGATAATCATGGGTTGCTCCGCAGACAAAGTTCTATCTTTACTCTGTTTTCTTCTCTTTGACCCAGATATCAGAGATTTATGCAGTGGCGGCTGGTCAAGAGAGGGCAATGGGGCATTGCCCCACCATGAGCCACACGGAAAAAAAAAAAAAAGAAATTATAATAATCATAAATTATACAAATTGTCAATATTTGTGTTTTTTAACTATGGAATGTACCCAGTAATGTGTGTACAATATGATATCTGCGCAAAATATATGCTTTTCCTGCTCGTCCTCTCCCCCTGTGTGCTCGTCTGCTCGTGCTCTCTGCCTGTGTGCACGACACGTCTGAGAGCGCGCAGCGAGGAGGGCTTGATCGTTTTTGCCCAAAAGAGACGGGTCTATGAAGCCGTTTAGCCAATTGCTGATTCAAGATATAAATGAGTGACATACAATTTAGCCAATCAGCGCCCTCAAATAGATTCAGCTGTGGGCAAGAACGATCAAGCCCCCCTAGCTGCGCGTTCTCGTCAGGAGAAGTCTCGACAGGAGCCCGCGCCAGCGCGAGCTCTCCTCCTCCAAGACCCGTTTGAGAGGAGAACTTTGGCGGCGATTCTGCAGCCAAAGAGCTGATATCAGATCAGCCTGACCTCACAATCAGACAGCAGACTACATGCGAAGCTTCACTAATTCGTACAAGTCAGTCAATCAACTTCCTTTCTTCCTAAAAGTACGCTGATTACTTCGACATACCATACATATCCACAGGCAGGGGCGGACTGGCCATCGGGGATACCGGGGGAATCCCCGGTAGGCCGACGGGACTATATTATATGCTTCACAGAACACGTTCAATTTACTCTAATACCGAAAGTCAATAATCAGTGAAAACTGTATCAACAGTATAAACTGACATTATACTACTCCTCGCGATCCGAGGACGCCACAGCACTGCTGGACACTACGGTGCTTTTAAAAACGTTTCTCCATAACCGCGGTCTGCGCCGTGCGGTCGTGCCGGGCGTCTGTCGGGGCCGACGGAGGTGCGAATGGCCGCCGTAGACCGGCGAAATACATGCCGTGTATTGAGTGGGCAGCGCGCCGTGTATTGAGTGGGCCGGTCTGACAGTAACTCCCGGGCCACTTTTTCCCCCCTAAATTAACAGTGAAAACTCATCATAGCTTAATTTAACATCAGTATTCATAATTACACTTCATGTTTACTTCTCCTGATCTTTACCTCCTATAACAAGGTCCATAGGGGCATCTCAATAAATAAACATGTTATATTATATTGTATTATATTATATAAGTGTTATTTACTGCTTCTTTTCATGTTGGAATAAATGTTAAATATTTAACTGCCAAGTAATAATGCGTCTTTGATGCTAAATTTTTTTTGCATGAAATCATACTGGGATGTTTGCTGAAATTGATAGGATGGCCCTCCCTAGAAAATTTTCCACCAGCCGCCACTGGATTTATGTAATCTTCAATTTTGTTTCAGCCCCCCAAAAGATCAACAAATGTCCTCAGTCAAAAAGGTACACCACACTTTCAATTAGCTGGATTGAAATTCTGAGTCATTGGTGTGATTCAGTAAAACAAGCGGGAGTGCATCTTTAAACAGCATTTACAACACATTGTATCTTATTGCAAAATCAAACCGAGAAGACAATCAAAAAACGTTAGTTACATATTGTAACTCCAGATTATATGTGGAGTACCTCTCTAAGTGCTGCCGCTATTGGGTCTAGTCC
The DNA here is from genome assembly GCA_028022725.1 of Lycodopsis pacificus. Taxonomy (NCBI): domain Eukaryota; kingdom Metazoa; phylum Chordata; class Actinopteri; order Perciformes; family Zoarcidae; genus Lycodopsis; species Lycodopsis pacificus. The sequence goes on along the minus strand of CM051689.1, from coordinate 26,748,802 downwards.
CTGTGTGAATGCACAGTCGAGACATTTTTCTAGCGCCTTTAAGCCCGACAGAGACCCCCTTATGTTTGCACTTGTGACATACAGCAGTCGTGTGACCATATATTTCTGCTGTCAATTTGAACCAGCATTTCTTCAGCTGGCGTAGGTGGAGCCAGAGGGGCCCACAGCTGAGAGGTCTTGTACTCATAGAATCTGTTACAATACATAACGAGTGTTTTATATTGTATACGTTTTGCCCTGTAAGAGCTGTCGCTGTTGGGTTAAGGATGAATCTGATTTGATATATTTCCCTCTATGACAGCACGGTCCACAATTTTTTGGAAGACCTGTTGGACTGATTGCAAATAGTTCAGCTCTCTTAAAATGTCAGTAGATAATCACTCATTGCACAGTTCGAAAACTGTGAGCCCAACTACGGTAGGTATGGTCGATCAAAGTTGAAACAAGAATTTGGCTTGTAAGCTTTGAAGGAATGGGCCTATTTATTGTGTAGGACATTTTAGTGTAGAACTGTGTGTTAAGAAGTTATAATAGAAGTGTTTAATGATTCATAATTAAGAATTCATAATTAGTCATAATTAGAAGTGTTTTGGAAACCTCCTCTCTGTGGGGTGAACTCAAGCCCCCCACAATTGGGACAGTTTGGGTAAAAATATCGCCCTCCAAAATTAAGTTTGGCTGAACTCTATTTTTCACAAAATTTCCAGATATCTTGTTGAGTATAATGATACGAATGATGTCCAAAGCTACGTAAATAACATACAGGTTTTAAGATTCTCCAGTCATTTTTGAAGTACATGGGTTCATGTATATATGAATATAAAGAATTATCAAACATATTTGTGTATTTTTCCTGGGCTAGAAATAATTTACAATACAAGAGAACAAGTCTCATCAAGTCTAGAGACCACAGTTCCTGCCCTGTCAGAGTCATCGGAAAAGTCTGTCTGACCAGTCTTGTTAACGGCAGTCAATTCATTAGTCAACTGAACTCAGCCACACAACATGATGTTTCCATGTCAGCTTACAACATGAATGATCATGAATCAAGAACCTCATTGATTGAGTATTTTACAGTAACAAGGATCAGATAAACAAACAAGGAATTTTGAAGCTGACTGGGCAAAAGGAAATCTTTTAGTGGTGGCCGCTCTGACCAGAGAACTGTTTAGAAATGAATGGTTGGACTTGACTGCAAACGTGGCTTTAAACAAAGTGAAAGAGCATAGTCATTTGCAGGATGTGGAAAGGAGACGGTGGCAGTGCAGGTATTGACCACTAATTGCTGTTTTCTGAAGTTGCTTTCAGCTCTGTATAATATCTTACAAGTCATATGAGCTGGCATTCTGGCGTACTACCGCATGTCTGGGTCTTTATTATGTGATATTTACTACACCATGGGAGTCTCAATGAGATATTGTAGACATTTCTCTAATGCAGGGGTCACTAATAGGCGGACCGAGGTCTGGGTCCGGAACCAGATGCCGTTGTATCCGGACCCTGGACCTAAAACCAATAGATAGAGAATTATTCAATTTGACGGAGTGCGTCTCCTTTCTCTTCTCTACCCTTTACGGCACTCATTCAGCAGTCCAGGAAACACACCGACCAATTACATGCGTTGTAAATCATATCACGTGATGCTGCTCAGCCCATCAAATATGTGTATTCTCGACTCGAGTGAAATTTACTCACACGGGGGAGACGGGGCAAGAGACCAAGTAGCCGGAGAATAATACATGAATCAGAGAAGTTATTTCACATGACGTTCTCAAACATGAGAAATGTGATCAGAGAGACCATGCCTTCAACTGAGAATGGACAGACTTTTAAATGTTAATTCTTCCCACAGGCAGTTTAAAACCAGTGTGTCTCATCTGTTCAGAGGCCGTGACGATTATTAAAAGCGCCACTACGAGACAAAGCACAACTCTTTTGAGCAAACGCTCAAACATAAGAGCCCAATATGATCAGAATCATGAATTCACTGTACAACAATGATGTTAACAGAGAGGAATAGAGCTGAAACAAGTGCTTTCAATAACCACAGATAAAGTCCCTGCACACACATTTCTCTCATTTAGAGGATGAGAAGAATATAATGTTTTCTTGGGTGACATCACTTTACACTTGAATGAACTGAATTGAAAGCTGCAGGGCAAATTAGTGGAGGAAAAGCTTTCTGTTATGTATTGTTTCTTTTCAATCTAGCCCTTATTTTACTTGAGTGAAGAACATTTATTTATTATATGATTATTTATTATTTATATTTAATCCGTTCAATTTGAAAACTGACAATAAATTAAACTTTCTTGATTTGATTTGACAGTCACTTGTTGACTACATCCTGACTACAACTGTTGGCTACTTCAATAATTATGGAATTATGGAATCATAGCGCAAGTCAGACATTGCTGTTCCGGACCTCTAAATGGACCTCGCTGAATTGTATTTGAATAGCTCTGCTCTAATGTAAATATTAGAGGATGGGAGGGACTCAAAAAGATATTTAACTTTTTGAGTACTGAGCACCTATACAATAATAGTATTACTGGGTAAGACAGAAATGTCAACACTTAAGGGATCATCTAAAAACAAATTAAATTAAATACATTGTAATTTCTTTTGTTTGTTTTTTCTTTTTTTAAAAAGGAGTTGTTTTAACATTATTATTATTATTATTATTACTGTTATTATTATTATTACTATTATTGTTACTATTATTATTATAATTATTGTTATGTGTAATGTTACATCCCCTTTTTTAGTCTTAGGAAAAGTTGAGACAATAACACGACAACCACAGAATAGGAAAGAGTCAAGAGTAGAAGTAACAATTAAAGTGATTTAATTCAACCTCAGGTACTTGCAAACACAGGTTCCCAAACAATGTGGGAGAGGATGGGACAAAGTGGTCGTTCCAAACGAATATAAATCAATATAACAAGACTAGACCTGGCTAACTTCTACCTCTGAAAACAAAACACAAACAAGAGGGGTTTACTGGCTTATCTAAAAATAGATTCATCAAAACAAATACAGGGGTGGCACTGGCCAATAATCCTAAAGTATCTAGACAGAAGTGAACTACGTGTAGGGATTACGGTTACAAAGTCCAAAGCGATGTGGGACCAGGGATGACTAGGAACTGACAGAGGATGAAGAAGCCCGGAGGGAGGTTGGCAAGTGCTCTTATGCTGTGAGGAGACCTGGCAAGCACCGATTAACTCCTTGGTGTCTCCCTCCATGTACCAGAAACGCTGTCTGAGCAGTGCTAGAGTGTGTCTGATCCCAGGATGGCAAGCTAGTCCCCACTGGAGGACGGAGATTGGCAGGAACAAACAAAGGACAAGCACTGGGGGCAGGGTGTTCAGCATGGAAAGGCTTTACCTTGTCCTCCACCTCCCAGGTTGCCGCACCAATAACACACTCAGGGCGGACCGCTGAGAAAGGACCGCTCCTCCGAGGCGTCCACCGCCACAATAAACTGCCGGGCAGGATCTAGGAATATGAGGATAGGAGCAGAGGTGAAACGCGATTTTTGCAGAGGACCACCGGAAGGGCATATGCTGGGAGGGAAGAGAGGTGAGGGCAGCAGCCACGGAACTGTAGTTACGGATGAACAGCCGATAGAAGTTTGCAAAGCCAAGAAAGCGTTGAAGTTCCTTGCATGTGGAAGGAGGGGGCCAGTCAGCAACTGCTTTGTTCTTGGCGGAGTCCATCTGGATATTACCAGCATCGATGACAAAACCCATGAACTATACCTCTGTGGTGTGGAACATGTTCCTGTTGAGACTTCGAGAAGATGAGAATGTCATCCAGATGCACAAAAACAAACATTGAGCAAATCCCGGAGAACATCATTGACCAACCCCTGAAAGACTGCAGGGGCATTGGTGAGACCAAATGGCATAACTAAATACTCATAATGTCCACTAGGAGTATTAAAGGTAGTCTTCCACTCGTCCCCCTCTCGGATTCTCACCAAATGGGAGGCATTGCGGAGATCGAGTTTGGAAAAAGTGGTAGCACCTTGAAGCAGCTCAAAAGCAGGTACCATACCCTTCCTCTGTTGCTCTGTTGGTATTTTTTACATTAATGTTATTGAGTCCTCTGTAGTCAATGCAAGGGTGGAGGGATTTGTCCTTCTTTCCGACAAAGAAAAACCCTGCTCCAGCCGGAGATGAATATGGTCAATGATTCCTGTAGCCAATGAGTCATTAATATATTTCTCCATAGTTTTTTTCTCAGGAGCAGTCAGGGAAAAAAGTTTACCTCTGGGAGGAGATGTACCCGGGAGGAGATCAATGGCACAGTCATTCGGGTGATGAGGCGGCAACGAGGTGGACCAGGCTTTGTTAAAAACCTCCTTCAGATCAAGATACTCCTTTGGAACCCCGGAGAGATCTGGAAACTGTCAGAAGAAGTGTCAGGCAAGACTAGGAGCAGATGATGGGACAGATCTTAGACAGACAGCATGACAATGAACACTCCACTGTACTACAGTTCCCGAAGCCCAGTTAATGTGTGGGTTATGTCTCCTAAACCAAGGATAGCCCAATATGACAGGTTGCTGTGGTGCGTGAATGAGATCGAAGGTGTGTATCTCGCTGTGATTACCTGACATTGTCATTGGAAGAGGGGTGGATTGATGGGTAACCCTGCAGAGAAGACGACCGTCTAAAGTCGTGGCGTGGATGGGTTTCTCCAGGACCACCTGCCCGATCCCCAGCTGAGAGGCGAGAGTCATGTCCATAAGGTTAGCATCTGCACCAGAGTCAATGAGGACTGAGACAGTGTGATTATTCCCTGAGCAGAACAGCTGAGCATGAATAAAAGGCTGAGAGGAATAAGTGATGATAGGGTGTGAATGGCAGGACCTAAAATTACAGGAGAGTTAATTAAACAGGCAGGCAAGATCAAAACAATCTAAAATGAAGGTTAATTCGTGACACTACGTGTGTGTAAAATGTAAAGGGTACCCCAATATGAAGGAAAATCAATGTCAAAATCCGCGAGCACAAATGAGATCCATTTGTAGAGGTCCCGCGCTTCATAGAGGTTCATACCTCAACTCACCTACTGTCCTGAACGTCCCACCACAAAGCTTAACAAGTTATCAACAACAGTGTCAGCTTAAACAGGCAGAGAACATAAATAAAGAGAGTGAACACCTCAGCTTTCTCCTTTTATTCTTGCCCCCACTTGGCCAGCTTGAAATCTGTGGTAACCAAGGCGCAGCATGACTGGCCTGCACAAGTAGAAACCAATCACCTTGTTGGTCTGGAGTGAAAAACAAGGGAGGAAAAGAGAAAGAAAGGCTCTTTGCCCCTGCCTCAAACGTAACAGTATGTATCCGCCCAAAAAGGTTGGGAACCGCTGCAGTAGAGCACAGAGACTGTGCTTATAGAACTAGGGTTACATTATCGTAACTTTAGTTATCGCTGGCTTTAACCGATTGAATGTGCATTATCAGCGGTTACCAGCCTGATAGATATGGGTTAGAAGGGGCCTGCTTCAGAGTCTGCATACGAAGGAGGTCGAGGCTATTACTTTTTAGAAGAAGTATAGGTCAAAGTATTAACAACACTTATTGTAAGTCACTTTGGATAAAAGCGTCTGCTAAATGACTGTAATGTAATGTAATGTAATGTGTAAGGAAGCACTCTCAGAACAGATAAAGTCCAGGGTACGAGGGCTGTAAAATAAGATTAAACAGCCTCATATTCACCCCTTTTTCACTGTAACTAATTAGACCGTACATTATATTGCCACAGTAAACCTGCCACTATAAATGCTGTGTTATTGGCCGTTACCACCACTTTACTTCTGTGAAACTAGAGGCCTATGTCTGAACAGGTTTTATGAGCCGGTATGTATCAGCTCAACTGTTTGCAGTCAGAGTATGAACTGAAACCAAAGTGTTTCAAACTGAAAACAGAAAACTCCTCCTGAACTGCCTCAAAGTTGATGCACTTTTGTGTTATACTGATGCAAGTGAGACAGAAAGTGGCACTGTAGCATGAAAATGTCATGCACCATCTCTGCAAAAGAAGAAATGGTCTGCATTTACATAAATGGATGAAGAAAGTATTCAAGAAAGTGAGTGTTATACGTTTTCTCCTTTCCTTTCCCTCTCATCTTTTCCCCTCATCCCTCTTCACATCCCATACATTTATATTACTCTTAATTACATTGTACAGCGCAGATGTCAACCATGTATGGCCAGACAGACTTCTCTCTTCTCACCCCTTAACTGCCCTTTTTCTCATCTGCCTCCTTCTTTCCTTTTTCCTTTTCTCACCTTCCTCTTTTTGCCTCCTCTTCCCTCTCTCTCCTCCCTTCTATCCTCCCATTATTTCCCGCATTTCTCCTTTTTCATTCCTGATCTTCTTTCCTATTCTTCTCCTTCTGATGATGTATCTTGATCTGTTCATTGTTGTCATCTGGGTCATTTGTATAATTCTTATCCTTTTGTCTTGTCTTTGTACTTCTCTCTCTTTTTTTCCTCTCTCTCTCTCGTGACAATTGACAGGCTCTTTCTTTGGCATTTGCAGGCAGACAGCTTCTGATTCATGTGCCCATCATCCTGCCCGCCCGAGGGCCATCGGGCCAGGCACAAAAGACGCAAGCAGTCAAGCATCTCTTTCTCCTCTCGCTGCTGTCGTTTTCATTGCTCTCTTCCCTGACTCGTGTCTCTTTCTTCCCCTCTCATTCGCCTGTCATTCTGTCGTGCCTTTACTGTAGGTCCTGCTCTGTCAATTCTTCTTCTCTCCATCTACTCTACACCCACCATTCATCACTCACTTTGCTCATGTCTCTCTTTTATCTGTTGGCTTTTCTTTTCTCCTCATGGCCTCCATCTCTCATCTGGTTCCAGCCTCGTCTCTGATCCCTCCTCTTCTGCTGTATTCCACGTTCTGCACTCGTCACTCATCGTGTTCATTTAACAGAGACGAGAAGAATGCGAGGCAATGAGAGACTATTTACAGAACTGAATTTGTTTGGAGTTTCAGGTCTGCATGGAGAGAGTGATTGAGTCCAAGTGAGATTCATTTGGTTGTTTAAAGTTTGAGATTCTGGCTTTGTAACCGTGAATCCAGCTGCAGCCTGTACGCTGAACCAACATTTCAAAACGTTGATCACAATCAGTCTTGCAGCTGAGGTCCTTGAAAACCAGGGTTTCTGCCATCCGGGCTTAGGCATGTTTTTTTTTAAATGCATGTATTTAAGATGTTTTTATTCCCAAAGAATAATAGGCACTCGTACTTCAAGCCCAGGAGAGGGTGGGCTGGGGGGTGCACCGGTGCTAAAGCCATAGATGATGTTGACTACATCAGAGATGATTTTTTTCTCCACTTTATGAAAATTTCAAAAACTTTCAGTCTATGATTCTTTTCCAGTAAACAGCTGTTTTTGCAGCAGGCAGACAAGTGGCTCATCGAGTCATATCTGACCCGTTTTCAGTTGATTCCTCCCCACTGAAGTTATCTCTTAACAATGTAACGGGACGTGCATCACACTGTAAATAAATATATCATATTCAAACAATGTAATGGACCAAATCACACTTCAGGATATTCTCTTACTAATGTTTGAACTCAGAGTGAATCAAAAAAATAGTTTATAGAAGTAAAGCAAGCCATAAACTCAAGCTGATGTTGTGGTGAGAAACCATTCACTTTCACTTATAGAGATATTCATTAACTTTGTGTTTGATGTTCAGTTTTTTTATATAGGCTATGTATTTAGGTAGGCCTATATTACTTGTATTTATTACTTTGAATTAGATGTTCAGTTCAACAGTTACCCTGTTTTCACAGTCTGTAGAGTCAAGGATTGTTCATTCAGAATGATTTCCTTTCTTTTGTGGGGGAGGGGTACTGTCTGATTAATCAGCTTTCTGCTTTTTGCTGCTGTAAACCATCGTTATTAAATCAGCTTCTAAAAATCCACTGTGGGTCAATCTCTAGTCAAGAGAGCGTGTGTGTGTGTGACACTGAGTCAGGTTCGCAGTACGTTATAGCTGTGGATGTAGCAGTGTAGTGTGTGCACAGTTTGTTTGTTGGTGAATAAATGCTACAACTCATTAAGCCTCAAGCAACAATCCTGTGTCTTTCCTGTGTCTTCCTTGCCACCTGCTGATTAAAGTGACGGGGGTTTGCCCCGAAGGTAGCAACTGCTCAGGCTCACAAATCCTTTTTGCAAGAAAGAGTTCTTTAAGGACTGTTGGAAGCATGGATGTTAAAAGACTCTCCCAGCCCACAGCCCCACAAACTGTGACTGTTGTGTGTTGAGCTGCACCACACCAGGGCTGGCCCTTTGGGAGCCCCTTGAGGAACCCTTGATTGTTTCTAGATATAGAATATAAAAGGGTTCTCTATAGAACGCCCTGGGTGGGTTCTTGTTAGCACCCTTAGAGGTGCTGAGTGGAACCATTACACCGTAGAAGGGTTCTCTAGAACCTATTCTGGTGGATTCTGGGTGGAACATTTAAAATGTGTTTTTTAGGTGTAACTCTTTTATCTTGGGATCTAGGAAACTTCTAAAAGGGATCCAGGTGGAAGCTTGTTAGCACCTTTATTTCCAAGAGTGTGAGTAAAAGCAGAGATAATACTCATTTATGTATATATTTCAATAGCTGTGTTTACAGGCGCGTCTCATAGATGTTCGATATAGTTTACTGGAGAAGTGAAACTGTGACCAGCTGGTGGCCAACAGGAATGTGTATTACTATTTATCCTCCGAGGACCATGAATGCACCAAAGTTCATCACAATTCATCCAATACTTCTTGAAAAATTTCACAGGACACCCAAACTGTCAACCTGACAACGTCAATGTCTGACATTTGTCAAGATATTTCAGTCTGGACTGAAGACAAATCTCTGATAACATATTTTTCCAGAATTTGGCTATATGAGAAGACTCCTTCACAACTACATACTATTTATGCAATTAGATTTATTGTCTTTGTGCACACGTCTTCCAAAAAAATTGACATTGACAAAAACAATTATGTAATGAATGTTTGAGATAAACAGTGGAGGAAAACAGTACACTTTGAAAGAGGATGTCTACATCCTGCTGTCTCTGTCACTGTCTTTCATTCCACAGTTCTACTTTATTCTTTCATCCATCTTTGTGTCTTTATTAAATCTATTCGCCTTTGTACATGCCCACAGCCTGCCTCTAAACCTGTTCACTCTGTGTGTGTATGTAGTTTGATTGTGATTGTGTTTTTTGATATATTTGAAGTTGTTTTGGAAGTCGTCAATGGCAAGCTAGAGTGGTGGTTGGTGGTGTCTTCTTTCTCTCTCTTTGTGTTTGTGTGTGTGTTTGTGTGTGTGTGAGACAGAAAGAGAGCGCGTGTGTGTCATTTTATGTTACGCGTTACAAGATGGAGAGCAGCAATAGTGAAGGATAAGTGCTTCTCATCCAGTTATGAGGCCGTCAGCATTAAAGCCAGCCAAGCATCTTAATGACCTATGACTCAACTCTGAGAATAATCTGACACATACAGACACACACACACACACTGAGTCACACAAAGTTCACATGGAGCACAAACACAAAACACAGTCATACCCGCAATAATAGACAACATCATGACCTCAATACATGTGACCCCTTTTTGCTGTAATAACCCTGTACATACAATGAATGGCATGAAAATCATTGACTGATATGACTCTTTTGAATTTTTATTGAACTAGTTATTTCAGTGTGTTTGTGATGCTCAGAAAAATGTCTTCATCGTTTCACAGCCACTCCTTTTCTAATGACAGTGCTGAGACAGAGTTGTTGTTCATAGTGAAGCATTATCAGGGAGAGTGTTTAACCACAGGTGTGTAGTTTGCACATGTGAAGAACAGACCGGGCAGGATGTACTGATCGGGTAGTAACTGACACGTGTTCCTGAGTCGCTGGAAATGAGCTGATAAAAGATATGATAACGTGTTATCGAATCAGTGCATAGACTTATGTACTCACGATACCCAATCCAGTATTTTTGGCTGTATATGAGCCTTTTCTGATACTGGCATAGGTAGCCTATCAGAACACCTCTACATGTGACCTGCAGTTCTAACCCTCATGGCAACACGTTTTCACTCCCAACTCATCAAATACCACCCCCGCTTTAAACTATGATGCTCTACGTAACCCTGTAAAGTCAGTTTTTTTATTTTTTTATTAAACTACAAAAAACGCCTTCAGATAGAAGCAGACATAAAGGTCTACAATATGCGTTTGAAGGATATATCCAAGATGTCAAAGTGATTCAGCAGTGAAAACAGGTTAAAAAGATTATCCTTGAGAAGCTAAAGCTACTGAACACATTGTAAAAGTGAACCAGCACATCACCTGGTGATCGAGACAGAAGACAATGAAATGAAGGAACAACACTGTTCCTGTAATGCTCGGTAGGTCTTTATTCACTGTCGTAATCAATATAAAGCTAAAGTAGCATGTGTCGACATTCAGTATACCTTCAGTAGCTAGCGTAGCATAGAAGTGCTAATGCTAAGGATGTGCTAATGTACTGTGCTAATGTTAGTTTCACAGGTGTTCATAGAAACGTATAACTCCTTCCAACCTCTCTGCGCAATGAGTATCACTATTACACAATGTTCAACCATGGCTCCAAATCCACTAAACCAGCATGAAGATGAAGAAAATCTGAAACCATTGATGAGTCTATAGACTGGCTGATGCTTTGCGATGATTGGCCAATCTGCAGTTGAGGGCCGTGACTTAGTGATGGATCAATTGGCACCATGTTTTTCTTGAAATGTCTTTGAAGGAAAAGATCACATGAAACATGAAACATGAAATCATACCGAATATATCTTCATATTATAAGCATATCGGTGTTGTGTGTGTGACGTTTTGTTCTCTCCTCTCTGCCTCGGTCTGTCTCTGGGGAGTTTATTGATCTGTTCTGAACATGAGCTTGTTTCCTCCTCAGGGGTTAAGATTAGCAGTTAGCACAGTGGAGAGATTCATTTTCTAATCTTTTCAGGCTGATGGATAACTAAAGCAGTCTCACAGGTGAAGCAGATTCCAGCAGCCCCCCCGACACTCGACACTGCTTCTTTAACTTTAATGCACCCATACCAATATATCTCTATCTACAAAAATACACGTTGCCAAATACCGATTAAGTAAAATGCATGATAAACTGAAGAAATACCAAACAAAAGTCAATCAAACAAAGAACCATCTAGCCACTACCCTCTCTCTTGCTTTACTACAAGCAAAACAAAACTCAGAATAAGGTAATTGACTTTAAGAGATGCTCTTTGTCGCTGATGTTGATTGTGGATAAACCACATCGGCCGATGTAGATTGTTTTGGTTGTTCTGGTACAGATGATGGTATACCAAGGCTAAAGGCTATTCATTTTTGCCACCGTTTAAAAAGAGAATTACAAAGTCGGTGTAAACTGCCCCAAAAAATTGTCTTTGTCATAGTCATCCATAGTAGTTATTTGCATAAAAACATACAATTCATGCGTGTCCATGGCCTCAGGTGTGGAATTAATGATGTAATGACACCCATAGCTAACCATCAGAAGACAATCAAAACAAGTGGGTCTAAAAACCTTTTCCTGACAGTTATTAAATTATCCAATTAAAAACAGAGATTATCCTCAGAGATAATCTGAGTCTACATTTTGCTCCGCACAGCTCTTATCATATTTGTTTGGCAGGGAGAATTAAAAACTGACGGTTCTCTCAAATTCTGTGCAGTAATCATTAAATTGACACTGATTTAGAGCAACTTTAAGCCTCCTGTCCTAAAATAAAGGGTCCAAAATGCTACTGCAACATAAAGACTGTTGTTGACCACACCAGAATGCATTGCATCCAGGATGAAGTACAGGTGATGATACCAATTTAAAAGAGAAGACTAAGGTTTATTGGAACTTTGATTTAATTTTTGACAGCTCTAGCCATCAGCTCAGCAGGTGAAAGATGTGTGCGATCCGGTCCCGGTTTCTTACTTTATGCTGTTTTTTTTAAGTTTGAAGAAAAAAAAGGCTTCCATAGAAATACAGACTCTCAAATATAGACTACTTAAATTATTTGCTCAGTCAACCAGTATTGGAGAAGATAAGGTGTCCCACTGAGATCCCTTTATTTAGTCAAGATACATTTGTGCATTGGAGAGCAAATTGCTAAACATTTTGAGGAACACTGATTCTTTTGACACATTTAGAATGAAATCAGTGTGTTATGTATGGAGCTTGGGTCAAGATGTGGTTGACCTAGCTTAGCATAAAGACAGCAACTAGTTTGAGACAATTAGCCTAGGTTTGTCAAAAGTTGAAAAATATGCCGACCAACATATGAAGCACACTGATATAAAAACAACAGAAGCTACGTGATGAAAATATTTCTTGACTTACAACAGCAGCAACTGTGGACAGACCCAGACTGGCTGTTTCACCCCACTTATTCATGCTAAGCTAGGCTAACTACATGCTGACGCCTGAGACCGATATCAATTCTTTCTTTATTTTTCCAAAAATATTTAACCATTAGTAACAATTAGTTATTTAGAGCCTGGAAATTCACTTAAGCTTAAAACATGGTTATAAAGGTGTTTTTGATGGCTAACACGTCAGCAAACAGTTACTAATGCATCTTATCCAGCATGCAGAGCAACATTAGCGTTCATCTTGAGTCCATGTTTGTGTCCACATGATGAATATCAGTTCAATATTTGCTCTGTTTTGGTCTCCACCAACTCTTGAGAAAGCATTACATTCATGCCAGTAGAGTGTTGTTCTATTTTGCTGTCTGCAGGAAGTAACTTGTGTTTTATTTGGATTTAGCTGAGTCAGAGAGAAGACTAAGAGAGGGAGGTATAGAGAGTGCTGGGGTCTGTATGTCGGCTGCCTTCCAGTGGACCAAGCCAAGCAGATAATAAAGCAGCAGCACCTCGCTGACCAGCGACTCAGAAAACTCTCATTTCTAGATGCTCAGTGTGTGTGTGTGTGTGTGGTGTTCTGTATGTGTGTGTGTTCTGCTTAGCAGGCCGTGATATTAGCACTTGGTTTGTGTGGGGTCCAGGGGAGATGCTTGAATGGAAAGAGACAATATCGATTTTTCACTTGCAAAGGCTTACCTGGAAAACTCCTATAAGGCCCAGCTAAAATGCTTTGTGACTTAACGTTGAAGGGATAATGACACATCTGCAAAGCTAAACCAACAAGCAATTTACCACTCTACATTTCAACATCAGACACAGTGCCCTCTCAGAGGAAGGTAGTTTAGTAGGTCTTTGGGGTTGTTCATCAATGCGTGAGGAGAATATTTGTTTCCAATAGATAGTCATTACTCATATGATATCAACTCACCAGGTTACCTGTCTGCTAAACAGGAGTCAGATGAGGCTAGAAACACAGGCGTCTAACCTCTTACATCAGCGCACTGATCGCTGTTGTTGCTGCACAAAAAACAACTTTTTGTAAGATATCGTAGGAAGCGTTGTATGACGAGACGTTGCTAAGCTTTAGAACAAAATCCTGCTTCAACTTTGACCTACCAAACCTATTGGTACCAAATACCTGTGCAGGTGATTATTAGCAACATTTAGTTTTTCTCTCATTTTCATCATTTCCTTCCATCAGCTAAACAATATACATTTTGGAGGAGTTAACAGCTGTTGTTTTTTTCCTCCCATCACTTAAACAAATCCCCCCATACCCGGACCTCGGACTCCTCAAGACCCCCTTATTTCGCACACTGCTTTCATATTAGATCCAATGGTATAAGTAGACTACAGTGATCATAACAATATAAACATTAATGTGGCTCGAAGGTGAACTGCAGATATAAATTTAAATAAAAAAGACTCCAAAAGAAATTATGAAAATGCATTTGGCGAGCCTCATAGAATCTCCTGCGACCCACCTTTGGGAGCTGTTAGTTTAAAACCTTTCTGGTCATGTGACCGCTTGTATTTCTTGCCCTGTGGGACTGTTGTAGTGATGTCGCTGTGTTCCCATATTTGACTACTTTTGAAAATAATTGGTAGAAGTGATTGACCAAATTATGATAATAAGATCCAAATTAAAATATACCTGAATGTTCCTAAAATACTTTACATCTTCAATAATCAGTATTAGTATCAGTAAGTTTATGATTGTGGTGCAGTCTTCTCCCCAGATTATGAGAGTAAAATGAGAATTAGTCCTTTAGAATTAGAAAATGTTCATCAAATATTGGCAAAACTTCTGAGTGTACTGAAATTAATAATGTTGTGATTTATTGCTTATGAATTTAACTTTTCATTTGTAAGAGGAAGGTTTTGTTGTAGATAGTCTAATTTTATAACTGTGGATTTGTTGGTCCCTGATGGCACTGTAGAGCAATGCTTTAATGCTTTAGAGTTTTTTTGGTATCAGTCTTCCCAAAAGTAATTGTACAGCCCGCCAGCAGCTCCACACTATGAGTAACCAGCAGTGCGCCAGAGCCCACAGCATCACTTGAGCTATTTCTCAGTGCTTGTGGGCTAATACTCCTCCATAGCTATCATCAGCCAGTCCCCAAACAGCCCCCTTCCACCCACAACTCCCTGAAGTGCTTACACAGGCTGCCTAGCCTTGGCAGGATATGACACGCCATTAACCGGCCGCCATCTCATAATGCTTATTTGGAGACATCTGGAGCTGAAAATATTTCATGACTTCTCCCAGGTCCTCCACGGATTAAAACAAGGGGGCCTGGCTAGTTTAAATAAGGGAGAGAGTGAGATAGGGGAGCAGTGAAGAGAGAGAGCGGACCCTTTAGAGAAGTCCTATGGTGACAGTACAGCCATGGCTAATGTGATTCCCCTGCCGTGACTCATAGAAGAGGTATATAAATACCCTCACAGGCCCCTGTAACTTACACGCAAACCCTCTCTGACTCTGTAAAAACCCATGAGACACAGAAAGGCAGAATTTAAACTGCAGAGATGTTTCTTTTCCCCCCTGAACTGTGAACCTGTGTTTATCTTGCAGTGTGGCCGGTGTATGTGTGTCTCTCGAACAGCTGTGCAATAAAGAAAACAGAAAAATTGCAAATACTGAGATGGATCATGAGGAGTTCCTGGACCCTCAAACCAGAGGGGAGGGGGTCGACCTCGGTGTGAGTCGAGTCTCTACCTTGCAGCTGTTAACACACTGGGCTTCCTGCTGATGGAGATTAGAGGAGAAATATGGGGATGATGCTGCTCACATTTTCAGCTGCTATGTGAAGGCGAGCTTGATAATAAAGAGGGATCTGTTTGTTCTTCAAGCTTTAGTGGAAGGTACATCACCTGTTGTCTTCTTTGAGTTCACATTTCACTCATGAATCACTAGAATATCTGAGGGCACATTCAATTGCCATATCAGTGGTACTACACAGGTGCAGGCTATAGGACAATGCAGTGAACCAGTATCAGGCGAGGAAACGTTATATGCCAGGAAATAGTAGAATTCAGAAAAAAGCTGAATGTTTATTAACTTTATTGTCTATGTTGTCAACTTGTCAAATGGCCCCGCTTGGTCAGGGCCCCTCGCCGTTTTTAACTAACTCCAATGTAAAGCCATCTGTGTAAATGAACGGGTATGAAGTCTGCGTAGGTTGGATGAGTCAAACACATGACCTTCACCCAGGAGACTGCTGTCCATGTCCCGTGAGAAACAAAGTAAGATATTCACTTATTTGACCTTTCTACCCTTTACCTCATTTTGCATAACCATGATTTTTACCCAAACCTAACCAAGCACTTTTGTTGTCCAAACATAACCAGATAGTTATCTTGTGTAAGTAAACCTAAAAACAAACAAGGTTTATTTGGATTAGAGACTGTATGCTTGTAACAAGTGGAAACTGACCAAGCCTCTGACCAAGCTTTGGTATTTGACATTTTGGGAGTATGAATGTGTTGCTGTTGTAGGCTTCTTTGCAGAAATGCCAGATAAGAATGTAAACTAGAAAATGCATTTCCTGCTGAAAATGCATTGGAATGCTGAAAGCTGAAATGAATCTCAAAAACATTGCTAAAAATAGATATCCAATTAAAAAAAAATTGCAAAAAGCTTAACAATTCAAAAAGTTGAAAGATTACAAATATGAAGTTATATCACCACTCTCCCGAAAGAGCTGAACATTTTGATATTTGAACGGTTTCTGTAGCTTAAAAGAATTCCAGCGGTAGTGATATTTGTTGTAGTAGTAGTAGAAGTATTATTAGCAGTATAAGTATTAGTAGCATTTGAATAAGTACTAGTTGTAGCAGTAGTGATATTTGTAGTAGCAGTAGTAGTAGAAGTTGTAGTCGAAGTATTCGTAATTAGAAGAAGTAGTAGAAGTAGTAGTATCAGTAGTCGTAGTAATAGCTGTAGTAGTGGTCATAGTATTTAATATAACAGTAGTAGTAGTAGAATAATTAGTAGTAGTAATAGTAAAGTCAGTTTTTGAAGTAGCAGTAGTAGTAGTACTAGTAGCAGTCATACTAATAGCTGTAGTAGTGTTAGTACTGGTAGTAGCAGGAATAGCAGTATTAGCAGTTGTGGTATAAGTAATAATATTAGTGGTAGTGGTAGTAATAGCAGTAGTGGTAGTAATAATATTTATGGTAGCAGTAATAGCAGTAGCAGTAGTAGTAATAGTAGCAACAGCAAAAGTTGAAGTAGTAGTAGTAGTAGTAATACTAGAAATGTTAGCAGTAGTAGTAGTTGTCACAGTATTAGTAAGAGCATTCATTATTTCAACAAAAAAGCCTAATTTTGAGCTAAACGTTGAAATACAGTTAATCCATGAGGCTTTTATTTTGAAAGGATGGGACTGGGTGGGGGAGGGAGGGGGAGAGGAGACATAATCATCATGTTTGACACACATAAACAGAGGTTATTAAATTACAGGCTTCATCACAAGCAGTTCAGTTAGAATTCACTCTCTGGGGCTTTTATTTTAAAATGGCGTGTGTGGGGGGGGGGGGGGTGGAGAAGGGTGGAAAGACCTCTAAAGATCCCTAAGACCTGAATGACTATGAGAGAGACAGAGAGAGAGAGAGGGAGAGGAGTGTATGTGCGCGTTTGTCTGTGAGTCTGTGTGTTTATCAACATCACTAATTGGCTCAATCGCGAACACCTGTGTGCCTGAAGCCATTTCATGGAGATAAAACAGGGAAACACCTCATTAATAATTGAGAGGAAGGATGAGTTGAAGAACAGATCCTGTAAAAATTGTGTCTGTAGTGTAAAAAATGTGGCTTAACTGGCGATCTAGAAATGGGGTACCGTGTTCTGTGGAAGATGTTTTTGAAGAAAAATTTAACATTGGTCTCTATGGAGCAGAAAGTTGGTTTTCCTCTCAATTAACGGCTTCTGTGTCAAATGTGTAAATCTGTGGGATTCCACAGTAATTTTTATACGACAAGGACAAGATTAGCTACTTTTACATCCAGAAATTATGTATGAAGAGTGAAGATTGTGGACACAGTGGCAAAACACAAATGTTTTTTTCACAAGAATCTCAAGCTGCTCTTCACTCTAGCGGTGACATCACGCACTCTAAGCTGCGCAATACAGACCCATTATAAAGTCAGAAAAGGGCTGAAAAATCATAAAAGTTAAATTGCTGCAGTTCAAAAAGTTTAAAATATATTAAAAAGCTGAATTATGCGGCAATAGATCAGGGTTTTCTCAACATTTGAAAGTTGAAATGGTGTCTTTAGCTGAAAGTATGAGGACGTTGAAGGATTTGAAAGTTGAAGAAGTATAACAGGATTTGAAGATTTTCTCCATAGAGATCCCATTCAAAAGAAAATTGCAAAAAGCTTCATTCAAAAAATTTAAAGATTACAAATATGAAAAGTCAAAGCACCCCTCTCCTGAAAGAGCTGAACATTTTGATATTTGAACAATTTCTATAGCTTAAACAAATTTCAGAAGTAGTGATATTTGTAGTAATAGTAGTAGAAGTTGTAGTTGAAGTAGAAGTATTATTAGTAGTAGAAGTATTAGTAGCATTAGAATAAGTAGTAGTAGTAGCAGTAGTGATATTTGTAATAGTTGTAGTAGAAGTATCATTAGTAGTGGAAGTATTAGTATTTAGAAGAATTATTAGTATTTAGAAGAAGTAGTAGCCTAGTATCAGTAGTAGTAGTAATAGCTGTAGTAGTGGTCGTAGTATTTAATATAGCAGTAGTAGTAGTAGTAGTAGTAGTAGTAGTAGTAGTAGTAGTAGTAGTAGTAGTAAAAGTAATGGCAGTATTTGAAGTAGCAGTAGTAGTAGTACTAGTAGCAGTCGTACTAATAGCTGTAGTCGTATTAGTACTGGTAGTAGCATGAATAGCAGTAGTAGCAGTTGTAGTATAAGTAATAGTAGTAGTGGTAGTAATAGCAGTAGTGGTAGTAATAATATTGATGGTAGCAGTAATAGCACTAGTAATACTAGAAATATTAGCAGCAGTAGTAGTTGTCGCAGTATTTGTAAGAGCATTCATTATTTCAACAAATGCGCAAATTTTGAGCTTAATGTTTACATACAGTGTCTGAGTCTGTGTGTTTATCAACATCACTAATTGGCTCAATCGCGAACACCTGTGTGCCTGAAGCCATTTCATGGAGATAAAACAGGGAAACACCTCTCAAACAAATCATCAAAACTCCCATAACCGTAGCTTTAGTATTTGAAAATATTCTCCATAGAGATCCCATTGAAAATAAAAAGCTTAATAATTCAAAAAGTTTAAACGTTGGAAATATGAAAAGTCATAGCACCCCTCTGGTGAAAGAGCTGAACATTTTAATAGTTGAACGGTTTCTGTAGCTTAAAATATGAAGGAGAAGAAGAGGTGGGACGAAGAGGTGGGAAGAAATAGAAGTTGAATAAAGATTCGAAGAACAATAGTTGGAATGCTTAACAGCATTCCAACAATAAAGACAATGAGTATGCAAGTTTGTCATCACTTACCTATTTGATATGCACAAATTGTATTCTTGTCACCGTTACAACTAGTGGAGAAGCTACATTTTCAGTTTACTGAGGTAATAAATCAAGAGAGAAGTCGAGTCATTTTCTCATAGACTTCCATACAACCAGAGGAGTCGCCCCCTGATGGTCAGTAGAGAGAATGCAGCTTTAAGACACTTCTGCACTGTCTTCACTTTTCAGAACCGGAGGTTGCCGCCTGGAAACCACTCGTCATAGTGTTTCCTCATTAGTTTACAAGCCATTACGGTAGTTTGGAAGTCAATGACTTTGACTTTGACTATGTTTTCTTGTAAAGCATAATATCTACTCTCAGTTATGGATTAGTGGCTGTGAGTTATCCTCTCAGAAAGGACATACCACGTAGCTTGATAATCACCGACTATTATCCTTTTCTTCTCTTCCCTTCATTTTTTACTTCTGTTTGGGAGGTTTTTTCCTTTTTCTTTTGCCCTATCTAACCCTAACCCTCAACAAAAACAATCACTGTCAGTCCATATGGAGGCTGTGCTTGTGTTTTCCAGGAGCAGTCATTTTAGTGTTTTTCACCTCGATAAAATAAATATTGGTGTGACCACAAATATTGCAGTATTACATGAAAAGCATTGGCCCAAAAAGCCAACATGATCTCATGGGAAGGCGTATCAATAGCATACTGCTTTAAGGACATTTTGCATGCATGTCTTTGCATTCTAAGCTTTATGTGTCATTTGATGCTCTGTTCTTATTCCCAACTCGTCACATACAGACGCATGGTTTGAAAGATGTGGTTTACGTTGTCAAGTCAAATAAAACTACTTGGTTAGGTTCCGTTAAATATCATGGTTTGTTAAAATAAGTATGTTTAGGGTTACGTAAATTAAGTTACTTAAAGCAGATAAGTAGTCAACGTAAATGATCCAACACTGACTTTTGGTTTCGCATGGTACAAAAACACGGTCTTTTTGATCCAACCATCAACTTGGACCTCCTCCCTCCATGGACTTTCTCGCTCTTTATTCTTGTAACCTGACTTCCTTATGCAATTGTCCTGAGCGTCTAATGACACGTGAAAAACAAAAAATATGTAATGACACACAAAATTACTGTTATTCACACTCTCTTTGATGATACCTGGCTGAAGAAGCTTAATCTGCATACACATTCATTACAAGTGTTAGAAATCAGCTGTAAAACCATGAATACATTTTCCTGAGCATCTGTGACTCTGTTTTATCAGAATTCCATCGAGTAGGCCGTATCACTAAAACTGTCGCTTATATTTTAAATGCTTTGAAACCTCAATTTACAGATGTGCTCAGCTTGACAGATGTTGCACCTAAATTAGCTACCATATATGATGTGGCCTTGACATTGGACAACATCATCATGCATAATACCCAGCACTCATCATTGCATGTCTTTATGTGAAAAGAATAACAAAGAAAATAATATATTTTTTTTCATAGTTTTCATAGTTTATGTAGAGTAAGCTTGTCATTTTGTATATATTTCTTCTGGCTATTTCACTCCAAAAGAGAAAAAAATGAAAAGCATAACAGAGATGGATTCGCCCTTTTGAGGGAATTATAACAAATGGCACCAAGTCCCATACAGCCTCACTTTTCTTTGAACACAGGCATATTTCCGAGGTAGGGAATGGGAATCACTCTCAAGGACCTGTTCTCCAGAAATCCCATTGTTGTAGGTCCTGTTCTCTCTACGGGCCCCCCCCCCCCCCCCCTCATCCCATGGGCCCCAGTGCAACCGCACGGCCTACATTATACAGGGAGTGAGAGCAATAATGCAGTGCTCTGTTCACCGCTCTCTCCCCTAACTCAGGATATGTTTTTAAGATATTAAGATAGTGAAAGCGAACATATTAATATGGTTTTATTTAGTTGGAAAGACAGATTTGAACAATTTTAAGACACAACAACTTAGTTTGAGAAGGGTCTTTTCTTTTCGCACGCATGAGAAACGACACATTTATGGCTCATGATAATAATCATTAGCCTCCGAGTCGTTAGCCTGGAAGTCAGTGGCTTTACATATGTTGTCTTGTAAGAGATAATATCCCAGCTGGAGGCTGTGGATTAGTGGCTGTCCTTGAGGGGGAACTGTGTGATTTGCACCCACTCATTTCTTTTCTTTTTTTCTTTTTGGAGGAGACATAGCTAGGAGACAACAATGTGAGCTTAACTAAAACTGGACTACTTCGCATAAACATTTCAACCAATTAGGTTGTGACACTGAATCATCACTGTAGTTACAGCAACAAATAAACTCTGAATGCAAAGAGCTCGACTGTAATGTGAAATACCCAACGTATACCATGCACTGGTTCATGCAATACATCTTATATAATATATTCTGAAAATGATCACAAACTGATTATAGAGCAAATGTAAGCATTTTGTGTTCTCTTAAGGATATGTGAAATAATCATATGTGCATGGTGTTTACGCCTGTATTTAACTTTGGCTGCATGTCAATGTGTGGAGTAGTGTTTGTGGCTCTGCCTGTCTGTCTGTTTCTGCCTGTCAGTCTTTCTTACTCTCTCTCAGATCCTCAGCTCATGAATATTCATGCTCGGTATGATTATACCCGCTCTAATCCAGGAAGTGAGTAGGATGATAAAAAGCCCCCCCAGAGCCTCGACTGCTCCTCCGACACTCAATTGAACAAATAACCACTGCATCTCAAATTTGCCTGCCCAAATGCACAAATTCAGAAGACCTCGCTGCTCTTTCCTGATAACGTGGCATGACGGAGGGTGATGGAGGGTGACGTGCAGCGCACAGAAAGCCAAACGTCAAAAGTCAAAGCCGCTGAGACAGTGAGTGTGTTTGAAAGAAGAGGAACAGGAGTAGAATGAGTGTTCTGTGATTTCATGACCTCAGTCCGGGATGAAGCTAACGTGACTCTCATGAGAGGAGAGACAAAGAGGGCTTCTTTCTTGAAATTGCATCAGCACTTCGTTAACAATAATGCAATTAAACAGAAGGCCCCTGGAAGACATCCCCCCACCCCCCTCTCTCTCTGTGTTTTCCCATATGAGGCTGAGGTATTTTAATGTCAATTGGATTCCGCTTGTTATCTCTCCAGCCGCCCTAATCTGATCCCTGAGAAAGTCAGCGAGCAAGATGTTGAGTCAGTTGAAAAACTTCCCGAGTGATAAGACAGAGCATGACTTTCTTAACCGAATGAAAATGACAAATGTCACAGGCATAAAGTTCAGGGCAGATGTGAAGAGAATCAATGTGTTGCTTGTTATTCCTTGTTTGCTGTTTGTATTTGTTGCCAGATTATTAGGTACAGCTATATGTGTCACGGGAGTTAACAGGTAGGACCCAAACGCAAGACCACAGGAGACAGAAGTTCCTGGAAACAGGTTTTATTTAGAAGGTGCGTGAAGGTGTGGAGCCCGTGGTCCGACACCAGAGTAGGCAAACCGGCAGTGTGAGTCCCGTGGCTCGACACCAGAGAGCTGGCCGCTTGAACGGCGTGTGTAATCCGTAGAACCCCAGGAGGGCAGAGGATGCCACGGGGTTGAAGCGGGTGAAAGACGGTACGACCTGACAACCCCAGACTGCAGGACCAGAGTTTATATAGTGACAGGGAACTCATTAGCGGGCCCTGAGTCTGGTGTGTCAGGCTGCAGGAGGTGATCGGCTGGAGTGTCCTCAGCTGTGCACGATCAAGGGTGTGGGAGGTGTCTGGAGACAGGACAAACACAGAGCACATGGCATACAATAACAAACAGGGGAATGACAGGACACATGAGGAGAGGAGATCAGGGGAAACACAACGGGTCCGACAGGGATCCTGGATCCTGACAGTACCCCCCCCTTAAGGAACGGATTCTAGACGTACAAGAAGACACAAAAAAGGGCGGGTGGAGGGGGTCCGGAGGAGGGATGTCCCCACAGCTACCAGGCCGACTAGGGTGGGCGGCGGGGGTCCGGAGGAGGGGTGACAGGATCTGACCGGCCACGGGGCCGCAGAAGAGTGTCGGCCACGGGTGCTCCGGCGGACGGCCGGGCGGGCAGAAGGGCTCCGGGCACGGGTGCTCCGGCGGACGGCCGGGCGGGCAGAAGGGCTCCGGGCACGGGTGCTCCGGCGGACGGCCGGGCGGGCAGAAGGGCTCCGGGCACGGGTGCCCCGGCGGACGGCCGGGCGGGCAGAAGGACCCCGGAGAACAGGATGCTAGTCCAGCGGCGGCAGGCACTGGAGGTCGCTGCTGCGCCGTGACGGCAGCAGGCACTGGAGGTCGCTACTGCGCCGTGACGGCAGCGGCGGCAGGCCCTGGAGGTCGCTGCTGCCCCGAGACAGCAACTGGAGGTCGATGCTGCTCCGAGGCGGCCACTGGAGGTCGCTGCTGCTCTGGGACGGCAGCGGCCGGGGCTGGAGGTCGCTGCTGCTCTGGGACGGCAGCGGCCGGAGCTGGAGGTCGCTGCTGCTCTGGGACGGCAGCGGCCGGGGCTGGAGGTCGCTGCTGCTCTGGGACGGCAGCGGCCGGGGCTGGAGGTCGCTGCTGCTCTGGGACGGCAGCGGCCGGGGCTGGAGGTCGCTGCTGCTCTGGGACGGCAGCGGCCGGGGCTGGAGGTCGCTGCTGCTCTGGGACGGCAGCGGCCGGAGGTCGCTGCTGCTCTGGGACGGCAGCGGCCGGGGCTGGAGGTCGCTGCTGCTCTGGGACGGCAGCGGCCGGGGCTGGAGGTCGCTGCTGCTCTGGGACGGCAGCGGCCGGGGCTGGGAGAGGCTGCGGCTCGGAGGCGGCCGGGACTGGAGGGCGCTGCGGCTCGGAGGCGGCGGCAGCCTGGACTGGAGCGGGCTGCGGCTCGGAGGCGGCCGGGACTGGAGGGCGCTGCGGCTCGGAGGCGGCCGGGACTGGAGGGCGCTGCGGCTCGGAGGCGGCGGCGGCCTGGACTGGAGCGGGCTGCGGCTCGGAGGCGGCGGCGGCCGGGACTGGAGGGCGCTGCAGCTCGGCGGCGGCCGGGACTGGAGCGGGCTGCGGCTTGGAGGCGGCGGCGGCCGGGACTGGAGGGCGCTGCAGCTCGGCGGCGGCCGGGACTGGAGCGGGCTGCGGCTCGGAGACGGCGGCGGCCGGGACTGGAGCGGGCTGCGGCTCGGAGGCGGCGGCCTGGACTGGAGCGGGCTGCGGCTCGGAGGCGGCGGCCTGGACTGGAGCGGGCTGCGGCTCGGAGGCGGCAGGAACTGGAGCGGGCTGCGGCTCGGAGGCGGCAGGAACTGGAGCGGGCTGCGGCTCGGAGGCGGCAGGAACTGGAGCGGGCTGCGGCGCGGAGGCGGCAGGAACTGGAGCGGGCTGCGGCGCGGAGGCGGCAGGAACTGGAGCGGGCTGCGGCGCGGAGGCGGCAGGAACTGGAGCGGGCTGCGGCGCGGAGGCGGCAGGAACTGGAGCGGGCTGCGGCGCGGAGGCGGCAGGAACTGGAGCTGGCGTAGAGGCGGCAGCGGCAGGGACTGGAGCTGGCGTAGAGGCGGCAGCGGCAGGGACTGGGAGCGGCTCTGGCTCTGAAACGGCGAGGTCCGGGGATAGCTGCGGCTCTGAGGAGACAGCCGGGACTGGAGGTCGCTGCTGCTCCGGGACGGCGGCGGCCGGGACTGGAGGTCGCCGCGGTTCGGAGACGGCGGCGGCCGGGACTGGAGGTCGCCGCGGTTCGGAGACTGCGGCGGCCGGGACTGGAGGTCGCCGCAGTTCGGAGACTGCGGCGGCCGGGACTGGGGAAAGCTGTGGCGCAGAGGCGGTAGGAACTGGAGCTGGCTGGAATGCCTTCCGAATGCGGGGAGCTGGAGTCGGCCGGGCCACCGAGTGTTCCGCTACACTTGCTTGGCCCCGTCTCCGGCTGAGAAGGTGCTTAGCCATATAATCAGAGTCCCCTAGAGGGTCAAAAACTCTCATCAGATCTGCCACAAAGTCCACATAACACACAGTATTAGGCCGATGAAAACCTAACGTTCTCGCGGCCCAGTCCAAAGCCCTTCCCCGCAGTAATCCCACCACGTAGGACACCTTGGCCCCGTCCGAGGCAAAAGTCTGAGGCTGACGGTCAAATACCCGTTGACATAGCAACAGGAAGCCCTGGCACCTCCCCAGTGTTCCGTCATAGGACTCCGGAGCCGGCACGGGGGATTCCCAGACCGGCGGAGCGAAGACAGGCGGGAATAGTGCGGGTGCTGGAACTGGTGGAGACTTTACTGTCCGGGCTAGTTCCTGCACGAGCCAGCCAACCCGAGAAACTTCACCAGCGAAACTTCTCATCTCCTGGAGCATCTGCTGGTGTGCTTCCAGCAGCGTGCTATGTCCGGCCAGCGTAGGTGCTCCTGTAGTTGCTGGGTCCATTATGGTCAGGTCGTTCTGTCACGGGAGTTAACAGGTAGGACCCAAACGCAAGACCACAGGAGACAGAAGTTCCTGGAAACAGGTTTTATTTAGAAGGTGCGTGAAGGTGTGGAGCCCGTGGTCCGACACCAGAGTAGGCAAACCGGCAGTGTGAGTCCCGTGGCTCGACACCAGAGAGCTGGCCGCTTGAACGGCGTGTGTAATCCGTAGAACCCCAGGAGGGCAGAGGATGCCACGGGGTTGAAGCGGGTGAAAGACGGTACGACCTGACAACCCCAGACTGCAGGACCAGAGTTTATATAGTGACAGGGAACTCATTAGCGGGCCCTGAGTCTGGTGTGTCAGGCTGCAGGAGGTGATCGGCTGGAGTGTCCTCAGCTGTGCACGATCAAGGGTGTGGGAGGTGTCTGGAGACAGGACAAACACAGAGCACATGGCATACAATAACAAACAGGGGAATGACAGGACACATGAGGAGAGGAGATCAGGGGAAACACAACGGGTCCGACAGGGATCCTGGATCCTGACAATATGCAGTCGAACATAACAGCGATACAGCGATACATGGCACCACTGTCGTCTTCATTTTTTCTTTTTAAAAACGTATCCATAACTTTCGCTACAGGCTAGCGGCTAGCTGAGTGTCTTCTTCTGCTTATTGCAGCTTGTTAAACAACTGACTGATGCATTACCGCCACCAGGTGGTGGGAAGCTGTATTGTAACTGAGCGTCTCATGGATAACAGTAATATCTCTGGTGTCTTCAATTGATAACCTATGCGGTCCCGCGGCCCTCGCGGCCCACAGGTGCAAAACTGTTGGGCCACAGCCCCATGGTTAAGAATCACTGCGAGTAGTATACAATACATTTTAGGAGACACTGTTGTTATTGCAGGACCTGGTTCGGGGTCAGCACTAAAACAACATAATCTTTGACTTTTCTTGTGTGTATGAGACGCACCAGGGTTTTAACTAACTCCCATTTAAACCCATCCACATCATACAAAATCCCCGTAGGGAGGAGGGTTTGGGTCTAACAAACAGAGGACTTTCACCCAGGAGACCATTATGTCCCCTGTGAAACTGAGCATCCGTGTGTGACGACTTCGGAATGAGAATGGGTTAGTTGTAGGTAAATTGTAGGAATGCAGGATTTAAATGGACGGTGGCTCCCTCCTCTGTGGTCAGCTGATCCTGCATCCGCCCCGTCTGATGCTGCCGTGACAGCTTGGTGTAAGAGGTGTGACATACAGTCTGTAGGTATGTTGATAGGAAGTCAATGAACCCCAACTGCTTCAGTCAGTATGCTTTTTCATCACAAGTGCAATACTTTGGTGAAACTAAGCAATTTCCAGTCTATCATGAGAGAATATTCTCAGCGGATTTTCTCTGCTTGATTAAAAGTCAAAGACAAGAATGTGGTAATAACCCAATTACCCAGTAGTGTTGAAACTCATCACAGTTCACAGTTGAGGTTAAAAACATTAACACGTAAACTGAAACTACATTCGAGGAACCGGTGGCTCCTCTGGGTAGTAAAACCAAATAGGAGAATGAAGTAAAACAATGAAATGAAGTAGTCCAAACAATGAGAGGATGAACAAAAACAAATATTAAAAACACAAATGATGTATGTGCAGAGTCTCCTTCATCAGTGAAATATGGGAAAGATGGGAAACAAACTCCATAACGACAGTGATGTCATCTATTATGTCTTTTTCTCGTATGCAAAGCATGCCTGGCTACACCCGACAAGGACATTTATTCATCCATGTTAATGTTTTAGTGGGAAATAAAAGACGGGCGGAGACAGTCGCCCGCTCTGTCTTCCAAGGAGGCAGACGTTTGACCTAATTAGTATGCAAACGTATGCGTGGGTGCGGGAAGGTGTTTGGTCGGAGGTTGCTGGTGATTTGAGGTGGGAGAGGAGAAAACTCTTCCAGCCCTCCATTCATCCATCCATCTCTGCTGGCTTTTGTGCCCGGTGGCCCTGTATCTCCTGGCCTACATTTGCTCCCAGACATCTTTGTGTTTGGTTGGCTGGAGGACAAGGCCAGGCGGGCAAGACCCAACATCCATAAATTAAGATGCAGGAAAGTAGGGAAAGCAGGGCACACGGCTTTGCTGTATTGTTTGTTTTTTGTTCTTCTTGATAAGGGAACAGTTGGTAAAAGAGCTTTGTTCGTGAGTTGTGTTCCGTGCATTGTCTCAGACAAAGATGCATTTAGTTGAGCACTCAGATGATCCTCAGACTCAGAAAGACAATAGGCAGAATACCTCACGCCAGCTGAACACCTCATTCCCCTGTAGGAGCCAGACAAAGCTACAGTAATGATGATGTAAATCCGAAAACAAAAGGCAGAAAGAAAAAGGGGAAGGAGAAATTGAATGAGCATGTTGGCATTTGGTAAGAAGGGCACTCGGAAACCCCCGCTGTTCCCTCGCATCACGCATCCCAGACACACTTCTCCTCATCTCCTCTGGCCTTTGCCGCAAAAGACATTGGCGCTAATTGTCTGTGATGGTTTCGGTCCCGGGAATAAGACAATTAGTCGGAGCGGTTGAAGAGCACGGAGACCAGACGAAGGGCGGACGGGAAGGGACGGAGCAGCAAAGGGGAGGGAGGGGTAATGAGGGAGGAAATAAAGCGAAATGGAAGCCAGCGCGGGAGGAAAGGGCAAAAAGGATGTGGACAGACTGATGGAGGGCGAAGGAGGAGACAAAGGCAAAGGGACAAAAAGGAGAGGGGAAAGAAGTGAGGCTGTAATAAATGTCTCACCGAGGCAACACACCACTGATATATGCAAGAGGTGACCAGGTTCAATATCAACCCAAATAGGCACGGAGGTGTTATATTACCATATCATGGCAGGCTGAAACTCTGAAATTGAATGACAGTGATATCCCACTTGGTAAATCACTCTACTCTTCTAAATCCAATGTTTTGATGGAGGATGTCAGGACAGCATTTATATCAAAATTACGTTTTGAGGACAAAATCCAAAAGGACAGAGAGAGTTAAAAAGGTCAAAGGTGACGCCAAATCCTCCCAGCATTAAAGGAGGAGCAAAGGAGGAGTAAAGTGAGAGGCTAAAAGGAGAGGAGGGAAAGGAGGACAGGAAAATAGAATAAGCAAGGAGTACATGGAGAAGAGAGGAAGGGATCAAGTAGGAAACAACTTCATTCCTTCCTGGGAAGGGATGAAGTTGTTTCCTACTTGAAAACTGCATTTTGCATTTTGAAAACTGCATTTTGCATGGGAGCAAAAGAAGGAGAAGTGAGGAGTTGAAAATATAAGGGGGTAAAGTAATAGAATGAGAGGGGCGAGAAAAAGACAAAAGGAAGAGGAGGAGAGGAGGACAAAGGAATGGACAAGGCAAGGCAAGGCAAGTTTATTTGTATAGCACATTTCAACAACAAGGTAATTCAAAGTGCTTCACATAAAACCATTAAAAGCATCAAAACATAAGACAAAAGAAAAGGAGATTTAAAAACAATTAAGAACATTCATTGAAACAATAAAAATAGTCATTAAAACATTAAAAAACAGTGTAAAATGCAGAAATGCAGGAAATTGATGAATATATTAATTGAATGTGGTTCAATTAAAGGCAGCAGCAAACAGAAAAGTCTTCAATCTTGATTTAAAGGAGCTGAGGGTCTCAGCAGACCTGCAGCTTTCTGGGACTTTGTTCCAGATATGTGGAGCAGAAGAACTGAACGCTGCTTCTCCATGTTTAGTTCTGACTCTGGGAACAGAAAGTAGACCGGTCCCAGACGACCTGAGGGGTCGGGATGGTTCATAAGGTAGCAGCAGATCAGAGGTGTATTTTGGCCCTAAACCATTCAGTGCTTTATAAACCAACAGCAGGATTTTAAAGTCAATTCTTTGTTGGACAGGAAGCCAGTGCAAAGACATCAGAACTGGAGTGATGTGATCCACCCTCCTTGTGAGGACTCGAGCTGCAGCGTTCTGAATCAGCTGCAGCTTTCTGACGGACTTTTTACAGAGACCTGTAAACACACCGTTACAGTAGTCCAGTCTGCTGAAGATAAATGCGTGGACAAGTTTTTCCAAATCCTGTTGAGACATAAATCCTCTAATCCTTGATATTATCTTCAGGTGATAGTTGGCTGATTTTTTAATTGTCTTGATATGGCTGTTCAGGTTGAGGTCTGAATCCATAACTACACCTAGATTTCTGGCTTGGTTTGTGGGTTTTAACATCAGTGATTGAAGCTGAGCGGTGATTTTCAATTGTTCGTCCTTGGTACCAAAAACAATTACTTCTGTTTTACCTTTGTTTAATTGAAGAAAATTCTGGCACATCCAGTTGTTGATTTGTTCAATGCAGTTACCCAGCCCTTTTATAGGATTATAGTCCCCTGGTGACATAGTTATGTAGATTTGTGTCGTCTGCATAATTATGATAACACACTTTGATGTTTTCCATAATCTGAGCTAGTAGAAGCATGTAGATGTTGAACAGAAGAGGCCCCAGTGTTGAACCTTGGGGAACACCACATGTCATTTTCGTCAGCTCTGATGTGTAATTAGCTACAGACACAAAGTATTCTCGGTCCTTCAAGTAGGATTCAAACCAGTTAAGTGCTGTGCCAGAAAGTCCCACCAAGATTTATAGTCTTTCTAGGAGTATGGCATGGTCGACCGTGTCGAATGCAGCACTGAGATCCAGTAATACTAAAACTGAACTGCTGCCATTGTCTGTGTTTACGTGGATGTCGTTGAAAACCTGAACAAGTTTCAGTTTCAGTGCAGTTTCAGTACTGTGGTGCTGTCGAAAGCCTGACTGGAAGACATCAAAGCAGTTATTTACGGCCAAGAATTTGTTCAGCTGTTGGAAAACCGCTTTTTCAATTATTTTACTTAAAAATGGGAGGTTTGATATTGGCCTATAATTTTTCATCGTTGCGGAGTCTAAACTAGCCTTCTTTAGGAGCGGTTTAATAACTGCAGTTTTTCGGGCTTGTGGGAAGACACCTGAGAGAAGAGATGTGTTTACTATTTGTAAAAGATCAGTGGTCATGCAGTTTGAAATATTTTTGAAAAAGTGTGTTGGTAGAATATCCAAGCAGCAGGAGGATGACTTCACATGTTGTATAATGTCTTCAAGGCTTCTACGGTCGATTGAATGAAATTGTGTCATGATATTTGAATGGATGTTATTCAGAGATCGGGACAACACATATCCTGTGGTTGGTGTGGAGGCACTGACTGCTTGTCTAATTTTCTGAATTTTGTCAGTAAAAAAGGAGGAAAATTTATTGCATGCCCAGACAGGAAAAAGAAAAAGTGAAGGAGAGAAAAGACACAAAGTCTGTGGCCCATGTGAAATGTCAGCCGTTAGCCGTCGTTAGTCATGTGACTCATTTATCACTCACTCAATTGTTCGTCCATAAAGTAACATCAAACGTGATCTTCTCCTAAACCTAACTATGTAGTGTTGTTTCCTAATCCTCACTTCCTGTGAGGACATAAATGTATTTTGGAAAGACACTATAAAGGTAAAAACTGTTTTGAACGCGATGACACGTTCAAAACCTGATGTCATAGATTGAAGCTTTGGGCCACTGACCAAGTGTTTGTATTCGACGAGTTGGGAGTGAGAACGTGTTTTAATCTGTGCTTTCTGCCTTTTAATAGATAATGATATCAAGTGTTTGTCATGTCTTTCTCCACCACACAGACGTTACAAAGACATGTGCATGTTTAGGGATGCATGAAGCTGGAGCCATGAATGATGGGGTAGTAGACTAGCAAGAACTTCAATCTTTTTTCAGCCCTGATCAGAAGACAAACATTTTGATTCTTTTAACGCCACCAACTGTTTGAATTTATCTCCTGACTGTCAACACCACCAACCCAGACTGGAGCACCCTCAGTCCCACCTGGTCCATTGATCAACCCTAAATCATGTTTACAATCGTACTGTGTGTCCCCCAAAGAAAGCGAGTGATTTAGAGCCATCATTTGTTTTTGGGGTTCCAGAACAAGACTTATTTTGCTCCTGAGAGTCCTGGTGGGGGATTTGATGTAACCCATACGTGACCATATATATGACACAGACCACAAAGTGAATTTTGAAAGCCAGAACCCTCAGCAGCTGCCCGACCAGTGACTGATTGGTATTGATCAACAGCCCTATCAACCCCCTGCTGATATATTATGGTCATTCTGTGCAATGGGACGGTGAAAATAGGAATTTATTTTTCTTGCAGGGTTGCAGGCGCCTGCAGGGAGAAGTCTGTAAGGAAAGGGGGGCACAATGGTGGTGACAAAGATGTAGATGCAGAGATGTGGAGAGGCAGAGGGTGGAGAGAGGGATGGAGAGGAGGAGAGCTCCAGTGGGCTGTCAGAGAGGCTCTGTTCTGCTGTGTCCTTTGGGGTGCAGGCATAAAAGCCCTCCATATGAACACCATTATGAAAGAAGATGAGAAGAAAGAGAAGAGAAAAGACACAAGAGATGAAAAATGACATGTGATCCCTTTGTTTTCTCCAAGAGCCCTGCTCACTCATCTCTCTTTTTCCTCTGGATGTAAGCTGTCTTCCATTCTCTCTCTTCCTCTGCTTTCAGTCCATCCAGCTGTTTGTGAAGTCTCATCACGCTGACGTCTGACCGTGCACGAGAGTGAAAGAACCAGAGAGAAGAGAAAGAGGTGATATTGATATCGAACATGCACATGTTACTGCCGAGAACAAATACATCACAATGTATGTTTTCCAACTGTAATTTGTCTCAGGACTCTCTGCAACCTTTCCATTATTTTCAAAATAATTCCATCTCTCTTCAGGGATTACAGCTTCCTCATCTGTTCACTACTGATCAGGATAACAAACAGTGTCCAGTGTTGGGGAAATAACGCTTTACTTTATCCAGGACACGCATAAGCATATAAGGCCTGGAACATACACCATTACATGCATTGCTTTGAGCAAAGTCACTACAATGGGAAAATTCCGAATATCATGCAATCATGGGCTGAGGTTTGAAGCAGAGTATAATACAGCAGCAAAAACAAGATCCTTTAGTTTACCAGTAAAAACACACTGTACTCTATCTGCCAAGCATGGCCGCTAACTCCGTCTGCAGACAAATGGATGCATGTGCAACTGTTTGCAAACAACTTCTCCTTAATTTCGTGGATTTGTTGCCTAATTTGTTGATTACCTTGCATTGACCTGCTGGTTCTTAGCCACGCTGAGGTGATGAATCTTATCATGTAGAAACGCTGATCTCTAGAACGTGAACTAAAGTTATGCGTTATTATCAACTGTCTTTTACAACTGACCACAGAGTCAGTCTCAGCCTTGTAGGATGATAGAATGATGCAAACACGAAGGGGGGGGGGGGGGGGGGGATTACCTCGATGCATATATCAACAATGTTTCATCAACCATGGCCGAAATAACCCCTACTGCTGCTTTGTACATGTTGTAAAAATAAACTTTTTAAACAGATTTGCTGTGATTTAGTTGCAATTAACTGATAGAAAGAATGCCAAAATAACTGCAAAATAATGCAGATTTCTAGAAAACGGAAAGTGAATTCCTTCCTTGCCCGGTCTGCACAGGGCTACGTGCAAACAACTTCTTTCTAAAATTTCTGAGTGGAGTTTTAATTAGTCAGTGCTAGGTTATGCTAACATTGTAGCTGCTCCAACAACACTCAACATAATGTTATTGTATATACCATAGACAGTCTGTGGTTTATACACATCAATACACATATTTTCCTCCAGTCTTTGTACAAATATGAGGTACTATCGCAGAGCTCTGCTGACCGCAGACACCTACAATATTTGTTTCCATCATTTCTGTTTCAACACAAGGAGGCTTCTCATTAAACATGACGCTTTTAGAATATGTAGCTCTTTGACACATAACGATCATCTTCTACATACTAGCTTACACACACCTGTACTGTCACAAGGATAGAGGAACATTTAGAAAACAAAAAGATTTCAGTTTTTCCTAACAAGCCAGCAGAATTGCTGACTTGAATCCTCTGAGACAATAAATGGGACATGGAAACTAATTTCCACACGACTAATCACTCACATGCACTTATAATCAAAATAAGCTATCGAGGACGACAGTATTCCATTGTTTTCTATTTTGGATATTGTATATGTATCTACTCTGTTGCTTGTATGTTCATATGCAGCTTCTTTGGCTTCTCTAGCGTCTTTATCTTGAACTTGTGTGCCAAATAGTTCTCTTATTGTTCTGTTTGACATGCAATGTGTTCTTTCAAGTACTTTTTTATGCCAACTCTGTTTGTCATTCATATTGTAAATGAATGGGCGTGCACATGGTATGGGCGTGCATATGGGCATGTACGTGGGCATAGGTGTGTGCACATAAGCATCTGCTAGAAGTTAAATTGACGAGTGTGCACGTGAGCATGGGGGTGCACATGGATATGGGCATGCTCGTGTATGAGAGTGCCTTTGTTGTATGAATTGACGTGCAGTGATACAGATAAACAGTAAAGTGTGTGTGTTTGTGTAAACACGTCGAGATGAATGTTTCATTTCAGTAAATACCTAAAAAACGTTAAAGGCCTTTTTCTCAAAATCATGACTCGGTGACTATCAGTGTGTAAAGTGATGTATGTTATGTTGCTTAATATTTGGAGTGCAAAAACAATACTGAAATCATTGAGCTAAAAATCACCTCTTTTCACAACTAGTTAGGGCATTGCCTGTTTCTTCAACATAAGCTCTTAGCTTTACTGAAGAAGCTGTACTTAACATGACTGAATGTGTGTGTGTGTGAAAAGGCCGAGACTAAACCTAAAACTCTTCACTCACAAGACATGCGGTGTCTCCTGTTACCCAACACAGGCTGCAGAAAGCCTTCTGCAGCCTTCTGCTGTGAAGTCAGTGAGTTTCCTCACTTCAGTTTCAAGTTGTTCTTTTCCTCTTTGGTCACAGTATCCCTACATGCAGGAAAATGTCAATGGAAAGATTATTGTGTCACATTTGTGTTATCCCATATTCATCCTGTTTTGATTTGTATTCTTTTAATGTGCAAATGAATGCAACACAACACAAAGCTGTGTCACCTAAAGTACATATCTGCCAGGAGTCACATGCTGCAGATGCTTCCTGTCACAGGGTTCAAAATAACGTCTCACCCCGAAGCCCATAATGACAACCAATGGTCAGGTTTATCATCTATCTACAGCAGGGTTTGTGTCCTGCAAAGTCAGGTTTTTGAAGGCTGATATTATTTCTTAAAGGTTTTTAGATTTGAGGCTGCTGACAGCTGGTGTTTTAACATTGTATGTCAACTAATTCACATAAAAACACAGTGCAGCATTGATTAGTTCTCAAAGCAAGATTTGTAATATGTCAGATTGCATCATGTCTAACCCTGATGTAAATGAAAATAGGTCACAACCAATTTTGGGTCATAACTCTTCAAGCTTCAAAGCCTATTGTTGCACACTATTATGAGAGCTCAGTATACTGTGTGTGTTTGTGTGTGTGTAAATGTGTGTGGCTCCAATATACAAGTTGCAGTATACTGATGCCCACCTTTTAGACCCATTTGGCTACTTATTGTGCCAGCCTGTTGCCCGTCTGCCTTGACACGCCTGCCACCCAGCTGCATTAATATAAACCATATTACCAGTGATTCCCACAACAAAAGACACATACACACAGCCTCCTACACATTTGTCAACACATTAAGCATGTGCCATTGGAGGCCTTTTGTCCCATGTGCAGACAGGGCTTTGGACAACTTGGCCTTTTGTTCGCGCTCCCTGCTGCAGAGCCACGTAACCAGACAATAGGGCCATTGAAAGTGAATTTGCCCCGACACACTTGGCTGTATTGAGGGTTGGGGTTCCGGGTGTGTCGGGTGGACTGACAAAAGGAGCACTAGGAAAGTCTGGGTGTGTGCTTGGACTAAAAGAACAGGCCTTGTGCTATCCAAAATGTTGATCAATAAATCCCATGATTCCCCAATGATCAAAAAAATTGGTTCTACTATCAAGTATTGTATGTGTGTCCAAAGACTGATATATGCCATAAACTACAAATAATACATATGGATAATTACTAATAACTACTAATACTAATAACCTTTAATATTACTTCATACATGGATTTGTAGGACAGTCAGCAGGAATGAAACAGAACACAGGAATAACTTCTGTTTATATCTGGAGACCCGTGAAGATGAATGAAAATGAGATGAACACTTTAGACTGGTACCTGAATCAACCATTGCAGTGACATGTATGTATACAGTATCATTTTGGAACTCAAAACAGTGCCATCTTCTTGTAAACAAAGAATGTTTCTGATTGCATTCTGTGTTTTTCAATAGTATTCATTGTGTGTATTCTTGAGATCTGTTGAATGCATTTTCTTTATCATAAAACTTTTTTTTACATTTCCTTTCAAACTTTATTCATGAAGCACATTTAAAAACAACAGTTGATCAAAGTGCGGTGCAATCAAAGTAAAGTAAAAACACAAAATAAATGACAAAAGACAATAATTTGGGAACTCTCAAAGGGAGTTAAAAGCCAGAGAATGAAAACGTGGACACAGTGTAGGGGCCTGCCTAACATGCAGAGGCAACTTGCTCCAGAGTTTGGGGGCTCAAGCTGCAAATGCCTGGTCTCCCCTGAGCTTCAACCTTCATCTATTGGGACAACTAAAATCAACTGGTCAGCTGTCTTGAGTGATCTTGATTGGAAGTTTGTCAAAGGTCAGAGAGAGGACCTGACCTCAGATAACAGCCTCAGCTGGAAAAAGCTGGATTTTATCACTGCATTTATCTGCCCGTCCAATTTAAAATCACTGTCTCACAGCTTTTTACCAGTAGGTTTTACATATGGTTCCAGTGATGGTCCATATGAGGGGCATCAAAGGCACATGCTTAAAATATCAGGACCTCAGTTTAACTGTCATTAAAGTTTAAATAAAATGTAATGCCGTCCACGTGTTGATGTCCTTGATACAATCCAACAATATTTATTACAGAGGTGCATCATTTCGTTTCAAAGTCAGGTACATTTTGTGTTTCATCTGCATAACAGAGGAATCAGGATCAGGTGCCATAACGTCTAAGAATGGACCCCAAGGGGAGCATATAAAAGAGAAAAGAGGGAAAAGAAGACCGGCCCGAGAATAGAACCCTGAGGAACTCCACTTGCTAACAGTCTTCTTCCCAGCCTGTGTTGGTGATCTGCTAAGTTTCTGGGTGTGTTACTGCCACCTGTAGGTCAGTGAAATAGTGTCAAACTGGACTTGCTTGTCTTGGGTTTGATTGAGCATAAGGCACGTGAATATAGGAAAGGGACATTTTTAAAGAGCGACTTTAACAACAATTTAGCGCATACATTCCCACTTCGATTTAAAATGCTCTGAGACTGAGACCAGGATAACTTCATACTGCAATAAAGTGACAGGCTACATTGTGGTGCATTGTGTATGGCCTGTATACTGTAGGTCATAGCAGGAATTTTGTTTCAATACACAACATGGCATTTAATCGGTTCAAATCTTTTTCAGTTAAAAGGACGGAAAGACATTTATAAAACCAAACACCGTGAATCTGTTAGTGTTACTTGCAAGGACCAGCTTTCTGTGACAGCAATAAATGTCTTAATGGTAGATGGACACACTCACCTATATGAGTATGACCACAGTAATAATAAACAGCCTGTTCTCATTTCCAGGGCGACAAATATTGATGTATAGTTACAGCCCTCTGCGTCAAATACAAACGCACCCTTTAGCGTCTGTATAAGTCGCAATGGCTTTTCAAGTAACTGATGTAGTATAAATAGCTACAAAGTCAATGTAGGGAAGAGGTAAAAAACAGCGACCCAAAGTCAAGAACTTTTATTAAATTAAAATCAATTCATTTTGTATAGTCCAAAATCATAAATTTGCCTCAGAGGGCTTTAAAATCTGTCCCAGGACCCTCACATCGGAACAGGAAAAACTCCCCTAAAGAAAAGTGGGAGAGGGTTACCGCTCCCAGGATGGACAGAAGTGATAGATGTCATGTGTACAGAATGAACATAACATAGTTACAACACATTCAATGCATATGACAGAAATAATTCATATAAGTATAAGTATAATAATGATGGAAACCTGGCCCTGGCCCTGCTGACTCCAACTGTTCCTGTGTATCCGGGTTATACCTGGACCAGGTCTTGCCTCCTGCCGTGGTTCTGTCATACATTGAATGTGCTGTAATTACATTGAATGTGTTGTAATTCACTATCCTGTTCTACACATGGCATCTATTGCACTTCTGTCCATCCTGGGAGAGGGATCCCTCCTCTATTGCTCTCCCACAGGTTTCTTCCTCTTTCCTCCCCGTTAAAGGGTTTTTTTGGGGAGTTTTTCCTGTTCCGATGTGAGGGTTTCGGGACAAGAGGATGTCAAATGTGTACATATTGTAAAGCCCTCTGAGGCAAATTTGTAATTTGTGATTTTGGGCTAGTGGCAAGTAGTATTGTTGCCTAAACCGGATTGACGCTAAAGGTTCCTGACCAAGGTTATATCTAGCCCATCAAATCCTCACTGAAACAAATTAATCTTAATTTGGATAATCCACAAGCTTGATCCAGAATGCCGCCTTACAACCAAATAAAATGTCTTGTTTTTGTTTTTTCTTTACCTATTTCTGCCCCAGAGGGCATAATGAGTGTTGTAAGCAGGATTCACAATGTTTAGATGATATTAGCTTTAACCAATTAATGCTAATTCTGTGAACAAAACACAAACTGCTGTTCTCTGGTGCATGTGAATACTACGCCTGTGTCTGTACTCTCCGTCAAAGACTGCTAAATAGAAAACTCTATATCAGAGGTAGCCAACACGCTGACTGCGGGCGCCTGGTCGCATGTTCTAAAAATAGCACCAGTTACCATGGAGCTCCATCTAAAAAAATGTAGTCGCTGTTCTTTTTTTAATCAAAAACGCTTGCATTAATGTAATTAATGTAATATGATAATATTTAATATAACATTTTAAAAACTAAAATGTTTTATGTATACATGAACTCTGACCTTGTCTGAAGTCAAAGTTCAATATTGTGCGCATGTCAAATCTCACTCTTTGCTGAGACAAGGAAGTGGGCGCAGCTACGATGGGAAGCTACGAAGCTAGATGTGGTTCTTACCCCCTAAACCAAAGAAAACATGGCAGAAAAGCGAAAGGAAACATACTACTTTCACAATGATTGGGAGGAAGAGTTCTTTTTTACGACAGTGAAAGACAAATGTGTGTGTCTCATTTGCGGGGCAACTGTTGCGACGGTAAAGCGGCACAATGTGGAGAGACACTTCAGTACGTGTCACAATAGCTTCCATGCTAACT
Source organism: Lycodopsis pacificus (assembly GCA_028022725.1). Taxonomy (NCBI): domain Eukaryota; kingdom Metazoa; phylum Chordata; class Actinopteri; order Perciformes; family Zoarcidae; genus Lycodopsis; species Lycodopsis pacificus. The sequence continues at coordinate 26,710,107 of CM051689.1, read as the reverse complement.
ACCCACCTGGCGGCACACTACGGAAAGAAAAAGTGCGTGACTTAAAGGCAGCTTTGGGCAAACAGTCTTTTTTCACAAGGCCGGTGATGAAATCACAAAAAAAACAAGTGAAGCTTCGTTTAGAGCTGCACATTTTTTGATGAAGAACAAGAAACCCTTTTCGGACGGGGATGTCTTGAAAGAAGCAATGATGATAGTTGCAAACACTGTGCTCAAAGACGAGAAGAATGGTCCCGATGCCATCTCCGCTCTCTCTGATGTGCAACTGTGGGCGAGTACGATGGTAAGAAGAGTGTCGGCTATATCCGAAAACTTAACGGAGCAACTGGACCAGGATCTGGTTCAGTGCAGGTGGTTTAGCATCCAGTGAGACGAGTCCGTGGACAGCACCAGTACAGCTCAGCTGATGTTTATCCGAATGGTGTTCGATGATTTCTCCACAAAAGAAGAAGTCCTGACACTTCTGCCCCTGAAGACAACGAGGGGAATTGACATCTACAACGCGGTGAAGAGTTTCTTTGTGGAGAAAAAGGTCCCGTTAGAAAAGCTGGTGTCTGTGACAACAGACGGTGCTCCCGCCATGACGGGCCGGCATGTAGGCTTCATTGCACAATGTAAAGGTGACCCAGACTTCCCAAAATGTATCCATTACCACTGCATCATTCATGCTACAGATTTGGTGATGAGTACTAATGTGATAGGATTCATTTAAAAAAGTGAAAGAGTTGATTTTTTTATCTTACATAACTGATCATTTGTATAAACATGGGACAGAGTTCACGATTTGTTAAAAAATGTTACAGTCCTTTACAGATTAACAAATAAATGTTGCATGTTTCAATATATCTGTTTCCTGCCATCATTGTTGTGGAAATAATTGTTAATTATTGTGAGGAATAATTAACATAAACGTGAACATATATTATGATTATTAAAAGGTGATCTGTGCAATTTTGTTGTTCAGGAAGTTTGTATCAAACAAGTAGCCCTTCGTACTGCTTAGTACCCTTAAAGTAGCTCTCGGCTTCAAAAAGGTTGGTGACCCCTGGTCTATATGATTTCAATGTTTCAGGAAGATAGTAAAATACTTTTGTTTTATTACTGATGTCTGTAGGAAAATTCACGACCTTTTATCTGGATGTCAAATCAGTGTTGATGGTAAATGTAGGCAATGAATCATTCCGTGCTATATTGACCCGGAAAGCTGAGTTCATGGCATCCCAACATATGTGTGCAGAAGATGTTATGAATTAGGACACATTTTACAGTGTTTTGGATGACTCAGATTTTCAGCCGCATTTACTGGAGCCAGATTATACCGCTGAGGAACTGCAGCGGAGGGAGGCTCCTGTCAGTCTCAACAGTCTGCCTTCATCAACACCAACACCTGACTGATGTGTCCTTAAACGTAACACCGAAGACAATATAATAATAATAATCACTTCTAAATCTGAGGTTATTATTTTTCTGTGCAGGCAATTTTTCCACTCCGGGCATTCATTAGCATTAAACCCACTTACACATGTGTGGCATTGTATAAGAAGAGGCTCTGTGTGGAGCTATAAATAATGTAGTCTCTCAGGCGTCTGAGCACAGATATTAGTTTCTGCTGACCTTTTCATTTTTGCTCAGCTTTTGAGGAATTTACACAACGTACTGAAGTAAATCCGCTATTGCTGATCCGAGGATGTGTGTCAAAGGGTACCTTAGTGTAGTAGGTAGTGTGGATTTCGGCCATTTAAAGTGATATTTGTGATGTCTTGAAAATGTATGATGTACTTTTCCTTAGTCAGTGTATTACTGCAGTAGATAGAGTTTATAGAAACAGAAAGGAGTACCAACAGAGAGGCAAAGTACTGCAAGTACAGCAAAACATCTTTAAAAAAAAGTTTCAGGGTGCTCTATGTTTTGAATATTTACACCACTTTACCTTGCCATCTGACAGCCCTTTCTGAATGTGAACTTAAGCTGTTATCATTGAATCGGCACTAACTCTTTTTAACACCAAAGTCACTCTTTTTAATAACCGGCACCAGCTAACCGAACGAGGCAGCAGCAGACCAGCGACTCCGGTGTTTTTATTTTGTCTATTCTTGTTACTGGGGTGCAAATGGAAAATGGCCGAGATCAGCACTCATCAACGTCAGAAAAGGTGGCGTGTGATTGGTGGACCTGAAGACGATCACCTCCCACGGCTGACCACCCTGCCAGACCTTCCACACCAAACGCCACCGAAAGCTCAGTTGACCACCCCAAGAGGAGAGGGAAGAGAGCTGGGACGGAAGCTAAGCTAACCCAGCTAGGATCCAAGGTTATTCCACTACCAAGTCTGCTGCTGGCTGTTGATCTCCAGTCGCAGGAAAAGAAGGTGGATGAAACAAGACCTCAGGCTAACCAGCAGCGGGAGGTTGGTGACTGTTGAGCCCACATCTCTACAGAGCTACGGACCTCAGGACAGAGAGTAGGACTGCGGTTGGTCGAGAGGAGGCGGACTCTGTGTTTACATCAATGATACTTGGTGCTCAAACACAGTCAAAGTTGATGGACAATGTTACCCTAATGTTTGCACAAATTTTAATGTTAAGACGCCGGCCATATTATCCTGGTGCAAATTTTAAAAATGGCACGACAAGAATGCACTACTGTTTAAGTTTATCTTTTCATGTTTTTCTTGAGCAAATAAGCAACTGCATTGCGTTGTGCATCTCTGCAACCATAGACCTCTGTTTCGTTTTAGAGATGATCCGGGGTGCAAATACAAATAAAAGAAAAACACAAACGGAAAAATATAATATTTGTTAGAATCATCATAGACATACATAAATGAAATTTGACCTGTGCATTTAACCCTTTTATGAGCAGTGGGCTGCTGTAAAGTGCCTGTGGGACAAATTGGGGTTTAGTGTCTCACTTAAGGACACTTGGACATGGAGACAGTGGGAGGCAGAGTTCACACCTCCAACCTTGAGATTAACAGATGACCTGCTCTACTCGCTGAGACACAGGCCAGTCGGCTGCATTGATTTAGTTTGCTGTCACTTTCCATACATCTTCATTATCTGCACTTGTAATTGCGGTACTATATTGCCATTACTATCTCTTTTCTCTGATGTTTCTTATTTTCCAGCAGCCAATTTATGTTCCTTCTCCAGTTTGGTTTTCTAAACATGTAAACCTACATCTTGTGGTAAAAGTGCATCACGACAGCACCCGAGGTTGAGGCAAGGAGTGTGTTCTTTTTTCAATGTGCTGTTAAGTTAGCCTATAATGGCTTATCGTTATATATTTTATTATTTTATCATTAACACTGTCCCTGAAAGTTTTTCATTTTGTGAAAGACTGCAGTCATAGAGTGAAGGCTACGCTCTGGACCCAGTGGCGCTCATTGAGCTACATTCAGCCCCTTGACTGTTTCCTGTTCCCTCTGTTCTGTGCTCTGAGATGTTTTATCAGCCATTATATGACGGGCTCGTTTTATTCCACACAGCCAAAACTGGAGGGAAGAGACAGAGTCAGTGTTAGAGAAATGGCTCTGGAGAAAAAAGGCGAACAAACACAAGATAACAATGAGACAGAGAGCGACAGAGAGACGCTTCTGGGGGAGAAAAACGAAGAAAAACAAGAGGAGGAGGAGGAGGGGGGAGGAGAGGAGAAATAATAGAAGAAAGGGAAAGAGAGTTAAGCTAGATTGAGAGTGTCTGCCTCGGGTGGTACTAGTCACCCTGAATTATAAATGGTCTCTCACTTTCCAAGCCAAAACACACAACCACAATATAATACCCATGATGCATTTCCACTGGCAGGCCACTCCGCTGTCCCTTGGGTTAGCCCCCGCCACTAATCTCTGTCCTCTGCTTTCCTTCTCTTCCATCCCTCTCTCTCCGTCTTTTCAGTCCCCGGAGTGAAGGATTTTGCAAACTTTGCCCTCCTTTGCTCTCTCCATCTTCCTCGCTCTGGTCAGTGAGTGCGTGTACCGTGTCACAGTGAGCTGCAATCGCCACAGAAATAGCCATTTCCCTTCTTTTCACCCCTCCCTCTATCGCTTTCTCTCGCTTTGTGAAAAGAAAATATTACATCCACCATCCCAGAACTCTTTCCATGCTCAGCTGTCCCAGTTTCTTTTAAAGCTAGCTTTTCACATTATGCTGCTGCAGCTTTCAACTTTGCTATCTTTTTTTTTCCAGTGTGCTTGCTCTTTCCTTATATGAGATCTACTGACCTCACAGCAGCCTTTATCTCTTCCTGCAGTGTCAGAAACCAGCATGCTACCAAATGAACCAGCTGTCTTCATCTGAAAACCACAAAGTGTGGCCGCAACAGAGGAGAGCAATACCATATCTCCAATTACCGAGTCATCCTCTTTGGGCAAATTTAAGTCTGGTGTTGGTGTGGGATGATCTCCTAACTAGACGAATCAACACAAAATATGACAATCAAAGCACTGCTACCGAGTAGGCTACAGATAAGCCCTGTGATCCAGAGAATAGTATGTGTCTTAAAGGTGAATTTAGGAGCTGTCATAATGGTTTTCTCCATTTTACTGTTGATTAAGATTAATGTTGAGTTCCATTTTGGAAAAATACACAGATTTTCCAATCACATTGCTGAGGCTAATAGCGAAGCTAACAAATATCTTATCAAAGCTTCTTCTGGCTCTTTTGTATTAGAAAAGTGTAATGGAGAAAACATTCAGGTAGCAGCTTGTCACTTTAATGACAAACATCCCCAGCAGCCAATTCGGGGAGGCCCTGACCCTGTTCTTCACATCGTTGTACGTGCTTGTATATTTGGATTAAAGTAAACATCTGTGTTTTTTCTTAGCTGCTTGTTTTTCTCAAAATACCAAATTCAAATGTTGGCTAAATGCCCGTGTGGTGGCGGCGCGTGGGTGGACTCAGCTGCAGAGGGGACAGAGTGGGGGAGTGGTTCAGGGAACGGTGCCGGGAAGAGGCTTAATTAGCCGCAGCTTCAGCCAATCTTTGATCGTGTCTCTCTCCCATATAAACACTTGTAGTGACGGAGGAGCGGGAGGAAAATGCGAGCAGGAGACACAGGCTGGCAGAGCGACGGAGAGGACGACAGACCATCCCGACAGAAGCATACATGGCGGGTGCGCTCGGAGGCACTGCAGGGGAGCGCACGGCCGAGACCAGCCTGAACTGTAACAATAATAAAGAAAGTTAAGCAGCGCTATTTGAGTGTACTAGTGTCATTGTGCTGAGAGAGCCCACGGTGGTAACAGCAGCTTGTTACAGCCTGATAGCTGTCTTAATGGCGGGGAGTTTCGGACTAAACACAAAGAATGACATGCTCACCTATTCCCGGGAGCACCTACTAACCCTCCAACCTCATGCAAAAAAGGCAGATGTTTGTAACAGATGACTGCACTGGTCTGATCAAGAATCACAGGACAAGGATATAGATCAAAACTAAGACAAGAATACCACGAAGAAAGCTCTAGACATAACAAATGACCCATCCCATCTATTGTAGCCACAATTTGAAATGCTTCCCTCAGCAAGGCACTTGAGATTCCCACGAGCCACCAAAATTCACTACAAGCAATAATTTGAACTAAGCGCAGTTAAATTAGGAAATACATAGTTAATCTAGAGCCTACAGGGTCACACCCTCACCCCACCCCTTGCTGAATTTGCACATTTGTCTCATGTTTTAGGGAATTTGACATTATACACTTGCACTAGGTCTACTGTGCTGTATTTAATTGAATATACTTAACTCCAAGCTCTACCATTGTCTTTTACCATTACTAAACTGAAATGTGCTCTTTGCCATCTGGACTCTGCACTGAAAGGGAAAACTATCCAGTAGTGGCAGTTGGCGCTGAGGTAGTCAAAAAGCTCCATGGCGGCACGGGGGCCCTGAGCGATTGTCGAAACACAGATCCAGGAGGAGCATTGTGAATTCTGTCCTGGCCGTTGAACAGTGGATCAGCGCTTTACCCCTGCAGGGCTGTTGGGTGGACTTGTGGTTTTGGAGAAGACTTACGACCATGTCCCCTGTGGAGTTCTGTGGGGGATACTGCAGCAATATGGGGTACCCAGAGTTGCTACACTCATCCGATACTTGAAAAACCAAAGTGAGAGCTATGTCTGTATACTCGGCCCAAAGTCAGTGGGTGTTGCCCTTCGCCAGCGTTGTCCCTCAAAGATTGTGTTTGTGATTTTCATGGACAGAGTCTCAAGGCTTGGTAGAGGGGAAGAAAGGATCTGGTTTGGGGACCTCAGACTTTTTTCTGAAGCTACTTCTTTAAATACATTGAACATGCCCCCAGCACTGTCCCTGCATTACTGTAGCAGTTTCAAGCGGGGGGGGGGGGGGGGGGGGGGGCAGCCACCAATCCCTTCAATAAATGACGGTTCGATTGTCGGCTCCACTTGTCCATGTCGATGTGTCCTTGGGCAAGGCACTTAACCCCAAAATTGCAGCCTACGGTGTGTCAGTGTGTGTGAATGTTAGTTAGTTCTGATGGTAGCCCCTGTCATCAGTGAATGAATGGGTGAATGATGACATGTAGAGTTAAAGGGCTTTGAGTGGTCGGAAGACTAGAAAAGAGATAAACAAGTACAGTCCATGTACCATTTATGATTGTTTGTGATTCAATCAGGATACATATTTTTTGCCACCCTTTAAATTGTCCTTGCCAACCTCTTTCAACCCAATGAATATCAGATTTAAAATGAAGAGCTGCTTCAGTAGTTGTAGTGGTCCATATTTAAACCTATCGTGCAGTTATTGCTTCAATAATACAAACGTATCAGGAAATTGCCCTTTTTCCTACTGCCAACTCAGCCTTGAGCTTTGATTCCTGGTCAAAGGTCAGGAATGAGAAATGAGGAAAGAGTGAATATCATCATATCACCAAACACACCCTCGCTTATCAGGTTGCCAAAGAGGAAAATTGAATCACGTGCGTCCCGCGATTGTCTGCCAATGAGCTCCCCTTCCAAATATTCACTTCTGACAAGACCTCATCTGTTTCCCATTTTCAGACTGTGGAAATACTTCTACAGTATCCATGCTGTTCACTTATATACTAATATGTTTCCATCACCGCTACGCTTGCCTGTGCAGCCACACACACACACACACACACACACACACACTTGGCTTAATTCAATAGAAAGTCATCTGGTAAAAGCCAACTTTCTGGCTGCTTTATCTTTCTGTTCCCCTGTAAACGAATGTGCGTCAGTGCAAGAATCAGGATAAATCCGGCAGAAGCCATTCCCTGATTTAGCCGTGTGAAGTGCTTAATGCGGCAAATACTTCAGAAAAAGCACACCTCTTGTGTCATGAAATCATATTTACATAATTATGTTAAAATGGAGCCATCCTGTGCGTTGCAATAATGAGGAGGACTTTTCAGGGGAGGAAGGGGCCTCACAGCCACACACACTGATGCTCTGTGCTGTGGAGCTGTGATTTGTTAGGACTGCTTTGCTACACGCACACACACACATTTTTTGTGTTTTTTTTCATGGATCCTGCTTCACAGTTGCACTCCGGGCTTTAAAAGGAGAGCAGTCTTGGAGCTCGCCACAACAAGGCGGCACTTCCTGTTTGATCTCTGCGTCTGTGATCAGCTTATCACAACATCTCCTCCCTCTTCCTGCAGGGTGAACTCACTCCAACAGACTTAATGATGAGCAGTATTATGAAGAACTATAAACTATAGCAATGACAACAAGTGCTATAAAAGTGGGTCCATCTTTTCAGTGCCACGACAACTGTGTTAGCAGTGTTATTACTGGTGGGTCTCTTCAGACTGCAGGGGGACATGGCCGGTCTAGCTGTGCTCAAAATAAACCAACAAAATGAAAAAATATGTCAATTTGTGAATTTAATGGGTATTGCATGTTCAAACTATTTTTTGACAAACAACAGCTTATCCATTCAGCCTGTATATTGCTGATCTTACATGTAAGTTACTGTGAGGAACTTTTCACAGTTTATGAAACCATCAGGAAGAAGATTGGCTTTTTCAATAGTTATTCTGTTGGTCTGATTCAGCATTAGCATTAGTTTCTTTGAACCATGATCAATATTTACTGAATTTCACATAAAAGTCCTGCTGTAAAATATGACTATGAAGTACACATTAATGGTCTACAATATATAGACACAAGAACAGTGTTTATAAACATATATATATATATATATATATATACTGTATATACAGATTCATACACTTATATGTAACGGTGCAGATGCAGCATGTGTGCCTGAATGTGTCTGGATCTGTGCTGCACAGCTATTCTATGCTCTGTCCAAATGTCAGAACAACATTAGACCTCAGTGGTGTTTAGGAGACCAAACACACATGTAGATGCCGCCGGAGAGAGAGAGAGAGGGAGAGAGAGAGAGAGAGAGAGAGAGAGAGAGAGAGAGAGAGAGAGAGAGAGAGAGAGAGAGAGAGAGAGAGAGAGAGAGAGAGAGAGAGAGAGAGAGAGAGAGAGAGATTAACTAGCCTCTAAATGTGTTGGTTTCATTGTGCAAAGGATGCTGGGAGCCGGGTCTCATTAGCGTCCTTTCTTTGCCTTGTTGACAACAGCCTAAAGGTTGCGCGGCACGCCTGTGCGCTCATGTGTTTGCTTAGTTTATGTGAATGTGAATGTTTGTGTGTTGTGTCTGATGTGTTTGTTTCTTGTGCAGTGGTTGACTCCTCATGGTCTGAGGGCCATATTCTGTTGTTCTCTATCATTATCACAAACAACGTTTCCCGTCCTGCCTATCGCCGTCCTTTCCCTATCTCTGCTGGCGCTTCCATTAGTTCAGCCATTAGGGAGCATCTTCAGTGTGTCTGCTCTGTGGAAGCAGCTCATCTCACGATCTTAGACTTAGAAAGTCTGTGGAGTCAATTTTAAATATTGAGGTTCAATGTTTTTATATTGAACTACCGGTCTCTATTGTATTTTCCCTTTTCTTGGGTAGAGGTCAGTGGAAACAGGAGAGAGAAGGGAATCCCATCTGGAGCATTCGGCTAACGTATGCTGTTACCACTTAGCTTCAGCGTCACTTGTTATTGTGGTTTCTAGAACTGTGGAATGTGAAGGCAACTTGGGTTTATTTGGTACTGGTTATATTTCTTTATTTATTTAGAACTGGTGAATCACAGATAGAACCTTGTTTTTTTACATACAATTGGTAGATTGTACACAGACTACATCCAGTTTCTAGAACTGGTAGATTGTAGAAAGAACTCTTGGGTTTTTCTAGAAATGTGGACTGGGATGAACCCTTGGTTTCTTTCAGAACAATAGATTTCAAACAGAACCTTGTGGTTTTCTAGAACTGGTGGTTTATATACAATCTTTGTGTTTTTTTTAGAACCACGGATTAGAAATTGAACCATGACTTTTTTTAGACCATGTTTTAAAGATCGATACTTTGGTTTTACGATTGCAGATAGAAGTTTTCACAATTGGATTGCAAAGAGACTGTTAAGGTTTTCTAATATTGGTATTTTGCAGGTAGAACACTAGAGAATCCTTGGGGTTTACTAGAATAAGTGCTTTGTAGATGTTGCCTTGTGTCTGTGTAGAACTGTTGAGAGTGACTGAACATTTTTCTTTAGATTCCTGGATTGCAGGAAGAATTTTAGGATGATTTTAAAAAGCCCCCTGTCTATACCTTATAATTCCAGAATATCTAATCACAGGAACTTTGAGAGGGGGGCTGCCATTGTCAGTATCTTTAGCTCATGTTACATTTTACAATTTTCCTTGTAGAACATTCAAATGCCAAACGATTGCCACCTAATATGAATTCAGTCACTTCCACACGTGCCTGTTGCTTTTAGTGAGAAATGTTCATGTTTCATTGTGAACAATGAGATCTCTAAGAAAGTAAAACGACACTCGTCCTTTTTAGCTTCTGGGATTTTGCAGCAGACATTGATACCAATACAGGAGGAGTTCACCTTGTACCATGACCTTCGGGAATCCACAATACAGAATGTTTCTACCTGCCTCAAGGGAGACTCAGTAGATGCTCAGACAACAATGTTCTCATGTAAAAGTGGGAATTACAAAAAAAGAAAATAAGATAACATTCATGTGTCGCTGATATATTTATAGGTTTTGAAAAATCAGGGCCTTCGCGCTGCCGCAGACATTTCAAGTTTTGCCTATGAGCACTGACTGATTTGTGATTGTTCCCGTGTTAAAGCCAGTATTACATAACGTCCTTATCTACATATTATATAATACTCAGGCTGTGCAGATCATGTAGAGTCATATAAAATATGTCTCTGATGTTGTGGTATAGAAGTCTTGTGCTCAGGACTGCCTCCCCTGATGCTTTTGTTACTATGACTCCCCTTATTAGTGAGCTGCAAGCTTCATTAACATGCAAAATCATGCTGTTCGGCAAAATGTTAACACTGTAAGGTCAGAAATGGGAAGGGCAACATCTTACTGATGGATTATTAGAGTGGTGTATGATGTCAGACACATTTTGATACATCATAGTATAGCTATATTTTGCGTGGTAATATTGTATCGATACACGATAACTATCAAGTATCGATATATTATAGAAACTATTAATATTGCAAATATGGATGTTGGGATTAACCGTCATAACCCTGGTTTCATAACCATAAGAATTGAAGAAGCTACGATATCGATGGTCTCCTGATTCCTGCATTGTTTCCCTGTGAATCTTGACAGACCATTTGTTTGTGTGTGCGACAACATCTTCTCTCACGCGAGTCTCGTAACACGCATGTGTGTGAGAGAGTCGTGACACTCAGAAGACAAGACACACGAGGAGAAGGCTTTCAAACTAAAACAGGAAACAAACGATAACGGAAACCCTAGGAGGATGACAAGCTGTTGTTAGTACTCACAGCTGTTAAACTAGCAGCTTGTGGAAGAGTTCAGTGATGCACAATAAGTGCTCAGGCAGGCAGGTAGATAGTCCAATCATTACATGCAGGTTAAATTAAAAATAAGTTCAAGGCAGCTCATTCAAGCACAAATACCAGGTGGAATACCCTGTGGCATAGTGCTTATTGCTTCTTTACATCAGCTACTGTGAACTCTGAGCTCAGAGAGTTTGCAGCTTTTTATTCAAACTTAACTACACAGCAGCATTTCTTATGGAACAACGGGAAAAGGACAAATCTGTAAGATGCCACTGTGGTGTTTATGAATAGTGATGCATAATTTAGAAACACTATCCTCCAGCATTGCTTCCTCCATGATCATTTCTTCCACATTAACAGCTCTGTTCTAGAAATGTGTCTGTGATGCACAGCATATGAAAATATATGCAGAGGAGGTTATATCCGCTTTAGACTCTACTGAAACTCAATAAAAGAAGATCTTGAACGCTCTTAAATTCCATCGTGAAGTCACGACGCGCATGTTGTAATAGGAAGCTGATGCAACGCAGCAAAACAAGGGAAAGTGAGGAGCTGCTGCTCCACCGCTCTCTTTCAGCCGTTGTGGAAAACACTCAAAAGCACAAGTGTGTGTTGTAGTAGCACACATGGTGACACACACACACACACTCCTCTCTGCCAGCATTTGCCGTTCATTTCATTCCTAGATAATTAAACAGAGTATTGCTGTGTGTGTGTGTGTGTGTGTGTGTGTGTGTGTGTGTGTGTGTGTGTGTGCGTGTGCATGCATGTATTTGGATGTGGATGCTTTGCATGTTGTGTGTGTGTGTGTGTAAGATGTTATGAGAGAGCATGAGGGAGTGGTCGGTTATGGGGAAACAGAAGGAGAGCCAAGCAGTAATTCCACTTCTCATGAATCATTAATGAACATTTGCGTGTTTGTCTGAACATGCACATGTGTGTGTGTGTGTGTGTGTGTGTGTGTGTGTGTGTGTGTGTGTGTGTGTGTGTGTGTGTGTGTGTGTGTGTGTGTGTGTTCATGGCCAGCATGGGAGCAGGTCTGGCTGTGGCTCCTTTAAAACCACAACGTCAGTTTGTCAAGTCAGCGGTCCTTACCATCTCCTTCCATTAAACCAAATAAAGAGTGTGGGAGCACTACTCTGAACTTACATACACCAACGATTTCCATTATCTTCCCAAAGTATTGTGGGAAAGATCGTGTGGTTGAATAGTATATAATGACAATGCAACAGTGATGAGATTAACAATGTGAATCAACAAGGAGAAAATCTTGCATATAATGCATTTCATTTTGGAGCTTATTTATGGTCCAAAGTTTCAGTCAGTGCATTCACAAGTAGGGTAATAATCGATACAGCACAGTATCGCCATATTTTGTATATTGTATCGATAGACGAACGTCAAGAATTTAAGTATTGATCGATTTATCATATAAACTATTCATATTGCAAATATGGATGTCGGAATATACCGTCATAACTGTGGTTATATAAGTCACAGTTTCACATCCATAAGAATTAAAGAAGCTACGATATCTATGGTCTCCTGCTTCCTGCATTGTTTCCCCGTGAACCTTGCAAGACGTGTTCCTTGTGTGTGTGAGACATCTTCTCTCACGCGAGTCTCGTAACACGTGTGTGTGCTCCGGTTTCTTTTGTGCGTGACAGAGTTGTGCCACTCACCTGAAGTGTTGACAAGCAGAGCTGTACAAATGTCAGAGGGAACTGACATTCCAGTCTTATGATTCAGACTTAATTCCAAATGCTATCTGGACATCAGCTTAATGTTTTCTCGTCACCGATCCCTGATAATGTTACATTGTGAACAACGAATCTGTGTTGAAATCGGCAGGAGAAGGGCTAGTTCATGTTGCAAGGTAAGGAGGTTCCATTTAGTCACACTATGGTGCATTCAAGCTCCATTCAGTAAAAATTTGTATTGGACCAAGGTTAATTATGACGTTATCATGATGTTTAAATATAATCTTGTAAAATGTAGTTTTGGTGAGAAATTGGAAAAATCCAGTTGTTTAAAAGGAGATGTCACAGAAATATAATATTTGAAAGCATTTCTTGTTTGATGCCTGAAATATGAACTATGGTTAACACAAGCTTGCTTGTTTATAGCCAAAATTTTGATTATTAATTCTGCCGATTACATTCATTCTTCAAAAATCATAAAGATGGGGTTAATTTGTGAAGATTATATTGCTAAACAAAATGTGTAAGTATGATAAATATTTGCTTGATACAAACAAAATTGCTACATATTTTCTGAAATAATCCCCAAAAATTACGGTCCACAATTTTACTGCGTCCAGTCTCCAGCAGCAGCAGGCAGCTGCTGTGAGAAAGCTCTAAAGTCCCATTGTACAGTAGCACTTAACAGTATCAAACAGCAGAGACAGTTGTAACTAGTTGGTGAACATAGTGAACCATATAGCAGCTAAAGAGACTCAAATAGTGGACTCTATTCAACAGGACTTGTGGCGTACAGTGTGGTCAACACAAACTGATAGGTAATAGGACTCACTGTGATACTACTCTAATGCTACTCAGGTTAAGTGTGACATGTTCCCTTTAAGAGAAGTACACCTGTGGCCAAAAGTTTTGGGAATGACACAAATATAAATTTTCACAAAGTCTGCTGCCTCAGTTTTTATGATGTCAATTTGCATATACTCCAGAATGTTCTGAAGAGTGATCAGATTAATTGCTAGTAAGATTGCACCTAAATCAACCATTGATCGGATCATCAAGAGCTTCAAGGAGAGAGGTTCAATTGTTGTGAAGAAGGCTTCAGGGTGCCCAACAAGTCCAGCAAGCGCCAGGACCGCCTCCTAAAGCTGCTTCAGCTGCGGGATCGGGGCACCACCAGTGCAGAGCTTGCTCAGGAATGGCAGCAGGCAGGTGTGAGTGCATCTGCACGCACAGTGAGGCGAAGACTTTTGGAGGATGGCCTGGTGTCAAGAAGGGCAGCAAAGAAGGCACTTCTCTCCAGGAGAAACATCAGGGACAGATTGATGTTCTGCAGAAGGTACAGGGATAGGACTGCTGAGGACCGGGGTGAAGTCATTTTCTCTGATCAATCCCCTTTCTGATTGTTTGGGCCATCCGGAAAAAAAGCTTGTCCGGAGAAGAAAAGGTGAGCGCTACCATCAGTCCTGTGTCATGCCAACAGCAAAGCATCCTGAGACCATTCTTGTGTGGGGCTGCTTCTCAGCCAAGGGAGTGGGCTCACTCACAATGTAGCCTAAAACACACCATGAATAACGAAAGGTACCAAAACATCCTCCGAGAGCAACTTCTCATTAACACTGCAAATATTGACTCTTTGCATAAACTTAATGTAATTGTCAATAAAAACCTTTGACACTTATGAAATGCTTGTAATTATACTTCGGTAACCATAGCAACATCGGACAAAAATATCTAAAAACACTGAAGCAGCAAACTTTGTGAAAACCAATACTTGTGTCATTCTCAAACCTTTTGGCCACGGGTGTAGTGTAACATGGTAACGCAGCGCCATGTCGGGGTTAAAGGGGATGTGATGTCAGCGCTTGGGGGTTGTTTTGTTTTTAAGTGTGGATTAAACAGCGGTTGATCCCGGTACTCTTTAATCTAACCCAAAAATCTCCAAGCACATTCTATCTTTGCTGTGTGTGTGAACTGGATCTTCATACTGCAGGGGCATTATCCAAATCGCTTATCCTATTCAGGGTCACGGGGCGGTGGAGCCGATCCCAGCTGACATTGGGTGACAGCAGGGTACTGAGGGTACTGGACGGGTCGGCAGTTTATCGCAGGGTACAGACAAACATTCACGCTCACATTCACACCTACGGGCAATTGTGTGTCTCCAAATAACCTAAGTTGCATGTCTTTGGACTGTGGGAGGAAGCCGGAGATCCCGGAGTGAACCCACGGGGGGAGAACGTGCAAACTCCACACAGAAGGACCCGGGCTTCTGTGAACCCGGGTTCCTCTTGCTGTGAGGTGACAGTGCTAGCCACTTCACCACCGTGCAGCCCAATTAATTCATACCTCAATATATTTTTTCAAACTTTGGGGCGGCTGTGGCTCAGAAGGTAGAGCGTGTCGTCTCTCAATCAGAGACCGGTAGTTCGATCCCAGCTCCTCTATGCCATGACAATGTGTTTTTAAACAAAACAGTTATCCCCAAATTGCTCCCGAAGGCTGTGCCGTTTGAGTGTGAATGGGTGGATGACATGTAGTATAAAAGACGTTTGAGTGGCTGAAGGACTAGAAAACTACAAGTCCATTTACCGTTCACCAAACTGTTGTTTATGTCACGATCGTCAATGTATCGCAGCATAAAATCCAGGCCGATTTTTCTGAGCTTTCACGCTACTAATAAAGGCATCAACCAATCACATGGTGTGGAACGGAAATATTCTTCATGTACAACACAGAGGATGAGTAGGCCGAACCAAGACACCAAAGTGTATTGCTCCTTTCAACCTTGACAAAGGTAACACAATCAGTTGTTTTTACATTCTTACCTTTCACAATAAAAGCCCTAGACACATAATATTTGCAAGTGAGTGTTTCACATTTTTGTCTTGTTTATTCATCCCGCCCCCAGTGTGTAAAGGCGTTTAGAAAGATCCTTTCCGTATATTCAAAGACTCAGCTAGTCACGCTCTCAACATGATTTGAAGATTATTTTTTGTAGCATTTTCATACAAGCATTCATTGCCAATAGCTGTTGCTCTACATCTATATATAACATCTCTATCATCTTACGGCGCCAGGGGAGATTCATCTGGAGGTAGTAGTGGCACGAAGAAGTGAATTTCTTTTTTCAATTAACCTACTTTAATCAGCCTCTTTAGTCTTTTTTTATTTTTGGGTGGGAGGAGATCTGGAGTCATCTTGTGAGCTAACGCCAATTCAGTGTCCTGTTATCAGGAAGGTTCATCACACACCCACTCCCTCTCACTGTGTTGGGATTAAGACAGCAGATTCCTTGCCGTTAGCCTACACGGTGGATTAAGACCAAAGCAAACCCGAGGTTGTTGCCCTCAATTTCTCCTCTTAATTTCCCTCACTCTCATTCTAAAGCAGCTTTATCCTCTCCCAAATGAGCCTCTCCAAGAAGATGAGCCCAGCTTACAGCTGAAAATCGTCATTTTGGCGATTAAGGCCACTTGATGGATATCACACCACAGTCAGGAGCTCGAGCTATATGGACCCTCTGACCCTGAAATGACAATTTGAGTTGCATTTTTGCTTTACTCTGGATTTGAAGCATCCTTTTGAACTTGAGACAAACATGCAGAAGTGATTGATTCCTGCACATCCAAAAAGTGAAAGACAGTGGCTCATTTCTCATGTGTTTAGACACTGTCTGCGTGATTCTTCATAATCACATATCAGTGTATGTGATCAGCGCACACGGGTGTTACTGTGTCAAACATGATTTGCTAGCACTTGGTTAACAGTCCGATTCGAGGCTTGATTTACACAGGCTCTCTGTACTTACTGCAAGTGAAATCGATTCTAAGCACATCAGCGCCTCAAGCTGAGGAAGGAGGCAGCCAGAGCCAGCAACTTGACCATCAGGCTTACTTACAGTAAGGCCATAGTGGACAATTACCTAGCTACTGACCTTAATCAACTTTAGAGCCATTAAGGCCGACTCGACGGGAGACAGAACAAATGAAGGGTCGGAAAGCAAATCTGAAATGAGTGCGGTCAGGTGTAATGGAATAGTGAATCAGTGCTGCCTGCTGATGATGAGACAAGAGTTGACATTTGTATTGGTCGATAGCTACTTTATATGGAAGCCCATTTCCGCCAGGTAGAGACAGAAAAGAAGAAAACTTACGATGTAATAAAGTAAAAATTATGAGATAGTAAATCCCATTTCGGACTGAATTAGAGAAGAGAATGAGGGACTATGAGAGTCATCATTTTGAATTACTATCGCTCAATTGAAAAGTTTTGACTGTTTTTATGATTTTGACTCAGTAAATCCGATTTCAGTATATCATCATTTTTACTAAGGGCCCTCACCAGCATCTTTTGGTTCAGACATTCAGAAAGAAGCCCACTCTCAGTCCGTATGAAGCTGAACCATGTTTCAGTTTGTTTCTTCTCTGAGGACCCCCTCACAGAGATGGTACACCTCAGGGGTTATTCCTAATAAATCATTTTTTTGGATGGTTCGGGCTTTCAGACCAATTACAGGAAGTGCTATTGTTATAAGAGTAGCAGACCTTATGTAAGAAATAACAAAGCGCTCAGAGCAGACACGTGTTGGCGATCGGAGAAGAAATCAGCAGTAACCTTGTTAGGTAGTACAGCATGTACAGTGTAGGTTTCAGTTTGTCCATGAATGCATGCTGCATCTCCTCAAGACCAAAAAGTGCCTGTGTCTTGCTTCTCAACTGCTGGGTAAAGTAAAGGCGGTTAGCCCAGAGTGAGCAACTACTTTGGGCTAACCCCTGAAGAAAAAAGGTTCTAATAGATTGCTGCATGCAGAGGACGATAGGATCCTGTTGACCCACTCTGTCTGAGGTAAACTGTAGCTACTGTAAGCTATTTTATTGAGTTTAATTTGAGCAAAATGCTCTGAGTGAATTTGAATTCCCTCTTGCAAACAGTTACAGTGTATATGTCTCGGTCTTTTACTGTATAAGGTAAGACCATAAGAATTACTTAGTATGCCCGTTCAGTGTGAACGTCAAAACAACAAATACAGTTCCAAAAAAAAAGATTGACATGCAAATTAAACGCATCAAAAAAACAGTCCCCCATTTGTTAAGGCCTTCATGTGTAAGAATTTATCTTAACTCAATTTAGTAATTCAAAATGCTGAAGTAGTATCTCATCATTTTGACTTTGTAAATTAAAATAATAATTCAAAATGATTGGAATTATTCTTTATTTTTTTATCATGCCTATGCATGGACACCTATTTCTTGTCAGAAACGGGTGTCCATGCATCCACCATGCAATGGAATGTGTAGGAGCCTCATTATTATCCTCTGGCTTATGAACGGAAATGCTTTTAGCAAAGTGCAACTTCCTCCCGACATCGTAAAGCCTTTGAGACTAATAGAGTCACCAGTGCTAATGTTGTGAAGCAGCCTCCGCAGCTGTTCTCACTTCAAACAAGCTCTAACATCATGTTATATGTATGATGCATGGTGGGAATGCTCAAAGGCTTTTAGATTCATTATTAAGTGAATGAAGAGGTACCTATGTGAATCAAAGCTTATTCAAATGTGCACTGGTGTCAGCTGGCGTCGGTGTCTGAGCAGTAACCTGAACCCCGTGGGCTTTTATTGGTGAAATGAAAAAGAAAAGAGAATGCCCACTCTGCATGTCCTAACAATCGTTAAGGCCTATTTCAACTGTTTTGGCCATTATATCTTTATAATAACAGTTTAGGCCTTTATATATCACTTATTATATTACACACATTACTCACCTTGATAATTAATGAAATTTGGGAATTTATGGAACACATGCAGGTTTTAAACAAACCCCCAGTTCTGCCATATTATCTACCCCACATCTGTAGATGTGAAACCACACTTGACATTTTCATTAAAGACGTTATGTGAATGTATCCCGTATATCACATGTGGAACATCATATCACGTGATTGTTTCCACATGTATCCCACACGACACACATGTGGTTTATAGAAATGTCACATGTGAAATGTCAGTATGTGTAATCACATATGAATGAGGGATAGTTTGTCTGTAGGGCACACAGTTCACACTGCAGCAGAATGCATGAACAGGTGGAAACATCAATATCATATAGTTCTTTGTAAGACACAGTGGTGGAAAGGAACTAACAACATCAACTCAAGGATTGCAAAATACTTGTGCCTTATTTGAATATGTACATTTGATAGAACTTTGTATACTTCTACTCTTCAACATGTCAGAAGGAATAATGATTCTATTGACTCCACTGAACCATCTGAACAACACTGTAGCACTTGCAGAGGCTATTCTCTATAATAGAAATGATTCAGTACATTTTGTTGCCAATACTTTTACTTCGGTAACATTTTGAATGCACAACATTTACCTTTAAGTACTTTTATAATGTGGTAATGAATGTCCTGCACACTCGTGGTGACTCGTAGGTGATGGTAATCATGTTGCTGATTGCATCCTCCCTCAGGACTGGGGGCATGCACAGACTGTGTTTGGCATCTCCCTCCTCCACTCCCTCCTGTATGCTTTGTTTCACCTGTGTCACCTGTGTCCTTCTTATTAGTGCAGTGACACTTGTCACTCTCGTGACCTGAGAGCTTCTGAGAGAATTCCGTGAATACACCTGTGTGTGTGTGTGTGTGAAGTAAATGACCTAAATCAGCTGTCAATCAATTCAGATTTCAGACAACATAGATCAACAAGATATTTCAGCTTAAAAATATTCCATTATTATGGCACAAAAATAAAGCATTGAATAGAAATATAAAAGGGAACAGAATTGTTTTAATAAATAGTTTTCCTTGAAAATCATTTTCCAAATACATATCTTTTTACCATTAAACATAAGCCTATCATTTAGCCTTGAATGTGGCTATAACGGTTAAATACAAACATAAGCATATTACTTAAGCACCAATGTGGCCATACCACACTTCTTTTGAACTATTTAACATATTAATTACATGCACAACTAATGTTGGAGATGTGCGACGCTCAGTGCCAGACAGGTGCGTTCACTGTGGTGGTGTCAGTGGCAACCTGAGGGCTCTCATCGTTTAGACATTGAGAAAAGCATATCCCCATGGATTCCAGCAGCTGCACCGCATTATTATTATCATAATTAATGAATCAAAACCAATGCGTTCATTTGACAGCTTGATGGACAGTTAGTTACATGGTGCAAAAAGAAGAACTGAAGTTGTACACTGCCTCCCTGTTGACTTTCTCAAATGAACTTTTTTCTCTACTTTGTGCAGCATAATCAAAATTCCATAAAAAATGTAGCTGGGAAGAGTGAGAAGAAGTGTTGTCATCAGTGTTTTGGGTGAACTGACCCTTTTAGGACCCATATTTAATTGAAGCTGTGTTTGGAATCTCTTGTGCTGAACTGTTTTAAAAGCAGCTTGACTCAGACTCCTTTGAACTAACTCCAATATAGATATGCACACTTGCTGTGTCGGGTTTTTTGCCTGTCAACACAGTTAAATTGGATGTCACTTGTGATCAGCGCGGCTCAGTAAACAGTGTCTTTACCCCCTCTCTGTATACCTTTGGGCGCCTCTCTCCTACCTTCATGTCTTCCTTTTTCTTCTTCCCCACCTCCTCATCCTCAGCACTCACTACCTATCATAAAGGCTCAGTGTCAGCCAATTAGGAGAGACGGTGACACTACCCCCCCTCCGGCACAAGAAACGAGGGCTCCTCGTTTCTTTGAAAGACAAGCCACAAAAGGCTCACTCTAAAACACACTGCAGCACAAAGGGATCATACTTCATAATTGGCTGTCTCAGTTGACGTTCAAAAGGCGGCCTATTCTCCTCACATTGGAGGCAATAAACAATACAGCATGAATAAAACATTAATCACAATTATTCATGTCAGGGATATAAACAAATGATTGCCTTTTGTAAATATTTCATCCGCGGTGTCTTCTTGCCACAGTGCCATGTGTGGCCCTTGGAGGGGTTGAAAGGGATCACAGGAGGGGGAGATGATCTTTCTGTGTTGGGCGTTTTGTTAAACATTAATGGGGCCAACGCAATACGGGAAGTGGCTTTAATCTTCCTGCCGGCGGAGCCGCTATCTCCTTCACCCACAATCCCTCTCCTCTCATCTCCTGTCTGGATCCTCTCCACTCACCTCTACAGCCTCCCCTCCCCTCTCGCTCCTCCTTTCATCTCTGTGCCCCGTTCCCTCCTCTTTAACCCCGCACCCCCACCATCGACGGATTGGGCTACTACCTTTCTACACTCCGCAGAATAATTCTTAATTCTGGGTTATTCAAATTAGGTTTAAATCAATTATTTTGTATCCTCCCCCATCGAAGCCGGGTCCAGTTCAGACCCATTTGTCATTTTCCTCTCCTGCCCTTTCCTCAGCAAGAAGCCAGAGTCAAGAAAGTCAAAAACAATAATGACAGCATAGGTGGGGTTTCTAAAGTTAGTGACTGGAATCTTTCTTCGGAGCTCAAGTTTTTTATATGATTAACAAATATTTGGCGTTTATGTTAAAATCATGAAGGTTTCAACTTTGAGTGGCAAATATTTTCGTGGATGACAATTTGTCTTGGAATATGGAAAACGAATCGCAGGAACACGCTGCATTCTTTCAGAAAGACCAATGAAGGAAATGCTCAATGTGAGATTACCTTGGGATGCAGAAGCTGGCCAGGACATTCAGAGAGGTAGGTAGCAGTTAGCTTGTCGTGTGTACATGGCAGACAGCAGGTGAACAGAGTTGTTGGAAAGCTCCCTGTCAAACTTTCCATCACATTGGTACAGCAACGCTGGCATTGTTTTCACCATATGAGTCTGTGTGTGAGTCATCATGGCAACATGTGGTCCTGCAGACACCTACTGTAGCAGGAACTATATCACAGAGGAGGTTCTGAGGGCTTTGCCAGGTGTTTATGTCTTTGGACAGATTTTTTAAGATGGCCGTGGTCCAAGCATGGAGGACCAAGAACCATTATAGCTTTTCCTTGAAACACGCTGACAGATCACCGCAACAGTGTTTCCGAGCTTAAGGAGCATCATGTTGATTTTCACATGTGTCATCCATCTTACAAAGGATGAGCAGAACTAAACCACTGCATGGGCCACCATCTTTAACACCTCAGAATGACTGCTCTTCATTATTTTCAACCTTTTCTCCCATTCCATCAGTAACATGTTCTAGTTTCCCGTCTCCTCTGTGCACTGGATATGAGGGCCACATTAACGGATTAATCCACTCCCTCCTGGCAGCCCCGAAAATGCTCAGTTTCTTTTTCCATCTCCGCTCTTCTCCGTCTTCTCCCTCTCTCTTAAAGCATCTGAAAATTGTGTTGCATATTTATTCCTGCAGAATTAGCATCACAAACACTCTTTCCAGGCTCTTTGTTATGCTTCAGGGGGAGTGGGAGAGAGGAAAAGTAGATTACGCTTTTCGTTTCTCTGAGGCACTCTCAACGCAGGCTTTCTAGGCTTCCTTGTGCTTTTGAGCAGCGCTCGGGGCTTATGGAGAGGCGCTCCATCTACTTGAAGTAAAGACAACTATGACTTAAAAATGTTGTTTATCTGGCATCCCTGTTAACCACATCATCTCCTCTCTGTCTCTCGCCCTCACTTTCCCTTTCCTTAAGTCTTCTTATTCTTCTTCTGCCTTCAATCCCTACACATCGCCTTCCGCATCCATGCAAAGAAATATGAACTATATTGGACTCGATCAAAGCTCCAGGTTTGATGTTAGAGCTTATGTAGTATGATATGTGGCTCAACTTATTGGTTGGGACTATAGTATGTCAAATACATGCTGGAGCAACAGACAAAAAACAACACATTACTGATCAATATGTATTTAGCTACCCCTGAACAAATACAAATGATTCCATAGTTTTTAAAGTTCAGGTCTCACCACACACAGGATCTCTGGAGTTCTTTTGGAGCAAATGAGGTTCACTTGTGAATAAACATTTATATGACATTTATATTCAGCTTTGTCTGTTCGCTCACAAGCAAACAGCATGTTGTGCATCTAGCTACTTAGTTTTTGCTTTTGAGCAAACAAGCTTTGTGCGTCCTTTAAACAAACAGCACTTTCACCCAGGAGGCCACTGTTTGTATCCTGTGTGACACCAGAAGTCAACACGTTTAGTTATGTCACAAAGATAGTTATTTTATCTCTATGATCTTTTCCTAAACTTAACAACGTGGTTATGTTTCAGTTCACAGCATTAAAAGTGCATTAAAACTGTCTTCACTGAAAAGTGAAGACAGTGCAGAGGTGTCTTAAAGCTGCATTCTCTCTACTGACCATCAGGGGGCGACTCCTCTGGTTGCATAGAAGTCTATGAGAAAATTACTCTTCTTCTCTCTTGATTTATTACCTCAGTAACATTGTGTTTATGGTCTCAATCTCTCGTTTCAAGTCTTCTTCAAGGTTGCTAGCAGAGCGTTGTTGTCTGTGAGTCGTACATGTTTTTTTTGTGAACCAAAAAAATTGACTTTTAAGTTCATGAAAATCAATTTAACATTTTAGTCACCTGAAAAAATGATCTTATTCAGTGTTCAGATGTACTCAGCTCCCCCCTCTGATGGCTATGGCCAAAACCAAAGATAGCAACAGCCAAATTGCAAAACTCAAGTCTCACTATAAATAGTGTCACTGTATTGCCAGGAACAAAAAAAAGTCAATTAATAGCACGTCCTTCATACAGGGTATCCATGTGTTATTAGACGGCATTTGAACACAATTAGTTTCATGGGGATTGGTACAGAGAATATAAAAGAAAACATTGCAGGATTTTGCATTAAATCTGATCATTAGTATGATTTTGATAATACTGTTACTTTTAAGAACAAAATGATCGTAACTTTCTCCTCTTTCCCACCGATTTGGCTGAAATAAAAAAAATATATTTAGTATTCAGCTGTTGGACACTGTGATGCATTACATGGAGATTATTAAACCATTACAAATTGTACTCTTCGCACAACATACGCACAAGACGCATAGCTTCCAATGGAATATGTTGTCATTAACTGGACAGCTTCCCAATAAAGTATTAAACCCAATAAGTGTACGCACAGTATACTATATCGTTCTAATCATAATGTGCTGAGTGCTTAAAATGTGCCCATATTCAGTTGTGTGGTGAAAGGCAGGGTAAACCATGACCAACAGTAAAGGCCTTCACACACCTGGGTCATTTTTTTCCCTTGTATGTCAACATATTTTTTAATTACTTGTTTTTCTCATGAATACTGTCACGCAGAAGTGAATATTACGCTGTTAAGCAACATAATTGTTTTCAGAACAAGATCAACCTTGACATAGGCAGCGCAGACCGGATCCACTCCTTCCCTTTTTACCTTTCACAATAAAAGCCTTAGATATAATATTTGCGAGTATTTCTTATTTTGATCTCACCCTGGTGTGTAAAGACCTTAAGTCATTTTACATCAGTTCATTCGTCCATCCGTCCTCCCATACACTGTCATCATCACTCATCATGTTTAAGGTTTTGCTTGGACCGGTGACAGGCCAGATTGACGTAACCACGCAGAAATAACTTACTTCACTTCTAAGTATTTTCTGGTTTAGATACACTTATTTATTCTATTATTGTCCTATAGTGCCCATTGAATCACCGAAATGTTTCCCGGCTCACTGTTGAGGTTTGGAAACTCACCTGTGAATGTTCGAGCTTCACCTGGTATCATTTTGTTGGAGTAGTTTTGCCATCATTCCTATCAGTTTGAGGCCAACAGGGCAGCACCATGACAAGTCACACTGCTTTTGTTTTCGAATGACATTTTGGGGCAATGCATTTTGCCTTTTTAGGTAGCTGATAGTGGCGAGGCAAATGAGGAAATAACAGGCAATTACGTTGCCTTAATCTGTAGACCATCTGGATGCCCCAAAGACAGGTTGCCAACAATTATCGAATCAACCTCTTTGGAAGCACAACCAACTCAGAATATACCATCATATTATAATGTATATGTATTGTGATGTTTGTGCACAACAAAGGGTCAAAGAACTTCTGCAAGAACTAATGGACCTGTACAGCGGACAGTTCAGGGACTTTCACACTTTGTTTCCAAATACATGATTCAGACAGGATGTTTAAACCCTGGACTTTAACATGTCTGCTCATAAAAATGCACCGTCCTCTCCATTCTTAAAATGTGTCTAGTTGCCATACATTGATTTCATCAAATCATTTGGTAAGTAGTGTTTGCGTTTCTGCTGGGAATGGATGATAAGATAAATAATGAAAATACAGTAACAAACCCAGTTTGTAGATCAGACAAATGGACAATCTTCTGTGCGTGCTGTCAGTTGTGTCCGACAGAGGCCTGTCCCCGTGAGTCTAATGAAAACCACAGGGGAGAGCTTGCAGTCAATCCAGGCTAAACACTCCTGACAGCCCAGAGGCCCCTAGGGTCAATGAGGTCTGTCCCAAGACACCCCACTCCCGTTTAATCGGAATGCCCCAGGCAAACTCTCATCCCGGTCTCTTCCGTAGCTTCATCCTTCCTCATCATTTGACTCACCTTGTACTCATAAAACCCTGTACAGCAAGTCCCATTCCCCTTTTCTTTCCAGTCCATTTCCTTCTCTTCAGGTGGACAGTCAGGATGATTGGGATGATGTGATTGGACTTGTTTTTTTGGCTGTTTCTTTTCTTTTTTTCCGTCTTTGGAAGATCTTCTAAATCTTTTTTCATTAGTATCATGTATCTGTTCAATTATA
Source organism: Lycodopsis pacificus (assembly GCA_028022725.1). Classification (NCBI taxonomy): domain Eukaryota; kingdom Metazoa; phylum Chordata; class Actinopteri; order Perciformes; family Zoarcidae; genus Lycodopsis; species Lycodopsis pacificus. Next base: position 26,684,770 of record CM051689.1, on the reverse strand, counting down.
ATTAATATTGCACTTCAACTGAATGCAGTAGAAATCAGTGGTGGGCCTTCTCTGCTGGCCTAAACAGAATCACAAAGTTATAGCTATTTTATAATTTAATAATTTTTCAAAAATACACTACATGTATTTTTCCCATTAGCTTATTTTCTCATTGTCTTCCTCAGTTGCTCTGCTTCCAGTGCAGCTTGTTTTAAGTAGAGCTTTTATCCAATCAGATTTCACCTCTGTGTCTCTAGGTAAGAAGAGAGGCCCGAGGTCCTCTATGTAGACTTTGAAGATTAAAGTGAATGGAGACGATATTGTTGATTGTCATAGTCTTCAACCAATCAGATCTTTAGTTTGACATGTTGGGCGTATTCTTTGACATGTCAGAGCTACCGAGGTAGTCTACAAGTTCGTCAGCATTATCGTGTGGTGTGATTGATCAGTGGGCTACCGTCACTGTTGTGAAGCTGAAGCTAGCTAGCAGAACTTAGTAGTAGTAGTGAGAGTTCAAGTTGAAAGATATGTAAGAAGTTATGACATTGACATGAAATCGTTTTGCGTTTTGCTTGGTGTAGCTTTGTTTTTTTAACACTCAATGGCTGAAGGACGAGAAACGGATTTGGGAGTTACTGGCAATGCCGTTCTGGAGAAGGACATTTCCAGAAAACTAAGAAAGGGTCGGCCAACCCCACAGCTAGCAGCCCTGACCCAGCCAGGAAAAGGATTTGTACGAACGGAGAAGCGTTGCACATTTTAAGGCTGGGAATGCGTTTTATTTGCAACTGAGCGTCTTGGTGTTTGGAGCTACGCTACGCTTGCTAACCTGAGGTGGCTAACCAAGCCAGCAACACGACACCATAGCACGACAGGACACTTACAAGCTACGGTGCAAAAACTTTTGCTGAGGCCGGAGTGGATCTACAACTCAACCAACACGTTCGCAGGAGGACCTCTGGCTGGAACTGAACCGCACCGATGTTCTGTAGCTACAACATTGAACTCTTTGTTAACAAAGGAGAGGAAAGGAGGATGGACTTTGTCTTTAAGTGAACAGCAGCTTTGGTAAGTGAAGTGATTTTGTGTTTTTACATCTGCAGTAGCATTACTACTGTGTTCATTCGTCTATTGTGTTGTTTTTATGATATGGTTAATATTGTTTCCTCTCATGTGAATACTATTTGAATGGCCCGTGCTCTTCAGTGTGTGGATGAATATGTGTTTTAGCGGTGCAGTGTTTCTGGATTGATGTGTCATGCTTTGTTGTCATATAAAGATATATGTGACTGGTTCTTGTGATTTTGTTCTTGTCGTGTTAATTACATTGATTTTGACTATATGCATTGACCGTTAATGATGAAGTGTTCCGTCATTCATGTATCTGTTTTCTTTTACAAAGCAGGAATTATGGTCTGGAGAAATGGGGATTCTGCAGCGATTGCTTTAGCCCTGTTTGAATCGATAGGGAACAGCTAAACGCTGCGGGGAGAGTTTGTAGCGTGTGTGCTTGTAGCGTGAGTTTGTGCGTGTTGTTTTCCTGCTAAGCTAGTTTAGCATAGCCTCCCAGAACACACGTGCCTCAGCAGAGTACATGTGTACTGTTACACCCCTAGAAACAAATAATAACCGTAGCTGTGAGCCATAATGAGGTTATTAGGAGGCGGTTCAACTGTAGTAGGACAGCACTGAACACTTTAAACTTTAAACTTTAACTTTAACTTTTACTGAAGGCCCAGGTATAAAATGCACGGCCCGGACTGATAGAAATGCAGTAGTCCTGCACTTCAGGCAGCCATTGATTTGAAGTATTTTTGGTTGCCACAAATTAACATTGCAATAGCGGTTTTCATGGCCTTACATTTCAATTCTATGATTTCTTTGTTTTTGTCATTATACATCATTGTTGCATTCTATATTTCAGTGACAATGCAGCTGTATATATGTGACTATATTGCAAAGGTTTCTGTTGATACCTGAATAAAGCATTAAAAGCACTACATTTGCATCATACTTTTCATATTGTGCATGTTTTGTTTTGTAAAAGGAATAGACTGACATTTTAAATTTAGATTAGTTTATTTGACAAACTTCCAAGTAAATTAATAAATGTGGTTAGCTTAGCTTAGCTTAGCATCAAGAAGCAGGGGAGACTGCCTTACTCTGTTCAAAGTTCAAAAATACACCTACCAGCACCTATAAAGCCGACTGATTAACATGTTGAAGGGATTTTGTTCAATGCATACACAAACAGAACTGTAAAAACGACCACTAACTGCCAGAAACAGGTCCCACTGAACAAACAACCAAGTGCAGTAGCTTCCCGAAGTCTTGTCAAAACCTGAGCTTACTGACTGTATCTGGAAAGTTATAGGCATAGTCTGTATATAAGTCTCAAGTTTAACTTATTAAACTTGACGAGGTCACTGAGACAGCACCCGCTGGTTTGTGGACTACCATTTTGAAACCTAGAGTTTGCCATTTTGACCATCACCATCGTGTTTTTTTGTAACCAAAGAGGACACGGGAGGATGGAGCTAAGTACGACCAAACGCTGAATAAAACATTTTTAGGTAACAAAAATGAACTTTAATGAACTGAAAACAGACCGTGAAAGTGTTACAGTTGTAAGACAGAAACATGGACAACTCCCAGACAACACCATGGTAGCGACCTGTCAATAGCCCCGCCCTAAAGCATACTCTGCTTTATGATGTATTACACTTCATTTATAACTTATTTTCCAGCGTGCATATTTGAATTAACCTATTTTCTTCACCAGCTTTGTCTTACAGGAGTTACAGTAAAGATAATTTCAAGAGGTCGAATTGTAATTCAGAATCTATTTCTGCTTTATAAAGATGAAATGATAACCATGATGGCATTACATTCCAGTTTCATTCTCCTGCAACTTTACTGATACTGATAGCTACTGTGACAGGCTATTTTCTGTTTCAGTTTGCATGTGCGTTTTAGTTCAGCACTCCAAATTCACTCATCAGACTCATTGACTTGTGTACCCTCAGTGAGTTCTCAAACAGAGAAACGAATGAACGTAAACATAATGAGTTGGTTCAAGCCGGCAAGCATATGTCAATGCTGGAATGCTTTCACACTGTTGTAAAGTTACAGTTATTGAAATGAATCCATTGATAACGTTTTATTTTTTTGGGTTTACGTCCAGTAGTGAGCAGCATGTACACATCGCCTGATGAAAGTGTTTGTTTTTCAGTAGGAGAGTTTGAAGTCTACACTGCGTGTATTTGCCTGTGTATTTGCCTGGACAAAACATCTCCATTATTATAAGCAGCTCATGCAAAAGTTACGAAAAGCAGCTGCTCCTCTCGAGTCATGGGACAGGTCTGAGTCAAAACAAGAGCCGTTCAGTTGTTATGCTCCATATATCTGGAACCCAGAAAACTGAAGGTCAGCTGTAACTCTTCTTCCTTTAAATCGAGGCTGAATAATTTTAATTCCATTTGTTTTTATTCTCTTGGCTCTTAAATTACTTTTTAATTCTATTTAAATGTCCTTTCATAATGTGTTTCTTTTCCACTTTGTCTCGTGCATTGTTTGCCTTGTGCTGTATCAATAAACTTGCCTAGCATCGCCTCACTACTATTAATTAAATGTACACTAACAATCAGGAGGTATGTACACAGCCGGTGTTATTGGAAAACTTCTAAGTCACATACAGCAAATACATTTAAATGCCCTATTTAACCTCTTTTACCTGCCGACATAATGTGATTGTTTCATGTACACGTGCACACTGTGAGCTCTCTAAACAAACTACCATCCTGCAGGCCTGTCTATGCAAACACGGCGAGACAGCGCGACCTCAGTGGGGTCACCAAACCGTAAAAAAAGCTATTTCCTTTGTGTGTTGACCATCGCATATTTAAATAACCCATTCAGCAATATCATGCAAATAAACATTCACAATACATAGTACATGTATTAGGTTTCAGTTTAGAAAAAGTAAGTACATTTTTTGTGTTAAACGATATAACCCCAAATGTTGATAACAGTGATAACAATGCTTATTATTAATTCATTATTTTTATTTTGCTGAATGACAGAAGTTATGTCAGGGCACTTATCATATAGAGCAGGTCGATAATAAGTTGATAATATTATTAGTAATGTGCAAAATACCGGGGTCTCTGTGGGTCCGAGGCCTCTTGATTGACACTTCAGACCCCTTGATAGCCTAAATAGCAGAATTTTTTGGGGGGGGGTCCTCTAAAATCATAAGATAATTATTTGCTACTTGCAGTTGTCTTTAAAAAAAGCTTCCTCATGTCCAGCACTTTTCATTATTCAACCAAAACATTTATTCACAATTATGAATAATAAGTGTGAGACATGGTGAGAAGAGACCGTAAGATGAAGCCTTCATCACGTCTTCAGTGGGAGGGGCTAAGATGCAAAAGATGTGAGTGAGGGAAACGTGGATGGAATTAAGGGGAGTGGTCTCTATCCAAGGATTCATCGGGATGTTTGAACTGATCCCAGATTGTTTTATACCAGAGCTGAGACAGTAGACGAAGCATTCAGTTTTACTCTTCATTTTTATTAACACATGATGTTGAGCTAACAATGCTTACACATTTGGCTCAAAAATAGTAAAAATTTAAATAAAAAAAAACATGAATGGCCGAGATACAGGGACAGCCCTCTTTGGTGTGTGTGTGTGTGTGTGTGTGTGTGTGTGTGTGTGTGTGTGTGTGTGTGTGTGTGTGTGTGTGTGTGTGTGTGGGTCGATGTGTCCAAAGACCTGAAATAGAGCAACACACATTGTTTCTTAGCCTGCTTGCTTTTGTGGTTGTAGAGAGAACTTTTCTGGGTTCCATACTAATATGAGGAAAACCTCATTTAAAATACCATTGACATTTGTAGCAAAGCTCACAACTAAAACTCCACCATTGGAACTTAAACTTTCTTAACAGCATGTCATTTTGCTTGCATCATACGGCTAGTTAAATTAGAACACAATTTCCTGTCAGCTAAAGAACTCATGGCATACAGGTTGATAGAGACAGGCAAAGGTCAGGGCGTGGGTCAAATCAGTTTAACTATGATCACACAGTTGGTTGTGTGAGGATTCAAATAGTGTGCATTGAAAATATAACAACAAATCCATAGAATTTGCACTTAATTACATTCACGTCCTTGCAAATGTCAAACATATTTCTTTGGTTTTCAGACAGTTTTCAGTATTTTTTAATCAAACAAACCTCAGATCTGTTTCTCCTTCGTTCCACCAGCATGTCCACACTTCCACCAGGGGAAATAATAGTGAGCAATGTTTACACAAATATTCCTGGCAGCTACAAAGCCCTCCCCCACTTTGGACAATCAGACAATATTTACCTGCTTCTGCAGCCACCATCGTTCCTCTACCTGAAAAGTCTACAGTGTCCAGTCTAAATGACTGACTCTCACCACCACTCTGAGAAACTCGTGTTCCAGCACATCAAAGACAACATCCCAGCCAGCCTGGACCCTTACCAGAAAGCAGGTTCAACAAACTCCGAGCCTAACCCTGGACTCTGAAGTGGCGTATGAAAACATCCGGCATCACTGGAGCTCCGTTTCCACGGTTCACCATGGCAACAGATAAATAAACGGGAGAGCCTCCATTTTTATCCAGATATTAATGCTTTTAGGCTATATATGGACTGTGCACATTGAGTCAGAGAGGGGAAAAGTGTGAATAAGTCAACACAATAAAGTTTCTTTGATTTGATTTGATTTACCAGACTATGATAAAGTGGTGTACTCTGACTGTGTATTAGGCTGTAGCCTACATTACATTTAAATATATATTTGTTCAACTTTAATCTGACGGGTAAAAAACACAGGGGCCAACTGAAGATGAAAGATATAGATTAAAAAAATGATACAGATAAAAGACATAAGAGACTGTACATGATTGTACGCTCACAATTTGATCCAGTAATATGTTTGGTTATTTGAAGGCTAAAATACAGTGGATTTTAAATAGACATCTATTTGGATTTTGACTTTACAGCATTGAGTGGCTTCATTTCAGCTACTTAAAAAATATGTAGTAAAGTTAACCACAGTGACTGAAATGCTGTTTCAACAAGTTCACTATACGCAGCCTATTTCAAAAACGCAACTACATTCTGCAGCTCAACCACGATCCTGCTCACATATAATCTCCAATATTATAGGAATTATGTTACATCAGTGACAGCTGACATCAAGAGAGACACAGCTTTATATATATGTAAAAAAGCCTTCCGCTTGCAAAAAGGAGGACAAGCAGAGGGTTTATTCTGAGCTGAGGGTGACTTGACGATGTGTAATATTTTAATGTGAGGGCAAAAAAGCACGTTTCAAAGAAATAACTTACAACACATTTGTGTCTGTGCTCAGAGAGGTGACATTGAGCTACAGAAGCTGGTGGGACAGAGGCTAGTCGGTGCGTTATGACCTCAGCTCTCTTGTTTTGTTCTTACATGATTGAGGTTGGACTTTTAGCAAACTGTTAAAAGAATACTTGTATGAATGTGCTTTGTACATTTCCTGGCATTCTGTCTCTTAGACACATTATGACGATGATGATCATGTCCTGTGTAGAAAGTGGCAATTTGATTGAAGGGTCTTACAACAGGGTAGGACTGGTGGGCTTGCAGATTATAGGATGCATCATCTGGGAACCATGAACTTCCACAGAATAATGTATGGAAATCTGGCCAACTGTTTGGACTGTTTTGTCTTGTCTGGGATGCTGGAGGAAACTCCAGCATGTTGTGTCTTAAATGGAAAAGGTTTATCCCCTGGAGATCATGAAAGTTCTACATTGATTCTGTTTTTTTGATTTTGATTTGTCCTGCATGTGCACAAGTGAAACTTTTGTCTGGATGGTGCTGCTAAAGGAAGGGCCATGGAGGTCACTTCAAATGATTTAACTTCTGGTAACCATCAATATCCACAAGAATAACAAATGATGAATAGATGAAAGCACAAGGAGGTCACCAAAATTATTTGAAATTGGTAATTGACTAACAAACATGACCATTCTGAGTCTCTGCAGCTAGTGTGCAGATACGTAATTAAAGTGGCACAATATACCTCATTCCATCTGTGTCAATTAAAAGCAAAAGAGCATCATGATAATTCTGCTTGAATTAAAAAATGTCACAACTGGTTTCAGGCATTTTCAAATGTGTTTGATTCTACCGAAGTAGAAAATTATGCATTAAGAGAAAAATAAATCTACAGTCTGTCAATTTTCCTTCATCAGAAGTCATGAGGAGAATTTACCTGGAAAAAAGAAACTCAGACACAAACAGTAGATCAGTTCTTTTATCTGAACGTCTGTCATAGTTTGTGTTTGCGTCTTCCTAAGCATGATAGGAATCATCGTACCTGCCCAATTAGAAATAAGGAAAAGAGAAAATCAATCAATATTAGCTTTCTGTTTGTTGGATTGTGAATATCATTTTGGCTCTATAGACTCTGCATGGCTGTAACATGCCAGTAACAGTAGAGGAAGTGGAGGTTGTGAATCGGTGACAAAGCAATTCGATCTGGTCTTCTAACCATCCACGAGAGATGTGGAGAGGGGTCTTCAGGAATCTGTTTCAGTTGGCAAAGTTTCTATGTTCTTTCATGTCAGCTTGTATTCACCATCATTCATGCTGTCCTGAGACAAAGACATGCACATAGCGCATGTTGGGAATGTCCAGAAGACTCAAAGAGCGAAGACAGCTGTGAGTTAAGTGTTCGCTACGTCAACTTTATACGATAAATGTCGATTCCATGACACATGTACCGCACCACCTACAAAAATAAAAAACAGGCGTAAAAACCTTTATGCTGAATTCGGGAGGTTTTTTCAACTTGTGCGGTTTCCATAGTTTTTCTAAAGGCAGACTTCAAAATGTGAAATGTGAAAACCTGTAGTATTCTAGTGACTAGTCTGTAAATAAAGAGAGTACAAATCAAGCAATATAGGCTTATGTTTCTAACTCTCTAGACCAAATCGCATTCCATTTAAAGGTTGTTTTCATTGTGGAAAAAAATACACACTCAACACATCAACATAGAAAATAAATCTGATGCGTTTAATGGCTTTAGGATTCCAGCAGGTAGACTTTCATTGGAAGAGACAAAAGTATACTCAATGATTTCTAATGTAACTTTTGACCGTTTTATTTTTATTTTAGATTTGCATTGTACCATGGATCTTAACCCCCCCTGCTGTGCCGTGCCATGTGCCTGTGATGAGTCTGAGGCGGATGTATCCACACTTGCACAGCGTCACGCTCACTTTAATGAATTCCTGAACATCTCCGAGCCCTCTGCAGCACCAGAAGCAGGTGCGTGGCGAGGAGGCCAAGAGTCCCCCTGTCTCCTGAACAACTTCCAACTGTTTCATCAGGAGTAAGAGGACTCTCAACATCTGTTTGATTTCATCAGCAGGGGCTGGAGGCTTTGAGGTTGCCGGGGCTGGAGTGCTCTGCGTGGCGCTCAGGCAGCTGCACAGACAGACAGCAACAGGCTGTACTCACGGCTTCTCTGCTCGTTGTCTGCTCTAATTGAGGAAATGGGGGTTGCTCTAATAAGACGATTGGAGTGTGTTTACACACAGGATCAGAAGTAAACTGTTTCCAAAAAGTTTCCTATAAGAGGCAATCTGACAAGGAAGCAGCGTCCAACCCTGCTTGTGGGATTTGAACACAGTTTCAGCAGGAGATCAGAAGCCCTTAAGCTTCACACCACTCAGCCATTTTGACAGCCTGTATGTAGGGGGAACTTGGAGAGCATATGGTCCCTCTTATCCATCTGATTCCACACACTTGTGACACCATGTAGAATCATACTTTGCATACTAGTAACAGAAATTGCACCAGAATCAAATGAAAGTAAGATTAGCAATATCTTAAGATCTGCTGATCCAAGATGACTCTTCTAACTACACCATGTTGCACAATTTAGAGTTTAACTGAGATTATTAACTCTAAAGTAAAGTAGTTGTTTAATCCTCGACAAAGGTTCAATTTACACTATTGGACCCTGATAAATGTCAAACAATATGATTCCCCTCCGTGTAGATTGAAGTTTGGCTAGCATGCAGTTATTGTAATAGGTATTATTTACAATGATATAGCAGTGTGTGTATGTTTCATTAGTGAGGTTCGGCATGTACTGTATGTATATACTGACTGTAACGCACATCACCTGATCATATGTATGTTTGTGCATGTCTCAGCTTTTCTTACATGTTTATGTACATGTACATTTTTATGAAATAAAAAGTGAAATTCTCTAATATTTGAGGATCATGCCGTCACTCTGGTGATTGGTTTCAATCAGTCATACACTGTCAATAACCCTGTAACACTAAAACACGGCTCTCATTAAAGATTATCATTTTTACTGTTTTGAATGGACCATTGTTTAAAACAGTGGTTCTCAACTGGTCTGGCTGCGGGACCCATCATCACCCCTTAATGACAAGCCGCGAACCAAATCAAGGAAAATGTTCACTTCTAAAATGTATTTAATGTAAAGATGGTTCAGTTTGAACCTAAACTGAACATGTCCTCTGCAGTCGTAGTAGTAGGGAGCTCTCTAGTGCAGAGAAATTGTTCCTGTAAGTCTCCGTCCCACACATGTTTCACGTAAACGAGTAAAACTGCTTTGTTTGTGATGTCTGTAGATTCGAGCCAAGGTTCGGTACGTTTCGGTACAGTAGAAAACTATAAATGCCAGAGAAACGTACTTGATTTTAAAATAAATGTATTCATTAAAACTAACATCATAAAGTTATTCTTTGACTTTGAACAATGATGGAACTATACCTGAGTGACCCATCTTCTGGGGTGTCTTCTTAGCAACACATAAGCATAACAAACAAAAACTGCTCCTTAATGTTATGTAGTATTGTTACTTACATCTTCTCCATCATCATTTTAGTATGAACAATGATGGAACTAAACCTGAGTGAACGTGGCTCTTCATCTCCCATTCAGTGGTCAGGTGATGTGTTACAGTCAGGTGATGCGTTACAGTCAGGTGATGTGCGATACAGTCAGGTGATGTGCGTTACAGTCAGGTGATGTGTGTTACAGTCAGGTGATGTGCTGTTACAGTCAGGTGATGTGCGTTACAGTCAGGTGATGTGCTGTTACAGTCAGGTGATGTTCTGTTACAGTCAGGTGATGTGCGTTACAGTCAGGTGATGTGCTGTTACAGTCAGGTGATGTGTTACAGTCAGGTGATGTGCTGTTACAGTCAGGTGATGTGCTGTTACAGTCAGGTGATGTGCGTTACAGTCAGGTGATATGCGTTACAGTCAGGTGATGTGCGTTACAGTCAGGTGATGTGCGTTACAGTCAGGTGATGTGCTGTTACAGTCAGGTGATGTGTTACAGTCAGGTGATGTGCTGTTACAGTCAGGTGATGTGCGTTACAGTCAGGTGATGTGCGTTACAGTCAGGTGATATGCGTTACAGTCAGGTGATGTGCGTTACAGTCAGGTGATGTGCGTTACAGTCAGGTGATGTGCTGTTACAGTCAGGTGATGTGCTGTTACAGTCAGGTGATGTGTGTTACAGTCAGGTGATGTGCATTACAGTCAGGTGATGTGCGTTACAGTCAGGTGATGTGCGTTACAGTCAGGGGATGTGTGTTACAGTCAGGTGATGTGTGTTACAGTCAGGTGATGTGCGTTACAGTCAGGTGATGTGCTGTTACAGTCAGGTGATGTGTGTTACAGTCAGGTGATGTGTTACAGTCAGGTGATGTGTGTTACAGTCAGGTAGCTGTGTGTAACTCTCGACGTCCAGGCATCCGTTGTCAGAGCAGCAGCTGGTGCCTCGGCTATTTGATTCTTCACGGTCTTTGGTGGTGGGCGTGTCAGAGAGCACGCTGTCCGTTACGTCATGTGGGTTGTCAGTTTGAGAACAGTGGCTCCACCGAAAACATAATATTTCCCACAATTTCAGCTTCCGCATTTTCCAAATGCACGAGTATTATTCAAACGTATTGTTCGGTTCGTCATGCGTACCGAACCGTGAGCCTCGTACCGAACGGTTCAATACGAATATGCGTATCGTTACACCCCGACTGTATAATACTGTGTTCTCCCGGCTCTGCGTTTACCTTACTCTATTTCTCTGGTGTAACTCGCCCGTGTTCTCTATCTGAATGGTCTAGCACTGTTTCTCAATCTCTTTCTAGTCTAACGTGACCGTTTTCCATTCCCTAAATGAAAGAAAGGGTCTGAGGTGCCCTATTTCTAATTTCCTGGTCCTGGTGTGAGACCTGTCAAAAATGACATAATTTCTATTTTCCCGTGCGGGTGAACCCGGTCTAGTTGTGCTGAGGCAGTGAGACCCCCAACTATGCTGTTCTACGTTCTCCCTTGAACCCTACTATTCTGTTCCACGGTCTAAACGTGACCCCCGACTATCCTAAGCTGCGGTCTAACATGACCCAACCTATCCTTGTCTGCGGTCTATCTTGACTCTCACCTATCCCGTCCCGACTCGGACCCCTCGACATATTTCAGGATCTGTTGAAATCCTACCATACTGCACTATGGGCTATCTAGACCCGCACTATCCTGTTTCTGCGGTCTATCGAGACCCCGTATCCTAGTCTGCAGTCCCTCATGACATTCCTCTATCCTTTGCTAAACTTGACCTCTTACCTCTGGTCTAACATCTACTCGTTCACGTTCTACCCTTACATTTTCTCTCATGCCTAATTGTCTATTTTCTTTGGAAATTCACCACAGCAGTAGGTAAGGTATTTATTTATTCATATAAATACATTTCTTTTGGGGGATTAGGCCTATTGGACCTCTGTATCCATACCCTCGGTGATAGTAATTCAGGATGGAGTCCAATCGCCAAAGACTTTGCACTTTTCATATTTGATGCATGTATAATAAATCATTGTTAAATTATAAAAGAAGTCTCTCCTGATTGGAATGAAGCTCATGCGCAAGTTCAGACAGGAAGACACTCACTCATAATCTCTGTCTCTCTCTCTCCTTGTTATTACTCTATCAGCGGATTGGGGGCGTGCACTTTTAAGTAACCAACCAGATTCTGCACACAGTTTCCTTAAGCCAATCATATCATTGCTGTCAAACTTTAAAAAGTGTTCTCCTCTCTGCTGCTCTCAGTTGTCATTTCAGCAGATGCAACCTTCCTCCACCCCAGTCACCTCCAGTCAGCATCAGTCAGGCTCCTGATTCATCATCAGATTGCAGCAACTTCTTTCACCACCACCACCAGTGTCTGGACTCCAGGGGGGATTAGGCCTATTGGACCTCAGTATCCCTACCCTCGTTGATATTACTTCAAGATGAGTCCAATCGCCAACGACTTTGCAGTTTTCATATTTGATGCATGTATAATAAATCATTGTTCAATTATAATACAAGTCTCTCCTGATTGAAATATATATACAGTCAGATAGTGTAACAAGGTCAAAAAGCCAAAAACACTGAACCAATAAATGAGATTTTTGTTTACTGGCTAGAAGTCTCAACCATGCATTTTAAATCCAGTTCAAAAGCGATGTTGACATATAGCTTCCATTTCTTATTGTTGGGTAACGTCAACTTTATGCTCTGAATGTTAGCTTGTTCTGAACATCCATATTTCACCACCTCCATCCACCACTGTACAGTCACACTCCCTGATGAAATATTCAACTAATATTCACCAGAAAAGCTCTTTTCTGTAAATCCACTACAATGGATAAAATGGCATGAAGAGACGAAGCGACTCTCGTCATACAACTCTGGAATGTGTGTACCCAATGAGCAATCAACTTTAGTTTTTCTTCCCAATGATCTAACTTCACTTCTTAGCTTTCATTTCTCTTCAAATTACAGTTCACACGACAGAGATTATTTAGGGGCCATTCTTTCATTACACTTCAGTTCCACAGTCATGCTCACACCCTTGGACACTAAAACTTCTGGTGCCCTATTTTACACCAACGCAGTAAACGTAACAGCTCACCCTGCACGTATAGTTCATCCAGTTAGCAGAGCAGCAGATAGCTGCCGTGGAGTCACACAGGCTGTGTCCTCCATCTCTCTGACCTCAGTGCTGAGACTGAATGAAAACAACAGTAAAGCAGCAACATTCTCTCTGTTCACAGTCATCTGTGAAGGTTATATTGCTGCTTTAATCCTATTGGCTCCGTTCAGTGGTGCTCAGTTGGCCAGAGTCTCTCTCTATTTGTCCATCCCCGAGGCTGGCTGTGTCCTTGGACACTGTGCTCACACTTCACAGCCAGTACAACTGCCACATCCACACACATACGGTAACACGCGTGCACATTGCTTACGCACATATACACACACAGATCTGTCATGGCCCCGGGGAGTGAGAGGTGCAAGCCAGAGGCATTTATATCTAATATAGCTCTAACAGCTACTGTGTTTATTCCTGGTCCGGTTTAACACCCTCCACCCAACACTCACTCACTGGGAGTGATAAAGCAGGAGGATGGGGGTGGTGGTGGTAGTGTGAAAAACACTGAGCCTGCTCTATGACACATATGCTTGCTTATGTCACCTAGTGTGTGTGTGTGTATACTGCTGCCAGGGGATCAAAGTTGGGGTTTGATTTCTTCTCAACAAACCCTTCCAAGATTATTGGGTGCTATTCTTATCTCAGCAGCTGGGATAAAGGGAGACTGCCCGCTTTTTGTCCAAACAAGAAGCCTCCTGATTGGGTGTAAGGCAGGATAACACCACCCTCTATCACTGCTCCAGGCCTGGCTGAGCATCCATACCCTCAGACTGTTTCTCTGGATTCAAGTGATATGAGCGGCAGTACTTAGGCTACATCCACAGTAATATGTTTTCGTTTTAAAGCGGGGTTTTTGAACCTAAACGATCTCCGTCCAGACAGCGTTTCAGCATCGTTTAAAAAATGACCATACTAGCACGCCTGAACACAAATATCACATGACTATTTTTCACGTACACTGGGCATGCGGGTGCCGGTGTTAGCAGGAAGTAGATTGGTTGCTTAGTTACAGAAAATACATCAGAGTATTATAGTATTTCTTGATCCTTAAAATCTTCTCCTATGAATTAAAACAGACACATTCAGTGTAAAGTTTTAGACCAGGGGTATTCAGTTAAAGTTCAACGAGGTCCAGTTAGAGAGAAGTTCCTCATTAAAGGTCCAGAACATCACAGTAATGTCTAACTTGTTCTTTGATATAGTTCCATAATTATTGAAGTAGCCAACAGTTGTATTCACGTGTGTATGTAGTCAACAACTGACTGTCAATCAAATAAAGAAAGTTCAATACAATAATATCTCAAAAATATTTATTGTCCGATTTCAAATTGAACTGGAATAATTATACATAATCTAATAATAAATAAATTGTCTTCTCTCGCTTTAAGAAAAATATGGGCTGGATTCAAAAATAAATTACATAACAGAAAGCTTCTGAAAAATGTGCATCTTAAAATAAAGTATTTCATTTTGGAAAAATGTATTTCACTGAATTGCCCTTCAGCTTTAAATTCAGTTCATTCAGGTGTGAAGTGATGTCAATCAAAGCCAGATATCATATTCTTCTCATCTTCTAATGAGATAAATGTGTCAGCATGGACTCTATCTGTGGTTATTAAAGCTCTTGGTTCAGCTCTATTCTCTCTGTTAACATCACTGTTGGTCAGTGAATTCATGTGTTAGATTCTGATCATATTGAGCTCTTAGATTGTTGATTATCTGTGACTTCATTTCAAATGTGAAGGTACGTTTGATAAAAAGAGTTCTTTGTCTCGTAGTGGTGCTTCACATTAATGCTTTTAATAATCTTCATGGTCTCTGAATATATGAGACACTGGTTTTAAACTGCCCGTATAGGAATAATTAACATTTAAGAGTCCGTCCATTATTGGTTAATGGTCTCTCTCTCCACTTTTCTCTTTTTGGAGAACATCATGTGAAATAACTTCTCTGACTCACGTAATTCTCCTACTCTTTGTTCTCTTTCCTCGTCTCTCCTCCGTGTGGCACACTCGAGTCGGGAAACGTATTAATAATACACATATACACATTGGATGGCGAGACACCACCTGAAGCTCAACCTGGACAAAACCGAGCTACTGTTCCTCCCGGGGAAGGGTTGCCCGCACCGAGACCTGTCCATCACCATTGACGGTACCGTGGTGACGCCAACTCGGACTGCGAGGAACCTGGGTGTGACCCTGGACGACCAACTGTCGTTCTCAGCAAACATTGCATCGGTTACACGCTCCTGCAGATTCCTGCTCTACAACATCAGGAGGATTCTCCCCTTCCTCACTGATGAGACGGTGCAGGTGCTAATCCAGGCTCTTGTCATCTCCCGCCTGGACTACTGCTACTTGCCGGAGCCCCGGCGTCGGCCATCAGACCTTTGGAGCTTGTCCAGAAAGCTGCAGCTCGCCTGGTGTTCAATCGCCCCAAGTTCTCCCACAGAACTTCCCTTCTCCGTTCTCTACACTGGCTCCCTGTAAGAGCTTGCATCCAGTTTAAGACTCTGATGCTAGCCTACAGGGCAGTGAAGGGAACAGCTCCTTCCTATTTCCAGACCATGGTCAAGCCCTACACCCCCGCCGGACCACTTCGCTCTGCTGCCTCGGGGCGATTGGTTGCACTTATTGTATTTGTATCAGTTTGTTTCTGTACTGTACTTTTGCTCTGGTTTATGCTCTGGTTTATGCTCATATGACTTCTGGTGACTAGTTCTCTTGAATACCGATGTTGAATACACTGATTGCAAGTCGCTTTGGATAAAAGCGTCTGCTAAATGACTGTAATGTAATGTAATGTGACATATTTGATTGGCTGAGCAGCATCATGTGATGTGATTTAATACGCATGTAATTGGTTGGTGTGTTTCCTGTATCGCTGAACGACTACCGTAGAGGCTAGAAAAGCTGCGCAGGTTAAAATAGAAGTGCCCCGTCAAAATGTAATAATTCTCAATTATCTATTGGTTTTAGGTCCAGGGTCCGAATCCAACAGCGTCTGGGTCTGGGTCCGGACCACGGTCTGGGTCCCCTTTTCAAACTTAATCACAAGGCTGCAGGTGTTGCTCTATCTCTCGCTCATACACATCAAATTAACTTTAAAGTGAACACTTACACATAATGGTTTCCTAGATTAAGGGTCAATAAATGTGGTCAACACACGTCTCTCACTCGCAGCTCTGCTGGTGGCTGAAGTCTCTGTCCTGCTGTGGAGCATTAATGCTTTTGTTTGTTTATAGTTTATGTGTGTGGACTTCACAATAGTTATTAAAATAAGCCTTATTAAGAAAAGGAAAGTCCTCCGTTTTCTGTCCATCGTCCTCCTCAAAGCCGCTAACCGTGCCTTCAGACGTCCGCTCTGTAGGGCTGATAATGCCGCTGGTCACAACAGCTGCTGGTATAGACAAAAAGATCAGCAACGCCTGTAATCTGTTATTCATGTTGAATTTAAACATTTAAACATTTATCTGGTAGACGGTCGATAAACAAGAATGTTGTTTGTTTTTTTCTGGCGGCGTGACAAATCAGGGAAGGACACACCGTGAGTTCAAAGAACCAATCAATAGCAACCGTGGGGTCGACGTCATCATTTTTAAACTTAAGTGGTTTCACCCGTCCACAGGTTTCAAAGTTACCCGGCTCTCGATAGCGTTGCTAAACTCCTTTGTTATTGGTGCCCTAAAACTCCAAAGTCGACGTTCAGTGTAAACGTAGCAAAATAAATGCGTTTTAAAATGGAAACGTAGTCGTGTGGATGTGGGAGCCAATCTGGGAGCCAATCGACCCGTTCCTAACGGGCTCATGCACTGGTATACAGAACTACATTAAACAAAATCTAATTTGATGGGAAGACAGAGACAAAATGAAAATGAAACAGCACAGCTTGGCTTCCACAACAGTGACAATAACACAGATAACAGGGAAAGCACACATACACAGGCTGCAGTTAAGAGTATTAACATGCATGTTACACATGCAAAGATATGACTGTTCTGTGTGAATAAACACACACACACACACACAAACACACACACATTCCTTCCACTGCAGATCTAGCAAATCCAGATGTGTATGTGGCTGAAAGACAAAGACGGCCTATGAATGGCAGTAGAGTGTGTGTGTGTGTGTGTGTGTGTGTGTGTGTGTGTGTGTGTGTGTGTGTGTGTGTGTGTGTGAGAATAACTGGCTAGTTCTTGTTATTTGACAGTTACAGGAAACAATGGCTTTGACCTTCAAACTGCTGGCAGTAAAGTTACTCACAGACTATTGCGGAGGAGCCGGTTTTAAGGAAGGTGTGTGTGTGAGAGATTCAGATTTTTTAAATTTATTTATTTGTTTGTTTATTTTGCAGGGACAACGCAGACCAATCAACAGTCACACTGTAAGTGAGCCAGAGAGGCTAGTTTTCCTCTGCTGTCCCCGGCCAGATGTTTGAAGGCAGCCTAAAATTACCTAAATTAAATTAAAATGGAATTAAAATTCATAGATAAACAGACAGTAACGTATAGACAAAACCAATACACATATAAGCAAAAGACAAGTGTACATAAGACACTAGAGCAGACATAACAGGCTGCAGCATGCGTTAGGCAGAACAAACCCGTCTACAGTACAAGCACATATACAACACCGAGGCACATAACAGACACATCAAAATGGAAAATAGCAACAATGAGCAAGACAAATGCACGTATAGGCGAAACAAGCAGGCAGGACAGACAGCACATCAATGCTTGCACGCCTGATTGGCAACAAGACAGTCCTTGAAGTTATGTTTGTACGTATTTGTTGTGTGTATGTGTGGTGGCAGAGCATTCCAGAGTGTGCTGTCTTCACAGAGAATATAGATTTGCCAAATGAGCTCGACCTTTGTGAAATGACACAAGCACCTCTTGAAGCAGATCTAGTGAGTCTGCTGCTTTGAGTGCTTTGTTTAATAAAATCACTAAGTGGAGGCGGGGTCATACCATGTACAATTTTCAAAACCAGACACACATCAGTGAATTTAATGAGGTTCTCCCAACTCAGGATATGGTGTTTGATGAGGATATTGCAGTGATGGTGACTTGTTTTTCTTATCAAGTGTTTTTAGGGCTTGTTTATGGAGAATATCAATCGATTTTAATGTTGTGCTGCTGGCTTGTGCCCAGCTGGTTAAGCAGTCGGTCAGATGGGGGACAATCATCGCATTAAAATACAGTTTTGCAGCTTGCATGGTTAGACTGTTCGGTATATCTAAAATTCATGAGATTACATTTTAAGACCTTTGTCACATGTTTTACCTGCTTTTTAAAAGAGAGATTAGAATCAATGAAAATTCCTAAATATTTCTAATCTGACTGTTCAGGTTTGCAGGTCTGTCAGGACCCTTTTAATGACTTTTCTACCGATGATGGCGACTCTAAAAAACCATGTGGAGGTTCGGAGCTTCACTCTGCAAAGTTCTAAGCTCTTTGCTGCAGAACTAGGCGGCTCAGGGAAGAGAAGAGAATGATTGAAAGAGAGGAAAATAGGTCACAGCTGTTCTCTATCTTTCCCCAGCACACCCCCACTCCAAGCACTCCAGCCAACCTCACCCCACCTCCTCAGCAAACCCTCCGCCCCAACACTCACACACACACACACACACACACACACACACACACACACCCCACTTGAAACAGTCTGCGGAGGCCCAGACCTCACGTCTCATGTGTTTATTTTCCGGGTGCAGGGGGAAGAGGGGGATAAAGAGTCAACATTCCACAGGACACATGATCCGCTGGTCAGAGGAGGAGGAGGAGGAGGAGGAGGGAAACCATGAGATGTTAATCAGTGCAGCACTGTCTGCATTGATGGAAAGTAGTGTTAACACGTGGAATTGTTGAACTACATTTTACACTAGCTCAGTTCAAACAGAAAACCAGATGCTGATTTTGTAATCTTATATATTTTATTAATTTGAATTATAGGTATATTATTGAGGCTATTCAAATCATATGAAAATGAAACAAAGGAAATGCACCCTCAGAGGCTCAAAAGCACAAACCTCAGCACATTATTTCATCCCTGTGTGTCCAGTTTACTAAGTAGTGCATTATGTATGCAGGATGTGTTTAGCCTTGCTTGGCACAAAGACTGGAAGCATGGGGAACCTGCAAGTCAACATTTTGGTAAATATGCTTATTAGCTTTCCTTCTGAGAGTGAGATGAGACCATTTATATCGTTTTCATGTCTGTGTTTAGTGTGGAGCCAGAGTCAGGATCTGGTTAACCTAGCTAAGCATAAAGACTAGAAGCAGGGGGAAACTGTCCAAAGTTAAAAAATGTGCCTTGAAACACCTTCACAAGTCAAATCGAAGTGAATATACTTCCCCTCAAAGGGCTGTACATATAATACAAAGAGCAAGGAGCAACATTAGCAAACACATGAAGGAGACAGTTAAGATAAAGTACATACAGAGTATTACAAACATGAAAAATAGACAATATATACAATTAAAACAGTAGCAGCATTAGCAAAACATACAACAACCTACACACTTATAAGAATAACCATAATGTGGTATCATAGGGCAGACTAAGTGAGGCTGAAGGTAACGTGAAGACATGTGTTTATTTTATCAGATAGGATTTTGAAGTGTGATGATAGCATGTCGAGGGAGACATCTAGCAGCAGTATTTTGTACATGTTGTATCTTAATAGTTGATTTAGGTAAGCCAGAGGATAGTATATTACAGTAATTATGTCTAGATGAGACAAATGCATGAATACATGTTTCAGCATCATCCATGGATAGAATGGGACAAATACTAAGTCAGTCTCAGTAATAGTGTTGTTGTGTTCTTCAAATTAGGATTAGGATCAAATAGGACAGAGATTTGTTCTACACTGTGAAAACTTTGTGAAATTGATGAACTAGCTGTGTTCAGAGTGAGATCACAGCATTTATTATTTATTAGCATGTATCTGCTTTGGACCAAGAATTATCATTAAGCATTTTTCAGGCAGGAATTAAACTCCTTGTGAAATTAATTTAAGATCTCAAATGTGCGAAGAACTTTGGATGACTAGCTAGCCTCAGCAGTCATTTAAACAGCGTGCGTGGATGGTAGTGGCTAACAGAGCTATGATGTGGGATTGGATATCTGCAGGCCAAAACTTTGTTTTCAATTTTAAATTCAAATGTGTGAGGTCTAATTCATTGAAGGAAAACTTTTTGAACAATTTTCAACGGACTCTGTATCGCTGCAGCCGTCAGATTTTTGCCGGTGGGTGAGCAGGAAGTTCGGGAACCTGCATGTCCAGGCGGCGCTGCAGAGACACAGAGCCGGTTTCCCCTTCATCTCTTTCTCGCCCTCTTCTGGATCTAACAAAAGGTGAGGGAGGTCTCTGTGGAGCCGACAGTCCTCTGTCGCTCTGTAACGTGCTAAACTCTAAGCCCCACACACTTTTTAGTGGTCCATTCAAATGCAGATGATTTATATCCCTCTTGTAACTGTGCACCACTGTGCACCACAATATTTGGTTTCACTGTGAAACTTGTCACAGTGTAGAAACTAAAGACGCTTTAACTTCTGTTTCACTTGAACTTTTAGGCCCTGCTGGACGTATTAATTAAAAAACAGACAGGGTAAATAGATGTAGGAAGGTGGGCACTGACAGTGCTCATTATGGCGATTCCCAGCCCTCTCAAACAACCGCCACCCCCACACTCAACCAACATATGGGTCCTCGGCCCCTCAGCTGGGGACACTGGCCAACTGTTTATCTGGGATTTGATGAGAGTGCAGTTGATCTTTCCATCTGTCCTCATGTTCCTACCTTACCTCTTTGCACACATCCAATCATATGGTGTATTGTGTATATGTGTCTTTACATATGCATGTATGCTCCTATATATTTATTATAGCTATTGCATTGTTTTACACCAGAATGGTCTCATAAGTCAGATAAACCGCCCTTGAACAAGATTCTGGATTCCTGCCAGCTCGAGGGCTGCTGTGTTGTTGCTAATGCTGACTTTTGACCTTTCTGTGCAAGGGGAAAGAAACATATTCATCTCCAGGTGGGGACCACTGGTGGGAAATATATTCAGATATTTTACTTGGGTAGAAGTAGCAATAAAAACTCTGTGAAAATACAAGTTACAAGTCATACATTGCACATATTACTTACGTAGGTTGAAGAAATAACAGCAGAAACTTACTGGAAGCATCAAAAGTAAAAGTATTATGCAAGGCAAGGCAAGTTTATTTGTATAGCACATTTCAACAACAAGGTAATTCAAAGTGCTTCACATAAAACCATTAAAAGCATCAAAACATAAGACAAAAGAAAAGGAGATTTAAAAACAATTAAGAACATTCATTCATAAAACCATTAAAAATCTATGTCTCCCAGAGATCATCTACGCTGCACTCAAACCTCTACACTGCCAATTCTGTCAACCCACACACAAACCACCGATGGATCTTTGTTTTCTAGTGTGTGCCTGGCACGAGCTTGGTCCCGAAGGAAATACCGTTATAATTGTGCAGTCTCCACTTGTACTCCTTTCACATCAGCGTATTTAAAAACAATTAAGAACATTCATTAAAACATTAAAAAACAGTGTAAGAAATAAAATGCAGCAGTAAAATGCAGAAATGCAGGAAATTGATTAATATATTAATTGAGTGTGGTTCAATTAAAGGCAGCAGCAAACAGAAAAGTCTTCAATCTTGATTTAAATGAACTGAGGGTCTCAGCAGACCTGCAGCTTTCTGGGACTTTGTTCCAGATGTGTGGAGCAGAAAAACTGAACGCTGCTTCTCCATGTTTAGTTCTGACTCTGGGAACAGAAACTAGACCGGTCCCAGACGACCTGAGGGGTCGGGATGGTTCATAAGGTAGCAGCAGATCAGAGATGTATTTTGGCCCTAAACCATTCAGTGCTTTGTAAACCAACAGCAGGATTTTAAAGTCAATTCTTTGTTGGACAGGAAGCCAGTGCAAAGACATCAGAACTGGGGTGATGTGATCCACCCTCCTGGTCTTAGTGAGGACTCGGGCTGCAGCGTTCTGAATCAGCTGCAGCTTTCTGACGGACTTTTTACAGAGACCTGTAAACACACCGTTACAGTAGTCCAGTCTGCTGAAGATAAATGCGTGGACAAGTTTTTCCAAATCCTGTTGAGACATAAGTCCTCTAATCCTTGATATATTCTTCAGGTGATAGTAGGCTGATTTTGTAATTGTCTTGATATGGCTGTTCCGGTTGAGGTCTGAATCCATAACTACACCTAGATTTCTGGCTTGGTTTGTGGGTTTTAACATCAGTGATTGAAGCTGAGCGGTGATTTTCAATTGTTCGTCCTTGGTACCAAAAACAATTACTTCTGTTTTATCTTTGTTTAATTGAAGAAAATTCTGGCACATCCAGTTGTTGATTTGTTCAATGCAGTTACCCAGCCCTTGTATGGGATTATAGTCCCCTGGTGACATAGTTATGTAGATTTGTGTGTCGTCTGCATAATTATGATAACACACTTTGTTGTTTTCCATAATCTGAGCGAGTGGAAGCATGTAGATGTTGAACAGAAGAGGCCCCAGTATTGAACCTTGGGGAACACCACATGTCATTTTTGTCAGCTCTGATGTGTAATCAGCTACAGACACAAAGTATTCTCGGCCCTTCAAGTAGGATTCAAACCAGTTAAGTGCTGTGCCAGAGAGTCCCACCCAGATCTTTAGTCTTTCTAGGAGTATGGCATGGTCAACCGTGTCGAATGCAGCACTGAGATCCAGTAACACTAAGACTGAACTTCTGCCATTGTCTATGTTTAAGTGGATGTCCTTGAAAACCTTAACAAGAGCAGTTTCAGTGCTGTGGTGCTGTCGAAAGCCTGACTGGAAAACATCAAAGCAGTTATTTACGGCCAAGAAGTTGGTCAGCTGTTGGAAAACCGCTTTTTCAATTATTTTACTTAAAAATGGGAGGTTTGATATTGGCCTGTAATTTTTCATTGTTGCGGAGTCTAAACTAGCCTTCTTTAGGAGTGGTTTAATAACTGCAGTTTTTAGGGCTTGTGGGAAGACACCTGAGAGAAGGGATGTGTTTACAATTTGTAAAAGATCAGTGGTCATGCAGTTTGAAATATCTTTGAAAAAGTGTGTTGGTAGAACATCCAAGCAGCAGGAGGATGACTTCAGATGTTGTATAATGTCTTCTAGGCTTCTACGGTCGATTGAATGAAATTGTGTCATGATATTTGAATGGATGTTATTCAGAGATCGGGACAACACATATCCTGTGGTTGGTGTGGAGGCACTGACTGCTTGTCTAATTTTCAGAATTTTGTCAGTAAAAAAGGAGGCAAATTGATTGCATGCCCAAGTGGATTGGAGCTCAGCAGCTACCGACACTGGAGGGTTTGTTAGCCTGTCGACGGTAGCAAATAAGGCGCGTGTATTGTTCTTGTTTTTGGTTATGATGTCAGAGAATAATGACTGCCTTGCATTTCTAAGTTCCAAATTATAATTGCGAAGTCTCTCTTTATAGATGTCACAGTGAACCTGGAGATTAGTTTTTCGCCACCTGCGCTCAGCTTTCCGACACTCTCGTTTCTCTATTTTGACCAGCGTAGCATTTCTCCAAGGAGATCTTTGCTTACCCGAGACAACCTTCACTTTAGTGGGTGCAATGGCATCAATAATATTTTTAACTTTAAAATTGAAGCCATCTACAAGCTCATTGACTGAGAGGCAAGAGAGGGCTGGTGTGGAGGAGAACTTCTGAATAAATAGTTCACTGGTGTTTTCAGAGATGTAACGCTTTGTCACAACCTTGGTTTGGACATTTGTGTGCAAGGAGATTGCACTCTCAAAGAAAACACAGAAATGATCAGAGAGTGCAACATCAGTCACAGCAACCTTGGAAATGTTTACACCTTTGGTGATGATTAGGTCCAGAGTGTGCCCCCTGTTGTGGGTGGGTCCTGTCACATGCTGAGTCAGATCATAGTTATCAAGGACACCACATAGTTCTATAGACTCTCTGTCCTGGGGATTATCAACATGGATATTAAAATCACCAACAATAACAACACAGTCAAAATCAATACAGATTACAGACAGCAGTTCAGTAAACTCATCAAAGAAGGTTGCACAGTATTTAGGCGGTCTGTAAATGTTTAGGAATAAAGCTTGAGTGGAATTCAGAGCCACATATTCAAAAGAACTAAAATGACCAAAGGGCATCTGCTTGCATTGAAGATAATCATTAAATAAAACAGCAACACCACCTCCTTTCTTATGCGCTCTTGTTTCACTCATGAAACTGAAGTTGTCAGGTGTTGATTCAATAAGAACAGCTGCACTGTTATCTTGATTTAACCAAGTTTCAGTTAAAAACAAAATGTCCAGTTTGTGCCTAACAATAAAATCATTGATTAAAAATGTTTTTCCTGACAGAGACCTGACATTTAATAAAGCTAAGTTTAATGTGGTTAAAGCTTTCTTTGCCCAATTTATTTGGACAGGCTGACGAGGAATGTATGCTAAGTTTGATAAGTTTGCATGTTTACTGTTGTTTCTTCGCAGTCTCACCTTTCTTTTTCTATAAACTTGCAGGACAGGAATTGAGACAGCTAGCTGCATACCGGGCCCCGACTTTTCCTGGAGAGAGTCATTGGTGTCATTAGCCTTGTAGCCTGGACCCAGAAGATATCAATTATTTCCTTTATCAGGTAGGGGAGACAGAGAATGGTTAAGGAACCGTCGAGGAGTGGGGAGAGGAGTGTGTTTGGTTCCAGCAATGACCAGCTCTTTCATGTGTTCAGTGAACTCCAGGTGGGGGGAGGATGGGGAGAGTGTGAGAGAGGAAAGGGACCTGGATGGAATTTGGGGGGTGGAAGTAGGTGCTGGGGAGGGAGGTAAAGACTCCTCGTCTAGGAAGGGTAGGGGAAGTGGGAGATCGGAGGCGGTCCCTGATGATGAGGTTGGAGACTCCTCCTTTTGGCTGTCGTTAGGCGGGGGCATCCTACCCGTATGGTCTCCATGGCGATGCTGTGTGGTTATCTTTTGTTTAGACTCCTCTCTGGTCTTGTCCTTGGCAGTAGGGACAGACGGGTGACGCAGGGAGAAAAATAGGTTAGAGGTAAACAGTTTTACCCCTGACTTGTTCAGGCAAACTCCATGCGCTGTAAAAAGATGTCTACGCTCCCAGAAAAGGTCGAAATTGTTGATAAAATGTACTGAATGGTCAGTACATGCAGTTGACAGCCATTCGTTCAGTGCAAACAGCCTGCTGAATCCTTCAACTCCTCCTCTGACTGGTGGAAGAGGGCCACTGATGAACACCTCAGCCTTGACAGAGCTGACTGTGTTTAACAGATCAATAAAGTCTCGCTTCAGAACTTCAGACTGTTGTTTCACAATATCACAGCTTCCTGTATGCACGATGATGTTTTTCGCTGTGGGATGGTCAGCCACGATGTCGAGGATTTTGTCTCTCATGTCAGAGACCATATCTTTCGGAAAGCAGAGTATTTTGGTATTCTTGCTGCACAGTTTTCTGACATCTTTTACAGCATAGTCACCAACAATCAGAGTCTCAGGCCCAGTCATTAGCTTTGACTGCGGCCTTTTACTCTCACATTGACTCTCAGTTCTTACCCCGCTTTGAGGAGATAGCTGCTTATCCAGGTCATCAGATGGAGATTTCTGATCCTGCGACAATGGAGAAAATCGGTTTTGAAGTTCTAGGCTTGGTTGTTGTCGAGGTGTTTTTGCAGGTTTTACTTTTCTCAGCTGTCCTTGGCTTTGTCCGACTGGGTGCAGGGGTTGAGGAGGAGTTCTGCCTGTGTGCTAATGCAGGCCAGCCAGTCGCATCACAAATCTCAGGGCGCTGGGCTCTGGCTGTTAGTCGTCCTCCCACATATTTTCTCTTCGGCTTTGCACCGAGAGAGTTCCAGGGAGGACTACCATTTGAAGATTCATTATCTGCTCTCTCCTCTTGTTTCTTGGTAGGCCTGGTTGTGCTAGTTAGCTGTGTCTTAGCTTGCGTTTGTCCAGTGTTTTGAGTCCATGGTAAAGTGGTATCATTCCCACACAGTCCATTTACCGCCACGTTTACTTCTAGTCGGTGGATTTTTGTTTCCAAGACTGCAATCTTCTGTAGGAGTTTGTAGTAGTCGTCCGTGGAGAAGGGAGGCATCTTGCTGCTACTTAGCTTTAGCTTAGCTGCTAGTTAGCATTAGCTAACAATCCAAATAGCTCAACGACTTTCTGGATTTGTCTTCACTCAAACGTTGAAGAGTGATATATGTGATATATCTGGCAAGATATATGTGATATATCTGGCAGATTGAAGCAAGAAAATGCAGGAAAATGCAAGCAGAGGCAAGCAGAGGCAAGAGCAAGCAGCAAAGCGACCGCACTCTCTCATCAAGGTGAGAGAAATATGCAGTCAGAATGGCCTCTCTTATAAAAAGTGAGGCCAAAAATGTGTAGCTGTTTGTACAAGGACGGCCTTATTTATGTATTTTTAAAGTCGTGACATTTTCAGCCACACTAAAAGGCAAGCATTTTATAAACTGTCCTCGCATCTGCTCTACGACTCATAAACTACTGTATACAACTGAATAAAAGAAATCCCATCCTTGTGTACTGTCTTCATGCATAATATTAAGGAAGGGATCGCCCCTGCGTGCTTTTATATTTTTAAGAGCCATTAAAGCCTGAGTGCAGCATTTGAACTGTTAACCAAGTTTTCTGCATAGATCACTACTCTACATCAATGAATGTTTTCATGGACAGGACAAGAATCATATCGCTTGACTTCGTCTGGAAGGCGTGGCTTCATGATCCAGATGGAATCGCAACCCCACGTAAATAATCTTATAAGCAAATTATCTGGATGACTGTAAGAAGACCTTAAAAGTGTTGATGGCAAAGTATCAATAAGGACTGTACCGAGTACTTCATTGACAACCATCAACCACAACATCCTTCTCTCCCGCCTCAAATCCTCCCTCAACATCCTCCCTCAACATCACCGGAACTGCTCTCTCCTGGATTAAATCATATCTCACAAACAGACAACAGTTCATCAGTATAACTGCACCTCCTCCACTGCTCCTCTGTCTCAAGGCATCCCCCAGGGTTCGGTGCTTGGTCCTCTTCTGTTCATCCTCTACTTGCTCCCACTTGGTAACATCATCCGTCAACATGGACTTCACTTTCACTGTTACGCCGATGATGTCCAACTCTACATCTCCACAAAAGCCATCACCACTGCTACTCACTCTACTCTCACCAACTGCCTCACTGACATTAAATCATGGATGCAAACCAACTTCCTCAAACTGAACTGTGATAAATCTGACATGAACATCATCGGTCCCAGATCCCTCACTAAAACCTGTCACAACTTCTGCCTCACCATCGACAACTCCACTCTGTCTCCCTCCCCACACATCCGCAACCTCGGAGTCATGTTGGACAGCAACCTCTCCTTTGAACACCACGTCAAACAAATCACCAGAACTGCCTTTTTCCACTTAAAAAACATCGCCCGCCTCCGCCCATCACTCTCCTCATCTGCTGCTGAAACTCTGATCCACGCCTTCATCACCTCCAGAATTGACTACTGCAACACCATTCTTCACGGCACATCATCCAAAATCCTAAATGAACTCCAGTACATCCAGAACTCTGCTGCTCGCCTGCTCACCCACACCCGCTCCCGTGACCACATCACCCCTGTTCTCCAGAACCTCCACTGGCTCCCCGTCCCACAACGGATCCAATACAAAGTCCTTCTCCTCACTCACAAAGCCCTCCATAATCAGGCCCCCTCCTACCTCACCGACCTGCTTCACCACCACACTCCATCCCGCCGGCTCCGCTCCTCTGATGCCAACCTCCTGTCCCTTCCACTCAGGACCAAGCACCGGACATGAGGCGACAGAGCCTTCTCCATATCTGCCCCCTCCCTCTGGAACTCTCTCCCCAAAAACATCCGAGATTGCACTGACCTTTCCACATTCAAATCACAAATCAAAACTCACCTGTTCAAAACTGCTTTTAATGTGTGACTATTATTGTGTACTTTGTTTTTAGTGTATTGTTTTTATATGTGTTATATTATATGTTTTATATATGTTTATTATATGTTTTATATGATGATTTTAATGTAAAGTGTATTTGAGTGTCAAGAAAAGCGCCATATAAATAAAATGTATTATTATTATTATTATTAACATTCTAATTGTTATTAATAACTTATAGAAATATTGCATGCAAAAGTCCTCTCTCTCGCTCTCTCTCTCTCTGCAACACAGAGCTCTCTGTAATTGTCTCAGTCTTCAGTCCAAAAGTCAACATTGTAAACATATTATGCTTCAATACATATTTGTTGGCATTGTAACATCAAATCCTATTTTAGTATTATTTTTAGGGTGATGACATCATAAAATATGATGACAATATATGTCCCCCCTACTCATTATACCTATTTCAATTACTGTATCAATGACTAACTTTGATGTCTGAGACTTATCTGGTTTGAAATCTGATATTAAATCTGATTACCGGTATTTTAAATCACTTTTTTAAACTGAAACCAATGTCTGAATCAAACAATGATGTTGTTGGTCCCTGCTTGTACATTCACATAAATGCTTGATTTTACTGTTTTGCTTTCAGCTGTATAGACAGAGCAGCAGCGACAGAGCAGCAGCGCAGCGGCGACAGAGCACAGAGCAGCAGCGGCGACAGAGCACAGAGCAGCAGCGGCGACAGAGCACAGAGCAGCAGCGGCGACAGAGCACAGAGCAGCAGCGGCGACAGAGCACAGAGCAGCAGCGGCGACAGAGCACAGAGCAGCAGCGGCGACAGAGCACAGAGCAGCAGCGACAGAGCACAGAGCAGCAGCGACAGAGCACAGAGCAGCAGCGACAGAGCACAGAGCAGCAGCGACAGAGCACAGAGCAGCAGCGACAGAGCACAGAGCAGCACATCACCAGCCTGAGACAGCGTGGAGGCCATCGGATCACACACACCTCCACGCCTTTCACTCGCCTACCTACATACATTTGTTTGTTTGTTTTTGTGAGAACTTCTGAGCAGAGCTATCACCTTTTCCCTCTCATTTCAGATAAACCGTAAGCAGGAACTTCCAACATGGCCACTTGGCCAGGTCTGTGTGGAGACTGCAAACTCGCATACTCACAGTTAAGGGACGATTTTCACCGCCTGGAGTCTGAAGTCCGGAAAAGGGAACAGCTGATCGACGGATTCGTATCCGTAGCAGCGGCCCAGGCAAAGCATATCTCTATGCAATCTCAACTGGTCTCGGATACTGCGGACACTGTTCCCTGGCTACCCGGCCCTGCGGACGGGGAGTGTAGTCGGTCCTCCGACCACGAGCTGAGAGGACCTGCTATAGACCCGACCCATAGCTCCACTCCGAAACCGCCATCCTGGACGGAGGTGGTACGCCGCGGCCTCCCGAGAAAACCAGCAGGGGAGTTTCCGTTAACCACCTCCAACCATTTTGCAGTCCTGATGGAGAATACTCCCTCCCGGGCTTCCTCTACCCTTCACCCCTACTCGTTGACGCAGACGGAGGTAACGTTAACTCAACGGTTAGATGCAAGGCTTAGCGAGATAGAAGTACGTCTCCGCACCATGGAAGCTAAGACGCTGGTGACTGCGGGCGTAGCCGATGCGGCCCAAACAGACGTGGCTCCCGCTAGCCGTCTCCCTGCAGCCCCCGAGCAGCCGGGGGGCCGGGTGACTGCTCCCGGGAGGCTTAAAGCTGGGGCGGAGCGCTCGACTCGCCAGCAGCCACCTTGCGGTACAAACGGGTCTTCCGCACCCAGCAGAGTTCTGGTCATAGGTAGCTCTATTCTGAGAAACGTGAAACTAGCTAAACCAGAGGCTACAGTGACATGTATACCCGGGGCCAGAGCAGGCGACATTGAGTCCTATCTGAAAGTACTGGCTAAAGATAACCGTAAATACAGTAAGATTGTTATTCACGTCGGCGGGAATGACAGCCGGTTACGGCTCTCTGAGATCACTAAAGTAAATGTGGAATCTGTGTGTACATACGCAAAAGCCATGTCGGACTCCGTAGTTTTCTCTGGCCCCCTCCCGTATCTGACCAATGATGAAATGTTTAGCCGCATGTCATCGTTTCACCACTGGCTGTCTTGGTGGTGCCCAGCAAACAATGTGGGCTTCGCAGACAACTGGGACACTTTCTGGGGGAAACCTGGTTTACTTAGGAGGGACGGCATTCATCCTACTTTGGATGGAGCAGATCTCATCTCTGCAAACCTGACCCAGTTTCTGTAGGGACCTGATCCATGACAACCCAGAGATCAGACCAGGAAGCAGAGTTGCAGTCTTACACACTCCTCTGAGCTTCCATTAGAGCAGTTACTCACGCAAAACCACATAGAGACTGTGTCTGCCCCACGGCCACTTAAATTAATTAAATCAAAAATAAACGATCGAGGAGTTAAACAAAATAACTTAATCCAAGTTAAAACTACCGCAACAGTACAACAAAACAGGATAATCAAATGTGGACTCTTAAATATCAGATCTTTGTCATCTAAAGCTGTACTAGTAAATGAGCTAATATCAGACAATCATATTGATTTATTTTGTCTTACTGAAACCTGGCTGAGTAATGAAGAATATGTCAGCCTAAATGAATCAACTCCTCCAAGTCATATCAATACTCACATTCCTCGAGGTGCCGGCCGAGGAGGTGGAGTAGCAGCCATCTTTGACTCTAGCCTATTATTAAACCCTCAACCTAAACTAGACTATAACTCATTTGAAAGCTTGGTTCTTAGTCTTTCACACCCAAGCTGGAAAACAATACAGCCAGTTATATTTGTTATAGTGTACCGGGCCCCAGGTCCGTATTCTGAATTTTTATCGGAATTTTTTCAGTTTTTATCAAGTCTAGTCCTTAAAACAGATAAAGTAATTATTGTAGGTGACTTCAACATTCATGTGGATGTCGAGAACAATAGCCTCAGTACTGCATTTATCTCATTACTAGATTCGATTGGTTTCTGTCAGAATGTACAGAAACCCACTCACTGTTTTAACCACACTCTCGACCTGGTTCTGACTTATGGCATTAACCTAGAAGATTTAATAGTCTATCCACAGAACCCTCTTCTATCGGACCATTATCTAGTAACCTTTGAATTCCTACTAACGGAGTGTACACCGTTAAGCAAGAGTTACTACACTAGATGTCTATCTGATGGTGCCGTAGCTCAATTTAAAGAAGCAATTCCGTCTGTATTTAACTCAATACCATGCTTCAATATAACAGAGGACTCCTGTGCTAACTTTAGTCCTACTCAGATTGATCATCTTTTCGACAGTGCTACAAGCTCACTGAGAAGGAAACTAGACTCTATTGCTCCTTTAAAAAAGAAGTTGGTAAAACAAAGGCGGTTCGCTCCATGGTATAACCCTGAAACCCGCAAATTAAAGTAAACATCGCGAAAACTTGAAAGAACATGGCGTTCCACTAACTTGGAAGAATCTAGGTTACTCTAGCGAGACAGTCTTAAGACATATAAGAAGGCCCTCCGTAATGCCAGAGCAGCTTATTACTCATCGTTAATAGAGAAAAATAAGAACAACCCCAGGTTCCTTTTCAGCACTGTAGCCAGGCTGACAGAGAGTCACAGCTCTGTTGTCCCGAGTATCCCTATAGACCTCAGTAGCAATGACTTCATGAACTTCTTTAATGATAAGATTATAATTATTAGAGAGAACATTAATAATCTCCTGCCCTCGACCGATCTTTCCACAAATGGAGTGACCCTGGAAACAGCTGTGAACCCTGATGTATGTTTGGATGGCTTTGCTCCCATCGACCTTGACAAACTGACTTCAACAATTTTTACGTCTAAACCTTCCACCTGTCTCTTAGACCCTATACCGACTAGGCTGCTTAAAGAAGTGCTACCATTAATTAGCACAACTTTAGTAGATATGATTAACCTGTCTTTACTAACAGGTCATGTACCACAGTCCTTCAAAGTAGCTGTGATTAAACCTCTTCTTAAGAAGCCCACTCTCGATCCAGAGGTGTTGGCCAACTATAGACCGATCTCTAACCTTCCCTTCCTCTCTAAGATCCTTGAGAAAGCAGTTGCAAATCAGTTGTGTGACTTTTTGTGTAACAATAGTTTATTTGAGGATTTTCAGTCAGGATTTAGAAAGCATCATAGCACAGAAACAGCTCTGGTAAAAATAACTAATGACCTTCTAATCGCATCAGACAAAGGACTAGTCTCTGTTCTTGTCCTGTTAGACCTTAGTGCTGCGTTTGACACTATAGACCACTACATCCTGTTGCAGAGACTGGAACATTATATTGGCATCAAAGGAACCGCACTGAACTGGTTTGGATCCTATTTATCGGATCGATCTCAGTTTGTTTATGTAAACGATGAAGCCTCGATGAAGACCAACGTCAGTTATGGAGTTCCACAAGGTTCTGTGCTTGGACCAATCTTGTTCACCTTATATATGCTTCCTTTAGGCAATATTATCAGAAAACACTCTATAAACTTTCATTGTTATGCAGATGATACTCAATTATATATATCGATCAAACCAGATGAAACCAACCAGCTAGCTAAACTGCAAGCGTGTCTTAAGGACATAAAAACCTGGATGACCTGCAACTTCCTGATGTTAAACTCAGACAAAACTGAAGTTTTTCTACTTGGCCCAGAACACCTCCGAAATCAGTTATCTAATGATATAGTCTCTCTAGATGGCATTGCGCTGGCATCCAGCAGCACCGTCAGGAATCTTGGAGTCACCTATGATCAGGATTTGTCTTTCAACTCTCAGATAAAACTTATTTCTAGGACTGCCTTTTTTCACCTACGTAATATTTCAAAAATCAGGCACATCCTGTCTCAAAGCGATGCAGAGAAATTAGTTCATGCATTTGTTACCTCTCGACTAGATTACTGCAATTCCTTATTTTCAGGCTGCTCTAATAAGTCTCTTAAATCTCTCCAGTTAATCCAGAATGCTGCAGCTCGTGTACTAACAAGAACTAAGAGGAGAGATCATATTACTCCTGTATTAGCTTCTCTGCACTGGCTCCCTGTAAAATCTAGAATAGAATTTTAAATCCTTTTACTTACCTACAAAGCCCGAATTGGTCAGGCTCCATCATATCTTAGAGAGCTTATAGTACCATACTGCCCTACTAGAGAGCTGCGCTCCATTAATTCAGGGTTACTTGTGGTTCCTAGAGTCTTAAGAAGTAAGATGGGAGCCAGAGCCTTCAGTTATCAAGCACCTCTTTTGTGGAACCAGCTTCCCGTTTCAGTCCGGGGGGCAGACACACTCGCCACATTTAAGACTAGGCTTAAGACTTTCCTCTTTGATAGTGCTTATAGTTAGGGCTGGCTCTGGCTTGCCTTGGACCGGCCCTTAGACAAACTGGTATAGGCAAAAACTACAGGGGGACTTCCTTAGGATACACTGAGCACCTCTCTCCTCCTCTTCTTCACCTCTGTCTGTAAGCATTGATGTCCCATTAATGCTCATTACTGACTTTACTTCTTCCCCGGAGTATTTGTGCTTTCTCGCCCCACAGGTTCCCATGACCGCAGTTTTATCTGGACACTGGTTCTTCAACCAGCCATGGCCCTACTGACATCTACTACGATCTTCATTATTAACATTATTAATCCTATTACCGATACCATTAATGCACAGTACTGATTTTGTCTCTTCCCCGGAGTCCTTGTGCTTTCTCTCCTCACAGGTTTCCATGGAGCATGGTTTCATCTGGACCCTGGTCCTTCCTCCTACCATGGCCCTGCTGACTCCAACTGTTCCTGTGTATCCGGGTTGTACCTGGACCAGGTCTTGCCTCCTGCCGTGGTTCTGTCATACATTGAATGTGCTGTAATTACATTGAATGTGTTGTAATTCACTATCCTGTTCTACACATGACATCATTGCACTTCTGTCCATCCTGGGAGAGGGATCCCTCCTCTATTGCTCTCCCACAGGTTTCTTCCTCTTTCCTCCCCGTTAAAGGGGTTTTTTGGAGAGTTTTTCCTGTTCTGATGTGAGGGTTCCAGGACAAGAGGATGTCAAATGTGTACATATTGTAAAGCCCTCTGAGGCAAATTTGTAATTTTGGGCTGTACAAAAATGAATTGAATTGAATAAATAGTATAGTTAAGTTGCTGCTGATGAAAGATTTCCTGATTTTGCTGTTTCAAAATAATTAGACAACATTTTTCTATATTAGCAAATTTTCCTTTTCATTCATTGTTCACAGATCTTCCCTTGTTTAAAAGTAAAAACAAAAGCACATGGCTAATTATGCAGGATGGGGGGGGACTTTGAAAGTTAGCGGAAACATTAACGTGAGACAACATCCGGTTTTCAGAATAAGCCAACAAAGTATGAATTATATTCACATCAAGTATAAAACATGCTACCTGCATCTCGTGAAGCAAATGCTATTGCCCTTTTGTTCATATAGCAGTACTTTTAAAATAAGTGCGCAATACACTTGAATTAATTATTGAACTTTGCCATAACAATGCGATTAACCGCAAAAAATCCATGCGATGAATCACGATTAATCGCAAAAAATCCATGCGATTAAATATTTTAATCGTTGCCCAGCACTAGTTATAACACATGGTTAACGTTGTGAAATGGTGGCGGTTAATGTTATAACACATTAACATTTTTGAAAGGTGGCAGGTAACTTGTGGTTAACAGTGGTGGTTGAAACAGTGGGAGTTAACCATGTGCTACAATGTTAACTATGTAAAACAGTCGTCGTCAACGCTTTTGCAAGTGGTTAACATTGTGAAAGAGTGGTGAATAAAGTTGTAACACCTGGTAAACTTTGACAAACGGTGGTGCTGTAACATGCGGTTAACATTGTGAAGTGGTCATGTTGAAATGTGGTCAACGTTGTGGAACATGCGCAGTTAGCGTTGAAATACGTGGTTAGTATTGTAAAACAACGGTTAGGTTTAGGCAACAAAATAATGACGTGGATGGGTTTACATTGGAGTTAGATGACAACCCGGTGTGTCTCATACAGATGCTGAAACTATGGGATCTCACAGAAAAACATGAAATGTCCATGACCTCTTAACAGTGTGTAACCACGGGCCATGACAATGCCCGGTTTGGGTTTTCGTATTCACAGTGCACTGCACCTTTAATACCGGCTCAAACCACTCGAAAGCCCACAGATTATCTTTTTAGGGTACATGTGGCGGTGAATGACTTACAGAGACCAAGGATTACCCCAAGATTAAAACATTTATTACAACAAACAAGTTAATGTTAAAAGACAATAAAAAGGTACATATCTAATATACCTGTGACATTGGTTAAAATAAAGACAGAACCATGTAAAACAAAACCAAGCAAAACAACCCGAAGCAAAACAAAACCAAGCAAAACAAAACCATGAATACAAATAAATTGCTAAATTAAACAAAACAGCAGTGGCAGTCAACGTCTCCTGCCTGCTTACTGCACGACACCCATCTGGAGGGCTTGACGGGGAAGTAGGAGTCTCTTTGGAGCTGGACCTAAAGTAAAATAAGACAAAAGGTAAAACCCACGGAAAATATGTCTCACTTACACAGCTAAAGTTTACACCTACCGAGAGCCTGGAGGTCAGAGAGAGGGAAAGACACAGCTCATGGTATGGCTATTTATGATGGAACAAACTAATTGGGAACCAGGAAGTGGGAGGGGCTAAGGCATACCCAGCTCCACAGTAGCCCAGGAGGGACATTTCATTGCCGGCTACAAGTGCATCACGCCATTTTTACACATTACATGCCGCCATCATGGAAAGAATGTAAAGTTAGCTTTGTGCAACATAACCATTTAGTTAGGTTTAGGAAAAACATGAAAATGAAGAAACACGAATGTCACAAAAATAACTCTTTGTGACACGAACACAGGTGGAAAATCCTGTGTTTGTGCGTTGGTATGAAGACGCTGCAGTGCCGGTATTTGATGCCCAGTCAGTGAGACCAGCCTTGCTTTGGGGACAGGTCTGGCTGTGCAAGATTTAACTCATGAGACAAAGAAACAACTTGGCTGTCCGTCTCACTTTATTTTTTCTCTCTTTCTTGTTTTGCTTTTCTTTGCCATTGCTTTGCTGTCAAATAGCCGACATGCAAAGCATTAATCTGTATATTTCAGAAACCTAACTTTACCGGATCTATTTCACTGTCCATTGATACAAACACATTAACACTTGCTTTTTTTTACATTTTCAAAGAAGCACACACCATGTTTATCTGGAGTCTTGCTTGCTTATGTTGTGCAGAGGCGAGAAAACAGGAAATCTGTAGTGTCTTGTTCCCTTCTGACAAGCTTCAACTGCTAATTGAGCATATGCTTTCCCCCCATAGTATCTCATTAGAGAGGGAGACAGGGGGGAGGAAAGAGGAGAGAGACCGAGGAAGAACTGATTGAAAGACAGAGAGAAAAGAAGAGTAAATAAATGAAGGCAAGAGAAAGAAATTACTGTGGGGAGATGTGAAATTGCCTTCAGGTGGTAAACTCAGCTGTTACTGTGAAGCCCTATGGCATTGGAGAGGACTCCATTCCTCAAGTCAGCCTGCACACACACCAACAGAGACATGCAAGCCATTCTCTCTCAAACACAAGAGCAGGATCGCACCTAAAAGCATAACTGCAGTCTTCGTTCACATGATGACATCTGAGCCATCTCCATGACAAATCAATCTCTTGAGACAGTTAACGCCGCTCACACACTGTGTGGTCAGTCGGCAGCATGCCAGGATAGAATTACAAAAGTCAATTTAAAAAGCATGTGATTAGTTGAGACGGTTGAACTTAAGGAGGGTTGAACTTGCAATCGCACTTGCCCTTGTTGCAGCCCTGTGCAGAAATGCTCCCTTGCAAGGATGCTTTTCAGCTTGCACACACTGTGCTGTGCACTCGAATCACGTGCATGCACCTGTCTTTTAGTTGCAAAGGTTTTGAGAATAGTTTCTTTATTATTATATGCACAAAAATTAAAGCAAAACATTTGTTGGCAATGAAAATCTTTAATATCAGGCCTCAACAATGTTCATTAAATATGTATGCGGAGGATCGAACTTCCAATCTTCTAATTGTAGGATGATCCGCTCTACCTCTGAGCCACAGCCAAACATTAAACTGAGAGGACACACCTCATCAATAGTTCCTCACTGTTATCATATAAACAGACAGAGCTCTGCAGGATTTTAAATATCTGCTTGAACAAGGTGTCAGAACTTCCCAAACCATACCTTCATGCAATATGCCGACACATCCTCAATCATCTGTCTCCATGTCCTCACTCCACTGCCTGTCTCTCTTCTGTTGTTGTGTTTTTCTTTTTCTTCATTGTCCTCTCTTTGACGTTCTGCCTGCCTCATGTGATTTAACCAAATCTGATGCAGAGTGGAAGTTTGCATCAGAAGCCTCTCTATCTCCCTCCTGCTATCTCTCCTCCAACCCTGTTTGAAAGGCGTACCAAGGCTAATCTGAAGGCTCTCAAATTGATACTTAAATCTTCCTAAATCATAGAAGGCTCAGGACGAGGAATGTTTAATCTCCACCCACCCGCAGGCCAGAGCTCACTCTGCCATAACAAACGTATCTCTCTCTCTCTCATTGCCTGTTTGTGACTCTCTGTCCTCCAACTTATTTTCCGTCTGTCACTGTGGACTTTCTTTGTCATAATCTAACCTGCATTGTTCTCAGCAAGCGTTTTGAGGATGACAGTGTGCAGGGGCGAGCCAAGATCAACTTCTGTTAATAGCAAAACGTTATCAGTAAGTGATGGCAAAGAATGCGAGTCATTTGATGTTTAACAAGGGTATATTTGACACTGGACTTTAGTGGTAACAGAAGGCTTCTCATTTCACTCTGACAAACATATTAAGCTACACAGGTAAGGTCAGAGACCTCATAGTTCAGACCCCTTGACATGACATTTCTGATGCCCTGGGTACCTCTTGACGTCAGTTAGGTTTAGGCAACAAAACTAGTTAGGTTAGGAAAGTATCAAGATTTGGGTTAAAATAAGTATGTTACGAACGTAACTTAAATTAAGTCAGAGTTGAGCTTCGGTTTCACTCAAGACACAAACTGCGGTCTCCTGGGTGACAGTCCTGTGTTTGATTGACCATCCATCCTCCTCCCTAAATAGAGACAGTATTTGACGACCTGGGAATGAAACAAGGCTGGAAATACTGTGTCTCAAGTCCCAAAGACCAACCATAAGACACATCTACTGCAGAGCTTAAAAGGATCTTGTGTGTACTGCTAAATGTGAGTGAAACTTGATGATGCATTAAGCCGTTGGAGTCAGTTCACTTTTGGGTTCTTGGTCGATGTGAATTCTGTAGTAGCCGTAGTAACATCTGTCGTATTTAGAGTCATACCAAACGGATACAGAGAGACCAAAGCCGTGCTAGCAGCTCTGTGAGGATGTATAATAGGCACAAAGGTGCTTTATCCTTCAGGCAGGCTAATGTAAGCATGCTAACATGGTAACATTGGTAGGTTGTCATTACTACAATGAGGACTTGTACACAATCCAATCACCTGTTTTCAAAGGCAGAATTCAACACTTTGTTTGTGGATGTGCAATCAGTGTTGATGGTAAATCTCGACTGAAGCATACATTCGTCAGTGCAGCCATATTAGCCAAGAAAAATTTGTCATGGTGCTCGCAGAGCCGTGCAGTGCCTCCATGTACCAGGTAGCAGGAGCTTGTGGAGGCTAAATACTGTAAAGTGTATCCTCGTTCATAACATCCTCTGCTTGCAATACAATAAAAGAGAACAAGGAGGTTATATTATAGTTCTAGAACATGCCCCCTGCATAACCAAAAGCCGAGACTATAAATCCAAGCTGGAACCGCCGATATTTCTTCTTTCGCTCCAACTATGTCACCGTCACGTCAAATGACGGCGCTGGATGCAGGAAGAACAACAGATTTTGGAGATGCGAACTGAGCTTTTTGGGTCAATATAGCATGCACTGAAGAATTTATTGCTTCAATCGACAACAATTACCATCAACACTGATTAGACAAAAGGCAGTGAGTTGTCCCTTTAATGCTCCAGTACATTCTAATTGTGTTGTGTTTACTTGTGGTCCTCCTGTGACAAGCAAAGCTCGGAAAAGCTTCTGGTACTAGAAAAAGAGAAAAAAGAAACAGAGAAAATGGCTCAATGTAAATCAACAGCTCTCGAAGCAAAAAGGAGTGGTCACTCTGCAAGTGGTATTTTTCCAAACCAATTTTTAAGTTAATACTGCTGCCGTCCTTCATGACGGTGCAAGCATTGATAATGCCATAAAAACAAGTAATGGTCAATTGAATCAACGTGTTGCAAATCGTCTAACTGCTGGAGCGATTCACTCTTTTAGCCTCATCCCTCCCTGTGTCAAATGACATTTAGTCCCGTGGCATGTCTGCATGTGGCTGCACTATAATTGGTCTGTAACATCTGCCCTCACAAACTCAAAAATACACACTCACAAACACACACACAATTCTAATGATGCGTCTGTGAAACAATCGGGGGGGGGGCTGACACAAAAACCTTGCTAGCATGCCACTGTTCTGATTGTGTGTGTGTTTGTGTGCTAATTTCTTATCATTACAAGATCAAAGCCAAGTATTTATAAGAGTAGTATTTACAATAGAAATACAAAACTATTTATCATGAGGTTCTGCAAGTAATGTGCTCATACTGGAGGAATGTCACAGTGTGACCTAATACTCCAGGGTGGAATCTATGCATAGCTTTATGCCACATTTGGTTTTTCACATGGATATTAAAAGTATATTTGGTTGTGCTTGTTTTTACATTGGCTATAAAAAAGAAGCTTTCTCGACTTCCCGGGGCTGCTGGCAAGTTGACTCGCTCGGAAAAGGATCAAGCATGAGAAAGAGACGAGGAGTTTGCATCATTCCTTTAATCTGAGTTTTAGGAGTTGGAGAGAAAGCAAGAGAGGGGAGAAGACAATGAGCCAAGAACAAAGAGAGAAAATGACAGGGAAGAAAAGATGAGGGGAGACAAAACAAGGGAATAACAAAGGGGGAAAATACTTAGCAGCTCTAAACTGAGTGTGGAGAAACATTCAAATGTAAGAGCATTCATCCTCAGACAGGACACAGAGTGCAAATACAATAATAATACACACAACTCGTGCCCCTCCCTGCATCTACTCATCTAACCCCAAAAAAGAAACATGAATATAATCCCCTTCAAATGACTTGCAGTTGTTTTTCTTAAAAATAAAAATACTGTTTTCGCCTGTGATAATACTGGAACGGGACTGTTTTCTTGTTGTGCACCACAATATTCATAAAATACCAATACTAAACCAGCACATCACACCCTACTTCCTCCTCTCTCCCAGCCAGCCGTCACCCTAAAGCAGCATATTGATTCTAGATGGGAACTCCTAAGTTAAAAAACAGATGTGTCTCAAAGAGGACACTGATGATGGCGATCAAAGCGGCAGGGTGACAGAGGCGACATCCAGCAGCATCCAGTCACTGCGCACCGTTAGAGGGCAGACAAACATGATGCCATTCATGATCTGGAACTCTTTACCCTGCCTGTCTGTGCTGTCACCAACAGCCAGCAGCAGGTACGGTGATTTAGTCTGCATTGAGTGTACGGT
Source organism: Lycodopsis pacificus (assembly GCA_028022725.1). NCBI lineage: Eukaryota > Metazoa > Chordata > Actinopteri > Perciformes > Zoarcidae > Lycodopsis > Lycodopsis pacificus. Next base: position 26,644,013 of record CM051689.1, on the reverse strand, counting down.
ATTTGCGTCATTGAATTGCGCAAAAAACGTAATTGTCTGAGATTATCACATTTTTTTCAGTGGACCGCAGTGCATCTCTATGTCAGTGGACCGCAGTTCATCTCTATCTCAGTGGACCGCAGTTCATCTCTATCTCAGTCGACCGCAGTTCATCTCTATCTCAGTGGACCGCAGTTCATCTCTATCTCAGTGGACCGCAGTTCATCTCTATCTCAGTCGACCACAGTTCATCGCTATCTCCGTGGACCACAGTTCATCTCTATCTCAGTCGACCACAGTTCATCGCTATCTCCGTGGACCACAGTTCATCTCTATCTCAGTCGACCGCAGTTCATCTCTATCTCAGTTGACCGCAGTTCATCTCTATCTCAGTCGACCGCAGTTCATCTCTATCTCAGTTGACCTCAGTTCTTCTTTATTGCTTTATACCATATTCACTTGGGGTGTTTCCCCTTAATTCAACCATATATCTTATTATGGTTATAGAAACATATTTTTAAGAAAGATGAAGAGATTCCAATGAACACAGCTTCAGACACTGTACAGAATTAGACACACACTCTGAATATATTGTGCCGTGTTGTAAGCCTCTTGTGATTTGTCCCGTCAATCAATCAGTCGATCAGTCTAGTTGACTTTCAGGCTGTCAGAGGTCCAGTCGGTGGCAGCAGCTCAGTGAGGCAGGGCAGATAAGAGCGAGTCCCTGTGAATGAGCAGAAAAACACCGCTGTCACTGCAATCATTCCAACAGTGTGAACTTGGCTTCAGCAACCACAGCCATGCCACGGGGGCACCCGCAAGAGAACAGGCTGGTTTTAGAGGGGGGGGGGTCTGAGAGGAAGTGTCTTGTGCCTTAGGAGATGCCGTTCTGGGAGCAGCTGGTTCCCTGGCACGATTAGATACAGAGGAGAAGCCATGCTGACAGAGAAAGATGGAGGGCATCAAACACCCACACAGTCATCCCTCCCTCCACCTCCTCTCTCCCTCGCTCAGGGTAAAACATTCAATAAAAACTGTGCCAAAGATAGCAGTGATGCCCGCTATGATGCCAAGGCCAGTGCCCTCCAACCATTCTGATGTTGACAAAACACCCAGCTCACACTGAGGAGCAGATTTCATAGAGATGTTTGGTGGGTTGGCTCTGTGTAAATGCACACCAAGGGGAACATTCACACTGAGTTGGAGATGGGCAAATGCTGTGTTTATGTACATAACTGTTGAATATCATGTTTTAGTCGAAAGTTTTTACAATGTACTATGGTCTTGTACCACAAAGGGATGAAATTACACATCAGCAACTGTTTGAAAATTCAAATTCTTAATTTCAAAGAGAATGGTCAGCCAACAGTTGAGATGAAGGAGCTAAAACTGGTTATGGTAAGAATTACATTTTACTAACCTTCAGCTGCAACACTAACTAGCTCCCCTCTTGCCCATTTCCACACAGATCGCAATCATAAAATGTAGAATTATCAGAAAAACATAGTATCCGGCCCCTGGACGCATCGATTATCCGGTACGCCGTACCACTGAATGATTCAGTGCCGGAAGGGGAAATCTTTCAATGGCAAACATAGTCAAGTGAAAATTGATCACTGCTGGTATAACGTTTTTACATAAGAGATCCCTGCACATGATCACCGCTTCATCAGACAAACATGAACTGTTTTCATTCGACTTCACAGAATGAGCAGTGCTGCACTGGCTGAAATCCATCTAGATGCTGTCCTTTCTGTTGATTACCACAATTTCACAGTTCATGTGAAAGTCATCTAAAAACCAATTAAAACAGGTTCATGCTACATTCCTCCTCATTTCCACAGATCAGAGGGAACTACCAGCAGAATTAAAAGGTAAGATCTGGTAATTACCTCTAAACTGGCAAAAAAATAATCAGATCTATTATATGATTTCTCCATTGGGCTTATCACAGTCTTATCAGACTGAAGGCTGATTACACAGCGAAACCCTGTGATGAAAAATTTGGAAGAAATAGCTAAATGGAGTGTAAAATTACAGGAAACAGCACACACACACACACAGATATGCTGGCACCCCTCAGGTGCTGAGGTGATTGTGGATTCTGGATAAAAACTCCCAAGGCACCCTCCTTCTCCTGGCAGCAACAGACGGATAGAAAGATGAAAGGACGGATGGATGTGTGGCGAAATGAAAGGCGGAAAGACTAGATGAAAGAGAGGTCAAGTGTGAGAGATGGAGCGACAGGGTTTCATCATATCTTTTTGGATTAATGGCCTGTCACCTCGCAGCTCTGATTAGCTTGGTTCACTCTGCTAATTTACAATTGGTGATAGCACTTCATGGGTGAGTTGGTTCACATCTGGCGGCCACAAGGAGATAAAGGGACGGAGGAAACCGCAGACTAAGATGAAGGCATGGAGTCAGTGGCCCACTGACAAAAATGAAGGGAACTGTGTCATCTTCAAAAGATTTGCCATGACTTTGTGGGTTTTCAGGAAAGCTTGATGTGTAGTTGGACGGTTTGCTAGTGAGTGATTCTCTGAATTTAGCCCTCACTGTGACAATACATCAACCTGTAAAATGTTTCAGAACAAATTGAGGTATTAGTGTTATTAAATTCCAAACTGTGGTTACATTATTACAATTTGGGTTTTATTGTAATATTGTACTCAAAATACTTTGTGCATTGCTGAAAATAGGTAGAACAGGGCAACAATTACAGTGGTCCAACAATCAAAGACAACTTGATCTCACAGAAATATGTGAAATGACCACGACCTATTAATAGCGCATTACTTGATGGTGACACATAATGTGTAAAATTGCATGCCACCAGTGGTGGGCCATCAGGGCCAGCGAGGCCTTCTCTGCTGGCCTAGACAAAATCCCAAAGTTATATCTATTTTATAATTGAATTATTTTTCATAAATACACTACATGTATTCTAAATATTGTTCCCATTATCTTATCATCTCATTGCACAACTGTCTTCCTCAGTTACTCTGCTTCCAGCGCAGCTTGTTTTAAGTAGAGCTTTTATCCAATCAGATTTCACCACTACGCTGTCTCTAAGTAAAAAAATCTGCCCAGAGGTCTTCAGAGTTACAAGTGAAACCCTTTGCAATTAAGTAAATAGGGACGATATTGTTGATTGTCATAGTCTTCAACTAATCAGATTCATAGTTTTATTCTTTGACGTGTCAGAGCTTCTCGCTGGCCTACAAGTACGTCATCATTAACGTGCAGCTTGATTGGTCAGTGGGCTAGCGTGACTGTTGTGAAAATAGCTAGCAGAACTTTGTAGTAGTAAGAGTTAAAGTTTAAAGATATGCAATTTTTACGTGACATTACATTTTTTGCGTTTTGCCATTTGACAATCTCAACATCTACTGCCTCTATCGAGCGGACATTTTCAGCCCTCAAACGCATTCAAGAAATACAACTGGGGAGGCTCGACTGTCATCAGTGGCATCCATGAATCGAGAAGGACTTCTTACTGGAACTGAACTACACCGATGTTCTGTACAACCATGTCATTACACTCTTAGTAATCAAAGAAAGGAGGATGGACTTTGTCTTTAAATAGTGAACAGCAGCTTTGGGATGTGAAGTGCTTTTGTGTTTTTACATTTGCAGTAGCGTTACTGCTCTGTTCATTTTTCTATTGTGTTGTTTTATGATATGGTTAATATTGCTCCCTCTGATGTGAATAATATTTGAATGGTGTCCTCGAGTGTGTGGTGGAATGCGTGTTTTAGCGTCGCAGTTTTGCTGGAATGTGTAAAGGCCTGGTGAACCGTGTTATTTGTTTGTTCTTGTCATTGTGTTAATTACATTGATTTAGACTATATGCATTGTCTGTTAATGATGAAGCATCTCATCATGCTGGCATCATAATGAAGTTATTTGGAGGTGGTTCAACTGTAGTAGGACAGCACTGAAGGCCCAGGTATAAAACGCATGGCCCGGCACTACATGCCACCACCACAAAACGTAAACACGTTGACATTCGGTGGCGCTAACAGGAAAAGCCAGGGGATCATTAAAGTCAGTGGATTCATCAACTGGGAACCATGAATATCTGCACAAAGTTTCATAGCAATCCATCCCACCCCATTGTTAAAATAATTCAGTCTGAACAAAAGTGATGGGCTGACTGATCAACCAACATGCAATACCTACAGCTAGTTTGGATAAAAACTAGTTATATCATACTAGGGATGACACCAAATCTTTAATAAATTGTCTTGAGGAGCATGATTTAACTGCCAATCGTACACTGGGGCTGTGAAACAAACCATCATTCCATTATGGGGTTCTGATGTCTTTTCTCCCAATATATGGTATGGCCAATTTTGGTATAGTTATCAGGCTATCAATAATACTATTGATATGCCTCTGAGCGTGAAGGTTCATTATTATTAAAATTTTTATTCACAGTGATGTTTATTTAAAGAACATCAGAAGTCAAAGTGTCTTTCACTTGCTATCTATTTTCAATTTCAATTCAAAGGCTTTATTGGTAATACATTATGGATCAAACATGTTGCCAAGGCAAAGACTTGCATATAAACATTTTAATGTAAATAGTGTACATTAGTCTGTCTTTAGGGAAGGTGACAAGGCCTGAGGTTTTCTGGTTGAATTTAAGGATGAATTCCTCTCGTTTATTTGTATTTTGTACAGCAGTAAATTCATTTGTCTCAACTTTTCTGTTCCACAATGGGAACAAATAATCTTTCAACGATTCTTATGGCGACCAATTTCAATGGCCGGTTTATGGTCACTAAGTCTGTATCTAGAAAGGGCTTATTAGGTTTTAATAGGACGTTTTATTTGGGTAAAAAGTGTTGGGGATATATTGCAACCTGATGGTTGGTTGAAAAAGTCGACTCAACTATGACGTTTGCTATTGTGACCATTTATTGACAGAAGAAAAATGTTTTTGCCAAGGTTGCAGGTGACTTTAATTGTTAATCTTCCACAGGCAATGTGTTGCGTACAATTCACTTCCCTGATTAAATCTTGGATCCTATTGCCTTTTTTAAACCCTCATCCGACCAACTGGGGTCAGGTATACTTAAGTCATATCTCACAGCTGGGAAGTTTCAAGGTTAAAAATACTAATGGCTGGGGACCCTCAGGACTCCAATACATAAGTATTTAATTGCAGCCGGAAAAGATGAAATAGAATGATAAAATGTTTTCCATGGATCCTAATTTAAAGTATCACACTATCGGGGTAGGGACACTCGTTCACATGTAAACTCATATTCCACTACTATTCGGAATATGACAATATTCAGAATGTGATATAGCTCATGTAAACATATTCTGTTTCGATATTCTGAATTAGGCATTATTCCAAACGGAGCATTTCCCAACTAAGTCATGTGGGGTATGCCGATATTATTCCGGTTTTAGGAGCCTTCTTTGGACATGTTATACAGCACATTCAGAATGTGCGTCTCAACAGGGTTTTCTACGGCACTTTGCGACACATTTCCTGTTGAACTCAAAACAACAAGCCAATAGTTAACAAAACAGAAGTAGAGATGCATGCCCAAAAGAAAAGCACAAAATTCATGTTTGGAAGGAGAAACATAGTACTTTTAAACATGAAGGATATCAACAGGTTTTTGGATATGCACAAATGTCGCATTGCTGACCTTTTCAAGAAGCTGGTTGAAGGAATAAAAGAGGGAGAACCCAACCAGTACAGCGCTATTGCAACTCGCATCTGGTAGGATGTAAGGTGGTGGATAGCTTTGCAAAAATACTGGTGAGCAAAAAAGGCCCGTTTTAGGGTTAAACAGCTCTTACTGTTAGTGTGTAAATGGCTGGATAAAGGCACAAGATCTGGCCAGAATTTCAGTTTAAACCATTCATAGAATGAACTTACACTATCAACAAGATGTGAAGAGTTTACAGTGTTGACGTTTTGTCAAAGAGGTCTATGCATTGTGTTGCAGAGACATCTACTGAAATGAGCACGCTAGCAAGCTAGCCCATCTCTGTCTTGTCTTTACATACCACTTCTACCTGAAGAGGCATTAGTGAATCACTGTAGCATCCAGTCTGTCCTCAGTCCAACATGAGAAGACAGGAAGTAGTGCTGCCCCAAGGGCTTGTCATTCACGTTGAAGGTACAGGGTCTGTGTTTTGTTTGTTTATTGGATTAGTCCAAAGTGACAGAAATAAGAAAACAACCTGTATTTTCAGTTCGTTCGCTTATGAGGGTGGTCAGCATCTCTGGGAGACAGACCTTCAATTAGCTGAGCTGTAGGAATTCCCATTCAGCCAGCACAAAACCCAGCACCAGGAGTGCAGTGGGTCTAACCTGTGTAATAGCGGCAACAGGAAGTTCGCTGATCCGCTGGGGTGTTGGGGCGGGTACTCGGAATCAGACTCCTGGTGCTGGGATTTGCAGGGGGTGGAGAGCACCGCCCTAGGCAGCAACGTCTCCTCCTCCAGGAGCAGAGCTTCTCCTCTCTGCTCCTCCGGTCTCAGCTGGGAGCCAACACGCATGGGCCTGCTGGAGGGAAGGGAAACACGGGAGAACCAGGACTCAGTGGGGCAGAATGTCAGTGAAATGAGAGGTTTTCTTAAGGGACTGTGGTGTTTTTGACCACAAGGACTACCAAAATCAACACAAAATCGAAATTCCTTGTAGTAGCTTGAATAGGTCAAATCCCAATGAACAAATAGCTACAACATAAGAGATTGTGGAAAGGCTCATATTGAGATGAAAGGTAATTTAAATGTTTCAAACACAGGTTGCACTAATAACACATTGATATATTTATAAACAATAATACAAATATGGTTTTTCATCATAAACACAAGCAGCACCGATAGTGTACAAAAATATAGTAAAATGGATTTCAAAAAACTTTTGAAAGTCAGAGCAGACTGATTGAAAATTATTCTTATGGGAAGAAATGAGGTTCCAATTTGTTGAAGAATGGCTTGTCTGATAAGAAAAAAACGAATTATAACAATGGGGAGAGAGAGAAAGTTAGGATTAAGCAGCAATAAAGACAGAACTTTCAGAACATCTGTTGTAGAAGTTGATGATAATGCCTCATTATTGTAGTCATTAGGGAAGCAGAGAATGACAGAGAGAGAAAGAGGGTGAGTAACAAGGCTACAAAGAGAGGAATAAACATATGAGACAGATCCACAGTACAGGCTAAGGGGTGAAACTGAGTTCACACCTTTTTATTTGGAAAATAGAGTTTACCCTTTTTAAAGATAAGATGAAACGTTATTGATCCCTGTGGCGAAATTGGCTGTTATAGGGTTCAGCAGGGAAATAGAAAACTGTAATATGAGCCCTGAACAAAGGGGCAATCAAAACAAACAATAAAAGCAGAGCAAACAAAACATTAGAAGCAAATGAAAATGGTAATCACATACGATAAAAGGTAACCTCAGGGTTATACAAACGTATGCTGCCACATATGTCCAAAGGGGAAGAACCCTAAAACACCAATTTGACACCTCTATGATGTTTGTCTTTGTTTGAGTGGTTATATATATATATATATATATATATATATATATATATATATATTTTAGTGGTGTAACGGATCGATATTTATTTCATATTGTTTCAAATTGGACATCTTCAATATTTTAGTTTTTATGTAAGACTAGCCCAAAGTTCTTTGCTTTAAGTGTTCTTGAAGTTCTTTAATTAATTAAAAAATGGAAAGCAAAGTTAAATTTGACTCCTCCCCTTTTCTTTGCTGATCCGAGAAATTATCCAAACCGTGACTCAAGAACCGTGATCCAAACTGAACTGTGAGGTTTGTGATCCGTTGCACCCTAATATATTTACAGGTAGTCGCACCGAACCATTTGAACATGTGTGATCCATGAAAAACAAAAAACCATGTTGCCCCTCGTGAGTAAGCAAAGTAGAAGTGGTTGGGGAGAGGGTGTAGGGGCCAGATGGGAACTGGGCTTTAGTTTTGGCCATGTCCACACTACTACGTTTCCATTTGAAAACGCATATGTTTTGCTATGTTTACACTGAGCGTCCACACTACGCCGGCGTTTTCGAGCACCGAAAACGGAGGAGTTTGGAAACTCCGGGGTTACCTCTTCGTGGGGACGGTCGAAAACGGATACGTTTGGAAACGATCACGTGTTTGCTACTTGATTGGTTCTTAGCAGTCACGACGTGTCCTCTAATTCGTCACACCCCTATCACAAACGACAGCATTGATTATCGATCGACTACCAGGTTAATTTAACATGGACAACTGATTACAGGTGTTGCTGATCTTATTGCTTTTACTATCAGCTGTAGTCCAGTTAAAGTCTGCATTATTGCGAAGGAAGCAGCTGTTAATGGAGCGATTAGCGAGCGGTGTTATCAGACCTACTGAGCAGACGTCTGACGTCACGGTTAGTGGCTTTGAGGAGTACGGACACAAAATGGAGGACTTTCCTGTCCTTATTAATGCTTATTTTGTTCTGCACAACTATTGTAAAGTCCGCAGATAAACTATAAAGGAACAAAAGCAGAAATTGCTCTCCAGCAGGACAGAGACTTCAGACACCAGCAGAGCTACGAGTGAGAACAGACAACAACGAAACCGAGGAAACGAGTGAGAGACGTGTGTTGACCACATTTATGGATCCATCATCTAGTAAACCTTTATGTGTAAGTGTTGATTTTAAAGTAAATTTGATATATGAGAGAGAGAAAGAGAGATAGAACAATACTAATGTTGTAACTGAGTCTGAAAAATAAAACTTAAGTATCAAACACGACCTTTCATTATTAAAGACTACTTCATTACTCTGTCGTATTTGTTTTCACAAAGCAACCAATCTACTTCCTGTTTTCAGCCGCATGCCCATGTATGATGGGGATTCATTTTGCAGGTATTTGGTGATAAATTAAAATGAGGTAGTCGACATGAATCCAATCTTTGAGCGGGATATGTGTAATTTTGCGTATAGAGTATATTTTCTTCAAAAGAAATTGAGGAAACTTTTGTAGAATAAACAAGTACATTGGAATGTGTGTTTCTGAATTATACAGTGAATTATATACCAAAGACCGGAGACTTCAATACATTGAAGCACAAATCATATAAAGGTTCAAAGATCATTTATCGTGATTCTGCAACACAGTGCAGGTTGCACAACGAAATGCAGTTGTAGCCAAGTTGATTTATGCTATACAAGTCAAACACTGTCACAAATACTATTTATTACTTTGCAAGGGAGTAGTTACTTCATCATAAACAGTATTGCAAAAGCTCAAAATATTTTGTGTGAACAAAGTTTTCATTAACACGTCGAAATACTTCTAATGCATTGATTGTGCAAAAACGTATTAAAAAGTGTATCTGAGGTTAATAATACAAGGCTCCAGCTCCAACTCTAACGGATGTGTCTAACTTGAGGTTAATGCTGGAGTTAGACACATCAAGTGGATACCTTCCATCTTTCAGTAACAAATATTAATAACCCTCCAACACATTTATGCAGGGGAATATTGTAGCAAAAAGACCAAAGTTACTTTTGAAAACATACATTTAATAGTTTAAACTCCGAACTGCTGATGTCTCATTATCTTCAGATACAATTTGGAATATGTGTTTACTCAGAGTGAACTGTGGATTTAGATCCTGGTCAGATACATTGGAAGCATATCAGAGAGGGTTTTTTAATCCCTACAATGACCAGCAGGAATGTTGCATGAAAAGTCAGAGGTTCATTACAAATTCCTCCTGAGGGGAACATCAGTGTCTATCAAGTTGCATGGCAATCCATCCAGTATTTGTTGAGATATTTCACCAAACCAAAAGTGTCAACCTTGTGGTGGCACTAGAGGAAAAGTCTTGGGATTCGTCCTCTAGGGAACTCTGAAAGTCGAAACCAAACTTTGACAAACCATCTTGTAAGATACAGAGAAAAAAGGCAGGGATCACCAAAATCAATAAGATTCATTCAAACATTATTTGTTAGAACCAATTGTCACGCTAATCCATCCAATAGGTGGATCAACATTAGCAACCTGGGTCCCTGTTTAGTTGTTTGGTCTGCATCTTGCACACATTCCTGCAGACTTTACCACTGATGGACGGTCGCTCGCAGTAACATTTAAAGGTGGAAGGAATTTAATGTGCGGCCCAGACAGCATGTGTATATGCCAAGATGATAGAAGACATCAAGTGTAGAATGGAGACAGAATGAAATAAAAGGGCAAATTGGAATTATATTGGAATTCCAGTAGATGGGTTATTTATGCTCTGCAGCTCAACTCCAAAACATCTGTCCATCCCCTCAAGATTGGGCCCAGACACCAGAGGTAGAGGCAGACATACTGTACATGAAGCTGGGTGAGGAAAGGGGAGTTTGGGTTTTGGTCAGGATTGCATCCAGCTAAATTATTGGAGGATAACACTGAACATTTGGAATGTAAATAGCTGAAGAGCAATGTCCTATTTTTCATTTAATACAGTTGAATATCGAAGAGATTTTGTGTTTAGATGATATTGATGTGTATGAAGAGTTTAGTTGTGTCAACACAGTATATATAAGCGTTAAAACAAAAATGTACACCTTAACACTATGCAATTTTGCTGTACATTAAGGTTAACTATGTGATGAAATAGTGTAATTACGCTGTATGAGTATATATTTAAGCAGGTTTGATAGTGATCATGCTGTAGATGAAGGTGCAGTGGAAGCAGAACAAACTTCCATCAATTCAAGCTGCGTAAGTGACTTGACCGAGCAGCCATGAGCCATGCCAGTCTGACATTGTGTGCTGTTCTGAGATATGTCTTTGACATTTGAATACTGAAAACAATCTCACATCAGGTGTTGCACACAGTGGCAAAGAGACAGCGATGTAGAAATGCTTGGTAGTCACTGAGAACGCTTGAGACAATGTGTTCTGCTTGATCAAGGTGGAACGGATGCCGTCGCTGTCACCTTGTGTCTCTTTCTTGATCATGTAGGACAGAGATTTAGCAGACTGACATAGTGGATCCAGATTGGCTTCATCAGGGTGACATATTGGACAGAACCTGTCAAAGTGGCCACAAGGCCTGCAGATTAGGGTTGTACCTACCACAGCAGGACCTTTATCGGCCCTTGAAGGAAAACTTCAGTCTCCAAGGAGGCATTTTTTTGACTGCACAGCTGCATCAAATAGAAAATATATGCGTTGTACACCCTTTGATATACTATTCACATATACATATGAATAACATTTATATAAAGCTCTGTGAGTTCCAGCAAATTGCACCCACAAATCACAAGTTTGTAACAATGCACTTGCCAAACCATCTGCTGTGCTCAACAACTTCATCTTGATTTTCCAGTTAGGGTTCTATATGGCTATTTAAGAGTATGTGCAGATTATCATAAAGTATTTCAATGTAAATCTCTCCAATCCACACAATCAATCTCATGAGCAAATCCCTGAATGAAGAGAATCACTTTTTTCTCTCCAGTAAAAGATTATTCTGCCATCGCATTCTTGGTTTTGTCAGCGGTTTTATTTTCCAACAGTGGATTCAGTATCTCACTCATTTAAAAAAAAATCTAAAATCATAAAAACAAATCTCTGCAGCCATTTTTGCGAATAGGAGAAAAACATTGTGCGATCTTCCTTTTTGAAAACAAATGTATGTCTACGTAAAAGCTGTTATTATCACAGGAATGCCTACGAGCTGACGGTTGTTGCTTTTCCTAAAAGTTAAAATAAGATGTTTGTCAATGTCTTGATACACATTCATTCAAATTCCAAATAGTGATGGAATGTGTTAACGGCTTCTTGAATGATAAAAGGTCAACAGTTACTCTTTCAGGTGAACAAAAAAAGAATACATAAAGTAGAGACTGCTAGTTCCCGAGAGATGATGCACAAGAATCAAGGGCTGGAAGAGTTAACTTAGAGCTCTTAACCTGACTGACTTTGTACTGGAGGTACACCTGCCTGTGTTCTTTGTCCCTGTAGAAGTGGGTATAGTCTTAATTTATCACCCAAATTCTTTTTTAAGCCCCCCGACCCGTCCAGCAAAGGATAAATGCCCTTGTTACAGTATTACAGTGACTATACTCTTGCATATTTTGATCACAACAAAATAGGCCAGACGTATTTGCACATTGTCACTGGACTTCTGGGAGTAAGAATAATTATGTAACTAACTATTGATTCAATAATATTGTTATTTTTGATGCCAAAAGTAGCCTACATAATTGGAGTTTGACAACTTGTTGAAATCAAGTTTTGACTATTATACAATTATAATTATACAATATTATACACGGTGTGCCATATAGAAACAAAACATACTTATGAAAACCACAGTGATATACTCTCTATAACCCAGTGCTTCTAAATAAGTGCTCATATTTGCTCAAGGGACTTAACATCAGGTAGGTTCTCCAGTAAGTAGTATATAAACATCAAATAACATCTGATTTTGTCTGTGCAGGTTTTTAAACCTAGCACAACTTAAATTGCTGGCGCTGTCTCTTAACTTGTTCTTCACCTTGATAGATGCTGAGGTTTGATGGCCATTGACTCTGATCAAGGATGTTGAGGTCATTGATGCTCTTGTCTTAGAAAGGACTTGGAACACAGTCTAATAAACCTCTGTACATTTGCATCCTTTGTTGGACCTCTTCTAATCAGAAAAAGTTTTCTTGAAGGGCTGAACACGACCTCAGTAAGGTCCACATACTACAGAGTACAGCTTCTTCATTAAAGCATTAAAGTGATAACGTGACAGATTTTACCTCAGCAACTGCATCTGTCACAGATAGTGGGGGAAAGTGGTGCGACTGTGGCTCAGTGGAGAGCAGGGTCGTCCTTCAATGAGAGGATCGGCGGTTCAGCTAGTTGCATGTCGATGTGTCCGTGAGCAAGACACTTAACCCCACAATTGCTCCCGTAGCTACTGTGTGCCTACAGTGTGTGAATGTTAGTTCATCCTGATGGGCAGGTGGCACCTTGCATGGTAGCCGCTGTCATCAGTGTATGAATGGATGTGAATGGGTGAATGATGACATGTAGTGTAAAAGAGCTTTGTGTAGTCAGAAGCCTAGAAAAGAGAAATAGAAGTACAGTCCATTTACCATTGTTCAAGTCTATGGTTCCTACAGTGTCGTACAAAAAGCTTTGGGAATCTCAAGGTCAACCTGGTTTCTACTCCTGACTTTTTTCCCAACATGAGGCTGTCTCTGTCAGATACAAATGTTACCCAGTTTTCATGAAGAAATTCTCCTGTAAAGGCAGCATTGGTTAAACAAGTGAATAAACTATATACTTTTGACATCTGCTCGCCAAGCGGACTCAGTTATAGTTATTCTCAATGACTGCTTCCTTCAGATGTTCAGCCATCTTCACAGCTTGAGTCTGTGCCTTGAACAAAGCATGTTCCCTCACCTTCTTTGACAGACTGGTTTCTGTACATCCCTGACCGAATTTCTAAGTTCATGAGAGAGAGAGAGAGAGAGAGAGAGAGAGAGAGAGAGAGAGAGAGAGAGAGAGAGAGAGAGAGAGAGAGAGAGAGAGAGAGAGAGAGAGAGAGTCTACAGAATGACAACATGAGATTAGGGCTATAATTGTGCGATGGAAACAATGACCATTACCTGAACATTACTGAATTTAGTTCCTTGACACAAGAATTTCAAACAAACTCAAACTCTTAATTGTAACCTACCGGCTGACTGTGTCTCCCATGATACCGCCCTGATGTTATTAAATCATTTACAAGGTCCTGTTATTAAAAAGAGCTCACTGTCGCTGTCGGCATCCTCTCTGACTTGGTTTTGGGTACAGAACGTGCGTGGATGCTGCTGTATCGTAGATGGATTTCACTGATTGGCAGCAATTCTTGTTTTTGTTTCATGATTATTTGCATCTGCATTCATTGAAAGTTTGTCAATGTATTATTTCGGCTTGTTATCACAGGTTAGGTTTAGTAAAAGATTGTGATTTGGTTTTAAGTGTATTTGTTGTGTAAAATATGTATACTTGTTACATAACTTATAAACATGGAGTTAGTTAAGTATAAGGAAATAAATCAAAGTCGATTTGGTTTCACAAGAGAAATGCACAGTGGTATCCTGGGTGAATCTCTCTCTCTCTCTTTCTCTCTATAAAGACATGAACGCTGAATAGTGTGCTTTCTTATTGCTGGTAGACTGAGTTGTTATTTTTCTGTAGAATTCACTGTAAGTCAGCCAACAGAATAGCGTCAGCTGAATGTCTACAATGTAAAATTTAAATGTAACCTGAAATTACATTCTTTACTCTGTGTCACTGTGCTCCTATTCATGTTCTTTATCGTCGATCCAACATGTCAGCCTCCCCGTTACCATCCTCTTTTCACCCCACCTCAGCTTCCCATCCTCATTCTGGTAGAACAACAGAAACCAAGTCGATGGCAGTGACAGGTGACGCTTTAGATGAAAGTCCCTGATTCCGGCGGCTGTCACAGTGCTCAGCAGAGAAATGAGAAAACCAAAGACAGAAAGGTTTTGGTTGGAGGGGAATGGAGGGAGGTGAGGAAGGAGCGGAGGTGGATATGTGAACTGAAGTAAGGGAGTGTCGCCCCGGGGGCTATGAGCCTCTAATTGACTGCAGTGGGTTGACGGAGGCTCTTTGTGACTGTCACTTCAAGCACACAGACACACAGAGTTTTTATTTCTATATTTGTGAGGACCGTCTGTTACTTTTATTCCCACCAACCTTTACAACTACCCTCACATGCCGAGGCTCGACCCTGAACCAAACCTCTTCTAAAGTCCACGCCTGCATTTCTGAGAGTAGAGTATCAAACAGAATTCAGTTTATTTGAATATAATGGGTGCAATCACTCTATGTGTTTGGAGAGGGAAAACATATGAAGTTCAGGATTGATGTTGAACACAGAATTTGACTTCTGAAGGTCACACCAAAATGTTGTCTTTTATTCTTTGTGGTGAAACCGGTCCTGAGTGGCTTCTGAAGTGGTAGGAGGCAGACAGAGACTTCGTTCCGATATCAAAAGGTGTTTTATTCATAAAAAGTGCCCTGAACATGATCAAACATATATACAAACAAAACAAACATTAAACTTAGCTCAATTGAATAACCCTCAACTCATCTTACAGCACCATAATCACGTGCACACAGCTACCCACTGGTCTTCCCTCTCCTGTGCCGCCAAAGTCATCTTCTTATATAGAGCCTCCTATCAGCAGGATATAGTTCCTACCATGAGTGCAGGTGACACCAATTACTTGTTTACGGTTTACATTTTGTTATACACTAATAACAATGTAAAAGAAATCATAACCCACCTACAACTCTACCGGTACATACTCTACTTCCCCCCCCCCCTACTTGGTCTGACCCAATGACATCACAGGTGACATCATCCAGTGTATAAAACGAGGAAATGGATGGTTGCCTCCCCATTTAGCCTCTGGAACACATGGTGGGTATGGTAAGCAAACAATTGACAAGCATGGTCAGATTTATAGATGAATACACATGAGGACACTCACAGCTTCCTCTGCCCTCTGAATGGATCTTTTGGCGCGGGTTTTCAATGTGAGGATGCGGTCCTGGTAGTGATGGCGAGATGAAGCCTCATGAGGCATCGAACCACTTCAGCCAATTGGTTCGAGGTTAATTTCTCGAAGCTTCATGTGCACACGACACCACCTACTGGCCAAGTGTATAATCACAGGCAGCTGTATCTGACCCACATAATGTGATGCATTGAATTTTTGTGTCTGTTATGGCTGTTGGGAATGACTATGAATTACAAAAATGTATGACCAAATCATTTCTGTACATGAATTATCACATATGTGCATCATAAAATATTTTTTGAATGTATTCTGTGTGTAAATTTTCCCAAAATGGTAGTATCATATGATATGGCAGGTTGTGTAATAATGTTATTATGTCACTTTAGGAAAATGGCATGGGCTTAAGCAGGCAGAGGACAGTGAAAGTGCTTGTGGAACTAGGAAGAGGGGACTGAATATGCTTGTGTAACTTGGACAGTGATGTACAGGACAGGGGACATTTTATTCATTTTTATTCAGAAATAACAGTTTCTCAACAGTTTTTGGTTTTAAACGATTCCTTTTTTTTGACACAACCTCTCCGGCCTTTGAAAACACCCTTTCACAGGGTACAGAAGATGCTAGCCTGCACAAAAACGCAAGAGCAAGTCTATATACATTTTCATACGGCAAAATCTGAACCACTTCCCGAAGCAGTCACGTGGTACAGCCGGGCAGCGAGGCTTCGGACGTCATCATTTTTGGCTCCTCCCCTAAATGAAGCAAGCCTCGATACGCGCTTCGAGGAAACGCCCCCTCCATTACTCGACATACGCTTCGAAGCGTCTGCACATCTCGTAACATCTCTCGTCCTGGTATTCCTGAGCGGTTGCAATCTCTGACTCAATAATACGTGTGGCAAGATGGCCGCCGAGGACAGGTGTGGTGTGTTGGGCTCCACACCAATCCGCTTATTTAACATTTTACTCCAGACTATATCAGTTTTAGCCGATGCTTTTCAACAAAAATGCTTCACCTCAAAGAAATACTTGAATCAAAGACAAGAATCAAGTAAAAGCTACAGAGAAAATGGAGGTGTTTGGACACTGTTATTCTGCTTGTGGTTTTTGCTTCTTCCACCTGCTCAAGGCCTTTGTCTGGCTGGAAATCAATCAGTTACTCCCAGACAATCTGCACTTTTGAATAACTCACCGAGATTGAATTTCTTTGGACACGGATATTTGACTGTTTATTCCATTTTCTGGCAGAAAGAACATTCCAATGGAATTTCTAGTAGAGACAGCAAACAATGCACCAAGAGAAGCAAACAAAGGTATGTTTACAGCACTCTTCTGTTTCTGCTGTTACTAAGTGGGGATATACAACTGAATCCTGGTCCACGAGCAAACCTTATCCTAGACCAAGAAAGTCCTGTGTCCAGGGATTATCTTCATGAATCAGTGCAAGTTTGCTATGATTGTACTGGAAGGAAGGAACCAACTGATATTTTCCCTTTGGGACTGCTGGCTGCTGATCAACAACAATGCATTGGTGGCTCTACTCTTCATCTAGATAAATGTGAACTACTGGATGGAAGAAACAAACTTTATGCCACCACCAGGTCTGTCCCAGGCCCAAGTAGCAGCATACCAGCTACGACTAGGCTAGGCCCAGGCCCTAGCAGTAGCATGCCAGCTACCATCAGGCTACACCAAGGCCCATCATCAGCGGGCCCATCAGTCCGCGATGATTGCGCAATCTCTCAGCAACACGAAAACAGTGACTTAACACGGCAAAAACAAGGGAATAATAACATATAAATGAATAACCTGAATTAAACTTAGGTTAAATTAAGCTAAGCTATGCCCAGACGCCATGAACCTTACTTTGTCGAAGCTTCGTTGCAAAGTGGAGAGTGTTTGGCGATGGGTTGTTCTTCTTCCTCCAGAAGAAGGGGGGCTGCTTTTCAGCGCGGCTTTGCAGCGGGCGCTGCTTCTCACACGGCTTTTGCTCTGGTGCGGATTCGGGCCGTCGTGGCGTGGCTCTGAAGCAAACGCAGACGTGATCTATTCTCACTGCAGGGAGGATGATTTAACTTCGGCTGAGGCGACGTGGTCCGTACGTCCTGCCGGGAATCATCGGAGTGGGAAGAGGTTCAGTCTTCCTGCCGGAATGTGCACAAAAAGAAAAAGCGGAGAACGGATCGCGGAAGTGATTCGTTCTCGCGGAGTGAGGGGCCTTACTCAGAAATAGAACACGGCTGTTTCGACCAGCAAAATGGCATGTGACCTGACAGGATTTGATGAGGGTTGGAGGCCGCGGCTTCCTCGTGGCCTGCGTCGCCAGCGTGATGCTGGAGATAGGAGACTGATGTGTCTTCATGTGTCCAGGACGGAGGTCCAGGGCGAAGAGACAGATTCTAGCTGTGTTCGAGCTTATAAACCTAGTCTCACAAACAGTGGGGGGCCCTTTCTCGGCCAATGGAGGGTTGGTGTCAGGTTTGGCCGGAGCCGGGAGGTGTGGTCATCGCTCTGATCTGAGGTCAGGCTTTTGGTGAGGAGGAAGGAACATGTGAGGAGCTCAGCCAGCCAGGAGGTGGCGCCAGACCCCAACACCAGCTACCATCAGGCTACACCAAGGCCCCAACATCAGCATGCCAGCTACCACCGGGTCGGGCACAGGCCCCAGCAGCAGCATGCCAGCTACCATCAGGCTACACCAAGGCCCCAACATCAGCATGCCAGCTACCACCGGGTCAGGCCCCAGCAGCAGCATGCAAGCTACCACTAGGCTACACCCAGGTCCCAGCAGCAGTATTCCAGCTACCAACCGGTCTGGCATCCGGTTCAACACCAACAATCCACTGACTAACTCACACGCTGATATGGATACCTGTTCACAACAAATTGAAAACTCCGAACATTGCGCTGTAACAACGAAAGTCAAACAAAGTGGCCTGAATCCAGCTATCAGAAGATTACGTAAACATAAACTTTTCAAAACGGTCAATCATGCCCGGGTGCTCTGGGATGCGCACGCAAGACCTAAAGGACTGTTTGGGGGGCATTTGAATATTCGAAGTCTCTCGCCTAAAATGGATCAGATAAAACATCTTTTTGTGGATTCAAACCTAGACTTTCTATGTCTCTCAGAAACCTGGCTACATATAAACTCACCCTCTGTTGCTTTGAATGTACGTGGATACAATATATTTAGAAGAGATAGATCTAGTGGTAACGGGGGAGGAGTAATGTTTTACGTTAAAGAACACATTAACTGCAGCCGGATTGAGTGGTCAAGTGATGTCAAATTGGAATGTATTGGTCTGAAAGTGTCATTATCATCTCAAATGTCTCTTACTCTTATGTCTCTACAGACCACCATCGTCCAAATGTGAATTTTACGATCAGCTTAATTCCATGTTAAAGGAATGTGACTTTGACAAAGAGGTTATATTAATGGGTGATTTTAATGTAAATTGGGAGGATAAATCTGGAAGAAAATCACGAAAACGTACAATTGATTGCTTTAATATGACCCAGTTAGTGAACAAACCCACAAGGATAACCCACTCTACTCAGTCCCAGATTGATTTGATTTTTAGCAATAAACCTGAAAGCATGATCAAAACACACAATATGGTAACTGGTATGTCTGACCATAATTTGATACTTTTAACAAGAAAACTTACAAAGAAACGTTTTAGTATGTCTTCTACCAAAAAGGCTTATCAATTAAGAATACCGAAAGGTGACCAAAATTCATTTGAGGATGCAATACAAGGAATTGATTGGAGCAACTGTTTAACGGGTGCAAGTGTGGAGGAAGACAGCAACATCTTCTTATCCACAATACAGACCACAATTAACAGTTTCCTGAAAAAAGCCAAAATTAAACAAAATCAAAAAAACACACTTCCATGGCTAAATAGTGACATCTGGAATTTAATGAAAAAACGGGACTATGCGTTAAAATTGGGACTCAAGTCTAAATTAGGAAATGATCGGCAGAAATTCGTAATGCTGAGAAATCAGGTATCGAAAGAACTTAGAAAAGCAAAAGCTAATTTTTTTTATTAAGATCATTGATGAAACAGGAGGTAATTCTAATATAATATGGGATAATATAAAGAAGTTGACAGACAAACAGAACAGCAATTCAAAGAAGCAACTTATAATGAATGTGAACGGGTGCCTTACACAAGATGAAGTTGTAATTTGTACAGCTTTCGATTCATACTTTATCAACTCAGTGGAAGCTTTAACTCGAAGCTCCAGTATTGGTCAATTTGATCCTACACCAGTAAATGAAGGTCAACCATGCTTCTCTATTCAAGAAGTCTCTGAATCTACTGTCACCAGAGTTCTAGGCTCACTCAAGAACTCTAGGGCCAAAGATGTTTATGGAATTGACAATATTTTTCTAAAGAAACATAAAGGCACACTCGCTCACCCGATCACAAGCATTGTCAACAAATCTCTCAATTTGTTGACAATGTGTCTCTCGCAATGTGTGTTTCAAAAAGGATGGAAATCACCCATAGTAACACCCATTTTTAAGTCAGGAGATTCAACCGATGTCTCCAATTATCGGCCAATCAGTATCCTCCCTGCTGTTTCCAAAATTGCTGAAAAATGTGTTGCAGAGCAACAGTATCGTCACCAGAGTATCCTCATCACCAGAGTATCCTCATCACCAGAGTATCCTCACCACCAGAATATCTTTATCACCAGAATATCTTTATCACCAGAGTATCCTCATCACCAGAGTATCCTCATCACCAGATGATTATCTTAATCACCAGCCTATTATCCTCATCACCAGAGTATTCTCATCACCAGAGTATCCTCATCACCAGAGTATCCTCATCACCAGAGTTTCCTCATCACCAGAGTTTCTTCATCACCAGATTATCCTCATCATCAGAGTATCCTCTTCACCAGAGTATACTCTTCACCAGAGTATCCTCTTCACCAGATGAGTATCCTCTTCACGAGATGAGTATCCTCACCACCAGATTATCCTCATCAACAGAGTATCCTCATCACCAGAGTTTCCTCATCATCAGAGTATCCTCATCACCACAGTATCTTCATCAACAGAGTATCTTCATCAACAGAGTATCCTCATCAACAGAGTATCCTCATCACCAGAGTATCGTCATCACCAGATTATCCTCATCACCAGATGATTATCTTCATCACCAGCCTATTATTCTCAACACCAGATGTTTATCCTCATCACCAGATTACCATCATCACCAGAGTATCTTCATCAACAGAGTATCTTCATCACCAGTGTATCCTCATCACCAGAGTATCTTCATCACCAGAGTATCTTCATCACCAGAGTATCTTCCTCACCAGAGTATCCTCATCACCAGAGTATCCTCATCTTCTTCACCAGATGATTTTCCTCTTCACCAGATAATTATCCTCTTCACCAGATGTTTATCCTCTTCACCAGAGTATCCTCATCACCAGAGTATCTTCAACACCAGATTATCCCCATCACCAGAGTATCCTCATCACCAGAGTATCTTCAACACCAGATTGTCCTCATCACCAGATGATTATCTTCATCACCGGATGATTATCCTTATCACCAGAGTATCTTCATCACCAGTGTATCCTCATCACCAGATAATTATCCTCTTCACCAGATTATTATCCTCTTCACCAGAGTATCCTTAGAGTATCCACATCACCAGAGTATCCACATCACCAGAGTATCATCATCACCAGAGTATCATCATCACCAGAGTATCTTCATCACCAGATGATCCTCATCACCAGATTATCCTCATCACCAGATGATTTTCTTCATCACCAGATGATTTTCTTCATCAGATGATTATCCTCATCACCAGATGATTATCCTCATCACCAGAGTATCTTCATCACCAGAGTATCCTCATCACCAGAGTATCTTCAGCACCAGAGTATCTTCATCACCAGATGATTATCTTCTTCACCAGATAATTATCTTCTTCACCAGATGATTATCCTCATCACCAGAGTATCTTCATCACCAGAGTATCCTCATCTTCTTCGCCAGATAATTTTCCTCTTCACCAGATGATTTTCCTCTTCACCAGATAATTATCCTCTTCACCAGATGTTTATCCTCTTCACCAGAGTATCTTCAACACCAGATTGTCCTCATCACCAGATAATTATCCTCTTCACCAGATTATTATCCTCTTCACCAGAGTATCCTTAGAGTATCCACATCACCAGAGTATCATCATCACCAGAGTATCTTCATCACCAGATGATCCTCATCACCAGATTATCCTCATCACCAGATGATTTTCTTCATCACCAGATGATTATCCTCTTCATCAGATAATTATCCTCATCACCAGATGATTATCCTCATCACCAGAGTATCATCATCACCAGATGATGATCCTCTTCACCAGATGATTATCCTCATCACCAGTGTATCCTCATCACCAGATTATCCTCATCACCAGATGATTTTCTTCATCACCAGATGATTGTCCTCTTCATCAGATGATTATCCTCATCACCAGATGAGTATCCTCATCACCAGAGTATCTTCAGCACCAGAGTATCTTCAGCACCAGAGTATCTTCATCACCAGATGATTATCTTCTTCACCAGATGATTTTCCTCTTCACCAGATGATTTTCCTCTTCACCAGATGATTTTCCTCTTCACCAGATAATTTTCCTCTTCACCAGATAATTATCCTCATCACCAGAGTATCCTCATCACCAGAGTATCCTCATCACCAGAGTATCCTCATCACAAGAGTATCTTCATCACCAGAGTATCTTCATCAACAAAGTATCTTCATCAACAGATGATTATCTTCATCACCAGCCTATTATCCTCTTCACCAGAATATCTTCATCACCAGAGTATCTTCATCACCAGAGTATCTTCATCACCAGAGTATCTTCATCACCAGAGTATCTTCATCACCAGATCATCCTCATCATCACAGTATCATCATCACCAGAGTATCATCATCACCAGAGTATCTTCATCACCAGAGTATCCTCATCATCAGAGTATCCTCACCACCAGAGTATCCTCATCACCAGAGTATCCTCATCACCAGATGAGTATCCTCTTCACCAGATGATTATCTTCATCACCAGATGATTATCTTCATCACCAGTGTATCTTCATCACCAGAGTATCCTCATCTTCTTCGCCAGATGATTATCCTCATCACCAGATGATTATCTTCATCACCAGAGTATCTTCATCACCAGAGTATCCTTATCACCAGATTACCATCATCACCAGAGTATCTTCATGACCAGTGTATCCTCATCACCAGATGATTTTCTTCATCACCAGATGATTATCCTCTTCATCAGATGATTATCCTCATCACCAGATTATCCTCATCACCAGAGTATCTTCATGACCAGTGTATCCTCATCACCAGATGATTTTCTTCATCACCAGATGATTATCCTCTTCATCAGATGATTATCCTCATCACCAGATGATTATCCTCATCACCAGAGTATGTTCATCACCAGAGTATCCTCATCACCAGAGTATCTTCAGCACCAGAGTATCTTCATCACCAGATGATTATCTTCTTCACCAGATAATTATCTTCTTCACCAGATAATTTTCCTCTTCACCAGATAATTTTCCTCATCACCAGAGTATCTTCATCACCAGAGTATCCTCATCACCAGAGTATCCTCATCAACAGAGTATCTTCATCAACAGATGATTATCTTCATCACCAGCCTATTATCCTCTTCACCAGAATATCTTTATCACCAGATTATCCTCATCACCAGAGTATCTTCATCACCAGAGTATCCTTATCACCAGATTACCATCATCACCAGATTATCCTCATCACCAGAGTATCTTCATCACCAGATGATTATCCTCATCACCAGAGTATCTTCATCACCAGAGTATCTTCATCACCAGAGTATCCTCATCACCAGAGTATCCTCATCTTCTTCACCAGATAATTTTCCTCTTCACCAGATAATTTTCCTCTTCACCAGATAATTTTCCTCTTCACCAGATGATTTTCCTCTTCACCAGATGATTTTCCTCTTCACCAGATAATTATCCTCTTCACCAGATGTTTATCCTCTTCACCAGAGTATCCTCATCACCAGATGATTATCTTCATCACCGGATGATTATCCTCTTGACCAGATGATTATCCTCATCACCAGATGATTATCCT
The DNA here is from genome assembly GCA_028022725.1 of Lycodopsis pacificus. Classification (NCBI taxonomy): domain Eukaryota; kingdom Metazoa; phylum Chordata; class Actinopteri; order Perciformes; family Zoarcidae; genus Lycodopsis; species Lycodopsis pacificus. The sequence goes on along the minus strand of CM051689.1, from coordinate 26,620,283 downwards.
TATCACCAGAGTATCTTCATCACCAGTGTATCCTCATCACCAGATAATTATCCTCTTCACCAGATTATTATCCTCTTCACCAGAGTATCTTCATCACCAGATGATCCTCATCACCAGATTATCCTCATCACCAGATGATTTTCTTCATCACCAGATGATTATCCTCTTCATCAGATGATTATCCTCATCACCAGATGATTATCCTCATCACCAGAGTATCTTCATCACCAGAGTATCCTCATCACCAGAGTATCTTCAGCACCAGAGTATCTTCATCACCAGATGATTATCTTCTTCACCAGATAATTATCTTCTTCACCAGATAATTATCTTCTTCACCAGATAATTTTCCTCTTCACCAGATAATTATCCTCATCACCAGAGTATCCTCATCACCAGAGTATCCTCATCACAAGAGTATCCTCATCACCAGAGTATCCTCATCACCAGAGTATCCTCATCAACAGATGATTATCTTCATCACCAGCCTATTATCCTCTTCACCAGAATATCTTTATCACCAGATTATCCTCATCACCAGAGTATCTTCATCATCACAGTATCCTCTTCACCAGAGTATCTTCATCACCAGAGTATCTTCATCAATAGAGTATCCTCATCACCAGAGTATCCTCATCACCAGAGTATCCTCTTCATCACCAGAGTATCCTCTTCATCACCAGATGATTATCTTCATCACCAGAGTATCTTCATCACCAGATCATCCTCATCATCACAGTATCCTCTTCACCAGAGTATCTTCATCACCAGAGTATCCTCATCACCAGAGTATCCTCTTCACCAGAGGATTATCTTCATCACCAGATGATTATCTTCATCACCAGAGTATCTTCATCACCAGAGTATCCTCATCTTCTTCGCCAGATGATTATCCTCATCACCAGATGATTATCTTCATCACCAGAGTATCCTCATCATCAGAGTATCTTCATCACCAGAGTATCCTTATCACCAGATTACCAGCATCACCAGATTATCCTCATCACCAGAGTATCGTCATCACCAGAGTATCCTTATCACCAGATTACCATCATCACCAGATTATCCTCATCTTCTTCGCCAGATAATTATCCTCTTCACCAGATGATTTTCCTCTTCACCAGATGATTATCCTCATCACCAGAGTATCTTCATCACCAGAGTATCATCATCACCAGATGATTATCCTCTTCACCAGATGATTATCCTCATCACCAGAGTATCTTCATCACCAGATTATCCTCATCATCAGAGTATCCTCATCACCAGAGTATCTTCATCAACAGAGTATCCTCATCACCAGATGATTATCCTCATCACCAGAGTATCTTCATCACCAGAGTATCATCATCACCAGATGATTATCCTCTTCACCAGATGATTATCCTCATCACCAGAGTATCTTCATCACCAGATTATCCTCATCACCAGAGTATCTTCATCAACAGAGTATCCTCATCACCAGATGATTATCCTCATCACCAGATGATTATCCTCTTCACCAGATGATTATCCTCATCACCAGAGTATCTTCATCAACAGAGTATCCTCATCACCAGAATATCTTTATCACCAGATTATCCTCATCAACAGAGTATCTTCATCACTAGAGTATCCTCATCACTAGAGTATCCTCATCAACAGAGTATCCTCATCAACAGAGTATCCTCATCAACAGAGTATCTTCATCAACAGAGTATCCTCATCACCAGATGATTATCCTCATCACCAGATGATTATCTTTATCACCAGATGATTATCTTCATCACCAGAGTATCCTCATCACCAGAGTATCTTCATCACCAGAGTATCCTTATTACCATCATCACCAGAGTATCTTCATCACCAGAGTATCCTTATCACCAGATTACCATCATCACCAGATTATCTTCATCACCAGAGTATCTTCATCACCAGAGTATCTTCATCACCAGAGTATCTTCATCAACAGAGTATCTTTATCACCAGAGTATCCTCATCACCAGAGTATCCTCATCTTCTTCGCCAGATAATTATCCTCTTCACCAGATGATTTTCCTCTTCACCAGATGATTATCCTCTTCACCAGATGATTATCCTCTTCACCAGATGATTATCCTCATCACCAGAGTATCTTCATCAACAGAGTATCCTCATCACCAGAATATCTTTATCACCAGATTATCCTCATCACCAGATGATTATCCTCTTCACCAGATGATTATCCTCTTCACCAGATTATCCTCTTCACCAGATGATTATCCTCTTCACCAGATGATTATCCTCATCACCAGAGTATCCTTGCACAGCTACTGTCTTCCTAAGTTGCTCTGCTTCCAGTGCAACTTGTTTTAAGTAGAGCTTTTATCCAATCAGATTTCACCTCTGTATTTTCAGTCCACCGAAAACATTATATTTCCCACATTTTAAGCATTTTTCCAAATGCACTAGTGTTATTCAAACGTATTGTTCGGTTCGTAAACCTCGTACCGAACGGTTTAATAGGAATATTTCTATTGTTGCACCCCTCGAAACAAATAACTGTAGCTGTGGCGCCATCATGAGGTTATTAGGTGGTGTTTTAGCTGCAGGACAGCACTGAAGGCCCAGGTATAAAATGCACGGCCCGCCACTGCTACCTAAATAGTATGCTTGTAGTTGTATCGTAGATGTTTGTTGATTCATATTTTTATTTTTAATCACCATTGGAGTTAGTCCACCATTCGTAAAGGAACTCTGTCTACTATATTTTAAGGAGCCGTTTCTGTGATTACTTTGTGCATGTGTATTGTGGTAATAGCTGGACATGTGGCCTGTGCTCAAATTCAAACCAACTGTTTACTCTGAATGTGGAATAGTATTAGACATTTTGAGTGAACACCAATATTGAGACCGTATCTACAGTTTGTTTATTGGTCCCTGATCTCAGGGTGGTGCCCTGTTATGTTCATATATGTTAATAATCTTATTGATATTAATAATTTTATTGGTGTCAATAATATAGTTTTCATACTTTCTAATAACCATTCCGGATCCCAAAATGAATGTAAAATAGAGGCTGTTAACATTGTAACACACGGTCAATATTGCGAAGCGGTCACGTTTAATGTTGTAACATGTGGATAACGTTGTGAAACGGTGGTTAGGCAACAAAGCTATTTGGTTAGGGTTTGAACAAATAAGAGTATGCTTGTCACATAACTCCAGCTATGGACGTAATGTCCCTTGACTTAGTGACGTAGCGGCACAAAGTCAAAAGTAAAAATCGCTCTTAAACTTTTGGTTTCACACAGTACATGAATGCCGGTCCTCTGTGTTAAAGTCTTGTTTGTTTGTTCTTTCTTTTACAGCAAAAAACAACATCATGCATCTGCTGATGTCTCTGATGTATTCCAACCAATAATACTCCTTTTCCTCCTACCTCTTTCCTTCAGACCACTTTCCTGACACACACACACACACACAGCTACTGTAACTCAAAAACCGGCAATAGATGTACCCCTGGAGGTTTTAGAAGCCTTTTATCATGCCAAAACTCCACTGGGAATCATTCAGATGGGCTGCTGTGACTAAAACATGTTGATAATGGCTGCACCACATACAGTATAGCTGGAGCAGAGGACCAGAAGAGACGGGGGGATATTCAGATGACTGGATGGGCTTGATGGCAAAAATGTATCAGTGGTGATGGAAGACAGAGGGGTTCACTACTGAGATCCCAGGAGGTGCGGTCAAGACCACATGGCATTTGTCTGTGGATGTGAGACCAGGGCCCCGTTCCTCGTACGTGGCCCTGTTAGCCGGATAATTTTCAGGATAAGATTACATCGATCAGGGTTTTCGGTTCCACCATATCACCATAGCAACACATCCATAAACTTGAACCTGCTCCTGCGCAGGCTAACTTAAGGTAGCTGGATAAGCTTGCCACACCCCCGGAAAAAATGGCAGCTCCTGTCATATATGGTAGTCTAATGCGCTTGCGCATATACTGGGGGTTATACGGGAGTTCTGGAAATGCATGTAAAGTGAGACACCCGGTGATCCATTAAAACCAGCTGAGCAAACTAAGAAGACTTATTTGCATTAATGTACAGCTCCCTTCCTCAGAGATCCCATTGATGAAGGAGCGATATTCGTTAGATTGGCGTTTTATAGGGAGAGTTCTTCGCCAAGATCCGTTATCACGTCATGATGACTTCCTATACGAGCGCTATCGATTCTGCCGACAAGGAATCATTTATTTACAGACCTTCTGGAGCAGCCATTGAACACCACACGCCGCAGCCGAGTATTGACTGTCTCACAGACTGGATGCAGCCTTGCGCTGTTGTGCGAGTGCTACATTTTAGTACAGTGTCGGCGATGCGGAGAACAAGGGGAAAGCCGCTGCATGCCGTGCTGTTGGTAAAGTTTATTTTGCGCTTAATAAACTTATGGATGTGTTCATTACATTACCATGGCACATATTGTGTTGACTCACCATTCTGAATAATGTGATTGTGCTTAGTGTTTACTTGTTCCCATGTCCTCTTGATGGCTGGTTGCATACATGGGGTTAAAGCACTCATAATGATATGACAGTGTTATTAGTACACCAGCACATCATTATTGTAGAAAATGATTAAGGTGGACTCATGATAAGAATAGAGAGAATCACACACTATTTATTTTCACTGCTTCAATTGATTCAATGTCTGATTATGAATAATACACACATACTGATCCGCCCATACACAGATTCACACACATATTCAAACTCCTAGTTCTATATGGTAATCTACACATACATGTATATACACATAGTAGGCTACATGATACATAAGCGCATACAGTACATATATCCTCATATTAATGAGTGTCAATTAGATCCTCTTTGGGCTTGTTTTTATCTACTTATTCTGAAAGAGTTGAGATCATTATTTTCGCTATAAAATCTCATTGGATAATGTATTCCATTAAGCCTACTGCCAGCAGGCACATATAATCCTATATAATATATAATATAATCTGATTGATTGGGGTGATGAGGCATTAAAATGAGCCTGTACATTTTCCCAACACTTACGCATTTAACTTGTCTGAGATATTTTGCCGTGCTTCTTGTTTAGCCCTCGCAGTGGTGGCGGTGTTAGAATTTGCCGTGATTATGGTCTTGAATTCCTCATATGCGTTCATGAATATCTCCTGCTCGTCAGCGGAGAAAAAAGAGGCTCTTTCTTTGAGTTTATTTGCCATTGTACGTTCGAAAATCATGGTTTCGGTGATCGACGCTTCCCCCTTTTGAAGTAGGACGGGCACGCGCAATTATCCTGATCCTGATCGTCTGGTTCGAATTAACGAGATTGTTTGAGCGCGGATCAGCCTTGGAGAAACCGAGATAGCCTGATTTCAATCATCGGGTTAATTTAAGCTGGCTAATAGGACATTTGATCGACTTAGTTGAACCACGTACAAGGAACGGGGCCCAGGCTGTGGCAGCAGGGAAACACACACACACTGAGTTTTGGTAGGAAAAACTTGTCAATTCAGTCAGTGATTTTGAAAGTGTCCAAAATACCTGTATAAAACTGTACAATTAAGTATTATTTGAATGGTGTAATTTTAAACATCACAACAACCAACTCAAACCACTAGACATGAAGTCCTCAACAGTTGTTTTTAAGAAATATTGACATGGCAACCTTCTCAGGTGCAAGGCATGCTCTTTCATTGCTGATTGCGTCTCCATCAGTTGCAAGCATTTGCGCCGCTGGGGTGGGAGTTGGCTGAACACATTTATAATCAGAGGCCGGGTTAAACAAGATGGTGAAGGTCACTCTCAGCAGGAATGGTGGAGGTCTGGTCTGCAGGCAGAGCTTAATGCCTTGTCTGATTGGTTAAGAAGTGGTCCTGTCTGGATGATTTTATGGGCCAGGTCCTCGCAACCAGCTTTCCCAGAATGCCGGAGACGCACATGGAGTGACATGTCACAGTCTGTAAGAGGTAGGCACTAAAGCAGTGACACCATCTCATTGCTAAGTGCTTAGATTTGTATATTTAAGAGATGACTAAGTAATGAGTGGTAGGTATTATTGAGTGTGTGTTTTCTTTAAAGATGCAGCGTTTTTCTTCCTCCATCCTCTCATCTAGTTAGTCCATCAACTTCCGGTGCATGCTGTGGTAAAAAAGTTATATCACTTTTCAGCAGTGGTGGGCCGTGCATTTTATACCTGGGCCTTCAGTGCTGTCCTACTACAGTTGAACCATCTCTTAATAACCTCATTGTGACACCACAGCTACGGTTATTATTTGTTTCTAGGGGTGTAACAATACACGTATTCGTATTAAACCGTTCGGTACAAGGTTTACAAACCGAACAATACGTTTGAATAATACTAGTGCATTTGGAAAATGCAGAAGCTTAAATTGTGGGAAATGTGTTTTCGGTGGACATGGCAACCCACCACGTAAGAGAGACTCTGACCCCGGAAATAAAACACTGCACCCTGGTGTGGCCCGTGTGTTCTGGGAGGCGCGCTAAACTAGCTTAGCAGGAAAACAACAGCAGCGTTTAGCTGTTCCCTACTGATTCAAACAGGACTAAAGCAAATGCCACACAATCCCCATTTCTCCAGACCATAATTCCTGCTTTGTTAAAGAAAACAAAACCCCAAACAGAGAATCAAATGGCCGACCCTAACCCCGCGCATGACGGGATGCTTCGTCATTAACGGACAATGCATATAGTCAAAATCAATGTAATTTACACAATGACAAGAACAAACTCACAAGAACCAGTCACATACATTTATATTCATTTATTTGACAACAAAGCATGACAAATCAATCCAGCAAACCTGCGGCGCTAAAACACGTATTACGTCGCACAATCAAATGTGCTCCAATGCATTCGATTTCACCTCACCCCTGAATGTATGGGTTTTAGCTGCTGGGATAGTGGGCCAATCACACAACGCATTAAATGGAAGAGCGCTTGTGATGATTGGCTGCAATCAAGCTTTCAGATCTCGGCACAAAAAACAATTAATTGCAGGTAACGTTTGACTGGACAGCTTTTGATACTACTTGGTTCTTGTTTTTTTTTAAGTCGATACTGTAAGGTATCGAGTACAGGTAACCAACCCTAGTCAGCGAGGGTTTTTTCCCTTGTAGAGTGTCCACAGCAACCAGGGGATAGCTACTGCCAGCTATATTGTTTAGTTGCCTCGTTGCAAAACTCTCTCTGGTAAACAGTGATGCAGGTGTACATGTCTAGGGCTTTTATTTCGAAAGGTAAGAACAGAAGGAGTGTAGCTGTGATGTGCTGCTGTTGAGAAGGTGGGAGGCAATAAATAGAGCCTCCATGTTATTTTATTACTGTTGTAAGTAGAGGTGCATCGTAAGTGCTATTCTCTTCCATTGTCCCTTAAATGGAGCCTTTATTGTCCCAGGAGATCTTGAACTGGAGGCAGACAGACGGTACAAGTGAGGCTTATAAGGAACTAATCTTCACACTAAGGGTGTCATTATTCTACAGCAATTGTGCAATCAAAAAGTACTTCATAATAATGAGTTAAAGCAGATAAGGTATCTATTGTTACTTTAAATATCAAAGAAAAAGTGAAAAGGGTGACCGTGGCTAAGTGGAGAGCAATTCCGTCTTTCAATCAGAGGATCGGCGGTTCGATCTCCAGCTCCGGCTCTGCTCGTCGCATGTCGATGAGTCCTTGAACAAGACACTTAACCCCAAAAAATAAAAATAATTGCTCCTGTAGCTGTGCTTATGGTATATGAATGTGATAAAATCTAAATTGTAAGTTGCTTTGGATAAAAGCATCTGATAAATGACTGTAATGTAATTTAATGAAAGCTAAAATGTTGATACTGTGATGTCATGAGAGGGAGGGTCATCAACGGGAGATACATCCCCTCCCGGTGGTTGCAGCAAGGACTAGAACCCAGCATGGCATCTGGGTAATGAACTACAATTCTCATAGTCGCCAGGGCCAAGGCAGCAGCCCAGCTGAAAGAGAGGGAACTGATTACCTGGGAGAAGTTGGTGTGGGGAGAAGGAAGGAAATGTTTGGAGAGAGGAGGAGGACAGGAGGAAAGGAGTTCTATTTTACATTAAAGACAACGAACCCGAAGAAAATGGAAGATACTTATGTTTGGTTTTTGTAGCGGCTTTCGGCTGGAATGAAGTTTACCTTTTGTTTAAAGAATCTAAATATATTATTTTGAGTTCGAACACAACCGCTTGTTGTCTTCATTTATGCACCCACGCCTCACAAGCTGATCCGACCTCTCAAGACATCACAATACCCAAAAAAATCGATTCTAACTATTGACTGCATGACACTGTTGTCATTTTTCATCCCAGGAATTCCGCACATACACAGGGGTATAACTAATCTCCGAGGCCAATGAAAGGGTATTGCTCTAGGACTCTTGATTTATAGAAATAAGTAAATTCTATTTCAAGTTGGCCATGCCAAACTGTAGGGTGTTTGATATGTAGCCAAATTCAGCAAGAAGAGTCAAATCACCCATGAAAGCAATGACGTTTTTGCCATCTACATAAAGCCTCACGTAGTCTTGTGGTTGGTTCTCTCACTCCCCATGGAGGCGTATTTCGGCAGTAGGACATAATCCATTAGGTGCTTGTCCCTACAATGTCACTGCTTTCATTCACAAGACCGCCATACAGGCATTTTCACCCAAATGTTACGAGGTTTGGTGGTAGGAAAATAGCTGTACATGTTTCCCTGAATATCGATACCTGCTCCCATTCACACACAACCCCAAGCAGGAAATGTTTCGGGGACAGACTGCGCAATGGGGCTATGAATGCACATCAAAATTAAAATGTCTCCCAGAGTACCACATCTGCAGTCTTTAGTTTTGTACAGCATTTCATGCACAGCTAGAATAGCAAGCACCATGATTAATTAGAATAATTATACAGCACATTACAATACAATCTGTGCTTTTAGTTTAAGAAAAATATCTTAACCCCTTTCACTTGGAATAAAAACATTTCAAAAGAAATTCTGTCATGTCAGCCAGATAAATTCATCAGTGGCCAACTAATTAAAATATATATTCAACAGACAATGATGAGGTTAGGCATTAACCTCGAGTTAGGGTCAGGATAGCCTGTTGGTCAGGGCATAGGACCCAAACAAATCATGTTAACAGGATATCGGCGAGCATGGAGGCATGGCCAATCTTAGCGCTTGAATGCTGCACATGGCGGGTGTTAGCAAGAAAAGAAGTGGGATTCATAATAACTGTTGACATCTTGTTCCTTTGGAACCAGAAGTGATACGAGAGGCTGGAGCTATCGCTTCAAAGTAAATGTGTAGGTGAACAAAATGTTACAATTATCTACTAGGAAATGAAAACACACTGTGAAAGGATAAAGTTGTAAGAAGAATACACTGGCAACTCACAGACCAGACAATGCTGTAGTAGGGACGTGTCAATCACAAGGTAGCCACGCCCGAGCTGTGGCACAGAGGTGAGCAGATGAAGATTGGCGGTCTGATCCAGACCATGTCGATGTGTCCTTGGGCAAGACTAACCTCAAGTTGCTCCCGGAGGCTGTGCCTATGGGGAATGAATGGATGTGTGAATGGTTAGTTAGTCCTGATGGGCAGCTGGCACCTTGCATGGTATAAATTGGTGTTAATGGGTGAATGACATGTCGTCTTAAAGCACTTTGACTTGTTGGAAGACTATAAAAGCGCGACACATATAAGTACAACTCTATTTACCAGGTTAGGGTTAGGGTTAGGGTTTGCCCTAAAGCTGTATTGAAGAAGAATTGAAACTAGAGATTGAGACCATAAACTCATGTTTACAATGTTTACTGAGGTAATAAATCAAGAGAGAAGTAGAGTCATTTTCTCATAGACTTCTATACAACCAGAGGAGTCGCCCCCTGCTGGTCATCAGAAAGGATGCAGGTTTAAGGCTCTTCAGTATTGGCTTCACTTTTTAGTGCCACCTGAGCCCAAACTGTTACTGTATACATGCTGACTGGAGTTTCAGTTTCTCCTTAAAGTACTTCTCAGATCTCCACCTTTCAACTGAGTAATGACATTACAGCACATTCTCATGCACCTGCACAGTTCCCTTCCTATTGATGTATCAGCAATAGTAATGTGTGTTGCTTTTTGCTGTCAATCATCAATAAGCTGCATGTTTTCTTACCATTACAAAATGATTAACATATAAATGCTTCTAGGTTGTAGCAATTTTATTTCTTGCCTTCTTTAACTTAATGTATTTTGATTCTTGCTGTCGAATGGAATCACATTGTGTTTTCTCTCTGCTCCACGCTGCCTCACACACTTTCATGAAATATTCCTGATAAATAAATCAGTACCCACACAACTCGCAAACACACAGAAACATGCAAGACACACTGTCAACATCCTGATTCCATTGCCGTCTGGACTGATTTCACGCTCGTGCATAATGCATTAGCTAAATGCTTAAATTGAATTATTAGGATGTTTTATTCAGGAAGGGGCCGCTTCTATCCCCGTTAAGGACGGCCGGTTCAGGAGGGTGAGGCGCCTAAGCACTGGGGCACCGTGGAACATGATTTGGATTAATTAGTAATGCTGAGTGTAAGGTGCTGGGGATGTAACATTAATGCCGACAGGTTGAGGGCTACGACGCTTGCAGATGCTTCCTCTTATCTGGAAGAGTGGAAAGGATGCCAGGGTTCAGAATTGTATCCTCAGGTCAGAGGACCAACGTATAGTGGCATATTATAAACTGAAGAGTAATGTTCTTTTATTTCATTCATTTTCATTAGACATGGACCTGTGCAGAGATCAAAAATCAGTAGTTGTCAAATCAATGCATTCAACCAGCTAACGTGCACTCTATATTTTTGAATGGTCATCCTTATCATGCGTACTTGGTGTCAGGGGAGCTTGAATGTCATATAATTAATCGGGCTGAATCAGGACCGCTCTAGCAGCCCCTTTATTTGTAACGTACCATTCCAGCAACAAACAAATGCCAATATTACATACACGTGATGCAAGTGTGCTCCCAGTGTCAACAACATGAAAGTATGTTGGCATTTCTTTCATCCATAATCAAATAATGTACCGAAGACATCTGCTGAACAACCCCAAAAAATCTGTTCCAAATAATTTACAGCAGAGTCATGACGGCATCAATTGTAGCTTTTTTCCTCATAATCCCATTTCAGCTCCTCAAACGAAATAATAGTGCAAATCTCTGCTATATACCACTTGCTCATGTGTGTAAGACACACACACACACATAAACACAATGTGTGCAGGCAAGTTCAATCAGGAACTTAAACAATGACTAGAAAGCAAATGAAGCGTATCTTTCCACCTCTGGGTTCTGAGCGCTAGCACCTGCTACCTCTTCTCTTTTAGAGCAACGGCGGTAACGTTTGTTGTGTTTCTTGGTGCCATTGGTCCCGGACATGAAGGCACAATGCCGTCCTTACTTACACTCCCCGGATCAATATATCTTAAAAATGAATCCCTCTGTTTTTATCTTCCGTTGATTTCCGTCGTTTAGACTTGCTGCCGTATTTCCTTATTCTCACATTTCATGTGTTTTGTTTTTCCTCAAAGACAATTGAACCTGCTGTAATAAAGGCCAGTCTACCACTGAGTCATGAGAGCTGGGGACTGGATGCGGCTGCAGGTGCAGTTGATTACACATTCCTCAGCAATTCATTGTGCTTAGAGAACACGCATCCTAGCGAGACTGCATTAACTTCTAATGGTTACTCAGCAACTTTGCTCATGAATAGTTGGCCCACATTTCGCCCCCCTTGCCATAGTGCCGCCCTAGGCAATTGTCTAGTTGGCCTATATAGACAGACGGGCGCTTGGTTTAATATTGTTTTATATGTTTTCCAGCCTGCCAAGAAATATTAGAATCTTTAATGCAGCATTGTCGATTGGTTGGTTGATCTGCCGGTCCACTACTTTGGTTTCGAGTGAAATTACTCTAAAGTTATTGGATGGATTGTCATGACATTAATTAGAGATATTTTGAATTGGCATACAGAAGCCCGGTTGTAGGAAGTACAACCTCTGCTGGGCCTTTTTCCTGATGGTGTTGATGTTGGGGGCCCACTTCAGGTCCTGGGAGATTGTGGATCCCAGAAACCTGAAGGTCTTCACAGCAGACACAGTGATGTTGAGTATGGGGGGGGGGGGGGCAGTGTTGGGGGGCTCCTCCTGAAGTCCACTGTCATCTCCACAGTTAAGAAAAGAATAGTCACTCGAAGCAGCTGAGGCCGATAATACCCTGACTCACGATAGCATAACAAGGACACCAATTAATGATATTATTACTTTAAGTAAAGTAATATCATACATTATTACCATTTCCAGTGACTCCAACACTGTTGGAATTCTTGAGATGTTTGTCTGATTTAGTAAACTGTTGAGGAGGTATAGTGCAGTATTAGACTATACACTGTTAAAAGAGTCGGTGATGTCATTACCTTATAGCAAATGCAGCTGATGGCTCTGAAGGTGGATCTATTCATATCCATAATTATTTCTTTATAGGCCCCAATACTCAGCAGATTACAATAATTATGTTATCAATCAAAAAAAATACAATGATTTATGTGGTGTGATAGTCCAGTGTAGTGAGTGTGTGTGTGTGTGTGTGTATGTGTATGTGTATGTGTGTGTGTGTGTGTGTGCGCGTGTGTCTCTGTCACTCACTGACTGAAACCCCTTAGGGGTCAGTAATGTTAGGCTGCACTCCCACTGCACAATATGGTACAATTGGAAAATTAGCATGGAGTCTGACCACACCTGAACACACACACACACAATCTGTTGCACCTATGATAATGTGGGAACGCGCCCTCTCTCTCTCTGGGTGTGTGTGTAGCAGTCAAAAGTCCAACAGATGGTCAGGTCAGTGTTGCATATGCTCTGCCCCCACTCTTCCAGTGGGGACATTTAAAACATGACTCCATTTACAACTTAATTTACACCGCAGTTCCCTCTGCTTACCTGGGGGCATTAGCAGCAGATGCTAGTTTGAGCATTTTTTAATCACACCAATAATAATCACTCCCAGAGGGTATTGTTCCAAGACATTGCACATTAAGGTCATATTACACATAAATTGATGGATGTGTTGTATTTGTGACACATTCAGCTGCTCAGATATTCCTGGCGCCACTGGTGGGTCAAGAAAAGAACATAACATAACACATGACAAAACAAACCAAAGTAAAAGTGAATATCATGGATATAATATCAATATCAGTAATAAACATTGATTCAGCACGTTACCAATTTAAGTTACACAGTGCTTTAAGGAGGTGAATCAAGATTTAAAATATTTGAATCGAGAATACAATATGAGACAAAAAAATTAAAATTTAAAGTACAAAGAAAACAACATCAAGGAACCAATGAAAAACACGTTAAGAGGCCACATCCCCACTTGTGGCCATATGAGGCTCTAATGTTGTTTGTAAAGAAAAAAAAACAATCTGGGGAACAAATGGGATAAAACTGTTGGGCCTCTGTTTTTCTGAATAAAGACAAGCAAATGCACCCGAGAAGCAGTGTGTGTGAGTATGAGTTCTACACCATAGATGACAAAGTGATTGACAAAGATAAGGCTGTTCGCCAACTTGGTCTTAGATTTCAACGACAGGAAATGTGAGAACTCTCCTGCTAGCTTACCACCCAAATGACGGCAGTAGCTCAGTCATGCAGCAGTAGACTGGAAGCTCGAGAGGTGCCAGTTCACCTCCTGGGGACTGCTGAGGTGCCCTTGAGCAAGCCAAAGAACCCCCAAACAGCTCTCTGGAGCGCTGTACCCACTGCACCTAATACTAGGATGGGTTAAATGCAGAAGGTAAATTTCAATGCTTCGCATTGTGTTATGTGAGTGTAACGTCAGCTGTATAATCTCATCTGACTGTCTTTCTTGCCACACCTATCTTCAGGACCCTCACCAGATGGCTAATTCTCGTAGAATAGCCAGGTTTATGTGCAAGCATATTGGCATTGTTTCAGGAAAAGGTTTTCAGGATATTTACAGAACTGGAACCACAATGTAAAATACCACACTCAAGGCTAATTTCCTCTAGTCAAGGACATTGCTCGGTGTGGGTAGGGGGTGTTGCTTTCGAATAAATATTAATAAATGACATATTGCTTTGAATTTGTTTGAGATTGACTATTTGGAAATGGCACAGCCCTAGAATCAGAAATGGTTTATTGCCATGGTTTATTACACTACACATACAAGGAATTTGGCTCGGTGATTGGTGCATGACAATAAACACAATGCAACAACATAATAAATAATTGAGTAAGCCTGTTAGCCACAACATGCTAACAGGCTCACGATGACAATGCTTACATGATGATGTTTTTGCGGGTATAATGTTGACTATGTTAACCACCACACAACATTTGCCCGTTACCACTAAACACAAAATACAGCTGAGGCTGATAGGAATTCCATTAGTGTTGCAGGTGTTTGTTCAGTCTGAACCAACTTCCATGGCAGTCCATCCAATAGCTGTTGAGATATTTCACTCAAAGACACAAATGACATTCAACCTCATGGAGGCACTAAAAGAAACGTCAGGAGAGCAATAAAATCATTAAAGTATTCCTCATCAGGTTATCATAAATAGCCGTTCCAGATTTTGTCTCAATCAATCACTGAACTGAAAAATATTTCACTGGAAGTGAAAACTCCTCGTGGCACTGGAGTAAAAGTCAGGGGAACAACAAAGTCATTCGAACTCATCCTCAGGGGACAATGAATGTACAAAATAGCATGGTGAACCATTCAATAGATATATTCAGTCTGAACAAACTGACATTGCAATACCTACATCCCTGCTGTTAGCATGGCTAAAACAAAGTTAGTGACCGTGCCCTGCAGTTGTGCAGCTCTCTCTTTCAAATCTAATGATCAAAGTCAATAGGATGTATCCTCTGGAGACCATGAATGTCTGTACCAGATAGATGTTGAGATATTTCACTGGCTGATTGGAAACTTTGACTTGCTTCTGGCATTAGAGGAAAGTCAGGCAATCAGCGAAGATATTTTGGGTTCATCCTCTGGGCACTATGCATATCTGTATCAAATAGCAGGGCAATGTAATGACCAAAGTGGTTTATAATTCAACAACACCATCTATAGCATGGCTAAACATGTTCAAATGAGATGTTTGTGGGACGAAATGAATCAGAATCGGCACAATCATTGCTCTTCTGCAAGCAGAGGGCTCAAAGGATGGCAATGAGAATAATCGGAAATAGCTTTGATGGCCCCCACATGTTTCCTCTCGTGCAACATAAGGCCAAAGTTTCTCATTGACTTTGAAAAAACTACCGGTTATTAACTGCCATTATCTTTGGTGTCTGTTTTTGGTAACTGAGTAAGACAAACTAGAAGTTTTAATTAAATGGTAACACAGGTTCATTCACTCCAACATTAGCCCCATTCACATAGCCTGTTCAAGGGGGACAGTTGCTCCGTTATTCTGCCTTGCTATTCTGCATGCAGGGTACGGAGGATTAGTGGGGGGACAGAGTGTGCCGCCACTGATCTGGCAGCAGAGGAGGTAGCAGCAGTAACATACAGAAACCGAGAATGGCAGCCAATTGGGAGGACAAGGTGCTGGAGATCAATATTCAGTTACACCATCAGTACTGTTTATGATGCAAGTTGCTGCCCAACACGTATGTATTCCTCACACTAGACACCAACGTTGTTGTGGTTAACACCACGCCTCGTTTTCCCTCATGATGCCGGCGTGCTATCTGAAATCACAGGGGAACAGCATTATGCTGCTGTTGTTGGGTTCAGTGTGAAAACGCAAAGCCAGCGTAACTGCTGATCTTTTTCACGGCAGTATTGCAGAATCTCTGTGTGAAAGGGGCTATTGTGGGACACAGTGATCATCCCAGACTCTGTTGGACCTCTGTTGGAGTCTTTGTACTTGTTCTAATTATTTCTTTCCAGTCAACTGCAAGCAGGCCACAGATTAAGTGTGATTTGTGCAGTGGCGGCTGGTCAAGAGAGGGCCATGGGGCATGGCCCCACCATGAGCCACAAGAAAAAAAAAATAAAAAATTATAATAATCATAAATTATACAAATTGTCAATATTTGTGTTTTTTAACTATGGAATGTACCCAGTAATGTGTGTACAATATGATATCTGCGCAAAATATATGCTTTTCCTGCTCGTGCTCTCCCCCTGTGTGCTCGTCTGCTCGTGCTCTCTGCCTGTGTGCACGACACGTCTGAGAGCGCGCAGCGAGGGGGGCTTGATCGTTTTGGCCCAAAAGAGACGGGTCTATGAAGCAGTTTAGCCAATTGCTGATTCAAGATATAAATGAGTGACATACAATTGAGCCAATCAGCGCCCTCAAATAGATTCAGCTGTGGGCCAGAACGATCAAGCCCCGGAGCTGCGCGTTCTCGTCAGGAGAAGTCTCTACAGGCGAGCACTCCTCCTCCAAGACCCGTTTGAGAGGAGAACTTTGAGGAGATTCTGCAGCCAAAGAGCTGATATCAGATCAGCCTGACCTCACAATCAGACAGCATGCGAAGCTTCACTACTTCGTACAAGTCAGTCAATCAACTTCCTTTCTTCCTAAAAGTACGCTGATTACTTCGACATACCATACGTATCCACAGGCAGGGGCGGACTGGCCATCGGGGATACCGGGGGAATCCCCGGTAGGCCGACGGGACTATATTATATGCTTCACAGAACACGTTCAATTTACTGTAATACCGAAAGTCAATAATCAGTGAAAACTGTATCAACAGTATAAACTGACATTATACTACTCCTCGCGATCCGAGGACGCCACAGCACGGCTGGACACTACGGTGCTTTTAAAAACATTTCTCCATAACCGCGGTCTGCGCCGTGCGGTCGTGGCCGCCGTAGACCGGCGAAATACATGCCGTGTATTGAGTGGGCAGCGCGCCGTGTATTGAGTGGGCCGGTCTGACAGTAACTCCCGGGCCACTTTTTCCCCCTAAATTAACAGTGAAAACTCATCATAGCTTAATTTAACATCAGTATTCATAATTACACTTCATGTTTACTTCTCCTGATCTTTACCTCCTATAACAAGGTCCATAGGGGCATCTCAATAAATAAACATGTTATATTATATTGTATTATATTATATAAGTGTTATTTACTGCTTTTTTTCATGTTGGAATAAATGTTAAATATTTAACTGCCAAGTAATAATGTGTGTTTGATGCTAAATTTTTTTTGTATGAAATCATACTGGGATGTTTGCTGAAATTGATAGGATGGCCCTACCTAGAAAATTTTCCACCAGCCGCCGCTGGATTTGTGATCAAATATATACAAAGCCTAGGAAGTATCATGATGAAAAATACAACTCGTGTTCTTGTTTTACTGGCCTATTGTTTTGGCTTGAAACGCTTGCTTTCAAGCTCTGTCTCTCAGTCCACAAAACGGAGGACTTTCCTTTTCTTATTAATGCTTATTTTGTTCTGCACAACTATTGTGAAGTCCACAGATAAAATGTAAAGGAACAAAACAGTAATTGCTCTTCAGTAGGACAGATAGTTAAGCCACCAGCAGAGCTACGAGTGAGAACAGACAATAACAAAACCGAGAGGGAACGAGTGAGAGACCCATAATCTAAACCTTTATGTGTAAGTGTTGATTTTAAAGTACATGTGATGTGTGAGAGAGATATAGAGCAAGACCCGCAGCGCTGTAACTAACGTTAAGTCTGAAAAATAAAACGTCTAAAACTTTCCACTAAATGTGTCTGTTTCAGTTCATAGAGGAAGATTTTAGAGAAGATCTTAAGTATCAAGCACAACCTGTCATTATCAAAGACTACTTTATTACTCTGTTAGACTTAACCTGATGACGGCTGCTTTATTCCAAAAGATTTGACTACATAACCTCGGAATCTCTGTTAGAGCTTATAAATCTGATGTGTAAAGCCCTCTGAGGCAAATTTGTGATTTTGGTTGAATTGAATTGTAAAAAAGTACCGAATGTTATTTACCATTATGGATCCTGTAATGATAATAATTATGAATAATTAATGAAGTTACAGCTGCTGGGCCATCTGCATAGAAAATGCATATTTTTACTTCTGAGACGCAAACATGGTTCCTGCTGCTGAGTGATGGCCACAGGTATTTAATAATGAATATAAATAAACAGATTATTCAGTGAAATGTGAATTGTTGGTAACACAACACATTACAGACTTTGTAGAGAAAAGGGATAAACTGAACAGAAATGAAGTGTAGTGATCAACGACAGGTGTGTGCCTCCGCCAGCTACATCTGCAGAAATTGACAGACATCGTTGTGAGTAGGGAGGCATTATAGTGAACCAACACAGCTACTCTTTCTTTTTGTCAGTAAGGTGTGGCTTTGTGCCCTTGTTCGAACAACAAGTGCAAGAGAACAGAGGCAAAGTATACAAACCATATAATAAACAGGAATTAAATAATCCTTGAACAAAAATGGTCAAAGCCCAGAGCACAAAGTACAAATTGGATGATTCTGGAAAAATAGGAACAGAATACACTGACGACAAGAAAAAGTGAATCTACGCTGTTCCCTGTTCTGGAGCTCAGCCAGATTTTTACAGACAGATATTTGAAAGCAGCGGGTGACAGATGAAACAGAAACATCACTGCATATTCATCACGCCTCTGATCTCTATTTGTGTGGTGTTGATTAACTTACGTATGTTCCCTCTGTGTGTGTGTGTGTGTGTGTGTGTGTGTACGCGCGTGTGTGTGAGTGTGTCCTTTGAATTTGCACTTGTACATGAATCATTTATCATAATATCACGTTTCGCTTCTTATCTGTCACCACCACCAGAGATAAAACGTTGAACTGTTAAAGTTTCTCTCTCAAAAATTCCTGTCCAGGCTGAGGGCGGTTTACAAACACGGATGTGATCAATTACTTTTATCGTGTTCAATGTGGGCCTCAACTTTGACATTTTTTCAAAGAATAAAAACAGCAAACTCATCTTTGTGTTTTTTACGAAACACTTGTGCTTTTTGCCAGACGTCTAATGTCTCCAATAGGATTGCCTCTCCTAAAGGAACCCCTTTGGATTCATAGCATTGTTGTGACCCCTCCCTCCCAGCTGGACACACAAGTCATTCGATGTTATTTGGTTAAATATAAGTTGCAGTCGGGTGACCAAAATGCAATGTCTCGACAATGTGTAATGCCACGGTCAATGAGTTGGTTTTAAGTTGTGTTGTTAAGTAACCAGTGCTAC
Organism: Lycodopsis pacificus; assembly: GCA_028022725.1. NCBI lineage: Eukaryota > Metazoa > Chordata > Actinopteri > Perciformes > Zoarcidae > Lycodopsis > Lycodopsis pacificus. Next base: position 26,600,993 of record CM051689.1, on the reverse strand, counting down.
GCCCGGTCTAAGGGAAACCTGAGTGCAGCGTAATGATGGTCTCCCTCTCTCTCCCACTCCCAATAATGACCAGCGCTGCTGCCATACAGTCCACAATTAATTTATTTACACAGTAGCGACAAGCATCAGGGTGAGCCTGGCCCAAAACAATAAACAAATCAATCTTAATTTACATACCAACATACCTATTCCAAATGAAACAAAAGAAAATACAGGCAGCTTACCTACCTCCCTAACAGACAACATGAGAAAACCATACGAACAAAAAGGGCTTCTCACCCCTCCACTACACGGACTACATTCAAAAATCCTTGAAAAATAGTTATTCAATAAATATTCAATAAAATATCAGTGTACGTTCATAAACTGAATTGTATATTCAGTAGGCTATACAATTTCATTATCCTAACCAATGCAATCTTCAGTGTTGACAGTTTAATAAATCAGACACTGATGATCTTTTTTTCAACCAGAAATGCTTTGCACTGGTTAGGGGGTACTTGGCAGAAAAAAGGTTGAGAACCACTGCTCTAAGTGAAGTTGTGATACCTTTCACTTGTAGATTGGCGGTTACTTTGTTCCTTGTCTGGATATGGATTAATGCTACTTGTCCTGGATGGTGACCGTGGACATTTCCATTAAGTTTGAAAGTTACCTGGTCGTTATCTTGAGTTGTCAATCAATGGATTTTTGTGAGCTGGCACCATTTTCCAACTAGCTTAAAATACTTTTGACTTAATGTTAATTGCATTGCAAGGTGAACATACGAATGAAGTTCATTCTATTGAGATAAAAGCGAGTGATAGTAAAAGAACAGTGACAGGAGTTTTCCGCCTCTCGACTGCCCAGAGCAGACAGCTAAAGCTCTGTGAACATGTAACGTTTTGGCTGCAGCTGTTGGCAGTCCAGTGTAGGGATTCATTTAGATGAATTAATTATTTAAAAATGTGTGCCCTCGGGTCCGACAACAACCAAGTCCAGTTTTCAAGCACCCATTCATGAATAATCTGACATCTGAGTCACCGGAGCTTTGTAATGTTACCTGCTCTGGTGCCTGACGGTGTGCATACCTCTGAGCTCAGCATCACTTCCCTGGAGGAGCCTCAGAGAGATAAATACAGAGGCTGCATTTTATCTGGCAGTTCTGTCCTGTTTTATGCAAAAATACTCATTAATCTTTCATGCTATTATAGAGTTATGTGAATGTCCTGGATACATACAGGTAAATAAAATAAAGAAATAGGTGAACATTTGATGTAAATGATTAAAAATGATTGAAAGGTATTTTGTACAAAATGGCCAGATTTAGGCAAGGCAAGGCAAGGCAAGTTTATTTGTATAGCACATTTCAACAAGGTAATTCAAAGTGCTTCACATAAAACCATTAAAAGCATCAAAACATAAGACAAAAGAAAAGGAGATTTAAAAACAATTAAGAACATTCATTCATAAAACCATTAAAAATCGATGTCTCCCAGAGATCATCTACGCTGCACTCAAACCTCTACACTGCCAATTCTGTCAACCCACACACAAACCACCTATGGATCTTTGTTTTCTAGTGTGTGCCTGGCACGAGCTTGGTCCCGAAGGAAATACCGTTATAATTGTGCAGTCTCCACTTGTACTCCTTTCACGTCAGCGTACTTAAACAATTCCTATCTACTTGATCCAAACACAAGACAAAAGAAAAGGAGATTTAAAAACAATTAAGAACATTCATTAAAACATTAAAAAAACAGTGTAAGAAATAAAATGCAGTAGGAAAATGCAGAAATGCAGGAAATTGATTAATATATTAATTGAATGTGGTTCAATTAAAGGCAGCAGCAAACAGAAAAGTCTTCAATCTTGATTTAAATGAACTGAGGGTCTCAGCAGACCTGCAGCTTTCTGGGACTTTGTTCCAGATATGTGGAGCAGAAAAACTGATTTAGTGGTGGACGTACTGCATATGATAAGGGAAACACTTTGATACATGTATTGAATAATAATCAACAAAAAATGATATTTGCAATATTTTAGGAAGGCTTTTGTCCAACAAAATATAGAGGCATTTGGACAAATGTCTATGTCTACTATGTATTCATTTCTAATGCCTGCCAAGTTTTGATATTTTATATATATATATATATATATATATATGTGTCTATAGATATTTAATTTTAATTCAATGATTTGGAATTTCGAATGCATTTGCCTGCAAGCACCTTCTCATGAAATTAAATTACATGAAATGAATACTTTGTAGGTTCGTGGAAACAAACAAGGAGGCGAGTATTCCCTTTGGCTGCACCATGTGGCCGTTTATTTCCATCCATACAAAACAAACATCCATTCACTTCCTGCCACCCTTTAACCCACCCCCCCCCCTCCACCAGGGTTACGCCCCTTTCCTTAAAGGGGCCCCGTGAATTCGGTCGTTCCCTACATGCGCCCCCCCAGAATTCACCAACTCCCGAGATTAGTCCCAACCATTAATGTCTCGGGGCCCGGATCAACCGACCAGCCCGACTCCTTGTCTCTGGGGCCGGAGGCAGAACCACCATTGAAGGCCCCCTCCGGGTCCTGTCGTGCTGAGGTGGGAGGGCCCGAGGCCGCCCCCGCCGTGGGGGTTCAGCCAATCGTACCGGTTGGTCCAGGTCCAGATGTGCTGGTTTAAGGCGGTCAACCGACACGTATTCCAGCTTGCCGCCCATGTCGACCTTGCAGGTTTTGTCTCCGGTCCCCAGCACCCGAAACGGCCCGACGTAGGGGGGTTGAAAGGGTCCACGGTGGCCGTCCTGGCGAACGAACACATACTCCGCTGACCTGAGGCTGGACGGGACGTATGACTGTGGAAGGCCGTGCTGCGACGTGGGCACTGGCTTGAACAGCCTGGCTTTTTCCAGGAGCGTTTCCCGCTGCTGGGTTGCAGACCAAGGGTCTGTGACTTTGGGGATGAACTCCCCCGGGACCCGCAGTGGCTGTCCATAAACCAGCTCAGCCGATGAAGCTTGCAGATCGTCTTTGGGGGCTGTCCTGAGCCCCAACATGACCCACGGAAGCCTGTCCACCCAACTGCTGTCTTTGAGGCTGGCCCGGAGAGCAGCTTTCATCGACCGGTGGAACCGCTCGCATAATCCATTAGCCTGCGAGTGGTAGGCGGTAGTGCGATGGAGCTTCACCCCTAGGCTTCCTGCCACTGCATTCCACAGCTCTGATGTAAACTGTGGGCCTCGGTCCGAGGAAATGTCAGCTGGGGCTCCGAACCTGGCGACCCAAGCCTGAATAAACGCCCGAGCCACGTCATCCGCCGTTGTTGATGACAACGGGATAGCTTCTGGCCAACGAGTGGTTCGGTCTACCATCGTGAGGAGATGTGTGAAACCACGGGATGGGGGCAAAGGTCCTACCAAGTCCACATTTACGTGATCGAACCTCCTTTCTGGAACCGAAAACTGTGCTAAAGGGGTCTTTATGTGACGGTGCACCTTGGAGCGCTGGCACACCACACAAGTCCCTTCCCCACTTCCGTATATCCTTCTTCAGCCCATGCCAGACGAACTTTGCTGAGACCAACTTCTGCGACGCCCTCTTGCCGGGGTGTGACAGTCCATGAATAGCATCAAAAACCTGCTGTCTCCATTCATCGGGAACAACCGGCCGTGGCTGGCCTGTGGAGACGTCACACAGGAGCGTAACGCCAGTTTCGCCAAACGGGACCCCCTCCAACCGCAGTCCCGTAACTGCCGTCCTCAACTCCTGGACGCCCGGGTCTGTAATTTGATCCTCTGCCATCTTGTTATAGTCCAAGCCTAACTGGACAGCCCCTGTGACAGCCCTGGAGAGACAGTCTGCGACCAGGTTTTCCTTGCCTGCTACATGCTGTAGATCCGTGGTAAACTCTGATATGAAGGAGAGCTGGCGCGCAGACCATGGTTCGGTGCTCTTACTCATGGCAAACGTCAGTGGCTTGTGATCCACAAACGCAGTGAACGGCCAAGCCTCCAACAGGAACCGGAAATGCTGAATGGCCAGAAAGAGGCCGAGGAGCTCCCGATCGAACGTGCTGTATTTCCGCTCATTAGGCCGCAACTGTCGACTGAAGAAAACCAGCGGTTGCCACGCCCCTTTCACAAAACAAACATCCATTCACTTCCTGCCACCCTTTAACCCCCCCTCCACCAGGGTTACGCCCCTTTCCTTAAAGGGGCCCCGTGAATTCGGTCGTTCCCTACAACTTGATGTTTTGCAGAAGAAATTGTGCCACATAGAGCTGATGGCTTTCAGAGAGATAAATCACATACTTACCCAACATTTGTATTAGAGAATGATTTGTCCAAAATTCTGTCCTAAATGTTGCTTCAGCTGTCTTAAGCAGAACATCTACTCTCTGATTCTCGTACAGTGCACTAGGGCCCAAGGTCTGGCATGCAGAACTTCACTCTGCCAATCACTCCTCATGCATGCTCACTCATTATTTCCTTGATGTTATTGTTTGGGGCTGTACTTCAGTACGTGCATGCTGCTGTTACACACCCCTCCACCCAGTCTTTATCAGATTCATCATCTTCATCAACGCATCCTTCTATCAGCCTCATCAGCCACCATCACCACCAGATTCTGGACTCCATGGGGATTTATCTTGCTGCTGCTGAGGGCAGACGCCCCTCCATCACAAATCTCCCTGTAGAGTCCAAACGCCAAAGACTCTCTCAAGACTTATCATCACATATCATCTGTTAATAATACATTATTATCTTTTCTTCATCTGACTTGTCTCTCCTAATTGATATCCTATTATTCAGTATAAATACCGATAGCAATTGTAATGCCTTTCATGTTGTTGCACCTGTAACACTTGTAGATGTCGGAGGTCGTCAAAATTCTATGTCAAACTTGTGTTTGTTTGAACATACTCTACAGTCTAAAAATACCAGAAAAGCGCTATACAACAGTACGTTTACCATTTACAACACTGTTCTACCTTGCCGGAACAAGCCCTTTACCTCTCATTCACACACACTCACACACTGATGGTGGTGGAGCTGCCACGCAAGGTTGCTGGCCTGCCCATCGTGAGCAACTTCAATTTCATTGTCTTGCTCAAACTTTTTCTCTATGCTTTTTTTTCTCTCCCTCCCTGAACTCCCCTATTCTCTTCCTCTTCACTCAACCCCTCACTATCCCCCTCCCTCCCAACCCTCCATAAACAGCGTCTCTTTCAAGTAAAATGGCGTGCCATACCAGAGTTTGACAGTTTCTAGTCGTCAGCGCCGCTGTGATTCCAGCCTGGGCTTTTTTTGAAGTCACTCAGAGATAAACACATTTTTGGCTGCAGGAGGGAGAGAAGGAGGGGGAGGTAAAGTGAGAGAAAAAAGGCAAGACGAAACAGAGAGGGAGCGTAGGAGGGAGAAGAGGACAGGCGTAAGGAATGATAGAAGAAATGTGAGTTGAGTAGTGAAGTTTGTGCGGAGGCTTCCTCTGATCTGCTGCCTTTACTGATTGGAGGGAAAGACGCTTCCTGTCAACTGTCCCACACGCACTGCTGAACTGTGAAGAAAGGCAAATGACCCTTGTTTGTCAGGTCATTCAAGTGTGTGTGGGTGTGTGTTGGGTGAAGGTGGCTGCTGTTATGAATGAAACACAATATGTTCTTTGTTCCTATGATGCATGTTTCTATGAAGTAAAAAATACTACTTTTGAGCATTACAGGCTTATTATGACACACAATGCTGGACTACAGCTCAAGTTAAGTTATATTTCAACATTTATTTTTATCTTGAATGGCCTTGAATATCTTATTTAAAGAAATCTTACCAAAAACATTTACACTTGATCTATTGGCAGATTTTCAACTACAAGCAGAAAGACATATTCATTGATTGTTTTACTTATTGTTGAAGTGGCCTTTTTTCCCAGTGTTGTGTTGTTAACTGAGTTGAAGGATAAAAGCAGTCAAAGGTGAGACCTGGATTCAGCCGGTTTGGCTTGGGGTACAGCCAAACATGGTTTTACAGCTCCCAGCAAGCACACAAGTAAACACATGAGTGCTGAAGCTGCAGTTACAGTAGTTACAGTCGAGGTAGGAGGTCATGGTCATCTCACGTAACTCTGAGAATCCGTTGGATTGATATCCATCCTCTCATCTCAGTCTGGGAAAGACAGCGTAGTTGCCAAAGTTAAGTAACATTATAACTATTCCTTTAGTGTCATTTTAGGCATACCAGATCATGGAATGTAAAGCTCTTAAAATGGCTAAAGCACACTCAGCAGTGTGTAACTGATCAATGCTACCACAGATACCAGAACCAAATACCTGTCTCCTAACCTAAGTTCGGGACACTTACCAGATACTACACAGACACCATGGCAACATCACTGCTATTAAAAGAAAGACAGAAAAAACAAATCAACAGGCACATTTATGAAGCAGTAGAGACACCCTCATTTGTTAGCAGTGAGATAAGAGTAATCCTGCTCAGTGTTCCCTCACTGAGGTCGGTCAGAGTCTTGATGTGCTTGAAGTTCAAGCCTGTGGGAGACGGAGACTTTTGTTTGGTCTCGGTGTTGTTGACGGGCGAGAGACGGAGGGGAAAGGGCACAGAGACCCCAGGAGAGAGTGAATAAGAAAAGGCTGGAAGATGAAAAACATCATGTGATGGAAACAGAGAGAGAGGGAGGTAATGGAGACCTTTGAATAGCAGCACTCTGGGCCCTTGAAAAGATTTTGGTGTCTCCAGAGTACTGCGTGACACTCGGCTCCTGCACACACACACACACACACACACACACACACACCAGCAAATAAACAGACTTCTTCACCTAAACACACAACACAGAACCCTGACTACCAACAGAAATGATGGGGGAGCGATCCGTAGATGGCTTTAAAGTGTGATGACTCGTACTAAAACAGAAATATCTCTTTGGCTTTTCACATTTTGTTCTTTTGATTTGTTGGTTGATGGTCACAAACCATCTTGACTTTACTTTGTTTGATTTTTTAAGTTAAGTCCAGGGACGTGACGGAACAAAAGGTCTATCGACCTGAGCTGAGAGTTGTGTGGGTGTAAACCACAAAGGCTTCTCAATACAGAACAATCAACCTCCAAAAGATAAGTGAGCGTTTTCATTTTCAGCACTTCAGATAGGTCTGGTGTTGTCCTCATAGAGTTATGAACCTCCGGTTACACAACTATGCTTACCTCTTATGAATTCCCATTTAAAGTATTCTTGTCTGCTGAACAATGAAACAATCTTGTATGTTTTGATCAGTAGCTTTCAGTCGGGAAGGTAGTCGGTCATGGAAACATCAAGTCCGCTGCTCGCATAAACAACGCTACTGTTATATTTGTCGATAGTGTCGATAAGGCCGACACGGTGGTGGAGAACGGGATCGTGGTGAACGATACGTCGATACCCGTTCTGCCTCTGGCCACACCAGCGATTAAAGTCACTCTGTCCAATGTTCTGTCACAGGAAAAACGGGAGAGTAATTTTTCCGGAGTTACAATTATTTTCCACTGAAGGAGTCATATTTAATCATTTTGGAGTGTAATTACTTCCAGTAGCCAGTAGAGTGTGAGTAAATATTCAGAATAAAATCTATTGGAGTAAAACAGCGTGACCACGCCCACAACAGTTCCTCCACAGTGACATGTCATCCATTTTGGTTCTTGTCCACCTTCTACCACCATCACCACATGGCCGCAAGAGACCAGGAAAACTCTCAGCCAGACAAGCCAGTGACCGTCTTGTGAAATTCATTAAGGTGAGGTTACAGTTCAATTAAACTGGAAAAACGTCACTGTTCTGTCCCCTTTTCTAAACCTTTCAATCCTCTTTTTAAGATTATGGTCAATTAAGACATTTCCTTAAACTGACTAATTTTATAGCTGACTAATTAATTATTTTTTCTGTCACAGACTGGGACGAGCATCCAGGGGCATCTGGACGGCATCGTGGAAAGCCTTCAACCATACCTGCTAGCTGTGGGGACCCAGAAGAGTCTGATTCACAAATACTTAATTGTGATTGACAAGCATGCAATACCTTGTAAGTTACCAGACACACTTCCCTGTTTTGATGAGTTTTTCAAAGCTCATTTTGTCCTTGGTACTTCATACAACCAGGATCTGGTAAATATGTACAACTTCTTGCAAACCACGATCTTTGAAATCGATGTTGATACCACTAAGGTGAATCCAAGGGTTGCAGAGTTGAGGGCTCGGATGCTGCATTGAGTTGATACGAAGATGTTTTGTTTTATTTGCAAAATCCCCCAGGCAAACACCAATTCCCTGACAAAACACTTGAAGTTGATCCACGGACTTTGTTCAGGAAAGACCCTTCGTCTTAAATGTGGTCAGGCTGGTTGTTCACTAGTTTATGGTTTACATTTGCCCTGCAAACAGTGTGTCTTGATGAGCATTTTAATGCATATAAAGTTGTGTGCACAAAAGACGGACCTCATGTAGTTGATGTGAAAGAGATTTTCTGTTATAAAGCATTTGATGTACAAATGTCATACAGGTGTGATGACGCAAGTTTGTTTATTGTGCCATACTGTTTCCTATGATGTCATAATGAAAAGGCCAAAGTGTTCCAAAGGTCCAAAATGTATTCTGTAAAATATGTTTGGATACATTGCACATTTGTTATAAAAAATACTAAATTGTGCTTTGCTAAATACTGATATCTGATTTATTTAACTTGTTGGATTTAATGATAACCTTCCAGAGTAAGTTCTCACAGGTTTTAATCATAATTTAGTTCTATATGGAGTGGAATTTAGTTCTATATGGAGTGGAATATAGTTCTATATGGAGTGGAATATAGTTCTAAGTTGAGTAAAATGGCAGTAGAGTTGTTTTCATTTTATGCTACATAGAGTAAATTATCATCATCTAGAGTTAAATACAAACACTGAATAGAGTAAAAAAGAATCTGAATCATTAACTCTGAGGCAAGAGTAGATTTTACTCTATATAGACTGGGACCAAATGTTGTATTTTATTGAGTACAATTTTTTTCAATTTGAGTAAAATTTACTCCGACAAATTTACTACCGTTCATCAGAGACGAGACACTGACCAGAGAGCTATCTAGACACAGGAAAGTAGTGTCTCAGATTAAGAAAGTGTCCCCAGGCTGTAACTCTCCTCTGTTGAAACACGTGGTGTCTCACAGAAGACAGCCCCACATGGTCCTCAACAACTCAACACATGATCCAACAACAGGAACGAGGAGCTCAACCTGGTGTTCAAACTCAGAGTAGACGACTTTGAATCTGTGATTTTTGTAACATCTGACATAATGACGTGTTTCAGTTGTGGTAGAGAGGGACATCTGATCAGAGCATGTCCAGAGAAAAACTCTACTGAGCACAACGCTTCTAATAAAGACCAGAACCAGAAAGATACTGAGGAGGGCAGAGGGGAAGGACAGGGGGGTCCAGCAGGTGAGTCAGGTGAGTGATAGAAGACAGCAGGACAGTTAGGTAAGTACTGGAGGACAGGTAGGAGAAAGGAAACAGTAAAACAAAAGATGTGAAAGTATGAGAGTGACAGGAAGTGGTGTTGACGTGGAGGGACATGAGGAGCTGCTCAGAGTCCCCTGTCTGAAGAGAAAAACTAAGAGTAAAAGTGGAAGCTCACAGGCAAGGAACGGGGCAGCGAGCAGCTGTAGGAGCACTAGAGAGTACAGTGTGGGGAAAATGAAAGTGTTTCTACAGAAGACCAACAACATGAAGGGAGTTAACGTGGAGGAATACTTCTCTGATAAAGAGCAGCTCTCTAACTCTGCCCGGTTACACATGAGCAGTAAAGGTAGAGGAGGATTCACCGACCAGGAAGTGTACAGAGCCAAGAAAATAGTTCAGAAAATAAGCAAAGAGCTAAACAATGATGATGGTGATGATGAATAATGAGGTCTCACAGACTAAATGCAGCACAGGGATACTTAAGTTTGAGCATTTTCATTTTGTTTTTATGAATGTTTATGCTCCTGTTTTATGAACGACTGTGTTTTTTAAAGGTTTTAAGCAGAGTGAATGTGGAGGGTTTATATTTTTAAGAGGAGATTTTAACTGCACTGAATATGATTCTATAGACAGGAATCACCTGGAGCCTCACAGTCCATCACAGCGAGCACTGAGCTGCTGGAACAACATGATGTAGTTGATGTGATCACATAACATGATTTTAAGTCTTTAAAACAGTGGTGGGGTTGTGGGAAGGCAGAGATAAAGCAGCTCTGTCAGCAGTACACTTTCAATGTCACACGGGATATTACCAGATCTATGAAGGATCTGGAGAATGTAATCGTGGAGCTGCAGCGGTTCACAGAATCCACAGGAAATCGAGATCACATTCAAGATCTCAAGTGTAAAAAGTCTGCCCTTACAGACCTGCTGCGCACTAAGGTTCAGGGGACACTGGTCAGGTCACGCTTCCTGAGTGCATCGCTGATGGCCGCACCGTCCAAGTTCTTCTTTGGCCTGGAGAAGAAGAATGGGCAGAACAGGTTTATTCATGCTCTGCTACTGGACAGGAACTTAAAAACACCAAAGAGATCTGAAGGAGAGCTGTGCTTCTACTCAGAGCTTTACTGCAGTGAGTACACTGAGAACATTGTAATGTTTGAATCCTTCTGTGGAGAGCTGGTTGGAGTCCTCTGTGATAGAGGAACTCCACGGCCCTGCCGGGCATGGCGGGGGGTTGGGCCCCCGTAATTGATGGGATTCCAGTAGAGTTCTACAAAGAGTTCTGGAGCAAGATGGGTGAAGATCTTTTAACTGTTTTTAATGAGAGTTTTAAAGATTTGTTGCTGCCTCTCAGTTACAGGAGAGCAATAATAACACAAAAAAGGAGATCTACAAGAGATGACAAACTGGCGTCCTGTGTCCCTTCTCTGTTCGACTATAACATCTTGTCCAAAGCGCTGGCAAACCGACTGAGAGAGGTGGCGGACCAAGTGATCCACCTAGACCAGACCTACTGTGTGCCTGGTAGGTCCACCCTGGACAATGTGTCCTTAATTCGTGATATTTTGGACATCTCTACTTCTTTGAGCATTAAAACTGGTGTCATTTCTCGAGACCAGGAAAATGCCTTTGACCAGTGTTACAGGTACCAGGACTGGTACCAAATAGCCAGATGATAAGATTCTGCAAACAGGACACACAAATGACACAGGGCAATTTCACATCTGTTCATCTCGCCTGCTCTGCAGAATGAGGAAGCGGCATCGCGCCATTATGGTCATAACTCGTAAAGCCTGACCAAAGCAAAGCAAAAAGCACCACCCTGCCCCCTGCTGGCCAGAGGGTGGACTCCATACACAATGAAAGCACGTCAGTCCTTTATAAAATTATTATATTTCTAGCACATACAATGCTCACTGCAAACCATATTGGCTGTACATAAAGCAAAACACACCAATTCACATGTGAAAGCACATCGGTGGGCGTCACACCAGGTTGAGCACCTTTTCCTCTGGTAGACGAGAGTTTTGGCCTCAGCCCAGGTCTCCTAGCTATGATCAAGGTTTTGTACCAGGACATTGAGAGTGTACTGAAAATGAATGGAGGCCTTAGTGCTCCTCTTAGAGTGTTTAGAGGGTTGGGAGAGGGCTGCTCTCTCTCAGGGATGCTGCATTGGGTCCCTCTGTATTTACCAAAAGAGAAGGGAGGTCAGGGTCTGGTGCATATTGAAAGCAGAGTGGCAACATTCAGGTTCCAGTTCATCAAAAGATACCTTACAGCTCCAACAAATGTCAGACACTGCACTTTTTAAAATAGATTTTAATCTTTTAAAACTTTAAGGTATGGAACTGTTTTAAATGGAAGAGACTGGAACCTGCTTGCGCGCTGTACTGGTTACTAGAGGAACCTTCATTTTAGGGAGGCTGCTATAAAAAAGCCTCAAAGTGGCAGCTGCTCAACCTCATTGTTTGAGAGGCCAAACTGTCAATTTACAGGAGCAGAAAGAGCAGAGTGAGTAGAGGGAAGGACAGGAAGCACTTCCTGTCTTCATTTCATTGGTCAAAGCCAGAGTTTGGGTTGACTTTGGATTTTTTTGAAGTATGAACAATATGGATGATTTTATTGAAAAAGTGGTGCTATAAGGATGCAATATGTTGTGTGGCTGGAGACGATTTATTATTGAACACTCCTAGTACATTTTGAAGAGTCACTGTTTGTATTGTTGTGTCGTGAGAACAATATTTGGTTCTTTCATGTTTTTAAATAAATGTTTTTTTTAAATCTCTCTCTCTCTCTCTCTCTCTCTCTCTCTCTCTCTCTCTCTCTCTCTCTCTCTCTCCCCCCCCCCCCCCCCCCCACAGGGCTCTTCTGGTATTGCTCTCTGATTTCCATCTTTGCATCATCTGACATTGCAAGCCCTTCTCTAACACTGGGATCATCCCAGTACTCCACTTCACAGGCAGCGCTGTCGGTGTGTGTGAACCACCAGCATACACACACACACACACACAGCCTCACTGCAACTTGCTGTACTGTACACAATAGAAGACCTTTGTGTGGCCTTTGCGAGTCCCATGTTTATTTGATTGGTTTATTTGGTAGGGACAGTGCACATTAATAAAACATTCCTATAAATGCGCCAGATTTAAGTCAAGAGGCTATTTTTCACCATTAGTCTCTGATGTAATGAATGTTTGTATGAGTTTGTACTGCTGAGTAGGAGACCACTTTTCGCTTCACGTTACTCATGTGAGTTTGACCGCGGGGTAATTTGTGTTTCTTCACCTCCATGTGATGATGTTTCAATCATGGCCCAAATAACCACTATTGCTTCTTTGTACATGTTGTGGAAGTCCCAAGCAAGTTGGAAAACTAAACACCGTTGTGTCTGGGTTCATAAAATCCTCCGGAGGAACACACATCTTAGTGAATTCCACAAAGAGTTTCGCCCGGTGTCTGTACAGATATGAGGTAATTATAGAGCTCAGGGTGCCCATAGACGGCAAACCTTCAGTTAGCGGAGGGACTCGCATTCAGCCAGCTTAAACCCCAGTGTCGGGGGTTTGATCCTGGGGTACTGACCCAATTCTACACCCAAACTGAACCGTTCCCCTCTTGTCATACCAAGTGTTGTTTGGCTGGGGCTACCTGGTTAGCATGCTTAATTCAGTAGACATCTCTGCAACACAGACGTCTTTGACATAACATCACACTTTAACCTCTTCATATTCTTCAGATGCTAGTTCATTCTGAATATGTAGACATTGCACCTTTAGGGTAGAGGAGAGTGAGAAGGAAAAAGGAGCCTTTACAACTCTCTCACTTGTTTGTGTATCTGTGCGTGTTTACCCATTTGTGTGCAGTCTCGGTTCTTGAGTATGAAAACAGAAAAAGGTACTGTAGGTGCTGTTGTGTCTCACAGCCTGTAATGTTGTCTTCAGGTGCTTGTTCAACTGCCAGGTCTGACACGCTTCACAACTTAGTACAGTCTTCTTTATTCAGCAGTTGCGTAGATGGATTTCCTTTTCCCACTTCACAGGTCAGACTCCTTGTGGCTGTCTACTCAGGTGAAGTATATTTTGAATTAGGGTTGCTAAACATTCATTCCTATTTAAAAAATACTGATGAAACGTTGGGCAATATAAGTGCAGCAGTGGTGTGGTCATACTTTCAAAGCATGTACCCCATGGTGATTGTATCAGCCCAGTACCAGCCTTCTACTCTGCATGGCCTCATGGGGCAACCAGCCTGCAAACCGTGGTTCAAAATGAGCTTCCTTGGTTACATAGCCCTAAAGTTCCCCGAAAGCCTGAGAAATGCACGAAAACTGGTGAAGAGTATTAGATGATAAACCTGTGAGAGGTACAAGTCCTCTACACCAGTGATTGGGCTGCAAGCGCCACCTAGAGGGCCGCAAACAACTTTCAGTTTTGCACCTGTGGGCCGCGAGGGCCGCGGGACCGCATAGGTTATCAATTGAAGACACCAGAGATATTACTGTTATCCATGAGACGCTCAGTTACAATTTAGCTTCCCACCACCTGGTGGCGGTAATGCGTTAGTCAGTTGTTTAACAAGCTGCAATAAGCAGAAGAAGACACTCAGCTAGCCGCTAGCCTGTAGCGAAAGTTATGGATACGTTTTTGAAAAGAAAAAATGAAGACGACAGTGGTGCCATACCCCCCCCCCCCCAAAAGTCTAAATGTGTGCGCAAGTACAATCCTGACTTTCTTATGTACGGCTTTGTGAACGGAGGCAACGAGGCAGAGCCGAGGGCTCAGTGTGTGGAATGTGGGCTAATGCTATCAAATGAAGCACTGAAGCCTTCAAAAATAAAGCGACACCTAGCGACCAAACATCCAACGCTCGTGGGAAAGCCTGTTGGGCTTCTTGTTGTGTATGCAGGTTTACATACACATGATAATAAATGTCTTTGTGATCATCACATTCTCACATTGTGATCATCACATTGTGTCATCACATTCTATCATCTCATTTATTTGACAAGGGTTTTGCCTGTTCAACTCCGCGAGGACGCCGGCGTCCTCGATCCCCTTCCGTTCCTACGGCTTGCTTGAGCAAACTACGTCACAAAACATGGCTGTGTTTGGTATCCCAGCATGCCCAAAATCCTCATCTTTGCAAATAAATCATCGATTTTCTTTAATTTCTTATGGATTTTCCACAAAAGGAGCCCACATACACACTGCCCAAAGTTGCCATAACCGCTGCAAGTCGGATCTTGCAGCATTTCGACGGAAAAAGACACATTACAGACCCGACAATGTGCTAACAGATGTTACCATGGAGCTAGTGGCTTCAGAAAACGCTAGTACTTATAGTAAAAACCTTATCTTCCTCTTACATAAGCTGTCAACCAACGTATAACCTTACGTAACTGAGCTACTCTCATACTCGATCGTGCGCTCGGTCGCAGCCGTTAAACACAGCAAGTCCGCTACTCGGTCTTAGGTATATACTTAGTTTTTGCAATTGACCATCGGCGATCAGCCCCCACGGAGCGGCTGTCTGAAGCTACAGTTAGCAATAAATGCTATTCAGAGCTACGAGCTAACTTTCGTGACAAACACAACAACACAGAGGAAACAAGTGAGAGACGAGTGAGAGACGAGTGAGAGACGAGTGAGAGACGAGTGAGAGACGAGTGATCAACGCTGATTCGTTTTACTTCTTCCGTTTGGTAGCCTTGAGAGACCTTAATCTGTAAGTATTTCTTTATGAAGCATTAAACGATTTACGAAGATATATTATATTCGCTAATGCTAATCGCGGTTAGCATTTCCCCATTGGCGGTAATGTTAAAATTAGCTTAGAAGCTAGCGAGTCGGAACTGTTTCATGATGTTGTGCCCTAAAAGATGGAGCAATTCCCCCATGCCTAAAGAATTGATAGAGGGCGAAGATGATGTCCCTGTTTTTCTGCTGGGTGACCCAGCTTATCCCCTGATGCCGTATCTCATGAAGGAATACCCCAATGGCGGAGCTAACGTTACATTCATCGGCCCCCACGGCAACAGACAACAACACAGAGGAAGCGAGTGATCGACGTGTGTTGACCACATTTATGGACCATAATCGAGTAAACGTTTACGTGTAAGTGTTGATTTTAAAGTAAAGTTGATGTGAGAGAGAGAGAGAGAGAGAGAGAGAGAGATAGAGAGAGAGAGAGAGAGCCGCAGCGCTGTAACTACGTCTGAAAAATAAAACTTCTAAAACTTTCCACGAACTGTGTCTGTTTGAATTTATAGAGGAAGATTTTAGAGGAAGATCTTAAGTATCAAACACAACCTTTCATTATAAAAGACTACTTTATTACTCTGTCGCATTTTTTTAAACTAAGCAAGCAATCTACTTCCTGTTTACACCGTCACGCGCATGCCCAGTGTACGTTAATGGTCACGTGCTGTCCGCCTTCGAAGGCTGCCGTGTGGCTGCAGATCAACTTGAGAATAATGCTGAAACTCCCGGGTGGACGGAGATCGTTTCTATTTGACAACTCTGCATCCAACTAGACACAGACTAGTGTGGATATGGCCTTAGGGTGCTCCAAAACTCCTGCGTAGTGTGGCTGCTCAGTGTAAACGTAGCAAAGATGGAGTAAAACTGGAGTAGTATGGACTAGGCATCTGTCTCCCCCTCCACCCTGAAACATTGTGTTGATCAGCTGTCTCCGGTCTTCACAGACATCTTCAACACCTCCCTGGAGACATGCCACGTACCAGCCTGCTTCAAGGTCTCCACCATCATCCCTGTCCCCAAACAACCAAGGATCACAGGACTTAACGACGACAGGCCCGTCGCCCTGACCTCTGTGGTCATGAAGTATTTTGAACGCCGAGTCCTGTCCCACCTAAAAACCCTCACTGACCCACTCCTGGACCCCCTGCAGTTCGCTTACAGAGCCAACAGGTCTGTAGACGACGCAGTCAACTTGGCCCTTCACTTCATCCTCCAGCATCTGGACTCCCCAGGAACCTACGCCAGGATCCTGTTTGTGGACTTCAGCTCTGCCTTCAACACCATCATCCCGTCTTTGCTGCACGACAAGCTCTCTCAGCTGCACCTGCCCGACTCCACCTGCAAGTGGATCACAGACTTCCTGTCTGACAGGAAGCAGCGCGTGAAGCTGGGAAAACATGTCTCAGCCTCTCGGACCATCAGCACCGGTTCCCCCCAAGGCTGCGTTCTTTCCCCTCTGCTCTTCTCCCTGTACACCAACAGTCGACACCAACAGTCCGTCAAGCTCCTGAAGTTCGCAGATGACACCACCCTCATTGGACTCATCTCTGGTGGGGATGAGTCCGCCTACAGGTGGGAGACTGATCATCTAGTGACCTGGTGCGGTCTGAACAACTTAGAGCTCAACGCCCTAAAGACAGCGGAGATGGTTGTCGATTTCCCGAAGAATGCAGCCCCACCAGCCCCTATCACTCTGTGTGACTCCCCCGTCGACGCGGTGGAGTCCTTCCGCTTCCTGGGCTCCATCATATCCCAGGACCTCAAGTGGGAGCTCAACATCAGCGCCATCACAAAGAAGGCTCAGCAGAGGATGTACTTCCTGAGGCAGCTGAAGAAATTCAACCTGCCAAAGACAATGATGGTGCATTTCTACACAGCCATCATTGTGTCCATCCTCTGCTCCTCATGGTCTGTTCTGCTGCAGCCTGTCCTTGTCCTTGGCAGTGGCTGCACCAGCGCATCATTCGCTCAGCCGAGAAGGTGATTGGCTGCAATCTGCCGTCCCTCCAGGACATGTTCACTTTAAGAACCCTGAAGCGAGCAAGAAGGATTGTAGCCGACTCCTCTCACCCTGGACAAAACTGTTTGTGCCCCTTCCATCTGGTAGGAGGCTGAGGTCCATCAGGACCAAGACCTCTCGACACATGAACAGTTTCTTCCCGTCGGCAGTCGGGCTCATTAACAGAGCCCGGGACCCCCACTGACTGTCATCCCCAGGACAATTTCCTACCGGTCACTCCCCTGCACATCCCTACTATTACACTCGACACTTTTACACTACACTTACATCTCACTTGTTTATAGTCCTGTTATCTGTTCGTTTGTGCACTTTATTTTATATTTCACTTTATTTTAAATTTTCATTCCACTTTATTCTATACTTTACTTTATTTTATATTTTCTGTCAATTTAATATGTTTCTACTTTGCACTGTTGATTGTTGATTGTTAAATGTTATGCACCTCCCGTCATGTCAAATTCCTTGTATGTTCAACATACCATCGCAATAAACGATTCTGATTCTGAGATGAAACAAACTTCTAGGACTGCCTTCTTTCTTTTGGACTGAACATGAACACTTGAACACTTAATTCATTCACCTGGTGCAATACCTAATCCGTGCAATCCTGTGCAATATCAAATACGTTTAAGTATTTACCTTACACTTACATTTTACTCCGTCTGTATTTACTGGTATACTTAATAGTCTTCTTTACTGTCAATCCTGTGCAATATCAAATACGTTTAAGTATTATCTTACATTTCACATTTTTACTCCGTCTGTACATACTGGTATATTTTGTATTCTTCTTTACTGTCATTTTTACTACTGTTTACTGTTTAGTCTATTTATACTACTTGATTTTTTTATCTTCATTTATTACTTGTGAGCGATGCTGCTGTAATCCTGTAATTTCCCCACTGAGGGACTAATAAAGGATTATCTTATCTTATCTTATCTTATCTTCACCTACGTAATATTTCAAAAATCAGGCACATCCTGTCTCAAAGTGATGCAGAAAAATGAGTTCATGCATTTGTTACCTCTAGACTAGATTACTGTAATTCGTTATTATCAGGCTGCTCTAATAAGTCTCTTCTCTCCAGATGATTCAGAATGCTGCAGCTCGTGTACTAACAAGAACTAAGAAATGAGATCATATTACTCCTGTATTAGCTTCTCTGCACTGGCTCCCTGTAACATCTAGAATAGAATTTGAACTCCTTCTCCAAACCTACAAAGCCCTAATTGGTCAGGCACCATCATATCTTAAAGAGCTTATAGTACCATACTGCCCTACTAGTGAGCTGCGCTCCCTATATTCAAGGTTACTTGTGTTTCCTAGAGTCTTAAAAAGTAGGATGGGAGCCAGAGCCTTCAGTTATCAAGCTCCTCTTCTGTGGAACCAGCTTCCAGTTTCAGTACGGGGGGGGGGGGCAGACACACTCACCACATTTACGAGTAGGCTTAAGACTTCCCTCTTTGATAACACTTATAGTTAGGGCTGGCTCAGGTTTATAGTTAGGGCTGGCTCCGGTTTATAGTTAGGGCTGGCTCCGGTTTATAGTTAGGGCTGGCTCAGGTTTATAGTTAGGGCTGGCTCCGGTTTATAGTTAGGGCTGGCTCCGGTTTATAGTTAGGGCTGGCTCAGGTTTATAGTTAGGGCTGGCTCAGGTTTATTAGGGCTGGTTCAGGTTTATAGTTAGGGCTGGCTCAGGTTTATAGTTAGGGCTGGCTCAGGTCTCGTCTCACTCCAATCTGAGAAACTGGTCAGTTGACCCCCCAACTGGCCAGTTGACCCCCCCCCCCCCCGAAAAAAAACCTCTACGGATCTACACGATTCACGTGGATGATATATTTTGATTCAAAACGGCGAATTTCGCAGAAAAGCGACAAGTTTGCAGGTATGTACTAATCTTTGAACATCTGGTTGCCTTCACCACATCTGGACCGATGAAAGAAAAACACCCAACGCTGGAAGGAACCCTTATGTCAGACACCACAGCATTGAAGATGAATCAGCAGGTGTTGAAATAACTATTTAGCTTCCACTTTACAAACCAAACAAACAAACGGGCCCTCCCACATGTTGCATGTTATAAAGAGAGAGACAAAAGAAATCACGAATGCTTGATAGTTAGACTTATTGAAAAAAGAGGGTAAAAACACCTTGTGCCTACACTTGTAGGATAGTATAACATTTCCCAGCCAGAAGTGCAGCATAGAAGTTGTCAGTGTGTCTCCAAGCATGCTGGCTCCAACTGATGCCTGGGGAAACAGCACCACAGAGGCTTAAGTTGTTTTCACAAACAGGTATATGTAGAAGTGTTATAGGTTATGGTGACTCAGAGGTTTGGTTAGGCACACAAAACATGGTTGAAGAGTAGTCCACTGATTTAGCAATGCATTTCTATAACATTGTCGGACCCAATGGACAGAAAAAAGGTCAAAATTGATGCAGCAGATCCATAGATATTGTCTTTTTTATTCTACCCATTCTTCTTCCTTGTCTAAACCTGCTGCCTACACTAACCACAATGCAGCTCAAACGCACAGAGTCATTCCACGAAACCAACACGATGTGAGTCCCTTTGTGATTGACCTTTTTAAGAGTATACTCATCACGGTGTCACGGTAACTCTGCATTCAAATCGCCAGCAATTCGAGGCACATGGGTTCGTTGTCCGTAGCTGACATGAGCCATACACGCTGTGTGCCATCTGCCAGTGCAGTGAAAAACAGGATTCACCTGTGAAGAGAAAGCAGGTCCCTGCTTTGGGCTCCTGGTCATCTTTTTAAATGCTTGTTTTCTGGATGTAGTTTGAATAGATCGGTGCTAGGCTTTGCTAACATTGTAGCTGCTCCATCATTACTCAGCAGATCATCATCTAGGCATAGATATGGCAGCAACGTTATTGTTCATACGATAGACGATCTAGTATTTACACACATATTTATACACATATAGTTTCATATAGCCTTTTTAGAAATATGAAGTACTATACAGAGCTCTGGCTGACCCCAGACAGCTACAATATTATTTTCCTTCATTTCTGATTCAACGACGTCAGTGACGACATGAGGAGAATCTTAATGCCGATTGGCTTTTGAAACACGGCACCACATGAATTTGGACAATGTTGGATCCTGATTCTGAGAAAACAGCTCATGAGAAGTAAACTGGGGAGTACCCCTTTAAATTTGTTGTAAAACAAGAGCTCAGAAGTATACAACTGAAGGTCTTGATTGCATAATGTACTCATGAGCCATTGATTCAAGTCTTAGATTCATCCTGACTGATATTCCCACGAGAAGTGAATGCGACATCACTCCAATCACTGCTGAGGGATCAGCAGACTGAGCACTCAGGTTCACAAGCTCGACACGGGGATGGAAAGTTGACAGGAAAGAACACAAACAATTCCCCAAAATGATTTTGACCTGATTCTGATGAGAGCTAGAACCTTGCTCTCGTTGCCAAAAAAAAACACTCTGTAGTCATGGCAACCCTGTTCTCACTCCAAACTATATTGGTGATTTCACTCTCTATTTCTACACTGTGCTGCTGCCAGTGACATGTATTTACTGAACCAAATTTTACCTGTTAAACGTTGCCATAAACGGGTGTCAATCTGGTGAAAGTGTGCACCTGTTATGGCACATGGACAGAGATAATTAACTGATTTGTCTCTTCTTAGTCACATGAATCAAGTCGAGCTGCAACAGGGACTGGGTTTACCTCTACATGTAAATGTTTGGTAATTTCTCCCCACCTGGTAAATTACAGCTGGAATCAAAGCACGATCCAAAGTAAGACCTATTGTTTTTGGTTGCTGCCTCTTGTGCAGTGTGCACTTTTGCACTTCGCCTAAACCGCATAAAATGAAATGAACATCAGGACAGACGCGAGACGTCAGAATGACAGTGTTGCAATATCCATACAATATTCACAACCTGCAGAAGCAGTACATATCAAATTGTTTTGATTGTTTTTCTTAGTAGTAAGTAGGGGTGCAACGGATCACAAACCTCATGGTTCGGATCACGGTTCTTGAGTCACGGTTTGGATAATTTTTCAGATCAGCAAAGAAAAGGGGAGGAGTCAAATATAACTTTGCTTTCCATTTATTAATTAAATAACTTCAAGAACACTTACAGCAAAGAACTTTGGGCTATAGTCTTACATAAAAACAAACATATTGAATATATCCAATTTGAAATAAATAAAAATAAACCATTCAAGAATAAATAAAAATAAAACATTCAAGAATCCTCATATTGAATATGTCCAATTTAAAATAAATAAAAATAAAACATTCAAGAATCCTCATTTCTGTTAAGTTTAAGTGCAACATGAGGTATGGTGATACCCTCGTCCTTTGATCAATACTGAAAGAAAGAAACAGCCAGTGAGCTAGCTTCCACTGTTTACACTGAACTGAACTGCTCGGCAACAACTTGGGTCTGTGTTTACTTCCTGTCAGGTGATGCCATTCAAATACACAATAATGTTTCCATTACTGTGAAATGCTCTACAACTTTAAAAGGTTTTTCAAAAAGATGAGAATATCTCCATTGTCTGGGGAGAGGGTAGACCTTACTGTGGTGACTCGGATATTACTATTGGGCCTGTCTAGCTTCACTCTGCTGCTTCTGTCAGCACCTGCACCAGGTGTGTGTCTGTGTGACTCTCAGAGGGGGCGTGTCTACAGCACCTGTCTGTGTGACTCTCACAGAGGGGGCGTGTCTACAGCGCCGGACTATGAATGTCCTCCGTGATGATGTGAGCGGTCAGTGTTTTCCTTGAGATCTTCATACTGAAGTGGGTGCGTGAGGGGATTTCGTAGCGTGGCTCAAGCACTTTAACCAGATTTTGAAATCCTTTTGTTTTCCACAACAGTGTCCCCCGTCACTGACAGACCAGGATGGCGCTTCATATTGTGGGACATGTCCAATGTAATGCCGTTGTCACAGTGGCGGGCCGTGGATTTTATACCTGGGCCTTCAGTGCTGTCCTACTACAGTTGAATTACCTCCTAATAACCTCATTATGAAGCATCAATCCAGCAAACCTGCAGCAGATCCACGCATTCCACCACACAAGAGCACGAGCCATTCAAATATTATTCAAAAAAACGACACGATAGACAAATGAACAGTCGTAACGTTACTATGTAAAAAACAAACGCAGTTTGTCACTTACCGAACCTTAAAGAGTTTAATCCCAGTACATCGTTTCGGTTCCAGTAAGAAGTCCTTCTCGATTCATGGACACCAGTGACAGTCGAGCCTCCCCAGTTATATTTCGCCAGTCTGCTGCGGCAGGTTCGCAGCGGGACCGGGATCCCACCTCCGCCGGCGCAGACCTCACGCCAGGCCGCGTTTGTGGAGCAGTTTCCCTGCGACCGTGTTCGTTGAGTTGTAGATCCACTTGAGTCTCTCCAAAAGTTTTCAAATGCTATGGCGTCCTCAGGTTAGCGTAGCTCCAAGCACCAACAGCTCACTTAAAATGAAACGCATTCCAAGCCATAAAATGTGCAACACTGACGCTGTCAGCAAGAAATACCGTTCAAAGACCGTTCACACCGGTCGCGTTTATTTTTTGACGCGCGTTGTAATAATAAATTATGTAAATAATATGCGCTATACTTGTATGCTTATATTGCGGAGTTGTGAGGTCACATGTAAGTAGGTCAAATACTCCGAGCAGGGCATTCCGGCGCCTGCTCGCATGATAGAAACAGATGCTGTGACTCCGAAAAGAAACACCCGCTTAAACCACCAGATTAGGGCGGAAACCGCCATCTTAGAGTAGGAGAAGAGCTCTCTTATCTATTCACACAGAGACTTCTGAAATAGCTTAGAATTGCACCCTTTCGGCACCTCCAGTGTTCCACAACATGCACGCACACTGATGATGCAGCGAAGGAGGATCCATCGTGAGCCAGTGTGGAGATACCCAGAGCTCCAACCAAGCCCTCTGAAAGCTAGAAACAGAGCCGCCTGCTACTTTGTATTCCACCAATAGGCTTCTGTAAGAAGAACCTATATTATATGACGCGCATGCTGTTTAAGCGCCTTTTTTCCTTTTTTCCCTACTCCTACAGAGTAGAGACTAGGCCACGTGCACGTTTGACTGCCGGGCATAATACTTCTGTTACAAATAAATGTTATTGCTTGAATTGAGCTAAACGCCTCGATCTCAGTCTGTTCACTCCGAGTTTCTCCACGACATCGTCGAGATTACATACAAAGTCTATGCACAGACGCGATGAGACTGGCGCGGCGCGTTGGACGCGTTATTGCGGCGCGGTGGACGCGTTGGATGCCGCAAAATCGCCAACGCGCCAGTTGAAATTTTTCAACTTTTGCGAAATAATCGCGTGACGCTGTGGCGTGATAGCCTATCAGCGTTGAGTTGCTCCCCCTGTCATCACTGACTTCCTGCCTTTGTTGAATCAGGAAATAAATCCTGTAGCCGTCTGTGTTCACCCAGAGCTCTACGATACCTCATATCAATAGAGACCAGACCAAACTATGTGTATACATGTGTGTGTGTAAACCATACGGTACAAACAATGAATAGACGCTGCCGTATTTACGTCTACGTGACGTTATTGAGTGCTGGTGGAGCTGCTACGATGTTAGCATAGCCTAGCACCGATCCATCAGAGCTCCATTGAGAAGACAAGTAGCCTACAAATCGGTATCATTACGTAGTTATTTCGGAGTCCCTTTTTGTCGGAGAAGACAAGTACAAATTGGCATCATTATGTAGTTATTTCGGAGTCCCTTTTTGTCGGTTTATTTTCTGTTAAATCACAGCCAAATCAGTTTATTTTGTGTTTCTACAGCTGTAGTAAACAGCGACCGGTGGCTTGCTAGACACAGTGAATACAGCTCGATACAATCCACGGAGCTCCTCTGAACAATATTATGAACCAGACATGACGGCGTTTGGCATTCCGACGTTTGAGGGACTTCCACAACATGTCCAAAGCAGCAATTGTCCTTATTCCTTTCATGGTTGAAAGCGGAAAGAAATGACGGCCAGGTGAACGGCTTCCAGTCGATAAACCACGCCCCCTCTCCGGCGGTACAAGATTTTGCAGCGTTTGGTGTGAACACGACCGGCGGCGCGTTGGACGTGATTTTGCAGTGCGTTGGACGCGATTTTGCAGTGCGTCAAAAAATCAACGCGACCGGTGTGAACGCAGCATCAGGCTGCTAACTGTGGGGTTGACTGACCATTTCGTCCAGCTTTTCATGAAATGTCCTTTCTTGAGAAAGGGTTGTCAGTAACTCCGCCACTAAATCCGTTTCTCCTCCTCCTTCAGTCATTGAGTGTTAAAAAAACCAAAGCTAGGTGAAAAAAAAAAAAATCTACACCAGTCAAAACCCTAAAGATGTTATAATTTCTTCCATATCTTTCAATTTGAAGTCTTACTCCTCCAACTAAGCTCTGCTGGCAAGTTAAGTTTTGATTCACGATAGTCACGTGCTCGCCCACTGACCAATCACAGCACACTCTGCATCGCGGCAGCGCGTGCACCTGGACACGAGCGACACATAATGCTGACGTCATTATAGGCCGCTAGCGGCCGCTGACACGTCAAAGAATACGCCCAACATGTCAAACTAAAGATCTGATTGGTTGAACACTATGACAATCAACAATATCGTCCCCATGTACTTTAATCTGCACTGGCGGCAGAGCCGAGTCTGCAGGCATCTGGCATAGACACACAGAGGTGAGATCTGAGAGCAACTGAGGAACAGTAGCTGTGCAATGAGAAAATAAGATAATGGGAAAATATTTGTATCAATTATAATACATGTAGTGCATTTAAGAAAAATTATTAAATTATAAAATAAATTATAATTTTATTTATTTTCTATTTTTTTAAATATAAATAGCTTTGTGATTCTGTTTAGGCCAGCAGAGAAGGCCTTGCAGGCCCTGACGGCCCGCCACTGCGTTCACATATGTCTTTCTCTTTGAACAACGCCTACATACCGTAACGCTTTTGTCCACCACCCTTATGTTTGTGTCACGAATTCCCCTTCATATTAGTTTATTTTCATCCTGTCTGCTTATTTGACTAACTCTCCTGTCATTTCAGATCCTACCATGCACACCCAATCATCTCTCATTCCCCTCACCTGGTCCTCCACACCCATCTCACCTGCAGCCCATTCCCTCATTAGCCCCCTCACTATTTAGGTCCCTTCACTTGCACTTGTTCTCTGCCGATTGTCTTGTGTGTCTCTGCCAAGCTCGCCAGTGTTATATATATCGTACTATTCTGATCTGCCTGTTCCGACCCTGTCTGCCTGTTGTCTCGACCTTGGATTTTTGCCTGCCCCTCGTTGGATTTGTTTGCCTGTTGGACTGACCTCCCGGTGTTGACCCTGCCTTTACCAAGTAAAGAAACTAGTGATGGCGAGATGAAGCCTCATGAGGCATCGAACCACTTCAGCCAATTGGTTCGAGAAAGGGTTAATTTCTCGAAGCTTCATGTGCACACGACACCACCTACTGGCCAAGTGTATAATCACAGGCAGCTGTATCTGAACCACATAATGTGATGCATTGCATTTTTGTGTCTGTTATGGCTGTTGGGAATGACTATGAATTACAAAAATGTATGACCAAATCATTTCTGTACATAAATTATCACATATGTGCATAAGAAAATATTTTTTGAATGTATTCTGTGTGTGTAAATTTTCCCAAAATGGTAGTATCATATGATATGGCAGGTTGTGTAATAATGTTATTATGTCACTTTAGGAAAATGGCATGGGCTTAAGCAGGCAGAGGACAGTGAAAGTGCTTGTGGAACTAGGAAGAGGGGACTGAATATGCTTGTGTAACTTGGACAGTGATGTACAGGACATCCTTAGCCTTAGCCTTCTCCTTAGCTGACTCATACTTGGCCTCCACCATGGCCTTCAGAGCCTAAAGGAAAAAATATATATAGTGCTGAACTGTGAGACACAATAAAGTACTCATTTGTTTCATGCATTCACCCATACATACCTGCCTTGTAGGGATAACATAATTAGGATCCAGTTTGGACACAAATGCCCTGAATCCAACATCATCCACAATTCTGAAGGGCTGTGTGTCCTTCACTATCATGGAGACGAGGGCTTCATCCAGCTCTTGTTTTCTGGTGGCTGGTTAAAAGATAATAAATACAGTGTCTGTTACCTGTCTTTATTTGCACAATAAACAAAAGTGAACAGGGAAAAATTGTGATGGTGCATTTGTAATATTGTAATGACTTACCATGGCTGGGTGAAGCTCCAGTTTCCTCCTTATTCTCATGCTAAGGCACGGTAATGCCTTAGCATGGATGAGGTGTTGTTATTGTACCCCAACTCCTTGGAGC